>JBBLXW010000001.1:2534944-3802416 GCA_037893235.1 Trichoderma afroharzianum | reverse complement strand
AAATAAATAAAAAAAACTAATATACTTAATTTTTTATATTTTATTATTAAAAAAAATATTAATAAATAAAAATATAAAAGAATTTATTAAAAATAAAATTATTATTAAAAGTAAAAAACTTAAATATAAAATTAATAAAATAATATTACTAAAAATAAATAAAATAATTAATAAACTTTACTACTTAGTAAAATAAAAAAAATATAATAGAAGTATAAATAATTAAGAATTAGAAAGTAATTTTAAATATATTAATACTACTTTAAAAAACTTCTAAAATAAACTTTATAAATACTTATAAATATAATAAAAAATAATAATAAAAAAACCTATATTTCTAAAGCTACCTAAGATAATAATAAAGGAATATCCTTAATTAAAGTAAAAAAATCTAAATTTAAAAACCCTAAATTATTAATAAAAAAAAACTAATTAATAGTAACCTTTTATAAACCAGAAGTTATAAAACTATTTAAATTAGGTAATAATATTTCAATTTAATAAAAAGCTTTTATTTTTTACTTTTATTTTTTATACTTTACTTTTTTAACTTACTTTAGCTTCTTTAGATTTTTAATATTATAAATAATAATTTACTATATTTTTTTAAATTATTTTTTTTTCTTAAAATAAAAATATTTAACTTATATTATAATTTTAAACTATTTTTCTTTAACTTTTTTTAAATTAAAATTAAGTTTAGTATTATAAATAACTATTTAATAAAATTAAAATACTAATAAATTAAAAGCCTTATAGTTAAATTATTAATAATAAATATATTAAAAATAATAAAAAAAATCTTTTTTAAAAATAATATATTAATAGCTTTGCTTTTTATAATAAAAGTATAATTTTATTACTAATAGATTTAGTAAAATAAAATATTTAAAAGCCTTATACTATAGTACTTAAGAAAACTTAGAATATTTATATTTACTATTAACTATAATTAATATAAATATAAAAAAAATAAAAAAAAAATATTTACTAAAGTATATAAAAATCCCTAGGTATAATATATAATAAGTTTTAAGGATAAGATTAATAAAAAGGGAATATTATATTATAAACTAACTTTTATAATTATAATTATAGGCTACCTTAAATAAAAAACTATAAATAAATAATAAACTAATTAATTAATAAGGAATAATTTAATAAAATTAATTATTAAGTTAATTAAATATAACTTAATAAACTTTATTATTAAAAATATTAAAAATACCTAAATAACTAAATATATAACTTTTACTTTTTTATACTTATTTAAAATAATTAAATAATTAATTATAAATATAAAATAATACTTAATTATATTTATAAAATATCTTCTATAGTTATATAAATACCCTTTACTTAATTCTTTATTAATTACCTACTAATTTAGCCTAGCTTATTTACTAATATAAACTTAGTATAAAGTTTATCCTTTAGGAATTCCTTTTATATTAACCCTATAGGAGCTTAGTTTATTATATATTTATTAATAAATTTTCGTTTTATTAATTAATTAAAGAAAATAAAACAAATAGAATTTATTATTCATTAATAAATAATAAATAATAAATTATTACTAAATTTATTATTAAATTCATTAATAAAAAAATATTATTTTTTTATTTAAATAAAATATAATAATTATATTATATTAAAATATAAAATAATAATATTTATTATTTATATTTTATAATAGTATTTTTAATTTTATTATATAAGTTATAATAAAGTTATAATTTAAATAGTAAAATTTTTAGTATTATTATAAATTAAAAAAATAATTTTATATTATAAAAAAATTTACTATTAAAATAGTTAATTATAATTATAAACTATATAAATATAATTTAGTATATTATAATAATTATTATTTATATTTTATAAAGTTACTTTTATTTTTATTATATATATTATAATAAAACTATAATTTAAATAATAAAATTTTAAGTATTATTTAGACTTAATATAATACTTTTATATTATAAAGAATTTTACTATTAAAATAATTAATTATAGTTATAAACTATATAAATATTATTTAGTATATTATAATAATAATTATATTAAGTTAATTATTATTTTATTATTATTTTATTATTTATTTTATTATTATTTTATTATTATTTTATTATTATTATATTATTTATTTTATTAATTATTTTTAATTATAAATTTAAAGTTATTTATTAACTAAAAGGTTTTAAATTATTAAATCTAGTTTATTATTATTAATCAAAATACCCCCTTATAGTTTATAATAAAGAATTTAAAAAAATTAGAAAAAAAAGTAAGTTATTATTTTATTTTTTTAATTAATTTTATAAAGCTTTTAATTATATTATAATTATAATATTTTTATTATAATATAAATATAATAATTCAATTATAAATAATTATAATTATTTTATTATATATAAATTATAATAATAAATATTATAATTATAATAATTAATTAAGATATTTAGTATAAGCTATTTAAGTTAATTAATTTTATTATTTAATAATTTACTTAATAACTTTTTATAATAGGGCTTTTATAATTATTATTAATAATTTACTTTTAAAAGCTAATATTATACCTTTAACCTATAACTCTTTATTTAATTTAAATATACAAAATAAAAAGTTAAAGGTTATTAATAATAAATTTAATAAAAATAAAACTTTATATAAAATATTAATTTTTTTAATTAAAAATAATATTTTTTTTAATATTATATTTTTAAATTTATTTAATAACCTTTTATTTTTTTATAATTTATAAGTTATTTATTTTATTATTTATTATTATTATTTTATTATTATTATTATTTATATTATTATTATTTATTATTAAATAATTAATTATATTTATTAATAACTATATTATAATTAATTAAACTAATATTTGTAAAATATTAAAAAATAATTATAATAAAGCTTTATTAAATTTAAATTTATATATTAAATCTAATTTAAAGTCTAATAGTACTTTTTCTATAACCTTTAATATTTAGACTTTAAATAACTAAAATTCTTATTTAAAAATAGTTTTTATTTTTATTAATAAAGAATTTAAATTAAAATATAAGCTTATAGGTATTTATTTTATTTTTATTATTTTATTTTTATTATTTTATTTTTATTATTTTATTTTTATTATTTTATTATTATTATTTTAATAATTAATTTAATTATAGGATTTAAAGAGCTTTTAGAAAGCTATATAAAAACATATATATTTTAGTAATTTAAAAAAACTTTAGAATTTTTTTTTATTTACTAAATTTTAATAATTTATTTAAATATTTATTTATTTTATTATTTAATAATAATAATATTATTATTATTATTATTTATTTATTTATTTTATTATTACTATTTTATTTTAATAATTAATTTATTTATTTTAGTATTACATAGGATAATATTTATAATAATAATATATTTATAGAGTCTTTTAAAAAAGTTTATAAAAAAGCTAATAATAAAGACTTTATAAATAATATTAAATATATAGTATATATTATTAATTTAATAGCCTAAGATATATTAAAAAATTATATATTTTCTATTTTTTCTAATTTATTTTTATTTAATTATATAAATAATAACTTATATAATTATAATAAAGAAGAAGAAAAAGAAAAAAAGAAAAAAAAGGAAAATAATAAATCTTTTAATAATAAGTTTTTCATTTATATTTATAATTATATTATTTATAATAATTATAATAATTATATTATTTATTAACTTACTAATTTATTTTATAGATTTAATTTATTAATTATAGTAAATTATTTCATTAATTAAATATACCTAAGAGCTTAATAACTTATTAAGTAAAGGGATATTAAAAACTAAAAGAAATAAAAAAATTCTTACTTTTTATAATAAAGAAAAAATTCCTTTAAGTAATTATTTATTATTTATTTATTATTCCTTTTTTTATTATTTATTATTTATTATTTATTTATCTTTACTAATTAATTTATTTTAATAAATAATATAATTTATTAAAATTTAATATTTTATATACTTAATATTTTAATTAATTTAAAAAAAGCTTTATTATATTATTATAATAATACAATTAATAAAGAATTTAAAAAAGTATATTTTTATTAATTATTATTTTATTATTTTATTATTTTACTTATTATTATTTTATTTATTATAAAGCTAATTTATTTATAATTATATTTTTCTAATTTTAAATAAAAAGCTTTAGAAAAATTAAGAACTATATTTTTTATTTTTTAAAGCCTTTTATTAAATTATAAAGTTAATTTTATATAATAATTCCAATAGCTTTATTATATATTTATAAAATAAATAATAAGCTAAAATTATTATATTTAAAATATACTAAAAAGCTATATAATAATAAATTAATAAATTATTTTATTATTTATTATTTATTTATTTTATTTATTTTTATTAAGCTATTTATTATTAGATTTATATAAAAGCTATTAAATCTAGCCTTACTAAATTAAAAAAGTATTTTCCTAAGAAAATAATTACTTTTAATTTAATTTATTATAAGTTTTTTTTTTATTAAAATAAGGGGCAACGACTAGTAGTTATACTAGTACTCCCATAGGCAGGGGGTTAATTAAACTAATTATTTATAAGTAAGAGGCCTTAGTTACTATTAAATAATAATAATCTATAGTTAATTAATATACTTTTTATTAGGTTATAAACCTAGCTTTTACTAAGACTATTAAGTATTAATATTATTAAATTAATTATAATTAATAACTACTACTAATATTAGTATATTTAATTTTAAATACTAAAAATAAAGTATATTTAATTTTAAATATTAAAAAATAAGGAAAATAATTAATAAGTATAATAGAATTAACTTAGCTTACTTAACCTTCCGGTAGTTAAGTTTACTATTATTAAAAAACTTAATTATTACCCTAAGGCCTTTATTATAATTTTAAATTAATAGTAAAGTAGTTTAAGGGAACTAGGAAAATAATAAAAATAATAACTAAGATAAAGATTTATTTAAAAATAATAAAAGCTTAAATATTAAAAAACAGCAGACTCTTAAGTTTATAAATAAAGATTTTAAAAATAAATAAATATTAATAATTTTATTATTACTAAGTAATATAAATTTATATAATTTAAAAGTTTATATATTTTTATAAAATTTTATTTTACTAAAATTAAATATTATTTTATTATAGCTAAGTATTATTTTATTATAACTTATATAAAATATATTTACTTAAAAAAATAAAAGTAATATAATAATTTAAAATTATTTTATAACTTAAAGTTAATTTATAGCCTTAAGCTTAAAAATATAAATATAATTAATTAATTTTAAATTAATAAATATATAATTATTACTAAAATTTAAAAAATAAAAAAACTATTTAATTTAATAATAGAAAATAATATTTATAATAGATTTAATTAAGGTAAATAATTTATTAATTTATTATATAAAAATTAAAAATATTTTAGTAAATAAACTTTAAGTTTAAAAAGTTAAGTAATAATAATATATAAAAATAATAAATATAATATTTTTAATTTTAATAATTAATTTAATAATAGTAGAAAATATAATTAATAAAGTTTTTAAATATATAAAGTTAAAGTTTAAGGAGTTTAATTTTAAAGTATTATAAAAAGTATATTAAAAATAAAAAACTTATATTTTTTTACTTTTAAAGTTTATTTAAAAATTTATATAAAAGATTAATAATATATAAGAGAAATTCTTTATAGTTAGCCTAAAGTATAAGCTATTAAGTAATTATTTTATTTTTAAGTTTATTAATAAGCTAGGTAAAAAATACTTTACTTAAAGTATTAATTTTTAAATAATATATAATATTTTTATATTATTAATATTTAATAATATAATTAAAAATATAAAAGTAAATAAAGTAAAATAAAATAATAATATAAGTAATATTTAGGCTTTATTAGCTTATAAATAGCTTATACTAAACTAAGGTAATAGTAAAAATAATAAAATAAAGGTTATTTAAGTTAAAAAATACTTATATTATAACTATAGGGGATATATTAAAAGTAAATATTAAATATTATACTTTAAGAAAAAATAATTAAGTAAAGGAAATAAAGGGAGGTTAAGTTAACTTAATTAATTAATAATAGTAAAGTAAAAGAATTAAAATACTTTAGTATTAGTTACCTTAGAAAAACTTTATAATAAATTTTAGTAAAAATAAATTACTTTTTTAAATTTATTTAGATTTTTAACTTAGGCTATAGCTAATATATTACTTATTATTATAATACCTTTATTTTAGGAATCCTAAGACTATATAATAGAGAACTTAAGGGGATAGGGAATTTAAAAATAAAGGTTAAAGGAATTAATAATATAACTTAAAAATATATAAATTAAAATACCTTTATTATTATTATCTTTTATAATATTTTTTTTATTTTAACTTTTAACCTAAATCTCTTATTTATAACCTAGCTCTTTAATATAAAAGGAGAAATAATAATTTCTTAAAATAGTTAAATTATTAAAAAAGCTAATTTTAAAATTATAGTAAAGTAATTTAGGGTTTTATTTATTTTATAATTTAATATATTATTAATATAAGTATTAGTTTTTTACTTTATTAATTTATAAATATAAATTTAATATAAGTAAATAAATTACTTAGGTAATAATAACCTTACTTAGTTAAAAAATATAATAAAAGAAATAAATATAGCCTAGGAATATTATTTTTATAAACTTTATTTATAAAAAAAAATAAAAAAGAAGTTATATTATAGTTAATTATATAATACTAAGTATATAAAAAATATAATTTATATTAATATTTATAGCTTTTTTTATATAATTAATTATAATAAAGAAAAATATTAAATTATATTTATTAATAATTATAGTAAGTTTAGTAAAAGTAAACTTATTAAAACTAAATAAAAAGTATAAAAATTTATTTAGTTTTTTATATAATTTTTAAAAAATAAAAGATTATAAAAATAATATTACTAAGTAATATATATAAATAAAACTAAAGAATTTAATAATTTAAACTTTAATTAGTAAACTTATTAATAAAATATAAAGCTTAAAACTTCTTTTATAAAATAATACTAATTAAATAAAGTTATAAAAAGTTTTAATATTATTATTTATAATAAGCTTTTATTTATAATAATTAAAGGGAATATTTTAAAGAAGTATTAATTAAAAATCCTTAATATAATTAATTACTTACGAAATTAAAGCTTATATAAATTACTTAATAAAACTTTTTTTAAATTTATTTATAAGTAATACCTAAATATTTTAAATATTAAAACTATAGGTATTATAGCTTAGTACTTAATTTTATAAACTTAAAAAAAGAAACTTAATAATAAAAAAATAAAATATATATTCTTAGGCTTTATTAAAAATATAAAATATTATTTTTTAATATTTAAAAAAAAAGTTATAATTTTCTTAAATATTTATTTTAAATTTAAAGTTATTAAATAATTAATAATAATAATTTATAGTATTAATACTTAAATAATTAACTAAAGACTAATAAAAAAATAATATTAAAAATTAAACTTTATATATTTTATAATTAAAATAGTTTTTTTAAAGTTTTTAATAATTAATTATAAAAAGCTAAAAATTATAAAGGATATTTTTAAATACCTAGAGCTATAATACTTAACTTAAAGTTATTTATTATTTAATATTTTAGTATTAACTATTTCTTTAAAGTCCTTTATTAATAATATTAAATTATAATTATATTAAGAAGCTAAGTATAGTTTTTTTTAAAATAAATAATATAAGAAAATAATTAATAAAATATAGGCTTTATATAATAATAATACTTAAGAGTTAGTTAAGTTTAATCCTTAAATAAATATTCTATATAAAAAATAAATATATAAGTTAAAAAAAAAACTTAATAATTAAGTTATTAAATATAAGGCTTACTAAGTTATATAAAGTTTTAAATAAATTATAAAAGTTAATTACTTAAAGATATTTATATTAGTTATAAAATTAATAATTTATAAAGTATTATTTATAATTATAGTTACTTTAAATTTAGAAATTAAATAAATAAATATAAAAATAACTTTTTTATATAGGGAAGTTAAAGAAAATATTTATATTAAATAACCTATAGGCTTTAGTAATAATTTAGGGAAAGTTTATAAATTAAAAAAAACTTTTTATAAATTAAAATAAGTACTGTAGGTATAATATAAAACCTTTATTAACTTTTTTATAATACTTAGCTTTTATATTATTTTATTAAATAGTAGCCTTTATATTAAAGAAAAAATATTTATTATAATTTACGTTAATAATTTACTTTTAATTAATAAAAATAAAAGTAAAATTATATATTTAAAAAATATATTATACTAAAGGTTTTTAATAATTAACCTAGGACTTTATTACTATTACCTAAGGATATAAATTTAATATAATAAATTAAATTATATAATAATTTTTAATTAATAAAGCTATATATAGAAAATCTTTTATTAATTTAACTTATTAAAGTATATATTTATATTTACTTTAATAATAAAAAAATAATTATAGAAAGTTAAAAATAAGTATTTTTATTACCTAAATAAATAAAAAAAGTATTAATTAATAATAAAATTATTAATATATTTAATACTTAATATATACCTTAACCTAGTTTATATAATATTTATTATTAATTAATATATAAGTAACTTTAATAATATATATAAGTAAGTTATAAAGTAAATACTAAAGTATATATAAAATATAAAAGATTTTTACCTTATATTTTAAAATAACCTAAAACTATTATAAAAATATAGTAATTTTAACTAGGCTAGTAACTTAAATATTTATAAATTAACCTTTAATTATATATTTAATATAAAAAGTAAGAAAATTAATTAATCCTTAAGGTAATAGTTAATTATAGTATTATTAAATTATAAAGTTAAATATATAGCCTAAATAAATATTATAAAAAAAGTAATTTAATTATAAAGACTTTTTATAAAATTATAAATTAATTTTTAAAAAGAAAGTATAGTAAAAAACCTTTTATTAATAGTTATAATTATATATTATAATAATTAAAGTATAATAATATTAGTTAAAAACTTAATACATTATAAAAGTTTTAAATATATAAAAACTTAGTATTACTTTATTTATAAAAAGGTAAATAGTAAAAAAGTTAAGTTAAAGTATATTTCTATAAATTAAATAATAGTAAATAAATTAATTAAACTACTTAAGAAAAACTACTTTAATAAGTTTTATAAAACCTTAAGATTAAAATAAGTTATTAATATTATTATTAATAAAAAAATAAAGTTTTAGAAAGATTATAAATAAAACTTTAAGGGCTAAAGATAAAGTTATTAATAAAATATATTAGTAATAAAAATAAAACCTCTGGGAATATAAAAGCAGTAAGAGTAATAAACTAACTATTAAGTAAAAGTATTAAAATAAAAGGTAATAATTAGTAGTTATACTAGTACTTCTATAGGTAAGGGGTTAATTAAATTAGTTATTTATAAGTAAGAGGCCTTAGTCACTACTAGATAATAATAATTTATAGTTAATTAATATATTTTTTATTATTTTTATAGTTTATTTTTAAATCTTTAATTTAAAAATATTTATTTTAAAAATAAAAACTTATTATACTTTTTCCCTAATATTAATAATTTTATTTTATATTTATTAAAAATAAAATATAATAAATATATTATTTATTTATTATTATTTTTATTATTATTTAATTAATATTATTATTATAAATTATAAAATAAAGTTAATAACTTTAATATAATTAATAATAATATTAATATAATTAATTTATCTTAGTACTTAATAAATATATAAAGCTTTATAAATTTAATTTTATAAAATTTTATAAAAATTATATAAATATTATAATATAATATAATATAATATAATATAATATAATATAATATAATATAATATAATATAATATAATATAATATATTTTAATATAATATAATATAATATAATATAATATATTTTAATATATTTTAATATAATATAATATAATATAATATAACTTTTATTACTTTAATATAAATAACTTTTTTAATTTATATATTCCTTTAGTATTTTTTTTTTCTTTAGTTTTATATTTTTTTAAAAATTTATTTTCCTTTAGTAATTTTTTTTTAATAACTTTTTCCTTTAGTATTATTTTTAAAAATTTAAAATAATAAACTTATTTACTTTTAGTATATAGTTTTTATTTAATATTTTTTTTTTAATATTTAAATTAATATAACTTTATTATTTATTATAGTTTTATATTTTTTAAAAATTTATTTTCTTCTTTTAATACTTTCCTTTTCCTTTAGTACCTTCCCCTTCCTTTAGTATTAAATTTAAAATAATAAATTTATTTATTTTTAATATATAACTTTTATTTAATCTAGAGTTAATAATAGTACCCTCCCCTTTTTTTAATATTTTCCTTTTCCTTAAGTACTAAAAGTCTAAAATAATAAATTTATTTACTTTTAATATATAATTTTTATTTAGTTTAAAGTTAATAATAATACTTTCCTTTTCCTTTAATACTTTTTTTTTTTTAGTACTAAGAATTTAAAATAATAAATTTATTTACTTTTAGTATATAGTTTTTATTTAGTTTAAAATTAATAATAATATTTTTTTTTAAATTTTTTTTCTTTTATAATAATAATATTATAAATATAATATTTTAAATTAATTATTTTATAAAGGTAATAAATTAAGTAAGCTAAGTATATATAAAGTTAATAATTAATAAATTAATAAAAGCTAGTTTTTATTATTTAAAAGTCTTTTTTTTTAATATTTTTTTTTTTTTAGTATTTTTTTTTTCTTAAGTTTTTTTTTTATAGTAGTAGTATTATAAATATAATATTTTAGCTTAGTTATTTTATAAAGGTAATAAATTTTCTTTTTTTTTAAGTTTTTTTTTATAGCAATAGTATTATAAATATAATATTTTAAATTAGCTGCTTTATAAAAATAATAAATTTTTTTTTCTTAAGTTTTTTTTTTTATAATAATAGTATTATAAATATAATATTTTAAATTAATTACTTTATAAAAGTAATAAATTCTTTTTCTTTTTTAAATTTTTTTCCCTTTATAATAGTAGTATTATAAATATAATATTTTAAATTAATTACTTTATAAAAGTAATAAATTCTTTTTTTTTAAATTTTTTTTCTTTTATAATAGTAATATTATAAATATAATATTTTAAACTAACTATTTTATAAAAGTAATAAATTTTCTTTTTTTCTTAAGTTTTTTTCTTTTTATAAATTCTTTTTTTTTTAAATTTTTTTTCCTTTAGGATAATAATATTATAAAGGTAATATTTTAAATAGTTACTATAGAAGGTAATATTTTAAATTAGCTACTTTATAAAGGTAATAAATTAAGTAAGCTAAGTATATATAAAATTTATAATTAATAAATTAATAAAAGTAAATAAACTTTAGGTTTAATTTAAAAAGTTAATAGTAATACTATTATAAAAGCTAGCTTTTATTTTTTAAAAGTTTATATTTTTTTTTTAAAATTTAAAAATAATAGTTAATAATATTTAATAATAATTAATAATAGTAATAATAGTTAGTAATTATAATAATAGTTAATAATTATAATAATAGTTAATAATTATAATAATAGTTAGTAATTATAATAATAATTAATAATAGTAATTATTTATAAATAATTATTTTTTTTATTAAGGTTTATAATATTTTTATTATTTTAATAATAAAAATAAAGTTTAAGTATATTAATAACTAAAATTAATTATATTTTATATTAAAAAGGGTTTATAATATATTATAACTTAAAAATAAATTATTAATTATAAATATAAAAAATAATTAATAATTTTTTAATAAAGTAAGGTTTTATTTTTACTATTAAGATTATTATTTATAATTTATAAATAAAGCTTTAAAAATCTTTTATAATTTATAAATAAGAAAAGCTTTAGAACTTTTTTATAATTTATAAATAAATAAAGCTTTATTTTATAATTTATAAATAAATAAAGTTTTAAAAATCTTTTATAATTTATAAATAAATAAAGCTTTAGAATTTTTTTATAATTTATAAATAATAAAGTTTTATTTTATAATTTATAAATAAAGTTTATAAAGTAAGGCTTTATTTTATAGTTTATAAATAAAGCTTTAGAAATCTTATAGTTTATAAAGTAAAGTTAAATAAAGCTTTAGAAATTTTTTTATAATTTATAAATAAGGTTTTTTTTTTATAATTTAGTTTTATAATTTATAAATAAGGTTTTTTTTTATAGTTTATAAAGTAAGGCTTTATTTTATAGTTTATAAATAAAGCTTTAGCTTTAAAATCTTATAGTTTATAAATAAGGCTTTAGAAATTTTATAATTTATAAATAAGGCTTAGGGAATTTAATATTTAAAAGTTAAAAAATTAAAAGTTAAAAAGTTAAAGAAAATAAAAATAAAAATAAAAAAAAACTAAGAAAAAGTAATTTATAAAAAAATATTTTAATTAATAAGTATATAATATAATATAAGTATTTTATTTAAAATTTCTTTTTTTTATTTTTTTAAAAAGTTATATTATTTATAATAAGTTTAAAATAATATATTTAAATTAATTTAAGGTTATAATAGCTACTTTTTAATATTTTAAAGTAAAAAAAATATAAAATATATATTATTTATTTTTTTATATTAACTTATTTATATATAAATTTTATTAATAATAATAATATTTTTTAATTTATTTTTAAATTTATATTATACTTTACTTTTAACTTTTTATTAAATTATTTTTTAATTATTTTATAATTTATAATTTTATTTATTTTTTTTTATAAAATTAATTTATATATATTATTATTTTTTCCTTAATTTATTTTTTTTATTAATATAAATTTATATAATATTTACTTATTTATTTATAATTTAAATATTAATTATATAATTTTTTAAAATATTATAATAGTAAATTTATAATTTTATAATATTTTTAATTTATTATATTACTTTTAGTAAATTAACTATTATATTAAATTTATTTTAAAGTTATATATTATTAATATATAACTTTAGGAAAATTATATAATAGCTTTTATATTTAATTTATTACTTTTAGTTTTATAGATTTTATTAATTTTATAGATTTTATTAATATTATAAATTTTATTAATTTTATAAATTTTACTAATTTTATAAATTCTATTATTATAATAATTAATTTTAAATATTTTTTATATTTTTATAAATATAATTTTAATATTTTTATATATTTACATTAGTAATATTTACTATATTAAAATATTTTTTTTTATTTTTTAATTTATTTAAACTTACTAAACTTTTATTAAGTATTTAACTAAGAAATATTAAATTTCTTTAGTATTTATAAATCTTTAATTAAATTAGGCTTAATTAAATATATTAGTTTTTTAAGTTATTAAAAATATTATTATAAATAAAAATATAATAATAAAAAAACTTAGTTTTACTTTTATAAAGTCTATAGTTAATAAATATAAAATAAATTATAAAATTATATAAAAAACTTAATATAAGTAATTAAAAATAAAAAATTCTTTTATTATTAAAGACTTTATTTTTATTATATATTAACTTTATATAATACTTTATATAAAACCTAATTATATATTCTTAAATATAAGTTATATAAAAATTTAATTAATATTTTAGTTTATTATTAACTTTAATTAGCTAATATTTTTAATAATTAATTATATAATAGTTCTTATATAATTTACTATATTTTAAAAAAATTAAATATAAATTAATTATAAAAGTAAAATTTAATTAGTAAATAAATACTTTTAATATAAAATATAATTATATTATTAAAGTATATATATTAATTAACTTAAACTTTAATAAGCTTTTTTTTATATAACTAAAACTAAGTTAATTTAATATAAATAACTTTTTATATATAATATTAAATATATTACTATTTAAACTTTATAATTTACTTTTAAAATTTTTTTTTAATTAAAAAACTAATAATAAAAAACTAATAATTATAAAATATATTTTACTTTTAAAATAATATTTTTTTTATTATTTTTAATATAATAGTAATTAAGTATTTTTATTTTATAAATATAAGTTAATAATAAAATAAAATTACTTTATTAATATATTAAATATAAAATAATAACTTTACTAATAAAAATATTATTATTATAATATTTATATAAATAATATAGTAATTAATTAATATTATAAATAAATATTTTATATTATTAACTTTATAAATTAAATAAAGTTAATTTAATATTTAAAAATAATTTTTTTTTAATTTTTTACTAAAAAATATAAATATAATATAAAAAAATTATTTATAAATATTAATATTAATTATATTAAGAAAAAGTATTTAATATTTATTAATTTTATAAATATAATTTAATAATAGTAAATTAAAATATTTCTAAAGTTATTTTAATAATTTTAAATATATAAAAAAAAAATAATTATATAATTATTTTTATTAACCTAAATTTAACTTTAAAATCCTTTATTTTTTAATTAATTAACTAAAATATAAATTAAACTTTATTTTTTATATATTTTTTATTTAAAAGCTATATTTTAATTATAAATATTTTATTATATTATAAAATTATTTTTATTTTTATATAAATAAATTTAAATTTTTTTAAAAGTTATATTAACTTTAATTAACTTTTTAAAGTCTAAATTTTATTATTTTACTTTAAGTTTATAATAAATTAAATAAATAAATAAATATAAACTTAATATATAATTATATTTTTAAAAATATATTTTTTAATAATATTATATATTTTAAATTATCTAATTTAAAAACTTTTTTATATTAATTAAAAATTAATAATTAATTTTATATATAAAAGTTTTTTAAATATATTTTTTTAAAATATTTAAAAGCTTTTTAAATTAATTATATATAAAAGTTATAATATATTTACTACTTTTTTTCTTTTTAAATTTATATATTATAAATATATATTTTTAGTTTTTTACTTAAATATTAATAAATATAAATAGCTTTTTAAGTAAATTATATTATTACTTTAAAAAAAAATAATCTTTATATTATTTTTTAATTATAATAATAATATTATATAAAATATTTAAAATAAATATTTATTTTTTATAAAAAAGTAATATAATTTTTTATATTTATTATATACTTATATATTTTAATTAATTTATTAAGTATTTTATTTTTATTATTATTTATTTTTATAAAGTATTATTTATTAAAATTAAAAATCTTTTTTATTTTACTATTACCTTTATTAAAAATTTATTATTATTTTTTATTAATTTATTTTTTATTTTATAATTATTATTAATTTTATAATTATTATTAATTTTATAATTATTATTAATTTTATAATTATTATTAATTTTATAATTATTATTAATTTTATAATTATTATTAATTTTATTATTATATTAACTAAGCTTAATATATATAAATATAAATTTAAAAATAATTTAATTATTATATATAAAAAAGCTAAAATAAATTACTTTAATAATATATTAAATTATAGTAAATATATTTAAGTAATATTTATAATATTATTAATATTAATAATTTTTAATTTATTAAAAAAATATAAAAAATTATAAAAATATAAAATTAATATTTTTAAAAATTAAAAAGTAAAGTAAATTAAATTAAATTATATTAAAAATAGTAATTAATTAAAATATTTATATAATTTATTATTAATTTTTAAATATTAAATATTTTTTAAAATTAAAAATAATAATAAAAAAAAATCTAAGTTTTAGTAAATTTTTTTAAAAAAAAATAATACTTTAAAGTTTAATATTAAATAATAATTTAATAAATATAGTAAAAAATATAATAATAATTAATAATACTATTTTATTAATATATTTTACTAAGTTATAAAAATATACTTTAGCTTTAATTATATTATAAAAATATATTTTTATTTTAATTATATTATAAAAGTATACTTTAGCTTTAATTATACTATAGGAATATACTTTAGCTTTAATAAAGCCTTTTAAAAAAAAATAAAAAAGAAAATTAAAAAAAAATAAATTAAAAAAGAAATAATATAAAAATAAATTTAAAAAAATATTAAAAAGTAATAGCTATATAAATAATAAAAAAAATATAATTTAAAGATTTAAAATTTAATTTTTATACTAAAGTTAAAGTATAATTTTATATTTAAATTATAAATATTTTTAAATAATAAATTTAATTATTTAAAATTAATTATTAAATAAAAAAATTATAAAAAAATTAAAAAGTAAATATTAATTATTTAAATAATATATTTATAAATTTAATAAAATTAAAAATAGTAAATAGTTTTTAAATATAATTAATTAATATATTATAATTTATATTTTTTAATATAGTTATTAATTTAATAAAATTAAAAATAATAATATAATTAAAAAAAATTTTAATTATAATATAATTAATTTTAAAAATATAATTATTATTTTAATAAAGTTAAGTATAATAATAAAATCTTTAGTTATTTATAAATAAATTTTTTAAAAATATATAAAAATAAATATAATTAATAATAAATAATTATTATAACTTAATTTTGTAAAGTTTTTATTTTTTTTATTTAAATTTTTTTAAATTTAAGTAAGTAAGTAATAATAATAGTAAAGGATTTAAATATTTTTAAATTTAAGTAAAAAAAATAAAAAATTTAAATTTTTTTAATTAAATTAATAAAAATAAAAAATTTAAATTTTTTTAATATAAATAAAAAAAAAAAAGAATTTAGATTTTTTTAATATAAATAAAAAAAAAAGATTTAGATTTTTTTAAATTTAAATAAGTAAAAAGTAAAAGAAATAATATATAATATAATTAATAAATATAAATATAATAAAATAACTAAAGTAATAGTAATAATATTATATTTTTTTTTAAATTATTACTTAAAAATATATTTAAAAATAGTTTTTTAAATTTTATAAACTTTTTTATAAATAATAATTTTATTATTATTATTATTATTATTATTTTTTTATAAATTTAAGTATTAAATTATTATTTATAATTATATTAAGTAATAAATATAAAGTTATATAATATTAGTTTATTATTTTTTATTATTAATATATATAAAATATAAAAAACTAAAAAAAAAAAATTACTTTTTTATTTTTTTTTAGGAAATATAAGTTATCTTTTTTATAAAAAATATTAACTTAAAATAATTATAATATAAAATTAGCTAAAAATAAAATAATAAAATAAAAGTAAATATATTAAAAAAGGTAATTATAGCTACTATTTATATATTATTAATATAAACTAATATTATTATTATTATTATTATTATTTAAATTTATATATTTATTAAAATTTATAATTTTACTTATAATTATACTTTAAATATATTTTTTATATAGTAAATTTTTTAATTAAAGAAAAAGAAAAAAAGTAAATATAATAAATTTATATTTTAAAGTTTATAATATTAGTTTTTTTTTTAACTTTTTTAAAAAGTAAATTAATAAAAAAGAATAAATAAAAATAAAAAAAGTAAAAGGAAATAAATTATATTATTAATAAAAGCTTTAGCCTTAGCCTTAGCCTTAGGTTTACTTTTATTATTAAGTTTAAGGATAATAACTTTAGTAAATATAATAAAAATATTAATAATTTAAATAATAATAATAATAATAAATATAATAATATATATAAAAAAAAAAGAAAGACTAAGTAAAAAACTTAGTATTATTTATTTTAATTTAAGTAATTAATAAAAATATATAATATTTTTACTATAAATATATAACCTTATAGATATATAACTATTCTCTCTCTATAATTAATTAAAAAAAAATATTTCTATAGGTACTTTTTAATATAAATAATAAAGTTAATTACTTTAATAACTCTTTCTAAAGGTATACTTAAGCTTTTACTTATATTTTAATTTATAAATTAAATATATTTTTTTCATTTTTTTAATTTATAAATTAAAATAGTTATTATTATTACTTTAATTTATAAATTAAAATAGTTTACTTATTATTATTTATAACTTATTTTATTTTATATACTTTTACTAACTCTTTATTTTTTATATATTAAATTATATTTTTTAGCTACTTAAATAAATATTTATTATTTTTTTAAATTTAAATACTTTACTTAATTAATATTTTTATAATTTTATTAAAGAATAATTAAATAAAGTTTTTTTTTTTTTATTTTACTTAGTAGTTTTTTTTATAAATATAAACTTATTTTAATTATTAATTAATTAATTATATTTTTATAAGCTTTATTATATTTTTACTTAATTAATAATTTAGCTAACTAATATAATAAAAGCTTAGTTATTTATTATAATAATGAATTATATTAAAATAAATTACTTAATATTTTTTAATTTTTTTTATAATATAATAATAATTTTAAAATTAAAGATTTAGTAATATAAATTTATAAATATTAACTTTTATAATAATTAATATAAGTAAATTTTTTACTTTATAAAGTTAATTTTAAAACTTAGTTTTTTATAAACTTTATAATAATAAAAAATCTTAAGTTTAAAAAAAATTATATAATATTTATTATAATTAACTAAATAAAGTAAAAAAAAATCTTAATATTAAGTATAAACTTATATATTATATAATATTATTTATTAATAAACTTAAGCTTTTTTAATAATATTATTTATAATAGTTTACTTAAGTATTTTTTAATAAACCCTAAGTATTAATAATTAATAAAAACTTAATTATTTATATAAATATTTTTAAAATTATATTTTTAATTATATATTATATTTTATATTACTTTAATAAATTAATAAAAGTAAATTATATTATTTAAAAAATAACTTTTTATATTATTATTATTTACCTTAATATTTAAAGTTATTTAAATATTAAAGTTATAATAGTAATAAATAAAATAATATATTTATTAAGCTTTTATTAATAAATATATTTTATATAAGTAGTTTAAAATTATTTATTAATTATTAAATTTTAAATGAAAATATATTTAAATTTATTTATATTTTTATTTTATTTTAGTAAATAAAATATATTTTTATATAAAAAAAACCTTTTAGTAAATATAAAAAATATTTTTATTAATTATTATATTAAATAATTATTTATTAATAATAGTAAGCTTAATTTATAACTTTATAAAGGTTTTTTTACTATTATTATTATTAAAATTACTATTACTTTTTTATATTTTTATTTATTTTTATTTAATATTAAGTAATATATTTTAATTAATATAATATATATAAAGCTATTATTATACTATAAGGAATTAATTATTAAAAATAGCTTTTATAATATTATTAAAATTAATAATAATTACCTTAGGCTCCTTAATAAAATATTATTTAAAAAGTTAATATATATTTTTTATAAAAAACTAAAACTTTTTTTTTATTATTAATTAAACCTTATGTAATATTATATATTAAACTAAGATATATTTAGCTAATAAATTAAAAAAAAAAAGCTTATATTAGTTAATATTATAAATATTATTAAAGCTTATAATTTTTAAAAATTACTTTTATATTTATAAATAATAAAAAAAAGTTTATATAAAGTTAATTAATTAATTTAATTTATTATTTATTTATTTTATAAAGTATAAAATATTTTTTTTATTAAATAGCTTAATTAATATAATAATAAAAATATAATTATTAAACTTTTTATAATTTATTTATACTTAAATATTATAAATATTTTTTTATATTAATATAGTATTAAGGTACTTTTATTTTATAATAATATAAATATTTTATACTTAAATACTTATTTAATAGCTAATTAACTTAATTATTACTTTTACTAATACTATAAGTTATTAATATAATAAGTATATTAATATAATAAAGCTATATTTATAATTATATTAGCTATATTTTAAATTATTATAATACTTAAGGAATTATTTACTTTTTTTTAAAATTTTAATAATAATTATTTATTTATACTTATATTTTTATAATTTTTAAATTTAAAAATTAATATTTTATAAAATATAAAGTTACTTAAATTAATTATATTAAATAAAAAATTATATTTATTATTTTTTATAAAAATATATATTTTACTAAGTAATATTAAACTTATTTTTTTTTATAAATATATTTATTATATTATATAAAGCTTTAGTTAATAAAGTTAGTTTATTAAAAATAAGTAAATTTAAAATTACTTTTAGGGTAAGTAATATAAATTATTAAATAAAAAATAAGCTAATATTAATTAATATTAATAATACTTAAAGTAATTTTAAAAGTAGTAAATATAATAAATATAAAAGTAAATATAATAAAAAAAATTATAAATATTTAAGCTTAAAGGTAATTAACTTTATTTTTTTTACTATATTTATATATATTTATATAATTAAATAAGATTTATAGTTAATATTTAACTTTTACTAATTACCTTTTATATAATATTTATAATAAATTTAAACTTTTTTTTTATTTTTATTAATAATTAATTAATAAAAAATAGTAATTTTAACTTAAGGAAAAAAAAAGTAAATATATTAAGTTTTAGGCTTAATATAAGTACTTTTATTTATTAATTTTATAATTATTTATAAAAAAAGTTATTATAAAAATATATATTATAATTAAAGTAAAAATTTTAAAAAAATTTATAAATACTTTATAAATTATAAAAAAGTAATAAAATTAAAAATTATTATAAATATATAATAAAAAAGTTATTAAATATATTATAATTATTAAATTTATAAAATTAACTAATACTTAAGGCTAAACTATTAATAAAGGTTAATTATTTATAAATTTAATATAATTACTTCTAAGGTATATATTAATAACTTAGCTTTATAATTTATAATATTATTTTTAAATATAATTAATATTTTAAAAATGGCTTTTATAACTCTAACTTTTATTATAATTAATAACTAAAACTTAAGCTATATTAATATTTAACTTATTTAAAGTTAGTAAATAAAGGTTTAGTTATTATAATAAAGGTAATAATATAATTAATAAAAAAAAAGTTATTATAAATATTTTTAATTTATAAATTAAGGAAGTAGTAGTATTATTTTAATTTATAAAGTAAAAAGCTAAATATATTAATATATTTTTTTAATTTATAAATTAAAAAAGTAATAGAAAAAAGGGGCTAGTATTTAAAGTAAAGGTAGTAGAATATTATCTAAGTTAATATTTTTTTTCTAGCTAATTATAAAAGAAAAAAAATTATATATCCATAAGGTTATATATCTATAGTAAAAATATTATATATCTTTATTAATTGCCTTAATTTAATATATATATTTACCTAATACTTAATATATTTTAAATACTTATTTATAATATAATTATATATTTTAATTATATTATAAAATAGTAAATATATTACTATATAAATATAAAGTTAAATAGTAAAAAATATTAAAAAAAAATAAAAAGTTAAATAGTAAAAAATATTAAAAAAAATATAAAGCTAAGTAATAAAAAGTATTAAAGAAGTATTTTAATAATAATTTTAATTTTTTAAACTTAAGTATATACTTTTTTTTAAGTAGTATATATATAATTATTATTTAATTTTCTTTTATAATTACTTTTTTACTTTTATAATTAATTTAGTAGTTTTATTTAATTATTATATAGCTATATTAAACCTTTAATTTTATAAATTTAATATTAAAATCTTTAATTATAAATAAATAAAATTTATTATTTAATATTTTACTATATATAAAAGTTTACTACTTAATATTAAATTAATAATTATATTAATAATTAATAATTAAAATAATAGTAAAATTAATATTTAAGGTTATTTTATTTTTATATAATTATAATTTAAAATTAAAAATAATAAAAATAATAATTATAAAATAAAATTATATTTTCCTAATATAATATAATATAGTATATTACTACCTTTACTACTTTTACTACTTTTACTATAAATAGCTTTAATTTATATAACCTTCTACTACTTTTACTACTTTTACTATTTTTATTACTTTTATTATAAAAAACTTTAATTTATATAACCTTTTACTATTTTCTTTTATTTAAAATAATACTTTATAGTTTTTATTATTTTTTTCCTTTTTAATAAAAGCTTAATATTAAATATTATATTTAACTTAGTAATTATAAAAATAGTAGCTTTTAATTATAAAGCTAAATTATATATAATTATTATTATATATAAAATATTTAGTAAAATAATAAAAGTATTAATATTATACTTTTATAAAATACTTAATTTTTATTTTATTTTAATAAATTAATATTATTAAAGTATTATTAAATTTAAGTAATAAAGATTAATATATAAATCTAACTTATAGTATTAAATAATTAAAGTATTTTTTTTACTATTTTATTATTTTTTTATATAAAAAAAAACTAAGCTTTTATATTATATTATATTATAAAATACTTTTATATATAATAATATTATTAATTTTATTACTTTAATAAATTTATTTTATTTATTATAAATATTTAAATAAAAAAACTTTTAAAATTAATTATTTAATTTATATAAAATATTACTTTTTTAAGCTTTTTAAGCTACTATTATAATACCTTTAATAATATTAAAAGTATATTATATTACATAGTATTATATAATGCTATAATACTTATATAATTACTACAGGGCCCTATAAGATTAAATCTATAGGGCCCTATGTATTTATTAAGTATTATTTATCTTTTGATAAATTAGTTAATAATTATAATTATAATAGGGTTATTAAAAATATTAATAATAATAATTTATTTGATTTTAATAAAGAATTTTATTTAGGTATTAATACTAGTATTAATAATAAAATATCTTTATATTTAAAAGAAAATCTTATATTAGAAAATATAAGTTTTTTATTATTTACTATTTTATTATTATAGTATTATTTACTATTTTATTATTATAGTATTATTTACTATTTTATTATTATAGTATTATTTATTAATTATTTATTTTAATAAAATAAGCCTTTAGAGTAATAGAAAGCTAATATTAATAGATTTCCTATTTTATTTATTTTAGTAAGATATTATTTAGCTATTCCTACTACTTCTGCTACTATAGAAAGTGTATTTTCTATTAGTAATAATATTATAATAAAGGCTAGGAATAAATTAAATCCGAACTTAGTTTCTGAAATAATATTATTAAAAAGCTAAATAAAGGATTTTAAAGAGCTTGAAAATAAATATTTTAAAGAAAATAACTTAGATTAACTTATATAATTATTTTATTTATATAGTTTTTTTATTTATTTAATAAATATTATTTTATTATAAATTAAGAATTTTTTTATAATGTAATTATAAGGATATAATTATTAATAAATAAAAAAACATAAGTGACTTATATATATATAGGATCCTATATATTTAATTTATATAGGTCTTATATAAATTATATAAGTAATGCTATAGTATAATATACTATAGTATAATATACTATAGTATAATATAGCTATAATACTTAAATAACCTAAATTAAGCTTTATGCTTAAAGGGGATATATAAATTTATAATAATATATTTATTATAATACTTAAATAACTTAAATTAAGCTTTAAGCTTAAAGGAGATATATAAATTTCTAATTATTATAAAGCTTAAATAACCTAAATTAAGTTTTATAGCTAAAGAGGAATTATATAAAATAATTATAATATTTAAATAGCTTAAATTAAGCTTTATAGCTAAAGAAAATATATAAAATAACTATAATACTTAAATAGCTTAAATTAAGCTTTATAGTTAAAGAGAATATATAAATTTATAATAATATATTTATTATAATATTTAAATAGCTTAAATTAAGCTTTAAGCTTAAAGAGAATATATAAGTTTATAGCTATTATAAAGCTTAAATAGTTTAAATTAAGCTTTATATTTAAAAAAAAAATATATAATATAATTATTATAATATTTAAATAACTTAAATAAAACTTTACTTTTTAAAATTTATTAATATAGTAAATATTATAATTATAAAAAAAAGAAATAATAAAAAATATAAAACTTACTTAATTAATTAATTAAATTAATAATAGATTAACTACTTATAGTATATATAAATAATTAATAATTAATAAATAATATAGTTTTTAACTTTTTTCTAAGCTTTTATAGCTTAAAGTTAAAATTCTACTTTAATTATTTTAAAAAGCTATTATTATTTTTCCTTATATATTAGATTTTTATTATTTAATAATTTAATTTAAAAATATAAAGTATATTAGTATTTAAAAGCTAATTACTTAAAAGTTAGTAATTAAGTTTATAATTAATCTTTTTTAAAATAATTTATAAAAGTATTATTACTTTAAATAACTTATATTAACTTAAGGAAGAAGGGGATAAAGAAAAAGTATTTAAAGTAAATAATTAATAAAAGTAATATTTAATAAGCTTTTAATTAAAAGTAATACTTAATATTTATAAAAGTATATATTAATAGCTTATAACTTTATAACTAATATAATAATAAAACTATTTATTATTATTAATATAATATTTAAAATTACCTTTTTTAAATATAATACCTTTAATATAGTTTTTATAAAGAGGAAATTAAATAACTAGGGGGTTTAGTAATTTAATAAATTAAATATTAAATTTTATATTTATAATAATATTAAAAAGTATAAAGTTAATTAATAATATAAAAGTAATATACTAGGGGCTAGGAAATAAAATACTAACGCTAGTATTAATAATAATAGTAGTAATAGAAATTATAGTAGTAGTAGTTAATAATTTATATTTAGCTTTAGTTACTTTAGCTATATTAATAGCTTTTATTTAAGTAGCTTAAACTTAATTAGCTTTTTTTAATTATTTAAATTAATTAAATAAAGCTATTTATAAATATTTACTTTTTAAGCTTTAGGTTAACTTATAATAATAGTAATAATAGTAATAGTAATATTAGTAATAGTAATAGTAATAATAAAAATAATATTTAAAAAATAAAGGAATAGTTTAAAAAGGTATAATTAAGCTTTTATAAAAGTATAGTAAAGCTTTTTTTATAAAAGTAAAGTTAAGGTAAATTACTATTTTTATTATTATTAAATTACTATTATTATTTATAATAAATACTTTTTTTTTATTTTAAAATTACTTTTATTTTAATAAAGTAATATATTATAATAAAAAAATTAAGTATTAGCTTAATATATTATTAGCTAATTATAGTACTTTAACTTTTTTATTATTACTTAATATTAAGTTCTATACTTTTAATAATTTAATATTAAAGAAGTATTTATAATAGCTTTATTAAATAAAGGGTATAGTAAAATATATATAAAGTTTAAATATTTAATATATTATTATTTTAAAGTTATTTTTTATATTATATTAATTTATTTATATATTAATTTAAATTTTAATAATAGTTTTCTAAAGTTTACTCCTAAAGTTATATTATACTTTACTATTAGTTTTTTATTATTAGTTTATTTACTAATTATTTTACTATTAGTACTTTTATTTATATATTTTTTTTATAATCTTAGTTTATATATATTATTTTTTTTTTTAACTTTAAGCTTTTTATAAAATTATAGTTATATAGTATTTATTTATTTACTTTTAATTTAAATATTATTTATAAAAACTTTTATTATATTATAATAATAACTTTATAATTTTATAATATTTTTTATTTATTTTTTTATTTATAAATTATTTATTATATTAGTTTTATTTTTTAACTATATATTAATAATAAATAATTTTAGGAGAAAAAAATAATAACTATAGCTTTTATATTTAATTTATTATTTTTATTAGTTTTATTAACTTAACTAGGTTATTAAATACTATTGCTATTAGTAACTTAACTAAGTTATTAAATACTATTACTATTATTAACTTAATTAAGTTATTAAATACTATTATTATTATTAATTATATTTATATTATATTTATTAAATTTAAAAACTTTTTATATTTTTATAAATAGTATTTTAATATTTTAATATATTTAGTTAGTGCCCAATAGGTATACGGGGCCTTATAGATTTAATTTCATAGGGCCCTATAGTAATTATATAAGTATTATAATATAATATAATATAGTATAATATAATATATTTTAATATACTTTAATATAATATAATATAATATAATATAGCTTCTACTGCTTTATTATAAATAACTTTTAATTTTTAATTTATATATTTTTTTAATAACCTCTTTTTTTAGTATTTTTCCCTTTTTTTAGTACTTAAATTAATTAACTTTATTACTTATTATAGTTTTATATTTTTTTAAAAGTTTATTTTTTTCCTTTAGTAACCTTTTCCTTTAATATTAAAAGTTTAAAATAAAAAGCTTATTTACTTTTAATATATAGCTTTTATTTAGTTTAAAGTTAATAGTAATATTACTATTTTAGCTAGTTTTTGCTTTTTAAAAGTTTATATTCTCTAGTATTTTTTTTTTCTCTAGTACCTTTCTTTTTTTAAGTTTTCTTTTTTTTATAATAGTAGTATTATAAGGGTCCCCAATAGGCACACGGGATCCTATATATTTATTTTACATAAGATCTTATATAATTAAGTCAGTAATATAAGGCTATTATTATAATATATTTTATAGCTTTAATTTATACTTCTATAAAAGCACTTCTACTACTTTATTTTATATTATAAATAGTTTTAATTTATAATAAATTTACTTTTCTTCTTCCTTTAGTAACCTCTTCCTTTAGTACTAAGTCTAAAATAAGAAGCTTATTTACTTTTAGTATACAGCTTTTATCTAATCCAGAGTTAACAGTAGTACCTTCTCCTTCCTCTAATACCTTCCCCCTCTCCTTCCTCTAGTACCTTCCCCTTCCTCCTTAAAGTTAACAGCAGTATTACTATTTCAGCTAGCTTCTACTTCTCAGGAGTCTAGATCCTCTAGTACCTTCCCCTTCTTAAGTTCTCTTTCTTTTATAATAATAGTATTATAAACGTAATATCTTACACTAGCCGCTTTATAAAGGTAATAAATTAAATAGGCTAGGTATATATAAAGTTAGTAGTTAGTAAATTAATAAAAGTTAATTTCTATTATTTAAAAGTCCTTTTTTTTTAATACCCCTTTTTTTTAAATTCTTTTCCTTTTATAATAGTAGTATTATAAAAGTAATATTTTTAACTACTTTATAAAAGTAATAAATTAAGTAAATTAAGTATTTCCTTTAATATTTTTACTTTTTTAAAAGTCTTTTTTTCTTAAGTTTTTTTCCTTTTATAATAGTAGTATTATAAATATAATATTTTAGCCTAGCTGCTTTATAAAGGTAATAACTTCTTTTTCCTTTATAATAGTAGTATTATAGTATAATATCTTAAACTAGCTGCTTTATAAAAGTAATAAATTTTTTTCCTTTTAAAAAAGTAGTATTATAAAGGTAATATTTTAAACTAACCTTTTTATAAATATAATAAATTAAATAGGCTAAGTATATATAAAGTTTATAACTAGTAAATTAATAATAGCTAGCTTTTATTTTTTAAAAGTTTATATTTTTATAAATATTTCCTTAATCTTTTATACTAAAGTTAAAGTAGTAGTTATAGTTAATAATATTAATAATAATTAATAATAGTAATAATAATTAATAATAGTAGTAATAGTTAGTAGTAGTAATAATAGTTAATAATAGTAGTAATAGTAATAATAGCTGTTTTTTTTTTATAAAGGTTTATAATATTTTTATTATTTTAGTAGTAAAAATAAAGTTTAAGTATATTAATAACTAAAATTAACTATATTTTATACTAAGGAAGGTTTATAATATACTATAGCTTAAAAATAAATTATTAACTATAAATATAAAGGATAATTAATAGCTTTTTAATAAAGTAAGGTTTTATTTTTATTATTAAAATTATTACTTATAGCTTATAAATAAGGTTAAATAAAGTTATAGAAATTTTTTTATAATTTATAATTAAGGCTTTAGAAATTTTTTATAATTTATAAATAAGGCCTTTTTTTTATTTTATTTCATAGTTTATAGGTAAGGTTAAATAAGGTTTTAAAAATCTTGCGGTTTATAAATAAGGCTAAATAAGGTTATAGAAATCTTTTTGTAGCTTATAGGTGAGGCTTTCCTTTTGCTTTATCTTATGGCTTACGGGTGAGGCTTTAGAAATCTCTTGCGGCTTACGGGCGAGGCTTTAGAAATCTCTTTACTACTTATAGATAAGGCTAAACGAGGCTGTAGAAATCTTTTTACAGTTTATAAATAGCGAGGCTTTTTTTTTACTTTATTTTATAGCTTATAAGCAAGGCTTAGGTATTTAAAAGTTAGAAGGTTAAAAGGTTAAAAGGTTAAAGAAGATAAAGATAAAAAGGGAGAAAAAAAGCTAGGAAAAGGTAGTTAATATAAAAATATTTTAATTAATAAAAGTATATATATATTTAAAAATTTAGGATTTTTTTTTCTATTTCTTTAAAAAGCTATAATAAAGTATTTAAAGCTATATATTATATATATATTTTTTATACTATCTCCTTATATTAATTTATTTATATATAAATTTTATTTATATAGCTTTTATTTTTAGTAAACATCCTCCTTATACTAGGCTTAAATATATATTAAACTTTATTTTTTATATTTTACTAGATTCTCTAGCTGCTTTACTATATTTGCTTTTATTTATTTATTTTTTTTATATAATTAATTTATATATATTATTATTTCTTTTTTATTTAATTTTTTCCTTAGCCTAAAGTTATATAATACTAGCTTATTTACTTATAATTTAAATATTAATTATATATTTTTTTTAAAAATTATATTAGTAATCTTATAATTTTATAATATATTTAATTAATTTTAATACTTTCTATAAGTTAACTATTATATTAATTCTACTTTAAAATTATATATTACTTATATATAATTTTAGGAGTATTATATTATAGCTTTTATATTTAATTTATAGTTAATAAAATTAGCAGCCTAATTTACTTAGCTAATATTATTCTTACTAATAGAATTAGCAGCTTAACTTATAATATAAGCTTTAATAATATTAATAATAGCTTAGCTTATAGTATAAGCTTTAATAATATTATTATTTATATTAGCAATATTTATATTAAATTTAAAAACTTATTATATTTTTATAAATATAATAATAATACTTTAGTATACTTAGGTTAATAGTATTAATTATATATAGATAATACCCTCTGTTTTTTAATATATTTAAATCTACTTAGCTTTCGTTAGGTACTTAATTAAAGGATTTTACTACTTTTTAGTAATTTTAATTTTTTAAATATAGCAGGCTTAATTAAATATACTATTAGTACTCTAGGGTACTATAAATACTAATATAAATAAAAGTATAATAATATAAGAACTATATTTTACTATTATAAAGTCTAAAGTTAATAAATATAAAATAAGCTATATAACTTTATAAATACTTTAATATACTTAGCTAAAAATAATAATTTTTTTAAAAGCTTTTATTACTTTTTAATTTTATATAATACCTTATGTAAAACCTAGTTATAAATAGCTAAGTATAAGCTTTTTAATAGTTTAATTAGCTTTTAAATTTACTCCTTACTTTAGTTTACTTATAATTCTAATAGCTAGTTATTTAATACTTATTTTATTACTTTTTAAATATTAAAGAGATTTTTATTAAATCTCTTAAAATAGGACTTTAGTAATAAATAAATACCTTTAACTTAAAATATAGCTATATTACTAAAGTATATATATTAATTAACCTATACTTTAATAAACTTTTCTTTATATAGCTAAAACTATATTAATTTAATATAAGCAACTTATACTATATAATTAAAAATAAACTACTACTTAAACTTTAAAACTTATTTATTAAAATCTTTTTTAGTTAAAAAGTTAATAATAGAATACTAAGATTAATTAAAGATATACTAGTTTTAAAATCCTATTACTTAAGATCCTATTGCTTAAAATCCTATTGCTTAAGATCCTATTGCTTATAATATTATAATATTTTATAATATAAGAGTAACTAAATTGTTTTATAATTTAAAAGTTAGTTTATAATATAATAAAACTACTATATTAATATACTAAATATAAAGTAATAACTATACTAGTGGAAATACTATTTTTACTATATTTATATAGGTAATACAACAGTTAATTAATACTATAGATAGATATTTAATTTAAAGAGAATTATAAATAGACTGCAGCTAATTTAATACCTAGATATAATTATCTTTTTTTTTACTACTTAAAAATATAAATATAATATAAAAAGACCAGTTGTAAGCATTGTTGAAATATATGTCTAATTGGCTTAAATCCCTACTAGACTTTTATTAGGCAGACAGCCCTTTTATATATTATTTACTACTAGGCCCTTATATTTAGCTTATATAGATACCTTTATAATTACTACCCCTTTTAATACTCCTACTTAGGAAGTATAAAGCTATTTTATCACCAGTCCTACCTAAGCCTTCTTTAAAGTTAAAAACTTTTATTTACTAAGTACTATTATTAACTAAAACTAGCTTTTACTTACTAAATATACCTACGTTTTTTTAAAGTTAACTTCTACTTATTAAGTATTTCTAGGATTATTTAAATAAGGACTACTAGAGGTTTTTATTTTACTTTAATACTACTACCTTAGTTAATTAGAAAATAGCTTTACTATTAGTTTTTAAGTTTATAATTCTTTTTAGACTAAGGGCTTTTCAGAACCTAGAAAACTACTTTTTACCTAGTAGTTTTATTAAGCTATCTACAACTATTTTATTTATAAAAATATACTTTAGTTAAACTTTCCCCTTTTTAACCTTTTTATAAATAAAGTAATATTATATTTTAATATATTTTAAACTTTTATAGTTTATTAGATTTTTTATAAGTACAATTGCTTTTTAATTATTACAGAAGATTATAATAGCAGCTGGGGCCAGGTCTCTGACAGTATTTATATCTTCTTTCCCCCTAAGATCAGTTTAAAGTTCTAAAAATAACTTCTACAGCTAGATTATTTCTTTTATAGTATTTATTTAGCCTATATACTTAGCTTTATAACTAAAAAGCACTATAGTTACTTATCTTTTTAATAATTAATTAATCTTACTGCTGTTAATATTAAAAATATAGCTAGAAGTTAATCTTCTTATATTTAGGTTACTGGCTTAGTTAGAATTACTATAGCTGTAAAGCAGCTAGAGTTCTTTTTTATATTTAAAATATAAGTCTTTAGTTCCTTAAAGGTAGTAGAATACTTTTTTAATGGTTTAGTAATATAGTTTATTAAGGTAGCTAAAGTAGTAGCTAAGTATAAAGACAGCATATATAATATTAGGCCTTATTCTTAATATTAAATATATTAAGGATCTTACTACTAACTAATATTTTTATCTTTTCTTAAGGTTATAAATATAATCTTCTGCTAGCTTTTAGAAATAAGCTTCCATTATTAAGGTCAAAGATTTTATATACTTAGTTATATTAAACTATTAAAAGATCTTCTAAATATAGCCTTATTAATTAAGATAAATTATCTTTATACTTCTATTACATTAGATTTTTATTCCTAAGTAATAGCTATATAGCCTAAGATTAATTATTTAAAAGCAGCTATAAAGGGCTTTTTTAACTATTAAGATCTCCTGCTTATCTTTACTAATAATAAATAGGTTATTAACATAGATTATAATAAAAATATTATTTTTAATAAAAACACTATAGTTTAATACTATTAAATAAAAGCCTAATATAAAGAGGAAGTTTATAAGTATTTTATACTAGATATAAGGTACCTGTTTAAGTCTGTATAGGGCTTTATTTAACTTATAGATTATACCAGTCCTATTATTAAAGCTAGTTAACTACTTTACGTAAATATCTTTATTAACTAACCTATAAAAAAAGGCAGTCTTTACGTTTATTTATTCTATCTCTAGGTCTAAGGTAGCTGCTATAGTAAATAAGATCTTATATATTATTAGTTTAATAACAGAGGCAAAGGTCTTAAAATAATCTACACTAAGGATCTACTTAAAGCCTTAAATAACCTAGTATATTTTATATTTAACTATCTAATTATTAAAGCTATACTTAAGTTTATATATTTATTTTCCTTACAGAATATTTATATCTAGAGTTACTAATATTATAGACTAGGTCTTATTTTCCTATAAAGCTTAAATTTCCTTAAATATTATATTATTTTACTTATCCTAAAAAAAACTTCTTTTTACCTTTATAAATAACTATAGTTCTATATCTTAAGCTATAGTTTCACTTAATACTATAAGGGCTAGGATACTAAGGAGTATATAATAGCTTTGTAGTGGATATTGAAGTTTTAGGTACTCTAGTACTTTTTCTATGATTTTAGCTTTTTTTATTATAGCTTTATTTAGCAGTAATATTATAATTATAAATTAAACTAAACTAGTTTTTTTATACTACTTAAGATTAATAACCTCTTTTATTTATATTTTAATTAATATTATTTTAGGGTAATATAGTAAGATTTTTTTTATTTTAAAATAAATATTAAAGTAGTTAATAACCTTCCTTCCTAAGGTAAGGAGGTAATAAACTATATTTCTTATAAACCTTAGGAGAATATATTTTAACTTTTTCTTATTTAACTTTTTTTTTTATACCTAAGGGACTAGGGCTTAAGTTATAGTCCTAATTATATAGATATTAGAAATATTTGGTTATTAATTAAAAATAAGTTTAAATAGTATTTTATTAAGGGTATTATATAAACTATAGTTTTAAAAATAATTTATAGTTTTTAATACTTTTAATTAATATTTTTATAATATTTTATTATTAATTATTATTAAAAGTAGTTTATTTTTAATTATAATATTAAAACTTTTAGTAATACTATTTAACTAATATTACTTTATTATAGAAGACTTAATAGTAAAGCTATATTTAGCAGCCTAAAGTTTAAATTTTTTATTATAGAATTTTTTTATATTGTTAAAATAGATGATTTAGTATTTTTATTATTATAGCTTTCTTCCTTTTAGGAATAGAATAAATTTATAGATAAACTCCTAGGTATTCTCTTTAACCTAGATTACTTTGCTCCTATTAAACCTACTATAATTATTAACTAAGGTTATTTAGTACTAATCTTTTTTATAGCTTATAATATAAAATAGCTTATAAATATTAATATAAATTATATTTTTAATATATTTTACTTAGTAAAGTTCTCCTTTATATAAAAGTTTTTTTATCCTATTATATATATAAGCTTTATAAATATAGTACTTTTAAGCTATATTTATTTCTATTACTATCTTCTTTAGCTAAATAGTATTTTATTTACTTAGATAACCTATTTTATTATATTATAGTTTTATTTTAAGTATAATAATATAAAAGACTAATACTTAAGTAAGTAATATATTTATTTATAAAATAAAGAGGTTTCTAAACTACCTGCTAGTTAACTTGGCTTCTTCTCTCTAGATTATTTAAGTATTTACTATAATTATTATATTAGTATTATAATTAAAAAGTTAAGTTATTAATATTAGATTAACTCCTAGGCCTAGGGTATATAATATATTTATAAAGGTTACTATAATTAAAAAGTTTATACTAATATATTAATATATAATACTACCTATACCTTTAACTTTAACTTTAATATTTTTTATTTTTTTAAAAATACTATTATATAGCCTTAATGTTCTTAAATTAAATTCCTCTTTTTTATAAGTTATATAGTTTTTATATCCTAAATTAAAGATTTAAACTAACTAAAAATTATAGTATTTTATTTAAAACATAATATAGTAGTTATTTATAGCCTTTTAGTTAGCTTTAGTTAATATTAGTTTTATAGTTTAATTAGGAGTTAGATTTAAGGGTTCTTTTTAATAAGGTTTATATTTTTTTTATTCCTTTTACTTTTTCTATAAGTTAGGTTTTAAATTAAAGTATTTTACTTTAGTATAATTAGTTTTTTTATAGTAAATATAATATAATTTTTTTACTATTTTAGTCTTTTTATTTAGTAGTAAAGCTATAAACTGCTTATATAGATTAATATAGAAGGTATTATTTATTATTATATTACTTTTTTACCTAACTTCCTCTACTTTTATACTATTAATTATATTTTTTAACTTAAATATAATTTAAATATTATAATTTACTTAGAAATTAATATACTAGCTTATATAATTTTTACTTAGGCTATTTATAAACTTTAGGACTAGGTAGTTAAGAGGTAATTTATACTCTGCCTTAACCTAGATAAACTTTTTTTATATTATACTAATTTTCTAAGTATAATTATAAATAATAATAAACTTAAAATATATATACTTTTTTTACTCCTGGTATATTATTTAAAATATACTTAGTTTAAAAAACTGGAATTTTTTTTTTAAATATTAAAAAATATATAAGATTATTTTTTTTTTATTTAGGAGGTTACTTAGTAATAAAAAAAAAGTTTTATTTAGTATTTTAATATACTAATATTATTTTATATATTAGGTTTCTAATTATAAAATTAAGACTTTATATTTAACCTTATACTTATTTAGTAGGTTAAAAGCTCTGATTAAGTCTATTATAAGTTTTATTTAGTATACTTAATGTTAATAGTTATCCTACTTTTTAAAACTGGGGAGGTTATATAGATTAAGGCTATTAAGTATTATTAGCTTGATTTCTAGCTCTATTTCTGCTAGTAGCGCTGCTATAACTTTAGAGGTAATATTTCCTTACTGATTATACTAGTAAGATATATTATAAAAGATTTAAAGGTAATTTTATATTAGTAGTATTTAGATTTTATAGCTGAAAAGTTTTATATTACTAAAAGGTAAAGGAATAATAATAATATTATTATTTTTTTTAAACTTTTTAGAAATTAGTACTAGTATAGGTTTTATATAGAAAGTCTTGTTTAATTTATAATTATTAGTTTTTTTTAGCTTAGTTTCCTAGGGTTATTATCCCCCCTGCTGATAGCACTGGTAATAGTCTTAGACCTGTGCCAGTCTTATAATTAGGTTATCTAAGGCCTAGGATTTTAATTACTGACAATCTTAGTTATAGTTTTGCAACCGGCTTTATAGACAGTTTTGGTTATATTTTTAAGGACTTAATTAGTTAATTAAACTAGCAGGGTCTTAGTTTATTATTTTAAAAATATAGGTTCTGTAATTCCCCTTTTTAATTAGGTAATTTTAGTTTGTAAATAAACTGCTGCTAGGCTTATTAATTTTAATAAAAGTAGGTATTAATATTTAGCTTATTGCCGGAGGCCTAGGCTTATAACCTATTAAAATATATATTTAATTAGCTTGAATTCCTACTAGACTTTCGTTAGGTAAATAGCCCTTTTATATACTATTTACTACTAGGCCCTTATATTCGGCTTATATAGATACCTTTATGGTCACTGCCCCTTTTAGTAAGCATTAACGCTAATTATATTAAAAAGCAGTATATAATATTTATTAATCTTATAAGTATAATCTAATAATAATAAATCTAGATATACTTAAAGATAGTTTAATGACTTAGGATAAGTAAAAAGAATAGCAGTAATTTAGCTATTGCTATTATTAAATTATATTTAATTTTAGTAATTCTTAGTATTTATTTAATTAATAAGAGCATATATTGAACTCTACCTTTCATAATTACTTTATCTTATATATACAGCTTGATTATATATATCTTACTACATTAAAAGGCTTTTGCTATTATACTAATATATAAAAGTCTAGATTTTTTTAAAGAAATACCAGCTTTAACTAGTTTTTTAAAATCTAAATCTTTACCTTTCTTAAGCTTACGATAAACTAGATAAGTAGATAGATATAAACTTAGTGGATAATTATATATTCTATAGTGCAGATCTAGGTAGTATTATATAGTTTAAGTTATATAATTAAAAAACTTATATATATTAATTAAGAATAAATAACTAGTTAAATATATTATAGTCTTTTAATTATACTTATTAAATAAATCCAAAGCTTATTAATATTAATTATAAGTAAATATAATAGTATATTTTTTACTTTTTTCTTTTATTAATCTACTTATTATAAATATATAACCCTAAGGTTTTACCTAAGTATTAATAAACTTATATAGTTCCTTATATAAGTTATATTACTTCTCTAGAGGAAGATAGTTATTAGGAAAATTCTTAATTATAATAATAATAAAAGTATACTTTATATTATAAATACTCTATAATAATACTTATTTTTTATATTTAAAAGAAAATATAACTTCTTATACTTATTTTATCTTTATTACTATTTCTTACTAACTAAAACTATAATACCGCCTACTTATATTAAAACTTCCCTTTATTTTACTATTACCTTACTTTATATATATATCCTTCTAGTTATTAAATTCACTGCTATTTCCTACTAACTTATCTTCTATTTTATAATTATTATTAATCTTATAATTATTATTAGTTTTATGATTATTATTAATCTTATAATTATTATTAATTTTATAATTATTATTAATTTTATAATTATTATTAATTTTATAATTATTATTAATTTTATTACTAACTAAATTCTTTAAAATATATAAATATAAATTTAAAAATAACCTAGTTATTATATATAAAAAGGCTAAAATAAACTTACCTAATATTATACTAAAGTATTATAATTACTTTTTTAAGTAATACCTATATTTTTATTTTTAATATTAATAATTCCTAAATTATTAAAAAAATATAAAAAATTAAAAAAATATAAACCTAAGGCTTTTATAAATTAAAAAGTAAAGTAGATTAAATATTTATATTATTTATTATTAATTTTTAAATATTAAATATTTCCTAAGGTTAAAAATAATAGTAAAAAGAAAAACTTAAAAGATTTTAGTAAATATTAAAAAAAAAGGTTAATATTTTAAAGTTTAATACTTAATAATAATTTAATAAATGTAATAAAAGATATAATAATAATTATTAATATTATTTTACTAATATATTTTACTAAACTATAAAAGGATAGTTTAACCTTAGGGTAAATTAAAATAAAAGTAATATAGTAAAAAATTTAAAAAGTTAATAAAAAACAGTAGCTACTTAAATAGTAGCTTTATAAACAGCTTTATAAATAGTTTTATAAATAGTAAAATAAAAAGATTAATAAAAAGCAGTAGTTACTTAAGTAGTAGTATAAGTAGTAAAAGTAATAGATTACTTTTATAATTAAATAGTAGGATTTAGAATTTATAAAGTTAGCCTTTAATTATTTTATATTAATTATAAAGTAAAAAAGTAATTAGAAAATTAAGGAGTAAGTATTAGTTATTTAAATAATATACTTATTAACTTAATAAGGCTAGGGGTAGTAGGTAGTTTTTAAATATAATTAATTAATATATTATATTATAATTTATTTATTTTTTACTATAGTTATTAATTTAATAAAGTTAGAGGTAGTAGTATAATTTAAAAAGGTAATATAATATAACTAAGATTATAAATATAGTTATTATTTTAGTAAGGTTGGGTATAGTAGTAAAGTCTTTAGTTACTTATAAATTAATTCCCTAAAGTTATATAATAATAAATAACTATTATAACCTAACTTTAATTATAAAGCTTTTATTTTATTTATTTATTTTATATATTTATTTAAATATAATTAGATAGGTAATAATAAGGGATTTAAATAGTTTACTTTTAAATTTAGGTAGGTAAAGAAAATAAAAGATTTAGCTTTTTTTAATATAATAAAGGACTTTAGCTTTTTTTAATATAATAAAAGACTTTAGCTTTTTTTAATTTAGGTAAAAAAATAAAGGATTTAGCTTTTTCTAAAGTTAAAGAAATAAAAAAAAGAAGGGGTAATATAAAGTAATAAATATAATAAAATAATTAAAGTAATATTAATAGTAATATTATCTCCTTTCTTAGTACTAGTACTTATTTTAATAATAATAATAATATTAATACTTTAGCCCTATTTCTCTATTCCTTAAGTATTAAAAAAAGTAAATATTATTTTTTAAGCTTTATAAACCTTTATAAGGCTAATTCTATTACTATTACCATTATTATTATTATTATTATTATTACCGTTGCTATTATTATTACTATTGCCGTTAATATTATCCTTATTTTTATCCTTATCCTTATCCTTACCCTTATCTTTATCCTTATTATTTAATATATTCTCTAGTACTTTATTATTATTATCTAATATATTTATTAAAAAATATAGTGCTATATAGTATTAGTTTATTACCTTTTTATTTTTTATATTTATAATATAGCCTATTTTTTATATAAAAGGCCGTAGTTATTAATAACTAGGGAAAGTATAGTTAAATATATAGCTATATTATAATATATATAAAAAGCTTATTATAAAATATATTTATAACTTTTACTAAAGTAAGGTTAATATTTTTAAAAATATATAATTAAATTTATGTAAATATTAAAAATAATTGCTTTTTTACCTACTATTATATTTTTAATATAACCCTTATATAATAGATTTTATTAGTCTAGTGTAGTAGTAGAAAATAATATATTACTTTTTTTAGCTAAATATTAAAATAAAGTTTTTCCCTTAGTTATTATATCTTTTACTACTAGTTTTTTTATTACTAGTATTTTTACTATTAGTGTTTTTATTATTAGTTTTTTTACTATTATTTTTTATATTATTTTTTTTACTTTTTACTATAGTTAGTTAATATTTTAAAATATTATAAAGGAGTAGATAAATAAGTTAAAATAATATAAATTATATTTATAGGTACTTTACCTTTTTTTTTACTATTACTAATATTTTTTTTCATAGGTGTATCCTTTTTAAGAGGTATAATAATAATAATAATAATAATATTAATAATATTAAAGGGAAAAGAAAGGAGAAAAAAAAAGATTTATAATATTAATAATATATATATATAATTAATTATACTAGTATACTTTTATTTTCCTTATTTACTTTATTTTTTAATTTATTTTTTTTATTATTATATATATTATAAAAGAAATTATATATAGTAGTATAAATACTTAATTATATACTTACCCTTTATAAATACTAAGCCTTTTATTATTTAATTAAAGTAATATTATTAAAATAGTTTCCTTTAACCTTTTAGCTTCTTTTTTTTTATTTTTTATAAGCTTTATTATTTTTTTTTTTTAATATTAGCTAGATATTTATAGCTGTATTTAATTTAGTAGTTTAGGGGGTTAGTAACCCTTAGTTATTAAGTTAAATATATATATATTTATTTTTTATATATAAGGCTTTAGATAAAAAAGCTAGGTTATTAATATTATAATATATTAAAATACCTAACTTTTATAATTCTTACTTTTATTTAATAATATTATAGTTAAAAAATAAGCTTTATACTTTTTTTTTATTTTAATAGTTTAAATAATAAGCTAAGTATTAAAAGTTTAAAGGATTTAGCCTATAACCTTAAGTAGTTAAAGTATAAAGTTTTACTATTTTATAATTTTAGTTATTTTTTTTATTTATTAAATAATATTATAGTTAATATATATTTTAAATATAATATATTAATAATTAACTAAGCTTATGTTATAATAACGCTTATATATATAGTAATATTTTTTTTTTACTAATTTAATAAATCTATTTAATTTATTACTAAGCCCTTTTTTACTATAGCTATATAATTACTTTTAAAACCCTATGTTTAATTTCTATAAGGTGTTTTTTTTAACCTTTTTTATATACTTAATTAATTAAATTAATAATTTATAAAATATTAATGTAAAGCTGTAAAACGTACTGTAATAGTAGCCCTATATTATTAACTTAATTATATGGGATCCTATGTAAAATAAATCCATAGGATCCTATGTACCTATTGGGGACTATATTATAAGTATAATATTTTAACTTAGCTACTTTATAAAGGTAATAAATTAAATAAACTAGGTATATATAAAGTTAGTAGTTAGCTTCTGTTACTTAGGAGTTTTTTTTTTAATACTTTCCCTTTTTTAAAAGTTTATATTCTTTAGTACTTTCCCTTTTTTTTAATACTTTTACTTTTTTAAAAGTCTTTTTTTCTTAAGTTTTTTTCCTTTTATAGCTGCTTTATAAGGGTAATAAACTAAGTAAACTAAGTACTTCCTCTAGTACCTTTACTTTTTTAATTCTTTTCCTTCTATAGCTGCTTTATAAAGGTAATAAACTAAGTAAACTAGGTACTTCCTCTAGTATTTTCCTTTTCCTTTAGTACCCTCCCCTTTTTAAATTCTCTTCCTTTTATAATAGTAGTATTATAAATATAATATTTTAAATTAATTACTTTATAAAGGTAATAAATTAAGTAAGCTACTGTAAAAGGTAATTTTTAAACTAACTTTTTTTTTTAAGTTTTTTTTTTTATAATAGTAATATTATAAATATAATATTTTAAACTAGCTGTTTTATATTCTTAAGTTCTCTTCCTTTTATAATAGTAATATTATAAATATAATATTTTAAACTAACTACTTTATATTTTTAAGTTCTTTTCCTTTTATAATAGTAATATTATAAATATAATATTTTAAACTAATTATTTTATATTCTTAAGTTCTTTTCCCTTTATAATAGTAGTATTATAAATATAATATTTTAAACTAACTGCTTTATATTTTTAAATTTTTTTTTTATAATAATAATATTATAAATATAATATTTTAAATAACTGTTTTATAAAGGTAATAAATTAAATAAGCTAAGTATATGTAAAGTCTATAGTTAATAAATTAATAAAAATAAATAAACTTTAAATTTAATTTAAGAAATTAATAATAATATTATTATAAAAGCTAGCTTTTATTTCTTAGGAGTCTATATTTTTAAATTTTCCTCTTTAGATTTAAAAATAATAGTTAGTAATATTTAATAATAGTTAGTAATTATAATAATAATTAGTAATTATAGTAATAGTTAATAATTATAGTAATAGTTAGTAATTATAGTAATAGTTAGTAATTATAGTAATAATTAATAATTATAGTAATAGCTAGTAGTTATAGTAATAGCTAATAATAATAATTATTTATAAATAGCTATTTTCTTCTATTAAGGCTTATAATATTTTTACTATTTTAGTAGTAAAAATAAAGTTTAGGTATATTAATAACTAAAATTAATTATATTTTATACTAAGGAAGGTCTATAATATACTATAGTTTAAAAATAAATTATTAACTATAAGTATAAAAAATAATTAATAGCTTTTTAATAAAGTAAGGCTTTATTTTTATTACTAAAATTATTACTTATAATTTATAAATAAAATTTTAAAAATTTTTTATAATTTATAAATAGTAAAGCTTTAAGAATCTTTTTATAGTTTATAAATAAAGCTAAGTAAGGCTTTAAAATCTTACTAATTTATAAAGTAAGGCTTTAGCTTTAAAATCTTATAGTTTATAAAGTAAAGTTAAATAAGGCTTTCCTTTTTATAGTTTATAAATAAGACTTTAGCTTTAGAAATCTTTTTATAGCCTATAGGTAAGGCTTTAGAAATTTTATAGTTTATAAGTAAAGCTTTAGCTTTAAAATCTTTTTATAGCCCATAGGTAAAGCTTTAGAAATTTTATAGCTTATAGGTAAGGCTTTAAAAATTTAATATTTAAAGGTTAAAAGGTTAAAGGTTAAAAAATTAAAAAAAATAAAAATAAAAAAAAAGAAAAAAAGCTAGGAAAAGGTAATCTATAAGGAAATATTTTAACTAATAGGTGTATAATATAATATAAGTACTTTATTTAAGATTTTTTTTTTATTCCTTTAGGAAGCTATACTTATAGTAAATTTAAAATAATATATTTAAATTAATTTAAGGTTATAATAGCTATTTTTTAATATTATAAAGTAGGAAAAATAGAGAATATATATTACCTATCTCCTTATACTAACTTATTTATATATAAATTCTATTAATAATAATAATATTCTTTAACTTACTTCTAAATTTATATTATACTTTATCTTTAACTTTTTATTAGATTATTTTTTAGTTATTTTATAACTTATAATTTTATTCTTTTATCTTTTTTATAAAATTAATTTATATATACTATTATTTTTTCCTTAGTTTATTTTTTTTATTAATATAAACTTATATAATATTTACCTATTTACTTATAATTTAAATACTAATTATATAATTTTTTAAAATATTATAATAGTAAATTTATAGCTTTATAATATCTTTAGTTTATTATATTACTTTTAGCTAGTTAATTATTATATTAAATTTATTTTAAAATTATATATTACTAATATATAACTTTAGAAGAACTATATAATAGTTTTTTTATTTAATCTATTACCTTTAGTTTTATAGGTTCTGTTGGTTTTATAAGTTCTGCTAGTTTTATAGGTTCTATTAGTTTTATAGGTTCTATTAATTTTATAGATTCTATTATTATAATAATTAACTTTAAATACTCTTTATATTTTTATAAATATAATTTTAATACTTTTATATATTTATATTAGTAGTATTTACTATATTAAAGTATTACTTTTTTCTGCTTTTTAATTTATTTAAATCTACTAGGCTTTTATTAAGTATTTAACTAAGGAATATTAGATTTTTTTAGTATTTATAAATCTTTAACTAAATTAGGCTTAATTAAATAAATTAATTTTTTAAATTACTAAAGATATTATTATAAATAAAAGTATAATAATAAAAAAACTTAGTTTTACTTTTATAAAGTTTATAATTAATAAATATAAAGTAAGCTATAAAATTATATAAAAAACCTAATATAAATAGCTAAAGGTAAAAAATCTTTTTATTATAAAAGGCTTTATTTTTATTATATATTAACTTTATATAATACTTTATATAAAACCTAGCTATATATTCCTAAGTATAAGCTATTTAAAAATTTAATTAATATTTTAGTTTACTGCTAGCCTTAATTAACTAATATTTTTAATAATTAATTATATAATAATTATTATATAGTTTATTATACTTTAAAAAAATTAAATATAAACTTATTATAAAGGTAAGATTTAATTAGTAAATAAATACCTTTAATATAAAATATAATTATATTACTAAAGTATATATATTAATTAACCTAGACTTTAATAAGCTTCTTTTTATATAGCTAAAGCTAAGTTATTTTAATATAAATAACTTTTTATATATAATATTAAATATAGAGGTTATATTTATTATCAAGAGGGTTAGTAAAGCTATAATAGCTAGGTTAGAGGAAAGCTATACCCTAGCCTTTAGTTTAAAATCTAGAATTAATCTATAGCCTAACCTAATTAGCTATAGCTAACTAAGTTAAACCTTAAAGATTTAGGCTATAAAGTATAGCTGCTGCTACATTAAGGTTTAAGATTAAACTTAAAGTACGTAAAATAGCCTAAATAATAAGGTTTAAGTATAATGTAACTAGCTTTAAGCCTGCGACTTATAGTTTAATAACTTAACTAAGCTAAATAAGTATCCTTCCGTTAGGTTATAAAAGGCAGCAATAATCCCTGAAAATAGATTACATACGTAACGCTTTTAAAATTAAAAAACTACACAATAAAATAATATACCTACTTTTTCTTAATTAAAAGAGATAACCTTTGCAAAAGCTCCTAAGCAATAGCCGCAACCCGATCGCAACCTAATATAGTAAGATAGCTAAATAAATAACTAAATCTATAATTAATAAAATTATAGACCTATAATTAGAAGCTTTAAAGAAGGAAAGACTAAAGCTAGGTAAAGTAAAGTATAAACTAAATTAGCTAAAGGGTACTAAAAACCCTAAGCTAAGTAAAAGTATTAAGAAAATTATTAAAAAAGCTAATAAAGTAGTATAAAAGTTTTTTTATAACTAGTTTTTTTTAGGTAGTTTATTTTTTATACCTAGGAGAAATATTAAATATATTATTACTTAAACTTTATAATTTACTTTTAGAATTCTTCCTTAGTTAATAAACTAATAATAAAAAACCAAAAGTTATAAAATATATTTTACTTTTAAAATAGTATTTTCTTTATTACTTTTAGTATAATAGTAATTAAGTATTTTTATTTTATAAATATAGGTTAGTAATAAAATAAAACTACTTTATTAATATATTAAATATAAAGTAATAATTATATTAATAAAAATATTACTTTTATAATATTTATATAAGTAATATAATAATTAATTAATACTATAGATAAACATTTTATATTATTAGCTTTATAAATTAAATAAAGCTAATTTAATATTTAAAGATAATTTTTTTTTAATTTTTTATTAAAAAATATAAATATAATATAAAAAGATTATTTATAAATATTAATATTAACTATATTAAAAAAAATATTTAATATTTATTAATTTTATAAATATAATTTAATAATAGTAGATTAAGATATTTCTAAAGCTATTTTAATAATTTTAAATATATAAAAAAAAATAATTATATAGTTATCTTTATTAACCTAAATTTAACTTTAAAATCCTTTATTTTTTAATTAATTAACTAAAGTATAAATTAAACTTTATCTTTTATATATCTTTTATTTAAAAATTATATTTTAATTATAAATATTTTACTATATTATAAAGTTATTTTTATTTTTATATAAATAAATTTAAATTTCTTTAAAAACTATATTAGCTTTAATTAGTTTTTTAAAATTTAAATTTTATTATTTTACCTTAAGTTTATAATAAATTAAATAAGTAAATAAATATAAACTTAATATATAATTATATATTTAAAAATATATTTTTTAATAATATTATATATTTTAAACTATATAATTTAAAAACTTTTTTATATTAATTAAAAATTAATAATTAGTTTTATATATAAAAATCTTTTAAATATACTTTTTTAAAATATTTAGAAACTTTTTAAATTAATTATATATAAATATTATAGTATATTTACTATTTTTTTCTTTTTTAAATTTATATATTATAAATATATATCTTTAGTTTTTTACTTAAATATTAATAAATATAAATAATTCCTTAAGTAAGCTATATTATTACTTTAAAAAAAGGTAGTCTTTATATTACTTTTTAATTATAATAATAATATTATATAAAATATTTAAAGTAAATATTTATTTTTTATAAAAAAGTAATATAACTTCTTATATTTATTATATATTTATATATTTTAGTTAACTTATTAAGTATTTTATTATTATTATTATTTATTTTTATAAAGTATTATTTATTAAAATTAAAAATCTTTTTTATTTTACTATTACTTTTTTTAAAAATTTACTATTATTTTTTATTAATTTATTTTCTATTTTATAATTATTATTAATTTTATAATTATTATTAATTTTATAATTATTATTAATTTTATTACTATATTAACTAAGCTTAATATATATAAATATAAATTTAAAAATAACTTAGTTATTATATATAAAAAAGCTAAAATAAACTACTTTAATAATATATTAAGCTACTATAAATATATTTAAATAATATTTATAATATTATTAATATTAATAATTTTTAATTTATTAAAAAAATATAAAAGATTATAAAAATATAAAATTAATATTTTTAAAAATTAAGAAGTAAAGTAAATTAAATTAAGCTATATTAAAAATAGTAATTAATTAAAATATTTATATTATTTATTATTAGCTTTTAAATATTAAATATTTTTTAAAATTAAAAATAATAATAAAAAAGAAAATCTAAGTTTTAGTAAATTTTTTAAAAAAAAAATAATATTTTATAGTTTAATATTAAATAATAATTTAATAAATATAGTAAAAAATATAATAATAATTAGTAATATTATTTTACTATTATACTTTATTAAGCTATAGAAGTATATTTTAACCTTAATTATATTATAAAAGTATACTTTAGCTTTAATTATATTATAAAAGTATACTTTAACTTTAATTATATTATAAAAGTATACTTTAGCCTTAATTATACTATAGAAGTATACTTTAGCCTTAATTATATTATAAAAGTATACTTTAGCTTTAATTATATTATAAAAGTATACTTTAACCTTAATAAAGCTTTTAAAAAAAAAAATAAAATAAAATTAAAAAAAAATAAATTAAAAAAAAATAATATAAAAATAAATTTAAAAAAGTATTAGAAAATAATAGCTATATAAATAGTAAAATAAATATAACTTAAAGGTTTAAAATTTAGTTTTTATATTAAAATTAAAATATAATATTATACTTAAGTTATAGGTATTTTTAAATAATAAACTTAATTATCTAAAGTTAATTATTAAATAAAAAAATTATAAAAAAATTAAAAAATAAATATTAATTATTTAAATAATATATTTATAAACTTAGTAAAGCTAGGGGTAGTAAATAGTTTTTAAATATAATTAATTAATATATTATAATTTATATTTTTTAATATAGTTATTAATTTAATAAAGTTAAAGGTAATAGTATAACTAAAGAAAATTTTAATTATAATATAGTTAGTTTTAAAAATATAATTATTATTTTAATAAAGCTAGGTATAATAGTAAAATTTTTAGTTATTTATAAGTAAATCCTTTAAGGATATATAAAAATAAATATAGTTAATAATAAATAATTATTATAACTTAATTTTATAAAGCTTTTATTTTTTTTATTTAAATTTTTTTAAATTTAAATAAGTAGGTAATAATAATAATAAAAAATTTAAATATTTTTAAATTTAGGTAAAAAAATAAAGGATTTAGATTTTTTTAATTAAATTAGTAAAAATAAAGAATTTAGATTTTTTTAATATAAGTAAGGGGAGAAGAAGAAATTTAGATTTTTTTAATATAAATAAAAAAAAAAAAGAAATTTAAATTTTTTTAAATTTAAGTAAGTAAAAAGTAGGAAGAGTAATATATAATATAATTAATAAATATAAATATAATAAAATAACTAAAGTAGTAATAGTAATATTATATTTTTTTTTTTAAATTATTATTTAAAAATATATTTAAAAATAATTTTTTAAGCTTTATAAGCTTTTTTATAAATAATAATTTTATTATTATTATTATTATCCTCTTCCTCTTCCTTATTCTCTATAGGTTTAAATATTAAATTATTATTTATAATTATATTAAGTAATAAATATAAGGCTATATAGTATTAGTTTATTACTTTTTATTATTAATATATATAAAATATAAAAAGCTAAAAAAAAGAAATTACTTTTTTATTTTTTTTTTAGGAAATATAAGCTATCTTTTTTATAAAAAGTACTAGCTTAAAATAACTATAATATAAGATTAATTAAAAATAAAATAATAAAATAAAAGTAAATATATTAAGGAAGGTAGCTATAGCTACTATTTATATATTACTAATATAAACTAATACTATTATTATTATTATTATTATTTAAATTTATATATTTATTAAAATTTATAATTTTATTTATAATTATACTTTAAATATACTTTTTATATAGTAGATTTTTTAATTAAGGAGGAGGAGAAAGAGTAAATATAGTAGATTTATATTTTAAAGTTTATAATATTAGTTTCTTTTTTAATTTTTTTAAAAAGTTAGTTAGTAAAAAAAAGTAAATAAAAATAAAAAAAATAAAAAAAAATAAATTATATTATTAGTAAAAGCTTTAACCTTAGCCTTAGCTTTAGGCTTACTTTTATTATTAAGTTTAAGGGTAGTAACTTTAGTAAGTATAATAAAAATATTAATAATTTAAATAATAGTAGTAATAATAAATATAATAATATAAAAAAAGGAAGAAAAAAAGGAAGATTAAGTAAGGAATTTAGTACTATTTATCTTAATTTAATATATATATTTACTTAATATTTAATATATTTTAAATATTTATTTATAATATAATTATATATTTTAATTATATTATAAAGTAGTAAATATATTACTATATAAATATAAAACTAAGTAATAAAAAATATTAAAAAAAAGTAAAAAGCTAAGTAATAAAAAGTATTAAAAGAAAATATAAAGTTAAGTAGTAAAAAATATTAAAAAAGTATTTTAATAATAGCTTTAATTTTTTAAACTTAAGTATATACTTTTTTTTAAATAATATATATATAATTATTATTTAATTTTTTTTATAATTACTTTTTTACTTTTATAATTAATTTAGTAGTTTTATTTAATTATTATATAATTATATTAAATTTTTAATTTTATAAATTTAATATTAAAATCTTTAGCTATAGATAAATAAGATTTACTATTTAATATTTTACTATATATAAGGGTTTACTACTTAATATTAAATTAATAATTATATTAATAATTAATAATTAAAATAATAGTAAAATTAATATTTAAGGTTATTTTATTTTTATATAATTATAATTTAAAGTTAAAGATAGTAGAAATAATAATTATAAAGTAAGGTTATATTTTCTTAGTGTAGTATAATATAGTATATTACTGCCTTTACTACTTTTATTACTTTTACTACTTTTACTACCTTTATTACTTTTACTACTTTTATTATAAATAGCTTTAATTTATATAACTTTTTACTACTTCTACTATTTCTACTACTTTTATTACTTTTACTATAAAAAGCTTTAATTTATATAACTTTTTATTACTTTTTTTTATTTAAAATAATACTTTATAACTTTTATTATCTTTTTCCTCTTTAATAAAAGCTTAATATTAAATATTATATTTAACTTAGTAATTATAAAAATAATAACCTTTAATTATAAAGCTAAATTATATATAACTATTACTATATATAAAATATTTAGTAAAATAGTAAAAGTATTAATATTATATTTTTATAAAATATTTAATTTTTTTTTATTTTAATAAATTAATATTATTAAAGTATTATTAAATTTAGGTAATAAAAGTTAATATATAGATCTAGCCTATAATATTAAGTAGTTAAAGTATTTTTTTTATTATTTTATTATTTTTTTTATATAAAAAAAAATTAAGCTTTTATATTATATTATATTATAAAATACTTTTATATATAATAATATTATTAATTCTATTACTTTAATAAATTTATTTTATTTATTATAAATATTTAAATAAAAAGGTTTTTAAAGTTAGCTATTTAATTTATATAAAATATTACTTTTTTAAACTTTTTAAGCTATTATTATAATACCTTTAATAATATTAAAAATATATTATATTATATAGTACTATATAGTACTATAGTACTTATATAATTACTATAGGGCCCTATAAGATTAAATCCACGGGGCCTTATATACCTATTGGGTATTTATTTAGTTTTATAGTATTTAATATATTAAAATATTACTTTTTTTTACTTTTTAACTAACTTAAACTTACTTAGTTTTTATTAAATACTTATTTAAGAAATAATAAACTTTTTAATAATATATAACTTTAAGTTTTTAATTATATTAGGCTTAATTAAGTAAACTAGCTCTTTATATTACTAAAGATATTAATATAAATAAAAATATAATAATTAAAAAACTTAGTTTTATATTTATAAAATTTATAATTAATAAATATAAAGTAAATTAAAAAATTATATAAATAGCTTAGTATAAGTAATTAAAAAAAAATTTTTTTATAAATTTTATTATTTTTTAATTTTATATAATACTTTATATAAAACTTAGCTATATATACTTAAGTAAATTTAATTAAAAAAAATAATTAATATTTTAATTTACTACTAAGATTAATTTACTTATAGTTTTAATAATTAATTAAGTAATATTTATTTTATAACTTATTATACTTTAAAAAAATCTAATATAAATTTCTTAAGATAAAATTTAAAAAGGAAATAAATACTTTTAATATAAAATATAATTATATTACTAAAGTATATATATTAATTAACCTAGGCTTTAATAATTTTTTTTATATAATATAAACTAGTCTTTAATATATATAATTTTATTTATATAATATAAAGTATATTATTACTTAAATTTTATAAATTACTTATTATATTTTTCCTTAAAAAGTTAATAATAAAATACTAAAATTAATAAAATAAATTTTATTTTTTAAAATTTATTTTTATTATTATTATTATCTTTAATATAAAAGTAATTAAATACTTTTATATTATAAAAATTAATTAATAATATTATAAAACTATATTATTAATATATTAAATATAAAGTAATAATTATATTAATAAAAATACTATTTTTATAATATTTATATAAGTAATATAATAATTAATTAATATTATAAATAAATATTTTATATTATAGTTTTTATAAATAAATTAAAGCTTATATAATATTTAAAAATAATTTTCTTTTATTTTTTTAGTAAAAAATATAAATATAATATAAAAGGATTATTAATAAATATTAATATTAATTATATTAAAAAAATATATAATATTTATTAATTTTATAAATATAATTTAGTAATAATAAATTAAAATAAATTTAAAAATATTTTAAAAAGTTTAAATATATAAAGAAAATAATAATTATATAATTATTATTATTATATTATATTTAACTTTAAAATCTTTTATTATTTAATTAATTAATTAAAATATAAATTAAACTTTACTTTTTATATATTTTTTATTTATTATATATAATTTTATTATAAATATTTTACTATATTATAAAATTATTATTATTTTAATATAAATAAATTTAAATTTTTTTTAAAATTATATTAATATTTATTAACTTTTTAATATATAAATATTAATTTACTTTAAGTTTATAAAAAATTAAATAAGTAAATAAATATAGATTTTATTAATAATTATATATTAAAAATTAATTTTAGTAATATTATATACTTTAGACTATATTATTTAAAAACTTTTTTATAATTATTAGAAAATAATAGCTAGTTTTATATATAATTATTTTCTAAATATATTTTTTTCCTTTTATAATATTTAAAAGTTATTAAAATTAATTATATTTATATATAATAATAAATTTACTACTTTATTCCTTTATACTTTTACTTATTATAAATATATAACTTTAATTTACTACTTAAATATTAATAAACTTAAATAGCTCCTTACGTAAGCTATATTACTACTTTAGAAAAAGGTAGTTATTAAGAAAATTATATTGTTGCTTTAAAGGGAGATAATTATTAGGAAAATTAATTATAATAATAATATTAAAATATTAAGTATAAATTTAACTTTAAAAATACTAAAAAAATATTAATTTCTTTTTTTTATTTTACTTATATATATATTTTAATTATTATTTTTATTAACTAAGGATAATTAAGGGAATAAAATAAAATATATATACTTATATATATATTACTTATTTAAACTACTATTTTATATTTTACCCTTTTATTTACTATTACCTTATATATTTTTTATTAAAAGTTTACTAATATTTTTTATTTATATACTTTATTTATATATTTTTACCAAGGTTACCAATTAGTAATAATTTATTTCATTAGTACCTTAAAGAAAACAAAATGAATTTTTTTCATTATTTATTATTTATTATTCTTCACTTTTATAGGTTAAAGAAAACAAAATAAAGGCATTCGTTATTAGTAATAATTCGTTAACGAAAGTAATAAATTTACTAATAGCCAGCTTAATAAAAATATTATATAAGCAAATTATATATTTTTATAAAGCTAGAAAATAGGGCTATAAGCTTGTATTTTCTATTTTTTATACCTATTTTATTTAATTTACTATTTAATAAAGAAAAATCCTTCGTTATTTATTTTCGTTAACGAAAAATTCCTTCGTTTTATTAATACCCTAAAGAAAACAAACGAAATTCATTATTCATTAACAATTAACGAAAAGTTATTCATTAACGAAACAAATAATAAATAATTACTAACAAATTTAGTAACCCTGATTTTTACTAATATATTTTATTTTTTATTTTATAATAATTATTATTATATTATATTAGCTAAATTTTTTAATATATATAAATATAAATTTTAAAATAATTTAGTTACTACTATAAGTAAAAAAACTAAAATATAAGTAAATTACCTTAGTTTAATTTTAAACTATTATAATAAAATTTTCTTAATAACCCTTAAGTTTTTAAAAAAATATAAAAAATTAAAAAAATATAAAGTTAATTTTAATAATTAAAAAGTAAAGTAAATTAAATTAAGCTATAGTAAAAGTAATTAATTAAATCTATATATTTTATTATTAATTTTTAAATATTATATTTTTTTTAAAACTAATAGTAAAAGTAAAAAAGAAAAATACTAAGAAAAAAAAATAATACTTTCTTAAAGTTTAATACTTAATAATTATTTAATAACTTTAGTAAAAGAAATAATAATAACCTTTAATATTATTTTATTAATATATTTTACCTAGCTATAAAAGTATAGCCTAGCTTTTATAAATTTATTTAAAAAAAAAATAAAAAAAAATTAACTTAAACTTAAATAATAATAATAATAATATAGTAGTAGCAGCAGTAGATTTTAAAGAATAATATATAGTAGCAGTAGTAGCAGTAGTAGCAGCAGTAGGTTCTAAGGAATAATATATAGCAGTAGTAGCAGTAGTAGTAGCAGCAGGTTCTAAGGAATAATATATAGTAATAGCAGTAGCTATATAAGTAAAAGTAGCAAAAGTAGAAGCAGAAGTAGTAATATAACCTAAAAGTATTTACTTAAATTTAAAAATTAATTCCTAAAATAAAGTTAAAGTTATATAATTTTATATTTAAAATATTTAATATAATATTTAATTACTTTAAATTAAATTAATTTATAAAATAAAATATATAATTAAGGGGTTAAAGGATAAATATAAAGTATTAATTATTTAAATAATATATTTATTAACTTAGTAAAGCTAGGGGTAATAAATAGTTTTTAAATATTATTAATTAATATATTATAGTTTTTTTATTTTTTAATATAATTATTAATTTAATAAAATTAAAGGTAATAGTATAATTTAAAATAGTAATATAATATAATTAAAATTATAAATATAATTATTATTTTAGTAAAGTTAAGTATAATAATATAGTTTTTAATTATTTATAAAGAAATCCCCTAAAGTTATATAATAATAAAGATTTATATTAATATAAATAAATAATTATTAATTTATTATAATATAATTTTATTAAACTTTATTATAGTTTTTTTAATATAAAAAATTTAAATATATTTATATTTAAATCTTTTTAAATTAATATTCTTTTAAATTAAAATAAGTAAAAATAATAAAAGATTTAAATTTAAAATAAAAATAAAAAATTTAGATTTTTATAATTAAAAAGTAATAAATAATATATATATATAAAAATATAATAAAATAATTAAAGTAATAGTAGTAAAATTATATTTTTTTTTATTATTAATACTTTATAAAGTATATAATATTTATATTTTATAATTAATAATAATTTTTTTATATTTTATAAACTTTTTTTTAAATAATATACTTTTATATAATATATAAATAACTTAATTAAAGTAGTTTAAAGCTTAAATTAAACTATTTAAATATTATAATAATTATATATTTTTTCTAAAGCTTAAAGCTTAAAGCTTAAATTAAGTTATTTAAGCTTTATAAATTATATATTTTTTTTAAGCTTAAAGTTTAAATTAAGCTATTTAAGCTTTATAATAAATTATATAAGGCCTTAAAATAATCTAGTGCTTAATAAATATATAAGGCCCTATGGATTTAATTTTATAAGGCCCTATAGTAATTATATAAGTACTATAGTATAATATAATATAATATAATATAATATACTTTAATATACCTTAGTATAATATAACATAATATAATATAGCTTTTATTACTTTATTATAAATAGTTTTTAATTTTTAATTTATATATTTTTTTAATAACTTTTTTTTTTAGTATTTTTCTTTTTCTTTAGTATTTAAATTAATTAATTTTATTACTTATTATAGTCTTATATTTCTTTAAAAAATTATTTTCTTCCTTTAGTAACTTTTTTTTTTAATAACCTTTTCCTTTAGTACTAAAAGTTTAAAATAAAAAGCTTATTTATTCTTAATATATAGCTTTTATTTAATTTAAAGTTAATAATAGTACTTTCCTTTTCCTTTAGTACTTTCCCCTTCTTTTTTAAAATTAATAATAGTATTATTATTTTAGTTAGCTTTTACTTTTTAGGAGTTTATATTCTCTAATACTTTCCTTTTTTTAAAATTTTTTTTTTTTAATTTTTTTCCTTTTATAATAATAGTATTATAAAAGTAATATCTTAAGCTATTTTATAAAGGTAATAAATTAAGTAAGTTAAATATATATAAAATTAATAATTAACTTTTATTACTTAGGAGTTTTTTTTTTAATATTTTTTTTTTAAGTTTTTTTTTCTTTATAATAGTAATATTATAAATATAATATTTTAACTTAGTTACTTTATAAAGGTAATAAATTAAATAAGCTAAGTATATATAAAGTTAATAATTAGCTTTTATTACTTAGGAGTCCCTTTTTTCTAATACTCTTCCCTTTTTAAAAGTTTATATTTTTTAATATTTTCTTTTTTTTTAATACTTTTACTTTTTTAAAAGTTTTTTTTTTTTAAGTTTTTTTCCTTTTACAGCTGCTTTATAAAGGTAATAAACTAAGTAAACTAAGTACTTCCTTTAGTACCCTCCTTTTTTTAAGTTCTTTTCCCTCTATAGCTGCTTTATAAAGGTACCTTTAGGTACTAGGGGGGTTTTTAATAAGGGGTATAGTTAGTATTTTTAATATAAAAAATAGTTACCTAGTAGTAATTACTTTTCTAGCCCTTTATAACTAATAATTTTATAATATTATCTTACTAGCAGGGCCTTATAATAGTTAAGTTTACGTATATATTTCCTATACCAGTAGTATTTTTAGATTAAAATAATATCATAGGTTAATAATAAAGTTACTATAATAAATATTACTATAGCAGTAAGTATAATTACTATAATATTATTACATTATAATTTTTTATTTTTAGTTCTACTAGTACTATTAACTATTATTTATCGTAAACTATTATCTATTATATAATACTATTACTAATTTATATCTATTACCTACTTTAAAAATATATATAGTTTACTAATACTTTTTTTTATATAAAGCTATAATTATAAATATAAAATTATATTTATATAAAAGAATTATTATACTTTAGGAATACTAATATAATAATAAATATTTCCTTTTAGTAAAATAATATTTAAAACTAAATAATTATTATTTTTTATATTAATAACTAAAAAAAAATTACTATAGCTAGTAGTAATAATAATAGGGCTATTTTACTATTATTTACTATAGTAATTACTAAATAGCTACTATTTTCTAGTTTATATAATTTAAATATACATTAATATTAGCTATAGAAAAAAATATAATTTTTAATTTATATTATAATTTTAGGTATTAAATACCTTAATTACTTATTTAATACTATTACTAAAATTATAATAATAATATTTTATAATATATATATATTTAGCTTTTTAATTATATTTACTAACAGCTACGTTATTAATTACTTAATAAACTTTAACCCTATTCTAAACTATTATAATTTAAGCTTATTTTTTACCTCTGCTAATAGCTACATTATTAAATTATTAATAAGGTTTAAAAATATTCTAAATTATTATACTACTTAATTAACTAAACTTTATAAATAAATAAAGTTACTATAAAAGGTTTATAAATTAGCTCTTAGTATTATAAATTATAATACTTACTTTTAGTATTAAAAAAACTTAAAATATTAGCTTTTAATATTAAGAAAATAATATATAAAAAATATATTAAAAATACCTATAATATAACTTAATTAATTAATTGCAATATAAAAATAATAATAATATAGTTTTTCTAAAGGTAATTAACCTTCTTCTATATATAATAATATTATTTTATAAAAGATTTAAATAAAGTAGCTTAAAGATACTACTAAGTATACAAAAGGAAATAAAACACTTATAAAATAGTGTAATTAATTAATTATAATATAAAAAATATAATAATATAGTTTTTAAAAAGTAACTGACTTTCTTTTATATATATTAGTATTATTTTATAAAAAATTTAAAAAAAGTAGCTTAAAGATACTACTAAGTATATAAGTAAAGATAAATATTTACCTTAACCTTTAATAATATATACTATAATTACTAGACTATTAAAAAAGATAAAAGGAAGTTTTTACCTTAGCTATATATAAAGTTATTAATTAGCCTAGATTTAATTACTATTAATTAAAGATAAAGGATATTACTTAGCTTACTGATTTTATTATAAGTGTAAAATACTAAAGGTTATAAAAATAAAAGGTAATTGTAAATTAATATAAGTATAATCTTTCTCTAAAAAGAAAAATAGTAATATTAGTAAGCTATTAATAATATTAAAAGTATTAATAGTTTATTAACTTCCCTTATGTAGTTATACTAAGTATAACTTTTACTACCTTAGTATAACTCCTAAATATAAGCTATTATTAATATTTTCTTTTTTCTTCTTTCTTTCTCCTTTCTACTTACTATTATTATAAACCTTAGTAATAAAATACTTCTTTTATAAAAAAGCTAATATTAATTTAAACTTAGGGGTAAAAGAAATAAATTATATACTATAAAAATAATAATATATATACTTACCTTTATTTTTATATAAAGCCTAATTTACCTTTTAAAATTATTATAAATATAAAAATATAATAGTAGGAAAAAGAATAATTACTTAATACTAAAGTTACTTAATAATATTATTTTAGGTAAGTAATTTAAAAATAAAAAATAAACCTACTTTTATATTAATAAACTTAAAACTGCAAAGTATATTTAATATTCTTTTTTTATACTAAATATAAAATTAATTAATAAACTAAATTAATAAAAAAAGTTAAAATAGTAATAAAAAAAATAATTAATATATATTTTATTACTAAAGTAGTAGCTATAGGTTTACTAAATATAATATTATAACTTAATATATATAGCCTTATAGTAATATAATCTTTATTTTAATATTATTAAAAGTAAAAGTTAATAAAATAATATATATTAAAATACTAAATAAAAAAAGAGAAATAAAATACTTATTTTTATAAAAAGGATTAAGTTAATAAATAAAGCATAGATAGTAGAATATATAATAGTAAAAATAATTAAATATAAAAATACTAAAAAAAGGTTTAAAAAAAGGGAAATTTTAAAAGAGAGGATAGTAGGTAGTATATATAGAAATATTAATATAGTTATTAATATAAATAAAGGGCTTATTCCCTAGAAGATACCCTAGCTACCTAAAGGTAGTATATATTAATATTATACTTAAATATAATCTTAATTACTATAAAGTAAATCCTTAGTAAGAAATATAGTAAATTTATTATTATATATAAATTAGTAATATAACTCTTTTATCTTAGTTATAAAAGTAAAATTAAAAATAATTATTTAAGATTTAAGTAACTAATTATATAAATAATAATTCCTTTTTAAATATTTTAGCTAAATCTTTCTTTTATTAATCTAGCTCTTAGTATTAAAATAATACTTTTAATTATATAAAATAAATATTAAAATTAATAAATAGTAAACTATTATTATACTATAGTATTATTTAAATCTTACTACTCTAAATCTATAGTAAATTAATAATAACTTATTTACCTTTTATTTTAAATATAAAGTACTTAAGTATTAACTTTTTTATTTACTTTTTTATTTTTTTTTAATATAAAGTCTACTATAGTAAAAAAATAATTTAATATAAAGTATAAATATATAAAGAAGCTAAATACCTTAGTATATTTAGTTATATTACTATTATAATTAAATTATATAAAGTTACTTACTATAAAGTATACTTAATTTTAGTTTTTATATTATATTAGTAAAATAAAAATTATAAATAAAGTTTTATAATAAATTAACCTAAGTATAAAAGTAACTTTTTAATATTACTAAACTATAGAGTTTTTTAAGCTAAGTACTATTATTTACTTATAGTTATTATAATATACTTTCTTTAATTAAATTATAAAATTATAATTTTTAAGGAGCTACTTAAGCTTTTTAATAGAGAGAAAGCTATTATAATTAACTACTAAGATTACTTTTAGCTATATATAATATAGTATATATAGGTTATAATAATTCTTATTTTTTTAAAGTTTTTAAAGTAATTTATTTTAATTTTTATTTTCCACTTTTTCTTTAGCTATTAAATTTATACTTTTAGTAAGTATTAAGTATTTTTCTTATAGTATAAGAAATAAATTTTAGATCTTAGGGTAGTTTAAAAAATAATTCTTTAGGAGAAGTAAGATTATTAAGTAAGTATTTTTTTATTTTATTAAAGTTATAGTAGTATTTTAAAAGTTTATAAAGAAGATATTAGCTTTATATTCCTTATATATATAATTAATTTTAAATAATATTTTTTATATTTAAAATTAAAATAGCTTATTTATATTTATTTTTACTAAAGAATATAAATATTATTTAGCAGCCTTTATATTCCTTTATAACTTCTATATAATATAAACTAATATAAATATTTAGTAACTTTACTTTATCTTTAAGCTAGTAGCTTTTATTAATTTTAAAGATATTTATATTAACTATTACTAAAGCTTTAAGTTAGCTAAATATAATTTATATATTTATAATTTATATATTTATATAATTAATTTATAAATATTTAAATACTTAGGTTTTACTTTATACTAAAGAATATTAAGTAAAAATAAGTAAATAAGTAATATATATTTTTTATATATTATATTTTACTTTTAAAATACTTATATTAGCCTAGGTAAAAAATTAAATTACTTTTCTATTATTAAAAATAGCCTAGTTAATAATTTTACATTAACTAGGAAAGTATAAGCTATATAAATAAAAAATTAACTATGTAAATAAATAAATAACTATAATAATTTATTTAATTATAAAAAAAGTTTTAAAATATATAAATTTAGATTTATTAAAGTAAGTATTTAAAAAGTATAATAAAAAACTATAAATCTTTAGCCTAAGATATTCCTCCTTAAGCTAATAATATAAAATAATAAAAAGTAAAATAGTACCTTTAGTAAATTTTTATATTCTTTAGGAATTAAAATATTTTTTTAAAAACTAAAAATATCTTTATATAAGTGGAAATAGTATTATATAAAAAACTTTATTTACTTTATTTAAGCTAGATTTAGTAAGAATATTATTAAATAATAGTATAAATTTTACTTTCGTAAGCCTTTAGTATTTAAAATATATAGTATTAATAAGCTAGCTTTATATTTAATTAAGACTAAAAAATAATATATTTAAGGGATAAAAAAGTTAAAGAACTAATATAAAATAATTTAACTTAGTAAAAACTTACCTAGGGTATTTATTAAATATTATTAAATATTTATTCCTAAGGTCCTTATATTATTTTTTTATTTTAATTTATTTTTTTTATTTTTAATTTTTACTAAATTAAAAAATATTTACTTTTTATATTTCCTAAACTTAATAATATTAAAATTAAAGTTAGTTTAATTACTATTAAAAATAAAATAATATTTATATAATTTTATAGTTTAATAGAAAAAATAACTAGATAATTTTTACTAAAATAGTATATTTTTAATAATTACTTTAATAAATAAATAAATAAAAGTTTTCTTACCTTAAATATTAATTTTTATACTAAAATCTAGTTTACAAAGGTAATAAAAGTATTTAAAAATATTTATAAAATCTACTCTAAAAAAGCTAAAAGTAAAAGGAATAAAATTACTTTACTAAGTATAAAAATTTTATAAAAGAAATAGTCTTTAATAAGTATATAGGATCCTATGTATTTATTTTACATAGGATCCTATATAATTAAGTTAGTAATACAAGGCTGTTATTATAATATATTTTATAGCTTTATATTAATATTTTATAAATTATTAATTTAATTAATTAAATATATAAAAAAGGTTAAAAAAAAGTACTTTATAGAAATTAAATATAAAGCTTTAAAGGTAATTATATAGTTATAGTAAGAAAAGGCTTAGTAATAAATTAAATAAATTTATTAAATTAGTAAAAAAAAAAATATTATTATATATATAAGTATTATTATAACGTAAGCTTAGTTAGTTATTAGTATATTATATTTAAAATATATATTAATTATAATACTATTTAATAAATAAAAAAAATAATTAAAATTATAAAATAGTAAAACTTTATACTTTAACTACTTAAGGTTATAAGCTAAATCCTTTAAATCTTTAATACCTAGTTTATTATCTAAGTTATTAAAATAAAGAAAAAGTATAAGACTTTTTTTTTAATTATAATATTACTAAATAAAAATAGGAATTATAAAAGTTAAGTATTTTAATATATTATAATATTAATAACCTAGCTTTTTTATTTAAAGCCTTATATATAGAAAGTAAATATATATATATTTAACCTAATAGCTAAAGGTTATTAACTCCCTAAACTACTAAATTAAATATAATTATAAATATCTAGTTAATATTAAAAAAAAAAGAAATAATAAAATTTATAAAAAATAAAAAAAAAACTAAAAGGTTAAAAAAAGTTATTTTAATAATATTACTTTAATTAAATAATAAAAAGCTTAGTATTTATAAAAAATAAATATATAATTAAGTATTTATACTATTATATATAATTTCTTTTATAATATATATAATAATAAAAAAAAATAAATTAAAAAATAAAGTAAATAAGAAAAATAAAAGTATATTAATATAATTAATTATATATATATATTATTAATATTATAAATCTTTTCTTCTTTTCCTTTTTTCTTTCTTTAATATTATTATTATTATTATTATTATTATTATTATTATTATACCTCCTAAAAAAAATATACTTATAAAAAAAAATATTAGTAATAGTAAAGGAAAAGATAAAATACCTATAGGTATAGTTTATATTATTTTAACTTATTTATTTACTTTTTTATAATATTTTAAAATATTAATTAACTATAGTAAAAAGTAAAAAAAATAATATAAAAAATAATAGTAAAAAAACTAATAGTAAAAATACTAATAATAAAAATATTAATAATAAAAAAACTAATAGTAAAAAATATAGTAGCTAAAGGAAAAGCTTTATTTTAATATTTAGCTAAAAAGGGTAATATATTATCTTTTACTATTACACTAGATTAGTAAAATTTATTATATAAGGGTTATATTAAGAGTATAATAGTAAGTAAAAAAGTAATTACTTTTAATATTTATATAAATTTAACTATATATTTTTAAAAGTATTAGTTTTACTTTAGTAAAAGTTATAAATATATTTTATAATAAACTTTTTATATATATTATAATATAGTTATATATTTAACTATACTTTTTTTAATTATTAATAACTATAGTCTTTTATATAAAAAATAAGTTATATTATAAATATAAAAGATAAAAAAGTAATAAATTAATATTATATAGTATTATATTTTTTAATAAATATATTAAATAATAATAATAAAGTGCTAGAGAATATATTAAATAATAAAAATAAAGATAAGGATAAGGATAAAAATAAAGATAAGGATAAAGATAATATTAATAATAATAATAATAGTAATAGTAATAGTAGTAATAATAATAATAATAATAATAATAATAGTAATAAAATTAGCTTTATAAAGGTTTATAAAGCTTAAAAAACAATATTTACTTTTTTTAATACTTAAGGGATAAAAAAACAAAGCTAAAGTATTAATATTATTATTATTATTAAAATAAATACTAATACTAAGAAAAAAAATAATATTACTATTAATATTACTTTAGTTATTTTATTATATTTATTACTTTATATTACCCCTTCTTTTCCTTACTTTTTTAACTTTAGAAAAAGCTAAATCCTTTATTTTCCTACTTAAATTAAAAAAAACTAAAGTCTTTTATTATATTAAAAAAAGCTAAAGTCCTTTATTATATTAAAAAAAGCTAAATTTTTTATTTTTTTTACTTACCTAAATCTAAAAGTAAAATATTTAAATCTTTTATTATTACTTATATAATTATATTTAAATAAATATATAAAGTAAATAAGTAAAATAAAAGCTTTATAATTAAAGTTAGGTTATAATAATTATTTATTATTATATAACCTTAGGGAATTAATTTATAAATAACTAAAGATTTTATTATTATACCTAGCTTTATTAAAATAATAACTATACTTATAATCTTAATTATATTATATTACTTTTTTAAATTATACTACTACCTTTAACTTTATTAAATTAATAATTATATTAAAAAATAAGTAAATTATAATATAATATATTAATTAATTATATTTAAAAACTACCTATTACCCTTAGCTTTACTAAGTTAATAAATATATTATTTAAATAATTAATACTTACTTTTTAATTTTTTAATTACTTTTTTACTTTATAACTAATATAAGATAATTAAAGGTTAACTTTATAAATTTTAAATCTTACTATTTAACTATAAAAGTAATTTATTATTTTTATTACTTATACTACTACTTAAGTAACTACTGCTTTTTATTAATTTTTTTATTTTATTATTTATAAAGCTATTTATAAAGCTATTTATAAAACTACTACTTAAGTAATTACTACTTTTTATTAACTTTTTAAGTTTTTTATTATATTACTTTTATTTTAGTTTACCCTAAAGCTAAGTTATCCCTTTATAATTTAGTAAAATATATTAATAAAATAATATTAGTAATTATTATTATATTTTTTATTATATTTATTAAATTATTATTAAATATTAAACTTTAAAATATTAACCTTTTTTTTAATATTTATTAAAATTTTTTAAATTTTCTTTTTTATTATTATTTTTAGCCTTAGGGAATATTTAATATTTAAAAACTAATAATAAATAATATAAATATTTAATTTACTTTACTTTTTAATTTATAAAAGCCTTAGGTTTATACTTTTTTAGTTTTTTATATTTCTTTAATAACTTAAAAATTATTAATATTAAAAATAAAAATATAAGTATTATTTAAAAAAAGTAATTATAATACTTAAGTATAATATTAAGTAAGTTTATTTTAGCCTTTTTATATATAATAGCTAGGTTATTTTTAAATTTATATTTATATATTTTAAAAAACTTAATTAATAATAAAATTAATAATAATTATAAAATTAATAATAATTATAAAACTAATAATAATTATAAAATTAATAATAATTATAAAATAAAAAATAAGTTAATAAAAAATAATAGTAAACTTAATAATTAAAAAAATATATATATAAAGTAAGGTAGTAGTAAAATAAAAAAAAGTTTTAATATAAGTAAGTAATATTATAGCCTTAGTTAATAAAAAATAATAATGAAAATAAAATAAATATAAAAAGTTATATTTTTTTTTAAATATAAAAATAAATATTATTATAAAGTATTTATAATATAAAATATATTTTTATTATTATTATAATTAAGAATTTTTTTAATAATTATTTTCTTTTAAAGAAGTAATATAACTTATATAAAAAACTATATAAGTTTATTAATACTTAAGTAAAACCTTAAGGTTATATATTTATAATAAATAAATTAATAAAAAAAAAAGTAAAAAATATACTATTATATTTATTTATAATTAATATTAATAAACTTTAGATTTATTTAATAAATATAATTAAAAAATTATAATATATTTAATTAATTATTTATTTTTAATTAATATATATAAGTTTTTTAATTATATAACTTAAACTATATAATATTACTTAGATCTATATTATAAAATATATAATTATTTACTAAGTTTATATTTATCTATTTATTTAGTTTATTATAAACTTAAAAAAAGTAAAGATTTAGATTTTAAAAAGCTAATTAAAGCTAGTATTTTTTTAAAAAAGATTTAAACCTTTATATATTAGTATAATAGCAAAAGTTTTCTAATATAGTAAAATATATATAATTAAGCTATATATATAAAATAAAATAATTATAAAAAGTAAAGTTTAATATATACTTTTATTAATTAAATAAATATTAAAAATTACTAAAATTAAATATAATTTAATAATAGTAATAACTAAGTTACTATTATTTTTTTATTTATCTTAAGTTATTAAACTATTTTTAAATATATTTAAATTTATTATTATTAAATTATATTTATAAAACTAATAAATATTATATATTATTTTTTAATATAATTAATATTAATATTTATAATTAATTTTTTTATATTATATTTATATTTTTAAATAATAAAAAAAAAATAATTATATTTAAGTATTAAATTAACTATAGTTTATTTATAATTTTTTTAAATTAAATATTTATTTATAATATTAATTAATTACTATATTACTTATATAAATATAATAGAAATAATATTTTTATTAATATAGTTATTATTTTATATTTAATATATTAATATAATAGTTTTATTATATTATAAATTAATTTTTAAATTATAAAATAATTTAATTACTTTTATATTATAAAATATTATAATATTATAAGTAATAGAATCTTAAATAATAAAATCTTAAATAATAGGATCTTAAAACTAATATACTTTTAATTAATCTTAGTATTTTATTATTAACTTTTTAACTAAAAAAAACTTTAATAAATAAATTTTAAAGTTTAAGTAGTAGTTTATTTTTAATTATATAATATAAATTACTTATATTAAATTAATATAACTTTAGTTATATAAAGAAAAGTTTATTAAAGTATAAGTTAATTAATATATATACTTTAGTAATATAACTATATTTTAAGTTAAAGGTATTTATTTATTACTAAAGTTTTATTTTAAAAAATTTAATAAAAATCTTTTTAATATTTAAAAAGTAATAAAATAAATATTAAATAATTAATTATTAAAGTTATAAATAAACTAAAGTAAAAAGTAAATTTAAAAGTTAATTAAATTATTAAGGAGCTTATACTTAGCTATTTATAACTAGGTTTTATATAAAGTATTATATAAAGTTAAAAAATAATAAAAGCTTTTAAAAAAATTATTATTTTTAGTTAAGTATATTAAAGTATTTATAAAGTTATATAGCTTACTTTATATTTATTAACTTTAGACTTTATAATAGTAAAATATAGTTTTTATATTATTATATTTTTATTTATATTAGTATTTATAATACCTTAAAGTATTAATAATATATTTAATTAAGCCTACTATATTTAAAAAATTAAAATTATTAAAAAGTAATAAAATTTTTTAATTAAGTACTTAACAAAAGCTAAGTAAATTTAAATATATTAAAAAATAAAAGGTATTATTTATATATAGTTAATATTATTAACCTAAGTATACTAAAGTATTATTATTATATTTATAAAAATATAATAAATTTTTAAATTTAATATAAATATTACTAATATAAATAATAATATTATTAAAGCTTATATTATAAACTAAGCTATTATTAATATTATTAAAGTTTATATTATAAATTAAGCTACTAATTTTATTAGTAGAAATAATATTAGCTAAGTAAATTAAGTTATTAATTTTAGTAATTATAAATTAAGTATAAAAGCTATAATATAATACTCCTAAAGCTATATATAAGTAATATATAACTTTAAAGTAGAATTAATATAATAATTAACCTATAGGAAGTATTAAAATTAATTAAGTATATTATAAAACTATAAAGTTACTAATATAGTTTTTAAAAAAAATATATAATTAATATTTAAATTATAAGTAAATAAGTTAGTATTATATAACTTTAGGTTAAAGAAAAAATTAAATAAAAGAAAAAATAATAATATATATAAATTAATTATATAAAAAAAATAAATAAGTAAAAGTAAATATAATAAAATAGCTAAAAAATTTAGTAAAATATAAAAAATAAAATCTAATATATATTTAAGCTTAGTATAAAAAAAATATTTACTAAAAATAAGAGTTATATAAATCAGACCTATATATAAATAAATTAATATAAAAAAATAATATAAGAGATATATATATAATATATAATTTTAAATATTTTATTATAGCTTTTTAAAAAAATAAAAAAAAAAATCTTAAATTTTTAAATATATATATATTTTTATTAATTAAAATATTTTTATATTAATTATTTTTTTTTAACTTTTTTTTTCCTTTTTTATTTTTATTTTCTTTAACTTTTTAACTTTTTAATTTTTTAACCTTTAAGTACCTAAGCCTTATTTATAAACTATAAAATAAAGTAAAAAAAAAGCTTTACTATTTATAAATTATAAAAAGATTTCTATAGCCTTATTTAGCTTTACTTATAAATAATAAAAAGATTTCTAAAGCCTTACTTATAAGCCGTAAAATAAAGTAAAAAAAAACCTTACTTATAAATTATAAAAGATTTCTAAAACTTTACCCACAAGTTATAAAATAAAATAAGATTTTAGCTTTACCTACAAATTATAAAATAAAATAAAAAAAAGCCTCGCTTATAAACTATAAAAAGATTTCTATAGCTTTATTTAGCTTTATTTATAAACTATAAGATTTTTAAAGCTTTATTTAACTTTATTTATAAGTTATAAAATAAAGTAAAAGAAAGGCCTTATTTATAAATTATAAAAGATTTCTAAAGTTTTAACTATAAATTATAAAAAGATTTCTATAACTTTATTTAACTTTATTTATAAATTATAAATAATAATTTTAATAATAAAAATAAAGCTTTACTTTATTAAAAAACTATTAATTATTTTTTATATTTATAATTAATAATTTATTTTTAAGCTATAGTATATTATAAACTTTTTTTAATATAAAATATAATTAATTTTAATTATTAATATACTTAAATTTTATTTTTACTACTAAAATAGTAAAAGTATTATAAGCTTTTATAAAAAAAATAGTTATTATTATTATTACTATTATTATTAATTATTACTACTATTACTAATTATTATTACTATTATTAACTATTACTATTATTACTAATTATTATTAATATTATTAATTATAATTATTACTTTAGCTTTAATATAAGAAATTAAAAAAATATTTATAAAAATATAAACTTTTAAAAAATAAAAACTAATTATTATTAATTTATTAACTATAAACTTTATATATACTTAGCTTATTTAATTTATTATACTTATAAAAAAGCTAATTTAAAATATTACTTTTATAATACTACCTTCCTAAAGGGAAAAGAATTTATTATTTTTATAAAGTAGCTAGTTTAAAATATTATACTTATAATACTACTATTATAAAAAAAAAGAAATTATTACCTTTATAAAATAACTAGGCTAAGATATTATATTTATAATATTACTATTATAAAAAAAAAAGAACTTAAGAAAAAAAAACTCTTAAAAAGGCAAAGGTACTAAAGGAAGTACTTAGTCTACTTAGTTTATTACCTTTATAAAACAGCCGAAGATATTACCCTTATAATACCACTACTATAGAAGGAAGAGAACTTAAGAAAAAAAGACTTTTAAAAAAGCAAAAGTACTAAAAGAAGTACCTAGTCTACTTAATTTATTATTTTTATAAATAGCTAAAGATATTACCTTTATAATACTACTGCTATAAAAAAAAGAAAATTTAAAAAAAAAAAAATACTAAAGGAAAAAAACTCCTAAGTAATAAAAGCTAGCTTTTATTAATTTACTAATTACTAACTTTATATATACTTAGCCTACTTAATTTATTACTTTTATAAAGTAGCTAATATAAAATATTATATTTATAATACTACTATTATAAAGGGAAAAGAATTTAAAAAAGGGAGGGTACTAAAAGATCTAGACTTTTAAAAAGCAGAAGCTAGCTAAAATAATAATACTATCGTTAACTTTAAAAAAAAAGGAAAAGTACTAAAGGAAGGAAAAGGGGAAAGTATTAAAAGAAAAAAAAAATACTACTATTAACTTTAAACTAAATAAAAGCTATATACTAAAAATAAATAAACTCTTTATTTTAAACTTAGTACTAAAAAAAGAAATTACTAAAGGAAAAAAAAAAGTAAATTTATTATAAATTAAAGTTATTTATAATATAAAATAAAATAATAGAAATATTTTTATAAAAATATAAATTAAAGTTATAAAATATATTATAATAATAACCTTATATTATTAACCTAATTATATAGGATCTTATGTAAAATAAATATATAGAATCTTATATATTTATTGGGGACTAAAAGAAATTATAGGATTAGGTAAATACCCTTAAGTAAATAATATATATTTTTAAATAAGCTAAATCTATTAGTAAAAAGAAATATTAATAAAAAATAATATTCTTTTTTATAAAGTATATTAAAAAATATTTTTTATAATTTTTTTTTTACTATAAAAAGTAATTATTAAATATATTAAGTAAAAAATATTTTTGGAAAAATTAAAAAAGTATTTAATAATATAATTAAAAAAAAATAATATTAAATTAAGGCTTAAAATAAATTTATAATTTATATAAACCTAGGGAAGTTAGCCTTAGACTTAGTTATAGTAAATATATATATAGTTATCCTAAACTATAATAAGTTTATAATATTTTCCTTAGGATTATAAAAACCTTATAGAGTTAGTAAATTTTTAAATATTATTAAGTAAAGCTAAAGTAAAATAAATATATTAGATCTTTAGTATTATATTCCCTTAGGTACTATTTAAGTTAGCCCTAAATATAAAATCTTTACTTACGTAAGTAATTTTTCTTAAGTAGGTCCCTAATAGGTACACAGGATCCTATGTATTTATTTTATATAAGATCCTATATAATTAGGTTAGTAATATAAAGCTGCTATTATAGTATATTTTATAGCTTTATATTAATATTTTATAAATTATTAATTTAATTAATTAAGTATATAAAAAAAGTTAAAAAAAGGTATTTTATAGAAATTAAATATAAGGCTTTAAAGGTAATTATATAACTATAGTAGAAAAAAGCTTAGTAATAAATTAAATAAATTTATTAAATTAGTAAAAAAAAAAATATTATTATATATATAAATACTATTATAATATAAGCTTAATTAATTATTAATATATTATATTTAAAATATATATTAATTATAATATTATTTAATAAATAAAAAAAATAGCTAAAATTATAAAATAATAAAACTTTATACTTTAACTACTTAAGGTTATAAGCTAAATCCTTTAGACCTTTAATACTTAGCTTATTATTTAAATTATTAAAATAAAAAAAAGTATAAAGCTTTTTTTTTAATTATAATACTATTAAATAAAAATAAAAATTATAAAAGTTAAATATTTTAATATATTATAGTATTAATAACCTAGCTTTTTTATCTAAAGTCTTATATATAGAAAGTAAATATATATATATTTAATTTAATAACTAAAAGTTATTAATCTTTTAAATTATTAAATTAAATATAATTATAAATATTTAATTAATATTAAAAAAAAAGAAATAATAAAGTTTATAAAAAATAAAAAAAAAAGCTAGGAGGTTAAAAAAAGCTATTTTAATAATATTACTTTAATTAAATAATAAAAAGCTTAGTATTTATAAAAAGTAAATATATAATTAAGTATTTATACTATTATATATAATTTCTTTTATAATATATATAATAATAAAAAAAAATAAATTAAAAAATAAAGTAAATAAAGAAAATAAAAATATATTAATATAATTAATTATATATATATATTATTAATATTATAAATTTTTTTTTCTTTTTTTTTTAATATTATTATTATTATTATTATTATTATTATTATATTTCTTAAAAAAAATATATTTATAAAAAAATATTAATAATAGTAAAAAAAAAAAAAAATATTTATAAATATAATTTATATTATTTTAACTTATTTATTTACTTTTTTATAATATTTTAAAATATTAATTAATTATAGTAAAAGGTAAAGAGGATAATATAAAAAATAATAATAAAAAAACTAATAGTAAAAACACTAGTAGTAAAAATATTAATAATAAAGAAATTAATAATAAAAAATATAATAACTAAAGGAAAAGCTTTATTTTAATATTTAGCTAAAAAAAGTAATATATTATTTTTTATTATTATATTAAACTAATAAAATCTATTATATAAAGGTTATATTAAAAGTATAATAATAGATAAAAAAGTAATTATTTTTAATATTTATATAAATTTAATTATATATTTTTAAAAATATTAATTTTACTTTAGTAAAAGTTATAAATATATTTTATAATAAACTTTTTATATATATTATAATATAATTATATATTTAATTATATTTTCCTTAGTTATTAATAACTATAGTTTTTTATATAAAAAATAAACTATATTATAAATATAAAAAATAAAAAAGTAATAAATTAATATTATATAATATTATATTTTTTAATAAATATATTAAATAATAATAATAAAGTACTAAAGAATATATTAAATAATAAAAATAAAAATAAAAATAAAAATAAAAATAAAAATAAAAATAAAAATAAAAATAAAAATAAAAATAATATTAATAATAATAATAATAGTAATAGTAATAATAATAATAATAATAATAATAATAGTAATAGTAATAAAATTAGCTTTATAAAAACTTATAAAGCTTAAAAAATAATATTTACTTTTTTTAATACTTAAGGGATAAAAAAATAAAGCTAAAGTATTAATATTATTATTATTATTAAAATAAACACTAGCACTAAGAAAAGAAATAATATTACTATTAATATTACTTTAATTATTTTATTATATTTATTACTTTATATTACCCCTTTTTTTCTTTACTTTTTTAACTTTAAAAAAAATTAAATCTTTTATTTTTTTACTTAAATTAAAAAAAGCTAAAGTTTTTTATTATATTAAAAAAAGCTAAAGTCCTTTATTATATTAAAAAAAACTAAATTTTTTATTTTTTTTACTTACTTAAATTTAAAAATAAAATATTTAAATTTTTTATTATTACTTATATAATTATATTTAAATAAATATATAAAATAAATAAGTAAAATAAAAACTTTATAATTAAAGTTAGGTTATAATAGTTATTTATTATTATATAACCTTAAAAAATTAATTTATAAATAATTAAAAACTTTATTATTATATTTAACTTTACTAAAATAATAACTATATTTATATTTTTAATTATTTTTTTACTTTATAATTAATATAAGATAATTAAAGGCTAATTTTATAAATTTTAAATTTTATTACTTAATTATAAAAGTAATTTATTACTTTTACTACTTATATTACTACTTAAGTAATTATTACTTTTTATTAATTTTTTTATTTTATTATTTATAAAACTATTTATAAAACTATTTATAAAGCTATTACTTAAGTAACTATTACTTTTTATTAATTTTTTAAGTTTTTTATTATATTACTTTTATTTTAATTTACTTTAAAGTTAAATTATTTTTTTATAATTTAATAAAATATATTAGTAAAATAATATTAGTAATTATTATTATATTTTTTATTATATTTATTAAATTATTATTAAATATTAAATTTTAAAATATTAATTTTTTTTTAATATTTATTAAAATTTTTTAAGTTTTTTTTTTATTATTATCTTTAGTTTTAAAGAATATTTAATATTTAAAAACTAATAATAAATAATATAAATATTTAATTTACTTTACTTTTTAATTTATAAAAACCTTAGGTTTATATATTTTTAATTTTTTATATTTTTTTAATAGCTTAGGAATTATTAATATTAAAAATAAAAATATAAGTATTATTTAAAAAAAATAATTATAGTATTTTAATATAATATTAAATAAGTTTATTTTAGCTTTTTTATATATAATAGCTAAGTTATTTTTAAATTTATATTTATATATTTTAAAAAATTTAATTAATAATAAAATTAATAATAATTATAAAATTAATAATAATTATAAAATTAATAATAATTATAAAATTAATAATAATTATAAAATTAATAATAATTATAAAATTAATAATAATTATAAAATAAAAAATAAATTAGTAAAAAATAATAGTAAATTTAATAATTAAAAAAATATATATATAAAGTAAAATAATAATAAAATAAAGGGAAGTTTTAATATAAGTAAGTAATATTATAGCCTTAGTTAATAAAAAATAATAGTAAAAATAAAATAAATATAAAAAGTTATATTTTTTTTTAAATATAAAAAATAAGTATTATTATAAAGTATTTATAATATAAAGTATACTTTTATTATTATTATAATTAAGAATTTTCTTAATAATTATTTTCTTTTAAAAAAGTAATATAATTTATATAAGGAATTATATAAGTTTATTAATACTTAGGTAAAACCTTAGGGTTATATATTTATAATAAGTAAATTAATAAAAAAAAAGTAAAAAATATATTATTATATTTATTTATAATTAATATTAATAAGCTTTAGATTTATTTAATAAATATAATTAAAAAACTATAATATATTTAATTAATTATTTATTTTTAATTAATATATATAAGTTTTTTAATTATATAACTTAAATTATATAATATTACCTAAATTTATATTATAAAATATATAATTATTTACTAAGTTTATATTTATTTACTTATTTAATTTATTATAAGCTTAAAAAAAATAAAAATTTAGATTTTAAAAAATTAATTAAAATTAGTATTTTTTTAAAAAAAATTTAAACTTTTATATATTAATATAATAATAAAAACTTTTTAATATAATAAAATATATATAATTAAGCTATATATATAAAATAAAGTAATTATAAAAAATAAAGTTTAATATATACTTTTATTAATTAAATAAATATTAAAAATTACTAAAATTAAATATAATTTAATAATAGTAATAATTAAGTTATTATTATTTTTTTTATTTATCTTAAGTTATTAAACTATTTTTAAATATATTTAAATTTATTATTATTAAATTATATTTATAAAATTAATAAATATTATATATTACTTTTTAATATAGTTAATATTAATATTTATAATTAGTTTTTTTATATTATATTTATGTTTTTAAATAATAATAAAAAATAATTATATTTAAATATTAAATTAATTATAGTTTATTTATAATTTTTTTTAAATTAAATATTTATTTATAGTATTAATTAACTACTATATTATTTATATAAATATAATAAAAATAATATTTTTATTAATATAATTATTACTTTATATTTAATATATTAATATAATAGTTTTATTATATTATAAACTAGTTTTTAAATTATAAAATAATTTAATTACTTTTATATTATAAAATATTATAATATTATAAGTAATAAGATCTTAAGTAATAGGATCTTAAGTAATAAAATCTTAAAACTAATATACTTTTAATTAATTTTAGTATTTTATTATTAACTTTTTAATTAAAAAAGACTTTAATAAATAAATTTTAAAGTTTAAGTAGTAGTTTATTTTTAATTATATAATATAAGTTATTTATATTAAATTAATATAACTTTAGTTATATAAAAAGAAGTTTATTAAAGTATAAGTTAATTAATATATATACTTTAGTAATATAATTATATCTTAAGTTAAAGGTATTTATTTACTACTAAAGTTTTATTTTAAAAAATTTAATAAAATTTTTTTTAATATTTAAAAAGTAATAAAATAAATATTAAATAATTAATTATTAAAATTATAAATAAACTAAAGTAAAGAATAAACTTAAAAACTAATTAAATTATTAAAAAACTTATATTTAATTATTTATAACTAAGTTTTATATAAGGTATTATATAAACTTAAAGAATAATAAAAGTTTTTAAAAAAACTATTATCTTTAGTTAAGTATATTAAAATATTTATAAAATTATATAACTTACTTTATATTTATTAACTTTAAATTTTATAATAGTAAAATATAGTTTTTATATTATTATACTTTTATTTATATTAATATTTATAATATTTTAAAATATTAATAATATATTTAATTAAGCCTATTATATTTAAAAAATTAAGATTATTAAAAAATAATAAAATCCTTTAATTAAGTATTTAATAAAAACTAAATAAATTTAAATATATTAAAAAATAAAAGATATTATTTATATATAGTTAATATTATTAACCTAAGTATACTAAAGTATTATTATTATATTTATAAAAATATAATAAATTTTTAAATTTAATATAAATATTATTAATATAAATAATAATATTATTAAAGCTTATATTATAAACTAAGCTATTATTAATATTATTAAAGCTTATATTATAAATTAAGCTATTATTAATATTATTAAAGCTTATACTATAAGTTAAGTTACTAATTTTATTAGTAAGAATAATATTAATTAAGTAAATTAAGCTACTAATTCTATTAACTATAAATTAAGTATAAAAGTTATAGTATAGTACTCCTAAAGGGCGCCCAATAGATCTATAGGGCTATACAACTGTTTTTCCCACGGGGCCCTTACGTAAGCAAATTCACCTGCTATAACAAGGCGCCCAATAGGTCCACAGGGCCATATAACTATTTTTCCCACAGGGCCCTTATATAAGTAAATTAACTACTATAATATACTACTATAATAACTACTATAATTTTCTTTTAGTTACCCCTATAGCTATTTTATTTATAACCTACCTATATAACTATAATCTCTTTTCCTCCTTAGTAACTTTATAAATCTAAAAAAAAATTATAGCTTAATTTAAATTATTATATAATAATTAATAATTATAAATAAATTATTTAAAAGTTTAATTTTATTATATATATTAATTATTAAAAAATACTTTATTTTTATAATTAATTTTACAAAAATTACTAATTTTTAATTAATATTATAAAAAATAGCTTTAGTTAAGTTACTTAATATTAAATAAAAGCTTAATTTTATAGCTATAATTATTTAACTAAGCTAGGCCTATAGCTAAGCTAGTAGCTAAGCTTACAGCAGCTATAGCACTTATTAAGCCTAGTATAAAGTATACTACGGCAGCTATATAAAAAGCACAATTTCTTAAAAAAGGTACTGCAGCAGCTGGAAAAGGAAGAGCTAGAAGGGCAGCTAGAAAGGTAGTTGGAATAGTAGCTATAGGGACAGCTAGAAGAAAATTACAGCAGCTATTATAGCAGTGTATTACAGCAGTTAATTTACTTACGTAAGGGCCCCGTAGGAAACATGGTTATACGGCCCCGTGGACCTATTAGGCACCCTATAACAACCGCTGTAATTTTCTTCTAGCTGCCCCTATAGCTATTAATCTTCTTTACAACCTACTTAACTATAACCTCTTTTCCTCCTTAGTAACTTTATAAATCTAAAGAAAAATTATAGCTTAATTTAAATTATTATATAATAATTAGTAATTATAAATAAATTATTTAAAAGTTTAATTTTATTATATATACTAGCTATTAAAAAATACTTTATTTTTATAATTAATTTTATAAAAGTTATTAATTTTTAATTAATATTATAAAAAATAACTTTAGTTAAGTTACTTAATATTAAATAAAAGCTTAATTTTATAATTATAATTATTTAACTAAGTTAATATACCTATAGCTAAGCTAGTAGTTAAATTTACAATAGCTATAGTACTTACTAAACCTAGTGGAAAATATACTATAGTAGCTATATAAAAAATATAATTTTTTAAAAAAAGTACTATAATAGTTAAAAAAGGAGGAATTAGAAAAAGAGTTAGAAAAGGAGTTAGAAGGGTAGTTAGAAAGGTAGTTAAAATAGTAGCTATAGGGGCAGCTAGAAGAAAATTATAGCGGTTATTATAGTGGGTGAATTTGCTTACGTAAGGGCCCCATGGGAAAAATAATTATATAGCCCCATGGATTTATTAGGTACCTTCCTAAAGCTATATATAAGTAATATATAATTTTAAAGTAAAATTAGTATAATAGTTAATTTATAGAAAGTACTAAAATTAATTAAATATATTATAAAACTATAGGGTTATTAATATAGTTTTTAAAAAAAATATATAATTAATATTTAAATTATAAGTAAATAAGTTAATATTATATAACTTTAGGTTAAAAAAAAAATTAAATAAAGGAAAAAATAATAATATATATAAATTAATTATATAAAAAAAATAAATAAGTAAAAGTAAATATAATAAAGCAATTAAAAAATTTAGTAAAATATAAAAAATAAGGTTTAATATATATTTAAGCCTAATATAAGGAAAATATTTACTAAAAATAAAAGTTATATAAATAAAACCTATATATAAATAAATTAATATAAGGAAATAATATAAAAAATATATATATAATATATAATTTTAAATATTTTATTATAGTTTTTTAAAAAAATAAAAAAATAAAATCTTAAATTTTTAAATATATATATATTTTTATTAATTAAAATATTTTTATATTAATTACTTTTTCTTAGTTTTTTTTTTTTTTTTATTTTTATTTTTTTTAATTTTTTAACTTTTTAATTTTTTAACCTTTAAGTACTTAAGCCTTATTTATAAATTATAAAATAAAGTAAAAAAAAACTTTATTATTTATAAACTATAAAAAGATTTTTATAATTTTATTTAATTTTATTTATAAATAATAAAAAGATTTTTAAAGCTTTATTTATAAATTATAAAATAAAATAAAAAAAAAACTTTATTTATAAACTATAAAAAATTTCTAAAGCCTTATTTATAAATTATAAAATAAAATAAAATTTTAGCTTTATTTATAAATTATAAAATAAAGTAAAAGAAAAGCTTTATTTATAAACTATAAAAAGATTTTTATAACCTTATTTAACTTTATTTATAAGCTATAAGATTTTTAAAGCTTTATTTAGCTTTATTTATAAATTATAAAATAAAGTAAAAGAAAAGCTTTATTTATAAATTATAAAAGATTTTTAAAGTTTTAACTATAAGCTATAAAAAAATTTCTATAGTTTTATTTAACTTTATTTATAAATTATAAATAATAATTTTAATAATAAAAATAAAGCCTTATTTTATTAAAAAACTATTAATTATCTTTTATATTTATAGTTAATAATTTACTTTTAAACTATAATATATTATAAACCTTTTTTAATATAAAATATAGTTAATTTTAGTTATTAATATACTTAAACTTTATTTTTATTACTAAAATAATAAAAATATTATAAACTTTTATAAAAAAAAGTAATTATTATTATTATTATTACTATTATTAACTATTATTATTACTATTAATTATTACTACTATTATTAATTATTACTATTATTATTAATTATTATTACTATTATTAATTATTATTAATATTATTAATTATAATTATTACTTTAGCTTTAATATAAAAAATTAAAAAAATATTTACGAAAATATAAATTTTTAAAAAATAAAAGCTAATTATTATTAATTTATTAACTATAGATTTTATATATACTTAGCTTATTTAATTTATTATATTTATAAAAAGGTTAATTTAAAATATTACCTTTATAATATTATTTTTTTTAAAAAAAAAGAATTTATTACCTTTATAAAGTAGTTAATTTAAAATATTATATTTATAATATTATTATTATAAAAAAAAAAGTTATTATTTTTATAAAGTAATTAAGCTAAAATATTATATTTATAATACTATTATTATAAAAAAAAAACTTAAAAAAAAGTTTTTTTAAAAAAATAAAAGTACTAAAGAAAATATTTAATTTACTTAGTTTATTACTTTTATAAAGTAATTAAAAATATTACTTTTATAATATTATTATTATAAAAAAAAATTTAAAAAAAAAAACTTTTAAAAAAGTAAAAGTACTAAAGAAAATACTTAATTTACTTAGTTTATTATTTTTATAAAGTAATTAAAAATATTACTTTTATAATATTATTATTATAAAAAAAAAATTTAAAAAAAAATATTAAAGGAAAAAAACTCCTAAGTAATAAAAACTAACTTTTATTAATTTATTAATTATTAATTTTATATATACTTAGCTTATTTAATTTATTACTTTTATAAAGTAATTAATATAAGATATTATATTTATAATATTACTATTATAAAGGAAAAAAAACTTAAGAAAAAAAAAGTACTAGAGGAAGGGGAAGGTACTAAAGGAAAGGGAAAGTACTAGAGGATTTAGACTCCTAAAAAGCAAAAGCTAGCTAAAATAATAATACTATTATTAACTTTAAGGAAAAAAAGAAAAATACTAAAGGAAAAAAAAAAGGAAAGTACTAAAAGAAAGAGAGGGTATTATTATTAATTTTAAACTAAATAAAAGCTATATATTAAAAGTAAATAAGCTTTTTATTTTAAATTTAATATTAAAAAAAAATTACTAAAAAAAAAAAAGTAAATTTATTATAAATTAAAGTTATTTATAATATAAAATAAAATAATAAAAGTACTTTTATAAAAATATAAATTAAAGTTATAAAATATATTATAATAATAACCTTATATTACTAACTTAATTATATAAAATCTTATATAAAATAAATACATAGGATCCTATATATTTATTAGGGACCTAATTATATAGGACCCTTAGTTAGTAAATAACTACTATAATAACTATTATAATAACTACTATAAGATTACTATAATAATTATTAATTTATAATACTAAGAGTAATTTAGTCTAAAATAACTATAGGGAGTAAAAGTATTATTAAATTATTAACTAAAGTAGTTTATTAATTAAAATTTTTATTTATAGTAGTAAGTTTTAGACTTAATAATTTCCGTAAATAAGTATATTTTTATTATTATAGTAATTATTATTAGAAAATTATAATAATTATTATAGTAAGCTTTTGCTAACTAAGGGTCCTATATAATTATATAGTCCTATGTACCTACTAGGTACCTTCTTAAGTAAACTAAATTATAGAAATACTAAGAGTTTTTATATAAAAACTAAATAAAGTCTAATAGTTATAAAAAATTATTATTTTTATTATAAATATAATAGCCTAATATTATTTTAATAAACTCTCTCTATTACTTTACTTCCTATAGTTTAAAAATATTACTATTTATAAAATACACTAGTCTATAGTAAATTATTTATAAATTATCTTTAGAACTTAAAAATATTTATAAAAAAAATCTTATATTAAATACTAATAGATTTTCCTAGGTTTTTATATATAATAAAAATAGTTTTTTATTTAGCTTTAATTTTTTTTTTAAAGTAAATAAAGGTAAATATTTATAAAGTTTATAATATATTATATTTTTGTAAATTAAAAGCTAATAAAAATCCTAAAGGTTTTTAATAAATTATAAAACTTTAATAAACTATTTATACTTTTTTCTAATAATATTATTTTCTTCCTTTTATATTATTAATACTAATTTAAACTTTAAAAGATTTAGTACTATAAGTATATAAATAATAAAAGTTATTAAATTTATATAAAAATAATATAATTATAAATTTATTTATAAAATTATAATTTCTTTAGCCTTAAGTATTTCTAATACCTTAATTATAAAAAGATTCTTAGTAAAATTTTTAATAAAAGGGAATTAAAGTTCTTTAGTATTAATAATTTTAGTTATTTTTATTTTATTTAATATATTTATTAACTTACTAAGTTAATAAAATTTATTACTAACTATTATTTTATTTTTATTATTTTTATTTTTATTATTTTTAAATCCTATATTATTATTAAAGTATTTATTATTAACTATTAATAAAATAATATTTACATATATTTTTATACTTTATATATTATTAACTTACTCTTAAGTTACTAAAGTTTTATATTTATTACCTTTATTATTTTTAATAAATAAATCTCTAAGCTTATTATTTATTTATTTAATAATTTAATTAATTATATTTAAGGCCTTTTTAATATTTATTTTAAAATTATTACTATTATTATTTTTATTAATATTATAAAAAATTAATTTAGTATTATTAAGATTTTAGTTAAAGGGGAAGTTATTTAATATCTTTATATTTATATTCTATATAATATTCTAAGCCTACTATTTAATATTTTTATTATTTATTAAAATTTTAATATTATTTTTATATTTTCTTTTTAAATTTACTAATACTAAATTAATTCTTAAGTTTACTCCTTATATTAACTATTAGCTTTTAACTTTTACTACTTACTAAAAATCCATAAATTAAGTAAATACTAAAATATAAAATATATAATAAAGTCTTTTAGGTATTTTAATAAATATATATTCTAGGTAATAGAAATATATAAATAAAAATTTATAAATAGTATTTAGTAATATTTAAAAATATAATATAATAATCTAAAGTTAAATTAATATATAAAACTTATATAAATATAATATTATTAATTTAGTATAAAACTTAATTAAGTATTAATTTATAAAAATATATTAAAAAAACTACTTATAAATTAAAAAAATAAACTATATTTTTTATAAAATTAATAAAATTTTTATTTATTTTATTTTATAAATACTTTTTTATAAATTAATAAATTTAAGTATAATACTTTAAATTTTAAAGTAAATAATTAAAATAATTTAAGTTATTTATTAATTACTTTAAATTACTTAAGTTATTACTATAAAAAAAACTTTACTAAAAACCTATATATTAATTAAAATTAATAATATACTTTAGTATAATTAAGTAAAGTACTTATAGAGAGGTATACTTTCTTATAACTAGTGTTTTCTATATATATTATTATTACTTATATTTTATACTTTTAATACTTTTATATTTTTTTCTTATATATTTACTCTTTTACTTTATAATCTAGTTTTAATTTTTACTAAATTATAAAAAAAGTAAGTAAATAATACCTTTATACTCCTTTTATATATACTTACTTTTCTACTCTAATTTAATTTTAATTTTTACTAAACTATATTTAAAAAAGTAACTAAATAATATAACCTAAAAATATTAAAATACTTTTATTTACTTTATAAATATTTACTTAAAGTATACTAAAAATATAATTAAGTAAATTATAAATTATAATTACTTTACTAAATATATAATTGCTAAATATATAATTACTATTATAATATAATATATATTAAAGTATTTTTAATTATAACCCTAGGTTAATTTTTATAAATCCTTATATAAAATATCCTAGAGGTAATTAAGATTTTAATATTAAAGTTTAAAATAAAAATAATTTAATTTTATAAATTAATAAAATAATAATAAAAAGTTATTAATCTTTATATATTTTTAATTATTAATTTTTTTATATTAAATAAAATTAGTTAAAAATAACTTTATAATAGTAATAAATTATTTTTATATTTTAGCTTAAAAATAAAAAAGTAATTTATATAATCCTAAGCTTATTAAAAATAAATATATAGCTTTTTATAACTTTAAGGTTTCTTTATAAACTTTATACTTATATAACTTTAGTAAAATATACCTTAACTTTACTAAAAAATAATATTTTAATTATCTTCCTTTTTTAAATAAATTATACTATTATAAAAAAGAATATATAAAGGTACTTAATCTCTTTAACTTTTAAAAATATAAAATCTTTAAAAACTTTAAAGTAAATATTTTATATAAACTTACTCCTTTTATTTTATTATAATAATTAATTAATATAAGTATATATTAATACTTTTATAATATATAATAAATCCTTTTATAATAAGTATAAGGTTTACTAATATTATTAAGCTTTAGGTTATATTTTTTTACTTAATAATTTTAGAAATATATTTAACTTTATAAAATTATAAATTAACCTTAAGTACTTTAAACCTAAAGTAAAATAATAATATAAAGGTATATTTTTTATTATTATTATAAATTATAGAAAAGTTAATTATAGTAGTTTAATTATTTAGGTTAATTTTAGCTTAGTAATAAAAATATAATAGAATATAGAGAAAGGAATTAAATTATAAAGGTAGAAGTAAAGTATAAACTTAAATAAAGTTAAATATAATAAAAAGTTAATTAGTTAAAGATTTATATTTTACTTAAGGTTAAATAAATACAACTACTTATATTTAAAGTTAATTTATATTTTACTTTATATTAAGACTATTATTATAAAAGTAGCTGTAAAGGTAAATAATAAAGTAATATAAGTTTTACTAAATAATCTATATATATTAATAAATAATAAAGCCTTACCTAATATTAATAATAATAATAAATTTAATAATTAAATAAATAAATATATATTTTAGTATTATAGTACTTTTTTTTTTATAATTATAATTTTTTTACCTTAGGATTTTGTAAATATACCTTAGCTTATTTATATAATTTTAAAATATACTAATACCTTTAGAATTTCTTTTTTAATATACTTTTATAAATATTATAAATAATATTTTCTAAAATATAGATTTTTTATTAAGGGTAAAGTATATTTTTACTATAGAATTATTTTCTTTAATATATAATATTTATTATAATTTTATTTTATAAAATAGATTTATTTTATTTATAAAGGTAATAAATAGTTTTTTTTTACTAAGTAGGAATTTTACTTTAATAATTATAAATACTACTATTTTATAATATAGCCTTAAAATAGTTTTTTACTTTAGTATAATAGCTTAGTTACTAAGCTATATATAAATATAATTTTAGTATTTACTTTTTTATTAAATATAACTTTATTTTTTTTTTACTAAGTAATAGAAATTCTATTTAATTAATAATTTTACTAATAAAATAATAAAGTAATATATATATTTTTATATTTAAATTAAAATAATAAGTTAGTTTAAATATAAAAACTTAATAAAATTTAGTAATAGTTTTTTTTTAAAAAGTAGTTTTTATATTAAAAACTTAGTTTTTTTTTAGTTTTATTTTATTATATAAAAAATATATAGTAGATTTAAAATAAATAAAAAAAGTTATTATAAATATATTAGCTTAGTAAAAAGTAATAATAGTTTTTTTTTATATATTAATTTTATACTAAATTATATTTTTTATTTATATATATATATTAATATTAAAAAGTATAAAGGAATAAAACTTTAAAGTATAAAGAAATATAATTATAAATAGATTTACCTAAGGTATTTTTTTTATTTATAAAGCTTTATTTTTTTTACTAATTATATATTTTTATTTTTTTTCTCTTTTTTATTATTATTTACTTCTCTTTATTTTTTTATTTTAAAATTACTATAAATAAATATATATTAATTTACTTTATATTTTTTTTTATATTTTATTTTTATTTTATTTTATTATTTATTACTTATTTCTTTACTTAATATTTTACTACTTTATTTATTATTTTTTTTATTATTACTTAGTAAAATAAAAACTATAACCTTAACTACTATAGTATATTTCCTCCTTTATATATAACCTTATATAAGTAATATTAATATTTTTTTTTAAAAACCTAAGGTAATAAAGAATTATATTAGCTATAATAACTTTTAATATTATACCTTATATAAGGCCTTTAGAAATAACCTAAAAACTTTATTAAATATTAATATTTTAGATATTATACTTTACCTAGGAGCTTTTAATATAATTAAGGATTATTATAAAAAATACTTATTAAAAAAATAATATAAGTTTATAATAAAATATAAGGAAATTATACTAAAAATTAAAATAGCTATAGTTAGATTTACTCTATTAGGTAATAAAGCCTAACTTTATATTAATATATTAACTAATACTAAGATTTTAAAATTAAAAAAGTTTTTAATATTTTAATATTTAATAAATAAAAAAAAGTATAATTATAATAAAAAAGTAAATAATTTTATTAAATATAAATAGTAAAAGTATTTAAAATAAATAATTATAAAAAGAAAAATTAATTTTAAATATAAAATAAAAAAAAAAGTACTTTAAGGTAATAGTATAAAAAATAATAATTTTAATATTAGTTAAAAAAAATAAAATATTACTATAAAAAATATAAATATTAATATTACTAGTAATAATAATAGTAAATCTAAAGCTAAATACTAGGAGATAAAAAATAATAATATTACCTTTAGTAAATAATATATTTTATTTTTATAATAGTAATATATATATATTAATATTTTTTCTAAGTAAGTAAGTTACTTATAGTAAATTATATAAGTCTAAAGTAAAATAATTAAAGTTAATAATCCTTTTTAATATTAATAAAAATATTAATAATATTACTAAAACTAATACTAAAAATAATAGTATTAATATTAATTAAGTAAAATAAAATATTAATAAAACTTTAGGAATATTAATAAATTAGCTTAATAATAGTATAATAATTTTACTATTAGTAATTATATTTTAAAAAACTAACTTTAAATTTTTAATTATATTAATTATTAAAAAACTATATAAACTTACTACTATGGAATATATAATAATATATATAAAATATAAAAATAAAATAAAAGAAATAAACTTTTTTATAGCTTAAGTATATAAAAAGTTTAATAAAAATACTTTTATAAAAAAAAATATAATTAAACCTAAAAAAAATAATTTTTATAAAAAAAAACTAATTTTTATAAAAAAAAAAATATTAATTTTTTTTTACTTTAGGTATATAATAAATTTAATAAAAATACTTTTATAAAAAAAAATATAACTAAACTTAAAGAAAATAATATTTATAAAAAAGAAAATATAAAGTTTTTTTTAAATTAAGCTTATAAAAATACTTTTATAAAAAAAAATATAATTAAACTTAAAGAAAATAATTTATAAGGAAAATAATTAATAAATTTAAAGAAAATACTACTTAAAAATATTAAATTATTTAACTTTATATATAGGTAATTAATTATAAAAAGTAAAAAGTATATTAAGGATTTTAGTATAAAAATAAAAATTAATTTTACTATATATATAAAATTAAAAATAAAGGTTTTTAAATATAAATAAAATAAAGTTTATTTAGGAAATAAGTTTTAGTATTTCTTTTATTAATACTTTAAAAATTTATATTTATATAAAAAATAAAATTTATATTTATTTAAATAATATATTATTATTAAACTACTTTTACTATACTTTTAGCTTTTATAATAATAAATTATATTAACTTTATTTTTTAATATATTTATATAATAAAAAGTAATATTTTTATTAATAATTCTTTAAGATTTTATATTATATAAAAGCTAGTAATATAATAGCTTAGGTATAGTTAACTACTTTTATAATTTTTACTTAATATATTCTTAATATTTATATTATATAAAACTAAAACCTTAATATATATATATATTTATATAGCTATAAAGTATAATTAATATTAGCTATATTAGTTATTTATTTATTTATATATAAAGTAATAAAGCCTTTTTTATATTTATAATAATACTATAATATAAAAATATTTATAACTACTATTATAGCTAATAACCTTAGTTAAACTTTATTATAATTCCTTTAGTTTTTTATATTATTTATTATATATTTAATTATTTTTTTTATTTATACTTTATTAATAAAGTAATAAAACTTTCCCATAGTTATAAAACTATTAAAAAATAGCCTACTATTTAAATAAATTAAGGAGGAGTTTATAATATTTAACTAAAGGTATCTTTAAGTAATTAAAAAAGAGTAATTATCCTTTAGTAAGGATTTCTTTTATTAGTATTAAGGATATAAGTATTATAGCAGAAGAAATAATAATATTATTTAGCCTATAGTATAGCTATTAAAATTAAAAATTATTATAAAGCCCTTATTAATATTACTTATTTTAAAAAACTTATATTATAATAAAAAAATATTTTACTATATTATTATTAAAGGATAATTATTATTTTTTTTATAAAAATTAAGTTTTATACTAATACTTTATATATAATAATAGTTTTTACTATAATAATTATATTAAAGTATAGTAATTATACTAATATTATATAATAATAATAATTATATATAGTAATAGTTTTACTTTATTAATATCTTTTTTTTTATATATTTTAGTATTATATATATTACTATATTTTAGCTAGTACTTTTTTTTAAATAATACTTTATTAATACTTAGTAAGGTTAATTAAATAATAAAGATTTTTTTAGCTATATTAGAATTATAGAATTACAAATACTAACTAACTTATAGTAATTTTATATAATAAAAGCTATATAGCCTTAGAAATTAATTTAGTACTATAATTAGACCTATATTACTATTACTAAGCTTTATAATACTTATATTACCCTAATTTAACTTAAAAATACTAACTGTACCCCTTACTAAAACCCCCCCCTGGGCTACTAGGTAATAAACTAAGTAAACTAAGTACTTCCTCTAGTATCTTCCTTTTCCTCTAGTACCCTCCCCTTCCTTTAGTACCTTTACTTTCTTAAATTCTCTTTCCTTTATAGTAATAGTATTATAAATATAATATTTTAAATTAGCTATTTTATAAAGGTAATAAATTAAGTAAATTACTATAAAGGGTAATTTTTAAATTAACCTTTTTTTTTTAAGTTTTTTTTCCTTTATAATAGTAATATTATAAATATAATATTTTAAACTAGTTACTTTATATTTTTAAATTTTTTTCCTTTTATAATAATAGTATTATAAATATAATATTTTAAATTAATTATTTTATATTTTTAAGTTTTTTTCCTTTTATAATAGTAGTATTATAAATATAATATCTTAAATAATTATTTTATAAAAGTAATAAATTAAGTAAGCTAAGTATATATAAAGTTTATAATTAATAAATTAATAAAAATAAATAAACTTTAGGTTTAATTTAAGGAATTAATAATAATATTATTATAAAAGCTAGCTTTTATTTTTTAAAAGTTTATATTTTTAAATTTTTTTTTTAAATTTAAAAATAATAATTAATAATATTTAATAATAGTTAATAATAATAGTAATAACTAATAATTATAATAATAATTAATAATTATAGTAATAGTTAGTAATTATAGTAATAGCTAGTAGTTATAGTAATAGTTAATAATTATAATAATAATTAATAATTATAATAATAATTAGTAATTATAATAATAATTAGTAATAGTAATTATTTATAAATAATTATTTTCTTTTATTAAGGTTTATAATATTTTTATTATTTTAATAATAAAAATAAAATTTAAGTATATTAATAACTAAAATTAATTATATTTTATATTAAAAAAAGTTTATAATATATTATAGCTTAAAAGTAAATTATTAATTATAAATATAAAGGATAATTAATAATTTTTTAATAAAGTAAAGCTTTATTTTTACTATTAAAATTATTATTTATAGTTTATAAATAAAGCTTTAGAAATCTTTTATAATTTATAAATAATAAAGTTTTATTTTATAATTTATAAATAGTAAAGCTTTAGAAATCTTTTTATAATTTATAAATAAAGTTAAGTAAAGCTTTTTTTTTTAAGACTTAGTTTTATAATTTATAGGTAAGGTTTTCTTTTTTATAATTTATAAAGTAAGGTTTTATTTTATAGTTAATAAATAAGGTTTTATTTTACTAATTTATAAGTAAAGCTTTAGCTTTAAAGTTTTATAACTTATAGAGTAAAGTTAAGTAGGGTTTTTCTTTTTATAACTTATAAATAAAGCTTTAGCTTTAAAATCTTTTTATAGCCTATAGGTAAGGCTTTAGAAATTCTATAGTTTATAAATAAGGTTTTAGCTTTAAAATCTTTTTATAGCCTATAGGTAAGGCTTTAGAAATTTTATAGTTTATAAGTAAGGCTTTAGCTAGGGTTATATAATTAATTAATAGTCATTTATTATTTATTATTATTCATTAATTAATTTAGTTTTCTTTAGCTAATTAAAAAAACTAATTTAATTATAAGTAAATTATTATTAATTAAATTAGTTTTCTTTATTAATCTAAAGAAATTAATTTAGTTATAAGTAAATTATTATTAATGAATTTAGTTTTGTTATTATTTAAAAGAAAAAATAAGTAAATTTATTATTAAATTTATTACTAATTTATTTATTTATTTATATAGTAAATTTAAATAAATAATTATATTAATTTAAATAAAATATATATAATATAATAATAACTATAATAATTATATTAATTATATATATTTTCTAAAACTATAGTTATTTTTATTATATATATTATAATAAAGCTATAATTTAAATAATAAAATTTTTAGTATTATTATTATAAGCTAAAAGAATAATTTTACATAATAAAAATATTTCCTATTAAAATAACTAATTAAGCTAATAAAGTATATAAATATAATTTAGTATATTATAATAATTATTATTTATATTTTATAATAGTATTTTTACTTTTTATATATAAGTTATAATAAAGTTATAATTTAAATAGTAAAATTTTAAGTATTATTTAAAACTAAAAAAATGATTTTATAAAAAATAAATTTATTAAAAAAAATTAATTAAATATATAATATTTATATTTCCTTAAGTAAATTATTAATAATTATAATTATAATTAGTTATTAAGTAAATTATTATAAATTAAATAAAATTAATTAACTTAATTATATAAAAATATAATTATAATATTTTTATTATAAAATATAAATTTAATAAATTGTTTTATAAATTAACTAAATTAAAAAAAAAATAATAACTTACTTTAATTCTTTATAAGCTTATTAATAAAATAATAATAATATTTCCTTAAGTAAGTTATTAATAACTATAATTATAATTAGTTATTAAGTAAGCTATTATAAATTAAATAAAATTAATTAACTTAATTATATAAAAATATAATTATAATATTTTTATTATAAAATATAAATTTAATAAATTGTTTCATAAATTAACTAAATTAAAAAAAAATAATAACTTACTTTAATTCTTTATAAGCTTTATAAATTTATTATAAAAAAGTAAAAATAAAAGTATAATAAAAAAATAATAATAAAAAAGTAATTATAAAAGATTATTATAAAAAGATAATAATAAAAAGAAAAAATTTAATTAAATTATATTTTTTTATAAAGGGAAATAAAAGTTATATATAGGAAAAAAAATACTATAGGTAAATAAATTAATTTATAATAGGTTGATTTATAATAGGTTGATTTATAATAAATTAATTTATAATAAGTTAATTTATAATATATTGATTTATAATTTAATTTAAATAAATTAATTTATTATAAATTGATTTATAATTTAATTTAAATAAATTGATTTATTATAAATTGATTTATAATTTAATTTAAATAAATTAATTTATCATAAGTTAATTTATAATTTAATTTAAATAAGTTGATTTATTAAAAGTTAATTTATAATTTAATTTAAATAAATTAATTTATCATAAGTTAATTTATAATTTAATTTAAATAAATTAATTTATTATAAGTTAATTTATAATAAAAGATTTATAATAAACTATTTTATTATTAATATATAAAATTTAAATTTTATAAATAATAATTATTTACTATTTTAATTTTCTTTTTTTTTTAAATAATATTTTATAATATTATCTTTATTATATTATAAAATAGATTTTAATTATAAATATAAAGAAATTAATAATTTTAAAAAAGAAGTTTATAAAGCTACTAATTTAAATTCTAAACAATTACTAATTCAAAACTTTAATTCTAAGTTTTTTAATAATTTAAATTCCTTTATTATTAATAATAAAGCTAGTGTAACTAGCGGATCTATTTATAATAAATTAGAATTTAAATTAAAAGATAATAAAGATTCAAAAATTTATATTTTCTAATATAATTTATTTAATAAGACTTTATTACTTATTAAAATAAATACAAAAAGGGAAATAAAAATTAAATACACAAAGTTAATTATTTATTTTATTATTCTTTATTTTATTATTTTTTTTTATTTTATTTTATTATTCCTTTTTTTATTATTTTATTATTTTACTATTTTATTTACTAATATATTATAATTACAATTATAAAGTTATAATACTAATTAAAGAATTTAAATTATTTAATTTAGCAAAATATTATTAAATAAAATATCCTAAAATAGCTTATAATAAGCAATTAGAAAAAATAAAAAAAAAAGTAAGTTATTATTTTATTTTATTTTATTTTTTTATTTTATTATTTTTATTATTTTATTATTTTATTATTTTTTGGTTATTTAGTTATTATTAAAGATTAAATTAATTTTATTATTTATTTATTATTATTTAGAAATAATAAATAAATAATAAAATTATATTATAAAATAATAATTATTAACTTATATTTAATATATAAGCTCTAAAAAATAATTAATTTCTAATTCAACTTATTAATAATTAAAATTATATTTAATATATAATATAATTTAATTTATTAAATTATTATAACTAATTTATAATTTAATTTATAAATAACTAAAAGGCTATATTTAATATATAATAATAATTTAATTATTTAAATTATTATAATTGATTTATAATTTAACTTATAAACAATTAAAAAAAAACTTTATTATTAAAAATTTACTAACTTATATTTTTTATATTTAAAATCTAAAATAATTCCTTTAATACAAAATTCATTATTTATTTTAAATACCTAAAATAAATAATCAAAAATAACTACTAATTTAACTATTAAATTAAATAAAGAAAAAGTTATAAATAAAATATTAATTTTCTTAATTAAAAATAATATTTTTTTTAATATAATTTCTTTAAGTTTATTTAATAATTTATTATTTTATTATAATAAATAAGTTATTTTATTTATTTTATTTTATTTAATTTATTTAATTTATTTTATTTATTTTATTATTATTATTTTATTATTATTTTATTATTATTTTATTATTTTTATTTTATTATTTTTATTTTATTATTAAATAATTAATTTAATTAATTAAAGATTATACTATAATTAATTAAAATAATATTAAAGTAATATTATTAAATAATTATAATAAAGCTTTATTAAATTTAAATTTATATTTAGAAGCAAATATTACAACTTATAGTACTTTTTCAATAACCTTTAATATTTAGATTTTTAATAACCAAAATTCCTATTTAGGAGTTATTATTATATATATTAATTCTAAATTTAAATTAAAATATAAACTAATAGGTATTTTATTTTATTATTATTATTTTATTATTATATTTATTTATTTATATTTAATTTACTAATTATAATTATATAGGATTTTAAGAGTTATTAGAAAGCTATATAAGCCTTTATATATATTAGAAATTTTATTAATTTTTAAAGCTTTATTTATATATATTAAAAATAAATAATATATTTAGGTATTTATTTCTTTTTATTTATAATATTTTTATATTCCTTTTTTATTTATTTTATTATTAAATAAATAAATATATTTATTTTACTAATTAATTTATAATATTACAAAAGATAATATTGTAAATAATAATATATTTATAAATACCTTTAAGAAAACTTATAAGGAAGTTTCTAATAAAGAATTTATAAATAATATTAAATATATAGTATATATTATTAATTTAATTATACAAAATATATTAAAAAATTATATATTTTTTATTTTTTTTAATTTATTATTATTAAATTATATAAATAATAATTTTAATAATAAAGAAAAAAAAGAAAAAAATAATATTATTTTTAATAGTAAGTTTTATTTATTAATTTTATTTATTTATTTATTTTATTTATTTTATTTAATTAATTATTATATAGATTTAATAAATCAAATATAGTAAATTATTTCATTAGTTAAATATACTTATAAACTTAGTAATTTATTAAGTAAAAGAATATTAAAAACTAAAAAAAATAAAAAAATTCTTACTTTTTATAATAAAAAAAATTCCTTTAGGTATTTATTATTTATTTTTTATTATTTATTTATTTATTTATAATTAATTTTTATAAATAATACAACTTAATAAAATTCAATATATTATATATTTAATATTTTTATTAATTTAAAAAAAGCTTTATTATATTATTATAATAATACAAATAATAAAGAATTTAAAAAAGTATATATTTTTTATTATAATTATGTTTTTTTATTATAATTATATTTTTTTAAATATAATTATAAAGGTTATTTTATTTATTAATTTTAATATAGCTTTTTTTAAATCCTTTTAAATAGGAAGCTTTAAAAAAATTAAGGTTTATATTTTTTATTTTTTTAAAATTGTCTATTAAATTACAAAGGTAGCTTTATATAACTATTCCAATTGTATTATTATATATTTATAAAATATATAATAAATTAAAAAAGTTAATTACTTTATTTTCTAATAAACTTAAAAACTTTAATTTAGTAAGTTTTTTTATTTATATTTTATTTAGTTATATTTTATTTATTTACTAATTTATTTTAATTAAGCTACTTATTATTAGATTTTTATAAAAACTATTAAATCTAGTTTAATTAAATTAGAAAAGTATTTCCCTAAAAAAATTACTAATTTTAATTTAATTAATTATAAGCTATTTTTATTTAGTTTATTTTTAAATCCTTAATTTAAAAATATTTATTTTATAGAAAATAAATTATTATACTTTTTTCCTAATATTAATAAAGCTATTTTAAATTTATTTAAAATAAATTATAATAAGTAAGTTATTTATTATTTATTATTTATTTATTATTAATATTTATTTTATTAACTTTTATTAAATTAAAAGCTAAAATAATAAGGAATAATATAATTAATAATAATCTAATTAATTTAAATTTGTCTTTTAATAAATTAACTAATAATTTTAATTATATTAAAAATAATAATAGTCCTAAAAATAATAATTTATTAAATTCTAATAAAGAATTTTTTCTAAGAACTAATATTAATAATAAAGAAAAAATATTTTTTTATTTATTAGAATTCCTAATTGCTAAAAATATAAATTATTTATTTATTATTATAATATTATTTTATTATTTTATTTTATTATTTTATTATTTTATTATTTTATTTTATTATTTTATTATATTATTATATTATTTTATTATATTATTTACTAATTTATTTATTTTTTATTAAAATAACCCTTTAGCTTATTAGAAAGCTAATAAAAATAAATACTTTATTTTATTTATTTTAGTAAAATATTATTTAGCTATTTCTACTACCTCTGCTACTATAGAAAGTATTTTTTCTATTAGTAATAATATTATAATAAAGGCTAAAAATAAGTTAAATCCTAACCTAGTTACTAAAATAATATTATTAAAAAGCTAAATAAAGGATTTTAAAAAAATTAAAAATAAATATATTGAAGAAAATAACTTAGATTTACTTATATAATTATTTTATTTATATAGTTTTTTTATTTATTTAATAAATATTATTTTATTATAAAAAAGGAATTTTTTTATAATATAATTATAAAGATATAATTATTAAAAAAAAAAAAAACATAAAGTACTTTTTTAAATTAAAATAATATTAAAAATCTTATTATTTAAATTTTACCTTTATTATAACTATTATAAAGAAAATAACTATAGCTTTATATAATATATATAATATATATTATATTTATAATTAATAAGCCTTTATATTCTATAGTTATAATTAATTATTTTAAAAGTAAATTCTTTTATAATATAAAAGTATTCTTTTAGTTATAAATAATACTAAAAAATTTATTATTTAAATTATAGCTTTATTATAATTTATAAAATAAAAATAAAAATTATATTATAAAATATAAATAATAAATATTATTATTTTATTTATAAAGTTTATAAAGCTTATAGTTATATTTAGTTATTTTAATAATAAACTTTTTTATAATATAAAAGTATTTTTTTAATTATAAATAATACTAAAAACTTTACTATTTAAATTATAGCTTTATTATAACTTATAAAATAAAAATAAATATAGTATTATAAAATATAAATAATAATAATTATTATTATAATTATTATTATATTATATATATTTTATTTAAATTATTATAATTATTTATTTAAATTTACTATATAAATAAAATTAATAAATAAATAAATTAGTAATGAAATTAGTAATAATTTGTTTTGTTATTTATTATTAGTTATTATTTACTTTTTTTTAAAGAAAAATTAATTTTATTAGTTTTATTTTCTTTATTAGTCTAACGAAATTAATTTAGTTATAAGTAAATTATTATTAACTAAATTAGTTTTCTTTATTACTCTAATGAAACTAAATTAGTTAATAATTAATTTAATTTAATGAATTATTATTAATTTACAACCCTGGCTTTAGCTTTAAAATCTTTTTATAATCTATAGGTAAGGCTTTAGAAATCTAGTATTTAAAGGTTAAAAAGTTAAAGGTTAAAAAGTTAAAGAAAATAAAAATAAAAAAAATAAAAAAAGTTAAGAAAAAGTAGTCTATAAGGAAATATTTTAATTAGTAAGTATATAATATAATATAAGTATTTTATTTAAGATTTCTTTTTTTTATTTTTTTAAAAAGTTATATTTATAGTAAATTTAAAATAATATATTTAAATTAATTTAAAATTATAATAATTATTTTTTAATATTATAAAGTAAGAAAAATATAAAATATATATTACTTATTTTCTTATATTAACTTATTTATATATAAATTTTATTAATAATAATAATATTCTTTAATTTATTCCTAAATTTATATTATACTTTACCTTTAATTTTCTATTAGATTATTTTCTAATTATTTTATAACCTATAATTTTATTTTTTTATTTTCTTTATAAAATTAATTTATATATACTATTATTTTTTTTTTAGTTTATTTTCTTTATTAATATAAACTTATATAATATTTATTTATTTATTTATAATTTAAATATTAATTATATAATTTTTTAAAATATTATAATAATAAACCTATAGTTTTATAATATCCTTAGTCTATTATATTATTTTTAATTAATTAATTATTATATTAAACTTATTTTAAAGTTATATATTATTAATATATAGCTTTAGGAAAACTATATAGTAGCTTTTTTATTTAATCTACTACCTTTGGTTTTATAAATTTTATTAGTTTTATAGGTTTTATTAGTTTTATAAATTTTATTAATTTTATAGATTTTATTATTATAGTAATTAATTTTAAATACTTTTTATATTTTTATAAATATAGTTTTAATATTTTTATATATTTATATTAATAATATTTACTATATTAAAGTATTACTTTTTTTTATTTTTTAATTTATTTAAATTTATTAAGCTTTTATTAAATACTTAACTAAGGAATATTAGATTTTTTTAATATTTATAAATCTTTAATTAAATTAAGCTTAATTAAATAAATTAGCTTTTTAAATTATTAAAGATATTATTATAAATAAAAATATAATAATAAAAAAAATTTAATTTTACTTTTATAAAGTTTATAATTAATAAATATAAAGTAAATTATAAAATTATATAAAAAACTTAATATAATTAATTAAAAATAAAAAATTTTTTTATTATAAAAAGTTTTATTTTTATTATATATTAACTTTATATAATATTTTATATAAAACTTAATTATATATTCTTAAGTATAAATTATTTAAAAATTTAATTAATATTTTAGTTTATTATTAATTTTAATTAATTAATATTTTTAATAGTTAATTATATAATAATTATTATATAATTTATTATATTTTAAAAAAATTAAATATAAATTTATTATAAAGGTAAAATTTAATTAGTAAATAAATATTTTTAATATAAAATATAATTATATTACTAAAGTATATATATTAATTAACTTAAACTTTAATAAGCTTTTTTTTATATAATTAAAGCTAGGTTATTTTAATATAAATAACTTTTTATTTATAATATTAAATATATTACTATTTAAATTTTATAATTTATTTTTAGAATTCCTCTTTAGTTAATAAATTAATAATAAAAAACTAAAAATTATAAAATATATTTTATTTTTAAAATAGTATTTTTTTTTTATTATTTTTAATATAATAGTAATTAAGTATTTTTATTTTATAAATATAAGTTAGTAATAAAATAAAACTACTTTATTAATATATTAAATATAAAGTAATAATTATATTAATAAAAATATTATTTTTATAATATTTATATAAATAATATAATAATTAATTAATATTATAAGTAAATATTTTATATTATTAACTTTATAAATTAAATAAAGTTAATTTAATACTTAAAGATAATTTTTTTTTAATTTTTTATTAAGAAATATAAATATAATATAAAAAAATTATTTATAAATATTAATATTAATTATATTAAGAAAAAATATTTAATATTTATTAATTTTATAAATATAATTTAATAATAGTAAATTAAAATATTTTTAAAGTTATTTTAATAACTTTAAATATATAAAAAAAAAAGTAATTATATAATTATCTTTATTAACCTAAATTTAACTTTAAAATCCTTTAATTTTTAATTAATTAACTAAAGTATAAATTAAACTTTATTTTTTATATATTTTTTATTTAAAAACTATATTTTAATTATAAATATTTTACTATATTATAAAGTTATTTTTATTTTTATATAAATAAGTTTAAATTTCTTTAAAAGTTATATTAACTTTAATTAGTTTTTTAAAGTTTAAATTTTATTATTTTACTTTAAGTTTATAATAAATTAAATAAGTAAATAAATATAAACTTAGTATATAATTATATATTTAAAAATATATTTTTTAATAATATTATATATTTTAAATTATATAATTTAAAAACTTTTTTATATTAATTAAAAATTAATAGTTAGTTTTATATATAAAAATCTTTTAAATATATTTTTTTAAAGTATTTAAAAGCTTTTTAAATTAATTATATATAAATATTATAATATATTTATTATTTTTTTTTTAAATTTATATATTATAAATATATATTTTTAATTTTTTACTTAAGTATTAATAAATATAAATAACTTTTTAAATAAATTATATTATTATTTTAAAAAAAAATAATCTTTATATTACTTTTTAATTATAATAATAATATTATATAAAATATTTAAAGTAAATATTTATTTTTTATAAAAAAAATAATATAACTTTTTATATTTATTATATACTTATATATTTTAGTTAATTTATTAAATATTTTATTTTTATTATTATTTATTTTTATAAAGTATTATTTATTAAAATTAAAAGTTTTTTTTATTTTATTATTATTTTTTTTAAAAATTTACTATTATTTTTTATTAATTTATTTTTTATTTTATAATTATTATTAATTTTATTATTATATTAATTAAGCTTAATATATATAAATATAAATTTAAAAATAATTTAATTATTATATATAAAAAAACTAAAATAAATTACTTTAATAATATACTAAACTATTATAAATATATTTAAGTAATATTTATAATATTATTAATATTAATAATTTTTAATTTATTAAAAAAATATAAAAAATTATAAAAATATAAAATTAATATTTTTAAAAATTAAAAAGTAAAGTAAATTAAATTAAGCTATATTAAAAATAGTAATTAATTAAAATATTTATATTATTTATTATTAATTTTTAAATATTAAATATTTTTTAAAATTAAAAATAATAGTAAAAAAAAATTTAAGTTTTAGTAAATTTTTTTAAAAAAAATAATATTTTATAATTTAATATTAAATAATAATTTAATAAATATAATAAAAAATATAATAATAATTAATAATATTATTTTACTATTATACTTTATTAAGCTATAAAAGTATATTTTAATTTTAATTATATTATAAAAGTATATTTTAATTTTAATTATATTATAAAAGTATACTTTAACTTTAATTATATTATAAAAGTATACTTTAGCTTTAATTATATTATAAAAGTATACTTTAGCCTTAATAAAACTTTTTTAAAAAAAAATAAAAAATAAAGTTAAAAAAAAATAAATTAAAAAAAATAATATAAAAATAAATTTAAAAAAATATTAAAAAGTAATAATTATATAAATAATAAAATAAATATAATTTAAAAGTTTAAGATTTAGTTTTTATACTAAAGTTAAAGTATAATATTATACTTAAGCTATAAATATTTTTAAATAATAAACTTAATTATTTAAAGTTAATTATTAAATAAAAAAATTATAAAAAAATTAAAAAATAAATATTAATTACTTAAATAATATATTTATAAGTTTAATAAAACTAAAGGTAGTAAATAGTTTTTAAATATAATTAATTAATATATTATAATTTATATTTTTTAATATAATTATTAATTTAATAAAATTAAAAATAATAGTATAACTAAAGAAAATTTTAATTATAATATAATTAATTTTAAAAATATAATTATTATTTTAGTAAAATTAAATATAATAGTAAAATTTTTAATTATTTATAAATAAATTTTTTAAAAATATATAAAAATAAATATAATTAATAATAAATAATTATTATAATTTAACTTTATAAAGCTTTTATTTCTTTTATTTATATTTTTTTAAATTTAAGTAAATAAGTAATAATAATAATAAAAAATTTAAATATTTTTAAATTTAAGTAAAAAAAATAAAAAATTTAAATTTTTTTAATTAAATTAATAAAAATAAAAAATTTAGATTTTGTTAATATAAATAAAGGAAAAAAAAAATTTAAATTTTTTTAATATAAGTAAAAAAAAAGGAATTTAGATTTTTTTAAATTTAAATAAGTAAAAAGTAAAAAAAGTAATATATAATATAATTAATAAATATAAATATAATAAAATAATTAAAGTAATAGTAATAATATTATATTTTTTTTTTAAATTATTATTTAAAAATATATTTAAAAATAATTTTTTAAGTTTTATAAATTTTTTTATAAATAATAATTTTATTATTATTATTATTATTATTATTTTTTTTTTATTTTTTATAAATTTAAGTATTAAATTATAATTTATAATTATATTAAGTAATAAATATAAAGCTATATAATATTAATTTATTACTTTTTATTATTAATATATATAAAATATAAAAAGTTAAAAAAAAAATTACTTTTTTATTTTTTTTTAAAAAAGTATAAGTTATTTTTTTTATAAAAAATATTAGTTTAAAATAATTATAATATAAAATTAACTAAGTATAAAATAATAAAATAAAAGTAAATATACTAAAGAGGGTAATTATAGTTATTATTTATATATTATTAATATAAACTAATATTATTATTATTATTATTATTATTTAAATTTATATATTTATTAAAATTTATAATTTTATTTATAATTATATTTTAAATATATTTTTTATATAGTAGATTTTTTAATTAAAAAAAAGGAGGAGAAGTAAATATAATAGATTTATATTTTAAAGTTTATAATATTAGTTTTTTTTTTACTTTTTTTAAAAAGTAAGTTAGTAAAAAAAAGTAAATAAAAATAAAAAAAGTAAAAAAAAATAAACTATATTACTAATAGAAGCTTTAGCTTTAGTATTAGCCTTAGGCTTATTTTTATTATTAGGTTTAAAGATAATAGTTTTAGTAAATATAATAAAAATATTAATAATTTAAATAATAATAATAGTAATAAATATAATAATATAAAAAAAAAAAGAAAAAAAAAACTAAGTAAGGAATTTAATATTATTTATTTTAATTTAATATATATATTTACTTAATACTTAATATATTTTAAATATTAATTTATAATATAATTATATATTTTAATTATATTATAAAGTAGTAAATATATTATTATATAAATATAAAGTTAAGTAATAAAAAATATTAAAAAAAAGTAAAAAGTTAAATAATAAAAAGTATTAAAAGAAAATATAAAGTTAAATAATAAAAAATATTAAAAAAGTATTTTAATAATAGCTTTAATTTTTTAAACTTAAGTATATATTTTTTTTTAAGTAATATATATATAATTATTATTTAATTTTTTTTATAATTATTTTTTTACTTTTATAATTAATTTAGTAATTTTATTTAATTATTATATAATTATATTAAATTTTTAATTTTATAAATTTAATATTAAAATTTTTAATTATAAATAAATAAAATTTATTATTTAATATTTCATTATATATAAAAGTTTATTATTTAATATTAAATTAATAATTATATTAATAATTAATAATTAAAATAATAATAAAACTAATATTTAAAGTTATTTTATTTTTATATAATTATAACTTAAAGTTAAAAGTAATAAAAATAATAATTATAAAATAAAGTTATATTTTCTTAATATAATATAATATAATATATTACTACCCTTATTACTTCTATTACTTTTACTATTTTTACTACTTCTGCTACTTTTGCTACTTTTACTACTTCTGCTACTTTTATTATTTTTATTACTTTTATTACTTTTATTACTTTTATTACTTTTACTATTTTTATTACCTTTACTATTTTTACTATTTCTATTATAAATAACTTTAATTTATATAACCTTCTATTACTTTTTTTTATTTAAAATAATATTTTATAATTTTTATTATTTTTTTCCTTTTTAATAAAAGCTTAATATTAAATATTATATTTAGCTTAATAATTATAAAAATAATAATTTTTAATTATAAAGCTAAATTATATATAATTACTATTATATATAAAATATTTAGTAAAATAGTAAAAGTATTAATATTATATTTTTATAAAATATTTAATTTTTTTTTTATTTTAATAAATTAATATTATTAAAGTATTATTCAATTTAAATAATAAAAGTTAATATATAAATTTAGTTTATAATATTAAATAATTAAAGTATTTTTTTTATTATTTTATTATTTTTTTTATATAAAAAAAATTAAATTTTTATATTATATTATATTATAAAGTACTTTTATATATAATAATATTATTAATTTTACTATTTTAATAAATTTACTTTATTTATTATAAATATTTAAATAAAAAAACTTTTAAAATTAATTATTTAATTTATATAAAATATTACTTTTTTAAGCTTTTTAAATTACTATTATAATATTTTTTAATAATATTAAAAGTATATTATATTATATAGCGCTATATAATACTATAATATTTATATAATTACTATAGGGCCTTGTGAAATTAAATCTATAGGGCCTTATATATTTATTAAGTACTAAATAATTTTTATTTATAGTTAAAGTTATAAAGAATTTAAAGAAGTTTTTAATATATTAAAAAATAATTAAGCTATTAATAGTTTTATAATTTTAAAAATTTAAAATATAAAAAACTATAAAAAAATCCTTAATTATTATTATTTTATTTATTAATATAAAAGAAGTTATTATTAAAGAAAAAAGTTTATAAAAAAATATTAATAAAAAAGTTAAATTACTTATTTACTATTTTAATTATATAATATAACTAAACCTCTTTTTAAATCTTAAATATAATTAATTTATAATATAATTATAATTTAATTAAATATTTTTTATTTTCCTTATAACTTTAAAAAAGATCTTAATATAACTTTAGCCTTAATTAATTACTTAACTTTATTAAAACCTAATTTTAAAACCTTTTATTAATTAAGTAGTTAATTACTTAAGGTAAAGAATATCCCTAAGTTAAAATATATAATTATTAATATTTAGTTTTATTAATATAGGCTGGAAATAAAACCTAGAATTTTTTAATTATAATATTATTTATAAAATTATATAATTATATATACTTTTTAAATATAAAGTTTAATTTAAGTTATTTAAGTATTATAATAATATATATTTTATAATTATATATTTTCTTTAATTATAAAACTTAATTTAAGTTATTTAAGTATTATAATAATATATAGTTATATATTTTCTTTAATTATAAAGGTTAATTTTAAGCTATTTAAGTATTATAATAATATATAGCTATATATTTTCTTTAATTATAAAACTTAATTTTAAATTATTTAAGTATTATAATAATATATAGCTATATATTCTCTTTAAGCTTTAAAAGCTTTAAAAGTTTTAAAAAAGTATATTTTATATAAATTAAATAACTAACTTTAAAAGTATTTTATTAAATAATAAATAAATCTTTATAATAGGTAAAGTAGATTTATTTAATTAGTAAAAATAAAAATATTTTTATATATAAAAGTACTTTATAATATATTATAATATAGGAGCTTAGTTTTTTATTAATATATTATAAAGTAATTTAATAAGGAAAAAATATAATTAAAATAATAAAATAGTAAAAATTATACCTTAATTACTTTAGTATTATTAAGTTAAATTAATTTATTAACTTAATTACTTAATTTTACAAAATTAAGTTATTAAAATAAAATAAAGTTTAATATTTTATAAAGGTATAATATTAATACTTTTACTATTTTATTAAATATTTTATATATAGTAGTAAATATATATATATTTAGTTTTATAATTAAAAACTATTATTTTTATAATTACTAAATTAAATATAATATTTAATATTAAGTTTTTATTAAAGTAAAAAAAAATAATAAAGGTTATAAAAGATAAAGCAAAAGGTATATAAATTAAAGTTATTTATAAACTGTAAGTTAAAGTTATTTATAAATAGTAGAAGCTATAATATATTATATTACACTATAGTATATTATATTATAGTATTACTTATATAATTTATATAGGACCTATATAAATTAAATATATAGGATCTTATATATATATAAGTTACTAAAAACGTAAAGTGTTTTTTTAGGTTAAAATAATATAAAATATTTTACTATTTAAATTATAGCTTTATTATAACTTATATATTAAAAATAAAATTAGTTTTATAAAATATAAATAGTAATTATTATAATATACTAAGTTATATTTATATAGCTTATAATTATAATTAATTATTTTAATAATAAAATTCTTTATAATGTAAAAGTATTATATTAAGTCTAAATAAAACTTAAAATTTTACTTTTTAAATTATAGCTTTATTATAATTATAATAATAAAAATAAAAGTAACTTTATAAAATATAAATAGTAATTATTATAATATATTAAATTATATTTATATAGCTTATAATTATAATTAACTATTTTAATAATAAATTTTTTTATAATGTAAAATTATTTTTTTAGCTTATAATAATATTAAAAATTTTACTATTTAAATTATAGCTTTATTATAGCTTATATAATAAAATTAAAAATACTATTATAAAATATAAATATTTTAATATAATATAATTATTATATTTTATTTAAATAAAAAAGTAATATATTTTTAATTAATGAAATTAATAATGAAATTAATAATAATTTATTAATGAATATAATTTATTATTTATTAATAAATAATAAAAAAATTTATTTCGTTAATTAACTAAAGAAAATAAACAAAATTCATTATTTATTAATAAATAACAAAAAGTTATTTATTAATGAAATAAATAACAAATAATTACTAATGAATTTAGTAACCTTAGTTAAAAGGGAAAGAGATAACAAAGGTTATAAAGGATAAAGCAGAAGGTATATAAGTTAAAGTTATTTATAAGTTATAAATTAAAGCTATTTGTAAACTATAATATACTATAATATAATATATTATACTATAGTATATAATATTACTTATATAATTTATATAGGACCTATATAAATTAAATATATAAGATCCTATATATATATAAGTTACCTAAAAGAAATATTTTAATAATAAATTTTATTTTATATAAAAGTATTTTTTTAGTTTTAAATAATATTTAAAACTTTATTATTTATATTATAGCCTTATTATAACTTATATAATAAAAATAAAAATATTATTATAAAATATAAATAATAAATATTATTATTATATTTATTAAGCTTATATATTTTATAATTATAATTAATTATTTTAATAGTAAATATTTTAATAATATAAAAGTATTATTTTAAGTTTAAATAATATTTAAAATTTTACTATTAAAATTATAACTTTATTATAATTATTATAATTAAAATAAAATTAACTTTATAAAATATAAATAGTAAATATTATAATATACTAAATTAACTTTATAAAGCTTATAATTATAATTAATTATTTTAATAATAAATATTTTTATAATATAATAATATTATTTTAGGTTTAAAAAATACTTAAAATTTTATTATTTAAATTATAACTTTATTATAGCTATAATAATAAAAAGAAAATAACTTTATAAAATATAAATAATAAATATTATTATTTTATATTTTAATGTAATATAATTACTATATATAATTTAAATAAAAAAATAATATATTTTTAACTAATGAAATTAATAATAAAATTAATAATAATTCATTAATAAATATAATTTATTATTTATTAATAAATAATAAAAAAGAATTTATTTCGTTAATTAACTAAAGAAAATAAACAAAATTCATTATTTATTAATAAATAACAAAGAGTTATTTATTAATGAAATAAATAATAAATAACTACTAATAAATTTAATAACCCTATATATAAGTAATATATAACTTTAAGGTAAAATTAATATAATAGTTAACTTATAGAAAGTACTAAAATTAACTAAGTATATTATAAAGCTATAGGGTTATTAATATAATTTTTAAAAAAAATATATAATTAATATTTAAATTATAAATAAATAAGCTAATATTATATAACTTTAGGCTTAGGAAAAAATTAAATAAAAGAAAAAATAATAATATATATAAATTAATTATATAAAAAAAATAAATAAGTAAAAGTAAATATAATAAAATAGCTAAAGGATTTAGTAAAATATAGAAAATAAACTTTAGTATATATTTAAGCTTAATATAAAAAAAATATTTACTAAAAATAAAACTTATATAAATAAAACTTATATATAAATAAATTAATATAAGGAAATAATATAAAAAATATATATATAATATATATATAATAACTTTAAATACTTTATTATAGCTTTTTAAAAAAAAGAATCTTAAATTTTTAAATATATATATACTTTTATTAATTAAAATATTTTTATATTAACTACCTTTTCCTAGTTTTTTTTTTTTTTTTATTTTTATTTTCTTTAACTTTTTAACTTTTTAACCCTTAAATACCTAAGCCTTACTTATAAACTATAAAATAAAGTAAAAAAAAACCTTATTTATAAATTATAAAAAGATTTCTATAGCTTTATTTAACCTTACTTATAAACTATAAATAATAATTTTAATAATAAAAATAAAACTTTATTTTATTCAAAAATTATTAATTATTCTTTATATTTATAATTAATAATTTATTTTTAAACTATAATATATTATAAACCTTTTTTAATATAAAATATAATTAATCTTAGTTATTAATATATTTAAACTTTATTTTTATTACTAAAATAGTAAAAGTATTATAAACCTACTATTAATTTACTAACTATAAGCTTTATATATACTTAACTTATTTAATTTATTACCTTTATAAAGTAGCTAACTTAAAATATTACCTTTATAATATTATTATTATAAAAGGAAAAAAATTTACTACCTTTATAAAAAGAGAAAATAATTTATTACCCTTATAAAAAAAAGATAGTTTATTACCCTTATGAAAAAGGAAAATAATTTATTACCCTTATAAAAAAAGAAAATAGTTTATTACCCCTATAAAAAAAATAATTTATTACTTTTATAAAGCAGTTGGAAATATTACTTTTATAATACTATTACTATAAAGGAAAAAAAACTTAAGAAAAGGAAGGTACTAGAGGAAGGAAAAGGTACTATTATTAACTTTAGACTAAATAAAAGCTATATACTAAAAGTAAATAAGCTCTTTATTTTAAATTTAGTATTAAAAAAAAAGGAAAATACTAAAAAAAAAAATTATTAAAAAAAAAAGTAAATTTATTATAAATTAAAGCTATTTATAATATAAAATAAAGTAGTAGAAGTATTTTTATAGAAGTATAAATTAAAGGTATAAAATATATTATAATAGTAGCTTTATATTACTAACTTAATTATATAGGATCCTATGTAAAATAAATATATAGGATCCTATATATTTATTAAGGACTATAATTTATATAGTAAAATTTTAAGTATTATTTAAATTTAAAAAAATACTTTTATATTATAAAAATATTTACTATTAAAATAATTAATTTAATTTATTAGCTTTATAAGTATTATATATATAATAATAATATTTATTATTTATATTTTATAATACTATTTTTGTTTTTATTATATAAGTTATAATAAAACTATAATTTTAACAATAAAATTTTAAGTATTATTTAAACTTAAAATAATACTTTTATATTATAAAAAAACTTACTATTAAAATAATTAATTATAATTATAAGTTTTATAAACCTAATAACTAAAATTATAATATATATTATTTATATTTTATAATATTATTTTTAATTTTATTATATAAATTATAATAAAGCTATAATTTAAGTTATAAAATTTTTTTTATTATTTTAATTTAAAAAAATACTTTGTGTTTTTTTTTACTTTTTAATAATTATATCTTTATAATTATATTATAAAGAAATTCCTATTTTATAATAAAATAATATTTATTAAATAAATAAAAAAACTATATAAATAAAATAATTATATAAGCTAATCTAAGTTATTTTCTTTAAAATATTTATTTTTAAACTTTTTAAAATTTTTTATTTAGCTTTTTAATAATATTATTTTAAAAACTAAGTTTAAATTTAACTTATTCCTAGCCTTTATTATAATATTATTACTAATAGAAAACATACTTTCTATAGTAGCAGAAGTAATAAAAATAGCTAAATAATATCTTACTAAAATAAATAAAATAGGAAATCTATTAGTATTAGCTTTCTATTACTCTAAAGGCTTATTTTATTAAAATAAATAATTAGTAAATAATAAAGTAATAATAAAATAGTAAAATAATAAAATAATAATATAATAATATAATAATAAAATAGTAAATAATAAAATAATAATATAATAATAAAATAGTAAATAATAAAATAATAATATAATAATAAAATAGTAAATAATAAAAAACTTATATTTTCTAATATAGGATTTTCTTTTAAATATAAAGATATTTTATTTTTAATACTATTATTAATACCTAAATAAAATTCTTTATTAGAATTAAATAAATTATTATTATTAGTATTTTTAATAACCTTATTATAATTAAAATCATTAGCTAATTTATTAAAAGATAAATTAACTATATTAATATTATTAATTATATTAAGGCTATTAACTTTATTTTATAATCTAAAATAATATTATTAATTAAATAATAAATATAAAATAATAAATAATAAAATTAAATAATAATAAATAAATAATATATTTATTATATTTTATTTTTAATAAATATAAAATAAAATTATTAATATTAGGGAAAAAGTATAATAAGCTTTTATCTTTAAAATATATATTTTTAAATTAAGGATTTAAAAATAAACTATAAAAAAATAATATATAATAAATTAAATTAAAAGTAGTTATTTTCTTAGGAAAATACTTTTCTAATTTAATAAAGTTAAATTTAATAGCTTTTGTATAAATTTAATAATAAGTAGCCTAATAGAAATAAATTAAATATAAATAAATAAATGAATAATAAATAATAAATAAATAATTTACTAATTTATTATTAAAAAGCTTTTTAGTATATTTTAAATATAATAATTTTAGCTTATTATTTATTTTATAAATATATAATAAAGGTATAGGAATTATTATATAAAATTAACCTTGTAATTTAATAGAAGGTTTTAAAAAAATAAGAAATATAATTCTTAATTTTTCTAAAGCTTTCTATTTAAAATTAGAAAAATATAATTATAAATAAATTAGCTTTATAATAAATAAAATAATAATAAGTAAAATAATAAAATAATAATTAATAAAAAGTTACTTTTTAAATTTTTTATTAATTATATTATTATAATAATATAATAAAGCTTCTTTTAAACTAATTGAAATATTAAATATATAAAATATTAAATTTTAATAAGTTATATTATTTATTAAAATAATTAATAAAGATATTAATAATAAATAATAAATAATTACCTAAAGGAATTTTTTCTTTATTATAAAAAGTAGGAATTTTTTTATTTTTTTTAGCTTTTAATATTCTTTTACTTAATAAGTTACTAAGCTCTTAGGTATATTTAACTAATAAAATAATTTAATATAATTAATAAATTAAATCTAATAAATAAATTAATAAATAAATTAATAAATAAATTAATAAATAAATTAATAAATAAATAATATAATTATAAATAATATTATAAATAAAAAAAACTTATTATTAAAAATATTATTATTATTTTCCTTTTTTTTTTTCTTTTTCTTTTTTTTTTCTTTATAATTATATAAATTATTATTTATATAATTAAATAAAGATAAATTAAAAAAAATAAAAAATATATAATTTTTTAATATATTTTAGGCTATTAAATTAATAATATATACTATATATCCAGGGTTATTAATTAATAATAATTTATTTTATTAAGACCTTAAAGAAAACAAAATAAATTTTTTTTATTATTTATTATTTATTATTCTTTAATTTTCTAAACTAAAGAAAACAAAACAAAGGTATTTATTATTAATGAAGATTTATTAATAAAGGTAATAAATTTAATAATAACTAAGTTAATAAAAATATTATATAAGCAAATTATATATTTTTATAAAGCTAAAAAGTAAAGCTATAAGTAGGGTTATATAATTAATTATTAATTATTTATTATTTATTATTTATTATTAATTAATAATTAATTTAGTTTTCATTAATTAATTAAAGAAACTAATTAATTTTCTTTAGACTAATAACAAAATTAATTTAGTTTCATTATTATTCAAAAGAAAAAAATAAATAAATTTATTATTAATTTCATTATTAATTTACTTATTTTATTACATAAGTTATTTAAATAAAATAGCTATATAAATAAAAAAAATTATATATAATTATAATACTAAATAATAAATAAAATAAAGCTATAAAAATTTTATTATTATATAAAATAAACTAAAAATAATTATATTAAATAAAAAAGTTTATTATAAGTTAAAAATAATTTATTATTTTAATATAGTTATTTTTAATTTATTTTATATAATATAATATTTTTATAACTTTATTTTATTTATTATTTAGTATTATAATTATATATAATTTTTTTATTTATATAATTATTTTATTTAAATTAATATAACTATTTTATTTAAATAGCTTATATAATAAAATAAGTAAATTAGTAATAAATTTAATAACAAAATTACTTACTTTTTATTATTTATTATTATTTACTTTTTTCTAAAGAAACTAAATTAATTTTACTTACTACCTTAACGAAACTAAATTAATTAATATATTATAAGTTAACTTTTATAGTTGTAACTATAGGCTACCTTAGACAAAAGGCTATAAATAAACAATAAGCTAACTAATTAATAAGAAATAACTTAATAAAATTAATTATTAAGTTAATTAAGTATAACTTAATAAACTTTATTATTAAAAATATTAAGAATACTTAAATAATTAAGTATATAACTTTTACTTTTTTATATTTATTTAAAATAATTAAATAGCTAATTATAAATATAAAATAATACTTAATTATACTTTAAATAATATTATTTATTAATTATATAAATAAACCCTTTTTATTTTTATTATTACTTATAGTTTAACCTAGCTTATTTACTAATATAAACTTAATATAAGGTTTATTTTTTAAAAAAATTTTTTATATTAAATACTATAAAAGCTTAGCTTATTATATATTTATAATTTTTATTTAAAAATTACCTTAAACTATAAGTAATATTATTATAAAAATACTAAATAATTAAATTCTAAGTTTTAAATAAAAAAAATAAATTATAAAAATAAAGTTTAAAATATATATAATAGTAATATTAAAATCTTAAACTTATTTAAAAAAATAATAAAAATAATAATAACTCTAAAGACCTTATAGGTACCTTTAGTTAATATAATAAAAGTTAAATAATACTTTATAAATTTTAAAGCCTTAGTTACTTATATAAAATAAATTATTAAAAATTAATAAAATATTATTAATAAGCTTAATAAATAGCTTAATATTTTAAAACTTTTATTTATAACTTTAAAAAGCTTTTATAAAAAAAAACTAAAAGAAATTATTAAATTATTATTATTAATTTTATTTAATAAAAATTTATAAAAAATTAAAGAATTTTTTATAAATATAAAGTTTTACTTTAAATATTTTTTAATTATTATAATTTTATTAAAATAATAAATTAATATAATAAAAAGTTAATTTATAAAAAATTTTAAAGATTAATTTAAATTATATTTTTAAAACTTTAAATAAAAAAATTATATAAATAAAAAGAAATTTATTAATAAACTATTTAATAATTATAAAAAATTTAAAAATTAACTTAAAGTATTATTTAAATAAATTAATAAAAAAAAAGCTAAAAATATATTACTTAGTTTTATATAATAAAGTATATATATAAAGTATATTACTAAATTTATTTACTTTTATATAAAAACTAACTTTAAAAATAAAACTAAAAAAATATTATATTATTAAAGGTTAAAAAGTAATATAAAAAATAAACTTTAAAGAAATAAATTACTTTAAACTTTTAAAAAATTATTTAAAAAATCCTACTATATTAATAATTAATAATATAAATAATAAAAGGAAAAGTAAGTAAAAAAAAAAAAATAATAAAAATTAATAATACCTTTTATATTATATAAACTAAGGAAAAAAATATAATATAACTTTATTTAATAATAGGAAACTAGGATTTATAAATCTAAATATTATTAATATTTATAAATTTATAAATAAATATAATTACTATAATAAAATAAGTTATAAAAAAAAATTATTAAAGTAAATATAAAAAACTTAATAATTTTAAGAAATCTACTAATAAAAATAAAAAGTTTAATAAAATTTAAATTAATATTATTAAAACTATATTTTATAACTTACTTAGTTAAATTAATTATTATAATAATTAATATTTTATATATAAGGAAGAAAAAGAAATATTAAAATAATAACCTAAGGTATTTAAAAAAAAATAACTAAAATAAATTATTATTAATATTATAATCTTTAAAAAAAATAATTAGTAAATAATTAATTAAATTATTAATAATATATTTATAGTAATTACTATTTTAAAAAAAGCTAATATAATTTAAAGTAAATATAAAAAAATATAAAATAAAACTTTTAATATTTTATTTATAAAAGTAAAAAAAAAAATAAGTAAATATTTTTATTTATAAATAAAAAAAAATTTAAATAAAAAAGCTATATTAATTTAAATATTATAAAATTATATAAAAATTATAAATTATAAAAACCCTAGGGATTAAATTACCTTTATAAATAAAAGCTTTTTAATTATAAATTAAAAAAAATATAAAAATAAAAATTAATAAAATTTTAATAAATATTTAAATAATATAAAATTACTTAGTAATAGATACTTAATAATAATAAACTAGTGGAATACCTTAATATTAACCTCTATTACTTTATTATAATTAAAAATTAGTTTTTTAAAAAAAAAATATAACTTATATATAATACTTTATTTATAAAAAAATATAAATAATAAAATATAAAATAATATAATAAATTACTATATACTAAATATTAAAAAATTAAGCTTTATAATTAATATTTTTAAATTTAGTAAAATAACCTATATAATAAAAATTATATAAAATTTAACTTTAAAAAATATATTAATCTATAATATTATAATTACTTTAATTATAAAGTTAAAAAATAATATAATTAATAGAAAAAATACCTTAAGTTTAACTTTTTATAATATTATAATAAAGATTATAAAAAATATTATATAATAAAAAAAATTATTAATAACTTTATTATTAATTATATTATAATATATTTAACTTTAAAACTTATATTAAAGGATATATTTACTAAAAAAATATTATATACTTTTATAAATATTATATTAATAAAATTAATATTAATAAATATTAATAATACTAAAAACTCTAATAATAATAAATATAATAATAAAAAATTAATAACTTTAATATTATTTATATTAATACCTTTATATATAATATTATAAAGGAAAATTATACTTTAAAAAAAATATAAGTTAATATAATTAAAATAACTAAAATAAGGAAACTAAAGGTAAATATATTACTTAATAATAAAATTACTATTATATATATTAATAATAAATTAAATTATAATTTAATATTACTATAATTAATTAAAAAACTAAAAATCTTTATATAAAAAAAAATAAGTATTATAAATTATAAGTATTATAAAGGAAAAAATAAAAAAAAAATTTATTAAATATAAAATTAATTATTTTTTATTAATTATTAATAAAAATACTTATAATATTAGATTTAGTATTTTAAATATATTAAAAATAATATTTTTTTAAAATACCTTTAGTTATTTAATAATAATTTTATTATTTAATAAAAAATTAATAAAGTTTATTAAAATATTAAGGATATACTTAAGTATTAATTATACTAAAGAAAATAAAAGGGTAAAGTTATATTATTAAAAGAATTAAAATCTTTTATATTAATTATAAAAAAAATAAAAATAATTAAATTTAAAAAATATAAATTACTAATATTATTATAATATAATAAATAATATAAAAAAGTAAAATATATTTATATTAATAAAATTATAATATAATTTAAAAATAAGCTAATAATACTTAATAATATACTAAGTAAAGTATAAAAAAAAATTAAGAAAACTTAAAAATACTTTTACTAAAATACTTTACTAATATAGGAAATTTAAGAAATTATATAAAGCTATATTAAATACTAGGTTACTATTATATTTATAATAAAATTACTTTATTAAGCTAATAAATAAAAAATAACCTAAGATTTATAAAATTTATAACCTTAATAAAAAAAAGCTAAAAACTCTAAGGAAATAATTAAATAAATAATTAAAAAAAATATATTTAAGTTTTTAATTTATTAATAAAATACTTTATAATATTTATATTAAAAAAAATAAAAAGTTATAATTAATTATTAACTATTAATAATTTAATAAAATTATTATTAAAGATTAAATATTACTATTATTAATTTTAGAAATTAAAAATAAATTAGTTACTATAAAATAATTTATAGTTTTTAACCTAAAAAAAGTTTATAATTTTATTTAAATTAAGGAAAAAAATAAATAAAAAATAATATTTAAAATATAATATAAACTATTTAAATATTTAATTATATTTTTTAAATTTATTAATATATTAATTATATTCTAAAAAATAATTAATAAAATCCTTAAGGAATATATTAATAAGTTTATTATTATATACTTAAATAATATATTAATTTACTTTAATACTTTAGAAAAATATAAATAATATATATACTAAGTTTTACAAATACTATAAATAGTAAATTTATTAATAAAACTAAAGAAATATTAGTTTTATATATAAAAAATTAACTTTTTAAAATATATTATTTCCCTAAGATAAATTAAAATAAACTTTATAAAAATAATAATTATTAAAAAATAAAAGGTTTTTAAAATAATTAAGGAAGTATAAAGTTTTTTTAAGTTAATTAACTACTATTAATAATTTATTTAAAACTATAGTAAAATTACTATATTATTTATAAACTTTATAAAAAAAAATTTAAATAATAAAAAAAAAATTAATTAATTAAATATATAAAAAAAGTTTTAAAAGCTTTTAAAATACTTAAAGATATTATTACTAATATACTAGTATTATAAATATATAACTTTAAGAAATTAATTATTATTAAAATAAATACCTTAAACTATATAATTAAAGGAGTTTTTAATTAATAAAATAATAAAAAAATATTATACTTAGTAGTTTTTTTTTAAAAAAAACTTTATAGCTTTAAATTATAATATTTTATATATAATTAAAAATTTATAATTATTTTTAAAATATTTAAAAAATAAAAATTATATTTATTAAATAATAAATATAAAATTATTATATATTTTAATTATAAAAACCTTATAAATTTTATTATAAAAAAATAAATATTTTAATATAATAAAAAAAGTATTTTAGGTTTATAACTAAGTATAACTTTAAAATTATACTTTATAAAAAATTAAAAAATAATTATATAAATACTTTGAATTATAAAAAAAACTATTTTAAACTAATATTAAAACTTATATTACTAATATTTTAAAAAATAATAAAAAAATATTATAAATTAATAATTATTAATACTTTTTTTATTATTAAAAATAAAAACTTTATTTTTAATAAAATTAAAAATAAAGTTAGTAATTAAATATTAAATTAATTTTCTAAAAATATAACCTTTTTAAAAAAAATCTTATATTAAAATAAATAAATTTAAGTATTAGATTTATTATAAAAAAAATAATAAAAATAGTTTATAAATATTTATTATATAAATATAAAAAAGTTATAAAAATACTATAATAAGTTTAATAATATTATACCTTTATAAATATAAAAAAAATTATTAAATAAATTATTAAATTATATATACTATATATAAAAATAAAATCTAATTAATAAAAACCTTATAGTAAACTATAACTATTACTAATATTAAAGTATTTTTAAAACTTTATTTTATTTAATTATATTATTAAGTTATTATTATTAAAAAAACTTATAATAAATATAATATATAATAGTATTTTTATTATTATTAATAAATTAATAAAATAAAGTATTTTTATTTTATATAAAAAAAATAATATTATAAAAAAATTAAATTATATAATATAAAAATATATAACCTTAAAATATAAATTACTTATAAATATTATCTTTAATAAAAAATTAATATTTATATTTAAATATTAGTAAAGTACTATAGTAAAAATAAAAATAAATTATAAAACTAATATTATTTATTATTTATAAATAAATAAATAAATAAAATATATTAACTAAATTATTAAAGTATATTTATAAAATTATATTAACTTTAATTAAAATAACTAAGTTAAGTATTTACCTAATATAAAATTCTTCTATAATAATTTAATTTTAAAAATAATAAAACTTTTATTATTTTATATTAATAAAAAGTATTACCTTTAAATATATAAAATACTATAAAAAAGAAAAAATATATAAAAAATTATACTTAAAGTAAATAAACTTAAAAAATTATATTAAAAACTATATATATAACTTAAATTTATATAAAAATATATAAAAAAATATATAAATAAATATAAACTTAAAGAATTAACTTTTTAAAAAAAAATATAATTTACTTACTTTAATATACTTAAGGAGAAAAATAAATTAATATTAAAATTAATAAGCTAAGTAATAAACTAAATTATAAAAAAGTTAAACTTTATAAAGTTTTAAAGAAAATTAATAAAGTTAATTATAAACTAAACTTTTTAAAGTAATTAAATAAATAAAGAAAACTAATATATTTAATTTTTTATATTTTATTATTAAAAAAATATTAATAAATAAAAATATAAAAAAATTTATTAAAAATAAAATTATTATTAAAGGTAAAAAACTTAAATATAAAATTAATAAAATAATATTACTAAAAGTAAATAAAATAATTAATAAACTTTATTACTTAGTAAAATAAAAAAAATATAATAAAAATATAAATAATTAAAAATTAAAAAGTAATTTTAAATATATTAATACTACTTTAAAAATTTTTTAAAATAAACTTTATAAATATTTATAAATATAATAAAAATTAATAATAAAAAAACTTATATCCTTAAAATTACCTAAAGTAATAATAAAAAAATACTTTTTAATAAAGTAAAAAAATTTAAATTTAAAAACCTTAAATTATTAATAAAAAAAAGCTAATTAATAATAACTATTTATAAATTAAAGGTTATAAAATTATTTAAATTAAATAATAATATTTTAGCTTAATAAAAAGCCTTTGCTTTTTACTTTTTATACTTTACCTTTTTAACTTACTTTAGTTTCTTTAGATTTTTAATATTATAAATAATAGCTTATTATATTTTCTTAGATTATTTTTTTTTTAAAATAAAAATATTTAACTTATATAATAATTTTAAATTACTTTTTTTTAGTTTTTTTTAAATTAAAATTAAGCTTAATATTATAAGTAGCTATTTAATAAAATTAAGATATTAATAAATCAAAAGCTTTATAATTAAATTATTAATAATAAATATACTAAAAGTAATAAAAAGAATTTTTTTTAAAAATAATATATTAATAGCTTTACTTTTTATAATAAAAATATAACTTTATTATTAATAAATTTAGTAAAATAAAATATTTAAAACCCTTATATTATAATACCTAAGAAAACTTAAAATATTTATATTTATTATTAACTATAATTAATATAAATATAAGAAAAATAAAAAGAAAAATATTTACTAAAGTATATAAAGATCCTTAAATATAATATATAATAAATTTTAAAAATAAAACTAATAAAAGGGGGATATTATATTATAAATTAACTTTTATAATTATAACTATAGGCTACCTTAAATAAAAGACTATAGATAAATAATAAATTAATTAATTAATAAAAAATAATTTAATAAAATTAATTATTAAGTTAATTAAGTATAACTTAATAAACTCTATTATTAAAAATATTAAAAATACTTAAATAATTAAGTATATAACTTTTACTTTTTTATATTTATGTAAAATAGTTAAATAGCTAATTATAAATATAAAATAATATTTAATTATACTTTAAATAGTATTATTTATTAATTATATAAATAAACTTCTTTTATTTTTATTATTATCTATAGTTTAACTTAATTTATTTACTAATATAAACCTAATATAAGGTTTATCCTTTAAAAATCCCTCTTATATTAAGTACTATAGGAGCTTAGTTTATTATATAATGATTAAATTAATCTAAAGAATTGTCACTAATTTACAACCCTGGCTATAAGCCTGTATTTTTTATTTTTTAATAGCTATTTTATTTAATTTATTATTTAATTTAGAAATATCCTTTGTTATTTATCTTTGTTAATGAAAAATTCCTTTGTTTTATTAATACCCTAAAGAAAATAAACAAAATAAATAATAAATAACTACTAATGAATTTAGTAACCTTATATATATTTAATATTATTTATAAAGTCTTTATTATTAGCTTTTTTATAAGTATTTTTAAAAGACTTTATAAATATATTATTATTATAAGTATTATTTTATATAATACTAAAATAAATAAATTAACTTTATAAAAATATAAATAATAATAATAATAAAATAATAATAATAATAATAATTATAATTATTATTATTATTATTAATATTATTATTATTATTATTATTATTATTATTATTATTATTATTATTATTATTATTATTATTATTATTATTATTATTATTATTATTATTATTATTATTATTATTATTATTATAAAATAATAATAATAAAAATATATATAATTACCTAAATAAATTATTTAAATTTAATAAATAAAGAAAAGGTTCTAAAGCTTTTTTAAATTACTAAAATATATAAATTCTAATATAGTTTTTTAAAAGCTTTTTAAATTTTATAATTAAATTAGCTATTAGAATAATAAAAATAAAATAATAAAATAAATATTTATAAACTTATATTTTAATTTAAATTCCTTATTAATAAAAATAAAAACTATTCCTAAATAGGAATTTTGGTTATTTAAAGTTTAAATATTAAAAGTTATAGAAAAAATATTATTAGACTTTAAATTAGCTTTAATATATAAATTTAAATTTAATAAAGCTTTATTATAGTTATTTTTTAATATTTTACAAATATTAATTTAATTAATTATAATATAATTATTAATAAAAATATTAGTTATTTATTTATAAATAATAATAAAATAAAATAAATAATAATAAAATAAATAATAATAAAATAAATAATAATAAAATAATAAAATAAATAATAATAAAATAATAAAATAAATAATAATAAAATAATAAAATAAATAATAATAAAATAAGGAAATAAATAATAATAAAATAATAAAATAATAAAATAAATAATAATAAAATAAATAATTTACTTATTATAAAAAAATAAAAGATTATTAAATAAATTTAAAGATATAATATTAAAAGAAATATTATTTTTAATTAAAAAAAACTAATATCTTATGTAAAGCTTTATTTTTATTAAATTTATTATTAATAACCTTTAATTTTTTATTTTATATATTTAAATTAAATAAAGAGTTATATATTAAAGAAATAATATTAAATTCTAAAGAAAGTAAGTTATTAATAATTAAATTATAATAGCTAGTTATAAAAAGTTATTAAGTAAATTATTAAATAATAAAATTAATTAACTTAAATATTTTATATTAAATATTTTAATTAATTATTATAATTATAATATTTATTATTATAATTTATATATAATAAAATAATTATAATTATTTATAATTAAATTATTATATTTATATTATAATAAAAATATTATAATTATAATAAAACTAAAAGTTTTATAAAATTAACTAAAATAATAAAATAATAATTTATTTTTTTTTTAATTTTTTTAAATTCCCTATTATAATTTATAAAAGGGTATTTTAATTAATAGTAATGGGCTAAATTTAATAATTTAAAGCCTTTTAATTAAGAAAGAACTTTAAATTTATAATTAAATATAAGTAGTAAAATAAATAATAAAATAATAATAAAATAAATAATAAAATAATAATAAAATAAATAATAAAATAATAATAAAATAAATAATAAAATAATAAGAAAATAATAATAAAATAAATAATAAAATAATAATAAAATAATAATAAAATAATAATAAAATAATAATTAATCTTATATAGTATATTTTTATTTCTTATTTTTTATTTATTTTAATAGATAATAATTCCCTTATAAATAAGTTATTTTAAAAAAATATAAATTTTTAAATCTTTATTTTCTTTTAATTTAAATTTAGGTCTATTATAAATAAAATCATTAATTATATTAGCTTTATTATTTATAATAAAGGAATTTAAAAAAGAATTAAAAGAATTAAAGTTATTATAAATAAATAATAGTTTAGAATTTAAATTAGTAACTTTATAAACTTTTTCTTTAAAATTATTAATTTTTTTATATTTATAATTGAAATTTATTATAATAAAATAAGGAAGTATTATTATAATAAAGAAATATTATTATAATAAATAAAAATAAAAAAAACTATAAAGGAAAACAATTAATTATATAAATAATTTAATTTTATAATAATTAATAATAAATTATATAATAAAAATAAATTAAACTATAAGTTATATAATAAATTATATAATAAAAATAAATTAGACTATAAATTATATAATAAATTATATAATAAAATAAATCAAATATTATTATTTAGGCAGTATATTTTTACTATTAGGGTAATATTTAAAGTACCCCTGAAAAATTAAGAAAAATACTATCTTTCTTTAATAATAAAAACAACCTTTAATAAAATAAAAAAATATTTTTAAAAATTTATATAAGTTATTTATAAGCTATATTTATTAAAAAGATTTTTTTTTATTTTTTATTAAATTATATTAAGATATATTTCTTTAAAAAACTATAGTAATATTTAATTAAAGGTTTTTTTATTAAATAATAAAAACTTTAGGTAACTTTTTAAAAAAATAATTATTTACTTATATAAATAATTATAATTTTTTTAGTATATTTATTTTTATTAAATAATAAGCTAGAAAATCTAAATTTAAGTTAAAATAAAACTTTTTAGTTTATTTCTTAATAAAAATAAATTATAAAAAAAAAATATTAAACTTTAGTATATAAATTACTAATTTTCTTAAAAAAGGGATTTTTATATAATTTTTTATTATTTTTAATTACTTGCTAGAAGTTAGAGAGATTTTAAAACTATAGGGCCTACTTTCTTAATTAAATTAATTACTGCCTAAATAGTAAAAATATACTGCCTAAATAGCAATACTTAATAAATTAAATTATAAATTATATAATAAAAATAAATTATATAATAAATTATATAATTTATTTTTATTATATATAACTTTGTATTTTTATAATTTATTATATTTTTATTATATTTATTATTTATATTTTATAATATTATGTTTATTATTATTATATAAACTATAATAAAGGAAATATTTTAATAGTAAAATCTTTTATAATATAAAAGCATTATATTAAATTTAAATAATACTTAAAGTTTTATAATTTAAATTATAACTTTATTATAATATATATAATAAAATTAAAAATAATATTCTAAAATATAAATAATTATTATTATAATATACTAAGTTATATTTATATAGCTTATAATTATAATTAATTATTTTAATAATAAATTTTTTAATAATATAAAAGTATTATATTAGGTCTAAATAATATTTAAAATTTTACTATTTAAATTATAGTTTTATTATAATATATATAATAAAAATAAAAATACTATTATAAAATATAAATAATAAATATTATTATTTTATATTTTAATATAATATAATTATTATATTTTATTTAAATAAATAAATAATATATTTTTAATTAATGAAATTAATAATGAAATTAATAATAATTTATTAATGAATATAATTTATTATTCATTAATAAATAATAAAAAAAATTCATTTTATTAATTAGCTAAAGAAAATAAACGAAATTCATTATTCATTAATAAAACAAATAATAAATAACTATTAATAAATTTAGTAACCTTAGTTATTTATAAAAAAAACTTATGTTTCTCTTAGGTCTAATAGTTATATATATTTTTTAAAGTATTAAAATTATTCTAAGGCTATTATATTAGTAATATAACCTTTTAGACTTATAGTAAATAATATATTACTTTTAAAGATATTTTTAAATTATTTTACTAATAGCTAGACCTTAGGAAGGATAATAAAGGGTACTTAATAAGTCTATGGGGCTATATAATTATTATTTTTACAAATACCTTATATAATTAAATTACCTACTATAATAACTATTATAATAACTACTATAATAACCTTAGAACTATTATAATAATTACTATAAATAAAGATAAATAGTACTTAACTTAACTATATATTATTAAGTCTAAAACTTACTATTATAAATAAAGATTTTAGTTAATAAACTACTTTAGTTAATAATCTAATAATATCTTTACTCTTTATAATTATTTTAAACTAAATTACTCCTAGTACTATAAATTAGCAATTATTATAATATATATAATCTTATAGTAGTTATTATAATAGTTCTAAGGTTATTATAGTAGTTATTATAGTAATTATTATAGTAAGTAATTTAATTATATAAGGTATTTATGAAATTAATAGTTATATAGCCCCATAGACCTATGTAATACTATAATAAAGGAGGGAATTACTTAACTTTTAGCTAAGATTAAGTAATCTATAGGTATATAGGATCCTATATATTTAATTTATATAGGGTTCTATATAAATTATATAAGTAATATAGTATACTATAGTATAGTATATTATAGCTTATAAATAACTTTAATTTATAGTTTATAAATAACTTTAATTTACATAGGTATTTTTTATTATTTTATTTTTTATAATTTTTATTATTTTTTTTTTAATAATAACTTAATATTAAATATTATATTTAATTTAATAATTATAAAAGTAATAGCTTTTAATTATAAAATTAAATATATATATATTTACTATTATATATAAAATATTTAATAAAATAATAAAAATATTAATATTATATTTTTATAAAATATTAAACTTTATTTTATTTTAATAACTTAGTTTTATAAAATTAAGTAATTAAATTAATAAATTAATTTAGTTTAATAATATTAAAGTAATTAAAATATAATTTTTATTATTTTATTATTTTAATTATATTTTTTTTTACTAAATTACTTTATAATATATTAATAAAAAACTAAGCTTTTATATTATAATATATTATAAAATACTTTTATATATAAAAATATTTTTAATTTTATTAATTAAATAAATTTATATTATTTATTATAAAAATTTATTTATTATTTAAATAAAATATTTTTAAAGTTAATTATTTAATTTATATAAAATATACTTTTTTAAAGTTTTTAAAGCTTTTTAAGCTTAAGGAAAATATATAATTATAAAGTATATATTATTATAATACTTAAATAACTTAAAATTAAGATTTATATTTAAAGAAAATATATAATATATAAAATATATATTATTATAATATTTAAATAGCTTAAATTAAGTTTTATAATTAAGGAGAATATATAATTATATATTATTATAATATTTAAATAGTTTATATTAAGTTTTATAATTAAAGAAAATATATAATTATATAATTATTATAATACTTAAATAGTTTATATTAAGCTTTATAATTAAAAAGAATATATAATATAATTATAAAGTATATATTATTATAATACTTAAATAACTTAATTTAAGCTTTAAGCCTTAAGCTTTAAAGAAAATATATAATTATTATAATACTTAAATAACTTAATTTAAGCTTTAAGCTACTTTAATTAAGTTATTTATATATTATATAAAAGTATATTACTTAAAAAAAAGTTTATAAAATATAAAGAATTATTATTAATTATAAAGTATAAATATTATAATTTTATAAAGTATTAGTAATAAAAAAAATATAATTTTATTATTATTACTTTAGTTATTTTATTATATTTTTATATATATATATTATTTATTACTTTTTAATTATAAAAATCTAAATTTTTTATTTTTACTTTAAGTTTAAATTTTTTATATTTATATATATATTAATAATATTTAATAAAATTTAAATCCTTTATTATTTTTATTTATTTTAATTTAAAAAAATATTAATTTAAAAAAATCTAAATATAAATATATTTAAATCCTTTATATTAAAAAAACTATAATTTATAATAAAGTTTTATAAAATTATATTATAATAAATTAATAATTATTTATTTATATAGATTTTTATTATTATATAACCTTAGAGAATTTCTTTATAAATAATTAAAAACTATATTATTATATTTAGTTTTACTAAAATAATAATTATATTTATAATTTTAACTATATTATATTATTATTTTAAATTATATTACTATCTTTAACTTTATTAAATTAATAATTATATTAAAAATTAAAAAAATTATAATATATTAATTAATAATATTTAAAAACTATTTATTACCTTTAGCTTTACTAAGTTAATAAATATATTATTTAAATAATTAATATTTTATATTTATCCCTTAATTACTTAATTATATATTTCCTTATTTTATTAATTAATTTAATTTAAAGTAATTAAATATTATATTAAATATTTTAAATATAAAATTATATAACCTTAACTTTATTTTAAAAATTAATTTTTAAATTTAAGTAAGTATTTTTAAATTATATTACTACTTTTACTTTTACTTTTATTACTTTTACTTATATAACTACTAAAGAACCTACTACTATTACTATTACTATTATATATTATTCCTTAGAACCTACTATTACTATTATTATATTATTATTATTATTATTATTTAAGTTTAAGTTAATTTTTTTTTTATTTTTTTTTAAAAAGACTTATATAGGCTAAGGCTATTAAACTATACTTTTATAATTAAGTAAAATATATTACTAAAATAATATTAAAGATTATTATTTCCTTTATTATATTTATTAAATAATTATTAAATATTAAGCTTTAAGGAAATATTTTTCTTTTTTTTTAATATTTTCTTTTATTTTTACTATTAGTAGTTTTAAAAAAAATTTAATATTTAAATATTAATAATAAAATATATAAATTTAATTAATTATTTTTACTATAGTTTAATTTAATTTACTTTATATTTTAATTTTTAAAATTAAATTTATATTTTTTTAATTTTTTATATTTTTTTAAAAGCTTAAGTATTATTAAAAAAGCTTTATATTATAAAGTTAAATTAAGGTAATTTATTTATATTTTAAATTTTTTATTTATAATAATAACTAAGTTATTTTTAAATTTATATTTAAATATATTAAAGAATTTAGTTAAATAATATAATAATAATTATAAAATAAAAAATATATTAGTAAATATATATATATATATAAGTAGAAAATATTAATAATTTTTTAATAAAAAATATATAAAATAATAATAAATAAAAAAGTTAAATATAAAATATATAATTTAAATAAATAATATAAATATATATATTTTATTTTATTTACTTAATTATCCTTAGTTAATAAAAATAATAATTAAAATATAATAAAAAAAATTATAAAGTATTTTTTTAATATTTTTAAAATTAAATTTATACTTAATATTTTGGTATTATTATTATAATTAATTTTCTTAATAATTATTTTTTTTAAAATAATAATTTAATTTTCTTAATAATTATTTTTTTTAAAATAGTAACTTAATTTTCTTAATAACTACCTCCTTTTAGAATAATAATATACTTTATATAAAAAACTATTTAAGTTTATTAATACTTAAGTAATAGATTAAAGTTATATATTTATAATAAATAAAATTATAAAGGAATAAAATAATAAGTTTATTATTATATATAAATAAAATTAATTTTAGTAATTTTTAAATATTATAAAAAGAAAAAAGTATATTTAAAAAATAATTATATATAAAATTAATTATTAATTTTTAATTATTATAAAAAGTTTTTTAAATAATATAATTTAAAATATATAATATTATTAAAATTAATTTTTAATATATAATTATTATTAAAGTTTATATTTATTTATTTATTTAATTTTTTATAAATTTAAAGTAAATTAATATTTATATATTAAAAAACTAATAAATATTAATATAACTTTAAAGAAAATTTAAATTTATTTATATTAAAATAATAATAATTTTATAATATAATAAAATATTTATAATAAAATTATATATAATAAATAAAAAATATATAAAAAATAAAGTTTAATTTATACTTTAGTTAATTAATTAAAAAATAAAGGATTTTAAAGTTAAATATAATATAATAATAATAATTATATAATAGTTATTTTTTTTAATATATTTAAACTTTTTAAAATATTTTTAAATTTATTTTAATTTATTATTATTATATTATATTTATAAAATTAATAAATATTATATATATATTTTTTAATATAAAGGTTATATTTTAACAAAAGAATATTTATTTAGTTTAATTAAGTTATTGAATTATAATTTATAGGCTTAAAGTATAATAATTATATTATACTTAAACTTTATTATTTAGGCCTTTTTGTATATTTGCGTTGTATTTAAACTTTATTATTTAGGCTATTTTATATATATATATACTTTAAGTTTAGTCTTAAACCTTAATATAGTAATTATACTTTATAACCTAAATTTTTAAAATTTAACTTAGTTAACTATAGCTAATTAAGTTAAGCTATAGATTAATTTTAGATTTTAAACCAAAGGCTAAAGTATAGTTTTTTTTTTAATTTAGCTATTATAGTTTTACTGACCCTTTTAATAATAAATATAATTTTTATAAAGGTTATATTTATTATTAAAAGGGTTAATAAAGCTATAATAATTAAGTTAAAGAAAAATTATATTTTAGCCTTTAGTTTAAAATCTAGAATTAATTTATAATTTAACTTAATTAATTATAATTAACTAAGTTAACTTTAAAAATTTAGGTTATAAAGTATAATTAATTAAAGTTTAAAATTAAACTTAAAATATATATATAAAATAACTTAAATAATAAAGTTTAAGTATAATATAAGCTTTAAATTTATAAATTATAGTTTAATAACTTAACTAAATTAAATAAGCTTAATTTTTTTATTAAGTAATAAAAAGCAGTAATAATTTTACTTAAAAATAAATTATATATATAATATAAAAAACTACTTAAAAAATAATATATTATAAAAATAATAAACTTTTTTAATAATTAAAAATAAGTTAATAATTAATATATATTTATTATAAATAATTATAATAATTAAAAATAATAAAAAACTAATTATAATTATAATTAAAATAATAACTACTATTATAAAAATTTATAATAAAGCTATTATTAATATTATAAAAAAAGTTTACTAAAGCTTAAAAAATAAAAAAAGTAAAAAAAAATAATTTAAATTAATTATAAAAAAAAATATAAATTTACTAAGCTACTGCTAGCTAATAGCTACTAAATAAAAGTTTAATAATAATTTATTATTTTAATTTTAGTTAAGTAATTTATTTTTTATACTTAAGAGAGATTTTTTTTTAATATAATTAATATTAATATTTATTAATAATTTTTTTATATTATATTTATATTTTTTAATAAAGAAATAAAAAAAAAACTATTTTTAAATATTATATAAACTTTAATTTATTTATAAAAATTATAATATAAAATATTTATTTATAATATTAATTAATTATTATATTATTTATATAAATATAATAAAAATAATATTTTTATTAATATAATTATTATTTTATATTTAATATATTAATAATATAATTTTATAATATTATTAATTAATTTTTATAATATAAAAATATTTATTTATTTTTATATTAAAAATAATAATAATAATAAAAATAAATTTTAAAAAATAAAATTTATTTTATTAGTTTTAGTATTTTATTATTAACTTTTTAATTAAGGAAAAATATAATAAGTAATTTATAAAATTTAAATAATAATATATTTTATATTATATAAAAAAAATTATATATATTTATAATTAATAATTTATATTATATAAAAAAAAATTATTAAAGCTTAGGTTAATTAATATATATACTTTAGTAATATAATTATATTTTATATTAAAAATATTTATTTCTTTTTTAAGGTTTATTTTAAAAAATTTATATTAGATTTTTTTAAAATATAATAAATTATAAAATAAATATTATTTAATTAATTATTAAAATTATAAATAAATTAATTTTAATAATAAATTAAAATATTAATTAATTTTTTTTATTAAATTTACTTAGGTATATAAAATTAAGTTTTATATAAAGTATTATATAAAGTTAAAAAATAATAAAATTTATAAAAAAGAAAATTCTTTAGTTACTTATATTAAGTTATTTATATAATTTTTTAATTTACTTTATATTTATTAATTATAAATTTTATAAATATAAAATTAAGTTTTTTAATTATTATATTTTTATTTATATTAATATTTTTAATAATATAGTAAATTAATTTACTTAATTAAGCTTAATATAATTAAAAACTTAAGGTTATATATTATTAAATAGTTTATTATTTTTTAAATAAATATTTAATAAAAATTACATAAATTTAAATTAATTAAAAAATAAAAGAAAATAATATTTTAATATATTAAATATTATAGAATTAAGTATATTAAAGTATTAAAATATTATTTATAAAAATATAAAAAGCTTTTAAATTTAATAAATATAATATAAGTATAATTAATAATAATAATAGTATTTAATAACTTAATTAAGTTAATAATAATAATAGTATTTAATAATTTAGTTAAGTTAATAAAATTAATAAAAATAATAAATTAAATATAAAAGTTATAATTATTATTTTTTTTTAAAGTTATTTATTAATAATATATAATTAAAAAATAAATCTAATATAATAAATAATTTATAAATTAAAAAATAAATAAAAAATATTATAAAGTTATAAAGTTACTATTATAATATAATAAAGGTTTTTATAAATAATATTTAAATTAAAAGTAAATAAATAAATATTATATAATTATAATTTTATAAAAAGCTTAAAGTTAAAAAAAGTAAATAATATATATATATTAAAATTATAAAAAAAATATATAAATAAAAGTATTAATAATAAAATAATTAATAAATAAAGTAATAATAAAAAGCTAATAGTAAAGTATAATATAATTTTAGAAGTAAGTTTTAAAAAATTATTATTAATAATTAAATTAATATATAAATAAATTAATATAATATAAAAAGTAATTTTAAAATAATAATATATAAAATATTTAAATTTTATATATATTTTACTATTATAAATACTTTTTTAAATATTAAAAATATAAAACTTAATATTAAATAATAATAAAAAAATTAAAATACTATAATTAATTAATAAAAGCTAATATTTTTTTTATTATAATATATTACTTTATTAAAATTAAAGTAATTCTAAAATAAAAAAAAATATTATAAATAATAATAATAATTTAATAATAATAAAAATAGTAATTTACTTTAATTTTACTTTTATAAAAAAAACTTTATTATATTTTTATAAAAGCTTAATTATACTTTTTTAAATTATTTTTTAATTTTTTAAATATTATTTTTATTTTTATTTTTATTTTTATTTTTATTATTATTATTATTATTATTATTATTATTATTATTATTATTATTATTATTATTATTATTATTATTATTATTATTATTATTATTATATTTATTTTATTATTAAATAACTAATTTAATTAATTAAGGATTATAATATAATTAATTAAAATAATATTAAAGTAATATTATTAAGTAATTATAATAAAGCTTTATTAAATTTATATTTATATTTAAAAGTAAATATTAAAACTATAATAAATTAACCTTATAATAATTATAAATAAATATCTAAATAAATAAAATTATTATTCTTAAGGAAAAAAAGAAATATATTAAAAGTATATAGCTTATACCTTAGTTAATATATAGCTAATTATACCTTAAGGTTACCTTAGGTTTAAAATAAACCTAATTTAAACTTATACTATCTTAGATTATTATTAATCTAAGTATAATTTAAGTTTAGGTTAAACTTAGAATATTATTAATTTAAGTATAGCTTAAATCTATAATATACTTTTTTTTCCCTCTTTTTTTTATTATATTTAAGTATTTTACTTATTTACTATTTTAAATTAGTTTTTTTTATTTTTAAATATATTTATTTTAAATTTTTTTTATAATTTAAAATCCCTATAATATTTTTATACTAAGGATTTAGTAAAGTATAAATTAAATTTAAAAATAATTTATTAAAATACTATAGTATACATAAGGTAAAATATATATATATATATATTAATATTATTTAGTTTTTAATATATATTTTTTTTATTATTTTTTTTATAGTTTTTATATTACTAAAGTATTATATTTTTTATTTAAGTAAAGTCCTAGTTATATTATTTACTTTTTTATATAAGTATTTTTTTATTTTTTATATAAGTTTATTTTTTTATAACTTAAGCTTTATATAAGGTTTTATTACTTATTATAAATTTTAATATAAACTTAAATTTAATCCCTTTTACTAAAATATTATTATTAATAATTATATTAATATATTTTATATAATATTATATAATTTTTTATTAATTTTTTATTTATATTATTAATATATTATTATAATTTTATTTTAAACTTAAGTTAACTTTTTTTAATATTTAATATAACTTTAATTAAATATATTATTAATATATACTTAATTAAAGGAGATTTTAATAATAAAGTAAATTAACCCTTAAATATTATATTTTATTTTTATTATAATTATATTAATTTTTTAATTATATTTAATATATTTATTTATTATACTTTTAGTATAAGTAAAAATTATACTACTTATTATTAATATTATTATATATATAATTAACTTAATATAAATTTTACTTTTAATTTAAAGTTATATTATACTTTTTATAATTTTTAAAAAAATATTAAAAATAATAAAAACTATATTTTTACTTTTATTAAAAAAAAATAAGGAAATATTTTTAATACTAAAGTAAAATTATCTTAAGCTTTTATAACTTTAGGTTATTAATTTAAAAAAGTCTTAATTACTTTTAAGGTAAATATAAGTAATATTAAGTTTATTTATATAAATACTTTAACTTAAATAAGTACTTTTATTAAATTATTTTAAACTAATACTTTTATTATTACTAAAACTTTTACTTATTAAAATTAGTAATTATAAGCCTAGTAGTTTATATAAAGCTTTTAGTAAATTATTTAAGTAAGTATTTATCCCCCTATAGGTTTAAGTTAAAATATTAATAAATTTAAAATATTTTTATTATTATTTTAAACTTATTTAATATTATATTTACGTAAGTGTAAATTAATATTAATATATATTTTCTTAAATAATTTTATAAAAAATAAATAACTTTAAATTAATTTTAGCTTAAGTTTAATAATTACTTTTACTATAATTTAAGTTAAATTTACTATAGTTATTATTATAATTAATTTTATTTTTATTTATATTTATACTATTATTATTAATTTTATTTTTTTTACTATTTTAGTAATTAAAGTAAATACTTTCCTTTTTAAAATAACTTTAATTTATATATTACTTTAAAATTACTTTTTACTTATTACTCTTTTTATTATTTTAATTATTATTATTAAAATATAACTATATTAAATTTTACTTATTTATTATTATTTTTTTTTATTTTTTATTTCTTAGTTTTATTACCCCTTAGTTAAGTTTATTTATTTATTAATAAATTTTCCTTTATAATTAAATAAGTAATTTTTATAAAATTTTATAAATTTTCTATAACTTACTTAATAATAATTTATTATTATATTATATATTTTCTTATTTTTTTTTAAACTTATTTAAAGCTTATATAATTTATAAATTCTAAAGTAGTTTTTATAATAATATATTATAATTAATTTACTTTATTAATATTTACTAAATTTAACTTTTTTTTTTTTATTTTTTATTTAAAAAGTTTTCTTAACTTTATATTTTAAATATATTACTTTTTCTCCCTTTAATAAAACTTATATTAGGTTTAGCTAAAAATCTAATAAAATTTAAAATAAAAGAAAATTAATAATTATTTATTTTATAAAATTTATATAAAAAATAAAGTATATATATTTTAATATATTTAATTTAATATTAAGTAAACCTTTTACCTTAAGTACCTTATATTTAGTAAATTATTAATTAAGTTTTTTATTTACTTAATTTATTTTTAAATTATAAATTAATAATTAAACTATATTTTTAATATAAAACCTTTTAGTAAATTAATACTTATAATTAATATTTTTCTACTATTACTATTATATATATATAATTATAACTTAAGTAAATTTTAAATTTTTTTTTAAATTTTAAAAAAATATAATTATTTTTCTTTTTAAAAAAGTTTTATTAATTAATTTTATTAATATATATTATATAAAATTTATATTAAATTTATTAAGTAAAAGATTTATATTTATTTTTATTATAAAAAATTTTTAATTATTTAAGGTAAATTAGTAAATTAGTAAATAATTAAGTTAATTATATTAGGAAAATAAAATTAAAACTTATAATATTACTTATACTTTTTAATTAATATACTTTATATTACTATTAGTTTATAAATAATAAATTATAAAAAAAAGTTATTTAGTATTTATAAGCTTATATAATATTATTTAAAATTACCTTACTTAATTTAATTTATAATTACTAATAATTTAAAAAAGAAATTTATAAAATTTTTATTAATAATTTTAAAATTATTTTATATATACTTTTACTATTATTAAATATATTACTTTTAATTATATATACTTTAATAAATAATTAATAATAATTATTAAATACTTTAGGTTATTTATAGTTTTAATTAGTAAATTAATTATAAAATTAATAAATATTTATTAATAAAATTTATTAAAAATTAAAAATAACTATAGTAAATTTTATTTTTATAACTAAGAAAAATAATTACTATAATAGTAATAGTTTTATATAAATTTAACTACCCTTTATAATATAAATTTTTAATAATAAAATTTATAAAGTAAATAAAAAGTTATATTATAGCCTAGGTATTTTACTATAATAAAGTTATAGGTTTATTAAATTAATATAATAATTAAGGGTTTTTAATTTAAAATTTAAAGTTAGCTTTAAAAAGTAAATATTTTTTATATATTTAAATTATAATTTATAATTTATTTATATATTTTTACTTTTAAAAGAAATTTATAAACCTTTTACTTTATAATTTTTAAGTAAATATTATATTTTTTATTTTTAAAAATAATTTTATTTTAAAGTAATTATAAATAAATATTAAGAAATAATATATTTTTTTAAAGTATATTTTTATTATTTTATATTTTACTTTAAAAAGTAATTATAGTAAATATAAACTAAGTAATTATTAATTAAATTTAAATAAGTAAAATTTTAAAAAATTATAAAACTTTATTTATAATTAAAGTATTATTTTTTTTATTTTATTTTTTATATAATAAAGTATTTAGTTAAGTTACTTAATAACTTAGTTAATAATATAAGTTATAGTAAAATTTTAATAATAATTTTACTTAATATATTTATTATTTTAATAATAAATATAACTTAAGAAAATATTTTAAGTTTTTATAGTTTATTAAAATAGTAAATAATTTTATTACCTTTTATAATTTTATATTTTATATTTTTAAATAAAATATAATAATTAGTAATTTTTTATTATAAATTATATAATTTTTTTTAACTTAGCTTAAAGTAGTAAAATAATAAATTATAAAGTATAGTATTTTATTTTTACTAAATTATAAAAAGTAACCCTTAAATACTTAATTAAAATAATTTACTTTTAGTATTATTTCCTTTTTAAAGTTTTACTAAAATAAAATTAAGTATAAAATAAATATATTCTTTAGTTATTAAAATACTAAATTTTTTTTTATTAAAATAAAGTATTTTTTTTTATAAAGTAAATTAAAGAAATAATAATTTTTATAAAGTTTATAATAAATTTATAATAAAAATTTATAAAACTTAAAAAACTTTAAACTTTTTTTATTTTTATTAAAGGTTTTTAATTTTTAATTACTAAAATATTAAAAAAGTTTAAGTAAATAATTACCTTAGCTTTTATAATATAACTTAGGTATTTAACTTTTTTTATTATAAATATATATTTCTTTATATTAATATTTAACTTAATTACTTTTATATATTAAAATACTTAATATATTTTAGTTATATAATTTTAATATAACCCCCTTAAGTAAATAAATATATTATTTAAGTAAGTTATAGTAAAGTTTTTTAATATATTACTTAATACTTTATTAATATATTATTAAAAAATTACTAAGGCTTTTATAAAGCTAAATAATATTATTAACTATTTAAAAAATCTAAATTAAGTTTAAAATATTATAAAATATTTATTACCCTTAGTTATTTATATTTTATAAAAAGCTAATTTAATATTTAATTTAATAAATTATTAAGTTTTTAAAAATAAATAAAAAGTTTTATAAATTAATAAAAAAAAATAATAGTTTTACTTTATAATTTTATTAAGTACTTTATAATTAATATAAAACTACTAGCTTTTATTTTTTTTTATAAATAATATAAAAGTTATTATTATTAAAAAATTAACTTAAATTTAGCTTTTATTTATTAAGTTAGTAATTTATTTCCTTAGTTTTAGTAAATAATCCTAGGGTATATTATATAATAGTCCCTAGGGAAGTTTAAGGTAATTTTTATATTTATTTAATTATAATTTAATATAATAGTTTAAATTTCTTTAATATAAAGGAAAATTATTAGTTTTTTTTTCTTAAATAATTCCTTAAAATTATATAAAAATTCTAAAAGCTTATTTAATATATTTTTTTTTATTAATTAATTATATTATAAACTTTAGTTAAAATATTTTTATAATTTTTTTTAAATTAATAAAAAAAAAAAGTATTTTAATTTTAAATAATAAAGATATTATTAAGCTAGTATTATAAATATTAATTTTAAAATAAGTACTAAGGGTAATATTTTCCTATATTTAACTAGCTCCTTAACCTATAGGTTATTTACTTACTTAATTTATATTTTTTTTTTAGGTTTAATATAATATTATATTATTTTATTTAGGATTTCTTAAGGATTATATCCTAAGTAAGTTTTAAAATTATATAAAATAAAATTAAGTATTTTTAATTATTTATATTTATTATTTTTTTTATAAAATAATATATTAAGGAGATTTTTTTATTTTTTATTATAGCTTTAATTTTTTATAATATATAAAGTTAAATTTATTTTAATTTTAGCTTTTAGGTAATTTATTTATTAATAATTTTATAATAATTATATTTATTATTAATTTAAATATTTATAAACTTTTAATTATTAAAAAATATAAATATTAAAAATAATAGTTTATTTAATTTTTATAAAAATTTTTTTATTTTATATTTTAATATTTTTTTATAAAAGCTATAATACTATTATAAAAATAACTTTAGCTTTTTAATAAAACTTAGTTTAAAAGTAAATTATTTTCTTTTTTTTTAACTTAAATTTTTTATAAAAAATATTTTTTTATAAATTATTTTTAAATATTACCTTAATTATTATAAAAAGTATTATTATATAAAAAAAGTAATATTTAATTATATATATACTTTATTTATAATATAAGTACTAACTTTTTTTTTTGTTAAATAATATTTTTTAATATTTATTTAGTTTATAAAGTATTTAAGTTTAAAGTTTATAGTATTTTTCTTAAGGTAGTATTTTATAAATATATAATTTAAGCTAAGTTTACTTTAAATATATAAGTATTTTTTTTTTAATTTTTATAAATATTTATTTAATATTTAAAGTATATTAACCTAAAGTAGTATTTTTTTTTAAATATATAAATTTTAATTTTTACTATAATATTTTTATATACTTTTATTACTTTAGTATAATTAAAATAAAAAATTCTTTAACTTAAATTATAATTTTATAATTTAAGTATAAAAGTATATTAAAAGTAATTTAATTTAATTTTATTTAATTACTAAAGTTTTTTTATAAAAGCTAATTTTTATTTAAAATATATAAAAAATATTATAAATAATTTATTTTATTATTATATTAAGTATTTAAATTTAATTTAAGTAATTTTTTAATAATAAAAGTTTAAAAATATAAAAGTAAAATACTTTAAAAAATTCCTTAGGTTAAGTATTTTTATTTTTAAAATAACTTTATAATATACTAAAATATAAAATTAAATTTTCTTTATTAAATTCTACTATAGGAATATAAATTAATTTTTTTTAAAGTTAATAAATTTTTAATTTATTTTTAATTTATATATTATTATATATTTTTAAGTAAAAAAAATTTATTAATTATTATTATATAAATCCTTTAGTAAAAATAATTTATATTTAAGTAATATTATAGAGGTTATATTTATTATTAAAAGGGTTAGTAAAGCTATAATAGCTAAGTTAAAGGAAGGCTATACCTTAACCTTTAGTTTAAAATCTAGAATTAATCTATAGCCTAACTTAATTAGCTATAGTTAACTAAGTTAAACTTTAAAAATTTAAGTTATAAAGTATAGCTAATTAAAGTTTAAAACTAAACTTAAAATATATATATAAAATAGCCTAAATAATAAAGTTTAAGTATAATATAACTAGCTTTAAGCCTATGACTTATAGTTTAATAACTTAATTAAGCTAAATAGGCCTATTATATTTTTCTATTAGATTATAAAAAGCAGCAATAATCTCTGAAAATAAATTATATATATAATACTTTTAAAATTAAAAAACTATATAATAAAATAATATACTTACTTTTTTTTAATTAAAAAAAACAACTATAATAACTATAACTTAATTATAATAGTAAAATAGCTAAATAAATAACTAAATCTATAATTAATAAAATTATAAACTTATAATTAAAAGCTTTAAAAAAAGAAAAACTAAAGCTAGGTAAAGTAAAATATAAGCTAAATTAACTAAAGGGTATTAAAAACCTTAAGCTAAGTAAAAGTATTAAGAAAATTATTAAAAAAGCTAATAAAGTAGCTTATTAAAGGTATATATAAAGGTTCTTTTGCAATTAGTTCCTTTTAGGTAGTTTATTCTCTATACTTAGGAAAAAAGTAATATTATAAATACCTATAAGTTATACTTAAGCCTTATTAAGTCTAGGTTTATTTTATTTAATATATAAATAATAATTACTAATATATTAAATATAAGCTATTATTAATTATTTAGTTAATTACTAAAGGAAGTAATAACTAATAATAATAATTATAATATATTTAAAATCTATAATATTATTATATTTTATTTTTTTTAATAAAAGTTAAACTTTATTATTAATTTATTTTTTATTATAAAAAATAATAATTATAATAAACTAACTTTATAATAACTATAAATCAATATTTAAATAAATAAAATTATTATTTTTAAAAAAAAGGAAATATATTAAAAATATATAACTTATACCTTAGTTAATATATAATTAATTATACCTTAGGGTTATCTTAAGTTTAAGGTAAGTTTAACTTAGGCTTATATTATTTTAAATTATTATTAATTTAAATATAACTTAGGTTTAAGTTAAATTTAAAATATTATTAATTTAGGTATAGCTTAGATTTATAATAAAAACTTATAGTACTTTTTTAATAACCTTTAATATTTAGATTTTTAATAACTAAAATTTTTATTTAGGAGTTATTATTATATATATTAATTTTAAATTTAAATTAAATTATAAATTAATAAATATTTTATTTTATTATTATTATTTTATTATTTATTTATTTATATTTAATTTACTAATTATAATTATATAAGATTTTAAAAGTTATTAAAAAGTTATATAAACCTTTATATATATTAGGAATTTTATTAAATTTTAAAGTTTTATTTATATATATTAAAGAAATAATATATTTAGGTATTTATTTTTTTTATTTATAATATTTTTATATTTTTTATTTATTTTATTAATTAATATATAATATTATAAAAAATAATATTATAAATAATAATATATTTATAAATACTTTTAAAAAAATTTATAAAGAAACTTTTAATAAAGAATTTATAAATAATATTAAATATATAATATATATTATTAATTTAATTATATAAAATATATTAAAAAATTATATATTTTTTATTTTTTTTTAATTTATTATTATTAAATTATATAAATAATAATTTTAATAAAAAAATAATATTATTTTTAATAATAAATTTTATTTATTAATTTTATTTATTTACTTATTTAACTAATTTAATTATATAAATTTAATAAATTAAATATAGTTAATTATTTTATTAATTAAATATATTTATAAACTTAGTAATTTATTAAATAAAGGAATATTAAAAACTAAAAAAAAATAAAAAAATTCTTATTTTTTATAATAAAGAAAAAATTCCTTTAGGTATTTATTATTTATTTTTTTATTATTTATTTATTTATTTATAATTAATTTTAATAAATAATATAACTTAATAAAATTTAATATATTATATACTTAATATTTTTATTAATTTAAAAAAAGCTTTATTATATTATTATAATAATATAAATAATAAAGAACTTAAAAAAGTATATTTTTTTTATTATAATTATATTTTCTTTTAAATATAATTATAAAGGTTATTTTATTTATTAATTTTAATATAGTTTTTTTTAAATCCCTTTAAATAAAAAACTTTAAAAAAATTAAAGTTTATATTTTTTATTTTTTTAAAGTTTTTTATTAAATTATAAAGTTAGCTTTATATAATTATTTTAATTGTATTATTATATATTTATAAAATATATAATAAATTAAAAAAATTAATTATTTTATTTTTTTATAAATTTATAAGTTTTAATTTAGTAAGTTATTTTTATTTTTATTTTATTTAATTATATTTTATTTATTTATTATTTATTTATTTATTAATTTATTATTAGGTTTTTATAAAAATTATGAAATTTAACTTAGTTAAATTAAAAAAGTATTTCCCTAAAAGAATTATTAATTTTAATTTAATTAATTATAAATTATTTTTATTTAGTTTATTTTTAGATCCTTAATTTAAAAATATTTACTTTATTAAAAATAATTTATTATATTTTTTTCTTAATATTAATAAAGTTATTTTAAATTTATTTAAAATAAATTATAATAAGTAAATTATTTATATATTATTTATTATTAATATTTATTTTATTAACTTTTATTAAATTAAAAACTAAAATAATTAAGAATAATATAATTAATAATAATTTAATTAATTTAAATTTATTTTTTAATAAATTAATTAATAATTTTAATTATATTAAAAATAATAATTTTAAAAATAATAATTTATTAAATTTTAATAAGGAATTATTTCTAAAAACTAATATTAATAATAAAAAGAAAATATTTTTTTATTTATTAAAACCCTTAATTACTAAAAATATAAATTATTTATTTATTATTATAATATTATTTTATTATAATATTTTATTATTTTATTATATTATTTTATTATTTTATTATTTTATTTATTAATTTATTTTTTATTTTATTAAAATAACTCTTTAGTTTATTAAAAAATTAATAAAAATAAATACTTTATTTTATTTATTTTAGTAAAATATTATTTAGCTATTTTTATTACTTTTATTACTATAAAAAGTATATTTTCTATTAGTAATAATATTATAATAAAGGCTAGGAATAAATTAAATCCTAATTTAGTTATTAAAATAATATTATTAAAAAACTAAATAAAGGATTTTAAAAAGGTTAAAAATAAATATATTAAAAAAAATAACTTAAATTTACTTATATAATTATTTTATTTATATAGTTTTTTTATTTATTAAATAAATATTATTTTATTATAAAAAAAGTATTTTTTATAATATAATTATAAAGATATAATTATAATAAAGGAAAAAAATATAAAGTATTTTTTTAGTTTAAAATAATATTAAAAATTTTATTATTTAAATTCTAGCTTTATTATAATTATTATAATAAAAATAATTATAGTATTATAAAATATATATAATATATATTATTATTATATTTAATAAACTATTATAGCTTATAGCTATAATTAATTATTTTAATAATAAAATTTATTTTATATAAAATTATATTTTTAACTTAAAATAATATTAGAAATTTTACAATTTATATTATAACTTTATTATAGCTAATATAATAAAAATAACTATAGTTTTATAAAATATATATAATAATTATTATTATTATAATTATTATTATATTATTTATATTTTATTTAAATTAATATAGTTATTTATTTAAATTTACTATATAAATAAATAAATAAATTAATAATAAATTTAATAATAAATTTACTTATTTTTTTGTTTAAATAATAATAAAACTAAATTTATTAATAATAATTTACTTATAACTAAATTAGTTTCTTTAGATTAATAAAGAAAATTAATTTAATTATAAGTAAATTATTATTAACTAAATTAATTTCTTTAATTAGCTAAAGAAAACTAAATTAATTAATAAATAATAATAAATAATAAATAATAATAAATAATAAATAATAATAAATAATAAATAATAATAAATAATAAATAATTATTAATTAATTATATAACCCTATATATTATATTATAGTATATTATATTACTTATATAATTTATATAGGACTTATATAAATTAAATATATAAGACTTTATATACCTATAGATTATTATTATATAAGCTTAAATTATATAAAACTTAGGCCTTTTATTATTTTTAATATTTAATAACTTTACCTTTATAAAATTAAATTAAATTTTTATTATAAAATAATAATAGTAGGATTTTATTAAAATTTAGTAATATTAATTTAAATTTATTATTATATATTAATAAAAATATATTATAAAGTAGTTTTAGTTACTATAATAATTATTTTATTATAAGCTATAATTAAAATATTTATTTATAATATTAAATTATTATTTAATAAAACTTTTACTTTTACCCTTAAATATAATAAAGTTTTTTATATTTTAGTAAATATTAATATTTTTTTTATTATATTAATTAACTTTAGTAAAGTATTTATATAAATAAACTATAATATTTAACTTAAAATAATAATAAAATATAAATATAATATTATTTATATTTATTATATTAATATTAATTAAATATTAATAAAAGTTATTATAGTTTTTAATTTTATAATAATAAATAAAATTTATAATATATATTAATAAATAATATTATAATATATAATATTTATTAAAAAGTTTATTAAAAAGTTTATTATAATATTATAATAAAATAATTCTTTTTAAAATTTAATAATTAATAAAAAATATAACCTTAGTTTTTTATTAATAAAAAATAAAAGTATTTTATAATTATAAATAATTAATTATTTATTATTAAATATTTACTTAATTATAATAAAAAATAATTAATTTTAAAGGAATTTATATAATAATATTAATTAATAATATTACTTAGTAATTTATAAATATTATAATTAATTATAATATTTAGTAAAATAAATTTTTTTTATTAATTTTATTAAATAAGTAAATAAAAGTATTATTAATTAATAAATAATAATTAATAAAATTATATATAAAGTTATATTTATTAAGCTAAAGAAATTATTAATTAATAAAAATAATATTTAACTTTTTATATAAGTTAAATTATATAAAAATAAAGGTTATATTTATTATTAAAAGAGTTAGTAAAGCTATAATAATTAAATTAAAAAAAAGCTATACCTTAGCCTTTGGTTTAAAATCTAAAATTAATTTATAGCTTAACTTAATTAACTATAATTAACTAAGTTAAATTTTAAAAATTTAAATTATAAAGTATAGCTAATTAAGGTTTAAGACTAAAATATATATATAAAATAACCTAAATAATAAAATTTAAGTATAATATAATTAACTTTAAGCTTATGAATTATAGTTTAATAATTTAACTAAACTAAATAAGCTTAATCTTTCTATTAGGTAATAAAAAGTAATAATAATCCTACCTAAAAATAAATTATATATATAATATTTTTAAAAAACTACCTAAAGAAATAATATACCCTATATAAAAGTAATAAACTTTTTTAATAAAAAATAAGTTAATAGCTAATATATATTTACTATAAATAATTATAATAGCTAAAGGTAATAAAAAATTAATTATAACTATAACTAAAATAATAATTATTATTATAAAAACTTATAATAAAATTATTATTAGTATTATAAAAAAAGTTTACTAAAGCCTAAAGAATAAAAAAAGTAAAAGAGGGTAACTTAAACTAATTATAAAAAAAAAAATATAAATTAGTTAGGCTACTAACTAATAGCTATTAAATAAAGGTTTAATAATAACCTATTGTTTTAATTTTAGTTAAGTAGTTTATTTTTTGTACTTAGGAGAAAAGTTAAATTATATATATTAAATTTATTAACTTAATTTTTTTATTATATTAGTTTTTATAATATAAAAGAAAATTAATAAAATTAATAAAGAATAAATAATAATTAATTTATAGAACTTTAATACTATAGTAATTTTAAATATATACTTTTTACTATATTAAAAAAGTACTCTATAAATATATAAAGCTATATAATTATATAAAATCTTTAGTTAATAAATACTTACTATAAAATTACTATAATAACTATTATAATAACTATTATAAAATTATTATAATAATTATTAATTTATAATACTAAGAGTAATTTAGTATAAAATAATTATAAAAAGTAAAAATATTATTAAATTATTAACTAAAGTAATTAATTAATTAAAATCTTTATTTATAATAATAAATTTTAAACTTAATAATTTCTATAAATAAATATATTTTTATTATTATAGTAATTATTATTAAAAAATTATAATAGTTATAATAATAGGTTTTTACTAACTAAGGGTCTTATATAGTTATATAACTTTATATATATATTAGTTATTTATTAAGAAAACTTAATTATATTTTATAAAAGTACTTAAGTAATATTAATAATAAATATAAAATTATTTTTTTATTAATTTTTAATATACTTAAAGAATAAAGTTAAGCTTATATTTATTATATATTAAAGATTAAAAGTTTTTTAAATTCTTTAATATATTAAAAAAATAATATTACTAAGGTATTATTAATAATATAAAAACTTTAAAATTAAAAAAAAAACTATTTAAAAATTTTATAAAATTTTTAAATAAATATAATTTTTAAATAATAATAATATTATTATTAAAAAATTTTAATAATAAAATAATATTTTAATTTTTATAAATATAACTAAAATTAAACTATAAGTTAATTATTTAAGTAAAAGCTTTTTTTTATATTATTTTTTTTTACTAAGGGGGCTTTTTAAAACTTTATTATAACTTAAAGTTATTATAGAATTTTAAAGTAATATTTTTAAATAAATAATATAAAGTAATAAATTTACTAAATAATAAAAAGTAAAATATATATTATATAATATTTTTTTATTTTAGTATAATTTTTTATATTTTTTTATATTTTATATTTTTAAGTAATTAATAAAACAATATAGTATTTTTATTATATAAATATAACTTTATATAAATATAACTTTTAACTTAGTTTAATTAATTAAAAAAAATATTAACTTAAATAATATTTTATTACTTTTACCCTAAGTATTAATTTTTTTTATTATTTTTTTAATTTATAAATTAAAAAAATATATTAATATATTTACTTTATTATTTTATAAATTAAAATAATATTATTATTTCCTTAATTTATAAATTAAAAATACTTATAATAACTTTTTTTTATTAGTTATATTATTATTTTTATTATAATAACTAAACTTTTATTTATTAATTTTAAATAAATTAAATAATAATATAACCTAAGTTTTAGTAATTATTTATAAAAAAAATTAAAATTATAAAAATTATTTTTAAAATATTAAATATATTTAAAAATAATAATATAAATTATAAAGTTAAATTATTAAAATATACTTTAAAAATAATTATATTAAATTTATAAATAATTAATTTTTATTAATAATTTAGCTTTAAATATTAATTAATTTTATAAATTTAATAATTATAATATATTTAATAATTTTATTATATATTTATAATAGTTTTTAATTTTATTACTTTTTTATAATTTATAAAATATTTATAAATTTTTTTAAAACTTTTACTTTAATTATAATATATATTTTTATAATAACTTTTTTTTATAAATAATTATAAAATTAATAAATTAAAGTATTTATATTAAACTTAAAATTTAATATATTTATTTTTTTTAAATTAAAATTATTTTTTTTATTAATAAATTATTAATAAAAATAAAAAAAAATAAATTTATTATAAATATTATATAAAAAATAATTAATAAAAGTTAAAAATTAATTATAAATTTTACTTAATTATATAAATATATATAAATATAATAAAAAAAATAAAGTTAATTATTTTTAAATTTAAATATTTATAATTTTTTTATTATATTTACTTTTATATTTATTATATTTATTATATTTATAATTACCTTAAGTATTATTAATATTAATTAATATTAATTTATTTTTTATTTAATAATTTATATTATTTACTTTAAAAATAATTTTAAATTTATTTATTTTTAATAAATTAACTTTATTAATTAAAACTTTATATAATAAAATAAATAAATTTATAAAAAAAATAAATTTATAATTATTTAATAAAATATATATTTTTATTAAAGTTAATAATTAAAGTATTTTTTTTAATAAAAGTTATATTTATTATTAAAAAGGTTAATAAAGCTATAATAATTAAATTAAAAAAAAGCTATACTTTAGCCTTTAGTTTAAAATTTAAAATTAATCTATAGCTTAACTTAATTAACTATAATTAATTAAGTTAAAATTTAAAAATTTAGGCTATAAAATATAATTATTAATTAAGGTTTAAGACTAAACTTAAAGTATATAAAATAACTTAAATTATAAAGTTTAAATATAATATAATTATTATACTTTAAGCTTATAATTTATAGGTTAATAATTTAATTAAGCTAAATAAGTATTTTTTATTATATTATAAAAGATAATAATAATTTTTAAAAATAAATTATATATATAATACTTTTAAAAAACTATATAATAAAATAATATATTTACTTTTTCTTAATTAAAAAAAATAACCTTTATAAAAGCTTTTAAATAATAATTATAATTTAATTATAATAGTAAAATAACTAAATAAATAACTAAATTTATAATTAATAAAATTATAGACTTATAATTAAAAGCTTTAAAAAAAGAAAAACTATATTTAATAATATAAATTTATAAATATTAATTTTTATAATAATTAATATAAGTAAATTTTTTACTTTATAAAATTAATTTTAAAAATTAATTTTTTATAAATTTTATAATAATAAAAAATTTTAAATTTAAAAAAAATTATATAATATTTATTATAATTAATTAAATAAAGTAAAAAAAAATTTTAGTATTAAATATAAACTTATATATTATATAATATTATTTTTAAATAAACTTAAGTTTTTTTAATAATATTATTTATAATAATTTACTTAAGTATTTTTTAATAAACTTTAAGTATTAATAATTAATAAAAACTTAATTATTTATATAAATATTTTTAAAATTATTTTTTTAATTATATATTATATTTTATATTACTTTAATAAATTAATAAAAATAAATTATATTATTTAAAAAATAATTTTTTATATTATTATTATTTATTTTAATATTTAAAATTATTTAAATATTAATAAAAAAATTAAAAAATATTAAGTAATTTATTTTAATATAATTAATTATTATAATAAATAATTAAGTTTTTATTATATTAATTAACTAAATTATTAATTAAATAAAAATATAATAAAGTTTATAAAAATATAATTAATTAATTAATAATTAAAATAAATTTATATTTATAAAAAAAACTATTAAATAAAATATATAAAAAAAAACCTTATTTAATTATTCTTTAGTAAAATTATAAAAATATTAATTAAGTAAAATACTTAAATTTAAAAAAATAATAAATATTTATTTAAGTAATAAAAAAATATAATTTAGTATATAAAAAATAAAAAATTAATAAAAACTTATAAAAAAAATAAATTATAAATAATAATAAGTAAATTATTTTAATTTATAAATTAAAGTAATAATAATCATTATTTTAATTTATAAATTAAAAAAATTAAAAATATATATTTAATTTTTAAATTAAAATATAAGTAAAAGCTTAAGTATATTTTTAAAAGTAATTATTAAAATAGTTAGCTTTACTAGTTATATTAAAAAATATTTATAAAATCTTTTTTTAATTAATTAAATAAAGTTAAAAATTTTATTTATATAAAATTATACTTATATAAAATTATATTTATATAGTAAAAATACTATACCCTTTTATTAATTATTATTATAAAAATTATATTTTTTATTAAAAAAATTAAAAAAATTATAATAATTAAGTTAAAGAAAAATTATACTTTAGTTTTTAATTTAAAATTTAAAATTAATATATAATTTAACTTAATTATAATTAAGTAAGTTAAATTTTAAAAATTTAAATTATAAAATATAATTAATTAAAATTTAAAATTAAATTAAAAATATATATATAAAATAACTTAAATAATAAAGTTTATATATAATATACTTAACTTTAAGTTTTATAATTTATAATTTAATAACTTAATTAAATCAAATATATTTATTATATTTTTTTATTAAATTATAAAAAATAATAATAATTTTACTTTAAAAATAAATTATATATATAATATTTTTAAAATTAAAAAACTACTTAATAAAATAATATATTATAAAAATAATAAATTTTTTTAATAAAAAATAAATTAATAATTAATATATATTTACTTTTTATAAATAATTATAATAATCAAAAGTAATAAAAAATTAATTATAATTATTATTAAAATAATAATTATTATTATAAAAACTTTTAATAAAAATATTATTAATATTATAAAAAAAATTTACTAAAGTTTAAAAAATAAAAAAAATAAAAAAAAAATAAAAAAATATAAAAAAAGTAATTTAAATTAATTATAAAAAAATATAAATTAACTAAATTAATTAATAATTACTAAATAAAAGTTTAATAATAATTTATTATTTTAATTTTAATTAATTAATTTATTTTTTATATTTAGGAAAGATTTATATATTATATAGTTTATTTTTTAACTTAGTACTATAGTAAGTAATTAATTAAAGAATTTAAATTTCTTATAAATCTTTTTATTATTTATTAATTTTTAATTTAAAAATAATACTTTTTAATTTAACTTAATAAATTTTATTATTAATTTAATTAAATTTATTTTTAATATTTTTCTATTATTTCTAAATTGCTTTTTAATTTTAATAGCTTAGTAATTAAAATTTTAATATAGTATACAGTGTGGGGTAGTATACTAATTATACTTCTGAAACCCAGGAAGTGGGATATCACAAGCTTCAGTCTATGTCGCACCTTCGCAATAAGCACTCACCTCACATATACACGGTAGAACTACATTCAAGATGGATTTCTCTAAATTCAGCAAGGGTTTCTCGTAAGCCACCCTCTAAGAAGGAGCTGTTGAGCAATATTTAACATATACGACTTTGGCAGTGATTTCAGTGCGCAGATTACTCCGTTTGCGTCACGGACCTTCCAGTTTACCAAGGAGCAGCTGGGCCAAGCAGATGATCGTGTATGTGATTCGCAAAGCCAAGATTATCGCACAACATGGAAATGTGGCACTGATGGTTTGTTGCCATAGACGGAGCTTCCTGCCGACTACATCGACCTCGAGAAAAAGGTCGATGCGCTGAAACAAGCCCACCAGAAGATGCTTGCGGTGACGTCTGTCGCTCAAACTGCGCCCGGAGGGGTAATGCTTTGCTGACATCGAGAATCGAACAGTTCGCAATATACCAACGAAGCCTATGACTATCCCCCCAACATCAAGGAGACATTTCAAGATCTTGGCCGAACTGTGAGCGAGAAGGTCAGCCTTCTATCTTCGGCTACATCTACTGCAGAGGCCCAAGCAGCTCTCGTGGCTCCAGCATCTGCGAAGCCGCAACCGAAGACTTTCAACCATGCCATCTCTCGTGCAAGCTTATCCAGCAGCCAGCTCCTGCACCAGCACCACACTGGTGCTGGCGAAGATCCTCTGGCAACGGCTCTCGAGAAATATGCACTTGCTATGGAACGAGTGGGCGACGCGCGCCTTGCTCAGGATTCACAAATTCAAAGCCGGTTCCTAGCAGGATGGAACACGACCCTCAATACCAATCTTACCTTCGCGGCACGTGCTAGAAAGAATGTTGAAAATTCAAGATTGACCCTCGATGCTGTCAAAGCTCGTGTAAAGGGAACAACATTCAAACTTGGCGGCGGCCACGCCCGAGCTGATCGCCCCGACGAAGCAGAGCTCAGCGCTGATGCTCAAGAAGAAATTGAGAAAGCAGAGGATGAGTTCGTGACACAGACCGAGGAAGCGGTTGGTGTGATGAAGAATGTAAGTGTATTTGCTCCCCAGTGCCAGAACACCTGCGGAAGCTAATGACCCTGCATCTATAGGTTTTGGACACCCCTGAACCACTTCGTAACCTCGCCGAACTTGTTGCTGCCCAAATGGAATATCACAAGAAGGCATACGAGATTCTAAGTGAACTCGCTCCGGTCCTCGAGACCCTGCAGACGGAGCAAGAAGTAGGCAGCACCTCTAAATTTTCAGCACTATGATAAGGAGCTGGCTGACATTGAGGGCGTTTATTAGGCCAGCTACCGAAGAAATCGTGATATGGCTTGAGGAATATCTAATGCCTTAGTTGCGTGATGCAAATAGGATTTTCAACTAGTTCGACGAATGCCGCGTAATATATACCTTGCCTGTTAGTTCTGAAGAACACGACCCAATTATGAATAAAAAGGTGCAATAAGATGTCAGACGTGGATGAAAATGAAAGTCACTTGAATTTGTGGCGTATAAATTCCTCATGAGATGGGGCGTGCAGCTTTCTAGTACTATGTGGAATTTGTAATTCTCCACAACTTTATTTTCACCTCTCAATTCGCATCATAGTAAAAGACCTAAATCACAAGGCAAGGAGAAGAATTACAGAGGAAGAAAAGAAGAAAAAGACAAATACTATTCATGAATTTCGAAAAACCTCCATATGGGAGTGAACCCACATCTCACGCTCGATTTTCTCGCAGTTTTAACCATTCACGTAGCGATGTTCAGTTCGTTGTCGCTGGCGTCTCGGAAGCAGGTGAAAATCCAAGATCATCGGTGAAACAATTCCCGCACCGTGGGCTAGAAGATCTGGAGAAGCAAGAGAGGAAATACCAGTCTGAGTCTGAGAATGGAAAGCAGAAATCGAGACTCCGGGAAGATGATCGCAAGGGCCATCTGGACGTCCTACTACGTGCGACTGAGCAATTCCTAGCTCAAGGGGAGATCGCGAAAGCGGCGAAAGCGTTTGGAATCGTTCTTCAACTGAGGCCTCGGGCTGAAGCCATCGATATTCGTCTCCACCATCTTTGGGCAATTGGGTCGGAGATCCTGATGCGGCAGAGAGAGCAGCTGAAGGAGATTGACGAGCAGCTATTCACTTGTAGCAATGGAACTCAAAAGGTCGCACCACGATGGGGTTCTTCCAGCAACATGAGCGAGCTTAAGTCGTACTTTGAGATATTGATTCGTCAATACGCATACGATCATAAAATGCCACACAAGGTCTCAGCAGTCGACTTCTGGCTGGCCCTACTTAGCTGCGAGTTAAGCACCATCTACGCAGAGCATCTGAGGGGTATCGCTCGTCTGGAGGCTGACACGAGACTTCAACAACATGGGGACTCTACACATCATGATACTGTTCCGTCGTCGTCACCAATTACGAATGAGTCTCTTGGTGGACGATCTGATTTTGAGATCGTGGACTCGGGGCTGCACTATGAGACAAAAGTGGACTGGGCGAACCAAAGAGAAGCAATTTGCCAACGCACCCTCTCTCGCCTACGAGATATTAACCAAAGGACGGAGAAATTAGTCGACCAATTGCCTTACTCCAAAAACGAGAGCTTTCAACGGTTGAGAGAGATAACGTCACTTCTCTCCATTGACTTGAGTTTACTAAATTCTAGCACCTCCAGGTCATAGTACCATAACTCGTGTCAAGTCTTTGGATCTGGCCTGGGCTGCTATAGTTTATCGGCCTTTCATTCTCCTCCTCCTCCTCCTCCCCCCCTACGGCTTTTGGAATGTTGGATATGATAACCCTGTCTTCTCTTTAGGAGAGACACGAAGGAGACGCCCGTGGATGCAACTATGAGTAGCAAGGCAAGATGTTGGGAAAGACTACCTTATCTGCTTCCCATCCTACTTCGCGGCTTTATTTCTGAGCCCAGCGCTGCAGCAATAAAGCTGTGTTTGAGCTCCCAACTACGACGCACCAGTCCCCTCCGGGACTCCAAGATGCCTGTCTACCCACAAAATTGGCCGAGGATGACTCCATCTTATGGTGTCGTAGCGGCTCGTGCGTGTCATCCATGCTATACTTGGTCGCCCATGATTCCAATGTCTCCGGGCTGAACTCCTGGGAATCTGTATGGTTTACATATACTGGAGTTGATGAATCTCGCTCACTGCCGGCTGCACGAGGCTTACTTGGCGGATCTGCTTTTGCCCGCGGGATAACGGGCTTCTGCCAGCTGGGAAGCTGTATCGGTTTGCTTTTGTCCATATGATTTGCTAGCGACAACATGATATCGCGGTGGGCAGTCAGTCGCTTCAAGTCCCAGAAAAAAATGTTGCCTGCTGCATTACAGAATGCAAGCACCGGATTCTGGTTGGGCACATGATGGAGCTTGAAGCGCATAAAAAATTGAGGGCCGCAGTTCGGAGTGTGGAATGCCAATAGCCGTGTATATTGGACTGGGCATTGAGGGGATGTTAAGGGAACGAAAGCAGACCGCGTAAGCCGTCCAGGATCTTCGTAATTCGTTGGGAGCACATTTTGTGGCGTAGGAGCAGTACTCTGGGGTGGTAGAGGATCATCTGAGGAGAATCCTTCGATCTTCCACAGGACAATCACGTTATCGTGACAAGCTCTAGATAGGATAAGATCTCCATAAAACGAGACACTATAGAGCAATTAGCATTGCTATAATATTGTGCTCTTTGATTGTCTCACCAATCGACAATGCCGCTGTGCACTGCTGAAGTTGAAAAATGAGGATAATGAACCTGCAGGGGCGTATCAATAGGCTCATTGGGGAGATCAGGAATAGTCCACTGCATTATAACATGGATTAGTATTGTATAGCAAAGTAGTGCAGACCGCCTTCATACCAGGTTTATAATCTGGTCGTGACCACCTGATAAAAGATAGCGGCCAGTTTCGTGGAAAGCCTATGAAGTATCAGTTTCCAGGAAGCCTTGAGATAGGCTATGGTGAAGCATCTTACCACACTGAGCAGATTCCAAGAGTGACCTTCTCCGGCGAGAATGCATAAACATGGTTGGCTCCTATGTTTTTCTTCCACGCTCCATATCCGTACACTTGTGTCGTCTGAAGCTGAAGCGATGATGTATGGGTTGACAGGGGATGTGGCTAAATCATTAACGTCCTGTGCTTCGGGTGAGTTCATGAAGCCCAAGGTGAAGAAGTGAGAAGACGAACCCCGCCATGGCCAACAAAACACTATGAAATGAAACTTTTTTCAGTCCAAGTCCGATTTATCGCATCCTAACAGTTGTGGTGCCTACCTCAACCAACCGGCCATCAACCACGTCGTATATCTTGACCTTGGCATCAACGCCGCCAATGCAGATATAGGGCCTGCCATTTACGGCATCCATAGTCCAAGTACAGCAACAACTGGCAGCCTCATCCTGTGGCTAGTTTAGTTATATTTACTTTGTGATAGAGGACGCGTTACTCACGTCATCGTCTCTTATGACATTGATTACATGACAAGGATTGACATCGCCTGTTTCTTTTGTGAGTCGGCATATAACAACCTAAAGCACTGCGTTAGGAAATGAATACTGTTATATTGCCATATTGCCTGGTAATGAGTGACGCGTTGTTTGACAAGCTTTCCGTGGAACTTACATGCTTTTTGCTGATGGCAGCAAAGACAGGTTCATGGTCTAGGGGCTGGTAAGGGCAGAATTTGACGTCGAAGAATTCTATCCGTTGCTTTGGCGGTTAGTCTTTCATCAATCACGGGTAAAATGGCTCTAATAGCGGAATTGGATGCCTGCCTGCAATATTATCATCACTGCCGAGAAACCTGGTGTCATTCTGCAGCTGTGTTAGCAATGAGCAATGCGCATGGATGGTTGATACTCACCTCTAGGGAGAAGGAAGTACGCAGTTTGGGGAGCTCAAAGTTCACATCATCGATGCTAGCCATCCCGCCTGGTGGTTCTCTTCAATGTCGTCAAAATTAGAGTGGTATGGCATGAGTTTCAATCCGGGTTGAAGTACTGAAGTGTCGCTGGATGTATTCTGCCCCACATCAATTTTGTCAGCAAAATTTAACAGCAATTGAAGTGACGTGAAGTCAGATCGCGATTTTAATCTGCTGAGAATCGAGAAAATGCACTGGAAGCAAATAGTAGCAAAATCTACCCAGGAAAATTGCTATTTGGGCGACGTTAATACACTGAAAACACCGCGCTATGCACAAAGCGTAATTATTCATGGAGCATTTCATCCACCCGAGACAAAGACTTCAAATAGAAATGGAATCAATGGGCATCATCATGAGCGAGCCGTTTGTATTATTATGACAAGCAATGATTATCGGCTATTCCTAAGACATCGGACAATAAATATATGAAGAGGCGCTTATGTTACAACTTGGAATATATATATGCTTGTGAGAGTATATGGCGAGATGGATCTATCCAATGACTTTTGTGAAAACACTCATCAGCTTGCTTCTCTCACATAGTCTTGCCAGGTTGTAATTGAATCAGTTTGCAAATCGCGCTCCCATCCTACTCCGCTCCATGCCTGCAGTCGACTCAAGTGTCGTATTGTTGGGCGTCCATGAGGGCAATTCCAGGGCTTATCCAGCTCTCCCATGTGGTTAACAAGAGAATACATCTGGCTTCTCGTCAAGGCTTTACCAATCATAATGCTGCTTCGACATGCCCTCATCGCGAACATCTTTTGAACCTTCGAAGGGCGAGGGATGTACGAAGACTCGGCCGATTTGTCGCCTAAAAGAGATATCAATTCTTCCAAATCATCTAGTTTGAATGTAACTTCGCGGCTGAGGGGTAACGAAGTCAACTGGCATCGCGATCCCACAGGCAAACGCCCTGTTGTATCAATATCTACTTTAAAACCATTCGCATTTAGAGCGGTTGAATTCTCCAGTATTATCTCCTCTTCAAGAGCTGTCAGCTGAAGTCTCATGGGATGCACAAGGCGCTGTGATTGGATCTCAGTGGTATTTTGGAGCCTTTCGTAGTTGTATTTCTCGTCAGACGCATGCTGGTCGATGATGAAAAGTTCATCATGCTTTCTCTCGCTTCCAGAGCCCAGATGACTGGCAGGCTTAACGGCTATGATAAACCCAAGATTGAACTGGCCGATAATTCTCATTTTCGAAAAATCACCCTTTGAAATAATAAGAGGGAGTCTAGATTCTGCATCGCTGGCATCGATTCGCTCCACAGAAGAGGCATTGTGCGCCGAAGAACCAGATTGAGAAGTATGACGACGAGGATGCCTATTATGGAGTAGTCGGAGCTTGCTCTTCTCTACATGTAAATTTTGTATGCAACACGCCGTAATGTCTTTTCGCCGCACGGGTTTGGGGGGCTGTATTCTGGACTCTGCGAGAAGAGTTCTTGTATTGTCGCTTCTGATCGGAGAACCGCCAACTGTTGGCAAAAGGGTGGGTTTCGCATGCTGAATATTGGACTCTGTTTCCAGAGACTCTTTATCATGTTGAGATTGCCCAGAAGAAGTATCATCGTTGATGGCTTTAGTATTCCTTTGTACTCGTGTAGGTCGTTGAATGTCAGGCTCGCCATCTGATTCATATGTTTCTGGACGAAGTAGCTCCTTTACTTCGTCTTGTTCTGGTGACATGGGACGTGACATTTCTGTTTCAGGAGATTTGGATTCATACTCCACATCTGCAGCTTTGGTTGGGCTTTTTACGTCTCGCGTAGGAGTTACTACCTCGCGTAGTTCTTTGACGCTAGCATCCTCTACAGAAATATCAGGAGTAACAGGAGTGGAAGAGCCAGAAACTTGTGCATGGACGTTGAGATCAGGATCATGCGATCTCTGATGTTTGCTTAACGCGGCATTGGTACTCGAAATAGCTGACGACTCCCCACGTGGAGGGGAGTGGTTCACCAAGATGGTCTTTAGACGAGGGGTTGCTGGGGCGGTTTTCTCTGGAGAAGATGTTATGACTCTCCTTACCACTGGTTCGATATTGCCGTTTAGGTGCAATTTCTCCTTCTCATTACGTTGCGACGTCGTCTTCATCAACCGCGATGCCGGAGCAAATCCATCATCCGGCTCTGACACTTCGCTGTCTGCGCCGGAGCTGACTTTGTTATCCTCGTAACTGAGGCTTCGTTCTACCTGGGGGGTAGATTGAGATGTAGACGGTGACCTGTTGAAAAGTCGAGGAAGTTGTCCAGGCTTAGTACCTTTACCATGAGAAGCCTGCAGTTTCACATTCTGAGTTGATGTCGCGATTGATATACTGTCTTCATGGTTATCAAACAATTCGGACAGGGAGGTACGAAGAGTATCCAGGAGGTTGTTTTGATCATGTAGTAGAATAGACCGCTTATCAGGGCTGACGTTCACGTCGTATAGCATAGTATCTAGTTGGACATCGGCGAAAATGAAGGGCGACTGTGAGTTGTTATATGATCGATAAACTTCGTTGAAGGCTTTGGCCAATTGAGGCAGTGAGCAGGGTCGACCATTGACAAAAAACATTTGTCGATCAGGGGTCTGTCTACCCTCCCCATGAGCAGGCTTTGAGACATGGCCAACAATGCGAACATCATGACTATTAGAAGCTGATTTGTCGCTAGAGCGGGTACCTGAGGGCTTGAGTTCCAGGTGAAGATCGAGAGATATCAATGCTGCTAGAGTTTTAGCGCCAAAGATATTGATAATGTTCTCACGGGTAGTCGCGTTGCCTTTCGTGGAAAAGAGTAATATGCGTTTTCCTTTTGTAGGTTGTTGAGATACGGAGAATTTCACGTTCGTCAGGATACACGCATACTGGTTGAGTAGAGCTATGACCTTGTGCCACTCCCTCTTGATATTACGGTCAAGTTCTCGGCGTCGGACAGGCAAATTGTGGAACAAGTTTTCGACTGCAACAGTTGTCCCTCGCTGGGCCGCAACGACGGTTGTGCTATCCAGCTCTCCTGACTGGTGAAAAGTTAATCTGGAACCTTTAGGAGCTTCTTCCTCTAGGCACGTCGTCACGGTTAGAATTGACAAAGCGCATAACGATGCCAAAGCCTCTCCACGAAAGCCAAAAGTCCGTAGTGACTCTATGTCAGAATAGGAAGAAAGCTTTGATGTGTAGTGCTTGAGCGCGACAGAGCTATAGTTTGCCGGCGAGATTCCGGATCCATTGTCTTGAACTTCAATTGAATCAAGGCCTTGGTTTTTGAAACGAACGTCTTTATTATAAGTCAGTCGAGAGACATGGTCAAGCATCATTACAGCCAATTGGCACACCAACCTATGATGGTTGCCCCAGAGTCAACGCTGTTCTCGACCAGCTCTTTAACTACGGAACATAGGTCAACAATGACCTGGCCGGATTGGATTTGATGGACCTAACAGCCAAAAATTAGCCGAACATTTGCATATAGAACTTGAAGAACTTACACTACGGCCATCAATTTGTTTGATCGTGGCCATAAATTCCACAGATGCAGGTGTGAGAGCACCAAAGAGATGTTGGAACAGAGAAGCAGCGTGAATGACGGCATAGGATAAATAGGGAGGTCCTGTAGAGCATCTAAACTGACTTGCGGAACATCCAAAGAAAGTAGGGCTTGTAACTATAAGTAACTAATATCATCAACGTGCAGAAGAAAAATAACGCACTAAGTTATAGCGCTTATGGCAAAGTTACAGCGCCCTTTTACTAAATTATAGCGTATTTTGTTACGTCAGTTATAGCGCTTTTTCACTATATTATAGCGCTCTTCCGTTATACTATAATACTTTTCCAAATATATAACAATACCTTGTTAAAATATATAATAATTAAATAACTAATATAAAAGAAAATTATTTTAATTATTATAAATATTTTTTTAATTTTTTTTTTAAATATTTATATATAATTTTTAATATATAAGTAAATTTATGGTACTTTTAGATACTTATTAAGTCTTGCGCTTTCTTCGGTATCTAACTAGAAAGAGGTATAAAGCCCACTTTTTGGATGTTCCGCAAGTTAGTTTAGATGCTCTACAGGACCTCCCGATAAATACGTCCTAGCGCCTTTGGCCAGTAGCATCACGTTTGTACCCACAATACCCAAGGTAATAAGCAGTCAGTATAAGGCTAATAATACAAACTATATTTGATATAATCAATTGACTGAATTATTGAGTTTAAATAATATTATCAATAAAATACAAATGATTTAGATCTATCATAACAGGTGAGTATAAATTAATTTGATATTCAAATAATAATAATTCGGACTTGGGATCATATTTAACAAGGCAGTCAGCAATTGTGATACAGTGTATTGTACTAGAATTTTGAATTATTTATCAAGAAACTATAAAGGATATAGCTCCGTATTTCATGACGATTGTCGCTCAAAATATGTCCATTGCCCTTGAGCAGGCTTTTCATCCAGATTCTCCCAGCTGTGGCCAGTGTCAGCAATGACAAGCACGTTGTATGTCAAGAGAGGTATTGCCTTTGAAATAACTTACACTTGTGCCTGTTTCATAGTCTCAATTAGTTGTAGTTCGCCCTCCGCCACCTGGATGACCTCTTCAATGAGACCAGCACCCAGTTGTTGCTCAAGCTCCTTGACCCTGTCTCACTTGTTAGTTGTCTGGTGAATATTTGTATCATAGCCTTAGGCTCACTGTTCAGCTGTAAGCTGGGGCTCATCCTCCCACTGCAGCTTTTCGTCGTTGATGTTTTGATGCTCCGCGGCGTCAATGATCGGATCGTTGCTGCCCACTTGACTCTCGCCATTCCATTCCTGCGACCGAACGTCTCCGGTATCATGCTCAATGCCAACAACAAAGACACGATTGCCAAACTTATAAGTCCTAGCACCACTACCATCGATCCGATCACTGGCAGCCTCGAATTGGTGGGGGTATTTTCGCATCAGCTCCTTCGCCTTCACAGTCCACTCCTCATATCCAGGCGGAACGATCTTTTCGACAAGACCCATGCGATGCTTGGTCGTCGCCTCGACGGATTGGCGGTAGAGAGATGTTTCGGGTATGGATTGCAGCCTGTTCAGTGTTGCGCCGTACAGGTATAACAGAGTAGACCGGGGTGTTTTGTGAGTCCATAGTCCTGTGAGTCCGGTAGGCGTACCGGGCTCGAGATAGCTGGCGAGAGCTCGAAACGTCGGCCGCATTTTGGCGAATGTCAATTGTGAGCCAATGTGAAGCAGTGCGCAATTGAACCTTGGTTTCGCTACTCTACTGAACCGCGGGGAGAAGTTTGAGTGCAAATCCAGCTGGTCGTAGAGAAGACCCATAATAACCACTCAACACCCGGAACTGAACGGAGTAGCGGCATATTATTACAGTCCCAATTCATGTAACTAAACAGTCATGATAAGCCCCTTTAAATGGAAATGTAAATAAAATAGCAATAAGAAGTAAAACTTTAGGTATATAATATATACAGTTTTTTTCATCTAAAAAGCATTTTAAATAATAATAATAATATTATAATATATAAAGCTATATATTCCTAATAGTTAATATTTAATATTGCTTTCATTATATTATTATTCCTCTACGTATATCTAATTATTCGTTTATAACAATTGGTCGCTTCTTCATAAATAGCTCTCTTTTAGGATTAGCGCCTTTTTTTCGCTTACCTACCAGATGACGCGCCTCGATCGGCGTCTAGAATTACAGTGCGCGATCTAAGCTCGAGGTATCCTTAGGAGTGTTCTGGGGTGCAGCTTCGTACTTGTAGGACTCGTTCTCCATCAACAAAGCAGTCGTCCTCGGATCTATCCTGTGATCACGATTCAGCAAAATGGCTCAAGGGTAAGACTTACTGGTGATGATGCAGAAAGAACCGGGCTAACACAATGTGCGCATTGTTTGTCTACAGATATTCCATTGTAATCGGCCTCGTGGTCATCGTTGCGTTGAGCGCGGCGGCCTGGTTTTTGTCACCCAAAGGCGAGAATCAAGTGTCAGTCTGTTCCGCCCGTTCGCAAATCCTACTATGCTAACAGCTTGTGTTTAATAGTTTATGGCGGTCATCTCTGATTCTGGCCATCGTCAGCTGCTATCTCATGTGGCTAATCACTTTCCTCGCTCAACTCCATCCACTGATTGCACCACGACGAAGCGACTTGCGAGAGGAATTCCTGGGACATAGTAACTAGAGTTGATGACTGGCTATGACAGGCATAGCCTCAGGCGTATCGGGAAGACTGGCGTTAGGGGTTTTACTTCGTTCACATCATCTTGTATTGCTATCGAGTTTCTCACTGGGAGTCACCTTCCTCACCTGCCAGCCATCATTGATTACGAGTGTACAAATAAGTGCCGGAGTAGCTTGAGACTAGTCTATCTTATGGAAATATCGAAATTTGATAGTACAGGCCTGTGCTTACGCGGTTACAATAAGACAGCAACATGGTACATGTAATGTTAGTTCGCTTAATATACATTGATTTGGTTGTCAGGAATCACTTTATCCTACAGCTAAACGGCCAGCCCAGTCCCTGATATACTTCACCAGGGCCCAAAGAGCTTTGCCATCTGCAGCAACGCTGCTGTCACCAATGGAATCTACATCGCCCAGCCCAGCAGATATTAATATCAGCTGGCCCACAGCCCAGCGCACAAATGCGCCGGCAATTGCTAAGAAGCAGGCAACATAGTATTTGCAGTCAAGTAGAATCCGTAGGGCTTCTACATTATTTGCCACGACAGCCCAACCCAGGGACCTTGCGGCCGCGGGCACATCATACTCCCAGATGACCATCAAGATTGGAAATAATTTGGTCGAGGACGATACAAGCAAGGCTGTCGATACTGAATTCGGGCGATTGTACCGCGGCATCAGGCCTGTGATATTTAGCGGCGAGAGGTGGGATGATGTAAAAAATCGGATGCTTAGATGGAAAGCGATTGTGGATAAGGCGCATAGGACCACTACAATAGCAGTGTTAGTCGACGGCGTAATGAAGGCGAAGATACAGAATACTGACGAAAGAACATGTACTGAATCACAATCGGCTGTTGCGCGAGCGGCCCTAATCTACTCTCAGACGAGGGAATGGTTTGTTTCTCTATGCGGGCCCATGTCAAGTAGACATCGAATAGCAGGAGCAACACCCCCAAACGAATGATAGAAGGCTGTTGAAGATATTAGTATGCGGGCATAATACATCTAGCGGGCGAAGGAGGGAGGTGGAGTGGTTAACATACGTCGAAGCGATCTCCATCCCGCATCAAAGTGTTGTGCAGCAAATGGCGATAGACCTATAGAGGTTCAGAGATGAGATATGCCATGTAAAGCGACCCGAGTCACCATACCTGGGGTTTGATGAGAACCAGATCAATAAAGAGCACAACAAAGTCGTGCTCTACATATTTATCACAGAAATGGCCACATTTTCGGCAGACAGTGAGGCGAATCAAGTGCCCATTGGACTTATCATCAGCTCCAGAATATTGCGTCCACAGAGTTTTGACAGGATACCGGCACTCTATACAGATAGGCATTGGTATGGCGAGAAGTCGCGTAGCTTCGACATGGGATATTTGATTCGCGGTGTATTGCTCCGTGTCGTATGCTGGTCTGGGTTTACATGGGCGTCTAATCGGATTGGCGACATTCGGGTTGAGGTGACAGTGCTAAGGTTGTCGGTACTTTGTGCCTGGACTCTGCGCATGTATGGTGCGATTAGCAGCTTAAACTGAATTTAATAGCAAACTACCTTGCTGCTTGCGGATACCGATATCATAGTCTAAATTGCCTCACGTAATCAACATAACATGCTTGTTTGTTTTGTAATAATTGTTAAGATAAGAGTTGTATTGAAAATTGTATCAACTTTAATATTATGATTTAGTTGTCAATCATACATAATAGCAGCCTTTTTGGTGAATTATGCTCACTATCTTTGAAGAAGGATGCGGAAATAAAGAGAGAACCGAATAAATAGCCTATTAGATCTTACCCAGCCTCTCTTTACATTAGTGTGCATGTCGATTTCTAAAATGACGCGAAATGCTCCCCCAACTCTATCTAGCTGATTTCCCGCGATTTTATCCACTTAGTGCTCTGCGCCTCGCTCTGCTCGCTTTAATTGGACCAGATGACGGCGGAATGGGTCGCATTCGGCCGTGTGACTTTCTGTTTTAATTTCACTACTTTTTCCCAAAGTGTTATCACCTTATTCTGGCCGTAGCAACCCATAGCCACTCACAGCTTCGGCCTCACCAAAGGTCTCTCTTCGACCTTTCCCATGACGAGGCGCTCGTCGTCTGTTGATGTCGGTGGTAAATCCTCCCTCGAGCTGCAAAACCCAGATGCCGAGTCAGAACACCGCCTCAATGGCCTAATATCCCGGCAACCATCGACTTCAAGGCAACTTAGCGGCGTCTATTCGAACCAGGCGAATGGCCATCAGCACCCTACCAGCCATGCAGCAGTCGCATCCTTTTCACCACTATCGCTCCCTACTTCGTCGCCCAGTATGACCACGACCAAACAGCCGCCCCTAGCCAGCTCGGGGGCGCGCAATCGCAGTCTTTGGTTCATGTCGGTTCTGTCCTTTTTCGTTGCCACGGCTGGTGTTGGCCTCTTGTTCGCTATCTTTCGGTCGCTCACGACACGCCAAATTGAGCCCAAAGGATGTCGAATGTCGTATATGCGACCTTCCTACATTCACTTCTCCGAATTCGATACCGAACACACCCGTTTTGCAAGCAAATACTCTCTATATCTCTATCGCGAGCAAGGGATTGATAGCGGTCAGGTTGGTTTCATATCCCCCTTCCCGACAAACAGGCATAAGGAAGCTCACATCATGGCAACAAGTTGCGCGGAATTCCGGTTCTCTTCATCCCAGGTAATGCTGGAAGCTACAAGCAAGTCCGGCCAATTGCTGCAGAGACTGCCAATTACTTCCATGATTACCTTCAGCATGATAGTAACCAGCTAGATTCTGGCATAAGGACTCTTGATTTCTTCACCGTCGACTTTAATGAAGACATCACTGCATTCCACGGCCAGACCTTACTTGACCAAGCTGAATATCTCAACGAAGCCGTCCGATACATCCTTTCGCTCTACTCTGAGCCACAGAGAGCCTCTCGAGATTCGCATCTACCCGATCCTACGTCCGTCCTAATTCTGGGACATTCAATGGGAGGAGTTGTCGCAAGGGCAATGTTGGTTCAACCAAACTACCAGGAGAACTCGATTAATACCATCATTACAATGTCAGCACCGCATGCTCGCCCTCCAGTTACATTCGACGGCCGGATCGTTCAAATCTATGATGAAATCAATGATTATTGGCGCCGTGCGTATACCCAAAAATGGGCCAGCAACAATCCGCTGTGGCATGTCACTCTGGTATCGATCGCTGGTGGAAACTTGGATACTGTCGTGCCGTCTGATTATGCCAGTATTGAATCACTTGTGCCCGAAACTCATGGATTCACTGTTTTTACGTCGGGAATACCAACGGTATGGACAAGCATGGACCATCAGGCGATTCTCTGGTGCGATCAGTTTCGAAAGGTGCTGGCCCAAACTTTGTATAGCATCATTGATGTTCACCGAGCCTCTCAAACGAAACCCCGAGCACAACGGATGAGAGTCTTTAAGAAGCGACTTTTGACTGGGTTGGAAACGATTGCCGAGAAGACTCTGTCCCTAAATGAGCCGACGATCCTCCTTACTTTGGACGACTCGTCTAGTACGGTAGTGCCAACCGGGGGCCGACTAATTCTCTCACAACTTGGTTCTGAGGGTACGCCGAAGGCCTATCTCCTTCCCGTGCCACCTCATGGATCGCCTGAGCCAAAACGCTTTACTCTGTTGACTGATGCTCAACTTGGTGCGCCTATCGATGGCAACCGACTGCAAGTCCTCTTGTGCAGCGTTTCTCCCGTTCAACATACGAGTGTCATTTCGTTCTTTTCCTCCACGATAGATCTTTCGAGGAACGGTACTACACCGACGAAGTTAGCATGCAAGGATGCCGCATCTGACACGGTCCTCCTCCCAGCTTCGACAACAAATATTCAAGCCCCTTTCTACCTGGACGGAGAATCCCAGATATATCCTTTTTCATATTTACAATATGATGCTGAGCATCTCTCCGATCATCAGTTTGTTGCCGTCATCGATAGAGCAACGCATATCAGCCAAGGCTTTGCTGTTGCAGAATTTAGCGACCACTCTTCCTTTCAAAAGAAGGAAGACATCAGCCTCACTCGTCTTCTCACACTTGGTCTATCATTCCGGCTGCCCGCTGGTCGCCCTATTGCTATGGATATCAATATTCCGGCCCTCAAATCAAGCCTGATAGCCTTTGACATGGTGATAAAAAATCAGCAATGCGTTAGAAACCAGCAGCTTTTTGCGCCACTCATCCGCCAATACATTCAAAGGCCCTACGAATCGAAATATTTTGTCAATGCTGGGGCGACTGGGATCAGCTTCCACGGTGTCGCCCCATACATGCCGCCTCCATTAACGCCACCTGGTGCCGACGGCCTAGCTTTTGGGATATGGTCTGATCCGACGTGTGAAGGGCCCTTGGAAGTCGACATTTATGTGGATATATTAGGAAGTCTTGGCAAATTGTATATGCGATATCGTACAGTTTTTGCGGCCTTTCCTCTACTCATCGTTACGTTGGTACTTCGGAAGCAGTTCAATGTTTATGACACAAAGGGCACCTTTATATCCTTCTCCGAAAGCTTAGACCTGTCCATGCGTCAGTCAATTCCGCTTCTACTGTCTTGTCTAACTCTCTTGTCTATTTCCCCTAGTGGAGTGACGACTTTCCTCGCCGCACTTGTGAACAGCAACCAGGCAAATCCAAACCTTTCTTCGAATATCAGCTTTCATAAAAACGACCTTCTCATTGGTACCGACGACCCTTTCTTCATCTATCTTGTGCCTTTTATTGGCATTGTATGTATCGGCGTCTGTACTGTTTTGCATTACATTCTTCTTGCTCTGACAAGAATTCTTGGTGTTGCATATGCCGTATTCACGGCAATACCTGCGATCAACGGCTATAGTCTTCTGAGCCCATCGCCGGTGTTTGCACCATCTACTCCTCGACGAAGAGTGATCTCGACGATCATTCTATTATTTCTGGTGTCCACTTTCATTCCGTACCAATTCGCGTACTTAGTCGCGTGCCTTGTACAGATTCTTACCGTTGTTCGCGCTCTTCGCATATACGTTGTCACACCTTCAACGGCCAACTCCAACTATTATCACTATTCGCATTCTATTCTTCTGCTAATGATGTGGGTTCTCCCCATCAATTTGCCTATACTGGCGGTCTGGGTTCGAAACCTCGCCGTTCACTGGCTCACACCGTTTTCTTCTCACCACAATGTGTTGTCTATAATGCCATTTATATTACTGGTGGAGAATTTGACAACAGGCAAGATGGTTCCTCAAGTAACATATGGATTTCGCCATATTACCAGCGGGCTTCTTTTTGGCACGGCGCTTTGTGCTGCAATTTACGGCGTTTCACATGCATACATGCTCCATTACTTGGTTAATGTAGTCGCTGCATGGCTCGTCATTTTACACTCTTCTTCGGAGCCATGGTCATTAATGAATTTCGGTAGTTTTTTGGAAGGGGATGTGGATGAGTTGGAGGAAAAGCAGTAATTCACACTGAATAATGTGGCATAGATGTTTATATAATAAGCGTTACTCCAACTACTATCGCTTTATGCCTTATAGTTAATATACATTATATAGATAATTCTAAGATATCAATATATATAACAAAATTTAATTATTTTACTCATTTTCAATGGGAAAACCCAGTAATAATTAAATTAAATAATATATAATTAAGTAAAGAATATAAATTAATATACATAATATCGTTATATTATGTATTAAATTACTCATTATTATTAAAGTGAGGTTATTTTCTTTCTATGTATTTTAAAATTCGGCGCTAGTCCACTTTAGCCTAAATCATATGCTAAATCATTACATCATACCCTTTCAAACACTCCTCGGCACGCGGTTCTTGCCGCCGTTAAAACTCGCGAATTCATCAGCCTCTCCCAATGCCCAACCGCACAGCCTCGTGGCTGCGCTGGATCCTCGGAATGGGCGAGCGTCGAAAGTTAGGAGATGTCGCTCTGGACATTGTCCTGTTTGCTGGCATGGTAACTGACCTTGCGTCTCTATCTGCCATTGTACTGACAGATTGTTCCAGATGACCGCTGGTCTCTACGTTGCTCGCACGTTTTTGAATCCGATCCTGAGCAACCTGGTAGACCCCGATAAAGAGAAGCACGAACAGGCGAAGCGTCAGGCGAAAGCCCACCTCGACCGCCTAAGTCGGAGACGACATATTGATGGCATTGGCGATCATGGGGCGGACGGGGCGCGAGGAGGCTCGCGAGTCGAAGAGCTGGTTTTGAATGAGTATGAGAACCTAATAGCACTTGAAATGGTCGCGCCCGATGATATACACGTCGGCTTTGATGGTGAGTGTTGGCCACCAAATCTTCTCAATGGATTTACCATTAATTCGAGGTGAAACCTGAATAGACATTGGCGGCCTGGATATGATTATCGAAGAACTGAAAGAATCCGTCATATATCCACTGACGATGCCACATCTCTATCAGCACGCCGCTTCGCTGTTATCCGCACCGTCTGGAGTTCTGCTTTATGGCCCACCTGGCTGCGGCAAGACGATGCTGGCTAAGGCTTTGGCCAAGGAGAGCGGCGCGTCCTTCATTAACCTCCATATTTCAACACTTACTGAGAAGTGGTATGGCGACTCCAACAAGATCGTTCGAGCCGTCTTTTCCTTGGCTCGCAAGATGCAACCTGCTATTGTGTTTATCGATGAAATAGATGCCGTTCTGGGCACGCGAAGGAGCGGTGAACATGAGGCTAGCGGCATGGTCAAAGCCGAGTAAGTATTCTCTCAACTACCTAGTAACGACACCGCTACATTGATGCAATGAGTACTGACAACATTGAAGGTTCATGACTTTGTGGGATGGGTTGACATCGAGCAATTCTTCCGGTATTCCAGCACAGATTGTCGTACTTGGTGCCACTAATCGTATGCACGATATTGACGAAGCCATTCTCCGACGAATGCCCAAGAAGTTTCCCATCACGCTACCGAATCTGGAACAAAGGCGCCGAATCCTACAGCTGATTCTTAAGGACGCCAAATTGGAGACCGACAACTTTGACTTGGATCACGTGTCTAAAATCACTGCCGGTATGTCGGGAAGCGACATCAAAGAGGCCTGCCGCGATGCTGCCATGGCGCCCGTGCGTGAATATATGCGACAACACGGCCGCGATGGCCCCTCCAAGAGACCAGTTGATCCAGCCCAATTCCGTGGAATCAGGACTGATGACTTTGTCAAGCATCCAGGTGATCAATATTTGATAGATGTGCTCCAGCAACGTCAAAAAGGATCTAACCATGTACCAGCGAATGATGCGTACGGAGATATTGACGAAACGTTTATTGAGCCCCAGGATTAGACCCTGGGGCTACTTCACGACCTGGAGTAACAGCCCTTTTATTGATTTCCTATTACTTTTTCTTTTCCCTTGCTCTCAATTGCCGGAGTAATACTTCATGTCGGCTAGCGTATGCGTCGCGGATCTCCAATCACCATCTCAAGATAGTTCTCCTCGCACCTCTGGTATTGATCAAACAGTGATATAGTGCCCTGATGGAAATTTAAGGATATACAATATAAATTACGGTTAATATATGTGTTTACGAGAACTTCACCCAGGCTTCTTGGATGTCTCATAATGTGGAAAGCTGGCCACGCCAAGTATTTTTGTTATTACAGATGATGAATACATGAGGAGCAAACATGTAGAGAGCCAAGTCTTAGATTCCCATCAAGAAATCCTCAGTCCCCTTCAGTACACCGCGTAGTCTCTTGTAGATCAACCGACTCTTATACGCTTAAGCACGCCGTCCAATTTGCCTACCATGATATCTGAAGATTGTAAATAGCTTTGACAGTCTCAGGGGGGCGCCACCGTGTTGGGCTGATTCTCTAGCTCAAAGGGATGTCCAGATTTATGCTGCTCATATCTCCATTGATGCCAAAGAATTGGAACCTATCGATCGAATTGTTAGCTGCAAATTCAAGCAAACCCTCTCCCGTCATACACAAACTTACCAATCTTCTACATTAAGAGTTGTCGGCGCAGGCTGTCCCTGTGCAGAGCTTGTACCCCAGCTATCGGGACTTTGGCCGTCCTGCAGTCCGCCGTCGAAGCCAGGCTGCCACAAATTGGACTGCCCTTGGAATCCAGACATCGGCACAATACCAGCCCCTTGGCCGGAACCTCTGTACTGATTGGCCTGCATACCCGCCGCTATACTGCCTCCGGGCAGTTGATTCATCGCATTCTGATCCAGAGTCTGGTGTGTCTGTGGAGGCGAGAGACTGGGGAAAGCCGGCATGCTTGAGCTTTCGGGGAAAAGCTGATCAGGCTGGAAATTCTCCCATAGAGATTGCGAGATGTTTGGCGAGTTGCGGGTGACCAAGTACAAGTCAGGGGGGGTTGCTGGGACGGAAAATGAAGGGTTGAATGGCGTTGCAGGTCTCGTCTGAGGTCGCGAGTTGGTGCCACCCATGAAGGTATCCGTTCCAGTCTGGCGAACAGTTGGAGATGCTGCAGCCGAGCGCTGGCTGACATTGTTGTCATTCTTGGTCGCACTGGGAGTTTGCGGCCTAGATCTTTCGTACGACTCTTGCGGAGTTGGAGTGTTGCTCGTAAAGTCGATGGCCATATCATCATATTTCCGCTTGGATGCGTCCTGCCTGTTGAGCTGCTCGAGCTGGTCAACGGTTTGCTGCATCTTCCGATGTCGCTTCCCTCCCGCTTTTTGTAGCCGCTCTTCAAGCACCTTGTTGCCGAGGATGGACTCGAACAGAGTATAGACCATTTTGCCCACGAGCCAGACGCGAGAGACCTCCTTCATTGCCTGCATGCATCTGCGTAGCCTGTCCTGCGTCACCTGCTGTATAGATGGCACAGGGGAGCGCATTTGATATACATGCATGATGAGGGCGGAGAAAAGACTATACACTATGAACGCTGGGCAGTAACGAAGCTGGTTATGCGCCGCCAGATTCTCAACTATGGAGGTAATCATAGCCGCCGCTTGAAAGGCAATGTTTCTTGATGGATATGGAGTATCGTTGGGGAACCGAGGCGAGCCGCTTGGCGGCATATGGGCTCGATGCAAGAGACACAGAGTCGTATAGTAGTTGGAATGAAGGAGTGCGGACCAGAAATGATGGCGAGGCATTTCCCAGTAGACAATCTTGGGGCAGTTCTGAAGCCAATCGGCCAAAGCCATGTCGCTGTGTGTAAGGTCAATGGCATTCCGCTGCCTTCCCTTGGAGGCGACCGAATACTGCTGGGACAGGACAAGCCCCATGATTTCACAGAGCTTGACGTACTGGAGGAAAAATTGCACATGGATGGGGTCTGGCGGGTACTCGCTCGCTCGGTCAGACTCATCTTCGATGAAGTCATCCTCGGTCAGCATTTCAACGTCCGAGTCATCAAGATTGATGTGGACTGGGCGACCAAGAGCAACCGCGACTGATCGGTCGCGCGTAAATAGCGTCCACCAGATGCGCTTCCAGAGGCGCTTGTCAGACTTGCTCAGTTGCGAGCGTTCAACAGATCGATGCATGCCTGAGCCCTGAGCAACAATGGTCGCGACTCGGCTCCAGTAGAAGACATTTTTAGTGACATCCTCAGGCCCCTCCCAGTACCATCCCATCAGAAGGAGGGACTGGACAATGGTGACGCGGTCGTCTTCGTAGTTGGCATCGTATAGAGCTTTAGCCCGCTTATAGAAAGTTAGGGCAGCCGGCGTAGTTGAACCGTTAGCGTCCATAAGCTGGGCGTTTTGGCAAACTCTAGAACCGGCCAGAAGGACGGCCTGGAGGAGGAGGAGCGACGGCGGATTCTTAGGATCACGGTACTGTCGCATGAAGCGAGTGCGGTTGATGACGGGGACAATGGGATGGACCCATTGGAAGTAGGCGTCAATCAGCTCGTCACATAGTGACCTTGGAGGCAGTAGAAAGGCACCTCGTTGGTGAAGGATGTCGATCTCAACATTATCGAGCTCAGTCAACCTCGCTCGCGACCCCCTCACATTCTCGGGGAGCGGATAGTGAACGACATCCGCAGAACCTTGGCGATCGTGGACGAGAAGAGTAAGATTCGATGATTCGCCAAGGTATGCAACCCGGCCAGCATCAGTAATGGGGGCTCGTGTGAACTTTGGCTTCATCACCAGGTTCAGATATGTCCCGTTATCAACCTCCTCTTTCCTAGCCTGAGCTTCTGTAAGAGACGTCGGAGGGGTCCCATCAGCAGTGTGTGATACGGTAGGGGCCGAAGATCTTGGAGAGTAGGAGGCAGCGACGGAGCTGAGAGGGGTCTGCCGTGACGGCTCATCAGTATTCTCGCCGCGGTCACTAGAGAAGGACACACGGTGGTTAGTATGAGGGGAGCACGAATAGAGAGCAGCCGAAGCTTGACACGGGGACATACCTGTCGGAATCCTTGCCCGCTTGCGCCCCAGAGGCTTGAGTCTTCTTGCGCTTCGGCGTTGGGATGCGGCATTCTATCTGAAAGGCGACGCAGTTGGTACATGGCACCCCCAGACTAGCTGCGTCACATCGAACCTGGAGGCCATCGGGTTAGCATGCAAGAGCACCCATGGAGAATAGCGCAAGCCTTGTCGAACATACTTTTCGAGCGTGACACGTCTATCGAGTGGTTAGCAGGAGTCCATGTAGAATGCCAATAGCCAAGTGGTCAGCGGCCCCGCTGGGATGCCTCGGCTCATGGAGAAGTGAGGATTATGCGACCTGCAAGACAATACATACCTCGCATGCTCGTGACGCTCGTTGTCTAGAAACACCATACTGGTTAGAAAACCTGCCCTCATCACCAAATCACGGCCATCATACCTTCTAAAGCTCATCGAGTTGGCTGCGGCGGCGGCGGCGGCACTCGCGGCAGCCGAGGGCAGCGGAGACGACTTGGATTGCGGCTGCGATTGCTGCGGGCTCGCTTGCGACGTGCTGTCGCCAGAAGGTACTTCGACGTCCATGATGCGGGTGATATCGCTGAAATGGCAGAATTCGAGAGATCGAGGGATTGCCTGATGGACAGGGAGGGGTGATTGTAGGAGGAGGCGAACAACCTCCTCCCGGCACGAGGCTCGAGATCAAGCTTAGCTACGCAAATGGGCGCCGGGCCAAGGCATTCAAGCTCAGAGCGCACACACCACCAGGGGTGAAGAAGTATTTTTGCAGATGAGAATCGGCAAAGGAGCTGCGGCTTGCTCTATGATCGGAGAATAGGGTCAAACCGGCAGAGCGAACGCAGGCATGTTACAACCTTGGTTCAACTCCGTTAGCAGCTCGGCGAGGCCACACCCGGTTTCGTTACTCGTTACGTTCGGTGCCTGCGGATGATTCAGTCGATCCTAAGCTAGGTTCTTTTCAACTCTCGCAGGCAGGCAGAATGTATATGTCGGCAGATTCGAGATGGCTTCATCCAAATGTTGGAATTGGGAAGCTGATCAGCGGCATTCAGCACACCTCGATCTTGGTAAAACGTGAAGCGCGCTGCCTCGGCCGATTTCCCAAGCACATCGCCCTGCGCTACTGTTGTACTAGTCCGTCCTCCTCCACGGCTTAGCCTAGGCAATCTACTTGCAGGTACAATTGCTGCTCGGTGGTGCGCATAAACAGATTCCGGCAAGGCACGCAACAGTGTGTACATGGCACCACGATAAACGTAGCGAGAAATACATCCATTGAGAGGATGCTTATAAAATGGAATAGATATCAAGCTTTAAAATACCTATTATTATTATTATTATTATTATTATTATTATTATAATTTTCTATCTTTATTTTCCTTGATCAAACTTTCTTTTTCAAATGCGATTCCACTTCCCCGCGAGCTATGCCATTAGTCTACCAATCCGCCATGACAAATTACTAACTTATGCATGGGCTCTCACATGCTCCCGTCTCAGGCAGGGCACATCCAAATGCTGGACTCCGTATGGAGTATTTCGTAGTCAATTTCCAACAAATACGAATAGGTATATATACATGCTCGGCACAAGCTGATTCTAGCTCTATTTGCATCATGCGATCCTAATCCAAACGCTCCATTAGTGACTTTATTACTCTGGCATAGAATTTGGGCGCCTGATTTCGCGGGAACGTAATCTCTTCAGTGAGGTAGTCGGGGAGAGCTTCTATCAAATCACCATCGCGACTGGCGTCTAGTTGCGGACGGTATGCGAATTGCACATCTTCGTAACTGTCGGCTGACTCCATATCCTCCAGCGCAAGCTTGAAGTGGAGAGCTATTAGACAAATCGTTAGCCATGCATCCTTTAGTTGTAAACAAGTGATAGCATCTTACTTCCGTTGCGCCCAGTTTGTATGCAGTCAAAGACGTCTTCCTTGTCAATGCGGCGCACATCTCTGACAATAAGGCCTGTCAAATCGGCGTACAAATCTTCTTTGATTTGAGCAACCTGTTTGTTTTCCTTGTCCGCAAGCGCCGCCCGGTTCCCAGGCGCAGATCCCTTATTGTTTGGTTCGATTTGTCTACTCGCTGCCAGTTTTGTGTAAAGCGTCTTCGTCTCGGATTTGGCCTGGGATAGTGACTGGTTCGCCTCCGCCAGCTGGGCGCGCAAAGTGTCTGCCTCGGTTTCGCTCTGGCCTAGTTGTGCCTGCACCTTCTCTGCTCGCTGGATAGATTTCGATTGCTCGGCTACCTCTTCCTTGAGTTGCGCGATCAACTCATTGGCAACTGTCGCAGATATTAGCTCACAACGCCTTGAAATCTGCCTTTGTGGTTCTGATATTATCTCACTTCTCGTGCTTTCCTCGGCTTGCGCCTTGAGCAGCTCGAAGTTTTGTTCGGCCTTCTTCACGCCTAGCTCCTGAAGCTCTTGATAACTTGCTTCCAGTCTCGAATATTTCTTCTTTAATTCGGAAAGTTGCCGTTGGATATCGTCTCTATTTGAATGTTGATCCTCCAAGCCACTCATGCCATCGGCATCTCCATCTTCGTTTGAATGGCCCTTGGAACGGTTTATACCATCTCGAGCCTTGGATGCCTTTGGTCGGCCTCGTGTCTGCTTGGATGACTTGGACTGATCCAAGGTTCTGGCTTCATCTTCTACTTCGGATGCGACGCTAGGGTCTGGGGATGTGCTGATATCATTCAATTCGTCGTTGAATTTTCGAGCTCGCTTTGCGGACCTCGCTTTCGCGTTTGCGCCGCGAGGTCCATTTCGCGTCTTCTTTGTCACTCTATTATTCGCCGCCGCTGGCCGATCGCGCATTATTCTTGCTTTAGGCTATAAAATTGGCTTCACCCAATATCAGTTATGAACTGTTGGATTCTGAAATCTTCTTCCAAAAAATGAGGCTCTTGATCGACCAACGCGAGGCTGATCGGCGTTGATCTAGAGATGTTGAATGCTGTAAGTCTACATTCTTAGGTAGGTACCTTGAAGTTAGGGGACCTGATTGTCGAGCTTGCAGTAGAGCTGTCAATTGACAAGCACTGTGCAAGCTTGTATCAGTGGATATTTTAGGCGATATACTGGTGCTGCTCCTCTTGTAGCGCACAGTGTGTATATTCCGGGTACTTCTCACCTGTCCAACCACAAAAGCCATGGCATACAGTGGGAACCTATAACGTAGTAGATTATAAGTAAGGCGCCGTTTGTATGGCTCAAGTAGGCACGTTTAAAGATGGTCAGAAATTTCAACAAATTTGGGGATCTAAGAACAACTCCTGAAACCATAAACAACATGTGCTTCCTTATGATGATAAGTAACTCTAGCTTTTTTAAATGTGAATATATGCAGAGTAATCCATAACCGGGCATAAACCAATAACCAATAACGTTGTATATCAAATTCTATCCTGATCGCTTTATGCTAGAATCGGCATCCGCTGTACTTCCAAGGTATGGCGATGGTATTTGTGAATCAAACATGTCAAGGCGTGGTGTGCCCTCGGCACCTGGCGTCGGCGTCAGCTCTATCAGGTCTCCAGTATCCTGTCCAGCTGCGCTCCTCTGCCGTGGAATTAATGGGGCCATGGAACGTTTGGCCCATGCAGTTCGAAGCCAGGTCTCAACTGCGGCCGCGGCTTTGTCTAAGCCGTTATTCTGATTATAAGGCGACTCCGTATCTCCCCCCTCTTGAATGGCGCCTTCAACGATCCCAGCAGCCTCACGGTCAAACCCGAATCGTGCCATCTCTGAACCCATCACCGACATGGATGGCAGGTCGTCAATGTTGAGGCCAGGAAAATGTTTCTTAGCCCACGAGTTAAAGTAATCCTTGTCCGGGCCGGGAGCGCGGATATTTCTGCTCAAGGAGCCGACACCACCCGAACGCCGCATCCATGCTGGTCTCATATCCGGCCCATCGCCGTCTCCATGGCTGAGAATAGATTCACGCCTGCTCAACGATGGTGGTTGGTCGCCCACTAAGCTCTGTCGCCTGGATAGCGGCTGCTCTATCTGCTCCGTAGTATCGAGACTCTGTCGCGGTGTTGACGAGAACGACACGGCCTTTTTCCTCCGTGGTGGGAAGTAGCCCATTTTCTGCCGCGCAATACGCCCGATTTCCACCGGCTCGGGCAATGAGTCTATCTTGACCCATCTGACGTGCGACCACGGCAGTGCCTCCTTTTCCGCGGTCTCATCTTCCTGTGTAGCTCTTTCACTAGAAGGTTTGGAGTGGCCACTGGGTGTAGTTTGTGGCGCCATTGATCCGGTTGTTGCTTCGAAGAAGTCCGTGGCGCCGTGGTCTTGATTGCCTGCCGGGGGATCACAAGGACGGCCTCGTACTTCGCAGGCATCGACTGGAATAAGAACCCATTTCCGAACCTGAATACTGTCCCTGGACCAGAGGCCATTCGCTTTTCTAAACGCATCCTCCATGCACTTGTATCGGAGGATGATTCCAGCATAGGTGTCATGAGGCAGGACTTTGTGAATGTATACTAGGTACTCTTCAGGCTGTGAGTTCTCTGAGGTAATTTCGTCTGAAGTTCGACGCTTATACTTCCCCGAGACATCTAGCCCTCCGCCCGGACCTTGGCTGTTTTCCAAAACGGTAGCTCTCTTGGCGGCTATCAGCGCAGCGTCTCGCTGGTCTGACGATCCCGCTGCCACTCGGTTGGCTGCCCTTTGGCTTCGTAGAGCGGGAGAGCTCCCTTGGTTAGGGCTCCTGTTGGTGTTGCCGCTGATGCCCGGTGGAAAACGATTCCAAAGTGAGGAAGCAAAGTTTTGGTCGGACTGATAGTCTGATCGTGACCGAGACATGTCACCTGGGTTCTCTGCGACGGAGAGGAGAGAGGATGCAAATCCCTGGACTGATGTCCAACTCTGAGCCCAGGAATCCCCAAGCACCTGCCCCAAACTCGATGTTCCCTCTCTGCCTTTGGCAGCGGGAGTCCTCTGTCCCAGATCACCATGGTTTCTCGTTATATTCTCGCTGCTGCCATGATTGGGGGGTCGACGGTTGCGCGAGCGGACGGATCCAGAGCCCGTGGTCCCAGCCAGGGGCGCTGCGGAGGATGAGGATCGGTGCGGTGACGACACTCCCGGAGCATTGCGGTCGGCCATGGCGACGACCAAATGATCGAGGATAGGTCTCGAGGTTGACCAAGCCTTTTCATCAGACTTATGCGGCAACGTCGAGACTCGGTCGTTGTTCGTGGCCTGTAACTGGAACGCTATGTCATGGGTCGGCGGAACCGGGGACTCAGTAATTAAACCCCAAGGCCCTCGCGAAGATCTCTATCTCGGAGTCGTCTGGCTTCTCTTCCGTCATAGGGAATAGGGGAAAAGAGAGTCGCTAGGCTGATACTCGGTGTATACATCGCTTCTCTGCCAGAGCAATGGTAAGACGGCCCTGGTGGTCTCCTTCTGTCGCAGCTCTTGGCCACGCACTCATTATCCCGATACCTGCTAAGATGCTGGCACGCCCCCACCATACTTTGAGACAGGCGCAGGGTACCGTGCATTCCAGCCAAGTACCCAGTACGAGGATGCTCATGTGCGTGCATGCAATGGCAGAATGGGTCCTAGCATGCTGCGAGTAAGCTGTGGCAGAACACAGTGTCAATAATCCCATAATGCACTTACCTAGGAGGGAAGGTACGTGGTACCTCAAGCATTTTCTGGGCAAACGCGAACAGGTAAGGTACTTGCTAGCAGGTACCTACCCACCTCGCGTGCAGGGGCATTTCAATTTAGAGATTCGACGCGGCGCGGCACAGCTCTGTAAAAGCATACATTTGGCGATTTCTTTTGTTCGCTCGCTATTTCGAGATAACCGCCCATGATGGACTCGTTTATGCTTCAGGATGATGGTGTGAGAGACCGCATTCGCCAGGCTGAAGAGTTTCTGGTCCCCAGTGAGTTACCAGCCCTATTCCCAGCCCAGTTTCTCCCTTCGCTGACCATTTTGTTCAAGACGATCCCCATGCTCGCAGTTACAGATCAGATATTATTTTGATGTTACGCAAGAACCAGCGTCGCCTTACTGTCAACATAGACCACGTCCGAGATCACAATGCAGAATTTGCCCAAGAGATTCTTCAGAAACCCTTCGACTATACTCTTGCCTTCAACCATGCCCTCAAAGAAATTGTGCAGACGCTGCCTCAAGCCAGGCCTGACCAGACGGCGAGAGATACCGTTTATTATTGCGCGTGGGCTGGAAACTTTGGCCTCAACGCCTGTAATCCTCGCACGCTGTCGTCGCAGCACTTGAATCACATGGTGTCTGTGGAAGGCATTGTAACCAGATGCTCCCTGATCAGGCCCAAGGTTGTGCGCAGCGTTCATTACAACGAAATCAAGGACAAATTTCACTTTCGAGAATACCAAGACCAGACCATGACCAACGGAGTCACCACTTCTAGCGTCTACCCGCAAGAAGATGACGATGGAAACCCTCTTACCACGGAGTATGGGTTCTGCACCTACCGTGATCATCAGACAATATCGATCCAAGAGATGCCTGAACGAGCCCCCGCTGGTCAACTCCCCCGCGGTGTTGACGTCATCTTAGATGATGATTTGGTTGATGAAGTAAAGCCTGGTGATAGAATCCAACTTGTTGGCATCTTTCGCACACTGGGTAACAGGAACGCCAACCACAACAGTGCGCTCTTCAAGACTGTTGTTTTGGCTAATAACGTCGTCCTTTTGTCGTCCAAGTCTAGTGGCGGGGTAGCTACTGCCTCGATTACTGATACAGACATCCGCAACATCAACAAGGTTGCTAAGAAGAAGGATCTTCTCGGTCTTCTCTCACAATCACTTGCCCCTAGCATCTACGGCCATGACTATGTCAAAAAGGCCATTTTACTCATGCTTCTGGGAGGAGTGGAAAAGAACCTCGAGAATGGTACTCATCTTAGAGGAGATATTAATATCTTGATGGTTGGCGACCCTTCTACCGCCAAGTCTCAGCTCCTACGATTCGTCCTCAATACGGCGCCACTGGCCATTGCAACAACAGGTCGTGGTTCTTCCGGTGTCGGTTTGACAGCCGCGGTGACCACAGACAAGGAAACTGGAGAACGGAAGCTAGAGGCTGGCGCTATGGTCATGGCTGATCGGGGAGTCGTATGTATCGATGAGTTCGACAAAATGTCAGACGTTGATCGAGTGGCTATTCACGAAGTCATGGAACAGCAAACGGTTACCATCGCCAAGGCAGGTATTCACACATCATTGAATGCCCGCTGCTCTGTTATTGCGGCCGCCAATCCCATTTTCGGACAGTACGATCCTCATAAGGATCCCCACAGGAATATTGCGCTGCCAGACTCCCTACTGTCTCGTTTCGATTTACTCTTTGTTGTCACCGATGACATCGAAGACGCCAGGGACAGGCAAGTTTCTGAACACGTATTGCGCATGCACAGGTATCGTCAGGCCGGCACTGAGGAGGGTGCGCCTGTTCGAGAGCAAACCTCCCAATCCCTCGGGGTCTCCGCAAACACTCAGGCTGGGTCACAACGCCCAACAGATGTTTATGAAAAGTACGACGCGATGCTACATGCGGGTGTAACCCGAACATTGGGCCGAGGGTCCAACAAAAAGACTGAGATCCTGAGCATACCCTTTATGAAGAAGTATATTCAATATGCTAAGAGGATCAAGCCTGTCCTTTCCCAGGAAGCATCAGATCGAATTGCCGACATCTATGTTGGTCTTCGAAATGATGATTTGGAAGGAAACCAAAGGCGGACAAGTCCTCTCACAGTTCGTACTCTCGAGACCATCATCCGATTAGCTACTGCTCACGCCAAGTCACGACTATCCAGTCGGGTGGAAGAGCGAGATGCTATTGCCGCAGAGGGTATCTTGCGGTTTGCGCTCTTCAAAGAAATCGTGGAAGATGGCTCGCGGAGAAAGCGTAGACGTACACAAGCTGCCGGTCTGGCCTCGTCCAGCGATGAGAGCGGCGACGACGAGAGCGACGAAGAAGGCGATGAACAAAGCCAATCCACCACCCAACCGAGCAGAGGCGCCTCTCGACAGCCAACTACACGCATGCAGACTAGAAATTCAAGGCTCAATGGAACAAACGGCTCTACAAGCCAGAGCTCGGGCCGCCAAACCCAGGCAATGGAAGCCGACATGGGCAGCAGCTCTCATCCATCTCACGATTTAGATACGCAGAGCTCCTTCGCATCGTCACTACCCGCTTCTCAGGTTTTACCTCAGACCCAGGGTGAAGTCGAGGATGAAGGTCTAGCTAGCGCCGCCAGCAACCTAGAGATTGAGGATGTTACACTCACGCCTCAGCGATTATCAGCCTTTAGAACAAACTTGGGACAGTTGCTTAATACCAGCGTGTTTGAAGATGATTCAGCACCTCTTGATGCAGTGATTCAAGCCATCAACGATAGAATTGGTGGCAATGATGGAGGTGCTTTTAGTAAGCCCGAAGCTGTCCAGGCACTCAAGAAATTGGAGGAAGCAAATCACATCATGTAAGTTCTTCAACCGCCTGCGATGATCACTATCCTTGGCTAACCAGCACAATAGGTTCGGAGACGGCGATGTTATCTACAAGATTTAAGATCTAAATGACAGGACTTTTGCTGGTGTTTAGGGGCGGGTTCAAGAGGGTGACAGGATGGGATAGGATGGGATATTTAACCAGGTTTCTTATATGGATGGACACGTCCAGGATACAGCAAGGTGAAACCCGGGGAAATTATGATTCACAGGTTGATGAGAATAAAAGATATGATAATGGTATGTACGTAATATGATTCTAAAGTCTTGCCTCAAACTCGCGCAGTCGGTCTAGCACAACGCATCCGTTCCAAGTCTCTGGTTTACCCTTCTCGCATTCCAGCGTCGGCATGCCCACCTGCTGCACCGCGAAACTAGCTGCGACATTCCCCCAAACGGCAGCTTCTTCGTAACTTTTCCCACGAGCCAAAGCAACGCACAGAGCACCAAGAAAAGTGTTGCCGCCACCCGTAGGATCGACGACGTCGCTGCTATCCTTGAAGTAGGCTGGGATCCATCGCTCGACGCCAGGGTCGACTTCAAACTCATCGCGAACGATGCCACCATCTTCGTCACGGATAAGATCGGCCAATAGAGCCGTCATGTCGATATCGGGCCGCAGTCCGCCTCGTGTATAATTCTTTTTTCGAGCCGTTTTGGTGCTCTGGCCAGGTCGACGTTTGCGTCCGCCATTTTTTACTACATAGCAGCCCTTGTGAGCAGCTCGCACCACAATGGCGAACGATTGCAGTGGCATGCTGTCCAGAAGCTGTTCACAGTAGCGCTCAACAGCCTTCGTAGAGATGTCTCCGGTTACGGGGTCCAAGCCATCGTCGCCCATGAAACCAGCAAGCTCGCTGTGGTTTGGGCTAAGGACGTCCACCAAAGGCAGAGTGTTGGTGAGATTGAGGAGCTCGTCAGGCGTGCAGAGGTCGGGCACAGGCTCCCAAACGAAGATTGGCTTGGTATAGGTATCGGGCGGCGAGGCTTCCTTGCGGCGAGAGATGAGGGTGGTGACCAATTCCTGACAGCGACTCGGGGAGCAGACGAGGTGAAACGACTTGGACTGGATCAGATTGGGCGGCAGATCATCGCTCGTGATGCGTTTCTTGGGCGTCAGATACTTAAACTCGCGCTTGTCGCCCGGGCCATCGTACCCGTTCCATCCCCGAGTGGTCAATCGGTCGGCATCATGGCGCACCACGGCCGAAGTGTTCCAGCTGTCGATGAGCGAAGTGACAGACGGCGGGAAGTCGGAGCCCTGGTCGACAATCCATCCCACCGTTGTCGAAAGCGGCTGGGGAGAGAAGAGGCGGGCGCCAAGGGCAGCGTAAGAGCCGCCACCTCCAAGAACATTGTTGCGAGGAGGCGTTGGAGGAGGGAAATCAATATCATCTTTTGACGTGAAATCGCGTGGACACGGTCGGTCAGCCCCAGGCTGTTAGAGGCTAACATGGCCGTAGCGGGGACGCCTCACCGATAATGAGCATGCCAAAGGTCACAAAGTCAATGTCGGCATTTTGCTCCAGTTGCTGCTCGGATTCCTCTGTGGGATCCGAGTCTATGCGATCGCCCATGGCCAGGCCAGCTTGGTGAGAGAGAGGTTTGAAAGTTGAAGATGAGATTTGCTGGCCGAAACCACGGCAACATGTTTATCGGGCGGCAGTGACCTGATGTGCCTGCAGGCGACCTATCGAGGTACCTAGGCGCAAAGTACAGAGTACTAAAACAAGGCTAACGCGAAGGCGTGCCATCTAGCGGTGCGCAGAGCAAACTATCGCTTGCAATTATCTAAGTTGCGTCGCAGATACATGCTGGGTAAATCGACACATGTACCTTATCTATCAAACCGATAAGCTTATGGGACCTCGATACTGGAAATGTTTCACGGTGGTAAGAAATTGGTTCCCGGCCTTAGCCTTTGGTACCTCGTCAGTATAAGCACACCGGGCGCCAAGCAACGTAGCTGCTGCTATCAATGTCGCCATCTCCCAATTGCCTAGGTACGTGATTAAATTAGAAGCCTCTGCAAGATGCATCGCAATGGTGTATTATATCTACATTTACACCAAACGTGCAGCGCCTAATAAAGGAAGAGTCTATTCAGTAATGTATGTGTATGTATAACAAAGACCTTTATAGCTTGGCCTTGGGGGGCTCCAGTGTAGGAACCAGCAAATCTCGCATCTCGCCCGCTGCCTCGTTAAGATAGTAGCTCATCCGCTCGCTTCCAAGACCCTTTGATACAACGTTGAAGTTGATGCTGCATTGATTTATTAGCAAAGTTTCTCTGTTAAATGGTGGCGATCAGTCTCTTACCTGTTCTCATTGATCATGTAGGCAATTCCAAATCCTCCGTCAATCACCTGACTCCATCCGTAGCCGTTGAAGAACTCGGAGCTGAGCTGCGAAGTAGATAGATACCACGACGAAGAGTAGCCGTATGCGGGATCCTTGTAGATGGCCGGGACTTCCTCACCAGGCTCAAGGAGCTTCTTGAGTCCAAAGAGGTGCCTGTCAACGCCCTTGCCATCTGAGGCGGCGGAGATGTACTCGATGTGAGCCGCAATGGCTTTTCGGAACAGGTCGACTCGCGACTTGTCATCGACTGAGTGGTCTGCCATTGATTTGCACCAAGCGACTGACTCGTCAGAAACACTACGGCACGTCTCGGTACGACCCAGCTGGAAGCGTCGAGTGGCAGCAGATTCATATGTTGGTCGGTTCTTGCCGTACATCTTGAAGTAGGCAAGCTGGATGATCATCTGTACGTATGCGTCTGGTGAGCACTTGAATTGCTTAATGAGGCCCTTGCCGTAGGCCTGGTACGCCTGAACAGCAAGCTGGTGCTGTCCAATGACGTTGTTGAAGTCGGTAACGGCACGGTCGATTTCGCTTTGGATTTCGGGCGTAATGTCAAAGTTGATGGGCTGAGGTTCGGGCAAGTCAGATCGGACGCTAGGGTCTGAAAGATCAATCTTGTTTCTGAAGATGAGATCATTGATGTAGTCGTTCAGGCGATGTGTCGGCGTGCCATCCATCATTGAGTGCTCGCCCATGAAGCCCGATGTGCCGTTGTCGTTGACAATGAACTGGAGAGGCTTGTCATACCAGCGGTTGGCGCCATCGCCATGCCAGTACTGGTGGGCGCGCTCCTCCAAGGTAACAGGGGACGCATCGTCCAGGCAGACCACGAAAGAGGAGGACTCAATGGCCTCCAGGGCTGCCTTGTTCTTGGGGCTGGCTGAAATCAGCAGCTCACGCGCATCTGTCCAGACATCTCGGTTTTCTGACGTCAACGCTCCCACGGGCGAAACTCGCTTTGCGATTTGGTAGACACGGTTGAACTGAGCCTCAAGCTCTGAGGCATTGAGCTGCTTACCAGCAACTTCATGGGGGATCTTGAAGAACTGGTTCTTGCGAATGACAACAATGTGCTTGTTTTCCTCGTGGGAGAACTTGATGGGATAATCCGCGGGCTTGGCGGCAACACGGCTCGCGTTGAACATCCACTTGTAGCTGTCCATGCAAATGGGCAGTTTCTTCATGTACTCCGGCTCGAGGCTGCCGCTGTCGACAAGCTTCTTGAACTCGAGGACAGCGCTGGTGAGCGCCGCAGCCCGCTTGGCAGGGTTGCGTCGCTTGGGATCATCTCTGTGCGAGTAGAAGTAGCTGACATACGGCACTACCGGGTCGCGGTAACTCAGGTACGCAGCATCGTTCCACCACTCGTACATCCAGTTCTTTGTCTTGGGGTCTTGGGCCTTGGCAACGAGCTTCTGCTGGAGTTTGCTGCCAACGCCGCCGGGCTTGATGAACTCGGTGACGGCCGCTGTACTCTTCTCGAGTTCACTAGCGGAGATTATGGGGTGTAAGCTCTTGAGATACCGCTTGGCGGTCTCTTCGAGGGTCGGGACTGGGAGGCGAGGAAGCGAGTCTTGGAATCTGAGCATTGCGCCCTTCGACTTGTCCTCGACATAGCCTAGTGTGGAATACCGGTATTAGCTCGCGGCAACAAACGTTTCGGAGAGAAGAGCGAGCCGTTGAAGAGTAAGATCATCACAGCCTTGTCGCTCTCGCGCACGGGAGGAACATACCGGCAGGCAGCGAGCTGCTGTTGCGTTTAGGCGGTGCCATGGCGATGCGATGGGTCTGCCGTAAGCAGGCGTGTAAGTTAGCAAGTCCCGAAAGAGTTATTAGAAAGGAGCAATAAGAGTCTCATACAGAAGAGATGGCAACCCGTCGAAAGGTATTTGTCGGTCTCTGGGAACGGATTGCTGACAACATGGCAGGATAGACGGAGGCAAAGGGGGGACGGCCTTGTCAAGGCGGCGTGGTGTTTATATCGGCTGCTGGAGATCCGCTCAGATACCGCGGCTCATGGGATCGGGTGCCGCAGAATGGGAAACGGTGCTCGGTGCAATTTCGCTGCTACAGCATTCGCGGACAGGACTAGGAAGAATAAGCAGAAGCGTCGGGTATTGCCTAGCCTAAGGTAATCTTCACAAACCAAAGCGACAAATGTCTTTCCCGGGCGACAGAAGAGTGCAATGGAACCGCAAGAATCATATAGAACAGACTGTCTGCTTCATAAATGCGGGCAGTTTTGGAGCGCCATACACGTCCCAAACCGCGGCACATGCCAGATGCAAGAAATAACGCTGGGCTAGGCCGCCGCTTACCGCTATCGGGCCTTCGGCTCCACTGGACCCCGGATATGACCAGTCCCACGAGCCGAGGTTAACAGCCGCGTTACCGAAAATCTGTTGGTACCTGCGGCGGGCTTGTACATCCACACAAGCAGAGGAAGGGCTATCGATAACGCCAAGAACGCTACGGGGCAAGGGATTCAAGGCCAATACAAAGGCACTAGTGGGGGAGCAGCGGCACCTCCGTATGTCCTTTGAGAAGATGATGTGGCTTGGGTTTAGCATAAAAGCCATGGGGTGGCCACCATTGGAACATGAGATGCCAAGATGCCTCTCCAGCGGCGGGAAGTACTGCCAACGACAATTGTTGACTGCTTACTGTTATTGGAATATGCAACTGTGTCGCCAACTCCACTGTGCTTTTGCTGTGCTTTTGCTTTTGCTTTGACTTGCTTCGCTGTGCTCTTATCGCTCGCTATCCTGGATCAGCGCCTCTGGTCATGCGGGCACCTCGTACTCCGTCCAGCTCTAGCCGCCTTGCTGTCTCCGTATTCCGGAGCCAGAGCAAAAAGTATGGAGTACAAGTACAGTATGGAGCACGCACTCCAGATTATGGCAGCTTGCTACGTAACTACTACCAAGGTGGCTGCTGAGAGCTCGATCTCATCTCATCACCAGCACCTCACATTCACATTCTGCTCTCGAGAGCTTCTTGTGCGCAAATTGCCGGAGAGCGCACCAGCATCCTCGTCGCGCTCCAGATAACCATGTCGCATCTTCCCTGATTGCTACGCATTTCCTGTATTGATTGATTATCCATATTTGCTCCTCCTGAATCCTGGACTCAGGGGCATCGCGAAGCTGCCGTAAAACCAGACTTTCGCTGCCCTTGTCGCGTTTTGCTATCCAAGACACGAAATCCATCGCCGCTTCACGTAATACCGCTGTGCGACCTATCTTCTAGAGGCTCGATCTCTGCCTTTCTGCTCCTAGTAACCTCCTTGTTACTTTGCATCTTCTCGAAAACCGTCGTCATGCATCAGGAACAAGACGCACACCGTAAGCGGCTTATCGCTTCGGTCGCTGCGACGGTCATCTCCCTGGCCTGCGGCACAAACGTGAGACACCACCCAAAGTCGTTATTCGCGGCATCCTAGAACCATCCCGTACATTGCAATCTGCTAGCTTCATATCCTTAAAGTAGAGGATCGGATATTGTTTCCTTGTCTTGTGCCAAAGGTGCCCTAAACAGCATGTGTATAGCGTCAACTAACTGCGAGGCATCAAAATAGTACGTCTATTCGGCATGGGCGCCTCAGTTCGCCGAGAAGCTCCGGCTTTCCACAACGGAGAGCAACTTGATCGGCCTGTTCGGCAACCTGGGCATGTACACTCTGGGCATTCCCATTGGCATGTTTGTGGACGACCGTGGATCAAGACCTGCTGTGCTTGCCGGCGCCTTTTTCCTGGCTATTGGCTATATCCCCCTCTGCCTCTCCTTTGAGAAAGCCGCGGGCTCTGTCCCCGTGCTCTGCTTCTTCTCCTATCTGACTGGTCTGGGCGGTTGCATGGCATTTGCAGGTGCTGTCAAGACATCTGCTCTCAACTGGCCGAGCCATCGCGGAACGGCTACGGCCTTCCCGCTGGCTGGATTTGGGCTCAGCGCCTTTTTCTTCTCATTTCTCGGCGCTGTTTTCTTCCCCGGGAGCACCAGCTCCTTTCTGATGCTCCTGGCATGGGGCAGTTTTGGCCTGACTTTCTCCGGCTATTTCTTCCTAAAGGTATACCCTCAGGTATCCTATCAGGAGGTGCCCACCCAGGCACCCGCATCACAATCTTCTCGAGAGAGGGCGCGCAGCATAACCGAACCTGGTACGTCATCTAATTCCGATGCTGTTGACCCAAATCTGGACACATCACCTCGGACCCCTCCAGCACCCGACGCCAGTCGCGCCGCTATCTTCAGTGACACCGAAGCTGGTGAAGATGCTCCTATTGACGAGACATCAACTTTGATGCCCGAGGCTGTAACCGCCGACATAGTTGGGCGCAGTAGTGTTGATCAAGACGTGTCTCATCGAGTAGATATACGAGGTGTAAAGCTCCTGTTCAGCCTGGACTTCTGGCAGCTGTTCTCCATGATGGCAATCCTCGCTGGAACTGGCCTCATGACTATCAAGTACGTATTTCATACACCCTTCGCCACTTTAATGTGTCGATAATGTTAACATGCTATCAAGCAATATTGGAAATGACGCAAACGCTCTCTGGAAACATTATGACCCCTCGGTCGATGAGCCGTTCCTTGTTAGCCATCAGCAGATACATGTATCCATCCTCTCCGTCTTCAACTTTGTTGGAAGATTGCTAAGTGGTAAGACTACGTTGACTCACTCTCAGGCAGCCGTATTCTCTCCACTGTCTAACAAGTTGGCTAATTCGACATACAGGGATTGGCTCTGATTATCTGGTCAAAACTCTTCGTGCTAGTCGTATCTGGTGCCTTGCCGTGGCCTGTCTCATCTTTCTTCTGGCTCAAATCTGTGCCCTACAAATCGAGATGCCGCAGAAACTTGTATTTGTTTCAGGCCTTTCCGGCTTAGCCTATGGTTTCCTTTTCGGCGTCTTCCCCTCCATTGTTGCAGAGACGTTTGGCATCCGCGGGCTGAGTCAAAATTGGGGTTTCATGATGTTGGCTCCTGTTGTCTCGGGGAATGTATTCAACCTGCTGTATGGAAGGATCTATGATCACCACAGCATCGTTGAGCCTGATGGCACGAGATCCTGCGACGATGGTATTGCATGTTATCGCGGTGCTTACACTGTTACCGCGACCGCGAATGCTCTAGGATTAGTCCTCACCCTGTATATCATTCACCACCAGAGGGCCCGGTATCTGAAGGGGAAAGACAAGCTAGACGAGGAAGACTGAGGTGTTTTGGTATAAGGTCTTTGGCATAGACTGGAGGTTGGGTTATGAGTTCTACTAGCAATTGTAGTGGTGAGCCTATGGAGGCTACACTACACTACACTACACTCTTGGATCTGTTTATGAAATGTTGGATTTTTACATTGATAGCCAATATTCTTTTGGATTTGCAATACCCTGGTGAATTGTCACATAAATTCTATCTATTTCTTAACCGCTGCTCTGCCTGTGTGCAAATCTATCCGGGATGCCTGAAATTACTGTAAATGCGTGCCTGTATGATGACGTTTGTATGCATTTAAGCGAGCCCCTTATCTCGGTGCCAATGTACTTAAGCATGTGCTAATTTACGCCTAACTCTATACGAGCAGTTATGTCATCTTGCTGGTCACGGGTCTGTCGTCAGTAGGACGCCTCATCCTGTTTCAAAACCATCAAAGCCCAAGTACTATCAACCGCTTTCATCGCGTGTCTGCGATCTGCCATATTTCCAACACATGCGCCGTTAGTTTACAAGATGGGCGCTCTTCTCTCTCTACCGCTACTCGCGGTACCCAGCATGGGCACGGTACGTTCATATCACCCTTTGCGCCATGGAGTCGCTTCAAGTCCGGATTAATACCCGGCGCTTCAATGCCTTTGAAGGATTGATGATACGACTTGCTGGTTGACATTCGGCTTGCTGACTTGCGCCTTATAGGTGATATCTTGCTTCGCCAGCTGCTGTGGTGCGGCAACATGCTCCATGGTGTGTAGCGCGTGTGGCAAATGCGGTAACAGGTATGATATCCCTCTCGCCGCGAGCCGTTTAATGTGTCGCTGACAATCTTGTAGCATAGCTACGCGTATCGCCTACGCTCTACTTCTCCTCGTCAACTCCATCTTAGCATGGATTATGCTCACAGACTGGGCCATCGAAAAACTCCAACATCTCGCGCTTGACTACGTTAAAATCAACTGCCCCACGGGACAGTGCTATGGCTGGCTGGCTGCCCATCGAATCAACTTTGCTCTTGGACTTCTACACCTCATCTTTGCTGGTCTTCTCTTCGGTGTGAGATCCTCCAAAAACCCTCGAGCCGCCATACAAAATGGTTACTGGGGACCCAAGATCCTCGCTTGGCTGGCATTGATTGTCATGTCTTTCCTCATCCCGGACAAATTCTTCATGTTTTGGGGAAACTACGTCTCCTTTGGGGCTGCCATGTTATTCCTTATCCTTGGTCTCATTTTACTCGTGGACTTGGCACACAGCTGGGCTGAATACTGCCTGGGACAGATCGAAGAGACTGACTCTAGGGTCTGGCGAATCGTCCTTGTTGGTTCAACCTTGGGCATGTACCTGGCATCGATTGCGATGACTGTCGTTCAATACATCTTCTTTGCCCAAGGTGGCTGCACGATGAATCAGACCGCCATTACTGTCAACCTCATTCTCTGGCTGATCATTTCAGTTGTGTCAGTAAACCCCACAGTTCAGGAATACAACCCCAAGGCTGGGTTGGCTCAAGCCGCAATGGTTGCGGTCTACTGCACCTATTTGACAATGTCGGCTGTTTCCATGGAACCTGATGACAAGAACTGCAATCCCCTGGTTCGCGCTCAGGGGACAAGAACCACATCCGTCGTCATTGGAGCCATTGTCACCATGCTTACGGTTGCTTACACCACTACCCGCGCCGCTACCCAAAGCCTTGGCTTGGGAGGCAACGGTAACGGTATTCAACTTCCCGAAGATGATGAGCATGACTTAGTCACGCAGCAGCCTATCCACCGTCGTGAAATGCGGGCAGAGGCGCTGCGTCGTGCTGTCGAGGAGGGCAGTCTACCGGCCGATGCTCTACTCTCTGATGACGAGAGCGACGATGGCGCAAACCATGCACATGACGATGAGAGATCCAGCACTCAGTATAATTACTCAATGTTCCACATCATTTTCTTCTTAGCCACAGCATGGGTATCGACATTGCTCACTCTAAATTTCGAAGAGTCTACTCGGGATGGCCAGTTTGCCACGGTTGGCCGTACATACGGAGCAAGCTGGGTCAAGATTGTCAGCGCTTGGATCTGCCATGGAATGTACATCTGGACGCTTGTTGCACCGATTTTGCTTCCTGAGCGGTTCGACTCATAAAATCTGGCCATATTGGATTGTACGTCGTTTCAGGTCAAATCGGGTGATGTATTTTTATTTACAAGGATAAGAGAGGAGCCCCTGGGTTGCAATATTTTGTACGCATCGAATTCAAAGCAGCCAATTAAGCGTATGATTCCTGGCAACCGCTCATGGCCCTTTAAGCAATTGGCTGGACTGTCTACGTTGCTGCGGCATAGTGGCATTGAGAGAATAATCCTCTGCGTGCCAAACCAGGGATAGTCCGGTCGTAAGGGGAGAGAGCTTTTCTACTCGAAAACAACTCTGCAGGATCAATCAATTTCGGAAATTTGTATAGCAAGGCCTTTTGGATACTTGTATTCCAAGTGACAGAGCTCAGAATGCCGTGGGTTAAGGAGGGGTCATAGTTATTTTATTTTTTTTCGTTGGTAGGCGTTATTATATTAGATTCTGCTTTTGTTGGCGACGACCAGATGAGGGAAAGATGCATACCGCATCTGTACATAGGAACCCATCTCGTCAAAATAAATTAATTACTCTAAATGATCCAAGCCCGTGCTTAATTCTTTTGTCCCTCTATAGCCTCCGCTGCCTTTGCGGCTGCGCCCTGATTCAATCCAGCCTCTTTCTCGCTTCCACGGTCTTTCAAGTCTTGCATCTGCTGCTTGTCCTGTTCCCATTGAGTATTGGCATCGCCAAATTCTTCCTTGATCTGCTGCTCCTTAATCTTTCGCTCTTCCTCTTCCTTCTCGCGAGCAATTCTTTCTCTTTCCATTTCCTATGGTGAAGTATGGTTAGCACTGGCAATTACAAAAGAAGGGGTGCAAGAAATCACGTACTTCCATATGCTTGATATCGTCAACACTGGGTTCGTACAAATGCCAAATAGTATAGTGAGGCAATCCAACGACGGAGAACCGCATTCGTTTGGCCATCTACATGGACTCATTAGTCAATGTTCCAAAATTCTGAGGAGATGCAAAACTCACCTTGCCAAAACCTTCTGTTTCGGCGTGCTTCTCAAAGCTAAAGGCAGGGAAGTGAACACCAGCGCGGAAGACCCCAGCCTTTGCCAAAATACTGACACCTCCAACTCCGTCAATTTCCATTTCCATATCTGGGTCGCCGTATGGGTCGCGCAAGTAGGCGAGATGCGGTCTCCATGTTGCATATTCGGCATAACCCTCGACAATCACGGCATCTTCATCCAACGTGTCGGCCAATGCAAGCGCGGTTTCTGATTCTTGCCATGAGTTCAAATCGTAGGGCTGCTCGCCGCCGAGCCAGTCTGGGAGGGGACGCCAAACATCTGTCGTGTTGTTAGCACAAGACTAAGAGAATGTGAGTACAAGGATAGGCATACTAGGAACGATCACGTCCTTGTTGTGTCGCATCAGGTCCTCCAAAATAGTAAAGGGTGCAGTTTCAACATCCACATCACGCCAGTATACCCAAGAATGATACGGCCGTAAAGCAGCGCTAAGAAGCCAGTTGCGCGCTTGGGCCATGAGCTTTCTACGGCTTGCCTGAGCAGCAAATCCGTGACGACTTTCAACGTCTTGGTTCACCTTCTGGCCAAAGTCCTTCTCGATAATTGAGATCTCTCCATATGGCTGTTTGGGATCCGGATCGGCCTGGATGGCCTCCAAATACTCAACGAGAGACTCCAGCGTTCGATCCTTGGAGTCGGAGACGAGGAAAGCAAGGTCGATCAAGTTGTGAGGGTACGTGAAGTTCTTCAGATGGGAGAAAAACATTGGCAGATGCTGTTCGGCATCTCGAAGAGGCACGCAGAGAAGAATACGCTCTTCGCGCTCCCAGCCGCGAGCGCTGCCCTGGACGGTGGTGAGGTCATAGTATCGGACCGTTTCGAGTTTCAAATCTTCATATCCGGAGAGAAGGCCGAGCGAGATGAGAGAAGCGACGGATTTGGGCTGTCCGAACCAGATGATGACAAGGACAAGCAGAACCAGGACAATTCCCAGACGAATGAATGTTTGCCTGCGCTTTCTGTGGGGAGGGAGAGTAGCTCTCGGCTGGAATCTGTGAGCAAAAATCAGTCAGCATGCCAATTGATTCCGATTCCATGCGAAAAAGCGAGGAAATATCCTATCACCCACCTATGGGGGGAAATTTCGAAGGTGTCGGCACGTGGATATCCATTCGAAAACCCGCTGGAGTGATGCCGTGGCATCATCTTGGAAAAGGGCGTAGGAGGGTTATGGCAACATGAATAATCCCTCGGTGAATCGCGCAACTGCACGCGGGGCGGCTTCTACCACCTGCGTGATGGAATTGGATTGATCAAAGCTGGTGGTTTTGTGACAAGACAGGAGGCAAAGGCCTAAACGTAACGTGTTGGAGTGTCTCGTATCCCAGGGAAGACCCCTTGATCTTGCGGCCATTCCACAAAAATCCCTAGCACCAAATCTGTTAGTATTCTCGCAAATTTTCACCAAGATAGGCACCGTGTTTGGACAAGTGTCTATTTATAGAGCATATCTACACAAGATTGTACGAACGCATTTACATGGAATGTTGAGGAGGAAAAAAACTCGAGTATGTATTTATTAGCTTTTATTTCTATTTTCTTTCTTTATTAGTTTGTTTTATTTATTTAGCCATTTTTCAACAAGAAATGATTGTTACTGGGTACTCCGTATATCAATATCACTGAACTGGAGGCGTAACTTAGCACGCACTTACTACTACCTAGGTAGTAGCCAACCACAACAAGATGCGCAGCAAATACGAGCATAAATACGAGATACAGATACATATTTCTACCTAATTAGTTTCTCTTGACAATACTCAACTTGATTATCTAGACTCTAGATGTTTTTGTTATAGACTGCACTGTATATATTGCATTTCTTGCGGGAAAACACCGGCTAGATTCGGACAATGCGTCTGCCTATTAGGCACCCAGAAAAGGTTAGCACCTATAAAAGTACGGAGTACGGACCACTGCAAGTGGATTTCTGCATGTTCCAGGTAGCTGCTGCTAGTAGTAGCACAATGAACCCCTCCACGGAGATTGATTAAGTGGTGCCAATCAGCAAGTTATCACGTACTACCTAGGCCAGGAGTCTTTGGTTCGTCACTGTCATTCTGGCCACGAATAACTTCTCTTTGTTGCGATATACTCTTATCGACTACCTCTAGCAAGCTGCGACATAGCCTTTCTGATTGTACACGCGAAGCCGTTATTTCTATTTGCCACCATGGCAGCTCAAAACCACATGCATAACCTTACCACCCTCATCAAACGGTATTTGGATACCTCTCATCCTGAATCGCTTCAATCTTACTGACTTCATTGTCTGGCAGACTCGAAGCTGCAACCTCACGCCTCGAGGATATCGCATCGTCAACCGAACTTCCCAAAGATGTCCCCGGTCTTGGGCAGCCTGCGACTCCTTTGTCGGACACAGCTGTAGCACCAACTCCGCCGCCCGTTCAGAAAGAGGAGCCTCAGGAGGCGCTCCCCGAATCTATAGAGGATTTTGATGCATTCCTAAACACGAGCGTTGACAAGTATGTCAAGCTCAGCAATCAGCTCGGAGGAGTTATCGCCCAGCAGGTCCATATCCCCGTTTTCATATCTACAGTCCGAGGGAACGAGCTAGGAGAGCTAACTGTTGTGTTGCTACGCAGGCCGCTGAGGTCCTCAAGGGGTTCCAGGAACAGCGCAAGTTCTTGCTCATTGCCACCAAGGCTACGAAGCCGGCTACTTCAGGATCTAGCCTGGTCGTCTACCAGAACTTGCTCAAGCCCATTACCGATGCGCTAATGGCTGCAACTGAGCTTAAGGAATCCAACCGACCCGACCCGATGTATAGCAACTTGAGCGCTGTTGCAGATGGTATCATGGTTTTGGGTTGGGTGACTATTGACCACCGGCCATTCAATCACGTCGAAGAATCTCTGAGTGCTGCGCAATTCTTTGGAAACAGGGTTCTAAAGGAGCAAAAGGACAAGTACGTCTTGATGTCTACTAGGTACTATGATCAAGCAGCTAATCAGCTATATCACAGCGATCCCAAGCAGGTTGAATGGGTGCAGTCTTTCTATCAGATCTTCCATGACCTCGGAGACTACATTAAGCAGCATCACGCTTCCGGTGTCACCTGGAACCAAAGAGGAGAGCCGGCTGATGAGGTTGCCAAGTCGTTGGATTCTAGTAAACCAGCCCAGCTGCCGCCTGCGACCAGCGCCCCCTCTACCGGCGGAGCTCCGCCACCACCCCCTCCTCCTCCTCCACCTGGCCCGGCCCCTATACTAGATATACAAGTTCAACCAGCAGGTCCCTCTCCTGCAGCGCCTGCTGGAGGATTCGGCGCAGTTTTCTCCGAGCTCAACAGAGGTGAAGATGTGACGAAAGGCCTGCGTAAGGTAGACAGGTCGGAGATGACGCACAAGAACCCATCTCTTCGTGCAGGATCTACAGTCTCAGATGCTCCCCGATCGAAGAGCCCCGTTCCGGGCAAGAAGCCCAAGCCTGAGAGCATGAGAGTCAAAAAGCCATCCAGAAAGGTCCTCGAGGCTAACAAGTGGACTATTGTAAGTCGCCTGACCGATGAACTTGATGAAGCTGTTGTTTACTGACTCGTACACAGGAGAACTTTGAAAAGGAGCCTCAGCCAGTGGAGATTGAGGCATCCCTCACCCACTCCGTATTGATCAGCAGATGCAACAACACCACCATCGTTATCAAGGGCAAGGCAAACCAAGTCACGGTCGAAAACTCCACTCGGCTATCTCTCGTTGTTGACACGCTGGTCTCCACCGTGGACGTGGTCAAGGCAAACAACTTTGCAGTCCAAGTCCTTGGCACGGTGCCCACCGTCATGCTGGACCAGGTTGATAGCGCACAGGTCTATCTTAGCAAGGAGAGCTTAGCCACGAAGCTGTTCACAAGCAAGAGCAGTGGTATCAACTTGAACATCTTGTCTGGACCGGATGACGACTACAAGGAAGTGCCCCTACCTTCGCAGATTTGCTCCTATTACAGCGAAGAAAAGGGTGATCTGGTTAACGAGATTGTGGCTCATGCTGGCTGAGTACTCAGATGGATTCTACGTAGAGACGGTATATACGGAGCATATACATACATCACTATATTCATGTAGAAATAGAGTTGAATATGGCCTTTTTTTTCTAAACGGAGGGAATATGCAGCGGTTACATTGACCTATCACAAGCCCGCGTGTCTCTATTTGCAGCTGTTTGCTTGTGTTCAGGTTGAGACAAACAAAACTGTTCAGTGTTGTTGGTGCCTATGACTTTTACTACTGCTCCAATCAAACAAGCGAGCAAACATTCTCCTCCAGCTCCGTACTTCTTCTGACTCGTGGGATGCTGACTCACTCCTCCACACTTTCTGGTGTTTCGGGTAAAGTGAGGCAAATAGCTAAGCAGTCGCTAACCCGCACAGGAAATCGAAAAGGTGCCGGTATCGCTGCACTACGCCCTAAAGAGTAATGCAGCCCCTCTACTGTCATTCTCCAGAGAATTGCGACTTCACCCGTTTGACCAATGCCTCTCCACTACACCTACAAACTACTGACCTGATTTGCTTCTCAAACAGCATCTTTTTTCGGCTTTCCTTTTCTTTTTTGCTAGAAAGAGGAAATCGAGAGCATCAATTCATCTCAATTGTTATTGGACTAGCTGCTATCCTGGCTTCTTTCTTTTGCAGGCTAACAGCTTCTTCGTCATTGTCATCGGGCTGTACGGGACTACACAGTATACGTCGTAGTCAAACAATCTCGGCCAAACAATTTTCGCATTTTCTTAATTGCAGCCTACTATATTGCCTTCACATTCCAGCCATGGCAGCTCCCTTGCCCGACGGTCAACCCGGCAAGTCTGCCAGTCCCCTTCAGCGTCTCGATTTGGACGGCCACAATCTCCCACCGTCACCGGCGCCGTCGAGTCCTCGAAACGGAAGACGCCGCTATGCTCTTGCGACTGAGCTAGTATATACTGAAGGAAAAGACCAATATGGCGCTTCCAGCACTCCAATCTATCAGTCCGCAACCTTCAAGCAGACCTCAGCCAGCGGCGGCCAGCAGGAATACGATTACACCAGATCCGGCAACCCTACACGCACTCACCTCGAGCGTCACCTCGCCAAAATCATGAATGCGAACCGTGCCCTGGCTGTTAGCTCTGGAATGGGCGCTCTTGATGTCATCTCTCGACTTCTGCGCCCTGGTGACGAAGTTATTACCGGCGACGATCTCTACGGCGGTACCCATCGATTGCTCACGTACCTAGCCGCCAACCAGCAAATTGTTGTACACCATGTCGATACAACAGACGTCGACGCCGTCAAGGCACGTCTCTCAGAAAAGACAACCATGGTTCTCCTCGAGACCCCTACGAATCCTCTCATCAAAATCGTTGACATCCCATCAATTGCACGGCTGGCGCATGAGGTCAATGAGAAAGCCCTCGTGGTGGTAGACAACACAATGCTTTCCCCTATGCTATTCAACCCTCTGGACGTGGGTGCCGATATTGTATACGAATCGGGAACCAAATACCTTTCTGGCCACCACGACATCATGGCCGGTGTGATAGCATGCAACGATGCGGCAATTGGCGATAAACTATACTTTACAATCAACTCAACTGGCTGTGGATTGTCACCCAACGACTCATTCCTCCTTATGAGAGGAGTCAAGACGCTGGCTATCCGGATGGAAAAACAGCAAACCAACGCACAGCTTATTGCCGAGTTCCTAGAGTCGCATGGTTTCCGAGTGCGGTACCCTGGTCTCAAATCTCACCCGCAGTATGATCTGCATTGGGCTACTGCCAGAGGCGCTGGCGCAGTCTTGTCGTTTGAGACGGGCGATGCGGCCGTTTCCCAGCGCATCGTAGAGGCAGCCCGTCTGTGGACCATCAGTGTCAGCTTTGGATGTGTTAACAGTCTCATCAGCATGCCCTGCCAGATGAGCCATGCCAGCATCGACGCCAAAACTCGAAAGGAACGACAGATGCCCGAGGACCTCATTCGCCTTTGTGTCGGTATTGAGGATGCCAATGATCTGATTGAAGACCTGTCTCGCTCTGTAAGTTAAAGCTTTGAAGCTCGTATCAGTTTTTTTTTCTCTCTTGATCAATTGACTAATATTACTTTGCAGCTTGTTCAAGCCGGCGCTGTAACCGTCACACTCGACGGCTTCCATGCCAATGAATCGGCTCAATCATTGTGAGGACCTATGTCGACCAGGTGAATTGACAGAATGAAAAAAAAAATCAGAAAAAGAAGAAGAGCTATGCGTTTGCTATATTGTACGTTACGAGCATATGGGGTTGATTGGAAATAACAGGGCCAAATGTGGCTTCTTAGCACGGGGGAGAGCTTCCGGATCATAAGCACGAGGCACACGACCTGCTTCTCGGGGAAATAAGGAAGTGAGAAAATGAGCCATCGAATGGCAAGGGGTTTGGCAACAGCTTACTTGATGAACATGATTAAAAGATTATTCGGGTTTCTACATGTCACGCACTTGAGGGTGTTGAAGGGGCGACTCCCACCTGTGTTAAGCAGGCTCTGCTGTATGGTTACGGCTGACTGCAGTATGTCTGCCAAACCCAACCAACATGAACGAGAGCGAGCATGGTGGTGAAATTAGAGCTGGGAATAAGGCACAAATAGCGCCAAACAGCAAGCCAAGTCCTGCGCTAAAAGTCATGCATACTTATTTTAAGCATCTTCTGCCCAGGGGTAGGTGTGATCAAAGAATTAATTGATTAATTAACCATTTTGTTCGGCGTTTGAGCTGCTACCTCAGTGCCCCATCTTACGGGAAAGGAGATTCGAAAAAGTCGTCGAAGAAGAAAAAAGAAAAAGAAATACTACTTCGTATAGGCATGCCCCTGGACACGCTACAACGGACGGACTCGGTGAAGTCGGTCTCTCTCTACCCTTGATGAAGTCGGTCTCTCTCTACCCTTGATGCTACATCTAGCTAGGCCAGCACGGATAATGTCCATCTCAACAACCTGAAGCAACAAGTCATGATGATCTTGTGAGTGATTAATCACCGTCATCTTTGGCTCATCACAAGGATTTCTGGTGGTGGAGCGGCAGACCACACCAAGAAGCTTAGTTCGCTAGCGGCCATTTGTAGTTGGTAGGTTGCATTGATGTCGTCGCTCAATTTACCGCTTTGGATGGGAGAATGAGTGTCTATCGGGCATCAACGATGCCAGTGAGGAGCTACTCGTACTACCTATACTCAGGATACCTACCGTAGGTATATATAATGCATGTCTGGATTAATAGGTACCTTATCTGATACTCGTATGGGCACCTGGTACTTGGGCCCAAGCAATAGCCTAGAGTCTAGGCCGCTCAGCGTCTTGGTCAATGTTGTCGTTCGGCGACTCCGCTTCTCACCACCAACGATTAGCATAAAGCCCATCCATGTCGTGTGCCGTTATGCATACTATTACCTTGTTTGCATCTCGATTACTACCATAGCTTATCCACAGACTAAGCTGAGCTTGTACCCACCAACCAAGCATGGGTGCTGGGGTTTCCGGGCCTAGATGGCAGAACTCCATCATCCATGCATTCTGAACTGGAGAATTCTTCATCATTTGCTGCCTCACAGCCACCGACATTTGCAGCAATTGGCTGACGGCCGCAGTCAATGTTTACTACTCGTCGCCGATAGTCGTCTCCTAGGGTTTCCCCAGCCGGGACTTGTCATCAAATCCTGGCCGCATCCGCATCCTGCCCGGTTGGTTGGCAGCAATAGGGCGAAGCTGTAACACGGCTGCAAGATTCTGTTGCCGAAGCCGAACAAAAAGGCATCGGGGGCCACCTGGGCGTGCCACGTCGTCGTGCCCCCTTGAACTGGCCTGCGCCACGGGTAAGAGAAACTATTAGTACGAGTATATAGGCTGTTTTCCAGAGCTGAAGCTTGTAGGATCCGGTCCTTGTTTTTTTCTTCTTCTTCTTCTTCTTCTTCTTCTTCTTCTTCTTCTTCTTCTTCTTCTTCTTCTTCTTCTTCTTCTCTCTGTCTGTGATCCTCCCCCTCGCCTGGAAGTGCTTGGCGGCCTCCCGCCTTACTGCTTTACTGCTAGTACCTCCCATAGTAGAACGTCTGGGCCACCACACGTTTTGCAAACTGCTGTTGCATCAGAAACAACAGGGGCACAAGAGAGGGAGATACAGGCCCCACTTGCATCGAGTCGATTGATTTCACAGCCGTTGCGATGGCCAGCCGTAGCCCAAGCCATCGCCGCTTAGGCCCTCAGAGCCAGCAGCGAAGTCCTGTGCAAAACGACGCCCTCGAACCGGGCCCAGTCTACAGCAAGGCCTACGGCGGCGAAGACACGCTTCCTCCCCCAAACACCAGTCCTGAAGCCCACGGTCACGGTCACGGTCACGGTCACCATCTTCACGTCCACGGGCACAAATACAAGCGTACCAGGTGGCGGAGCGAGAAAGGGTCCGGGTCCGGCATGAAGCTGTTCAGGATCAAGACGGGCGGCGAGAGTGGCCGTGGCGGCATTCACCCATGGCACTTTTTGAGAATCTGCTTTCGCTCCTCGTGCAAGGCCAGCGCGGCCGTCAACGTTTTGTGGCCCATTGTTCCCGTCGCATTGGCTGTTCGATGTAAGTTTCTTGCGAGTTGGAGCTGGAGCTGAAGCTGGAGTTGCAGCTGCAGCTTTGCCCATCAGGGGGTGACAATATCCGGTGCTTCAACTTCGTGATTGCTAATGCCCGAAACTGTTGTCGTTTCTTAGATACCTTGCCAGATGATCACATTCTCATCTTCATTCTCTCTTACATCGCCATGGCACCTTGTGCCAACCTCATCGGATTTGCTGGTCAGGAGTTTGCTCGCAAGGTTCCCCATGTTTTCGGCGTCCTCATCGAGACAACGGTCGGCTCCATCGTCGAAATCATCCTCTTCATGGTTCTGCTCTCCAAGGATCAATTTCTCGTCATAAAAGCTGCCATCCTCGGCTCCATTCTGGCTACCATGTTACTTTGTTTGGGTCTTTGCTTCTTCGTTGGTGGAATATACCACGAGGAACAGACTTTTAGTGACACCATTAGCGAGGCTGGTAGCGGTTTGCTTCTTACTGCGTATGTTGCTCTCCCACCTGTTTGTTTGCGGACAAGAATTCGTCCCACATCTCATTGATTTGACACGAGCTTACTGGTGATTTTAGGGGCGTGGCGTTGGCTATTCCCACCGTATTTATGCGTGGCCTGCCTGATGACAACACTTTGAGCCCTGAGGAGATTGCTCACAAAACCCTGAGCATCTCGCGAATCGTTTCCATCCTTCTCATTATCGCCTACTGTGTATACGTCTTTTTCCAGGCTCGAACCCATCACGGTATTTACCATGCCATCTTTGAAATGGATGAGGAGCGCGACCGCGACGGCCATAAGGATGCCGCCAAGGACAAGCTCACCATGACAGAGTGCATCGTCGCATTAGCTGTTGCTGTAGCTCTCGTCACCTTGATTGCCATTACTCTCGTCTTGCAGATTGAACATGTCATCGAAAAGTCAAAGGTGTCCGATGCCTTCATGGGTCTTATCCTGGTTCCCCTCGTCGAGAAATTTGCCGAACACATCACAGCTATAGATGAAGCATGGGATAACCAGATGAACTTTGCCCTTTCCCACGTCCTGGGCGCTACTCTTCAGACTGCTCTCTTTAACGCTCCGCTGGTCGTCATCGTTGCCTGGGGTCGTGACAAGCTTCTGGACTTGGAGTTTGGTATTTTCGAATTGGTCATGCTTTTCCTTGCTATTTTGACCGTTGGTCGGTTTTTGCAAGATCAAAAGAGTAACTACCTCGAGGGATTCCTCCTTGTCACTCTTTACGTGGCTGTCGCAGTGTCTGCTTTCTACTACCCTGATCCAACGGTTCATGGAAGTGGTGAAGGTGTTGGTGGCGAGCCCACTTCACCGGGTACTGAAGGCGCGGAGGGCAGTGGCCATAAATTTCGAATGTTTTAACCCGGAACCACTGTTCCGTAGCACAGCATAGCGATGCATCAAGTATCTGACATTTTGCTTGTGGCTTGTTTAACTCTGAATACTCGAGCAGACGCGAGGTTATGGAGGAGTGTATCAAGATAATGCGGTCCAGAGGATCAGAGGACCATGCATGGCGTTGGACAAAAGGGGATATGAGGGCGTGTATAAATTTTAAAGACTTTCTAAAGGAAAACAGGTTACCTTTTATTTCTCTTTGTTTAGACCTGTGAGCGATGTGCAGCAATTTCCGCTTTATAGTACTATGTAATGAGGCCCACTATTGGATTTGTCTTGAATCACAAATCAGCTGGAATGTATGTTATCAACCTTTCAGTTTATTGTACCCGTGGGAAGCAGCATTTCCTCGATACGTTTGAACTCCTACCCTGTAAACTTGGCGCAGTTTTTGAAGTTTGAAGACAAACAGGATTCAGCTTTGTCCATTAATTTTTCTTCTAAACTTGCTGTCCAGTTGTCGGATTTGGCATTGCCTACTGTTTCAAGGTTAACCCCTGTATATAGATTCTTCACTGTTTATGATGAAAATAACAATATTATTCTACACTGCTTTGTCTGTGTTCACTAAATTCACGGGAGATGTCATTTATAGAAGGCCAGGCGGGAAAAAGTCGACTTGATTGGCCAATATATTTCCTCTGTTAACCCATTTTCGACCTAGCACGCAGGAACACGCTCTACACATTAGGCTAAGCTCGATCTCGCCGTCACGTTATTCCGGCTGCCAGTGCCCGTGCGTAGTTTAGCGCCGCATGGCGAATTAAGCTCTTGATGACGAAGGGTGGTATTTATCCGAGTTTCACTCTATCGGAGTTCTCTAGCCATCCATTCCACATAGCCTTAGCCTTAGCCTTGCGTCAATCTCGTGGCGCAAACCACCAAGGTCTTTTGCTTCTGGTTACCTGATTTGGCTGACTACTCAACGACTATATCCTGTTCCTGTCCGACCAGTTTCCTCGGACGCACCGATGCTGCTGGTTCGCCTTGCCCAACAACAGTGCCGAGTTCCAGGGCAGTACATCCCTTAGCAGTGCAGCGTTACGCTCGAATGTAATACCTCGACCAGAATCGGCTGTCGCAACCCAGACTCACCCCACGGGTTGCCATGGATCGCGCAAGGAAGCGTGCGTGTTGATTTTGCGACTCTGTTGGCGGGTTGTTCGTGGGCTGACAGTGAACTTCTAGGAGAGCTCCGAGCTCTGAATGAAAAGGCTTGGGATGGCGACAAAGGTACAGCATGCACAAGGGACAAGTTTCGGAATGCCTTTGTTGCTTGCTAGCTAACTTCTCAACCAAGGGCTCGTGAACGTCAGCAGCTCGCTTGACTCGTCACTCAAGAAGAATACGGCATTTATAAAAAGGCTTCGGACTGCCATCAGCGCCGCGACTCTCTCGACATTCTTGCAAGAGATTCGGACCCTGAGCTTGCACAAATACCTGTCCGAAATTATATCTGCCTGCTATGAAGGCCTCTGTAGGCTCAAGTCTCCAGGAGAAATCGATGCCGCCGTTGAAATCGTCAGCGCTCTTCACCAACGATTTGGCCCCGCCGAGTTCACCGAGTACCTTACCTGGCTACTTGGCAAGGGCATGGCCACGCCTGACAAGGCTATCTTAAAGAGTTTGCCGGCAGAAGTTCGCGAGAAGGAGGAGAAAGAGCGCATCACCCGCCAGCGTGCCCTCCTCAGGGTCATTACGGAGCTCTGGCTCGTTGGCGTGCTGAGGACCTTGGACGACGCCACCAAACCGGACGATGCAACCAAAGGTGCTACCGGCAAATCAGTGGAGCTGAAGACTCGAGGCAATTCCAAACCCGGCGGTTCTTCCGACCCATTTCCGCTCGAAGTACTGAAAGATTTACTCGGCTATGATAGGGAGCACGCCAATTTGCCGTTGCTCGTCATCTTCGTCAAGGCTTTCAGCTGGGATATTCTGGGGATCCGCACAACCACGCCTGAAAGTCGTAAAACCGGAGAAGATGACAGCCTGCCAACCAGCGAAGATGCAACTGAGCCCTCCGCTGAAGACCAACCATTCACTCCTCCCGAGCTGGCTGAGAAATTCAAGGAAATACTCAAAAAATACTTTGACGATGTGGCCAACCACATTGTTCGTGACCAGAAATCAATTCATAGCCAAGCACGACGCAACGCCGAAGCATATGTCAAGTCTGGAGAGGTCTTCGAAGATAGGCAGGCCAATTACGAGAAGCAAGTAAAGGCCCAAGATAGGCTCGTCTCCAATGCTCAGGTGATAGCCGACGCCATTGGCGCGGAAATGCCAAGCCTGAAGGATTCCAATGATCCTCTTGCAGCCTCAAATAGCTCCATAGGTCTAGTCAAGACTGGTGACTATCTGCGGTCTATGGCTGATGGTGCCGGCATCTGGGAAGATGAAGACGAACGCCGGTTCTACGAAAATCTAGTTGATCTCAAGGGCAAGGTTCCGGCCATCCTCCTGGACGACGGCAAGAAGAAGAAATCGGAAACTGAAGATCAGACTACCAAGAAACCAGAATCGACTGAAAGCTCAGAAGCCACAAAGGCCCCCGAGCCCATCGATGATCAATCGATGGCCATTGCTAACAAGACTATTGGAGCCCAAGTAGATGCCATATTGGCACGGTTGCCCGACCTTACCAACAAGGATATTATTGACCAGACGGCTATTGACTTTTGTTTTCTCAATTCCAAGGCTTCTCGCAACCGACTGGTCAAGGCGCTAACAGAAGTCCCCAAAGGCCGGAGTGATCTGCTGCCTTCTTGGGCACGCCTTGTTGCTACGCTAGGGAGATATATGCCAGATGTCCCAAAGGGACTGGTCGACTATCTGGATGCAGAATTTCGTAGCTTGCAACGCCGTAAAGAGAAGGACTTCCTGGGCCAAGTTCGACTTAGCAACATTCGGTATCTGGCGGAGCTCACCAAGTTTGGCGTTGTCCCCGAGCATGTTGTTTTCCACTGCCTCAAGGTTAGCCTTGACGATTTCTCTCGCATGAACATTGAGATCCTGTGCAATTTGATCGAAAATTGTGGCCGGTATCTCCTCAGGAACCCTGAAACAGCGCCTCGAATGGCGAGTTTCCTTGAGACATTGCAGAGAAAGAAGTCTGTGCAACATATTGGCCAGCCAGAGAGAATGCTTATTGACAATGCCGTATACCACGTTGACCCTCCAGAGCGACCTGCCATCGAGCAGAAAGAACGAACTCCGATGGAACTCTTTATTCGAAAGTTGATCTATGGCGATATGACTAAACGGAATTATAGCAAAATTCTGAAGCAGATTCGCAGGCTTCACTGGGAGGAAACAGAGGTGCGGCTCTTCGTTCTCCCCGTTTTCTTTCTTCTCATCCTTGTGGCGAGGATGTCATACTCTTTCTCTCATCCCTTGAGCTAACTCAATACTGATATATCAAATCTAGGTCGTTGCCATCTTGGAGAAAGTCTTTTCTAAACCTGGCAAAGTGAAATATGGGAACATCCATCTTCTCGGCATTCTTTTGAGCGCACTCTACCGGCATCATCCGCACTTTGTGGTCAAAGTCATTGATAACGTCCTAGAATCCATTTGCTTCGGGCTAGAGCAGAATGACTTCCGATTCTCGCAGCGCCGCGTCGCCGAGGTCAAGTACCTCGGAGAGCTCTACAACTACCGCATGCTGGAACATCCTGTGATTTTTGATACAATGTACAAAATCGTACTGTTTGGATATAGTAAGACTCCATTTCCTCACTGTCCGGCCTCGGCTGCCCCAAAAACATGTAATCTGATCTGTTCATTTATAGATGGACCCCCTGTTATGGGCAAACTCAATGTTTTTGACCCACCAGACGATTACTTTCGGATCCGTCTCATCTCCATCATGCTGGAAACTTGTGGCATGTTCTTTAATCGAGGCGCCGCTGGGAAGAAGCTTGACTACTTTCTCTCGTTTTTCCAGGTAAGGAAATCTGACAAAGTGTGCTACAAGACGTGGCTAAGCTGACACATTTTCAAGTATTACGTCCATACGAAATCGCCTCTGCCACTGGATATCGAGTTTCTTGTTCTTGATACATTTGCGCTGACCAGGCCTCAATGGAAATTCGTGGAAGATATTGAAGAGGCGACCAAGGCTTTCCAACTTGCTATCGCTCAGGATCAGAAGACTGCAGGAGTGGACAGAGTTGCCGAAGCAGACGACGCTACGAGTGGGCCATCGTCTGAAGATGAAAACGGTGACATGGACGACGTAGAAGCGGATGGCGACGGCGACGATGAAAGTGCTTCAGAAGAAGAAGAGGAAGCAGAGGTACGACGCAGCACCAATTTGAGCAATTCCCATGTGACAAGCTTGCTAAACGATATCGTTTGTAGGATGGCGACAATGGCTCTACCCATGAGAGCGAATACGACGAGGCCATTATTGTGACCAGGCAGGAGGAAGTTGTCGATCCCGAAGATGAAGCGGAATTCGAACGAGAATACGCCAAAATGATGTCGGAAAGCCTTGAATCTCGCAAATTCGAGCGTAAACAGCTGTTTGATGTGCCGCTACCCGTGCGATCTAGAAATCGTGAACAGTCCATGTCTACACCGGGCTCTGGGGAGACGGGACAGAGCGGTACCATGGCATTCTCTTTGATGACAAAGAGAGGCAATCGGCAACAGGTATGTTATCCTCGTTACACTTTCTCCCCCCTAACCCGTTTGCAATATAATATCCTGACATTGTCATTAGACTCGCACAGTCGAATTACCTTCGGACTCGACGTTTGCAATTGCTATGAAGACACAGCAACAAGCCGAGAGGGAGGAACAGCAGCGGATCAAAAACCTTGTGCTCAATTATGACCTTCAGCAGAGCGATGATCAAGATGGTGAGTGTAACTACCTCCTTACCTTTATTTCCTATCACTGCCTTGTACATGGACTGACTGAAATACATAGGCAACGAACGACCGGCAACGTTCTATCATAATCGGGTAGATAAGCCGAATAAGGACCGTGGTCAGCGTGTTCGGAAACTGCAGCTTAGCGACGTGGATTGGTAGAAATGATTCCGTGTAATGGCGAGCAGTTACTATAGTGACGCGCGATGTCACTGGAACCAGACACAACGACCACCTGATTTTGGTGTTATTGGCATACCGGCTTACTTCTTTTCCCGAAAAGTTGTATCGCATGGTACCATGTACCACAGACGGGCAGACCACTCTTGGCAATGAGAGAACAAAAGACCTCTTAGGCATAACTTGCCTTTGTCATTTCACTGTTCCCCGATATAAAAGCCGAGTCTCATCGGGGATCGGATTACTCGACTCTGAGCGTCTACTTCAGCTACGCTTTATGAATGTCGTGCTATTCATGAAAGGGCAGTCGCTGCAGAGATGAGCAGTTACTCTTCAAGGGTGCAGACCCCAGATGCTATCTCTATTAGAGCAATATCGACGAGCTTTGGCTAGGGCAAGGCAACGTTGTGGCTGACGGGCGCGATGGGAGGAGTGGCATCTTAGTGGCATCTACCAGTTATTAGGCTATACTATTCGTACTGCCGAGCCCCGACGTCAAAGGGGCCAATGCAAGGGGCTTGGCACCGAGAGCCCTTGCATGGAAGCATTTATGCTACATGTAGGTACATGTAGGATTTAAGGTATCATCAGTATAGGTAGTGGTAGACAGATTTTGAGGCTCGAGAAAATGAATCTGGCGATGTCCAGGTCCCTGCTTTGGTGGGCATCTGCCTTGGCGGGTGTTGGACCAGGTCCTATTCATCATACATGTTGCTATTACCGGACTAGTTACAGCACCTGTACAGTTATGATGTGATAATAAGAGGCACAGATGCGTGTCTGACTCTTGAACGAACCTCGGACTGATGTTATTGTTGCTATTTTAAGGCGTCCGAGCTCTGCATTAGGTACTCGTATGGTACCTTTACGTTGCCTGCATCCCGCCAATACCAGCCGACAATTGCATGTAATGTGCAGTGCAGTTCCGCATCGCTGCTGCCCTAGACCCAACGCAAAGATTCGGAGCCTGGAAAAGCAAAGAGGAATTTTCATCTTTTCTTTGTCCCCTTGTCTCATGACTTTTCTCCCTTGAGGTTTCATTCCTATTTCGGTTTCCTTCAGCCAACCCTTGCCGCTCAGTTCAGCTCAGCCCCAATTGGGTCGTGGTTCCATATTGGGCCGTGATGACAGCAGTTTCATTTGCAGCTGCCGGCCGACCTATAGTACGAGTATACAAGTTCCGCTGCTGCTGACCACCTGGGCAGTTTCCGCGATCATTCTTCCCGTACGACCAAATCTAGCAGGTGGTGGTGCACATCACTTGCCGCTCGTTCCCTCTCATAAGACATTTTGTTGACGATCTTTTTCTTACTTTTCTTCTTCTTTCTCCTGGGGTTTACACTCTGCTCTGCTATTCGCTCTCCGTTCCGCTTGTCGCTTCGCCGCTTTGCTATAGACTGGGCTTCTCATTCACAGCTACAGCATTGATGGGGGTGCCGTGATATGCCGACGCTTGAGCCACACCTGCGACTTTTTCCCCATCTTCTCTTTTTGTCTTTCTTTCTTTTTTTTCCGGATTGCGATTTGATTGCTGGGTGTCACAAACAGTCTCGGCTCAGCCTCACCTTTAACAAAAGGTCTGACGGCTGGTAGCATGAAGGCGTAAAACCACTGCGATCTGGGATAAAAAAGGTCCTTTGTTCGAGAACGTTTGTGCATCTGTGATTTTGTCATGAAAGAGCTCAACGATTATCCTTCAATCTTCATTTTGGCATGCCTCTAGGCTAAGGTTTGGAGCAATACCCTGTTCTCAGCACAGGAGCCTCATTATAACTATCTATTACTTGAGATAGTTTGCCAGGCGAGATGGCAAGCGACGGGAGTGGGCCAGAATGGCCCGTTAAAGACGTAAGTGATTTCTTACTATGTTATAGTATCGCAACAAAGTCACAAATTATGGTGATATATAACTAATAAGAATATGGTTATGCACCGGTATAGATCGTTTATACAGCCATTGTTGGAGTTGTCATGATTATGGCGCTGCTGGAGTGGTTTCTCTGGCTGGCAGCCTTTGTCTATTGCTTGTATAAAGCATTCCGAAAGGCCGAACATTGGTCCATCAAAGTTCTATGTGTTGTTGTCGGCATAGCATTCGTGGCATTCAGGTATGTCTCTTCATGGAGATTTATATGCAGATATAACAGCTACACCACACCTGCTGAGTTGAGTAGAATATTGTTTGCTAATAATCATCTCATGTAGAGCCATCTTTCTCCCTATCATGGTAGTGACCTTGCCACTGCCAAGTCAAGTCTCCAAGTACTGGCCAGAATCTGTCGTCTCAGTTCTCCAATGGTTTGCATTTTGGAGCTTTTCTATCCTTCTTACCGTGCCTTGGCTCTTCTGCGTCTATCAACTTGTCACCAACCAGCTTGGACGTACAAAGCGCATGAAGCAAGTGCTCGACGATGTCACCGCGCCAAAAGTTGTGATTGTTATGCCATGCTACAAGGAAGAGCCTGATGTGCTAATCACAGCTATCAACTCGGTTGTTGACTGCGACTATCCTGCTGCTTGCATTCATGTATTCCTGTCTTTCGATGGAGACCAAGAAGATGAGCTCTATCTCAATACGATAGAAAAACTAGGAGTTCCCCTAACCATGGAGTCCTATCCGACGAGCATCGATGTCACATACAAAGAAGCCCGCATAACCATCTCCAGGTTTCCACATGGTGGCAAAAGACACTGCCAGAAATCGACGTTCAAGCTCATCGATAGAGTGTACGAACAATATCTCAAGATGAATGATAATTTATTCATCCTCTTCATCGATTCAGATTGCATACTGGACAAAGTTTGCTTGCAGAACTTTGTTTATGACATGGAGCTAAGTCCTGGCAATTCTAGAAACATGCTGGCCATGACTGGCGTCATTACGTCGACCACGAGGAAACATAGCATCATCACCCTGCTTCAAGATATCGAGTACATTCACGGCCAGCTGTTTGAGCGCACAGTCGAATCCGGCTGTGGATCAGTAACATGTCTTCCAGGCGCCTTGACTATGCTTCGCTTTTCCGCGTTTAGGAGAATGGCCAAGTATTACTTTGCTGACAAGGCAGAGCAATGCGAGGACCTGTTCGATTTTGCAAAGTGCCACCTGGGAGAGGATCGTTGGCTCACCCACCTCTTCATGATTGGCGCAAAGCAGCGATACCAGATTCAGATGTGCACGTCGGCATTTTGTAAAACTGAAGCCGTACAGACCTACCGCTCCCTTATTAAGCAGCGGAGGCGATGGTTTCTGGGCTTCATCACGAACGAGGTGTGTATGCTGACAGACTGGCGGTTGTGGAAACGATATCCCCTCTTGGTTATTGTGCGGTTCATGCAAAACACCATCCGAACGACTGCGCTTCTCTTTTTCATCATGGTTCTCGCACTGATATCGACTGTTGCCAAAGTCAAAGACCTGCCGGTTGGGTTCATCGGAGTGTCGCTTGGGCTGAACTGGTTGCTCATGATATACTTTGGCGCGAAGCTTCGACGATTCAAAATATGGCTCTACCCACTAATGTTTGTCTTGAACCCCTTCTTTAACTGGTACTATATGGTATATGGCATATTCACCGCCGGCCAGAGGACATGGGGAGGGCCGCGGGCGGATGCTGCCACTGCCGATAACAATACAACAGCACGAGAGGCGGCTGAGAAAGCCGAGATGCAGGGCGATGAGCTCAATGTAGTTCCTGAGAGCTTTCTGCCAGCGCGCGAGGCGCGAAAGGCGGCAGCTTCCAAAGGCGCATCGCCTAACACTACGCTTGGACGCAAGAGGAGCATCGTCAGGCCCCCTGATGGCGTTGACGGAATGTTCTCAGCCCGGAAAAAGACGCCAGCCGGATTGTATACACACTTTGACGAGTCAGATGTTGAGGTCGATACGCCCCTCGCATCCTCCACTACCCCATCATCCTCGTGGGATGTAATGCGGGGAGGCTCTTTGGAGGGATTTGATCTCAACGGACCCGGGACTGTTTCAGTGGACCAGTTCATGGGAGAGGAAGATAGGAGAAAGTATGCCATAGCCCAACGGGCACAGGTTCAGAGAACGACTAGACCCGGTACCGGACTAAGCAAGGAATCACCGGATGTAGAGCTTATTGACCTATCATCAGATCCGTGAGACGATGGGACGAGTCAATTAAGGTGGAATTTCCACGAATGAAACCCAAGGAGAGAGAGAAGAGGATTATCCTTTTTTATATAACACTGTGACCATTTAGTTATATCATTTGAACATATATACTTTGATCCATATACGTTAGTGCCCATAGACACAAAGCACTACCCCCTTTTCTCTAGTTCTCCCTCACTTTCTCTGAGTTGACCAGAAAACGATTAATGATTGCGTCAGTTAGGCTTAAGAGCCTAATAAATTGATGAATTGTTTTATTGCCGTTGAACATGACTATAGACGTCGTCCAGCGCAATGGGTTTTATTACCTGCTACCTTTACAATAGCTGTGATTTTCCGTCTTTATCGGGCATGGCGGGGCTATTAAAGCCCGGCTTTGAGGAGGGGCATCTGAAGTGACAAGACGGATTGGCGGGGTAATTTTTGCTTGTTTATCGTTGAAAGGCAGCAAAACGGTGCAAGCCACTGACCTAACAATGTGGACAAAGGAGCAAGCTTAATGTGATGGGCTCACTTGTGTAGAGACTTTCTGATGGTAGTTTGACAGGGTAGGTACTAACTTTACCAGCTTGCTATCCAATGAAGAAACAGGGATAAAGGATACCTGCGTCGTAGGCAGAATAGATGTCTAACTTGTACCTAATATATAGCTGCTTGGGCAGCCTGTAACCTCTTTGTTTAACAAGTACGACCCAGCGATTGGTACTAGGTAGTTGACTTGCTCTTGGCAGCGGTTATTGGGCTATTGGTTAGGTAACGGGCCAAGACAGTGCCGTCCATCCCATTTGCTAAATTCTCCTTGGCTGTGGTCAGTCAGGCTTTCGGGCGCTCAGCTTTCTCGTGGAGTCTGGAAAATTCTGCAACATTCCATGAGGTACCTGCTGGGACGTGGCGGGGCGGCAGATCCGAGTACCCTTTCGCGGCAGATCGGCGCAGCAGATACATGCCCAGCAGTGCCCCGCGCCCGGCACAGGTACCTCAAGCGTCAAGAGGCTGCAGATTGCGGAACAAAAAAGATGCCTACAGGTATTTTAGCAGCTGCCAACGCACTAAATTTTCTTCAGGTTCGCATCAATTAGTACCTGATCTCACCGCCCACCACCAAGGGAGAAAGCCAGGCCTCCCAACTATTTTGCATCCCACTTTGTATCGCAACCGCCACTATCAGACCGGACCTCTACTAGGTTTTTTTTTCTTTGGTCCCTTTGCTTTCTTTCACCTTTCTCGCTCCCCACCCTCAAGGCTCGATTCTTTTCCTGCCTTTCTTCCTCTCCGCGAAAAACCGACCTCCTCTTCTTTCATTGCTTTTTCTGCCTGGTCGGATTCTTTTATTTTTTGACTTGGGCCCCTCACTTGCGACCCGAGTACGCCTGTATCGAGATTCTTTCAAAACAACAGAGATAAGCCTGGCATCATGACTTCCGTCGTCGGTACGTTCCCTTCTGCCGCTCGTTCATTCTTATGCTTATTCTATACTGCGTCCCTCTTTGTTACAGATCAAAAAAAGTCTTCCTCTCATGCTGACCAACCCCTCCCTGCGGCGCAGGTGTCGATTTCGGAACCCTCAAGACGGTGATTGCAGTCGCGAGAAATCGTGGCGTCGATGTGGTGAGTGAATATCAATCCGTGATGAAAAGATTCACCAGAGTTGGGCCCCAAACTGACCAGAGGAACTCTCTTCCAGATCACCAATGAAGTCTCCAACAGATCCACACCGTACGTCTCGCTACCCCCAATAACTCCCGTTTCCATTCGTCTTATCAGCGATGATTGGAAACCTCCCCCCCCCTATCACATGCAATCAGTTTTTGCTAACATTATTGCGACACACAGGTCTCTGGTAGGATTTGGACCCAAATCACGCTACCTCGGCGAGGCGGCCAAGACCCAGGAGATTTCCAACCTAAAGAACACCGTCAATTGCCTCAAGCGTATTGCCGGCCGCTCCTTCAACGATCCCGATATCCAGATCGAGCAGCAATATGTCACCGCACCCCTCGTCGACGTCAACGGACAGGTTGGCGCTGAGGTCAACTATCTCGGCAACAGCGAGAAGTTCACGGCAACCCAGCTCGTTGCCATGTTCCTGAGCAAGATCAAGCAGACTACCGCCAACGAGTTGAAGCTGCCCGTTGCTGATCTCTGCTTGAGCGTCCCTGCTTGGTTCACGGACTCTCAGCGCAGAGCTCTTCTGGATGCTGCCGAGATTGCTGGCCTCAAGGTCCTCCGCCTCATGAACGACACAACTGCTGCTGCCCTTGGCTGGGGTATCACCAAGCTTGACCTCCCTGCTCCGGAGGAGAAGCCCCGCCGTGTGTGCTTCATCGACATTGGCCACAGCAACTTCACCTGCTCCATCGTCGAGTTCAAGAAGGGTGAGCTGGCCGTCAAGGCTACCGCCTGGGACCGCAACTTTGGTGGCCGAGACTTTGACAAGGCCCTCGTGGACCACCTGGCCAAGGAGTTCAAGGGCAAGTACAAGGTTGACATCAACACACACGGCAGAGCCATGGCCCGTACCATTGCTGCCGCTGAGAAGACAAAGAAGATCCTCTCTGCTAACCAGCAGGCCCCCGTCAACATCGAGTCCCTGATGAACGACGTGGATGCCTCCGCCATGGTTACTCGACAGGAGTTCGAGGCCATGGTTGAGCCTCTGTTGGCTCGTGTTCACGTGCCTCTTGAGCAGGCCCTTGCTCAGGCCAAGCTCACCAAGGACGATATCGACATTATTGAGATCGTCGGTGGTGGATCTCGAGTCCCCGTGCTCAAGGAGCGCATCCAGGCCTTCTTCGAGAAGCCTCTTTCATACACCATGAACGCCGATGAGGCTGTTGCCCGAGGCTGTGCCTTCAGCTGCGCCATCCTGTCTCCGGCTTTCCGAGTTCGTGACTTCACCGTTCAAGATATCATTAGCTACCCCATTGAGTTTGGATGGGAGAAGGCTCCTGATATCCCCGATGAGGACACCAGCTTGACTGTTTTCAACAAGGGCGGCGTCCTGCCTTCCACCAAGATCCTCACATTCTACCGCAAGCAGCCCTTTGACTTGGAGGCCCGCTATGCAAACTCTGAAGAGCTTCCTGGCAAAACGAACCCTTGGATTGGCCGCTTCTCTGTGAAGGGCGTCAAAGCTGATGGCAAGGAAGACTTCATGATTTGCAAGCTCAAGGCCCGAGTCAACATCCACGGTGTGCTGAATGTCGAGAACGGCTACTACGTCGAGGACCAAGAGGTCGAGGAGGAGGTCAAGGATGACGACAAGAAGGAGGACGACAAGAAAGATGCCGATGTGAGTATTCGACTAGATTCGGGAGATGACCGGGAAACCAGCAGGTAAAAAACTTAACTAACACCCTTTTCATAGGCTATGGATACCGATGGCACAAAGACTCGCAAGGTCAAGAAGCAGGTCCGAAAGGGCGATTTGCCCATTGCTAGCGGTACTGCATCACTGGATGCCAGCTCGAAGACTGCTTTGATGGAGAAGGAATCCGCCATGGTTATGGAGGATAAGCTTGTTGCTGATACAGAGGAGAAAAAGAACGAGCTTGAGGCCTACATCTACGATCTCCGAGCCAAGCTTGATGAGCAGTACGCCGACCTCTCCAGCGAGGACGAGAAGTCTGCCATCCGAGCTAAGCTCGAGGCGACAGAGGTATGTGAATGGCGTGCTCCCTCTAACTTGTCTTATGTGGAACAAGGACTAACTGCAAGAATAGGACTGGTTGTACGATGAAGGCGACGATGCTACTAAGGGTGTCTACGTCTCCAAGATGGAGGAGATCCGTGCTCTTGCCGGACCTGTCGTTCAGCGACACTTTGAGAAAGTCGAGGCTGAGCGCCGTGCCGTCCAGGAGCGCGTCGAGGCCGAGCAGGCTGCCAAAAGAGCCGCTGAGGAAGAGGCTCGCAAGGCTGCTGAGGCCGAGAAGGCGGCCCAGGGCGGATCAGACCAGGAGATGAAGGACGCCGATGCTCCCACCGAGTCCGAGGAGGCTGGCGACCCTAAATAAACACCACGCGGTTGTTGAGAGATGATGATATCTCCAGAGAAGGATATACAGTATAGAAAAGTTGACTTTTGGTAAAATACGGAGGGAGGGACTGTCATGAGGAAAAACATGTCTACACATTCTAGATCCATTTATATCATATGCCCCAAGTAGTTATGACCTTTTTAAACACATGAAGGGGATTCTTTTAGATTTTGACTCGAGCCACTTCAAGTCTGATAGCAGCAAGACAAGTTGTTCACGCCAAACATTCTTGAAAAGAAATTGTCCAATGCAATCTCTCTTTCTGCCATAAGTCTCTCGTGTTCGCTAATACCTGTGCCTATTTGAGTTTGAATTGAAACCTATTCCATCGAGCCTATTTGATTTCACTCCTCGCGGCCATGGGTTTCATCTCTCTCTAATGACAGCTAATACACCAATTTTGTAGAAACGAGTTTTTTTTCTTCTTCTCTCCAAACGCAACTATCTCTTTTATACTCGATACAAATGATTGTCGCTTCTTGTTTGACAATCTAACTAACCGCAACACCTCCTTCCCCCTTCCGATGCGATTTCCTGCAACCAAACGAACAATGCATATAAGGAGAGGCAAAACAAGTTTTTAAACGGTCCAAAACCAAATAAAAGAGATGAAGAAAGTCAAAAATGCTTTTGTGATAGAAAAAAAAAAGAATGAAACAAGAACAAGAGGGGGGAAAGGTGTCAAGACGGCGGACTTGAACAAAGCTGATTCGTCTTCATACCAGAGCTGTGTCGGCGAAGCAGAAAGTAAAAAGATTCAATGTTCTTTGTTTTTTTTTAAATTCTCTTCCTATGTCAACCGCTTTAGATATCAAACAGGGGCTTTAGCTTGATAATCAGCTGCCACTCCTCGTTGGTCACTTCCTTGCGGTAAAACTCCTTGAGGGTGTCAATGCTCTTTCGGGAAATCTGGCTGTAGAGCGTGTCGGCCTCTTCCAGGTGTCGGCCATAGATGGGCTGGTGGCCACCCATTTCAATCTTGACGGCAACAGAAGGCTGGCCCTTTTTGCAGACTGGGATTTGCTTGTGATCTCTCTCAATAGATGTACTAAGAACAACTGCATCAGTAACTGAAAATGGTAAAAGGGGGGAAGGGGGCAAGATTGCAGGCAGCAATGAAACTTACACTCTACCAAGGGCAACAACTTCTTTGGCACCTGTCGTGGGATTGGTCTTGACAGCCGCAATCGGTGCATTGATCTTGAGCTGACCCTCAATCACATCCACACCAATGACAATAGGAGCAGTCTTGTTGAAAACAGCAACCGGCTTCAGGACGCAAGGGAAGACTGCCAGCATCTTGGACTCTTCCTTCTTCTTCTCCAACATCTCATCCATGTGCTTGGTGAAATTGTCAAACAAGTGGTAGATGATGTCGGCGGTGAAAATCTTGATTCCTTGATCTTCGGCGTATTGTTGGGCTTCTTTGTCGACCTTGACATCGAAACAGAGCATCACGGCATAGTCAGGCGCCTTCTCCAACATGATACCACACTGCATCACATCACGCTTGTAGACTGGGCCGATACCGACGTTGGCGACGGGAATCTTGCAGTCCTTGAGGAAGTCGAGCAAGGCCTCCAGTGAACCAAGAGTGGAGGCTTGCACACTGACACCACGACCAGAGGTCTCGACTCTGCTAAGAAGGTTTGCCAGATCGGACTCAACCTCGTCAACAATGTCATCCTCGTCATCATCAGGACCGACCACCATCAGTCTGGAACCGGCGATGGCTCCTTCTAGGCCAGGAGCGCTAATCTTGACACCAAGAGCGGCCTTGACCTCCTTGTTGTGCACATACGCCGATTTGAGACGCAGTTCACGTAGCGGCGCTGGAGTCAGCAGAGCTCTGATATTTGTCACAATAGCACCTTCAGTACCACACAGCACGATTCGGTCGCCTTCTCTCAAGATACCGTTGGACAGGATGACATCAATAGTCATACCGAATCCCTCAATGGCCTTGACCTCAAGAACTGTTGCCTGCACCTCGGACAGATACATGAGAGAGCCAACCATACGCTCCTGGGTGAGCTGGAGGATAAGCTTCAGCATATCTGGGATACCCTCACCAGTGTGCGCTGATGTTGGCACAAGCGATACGAACTTGGCCATCGACTTGTTCTGGTAGAAAAGCTCCGAGTTGAATCCCTGCTCGGAGAAAGCCAGCTTGGTCTGCTCTAGACGGTTCTTGAACTCGTTCTGGACGGCCTTGCTCTGAAGCGCCAGACTGTCCTGGAAGCCGTTGTTGTCAACCTTCTTCCATCCGTAAAGTCTGTCAATCTTGTTGAGCGCCACGATAAAGGGCGTTTTCCTCTCACGAAGCATGCGCATGGACTCCAAAGTCTGCGGCTCAAGGCCGTGCATGATGTCGACGACTAGAATAGCAATGTTACACAGGGATGAACCACGAGATCGGAGGTTGGAGAAGGACTCGTGGCCAGGGGTATCAATGACAAGGAGACCAGGCACCTTGAATTCGAACTCGTTATCCTTGTTAACAACAGCCGTCTTTTGTCTGATGGCGTCGACGGGGAAGTATGTAGCACCAATCTGCTGGGTGATACCTCCGGCTTCGCCTTCCTGAACGTTGGTCTGTCGGATCTTGTCGAGGAGCTTGGTCTTTCCGGTATCGACGTGTCCCAGAATACAGCAGATGGGAGAGCGCAGGTTATCCTTGGATCGGGCGGCCAGGGCGGCCTGGTGAGCCTTCTCTCGGCGGTCGGCAGCCTCCTTTTTGCGTTGAGCTTCGAGTTGCTGGGCTTTTGATACAGCTTCGTCTTCGGAGTCGTCCTCTTCGGATTCGCTTTCGTCTTCCTCCTCCTCGTCTTCATCTTCCTCCTTCTTGGCTTTGGCGGCAGCCTTCTTCTCGGCCTCCTCATCGGAATCTGCGTCCCAGCTATCCTTGACGTCCTCATCTCCGCTGGCAGCAGCAGCAGCAGCTTCCCAGTCATCCTCAACGTCGCTCTCTTGGGTGGCCTTGGAGGCAGCAGCCTTGGCCTCAGCGGCGGCCTTTTCCTTTGCAGCCTTTTCCTCGGCCTCCTTAAGGGCCTTCTCGGCTTGGACTCGAGCTCTCTCGGCGGCCTCAGCCAAAGCAGCCTCTTCGTCCTTCTGTAAATAGGGGAGGTTGATCGTTAGTGGCAAATATTGGTAAAAGGGAGGGTATGGCTTCTTACCTTGTCATTCTTGCCTCTCTTCTTCTTGCTGTCATATACGACCTTCTTCTTAGGTGCGCCCTCTTCTTCCTGAGGTCCGATCTTGATGCCTGCCGCAAGCATCTGTTGAAGCTTCAGCTCGTTTCGGGCCTTCTCTTCCTTCTGCGCCTTGGTGAGGAATTTGCCCTCCTTCTTCAGCTGCTCAATGCGCTCCTTTTCGCGCTGCTTCTTCAGAGCCTTCTGTTCTTCCTTTTTCTTGTTTTCCTCGGCCAGTCGCTTCTCTTCCTCCTCGGCCAAGGCCTTGGCTTCAGCTTCCAGTCGGACGGCCTCCTCCTGTTTGCGGCGCAACTCCTCCTGTTGCTTTTGAATCAGGGCAAGATGTGCCGGAATCTTCTTCTTTTTGCCTCCCGTCTCGGCGGGAGCAGGAGCGGGAGCAGCCTCCTTTTCGGCTACGGGCTCATCTTTGGCGGTCGTCTTTGCCGGCTCTGGAGCCTTCGCGGGTGCCGGAGTCTTCTTCTTCGCAGCCTAAATTCATCATCATTGTCATAAGTCGGAAATGGCCAATGGTGTTGATAGACGGGGGATGCCATACCTGTTCCTTCTTACGCTGCTTCTCACGCTCCTTCTTTAGCTTTTCCTTCTCTGCCTTTGTGAGTATCCTGCCGGGCTCCTCAAGGTCATCCTTGTCATCGTTCTTTGCAGCCGGGGCCGGTGCAGGCTTGCCTTTGCCGCCCTTGCCTTTCTTCTGCGGCAGAGCAAACTCATCATCGTCTAGAGATGCCTCAACCGGTGCTTTAGCAGACAGATCCTCCACCACGGGCTCAGGTGCCGGCTCCTCGTCCACAATGCCCTTCTTCTTGCGCTTCTCCTTGTTCTTGCGCAACATGGCCATCAGACCGCCGCCACCAGCAGCCTCGCCATCCTCGCCATCCTGCTCGGCGGCAGGGGGGGCATCACCAGCCGGGGCGATGCTCTCTCCCAATTCCGCTTCCCAGTCCTCCTGGGCATTCTTGTTCCCCTTCTTCTTCGGCGCCATGTTGGTGGTTTTCGTCGGTGGTGGAAAGGGCGAAAAAAAAAGAGGAGGGGCAGTGCAATTAAAGGAAGAAACCCTAGAAAATGAAATTCAACCCCGCAGTCTTGAAGAAAATGGGGGAATGGGCAAAGATGGTTCTCCAAAAGGAAAAGAAGAATGGGAGAACAATGCAATGGGAGAAGAAGAAAAAAAAAATCAACAGGAAAAAAACGGCCGGAGATAATACTGAGCTGTCCCGCACTAATCACCCGCCACTTGTTTCTGCCTACCCGTAAATTGTTTGTGGTGGTTAGACGAAAGCCTTGTAAGTGGGCTGGCCTTTTAGGCTTCGACTTTGCGGGGCAGATGGAGACTTTCTGCTTGGCATCTATTACTGTATATGGGCAATATGGGACACGAAAGTTTGATCGCTTCACTGTTTGCTTTAAGTCTGCGGCGTACGGATCATCTGCTACATTCTTTTTTATGTTAATTCAGAGACGGGCAGATGGGTATTTTGCAGCTATTCAGCGCTAATCAAGATATTTGCGCACATGTATGAATCACAAACTTCCCAGTCGAGGCAACGTTGGCACAAGTATTGCACCCTTCAACAAACAAGAAGGCTCAGATATACTTGTATTCTAGAGGCAGGATGATGACAAAAATCAACAGACTTACTTGATATCATCGCTTGTGAATATACCAAAGACCGAAATCGTAGTCATATACCATTTATGCCATGACAAAGTTGACAAGCCTTTACAATGCCGGCGACACGAGAAACTTGATAATATCATAGCCCAGCTCAAGGTATTTTTCTCGCCGCCTCGATTCACCCTCGTCTTTAAAGTCAGCAGTGTAGCTCCCTCCCCCTATAGCATCGAGGTGGCTGCAAAACAATGCAAAATTGGCCTCGGATCTCACAAGCCGTTCCAGCATGTGCAGAGCCAGACACCGCTTCAGCATGTCTCCGTCAATGTGCATCATCTTTGGACTTGGCTGCAAATCCGGATCCATAATATCCACCTTTTCATCGCGATGCAGTATATTGAGTGAAACAATACCGCCTTTCCTTTGCGCCAATGTCTGGACCGTAAATAAAAATCGCCATAGCTCAAAGCTAAGCAGCGAAAATTGGCGCAATGTGCCATCTAATGAGACACCAATGATATCAGATCCATCGTGAGTGGTCGGTAGTGTCCCATAGTGTCGTTGAGTATTGTCTATGAGCCATGCTGGCCTGTTGCGGGCTCGCGCGAATCTCCTTATGGAGGATGCTAACATGCCTTCGAATACAACGTCAAGCTCCTTGTCCCGTTGCCCAAAGGGGACCCAAACTCCTGCGATGACACCTCCTTGGTCCGATATGAGAGTCAAAGGGAACCGACCGTGGCCGTCCGTTGGGTCACCAATGTCTATCATATGAACCGATCGCCTAGAGACCTGGTCGCCATGGATGAGCTCCATGGACTCTTCATCTGCTGCAGACTGGTAGTCAATTATTTCCAAAGAATGCAGAGCCGTCAGCGCAAAAAGCTTGCCCCTTGATACACGTAGAGAGATTGCTGGGGAATCCAGCTGGAATTCTTTCACAGGCTTCAGTTTTCTCTCCACAAGGTCGAGGACTTCCCAATGGAGTGTGCGGTCGACGCAGTAGATTAGTCCTTCTGCATCCCCGGTGATCGAGAAGATTTCACCATGAAGACGTTTTTTGTATCGTGTCCAGTATCTCAACTGTCTGCTGTCGGGCTCACCCGGGCGAGCATAAAACTTTTCCGTAGATACGATGATGAGCTCTCCGCCTTGTGTAGTTACGAGAATAAAGGGAAACGTCTTCCCATCTTTCTTGTATAACCATTCATGCAACCCAAATATCTTATCGCGGAGACGGCCAAGGCCAGAGATATATTCAACAGGGTTTCGATCCTTGTCGGTTGCGACGGAGATGATCAGTCCCGTCTCGGGGTCAATAAACAGCAGAGTGGACCTATCATTCATAACCATCGCAACAACCAGGCAGTTCAACGTTTGTGAGAATATAATTCTCGTTGGAGTACCCTGAATAGGAATAGACCTGGGCACATTTCCAACGTGAGGGCCAAAGTCAGCCATGAGCAGCCTTGAGCCAGCGAGTATTAGAAGGGATGTATGCCCTTCTTGCCCGGAGAGATTTTGTGGGATCCGGTAAATAGAATGAATCAGAGGCGAGGGCATCGCCGGTTCGCTCGAATCTGTTGGCCATATAAAGTGTTTGTTGGTAAATTTGCAATCCTCTGAGGAAAAGTCGCTAAGCAGGATCAGTTTGTTATCACAGCAAGCAAAAGCCATCGACGTTCCAGTGTAGGGGATTGAGGATGGAAACACGTCAACCCGTGATCCCCCAATGACTTCAGAACTCCATACCAAATTGTCTGGAGATTGATCAGATATTCGAGCAGTGATAAGACTTCCGCAGCGAGTTCCCAGAACAAGATCAACCTGGTCAGCGCCCTGGTGAGCTACCGAGATGCTCGTCAGTGCCTCGAAGTCAGCAGCACCACCTTCGTTCTCTGTATCATGTCAATCAAAGTTCGTTGAAGCGTGGTCAAACGGGGTGCAAGACGTACCATTGCTAGATTTGATGGGTTTTGACACAATAGCCTCCCCAGATGTTGAGTAGATGGATATCCATGGTACCCCATTGTACATGGAAGCAGCGACAATGAAATTGTTGCTCGAGACGGTGAATATGGAAACGCATGTTACTTCGCCTTGTGCATCCCAACTCCCTATCATGGAAAAACTGATGCCCTCGGCTTTCATAGCATGCAGCCGAGAGACCTCTCCAACGTGCGTGGAGAATACGGCGGTATGTCCAATGCAAAAAGCACTTTCTGCAGTGGTATTGGGTATACCAAGGACTTCTGCAATGACACATCGAGAACTGGCCAGCAAGTCAGAATTACGGTTGAAAGTCGTGACGAGCTTAACGGAACACCTTACCTTGCCGTAGGAGTAGCCACATTAATGGAAACTTCAGTAATTTGAACTATAGTCTCTGATACTTGAATAGTATGAAGAGTCCTGGACGCCAAATCGAAAGGCGTGTCTTCGGCTGGTACGGCATCGACTTGATCCAGGCTTTCTGAGAACCGAAGAACAACTGATGAATGCGGCAGTGCCAATAGTCCATACAGCTCTCTCTCGTTGTTGCGCTGTGCTGTAAACGTCCATGCTTGTCTAATGGGCTCACCCGTTTCGATATCCAATCCAATCCGAGCCTGTATTCCCCATCTCCATTGTACTACACTTCCTCTGAGGCCCCGACCAGATGCGGTGAAAATGCTGTCTTGTTTGCGCATCTTGTTTCTTTTTTGCGCTGTTGGCCTGGACTGCGCTGTTTGAAGATCCGTACTGCCTCCGTGCCAGCTCGAGTATTCGTGCGTCGTTGTCATATCAACGACGGGAGACCAATTAGGGAGGATGCTGACCTGCTGGAGATCTTCACGAGGGGCGAGCTAAAAGGGAAAGGAAAACCCGCAATGTCAAAATATAGTTCACGATATATCTGATACTGCTTAACGAGAGCTTACCTTCCAAATGCCGCCCGGGCCAGAGTCTCCGCCTATCATGAGAACGTCGGAAAAGATGTCATACGCCAACGTGAATGCCGTGTCAATATTGGCGCCTAGGCATCCAACATTGGTCACCGAAGGGAGCAATTCAGTTGCGTCAATTTCGATATGAATGATTGCGCCATCTTCACGGGCCAGATATATAATATCTGTTTTTTCAAAGTACTTCTTCCGGCGAAAGGGCCTTGCCCAGGCGACCCAGAGCGGCTCGCCAGTACCATGATACAACGGAGTGCGCGCAGGAGGCTGCGTCGGCAAAGACTCGAATTCAGGCGAGCCCGAAAGCGCATACTTTACAATTCCAATATGGAACTGAGAAACAGCGAAAAAGGCTGTTTTAAATCTGATCGGAATAAGCAGCAATGGCATCCTATGCTCCTTAGGCAGTCGGGTGCCAGTCCTTTCTTCAGCAAAAATGAGCTGGAGGTCTTCGCCAAGCTCCCATTCATACGTTGCCATTCGGGAAACAGGGGGCCCACGACTCCTCTCCCTTCGAGCCACGATTAAGATCAAGATAACATGATAGTCATCCTCACGGCGTGGGAACAAGAACTCCAATTTGTGGATGGCTCCGCTCACAGCACGGATGCGTATGGATCTGATGGGTTCGATAGACCCTAGTTCTGTGTATTGCGCATTGAGCTCTGACAATGGCTCCAACTCGTAGACCACGAAGATGCCTTCTGGACTCGCCGCAGCCATATATCGCGAAGATGGGTCCACGGCAAGCTGATATCCCAAGTAAGGCAGCAGTCGCGGGTTATCATATTTGGTTATGACAAATTCCAGCGTGTGGTCAGGCCCCTCTCTGAGGAAGAGAAAAAGCAGCTGACAAGACTCCAGCATCAATACGAGCAGCTGTGGTGGAAGCGAGCGACTTTGGAGGTCGTTGAAAATCCCATGTGCGCCAGGAGACAGCGGAGAAGACGGCGGTTCTGGTTTGACGGCGACGCCGTATGGGTCATCGTCTAAGCCATGCTCCAGGTTGTCGCCGAGAACAACAGCGTTTCGAATTCGGAAACCAAAGTCAGACTTGCGTATAACATCATGGACCTGGCCGTCTCTCCCAAGTTGACTGATTTGGATGAAATTTTCCTGATAGATGTCAGCCAGGGAAGCGATGGGATAGTATCAGAAACCCCACGACTAGCCTAGAACAATGTGACTTGGACGCAGTAGAATAGCTTGTCATGACAAAGGAGACTTACACCAATGAAGGCAATATCATTGTGAGCGCTGGAGCGCAGTCGAACGGGAAGCACCCATCGAACCACAGGGCTTTCAACAATGGTCTGGGATAGAATACCGCAGGCGGGGGGTTGTGGCAGGGGTTCAGAGGCCGGTTGTGGTGCGGCAGAAGCCTTCAAGGCAGCTTGCAGGTTGACAGTTTCGGTAACCCATTCACCATCTCGCAGAACTCTAGTTTGGAAGGCCATGCTGTGATTATCTTATCACAACATCATCCAGAACGGTGAGAAAATAGGGGGGAACTAGGCAAAGCAAGTGACTCAAGATCGGTGGAACTCTCCTTCTGTTTGCACTAGTCAACTAGGACGACAGATGGCTGGAATGAGCGTATAATATCAGGACAAGTCACACAGCCAGAAGTGCATTTTACTTGTTGCTTTGACTCAGTGGGACGATGTCGTGATCATATCGGCCAACGGCTAGAAGAGAGACGAATAGTGATGCTAGTGCAAGGCCGGGCTGAGCTTAGGCACTCTCTGATGACGCCGATGTTGGTACGTGCAGTGCTCACAACGTTTCTCGATCTAACTGAGAGGCGATGAAGACGCTTATGTCTGGTCTTGAAGAGACCATTTACGCCAAGCCAAAGGCAGTGGCTCGGGCTAGAGGCGACAGAGTGAGCGGTTTTCAGGCGAGTCACGGCTAAACCAGGCGAGATTCTCGGGAAAAGGAAGAAAGAAGAAGCCCAAGGAGAGAAGCAGGCCAAAGGATGGATGAGAAAAGCTGGAGGCAGCAGCTTGGAGGTGCAGAGGAAGAGCTCACTGGTGGCTGGCCTAAGCAGGATGAGGTGGGTAACGTCAAAAAGAGACCTGCATCTGCATGTACCTGTTTGCAGAGGTACCTACTAGGTAGGTAGTACTGTGCAACTCGGGTTACATGTACTTACGGAGCAGAGTAGGTACCTGAGAGGAATTGGCAAGAAGCAACGGCTAGGTGCGCCCGCAAGTACCAGAGCTATTCCTCAAGGACGGTATCAAAGTGCCAGAGCGACGAAGAAGCTGTCTGCCCACCATCCACTAACATTGAAGTACCTCGAGCTGTACAAAATGTGGAGTGGGGCCGCGGTTGGGTGCGTGTATCCACCACTCGACGCTACCCACTCTCTTGTACTGCACCAACAGCAACTACCTACCTAGTACCTAGTACTGTACAGGCAGTACCAATACTAATCGATACATGGGTAAATTTGATATATGACTCGATTCTGAGCCTCGCTCATCGCAGAGTACATAAGGTATCTAGGAGTATTTGTCGGCCGTTGCAGGCATGGCATCGGTTGGCTATAAAGCTGGCCGTCTTCAGTATCGTTCAAAGCCGAGCAACCGACTTGGGTGGGAGAAGCAAATTTCATGTGTAATTGGGCACATCTATATCCGTCTACTAACTTCGTATGCAGTAGTATGGATGTAGACACAATCCTCCCAAGCATCCCCTCGCATACAGGATCTAGTAGAAGCAAACCAAGTGTGCTCTTCGTTATATATACCAGTACCCAAATGCTACCTAGTACCATCCTTCAAAAGTAGGTACGTATTACCGTGGCTATACTAGATATGTCTCAGTTGTGAATGTCACCAGGAAGCCAAGAGGCAATACATGTCGTAAATCGTGTCCAGCATATCCCTGACACGCTAACCTCCATGACCATGCATTCGTAAAGTAAAGTAGCCTTGAAACGGTCTCTAAAAGCAAGCACCTCGGGGTTGCCTATATGAATACGGTTGTTGGCACTCGAGTCAGCCTCCCACATTGACTAGCTACTGTATCAGGCATCTCATTTGGGAGAAAATACTTGTGGCTCGGGTTCAGGTTTACTGACTTGACCAGATCCATTCAAATACGGGTACCAACCACAGGTAGCCATCTGTTATCATTCGCTGAAAAGACACAAGCATTAGTCTCTTTTCTTGCATTGAAATAGTGATCAACAGCGTGGCAAGTGGATACAAACGATGCTACGAGACGGGGTCTTCGAATAGTAAGTGAGGGTTTTCTTGATTTATGGTGTAAAAACACGGGTTTAGCCGCCACGTTGTGGGTAGTGACGGGTCAGATTTGGGCGTAAGGGGGGGCACATCATAGGCCGAATGCTCACTTATAGAATCTCCATCATTCGACTTTTCCTGCAAACCTCCGTTTCCTCCCTTGGCTAATTTCATCCCATTGCTACAAAGTACATGCAACTTTGAACAGGCAATCCATGGGCGTAAGGGCTGTTCTCCCTGGCTTCCCTGCCACCTTCAATGATGAACGTGGCACGAGCGAACGGAGTCTTTATGCATGCCCCTCCTCATCCTTTCTTATCACTGACTGAGGGGTAAGAGTCAAAGAGCGTCTCTCTGGTCTCCTTGCAGACATCTCGAGTCATGCATACCGTCGCAGTACATCTCCAATACTTCACGTACCCGAAGATTGCATCTTGAAATAGCAATTATCAACTTTTCTAGAGACATCCTAAATAATCATGAAAGTTATTGTTGGATTTGTTACATACAGATGACGAAGACGACTCAATAGACTGACCACAGAAGTTTGGACGCGGTTGAAAGAGTCTTTTCAAAGTGATTTCAGTACCCATGCTGTACTTCAATTCTCAAGCATAAACGTATATATGTACTATATGTAGCAAAGGCGAAGGTAACTCATCCATTGCTACATGGACTTCGCATTAATGTAGGAATGCAGCATAGGTAGATGCAATGAGACATTAAGTATGACGGCGCTTGTCACAAATAAGGTAGGGTAGCACTACTAAATTTCTACTTCCATTAATATCATATCAACTATTAGCTATGAATCTACCACTAGCATCTAGCATGGGCTGCTGAAGCACCGTCTCTTGAATCTCTTCGCATCTCATCATGTCTTCAATGTTCTTATGGAGACTATTGCCAACCACTTCCTGCAGCCTTCCCTGGCCGTCTCCACTCGGTGAGCAATGAGACAAGGATCTGAATCTTAAAGGGTGCAGAGCCTGGCCAACCAGCGGCTCCCATTGGTGGGTCTTTGTGAGAAGACGGGCTTGCCGCGTTGTTGTGGTTTAAACCTGGTTCCCTGTCTACCAGCCTTTGGAAATGCAAGTATGTCGCCATATTCAAGTAATCACAGTACTAAGGCAAAATTTGGGTTGCTGAAGAACATAGCGTACGAATGGGGCACACTAGGTATTCCATGAAAGATAGGGCAGCCTTCAATGGTTAACTGAGTAGAAGCCTTAATAAAGTGTCCTAACTTTGGATTTACGCTGCGAACATGAAGTTTATTAGCCCAAAATCTGTGAATTCACATACCTAGTACTTCGGTACTCGGTTTAATACATGTATGCATCTTTTCTCACACCCACTGCATATGCCTCCAACAACTACCTATAATATTACTAGCTTAGTATATATTCACCCAAGCTTATATACCGTCACTGCCAATTTCCCAACCTGCTGTACTTACTAAGTAATAAGATTGTCGTAAGAATTGTAATTTTGATACAGAGCATTGAGGACTTTCCAATTGACTACCAATTTAGCGTTCTTTCAATGCCGTAATTCTACCATCAGGCGACTACCTTTACGTACTAATGTACTTGACCCAGTCGAATGAAGAATTACCTACATTAAGAGCAAAAGCAACTAGCAAATCAGCAACAGGTACTCGCCCAGATTCCACTAGCTACGGCAACTTTAGAGAAGCTCGTGCCACTGGATGAAGAGCTGGCTCAACTTTCTGACAGTCTCTCAGCTCACGGGCCCCTATTTCTCCTTACTCTATATACCTAAGCATCTAAAGCATCTCCAACTTCATATTCGCTATATTATACTACTAAGTCCTATAAGATTAAGTTTCTGAATCCTCCTGTCAACTGTAGGAAAATGCGAACAATTCGAGGCTCCCCACCACGCCCACACGGTACCTGCTGTTGCATCCATTCATTTGCCAATCCCTCAAACCCAATCTCCCCTTTCTTCCATTCCTCCATCATATCAACCCATCTACCACTCTCCGAGCCCTGCCTCCATTCAGCCATCTCCTCGTCAATCACCATCTTCCCCAACTTACCACCTGCTATTACCAGCAATGCCGCAACCGCCTGCTTTAATACGTCTGTTCCACGACATCTCCCCCACTCAGCCTCTCTCCTACCCGATTTCCTGTCATCTCTTGATATAGGCTGGCATACTGCTACCGGGAACCTGCATGTCTGGCAGGTTCCGTAGCCCTCATCTGCCTCTTTATCTTCGCCCTCGTCTGCATCTGCATCTGTCCCTTCTTTCTCCTCTCCATCAAGGCCCGATAGCTTATTCACAAGCGTTCTAAATCTGTCAGACTCATTCCACATCCTACATACTCTCGCCGAGTGTGTATAACATGACTCGCTCCAAGTATATGCCCTGCATAGCTGGCACTGGATTGCTTCCTCGCCCCATCCCCGAATCCTTGCCTGAACCGCCCGCCAGTATAAATCCATACATGTATCCTTATAGCGCTTTAGTTCCTCTGCGGCATCGTCCAGAGCATCTTTGATATATCCTTCATCTGCCGAGTTGATATCCATCTTCATCCTCTCCCTTCTATGCCGCTTCTGCTTCCTTCTTGCTGCTGCCACGTGGTTGACAGTCGAGTCCCAATCATCCCACTGCTGAAGGCTTAATGCGTTTAACTCGACCTGTCGTCTCTCTATTGCTTTGAGCACCCATGCTTCTTCCACCGCCATATCCAGCTGGTAAAACACCCGCAGCATAATCATCATCTGCCGCGAATCCCACCACATCGGCGACATAAGCCATTTGCCCACTTCTAGCCCGCCCAGGTCCAGCTTGTTGTTAAACTGGGTTCGGCTGCCCTCTTGCCAAATCTTTACTTATTGTAGAAGAGTCATCCCAGACGGCAGCTGAAACGTTAACATCGCTGATACTGCATGGATTACCACTAGGTAAAACCTGCACCACTCATCGTCTATCCGATGCCATGCCCTGTCATCCCCACGCCGCTCGCCCTCTCCGTCTGTTTTCTCCCACATGGGACATCGAGATCGTGGCAAGCAACACCCGCTGCACCACGAAACCTCTCCATAGCCTCCAATTCCTCTGTCTTCAATATCAACTAGTGCTTCCCGAAGACGAGACTCGATAAGGCACGCCATCTCCTTCGCCGGCCTTTGGCATTCAGACATTGCGTGCTTGTTGCAGGTTATGTCTCGGTAAAGAAAGCAGAGCGGGTATCTAACAGCCCACCGCTCTAGCTGTTGCTGAAACGCCTTCCCATCGTCGTCAGGCCTCCGGTCATCCTGCCAATCTCTCCACCTCCTAGGGTCTTGCTGCCTCATGTCCGGCTCGAGGTACCACTCATACCATTTGTATAGGTCATCCTCTGACCACGCCCCAATTGGTTTGACCGTTTTATAGTGAATCAGCGAGTTTTCCAGTGCGCCTTGCAGTACACTGCTTGCCCGTACCGATTCGCGTGTTTGATATATAAGAGGGAGCTCTCGTAACGGATGATGACGATAGAGTTGCTGACGCTGGTGAGGGTAATTGGAAATCTTTCTATTCTCCTCTCCTCCACCCTCCACCCTCCACCCGTATTCGCTGTAATGCCGTGCTAGAGTTGGCATCTGGTTGTGTGCCTGCGGGTGAGCGGCTAGGGAAATAAATCGATGCGACAGTTGTCTTTGGGCGTTTATTTGCCCCATGGAGCTGCTCCTTATCTAATGCCCGTTTGAACATTGTTACCCTCTGGATTGGTTATCGCGGTTTATTATTTATTATTTGGCTTGTACAATTAAAAAAGAAAAAGAATCGCGAATATGTTGTTGCTTCTTCAGTGTTGGGAGAAGAAAGTCGGTCAGTAGGATGATTAAATGTCAAATCGGATATTATTATAAGGTATCCTTACCCTAGTAATTAATCTGTATCTTAATATAGGTATATCAAGATAGTAAGGCAGATATAGATTGATATCTCTGTATTAGATCAAAGCTAATCACCTGTTTACATACAGACGGGGTTCAATCCGACACCCCTGCGGTTGGGTATAATGCATGTCAGGTAGCTTTGATGATGCCCAAGAGAATTATTGGCTAATACAGATTACCTCAGGGATATTAGGAACAATGACAGGTGGATTACATGCAATTGGAATTGTGCCCAACCGAGTATGTGACATTAATAAGGATAGCAAAATTGATTGCATGTGACAATATATAACGAAACCTGGAATGAAAATGAAATATGTATACGTTGTTAATTGACGCTGTTATAGTAGACCGGTGGCTGCTTGTTTTTTACATGTGACCCGCCAAAATACATGGAATGTACTACAGTAGCTCCAACGACCAAGCAAACGTCACGTCACCAGCACTAGCCCGATCCAAACCTCCCAAGATCAAAAAGCACCCAAATCTAGCACATGAGCCTGGACAAAGAGCTGGTCGATCCCGCTGGCCGCGACGATGAAGATGACGAGCCTGTTCCTGTTGCCCCGGAGGAGTCCACCGACGACCTCAACTCGCCAGCCGCCGCCCTGAAGACGAGCGAGATCCTGGCCGCCTGCACATGGAGAGATGCCACGCGCCTGAGAGCTCTCGCCGAGTCGGACGGCGGCCTGCTTGCCGATTCGCTTCGCCAGGCTGCCTGTATGTCTCTGCCTCTGGCCACTTCTCCTTCTTCTGAAGGCGTTCGCTAACAAACCATCTGCTATCTGCATAGGGCCCATCCTGCTTGGTCTAACCCCCCCTACCGACGAAAAGGAACATCAAGGCGACGGCACGCCGGCAGCAGATGCCGATGCCGATGCCGCTGGTGGTCATTGGAAAGAGTTGCCGCGCCACAGAGATGAGGACCAAGTTCAGCTCGACGTAAACCGGTCCTTTGTTCATTACCCTAGCGGTATGCTTCTCCCCTGCCTATGTCGTATAATACCACTCGATTAACGTACCAAAACTGACGCCTTCTTCAGACCAGTCTGAACCGGAGCTACACAAACGGAAACAAGAGCTATCAGATCTCATCGTCGAGGTTCTTCGCCGATACCCATATCTTTGCTACTTTCAGGGATACCATGACATCTGCCAGGTATTCCTGCTCGTCCTGGAGCCAGCATTCAGGGCGCCTCTGGTCGCTCGGCTCTCCATTCTACGCATCCGCGACTTCATGCTGCCTAGCCTCAGCGCCACAACCGCACAACTAAGGCTCCTGCCCGACATCCTCGCCCGCGCGGATCCCGAGCTCCGGCGGCACCTTTCTAGCATAGAGCCTTTCTATGCGCTCGCCGGCACGCTCACCATGTACGCTCACAACATAGAGCGGTACAGAGACATCGCCAGATTGTTTGACGTCATCCTGGCCCGGGAGCCTACGTTCTCTATATACTTGTTTGCACAGATTGTCATAGACCGGCGCGACGAGATCTTTGAGATTGATGAGCCAGATATGCTTCAAGTCATTCTCGGCAGGGTCCCGCCGGAACTAGATCTAGATGATCTGATCAAGAAATCCGTGGACCTGTTCGTTCGTCACCCCCCGGAGGCGCTCCGATCGTGGTATCAAATATCGGCGTCAAGCGCGCTCAAAACTTGCAGAGACGTTGATGATAGCACGCGGCAAACGCTAGAGGATGGGCACCATTACTTTGAGAAGCAGGTCAAGGAAATACAGTGGCAGGAGCTGAGAATTGGGGTCAGAAGGAAGATGTGGATGTACAGGCGCCCTGTCAAATTCATCGGAGCAGCCATCATGGTTGGAGTTGTGGCATTCTATCTTCGGCGAAACCCTACTCTTGTCCAGTACATACGGTCCCTCTTCCCTGGCCAGCGTTGAGATCGTCGTTTACATAGGGGGCACAGATGAGTGAAGTATTAAATATATCCAATCATATAGGTTAATTGTACGAAGAAAAAGGACGGGCAGGAAATAAATAAAAAGACAAAAAAGAATCCGCTATACTAGTATTTACAAGGGCTTGGCTGTGTCTAGAGTGACTAAGTTTTCTGCAGATGTGCCTGTCTAATTATTCAACCCCTGCCCCGTGAACATGCTATGCCTCCTGACGCCATACAAATAACTGAAGCTAGAATCCAACCCTAGTTTTCATGACCATGCCTCAATCCAACGCTTACTCGCGTCATTATAAATCATAATCTTTGGGGTAGGAAAGGCAGCGGCGTAAATATGTACATCTATGATTCACCCTGGTATGTCTGTTTCAGCTGTTCAAAATGTTCTTGCTGTTCCTGAGCCAGCTTTCCCGCTTCATCGCCGATAATGGTGAGAATCAGGGAATAATTATTATATAGAAACCGCTCGCTTTTCCTCGTGTCACCATGTGACTGCGCCTGTCGAGCCAAAAAGGCTTCGACTTCGGAGCGCAAACGGCGAAGACTAGCGACGACGGGCTCATCGTCACCAGCTTCTGTGGACAGAGCCAAAAAGCCGTGGAGCAACTGCCCAAACCGCTGCGTGACCATGTGCGGTGCCGCTGACATCTTCATCTGATCGGCCTTGGCCAGTTTCGCAGGAGCAGCATTGGTCAACAGTCGGACGGATTCGCAATGGCGGTCCATAATGACCTGCAGCCGCGGCCAGAGCAACATGTTGGTGCCGTTGATGTAGCCGTCCACGGCAGGTACTTTTCGCCTCTGAAGGTCAAAGGCAAAGTGCTGGTTGAGTCGGATGCAAAGAAGAAGTCCCAGGGCATCGAAGCTCTCGCTGACGAGCGTTTTCGAAAGCACTCTGCCAACCTCAAAAGTTGGGTCAAATATGTAGTTGAAGTTTTTGGATATCTGCGAATAAGACAAGGCGGGTGCGAAGAAAGCCGCCAAGAAGGTATATTCAGCCGTGGCATTGTCGATGAGAGCCAGGTTAAAGTTTCGAAAGGGAACTTCCAGGTAGTGAGTTGACTGATCCTCCTCTGCCAGATATGATGAGATGGCCGAGGTGCTCTTTGTTCGTAGCATGTCAATCCGGCGCCCGAGATTGAATGCATCGTGTGGCGGGCCGGCAACACGGCTGCTCGACAGAACAGCAGTTTTCCTTGTTGCATCCTCTTGCCCCAAGACGTCATTTTTATCCAGAATATGAAGTTTAAGCTTGGCCAAAGCCCTCTCGTAGCGGGTGAATTGATTTAGATAGTACCACCGCATCGTATTCATGTACGCCTGTGAGATTTCTTCCGCAAGGGCGGCATGATGCTTATGCAGAAACGTATAGAGATCTTTGAACTTGAGGAAGTTCTGCTGCTGGATTATCTGGGCATTGATGTGAGGCGACCGAAGAGCCTTGATCTGGGCGACGAGAAAGTCTCGAATGCGCTCTACAGCCTGTGATGCTACATGTTAGTTGATTCCGCAGCCAGCTACAGGCAAAGGACCGCACCTTCAAGATTAGCTTCTCCAAGATAGGGCCAAGCTCCTCGCTGGCCTTGCCCTGTTGTGCTCCAGACAGCTTCTTAATGGCCGAGGCTCTTTTATCCACCTCATTCAATGTTTTGGCCCACAGCTCGTCGATATGGCCCGTCGTTATCCTGGAAATGGTATCGGGTGACACGCTCAGCTCTTCCACCAATGGGCCAAGCGCCTTTTCGATTCGTTTGCGGTTCTCTAACCGTCTACTCAATGCACTGGAGCGTGTCTGCAGTGTTTCAATGTCAGCCGACACGGTGGAAAGGTCGTTGCGAAAATCGGCGAGATTCATCTCGACCGAGTTCAGGATGTCGTCGCACGCAACAATGGACCGGTGCAAGGCGTCAAACCTGGCCTTGTCCTCTTCGTCTACAATTGGCAAGTCAGCAATGGATACAGCCAGTATGACTTCATATTACAGCCATAGACATGGCGTGACGCACATTCGCTCGCACTCTGCGGCCGGCGCAAGCTTGTGGCATCTTGGTTGAAGCTCCCGGCAGCCAGCTCCTTTAGGGACAGTCCACCGAAATCGACGTCAAATGCCAGATCCTCCGGGGTAATCAAGCTTGCCCTGCTTTGGGTCTTGCCCACGACCTCGGAATCTGCTGCCAGCAGCTTCTCCAAGACGTCCACCGGGTCCGGGGCCTGTCCGGGCTGCTGTCTCGCATCTGAGCCATTGGGCTTTCGGGACGACGCCAGCAGCGATGTCGTAGAGTCGCTTGACACCAAGGAGAGAGACGAGCCGCGCGGGGAAGGCCCTTGCCTCTGCGATGTGATGTAAGGGCTAAGAGTGCTCGATGTCCTTCGTGGTAGCGGCGAGTTGTGTCGGCTGGTGATCTGGGGAGTCGAAGGGCCAGACGCGCTGGCTGGGGTTGCTGCGAGACGGTCGAGCCACATGATGCGCAGCCAGAGTCGGAGATGGGGTTATCGATTGGTGAAGAGAGGGCGTCTCGTGATCATGACCGTCTCATAGCTTTGCGGAGGTGGTTTGAATGCCAGATTGTCACTAGTGATTCGGTGGATGGCGGGTAGCTGTGCTGTATGTGAGCATGAGCATGAGCATGAGCATACATGTAGCATGTACTCGCAACTTGTCGCTGCTAGCTGTACTGTTAGTACTCCGTAAGACGCTGCGAGGCTATGCCGATGCGCTGGTGGAGACGAACTTGGGGCAGTCAATTAGCGCCATGATTGGTGAAGGGGCGCTGTAGCAGCAATCAGCAAGCTGAACAGGATACGAAGAATCCATGGATGGACTACGAGTGTACAATCGGTTTCCATATCAGAGAGAATTGATTTCTCTAGATGTCTGGCTTAAATGTTACATCTTGATACCTACTATATCCATGTCAACATTCTTGTCATCTTTGATGAGGTTCTCCCTACCCGGTGCTGTTAATAAGTGCTCTTAGCAGCCATTGCCAAGCCTCATTTACCCAGAGGCCTGTATCCAGTACCTCTTAGTTTCTATTGAGGCCGCAAGCTTACGACACCACAAATCTGTGCTCACAATTGGAAAGCAAAATGCAGTGCTGTGAGTCAACCGGAACGGAACAGCATAAAAGACACAAAAAAGGGTTGAGAAAGACAAGACTCTGAGCCTGGCCGTAACAACGCAGCAACCGCAGGCTGATTGGCTCCAAGCTCCAAGTATACCTACACGTACCGCCTGTAGGGGCCCTTGTGCAGGTTCATCTGTCGACGACATTGAAACATCACGCGACTAAGAGGTCGGGGTACCATGCCATGCAGCGGAAATACACCAGACACCATGTACCAGAGCCCTCGCTGCCAGCTCACATTTAAACTTTGGTAGGAGAGCATTGCAGATGTTGCTCCTTTTGGGGAGGAAAAGCCCTATTAGTACTAAACCTTCTAGCAATACTAACTCCCGAGTCGTAGTTGCAGGTACCTCAGCTACATGTAGTACCTGTAGTAGTACAGAGGTGCTCAATTCGCACAAATTGCTGTGGTTGCTTTTGCAGCTCTCATGAACGAGTACGGCAGAAATACCAGCTCGGTAAAATAAGTCAATGCATCATGTCAGGCGGTTTGCAGATTCGGGATGCGGAGTTGTGTGTGATCATCTCCCTTGTGCCGAGCTCATGCAGCCTCCCCTCCCCAGAGGAAACCACCTCAGCTAGCTTGAAGAGAAGCCGACAGAGGTGCTACTGTAGTTGCTACCTAGGTAAGGTACCCTGATTTCACTGAGGGTCGGTAAACAATCTAGATAATTACTACCTTAGATAAAATAACTTGTGTTTCGGTGAGCACACCTGAACTGCTTCAAGCGTCCTCTTCTCTCATGTAATGGCTCGTGACAGTGCTCGTGTCCTGCACTTTTGGAAATGTTCCGCCCTAATAAGGCTGGCGGGCGGGACGAAAAAAAAAGAAAAAGAGCACCAAACCTTACTGGTTGGGCAGAAAAAAGGTACTAACTTGCTCCCTCCAAAACGGGTGCAAACTGTGTCCCACAGTCGCTCAAGCACCATTAACGCCAGGGCCAATCACACAGGCGAAAAAAAAATTCAGGTAACGCACCTTTTCTTCCCCCTCCGTCCACCCTTTGCTCTTCTCCTCTCACCTCTCAATTTCTCCTCTCCACATACTTTCAATACTCTCCACTGTCCTTTGTCTGCCACGCAGACTCTCTCCGACTTCCTTCTCTTCGCTTCACGACAAGCTCGATTTTTGCGCAATCCATCACCATGTCTGAGGAGGTAAGTCCATCGTCTGCTTCCGTTGTGCTGCCTCTGCGCAAAGGAAAAAAAAAACACCCCGCAATCATCTTGGCTGCCCCTCGACTGAGCGACACCCCACATCACAATATTGCTTTTTTTTTTTTTTTTTTTTTTTTGTTGCGAGATTCGCCAGATGAGATTCTGCGTCCCAAGATCGCCCCGTCTACAAGATCATCAGCATCAAATCACCTAATCAAACTGCAATCTTTTCGCACTCGCTTCATCACAAACTCTAAACGCTAACCAATTCGTCCACCTACAGCATGATACTACCTTCGAGTCCGCCGACGCCGGCGCGTCTCTCACCTACCCCATGCAGTGCTCTGCTCTGCGCAAGAACGGCTTCGTCGTGATCAAGGGTCGCCCGTGCAAGATCGTCGACATGTCCACCTCCAAGACCGGCAAGCACGGTCACGCCAAGGTCCACCTTGTCGCCCTTGACATCTTCACCGGCAAGAAGTACGAAGATCTCTCCCCTTCTACTCACAACATGGATGTCCCCAACGTCACCCGTCGTGAGTACCAGCTGGTAAGTAAATTATGCTCCCCAGATGAAACATGGAAGAAGGAAAAGAAAAGAGTCGAGCTTTATTAACATGATTCCGTAGCTCGACATCTCTGACGATGGTTTCCTCTCCCTCATGAACGACGACGGTGACACCAAGGATGATGTCCGCATGCCCGATGGCGAGATTGGCGAGAAGATCAACAAGCTCTTCAAGGTTGATGAGAAGGACACCAGTAAGTCCCCATTCTCTCCCCCTTCTTAACGCCCAAAAATGGTACGAAAATGGAGTGCATTCTAACCCAATTCTCAGACGTTGTTGTCCTTACCTCCATGGGTGAGGAGGCCGCCATTGAGGCCAAGGAGGCTCCCAAGCAGGCTTAAATTCAATCCTGACTCCCCCACCAAATGAGCACTACGAAGATTTAGGATTTGGTTATAGCCCCTCGTCACCTCTTTTCCTCCCCCACCTCCAGGCGTTTATTACGGCCGTCGTAACATCGAATATCCTTGGCTTGATGTATGGGTCGTTGCGTTCGAAGGTTGATGGATGGGATTTCTCTGCTAGTTACAATGCTCCGCATTTCAAACGCCCTTTCTGAGGGTCAATATTTTCCTTTGTACGCTCCACGAGTCATCGCCAAAGTTACCCATACAGACATGTGTGCGTAGCTGGTCGTCATGATGAAAAAGAAAAAGAAAAAAATGAACGTGCATACTGAGCTTGCTGCAATCGGTGAATAAGTGCAAACCGTACCGTGTAATTTATCGTAAGAGATGATGCCTCCAGATGATGTAGATTTGCTGTAGATCTGCTGCAGATTTTCTATAGATTTCCCGTAGATTTTCTGCAGATGGATTATAGAATGCTTGCAGCTGTCATTAGAGTTTCCGAGATGTGTGGCTGCAGTAGGTGAAAATTATAGTGGGTAAAATCCAAGGTAGCGTTACGCAAAGCCGCCAACAGGTCAATTGTACTTTTGATCAAGACAACAAACAAAACCTCATGTCCTATCCGCTGTTGTCTTTCAGTTGGACGAGCCTGAAGCGTCAGCTCATTGCATCGCCATCAGTCCGAGACCCCGGAGTTTCTCTCTTTTCTTAATCGGTGAACAGGGTGCAATATGAAGATAAACTTTTCTCAGAAGTGCTGCATAGACCGCAAAGTCTACACTTACTCGCCATAACTCAGCACCTCCATCTCTATCTGTCGTCTCTTCTCGCTGTCAGCATAATTCAAAGTGCACGCTCATAATGGAAGGGCCAGGAGAAGTCCGGAGAATGCCCCGAGGCGAAAGATGCCCCGAGTGTGGTAGCCAGAGATGGTACCTGCAAGATGGCCTGAGATTTTGCGCTCGGGGTCATCAAATCGAAGTTGGTAACTCTTGGTGATCTCTGCCTGGCTGTGAAATTGACTGGCCACAGGGGTTTATCCAATTTGATCTTGGTGACATTGAAGACTCTGGTAAAATGGGAGCCGTGTCTCGGCGTGAAAAGGCCCCGCGAGACAGAGGAAAGAGGGCGCCTACACTGACGGGCCAGGCCGGCAGGGATCTCTACCTCGAGGCTCTCCAATTGATTATTAGAAGCCAGGTTGCATGGCTCATCAATGAAAAGGGTCACAGAGAAGAGCTGGAAACTGTCGTTCGCGACTTATGGGATCTGCGAATCAGAGGGTCAAATTCTGGTATCGGTGACGATGCCCAGGGAGACGACGAAGACTTGGCAGTTTTCAGCTCTCAGCCCTCTCAGGATTCATCATCATCAAAATGGCATCCTCAATCCAGGAAGCAGAGCTGGGATCCCGAGCTGGGCTTACGATGGCCGTTGCCACGCGTCCCCGACACACTCGCAATCTGCTATTTAGGCTGCGTCCTCTTGAGGATACCAACTCATCTCGGTGAAATCGTTCGATGGGCCAGGGGCGGTAGCATTCCGTACAAAAAATGCGTAAGCATAACTATGCTCCAACACCTAGTTTCTCCATGTTAACTGGCGAATAGTATCAGCATCTGCCCCAGGAAATGCGAGATCGAATGCCCGCCTCATATATCAGGGTCTTGAAGCTACCATTCCGATCTTCTATTGAAGGAGACGAGATACACAGAGTCGTTATGGACTTGGTACTCTCATACGACTTCAACTACAGTCTAATCTTTCCAGAGATTAATCATGTTCCGCAGCTGATACAATTTGCAAAAGAACTTGCGCTGCCCAGTAAGAAACACTATTCCCTCTCTGACCGGTAGGATTCTAATCAAAGACAGTTGATGCCATCATCACGACTCGAAAGCTAGCGTCCATCTTGGGATATCAATTTCGCTTTCCGACCGAAAAGTTTTCAAACCCCAGGTTGGATTATCCAGAGATACGTCTAATGGCCCTACTCATTGTTGCCACCAAACTATATTTTCCCCTTGCCGACACTACTTCATTATCCCGACTTCAAAATGCGAATTTCCTCCAGATACCTACACTTGACTGGGAGAGATGGCGACAGGGCAGAAGCAAATTGCCAACACAACGCGATACGAAGACTACCAAGTTTGACTTTGATAAAGTCACTCCTAGCCAGGTAGTCTCTATGGAAGAGGACGAACTTGACGCATATTTTGCGCACGTCTCCAGTCTCATTGACACGACTAGTAAGTTAATGAGCACCATGATCTCTTTTTTTTTATTAGTTACAATGCTGATAGGATGGATCAAGGCGATAATCCAATCACGAAGTTCTTTCCGGTAGAAGAATCGACGGCTAGCACAAGCCAATTAGAGGATATTTCTACCAAGGACGTAGATGACGCCGCCAAAAATTTACTGAATCAAACTCTCGAATACAATCGGTTCAATCCAAACAAATTAGAAAATATTTCACCGTCTTTGCCAAGATATGAAGCGTTTCGCAATGTTGACCACCTCTCTGAAACCGCAACAGAACTTTACAGAGCAGCGGGTAAGTCTACACTCAGGACAATGACTGAGCCGTGGTAAAGAAAGGGAGCTAACGTATGTGTAATGAAGGCCTGGTAGTAGGGGCATCGCTTGAAACCATGTCAGACGCCATTTACAGGATTGAACGGACCATGGCAGTCTGGCAAAATAAAAACCGAGCATGAGGAGCCAATATTGGATTTGATGGTTGATCAAGGCATGTATTGTAGTCAATGCAAGTATGACGCAGACGGAATGCCCCAACTCTTGTTACATGACAGTTAATGAGAGAAATTCCAATACATCCAATGAATGATAATCCAATACATTAAGAGACCAGAAGCCGTTTGTTCATATCATTAGTCACGAAATAGAAACTGAAGCTTGTATTACTTAATAGAGTGTTTGAGTGTGCTCTTTGCTGTAGAATTCCAAGTTGGGATGAAGTACTTGGTACATGAAGCGAAAGGCTCCACTGGAGGTCTTTGAGGTGCTTCCAAGAATGGACTAGAGTGATGTGGGTTGTCGGACCGGCGCTAGCAGTAAAATGGAAAGCCCTCTCCATTCCCCATAACAGGCGCACTTTCTTCTTCCAAGTCACGTGTGTCGGCTACTGACCTAGGGTTTTCCATGATTTCAACTTCCGCCCCACCAATTTTGCGCGCAGAATCAGCGATCGAACCTTCACATCGTCAAGCATCACAAAAATCGTTCAAGAGTGAGTACTGTCGCCACGCCTCAGGGGAGCAAGCCAGGATGAAAATACTAACCGTTAACAGTGCAGATGTAAGCTCAGACTGAAAACCCGCCAGATTTCGCGACGACGTCGAACCCGGCAAGGCCGTACTAACAAATGCGATCAGTTTCGTGAAGACCCTGACGGGCAAGACCATCACCCTTGAGGTCGAGTCCTCCGACACGATCGACAATGTCAAGTCCAAGATCCAGGACAAGGAGGGCATTCCCCCGGACCAGCAGCGATTGATCTTTGCTGGCAAGCAGCTCGAGGATGGCCGCACCCTTTCCGACTACAACATCCAGAAGGTGCGTCATCAGGAATCCTCATTTTAACTTTTCTTTGCGAAAAGCGCGGGATGAAGGACTGGGAAATGAGAAAACGCGGGGGCAAGCAAGAAAAACGAAACAGAATGCTAATGTCAATCTGCAGGAGTCCACCCTCCACCTCGTCCTCCGTCTGCGTGGTGGTGTCATTGAGCCCTCTCTGAAGGTTCTTGCCTCCAAGTTCAACTGCGACAAGATGATCTGCCGCAAGTGCTACGTACGTTCAAATTTTAAGTATCTATTGGATAAATCGCAGGCACTGACTTTGGCGTTTCCATAGGCCCGTCTCCCTCCCCGTGCCACCAACTGCCGTAAGCGAAAGTGCGGTCACACCAACCAGCTCCGACCCAAGAAGAAGCTCAAATAAATCATTTCACCAAGGATGTGGCGTCTGGGTTCTGGCATTCTGGGGTGGCGAGGACAGAGGTGCTTCTGCTTTATTCCGGATTTTGTTTCTACATTAGCATCAGGGCAGAGGCAAAATATATCAATCTAGATGATGTCTGATGGCAACTCATTGTTAAATATCCTCCGGGGAAGTTCGACTCGTGATTCGACGGTAACTGACGCCAATATTACACTTCGAAATCCCGGTCCCTGGAGAGGAGTGAATTGAAGCTTGAAGAGAGCATCTGGTTATTGTACCGCCTATGGAGCTGAAAGGGCAAAACATGATGGACCATCATTTAGAACCACAGGAATGATTGGGATTGCAGATAGATTATCTAGCAAAAAATCCACATGATTAACGTATATTCTGAAACCAGCAGACTGTACCAAGTCAAAGATTCCTCCACGGCAATTGATCAAATCGCATCATCATATAATAGCATTCAAATAAATTGCTAATCAAAAGGGAATTGATTATTTTCGCTGTTCCACACCACAGCATCTGTACCTGGACAAGCTGGCTAATCGGAGGACTTGATTCGCTCGTGGTCCATTCTACTGCATGCGTTTGATCACGTGATACGACGACATCTCGTAGCAAGCTATCCCCAAGCTCAAGCCACCATGTGTCTAAGAAGAGACAGCTTGGACTCGACCCAACTCACAACTAATTGCCCAGCCTCAACCAACTGATATTTGGACAGAGTTCTTGTCAGCGGGACTTGGTCAGCGCATTCCCCCCCAAAGACGCCAAAATGTCCGGTTCCGGATATGATGCGGTAGTGGATGTGGACGACGAGGTACGTTGTGTGAAAGGGAAGCAAGCATACGTTGCCTTGAACTATCCCAGTCTGCGATGCCCGCGAAAAGGAATGTCGCCTTGCTAAGCTTTTGGCGCTACGGCCTGCGTTTAGGGCGACCTCGGCCATACCGATCTCCAAGAGGATCTCGAATTCCACAGCTCCAACTTCAATGAGCCGTCACCGTCATCACGCGGCGGCCGCAAGGCGCCGGCAGCAGGCCTGCCCCCGCCAGCGACATCCTCGTCGTCATCGTCCAAGCGCTATCTCTGGAGCATGCAATTCTATGCGCAGTTCTTCGACGTCGACACTTCTGCCGTCCTGTCACGCTGCTGGGCGGCTTTGTTCCCGCGAGCAAACTTCCTCGATGTGCTTGAGGGCAATCCAGACTTGTACGGCCCGTTTTGGATCGCCACGACGGTGGTCCTGATTCTCTTCCTCGGCGGCACCATCAGCCAGTATCTCTCAACTACGGGCAAGTCCCAGTTTGCCTACGATTTTAGGCTGTTAAGCGGTATGAAATGGCATTGTCTTGCTCGAGGTTCCATGGGGAGGATATAGTTGATAAGATGGGGCTAACACGATGATTGATATTCAGGCGCTGCTGGTTTAATCTATGGATATACTTTGGTCATCCCCGTTGCCCTGTTCCTCGCTCTTCGATACTTTGGAAGCGAATCGGCGAACCTCCTGGAGTGCTGGGCTCTGTACGGATACTCAAACCTGATATGGATCCCTGTTGCGCTGATTTCCTGGTCGCCAATCTCCATCCTTAACTGGGTCTTTGTTGGCGTTGGCTTTGGCCTGTCTGTGGTCTTCCTGGTTCGAAACTTGTACCCAGTACTGAGCGCAACGGATCGTCAGGTCAGCAAGATCCTGCTGGTTATTGTCATTTTACTACACGCCGGTCTCTCCTTGACGATCAAGATCCTCTTCTTTGCTCACGGCAGCCCGGTTGCGCGATCCCCAGCAGGTGGAGATGCCGATAAGAAGCCAGAGTTTTGATGAACTCAGATCATTGCAATCAAGTATTTGGGGAGACGCCTCAGCGGTTTTTATGAAGAGGAATATTTGTCACACAGGGAGTTCGTTTCTAAGGAGACCATTACTTGGTCGGTATTCGGCAAAAGCATTTGTACACTATAACTTGATGGGTGGCTATGCCTCGATATGAATGACAGAAACATGAATTTAGAATCTTTTTTCAAATTTGATTTCCAGCCATCCTTGATCTTTTGGTTGCTCAGTCTGTTCCCCTCAGCCATTGGGACCTATACACACGTACACATACACATCCAAACACACACACACACACATATATATATAAACGTCGTAACATCAGCATTAGCTTCATCAATCCGACACAGCAACTTTATTTCCCCTCGCCCTTGCTCCCCCCAGGCTTCACAGCCTCCACGGGACCCTTGTTTAGATCCCAGTCGAGCCAGCTGCCCGGGTACTCGCCCACCCTAGCCCACCCGGCGTGCTGCGCCAGCCCCGCGGCCGCCCTCGCGCGCACGCCAGCCTTGCAGTAGAAGAGCAAGGCCGCGTCCTTGGGCGGGCGCGCGTAGCCGTACAAGTCCTCAAAGTCCTCGTCGGAGATGTGGAAGCTCTGGACGGCGGAGGTGATGGGGATGTTGATTGCGCCGGGGATCTTGCCCGTGTCGAGGAGCTCGTGGGGTTCGCGGACGTCTTATTTTATTTATTGTCAGTTGGCATACATACGGAGAGAGAAAAGAGATAGTTGCGAAGGGGGGGGGAGGGGTTTGGGATATCGTAGATAGATGTTGTGTGCCCCTTACCAACAATGACAACCTCCTCCTTGGGATCCTTGCCCTCCACCAGCTTCTTGATCTCGTCAAACCCCCAGATCCGACTATTCGGCACCTGGTTATCCGGGCCAGAGTACCACCTTCGCACACCAGCTACTCCAGTGACAGATCTAGGACTCGTCCACCTCGCCAGCGGCCGAGCTGCCACGCCGGAGCACGTCCTGGCTGCGCAGGCCGAGATTGAGACTGAAGCTGGGGCGGCGATACTTCTCGGCGAGATACGCCGCAGGAGAAGCCGCTGGCAAGCTTGTCGAGCGGCCATTGCGTTGTTGTTTTGTTATGTTCTCTTTTGTATATGTATATTACGGAGGGAGCTCTGGCGCAAGCAAAGGTGGGAGGTGCTGTAGGTAGTTCGTTGGAAGCGGGTACTTGGTTAAAGAGGCGCAATTCGCTAGGACGCTTGCTAAGGTAGCTAACTAATGTTGGCGATATCAATCAATCAATCAATCAATCAATCAATCAATCAATCAATCAATCAATCAACGCCTTAGTCTCTCTTGGAGCTACCTATATATAACAACAATAATTGAGTTCAACTCCCCCGAAATCAACCTACCAGTCACGTGCTTAACAACACACAGCTCTCCAGCAACAAACCTGCACCAATGATCAATTGTAGATAGACAAATGGTAAGCTTAGGTGAAAGCTGCAAGGGTTCTTTGGGTCGTTTAGCTGCACATGACATGACGTCGCGGGGTGATTTCGGATATCCAACTGCGCCCCAGATGTCGAGCTTCCTTCGCGCGCTTGGAAATCACGAACTAGCATGGGAGTATTTCACGGTTTGCCGGACGATAGCCTAATCCCTTGGGACACCTCCTGATGCCTGTATCGAGGACCGATATAAAGGTTTCGGGTGCTGTTCTTCAAGGTTATTGCTCTCTTTTTTTTTCTTTCTTCTTCTGGTTGGGTGGCACCAGTCAAAGTCAACTCATCAGACCAAATACAGAGACGCATACGCATCACGGAGAGCATCTGCTTCAACCAATCTCACGATATCTCAACGCCAATAGACTCTCTCTCAAATCAAATATGTTTATTTCCTTCATCCATTCCATCAGCTAAGCCTGATCTGATCTCTTCGTCCCGTCCCGCAGCGAGGCAATCGTGTTGCCGCTGACTAAATTAAGTATATACAGTGATGATTGGGTATTAAAATTATGTACCATCTCCTTATGGCTCTACGCAAGGCCAATCCTAAACTCCCATCTTAGTTTCATGGCAGCTCAGTGGTCGGAAGTACGCTCCCGGGCAAGCAAATCCCGTTGTTGTGCAAAGAAAAACGCCGTCTATCGCCACAGATGGCATTCGCCCAACCGACGCTCATATATCGCTTCGACGTCACAACGTCTTTCGTCCGTCCTATTATGCTGCCAACAGCGACTCGGCAGCTTTTATTTTCCTCTTTGATCATTCATTCATGATTTTGTTTTTCGTCCTTTATTTTCTCTCTTCAAAAGTAAGAGGGCAGTCATCCTAGGCTACTGTCAGCTCCGTCTCTCGATGTTACGATTCTCTTCACAATTCACGACTTACCTTGGGGAAGATGGTTGCAAACACCTTAATCTCCTCTGAGAGAGGGGTGGCGTGATGAGTCCAGTTCATCTGCACAGATGCCTTTCCGAGCATCAGGGCCAGGTTAAGCTGTGCATAAACTTGGCCCAGGCAGTAGTGAGCGCCGGTTCCAAAGACCAGGTAGTTCTTGGCACCCTTGACCTCGGCGTCACCTGAATAGTATCTCTCGGGATCAAAGTAGTCGGGGTTCTCGTAAACATCGGGGTCGTGAAGAGCCATGTATGTCGTGGGAATCAGCATGGCACCTGTCCAACAACATGTCAGTCAACATCCAAAAGGAAACATCATGAAACAGCCTGGCTTACCCTTGGGAACAGTGTACTTGTCGGTGATGGGGAACGGCTTCTTAACCTTGTACGGAACCATGAGGACGGGGGGGCGGTATCGCAGAAGCTCTCGGACGACGGCGCGGGTGTAGGTCAGGGACTCGAGCTGATCCATGTTCAGCTCAGCAAAGGCATCACCATTTCGGACCTTGAGGTTTTCCTCTCGAACGCGGTCAAGAACGTCGGGTCGCTGGGCAGCAATCTGGAACAGCCATGTCGCGGCACTGCTGGTGGCATCCTGAGAGGCGAAAAGGAAGGTGAAGACAGTCTGGGAAATTTCGTAATCGCGGAACATGCGCAGCATAGGAGCAGGCTTCACCATGCCCTCGGTGGATAGGCCCTTCTCCTCAGCCTCACGCCAGCGCTCGGATTGAATCATCTGCAGAATCCAGGCGTCCATGATGCAGGTGACGTCTCCGCCGGCAGCCATACGGACCTTGCTCTTGGCGGCACACTTTGCGAACTCAGCCAGAACCATGTCGGCGGCCTTCTTTCCATACCATGTCTTGGTGTAGGGAAGAATGATGGGGAAGTTGACGAGCTCAAGAGCCGCAGTGATGAGGTAGTAGTCGTCGGCAATCTTCTTGACGGCCTCGTCGGAGATGTAGTGTCCAACAAAGGTACGGCAAGAGACGGCGCACATGAGCTCACGGAATTCGGGCATGAAGGGGACGGGCTTGCCGCCATTCTCCTTGGTGATGTCGAGGAACCGCTTGAAGTAGACCTTATAGACCTCTTCCTGACCGGGCAGATAGGACTCGAGAGCCTTGCGGGTGAAGAGGCCGTTGAGGCCCTTGCGGAAATCCACGTGGGGCTTGCCGTCGAGGAAAACCCAGTTGTCCTCTCCGAGGAGCTTGTAAGCGGCATCGACGACACAGGGCTTGACATAAGCCGGGGAGTTGAGAACCTTGCGAGCCATGTCTCGAGTGGACGCGATAACGACAAACCTGCGAAAAAGTCTATGTTAGTCCTGGTGTCTACCATTGTCTCGGTGCGGTTCGTCAATCTTACTTGTGGAAGACGGAGACGCAGCTCAAAGGACCACTCAGCCACTTGGCATAGTACTCCTCAAACTTGGGGTCCATGGACTGGAGAAAAGGTCCGATGAAAGGCTGTTTCCATGCCGGGCCAACAATAGAACCCTTGTTCATAAGGTAGCTGACTGTTGAAGGGCGATATCTCGTTAGCTGAATGGTCTCTTGGTCGAGCCGCTATGGGCTTTCAAAGGGCGCAACAATATATCCATACCTTGGTCATAGACGACGCAGATGGCCAAGATGGTGAAGAACCAAGTCCACAGCCCGGCAGCAGCAATGGTGTCGATGACATAGTCGACCTGAGGAGGAATGTTGGCGCTGACATATTTCGAGTTGGCGAGGACAGACGTCAAGACGGACGACGCCCTGGTGGCATTGAGTGCGTCCATGGTGGGCGAACGGAGGAGATACGAGTCTTTGGTCTGTCACGATCAGAAGCTCTGTCTTGTCTCTTCTCTAAGACACGATATGCTCTCTACTACAGTACTTGGACAGTAGTAGTTGCAGTACCACCGAGCCTGACAGTACCTGGACTGGAGAAGAGAGAACCGACGGGGGCAGGCGAAGTGACGGCGATGGAGATATAAGAGAATTGAGGGTCGACAGGGGGGGAGGGAAACAAAAAGGCGCCAGGCCAGGGCCGTCTGGGGTTAAGCAGAGGTCAGGTACGGGTGAGTTACTCGCACTTTTTTTTTGCGACTAGCAGCTCTGGATACTAAAGCTCTGAGTTGCTTTATTAGTAATTGGGCCGACCCACGAGTGCGGTGTACAAAATATCTAGAGCAGCAGCAGGGCCTTTTTACAGGTAGAGGTGCCAACGGTGGTACTCGGCCGGTACGGACATTCAAAGTACTCGCGGCTGAAGGTGAGACCTCCAATTACTGTGTTCTGGCAGATTTGTTTGGCAGAGGGCATGAGTTTTGCTCCTTCAAATACTGAATGGGCAAGTACCTACATGTACTCATCAAGCCCTCGTACAGGCATGGATGTGTGACACTGACGAGCAGATGCGTGCATGACCGAAAAGACGCTGACGGAGAAACCAAAGCACAGCACACAGTTTTTCTCATCCATGGATGGATTCAATGATTTCGCGCCGACCCACGACCGTCTCCACGAGCCAAAATGCAGCTAATCCCTCCCCTGTGCTTGACTGCGCTGTGGCCCCCCTGCCAATTTTAATCTTGTCTCTCTTTTCTTCAATTTGTCGCTGCCTTTTTTTTTCGCTCTTATCGATTTAGCGTCGAAAAAAAAAATGACAACATGGCGTTTTTCGTGAATCGCCCAGCCGGCTTCCTCGTACAGAGTACCGAGACGCGATGTGTAAGTGCCTCTTTCTTACACGCCTTTTACCTCTTGGGCTTTCTCACTTTGTCGAATTTTATATTTTTCTCCTTGCTTTTTACGGCTCATTTTCCCAATCGTTTGTCCTTTTTCATTCATCATCCAGACCCCTCCGTACACACTGTACTACTTAGAGGTTGCGCCGCGGCTCCCTCGGCTTTAAGCATGATGCCGTTTCTGCGACCTCGCGTCGACCTAGGGCGCATGTACCCGTTAATTAACAGCCCACCTTGCTCTCGTCTATCAGGCGTATCGCGTACCCGTCCCTGGATCCCTGGCTCGGAAATATGGTGCAAATTGCAGGTCCAAGCTCATCCAAGATGGAGAGAATGGCAAGGCTTTGTATCATCTATCGATTAACAAGCACATGGCCCTGCCTCCGCTCTCCGGAAGAGATTTCGTATCTATCGATTAGATGCCATCTCCCGGAACCTTGGCGGTCATACTGGCTGGGTGTGATATTGGTTGCTACAGGTGCTACTCCATGCCTTCGTGTATGCCTAGGCCGGAAGGGTATAATTGCCAATTTCAACATGAAGAGCTCTCTCTCTTACTCATGCCGATCAAACGCTCGTCACTCGTAAGAGAACTCGTATGATGGTTTGGCGAAAGTGAATATCATCGCTGGTTCTCCCTGCGCCGTTCTCGCTAACTCTGAAGAATGACTCTCTTCATGCCAATTCCTGCGCATCAGCACTTCTTCTGCTCCATTGATGAGCATACAGGTAGGTACTATCTTGCACCGCATCCACGGAAGATAAAAAGGGGTGCTCCAACAAGTACTCATCACACAAGTATACGAGACAGTGCGTCAGACTGTCCACCCATTCACAGACACTACGAGCACAGCTACAGTACGATGCCACTAGCATCGGCGCATTCGAATTCGTTCACACAAGGTCAGATCAAATCTCGTTCCTGTGCGCCACGCACCAATGGCCGCTGCCCGTTGGCCCGCCTCCCTCGCAGCAGGTGTCGCAAAACGGCAGCGTCGCGCTCGAGAGAAAAACTGTTGGGGCATCTCTTGGAGAACGCAGCCAATTGACTTTCACGATTTCTGGCGACCCGTCCGCGTATCCAACACGAATACGAATAAGTTGCCTCGACGGGGGTCCCTCGTCCCGCTTTTGGGCTGCTCACGCTCCGCATTGTCCCTGGCCTTGTCTGTCGCTTGACTCTTTGGGATCGTCTGCAGCCACTAAGACGACTGGTATTAAGCTGCTCTGGTCCCGTGCGCGTGCCCGCAAGCTTCCTTCAGCTCCATACTGGCACGCAGGAATAAGATTGAATGAGACCAGGCCAGCCCGAGCCGTCTGGACGGTATCATCAGCCACGGATCAGGGACCAAGGACCAAGAACTAGGCGGCAGACAAGCCCGATCAGCATTCACCAAGGAGATTGATTGTATCTGATTTGATTCAGCTTTCAGTGGTCGGTCTCGGGATTCATCCCATCGGCCGTCGATCCACATATCAATGAGAGGCGCTGGCCAGTTGGCCCGATGAAGCGGCTACAAATGAGCCGGCCCAGCTCAGGCTTCCGATCCGGGTCTCCCAAATGGGATATTTTGCTATCCGAACCGACTGACATCATTTGATGGTCCGTGTCTCTTCTCGCTTTGATGCCTGTCGACTGCTTATCATTGGATGCCATCATCCTACGAGCATGGCAAATTGGCCACACGGTGAGATGTTGAAAGAGGTGGCATTGTGCTGCTGCAACACAGGGTTCTACTCCCTGTGGCATCTGCAAAATGCACCCCATATGTACAAGCAATCGTTGCTTGCATGCGTTTTTCTTTGGGCTTTGTTTGGGCATGAACTGGCCGAAAGGTGATGTCTAAATAGTGATTATGTAAGCATGTAATGGCATTCCAGGGTAAGCGAGTGGTTTCAAAGGGAAATTGACGTTTTTGGCATTGACAACATTCACCATTCGAAATAGTATGCCAAAATAGTCAATTTGGGCAAGTATTGATATCTACGGTAATGAGATGTAGTTGTAATGATGGTTCCCTGATGTGCCAAAAGCTCGCCCAGAGCGAAGAATCACTGCAGGGCAATGTAGACTCTACAGGCAATCTATACCAGAGACTCGGCACTACTCTGAAATCCTCCCAGCCGTTATATCAGCCGTACCTACTGCAGTAATTATTGGCATTGACTGAATAGCTGAATGCACTCTGCCAGCCTCTGTAGCTCTCTAGATTACCCCAATTCACATCACTCGAAACCTGTAGCAGATACTGGGCCCCTGGGGTATCTGCTCCTGTTACTACTAGGTACTTTGTACTGGTATTTAACCCCCTACTCTCTTCTAGCATCTGCTATTATGGCCATGTTCCTCTAGTATTTGGTATTCTTTACGAATTCAAATTTGAGAATCGGCTGCTGGGTAAGCAATGGAACTTGGGATGCTAAACAGCTACTCTCTAAATTAGAGCAGCTGACTGACCATCCTCTCCCTGAGCCACGCAAACAGGAAATCTCACCGTGGGGAGCGCCAAGAGATTGCAAGTTGAACCAAATCTACGTCATTGAAGCCGCCGACGTCGTGCCGCTGCCCCTTTTTGTTAGGCCAATACCTACATAGTACTCCGGATAGCACCTATAGTGAACCAACGTAGCACAGCCTAACGCAGCTTAACTCGCCCTACCACATCTCATCTCTGCAAGGCTGCCATCGGCCCCCAAACGATGGATTAATGGACCTTTTGATTGTACACGCGAGCATGCGTACGTGTCTCTCTGTATCAGTCAATGTCTTTCTGCTTACATCATGCTCGGCTGCGTCCGCGTTTGCAGGAGGCTAAGGCATGTGGCTGGGAGGAGCGTGACGTATCGATATTGGCAGACGGGTATTAATATGAGGAGCGATGGCTTGGGTTTCCTCCCCGCATCAACACCTGCAACTACAACCACATCACAACACTTACATCTATCAACGTCTACCATATTCAAGATGCCTTCTTACATTGTGAGCAGCCCACATGCAGTCTAGGTCCCTTTGCAATTTGTACCATACTGACGCTCTGTTCTTTTCCCCTCAGGTCACCCTCAAGGACGATGTGTCAGATGACCAGCTTGCCGCGTGAGTCGGGCTCCTGTTCCGCTTTGACGACAACCACTGACGCGTTACCAGAGCCAAGCAGAAGGCCAAGGATACCGGCGGCAGGATCACACACGAGTACACCCTGATCAAGGCCTTTGCGTGAGTCCACGACATTTCCTCCCGAGACGGAATATCCCCTTCACGTTCAATGGCTGACTGGCATTTGCCTCAATACAGCGTTGAGTACCCTGAGGGCACAGTTCACTCGCTCGCCGAGGACCCCTCAGTGCAGGCCGTCGAGGAGGATAAGGAGATGAGGACGCAGTAAATGGAGCTCTCTATTCTGTTCTTGTTGCATCTACATCTACATACATCTACATTAGAAAGACGTAATATAGAGATTCTATCAACATCTTCATCTTCACCTTCCGCTGTGTCAGATGAATGAATGAACGCATTTGGTCCCTGAAGCTTGGACCTGACGCTGCCCCGCCATGGATCTCGCGATTCCCCTCCTTTGTTAGCTTGCCTCGGGGTGACGTGACGTATGTACCGCGATAAGGGTGGAGAACTGTTGTTATCGCCATGTGACTCTCCAAGGCAATGGACATTCAACTCTGTGTCGTTTGGACGTTCGATTTATGATTATTCTCACCATACCTTATAATATCATCTACACATCCCAGCTAAGTTGGCGGCTGACTTGCAGCTTACACAGCTCGCAAAAGTAACCACAACTAACTCTGGTTGCTGACGCTGGTGATTCGCTGTGCTTGTGCCGCCACTGGCCTTGCCCGCTGCACCGGCTCAACACGGCGCCGCTATCCCACAACCGGCCTGGCTGGACGCTTCTGCTTGTGCTTGGGAGGCATGGACAGACTCACTCTAATAACTAACCCAGCTCTATCGTGTGCTAGTGGAATGAGCCGAAGATCGCTGAACCTCGTACCGACGATCGGAACTTTCCCCCTTATCTATCCCGGAAAATTGGCAGCCTGCCTATGCATATGAGAGCGGAGCGAGGCGTGGTGCATTTGCGTTTCCCATTGCTTGCTGCTTGATTCCCTAAACGAACCCACCGACTGGTTCTTGCATCTCGCAATGCTGCTGCAATGAGGGCCATGTTCAGACACACGAGGCTGCTCCGGCCGCTCGGGATTCGAGCCCCGACGCCTCTGCGGCCCCAGTTACGGTGCTTCACCTCCAACATCGCACATGATGTATCTCCCGCCGAGATCTCGGCCCTGGCCAACCTGCCCCAGCATCCTCTGAGCTTGGCCGATCTCGTAAGGTAAGCAGCAGCTCATTCATCCATACAAGCGTACATCCCTTCATTGATCTAACAATATATCTCCTCTTCTAGACAAGGTAGACCGCCGTTATCCGAACGATCGCTTCTCGCGTCGGCCAACTTCACCCTCTCTCTCATCCCGATTCGCCTTGCACATCGCCTGCAGGCCCTCCAGAACCTGCCGTATATCGTTGTATCTAACCCCAACATTTCTCAAATCTACAACAACTACCTACACTCCCTATCCATCCTTCTCCCTTACTGGCAAGCTGCCTCCAAAGGTCGGGCCATCACAACACTCGACAACGAAATCAGATTCACAAATGCTCTCGCCGAGCTAGTCGCTACCCATACCGACACCATTCCGGTACTTGCTAAAGGCTTCCTCGAGTGTCGCAAATACATCTCCCCCGAGGAGGTTACACGCTTCCTAGACGAACACCTCCGCGCCCGCATTGGCACTCGCCTCATCTCGGAGCAGCACATTGCCTTGCACTTCAGCAGCCAGCCTCATTTCGACCCTGGCGCAAGTCCCACGCCATGCCCCGAGCACCCGACGTATATTGGCGTTATCGATACCGCTCTGAAGCCTGCCTTGATAGTTGAATCTTGTGCGGGCTTCGTGGCTGACATCTGCGAGCTTAGATACGGCATACGGCCAAAGCTGATTATCAATGGCGAGCCAGAAACGACCTTTGCCTTTCTGCCAATGCATCTAGAATACATTATCACAGAGCTTCTCAAAAATGCCTTCCGAGCATCCATAGAAAGCAAATCAAACGAGCCCATCGTCGTCACCATCGCCCCCGAGCCACCGCTGAAGCTTCAACCTGGCGGTGCTCCCGAGATCAAGACCCCGTCTCAGGACTTGGGAGTCTTCAAGAGCGACGCAATCAAGCCCCTGGATGACAATGCCCCAGGCGTGACGATCCGCATCCGAGACCGAGGGGGCGGCATTCCTCCAGACGTCCTCCCCAGCATCTGGTCCTACTCGTTCACCACCTTTTCCGAGGACGACGACGTCCCTGGTTCGACCGGGAACGACGGGCTCGGTGCGATTGCAACGGCTAGCACCGGGGGAAGCTCGATTGCCGGTCTGGGATATGGTCTGCCACTGAGCAGGGCATATGCCGAGTACTTTGGTGGCGGCATCGCCGTTCAGAGTTTATACGGTTGGGGAACAGACGTCTACCTTCGCCTAAAGGGGGTTGGGAAAGTCGACAAGAAGTGATTCGGGCGTCAAAAAGCTGAACGAAATATATACCCGATTTCTGTTTTCAATCTCTCATAGTACTGCCAAGTTGGCTACGGCGAGCCTGGAAGGATATTTTCTGTTTTGTTTACTCAAACTTGCTGGTTGTTTTTCTTGCATTTTATTTTGGCCAGAATTGGAAAAATGTATCATGACTTGCCGATTGATCTCCGGTGCTGCTGTATTCCTATGCATGTTGCTTATTACTTACAAGTCGGAAGCAAAGAAGTCATCAACGTTTAAATGATCTCATAAACCGCAAATATATATATATATATATATATATATATATTCCAACCCTATCAAACAGAATCAGAAGCAGAATAACTCATACCCATTACACAATTGACTCGATTTCACACATGGCGACATCCAACATACACATCAGCCCCCCCTTCTCTCACAACATCAAAAAACATTCAAACGATGGTCAAACGCAAGTTTTTTTTTTTTTTTTTTTAAAAAAAAAAAACCCTCAATGAAGATGACTATTATAAACAAATCGCTACAGCAAGGAACACAAGTTCTCCGCCCCCCAAAATGCTTTGGCTTCAGAAGACTTCGTCCAAAGCTTTAGACTAATAAGTAGGCACGTTGTAACCATTTCATAACCCAATGACTTAAAAACTTCTTCTCTCAAAAAATAGTAACAAAGGCGGCATACTTCTTCACTTTCCATACCCATAAAAACGCCATTTCTCTTGCCATGTAACAAATCTTGCTGATGCAGCTCCTTTTTTTTGGTTTCTTTTTCGCGATGTAATCTTTGAGTCTCAGTCATCTCGTAGAATGTAACCGTTTCCATCCAGTCAAGTTCGTTGTGTGGACTATCGTACGAAGGAGTTGAATACCTCCCCCCCCAAAAGAATGATTAGTATGAAAATAAATATTAAAAAACAAGACCAAGCTTCTAATTTGTCGATATGCTCGTTCCCCCCTTTCATTCATTCCGTGCCAATATGCATCATTACATGTTTTCCAACTCGCGGTCAATCTGCTTGTCCACAAACGTGCGACGCTCTCCAACGAGTTCGGTCTGCAGGCGCTGCTCAACGAGGGCGCGAACCTGCTTCTTCGTCACGGTGTCCAGATCAACGTCTCGCAACACGGCTTGGATGGCTTCAATGATGGCGGCATCTGATGACCCGATGCCACCAGCGCCTCCCATGAAATCGAACGAAGCGGTTGACCGGGTTGCTTCATGGCCTCGACCAAAGCTCATGGCGGAAGAAGAGCGGTTCATGCCATTAAAGCCTGGCGAAAGACCTGGCGAGGGAATCAGGTTCGAAGGGCCACGGGTATGCATCACACTCGTCCTCTGGGGAAAATCCGAGTATGGTGATTGGCTGCGATCCTGAATCGCAGTACCCATGGACATCATCGACTGTCGCTGTGACATGTAGGTAGGGTCACCGATGTGGCTGGCGGCGAACGGCGCGGGGGACTGGGGAGGCATGTATGTGTTACGGCCGTGCATACCAGTAAGAACTGAGCCTTGAGGGCCAGCTGAGTAGACTGATTTCATTTCGTCCATCTCGTACTGCTCGTTGTAGACCATATCTTGCTTCTCCAGGTACTGGTTGGTGCCACGACGACCGGGGAGACCGTTAGCCAGAGCATAGTCGTCCCAGAGCTGGAGAGGGATGGATCGCGGGTTGAATCCCTCGTCGTCAACGGCAACCACCTGCTTGTTACCCTTCTCTCCTATGACAACACGGGTATTACCCCAGGAGAAATTGTCTTGGTTCCAGAAAGAATAGACGGGGAGCGCAAATGAGTAAATGGGGTACGCAAGGATGTAGATAATCATCCAGCCGATATGTTGCCATTGTCTCTTCAAGATGAAGATCAATGCCTGGAGACCGTAGACAGCAGCCAGGATGACAAGGGACCACAGAGGGAACGAGGTCGGGTGTGTAGCAACGCTGTAAATCATGTATCCAAGGTAAGCGCATGTCGCGGGGAGAATAATGGTGCCGAAAAGATCAATGAAGACAATGAAACGCATTCCAAAGAAGCAGAAACCACACATATCCTTAAGCCGCATAAGCTCTACAAGATTGTGAATAGTCGAGTTGATCCATCGTCGACGCTGGGACAGGAGAACGCTCCACGACTCTGGGGCAGCCGTTTTACACTGAGCGTGGGGAAGGAATTTGAATTGCATAGAAGGGAAGTGCTTTGTCATCAGAGTTGTCAAGTATCGATCCTCACCCAGAGAGAGTAGGTTCTTCTGGTGGAGGGTGTCGACATCGCATATACTATAGTCCTTAATGACGGCGTCCGAGATGATCAAAGGCTTGCCCTTGTCTGCGGTTCTGAGGCGATACATGGTGAAACTAGTTGCGCGTACACATGTTAGTCCATGAAAAATACGGTGATTCGTTTACTTGAAATTTACTTACCATCCGGGCAAACAAGTAACACTACCGAATAAAGACTCGAATGCCTTTGCCATGTGATGAGAGATGTAGTATTCGTAGACCTGAATCATTGTCCACCAAGACTTTTGGTCGTTCTCCAGACTGGTCTCACCGCAGATGCCAGCAATCTTAGCGTTATGGGCGCATGCGGCAACCAATCTGTTGAGAGAATCCTCTTGAACGCACGTATCGGCATCGACCATGAGAAGATACTCATATAGCTCAGGATCCACGCCAATGATGTTGTTAATTTGATTGAACATCTCGAGCTCGAGCGGGTTCATGGGGGAGCGATGGTGGACACGGTTGAGGAAGCTCATGAGAAGAATCTGAGAATCACGCTTGCCACGGTTACCGGGCTTGGCCTTGGTCTGTTCCGACTCCTTGCCAACCTTGACGACAACCAGGTACGGGACCACGTTACCCTCATACTCGTAAAGACCAGAATAGACCTTGGCATAGTTAAGCTGGTCACTGCCGGGGCCGACAGCCTTGAATGCCAGGGCAGGAGGATCAACCTTGGGATCTACGCCTAGGATATCCAGAACAATCTTGGGTGTAGGACGATCATTGCCTCCACCCACAACCATACCGTCACAGATAATGCAGATGAGTTTTCGCTTGTTGTCATACTGTAGCGCTGTCAACGAGTCAAGCGCCTTTCGCAGCGAGTCTTCACCTTCGGTGTAGGCAGGGACCTGGCAAATGACAAACTTGTCCTGGGGAGAGGGTCGTCGCTTGGTACTAAACTGAAGCGCGGACACAAACTTTAGGCCAATGACAATACACAACACAATTGTGAAGGAGAGAAGAATGTAGTTGTTGACCACGCATCGAGGGGTAACGCGGAAGTCAGTGGTGCCCTTGATGAAAACACGCTGGATGCACCCCCAACTATTGGCAAGCTGGGCGTGCACGGTGGCGTTGTTGTTAGGATCATTGACAAGGATGTCGAGCTTCTCCTTGATATCTGTGCCCGGATTGTCTTTCCACAGGTCCGTAAGATCTTGGTTAAGAAATGTGTACCTTGCATCATTGTTGAACACATCCAGGGTATGGAAATAGTTGGTCAAGTCGTAGATTTCGTTACCATACATGGCCCACATCCTCTGCTCATTGTTGCCTTGTTGCTGAACATCTGTTTTCTTGTAGACCAGCTGACCCTTGTAAAACTCTTCCATGGCTGGCTCGAAGACGTCCCAGTACCAGTTGGCGTTGGCTAGCTTGCTGGTCGGGTCGGGTTGGAAATGAGGACCCTGCAGATGCTGGGCGACGGGGTACTCGAGAGTGTTGTTGAGGACGAGCTGAAAGGTGTCGGTGAGTCCGAGACCTGGGCAGGCAATGTTCAGAGGAGGAATGATATAATCATCCATGTCCGCACCGGCCAAGGGCAGCATGATGTCCGAGGTGGTCTTGACATTCGTATCACTGTGCTGGAGCTTCCAGAACTTGGAAAGGTCATAGACGCCGCCGCGAATGCTGACATAGTAATCGTTGACGCCTTGATGCTGGCTGACCTCCTTTCGGTTCCAGGCCTTGTCCATGTTGGGGCACAGAACTCGGCCAAGGCCAACGATCCAAAAGATGATGATGGCATTGATGAGGACAATCACCATGCACAGCGCGAGCTTCTCACGCCAAGCCATGCGAACATCGGGGCGCTTCATGCCACCGATCCATTTGAGCAAGGGGGACGGAATCCACCAGGTCATGGCCCAGGTGAACCAAACCCAAGCCCGACGAGCATTGTCAACCTGCTTTGTCTCGAGCTTCTTATCTTCGGCGAATTCGGCGTCGTATGCAGCAGCCTCTGGGTTGTAAAAGCCATCGCCCCTATACAAGTCGCCCTTGTTACCCAAGCCATAATCGCCAGCACGCATAGCACTCGGCGCGATAGACGGCGCGGCCTGAGGGTTCGGGGATTGGCCAAGTGTGAATTGGCTCATGTTGCCCTGGCTCATACCGCGGTTGTGAACCAAGTGATCCCGGCTGATATTGGCACTATTATCCATGCCAGTTGGAGGGAAGTATCCGCTACCGTTGTTTGAATAGCCGGTATCGAAACCGTTGTTGAAAGGGTTGCTGTGGATGGGGTGGATTTCATCACCTGGCTTGACATCCAGCATGCTCTCTGCCTCCCACCATGCGTTCTCGCGAATCCAGATACGCTCCTTGCCAATGAAGACTTCGCCATTACTCCAACCACGCTCCAGCATCCACGTTTCAATGCCCTCACGACCATCCCTGCAGCCGAGGGGAGCATAACGCTGGACGAATTCGTCGACGTCAAAGTCGGCGGTGAAGTCAAGGTTCCTGTGCCTACGGTTCGCCCACTCCGGAAGACGCCATGCGCGCAACTGACGAGAGACAGTGCCGGCCGACCAAGCGGAAGTAATTGAGGGCAGCGCGGCTAGGCTGCCAGGTGTGTCGTCAGTTGGGTGCAGGCAGAGATGATACCACATACGGTTGGAGCTAAGCACCGTGGGTAGATCGATTCGACCAGCCCTACCCAGGTTGATACCTTGGCCTTCGACGGGGAAGAGCAACTTCTTGAGGAAGCTGCCTTCGTCAGCACCATATGCAGCCTTCTCCAGAATGACCTCCCTCTTCTCCAGCTCATGCTGGCGCTCGCGGCCTTGGGGACCGGTCATGATTCCCAAGTCAGGCGCCACCTCGGACACAGCCTGCTGGAGTTCCCTGAGAATAGAGGAGCCAGCCGAGGGGATCTCGAAGCCATCGCCAATCATTTCGGCATTGATACCTTGGGTATCATCAAAGACGGATCGCATACACAGTGCCCTACTAATGGCAGGATCCGGCACCTCGAGAACAGTGATGGAGACAGTATCGCCATTGTCTTCGTTGGAGGTGGGAGTGCGAACTCCATGGCCATCCAGGGACTCATCGCCGTCCTTGATACGGACCAACTGCGCAGCGATGGCATCGTTGGCCTTGGAGATGACCCAATCAACAAGGGACTCGTAGAGTCCGCCAACGAGAGTCTTACGATCTTCCGTGCTACATTGGCGAAGAACAACCTCGGGGTCGATTCCAAGCAGACCACCCACGTCCTCACAAATCTCCTCAAGCGCCTCGGATTCAATGCTGTAGTCAAGCGTGTCGCCAAGCTTGAGCAGGCCAGCTAGAGTAGAGATGAAGTTTCGGTGAGCTGAACCCTTAATGCCAATGTCTTTGAGAGCTTGGCGGAAGTCATCGGCGGATGCGGAATCATCCGCAGTGGGTAGGTATGATGGTGGATCATAGGTGCCAGATCGGGACAGAAGAGTATATGCAGACGCTGACTGGAGACCCAAGAATTCTCGCTCTGCGGGCGTTGAGGCAGAGGTCAAGAGATAGTAAAAGACGTCAAAGGCGCGGTAACCCGCCTCGGCAGGAATGTTTAGCAAGCCCGCAGAAGTATCAATCCCGCCCTGGGAGAGGGCCAGCGAAGCCCCCGTAAGGTTGCCGGCGAGGTTCAAAGCCAAGGTCACACCCAAGCCCGCCTGCTTCTGGGCCGCCGGGTTGTATGGAGTGACACATCGGAGAAGGGGCTGGATGGCCTCGACAGCCTTGTAGACGGTGGAGGGGATCGCAAACGGGAATGACGACAGGAAAGGGATAAGAAGAGAGGGAGTCGACTGATGGAGAGACCTAGAGAGCCTTGGTCAGTATATGATGGCGGCTTGGATGGAGTGGTTCACTTACCCCAAGACAATGCAGCCATCTTCTGCTCGCCGCCTGGCATGTTCCCAAGCCCGAGTTGCGAGGGTAGCATCAACAGCAGGGCCGCCCTGAGCAGCTGTGAGCCAGGTGTTGACAACGACGCTGGTGCTGGCGTCCAGTTGATGGGGTTGTGAGGTGAGGTAGATGTTGTGGATGGAGTTGAGCAGCGTGGTTGTCGAGACCTGAGACTGAGGTCCACCACCTCGAGCCTCTGAGGCCATGGAGAACATGGAAAGTCGGTTCGCCATGACGGAGGAGGAGTGGGCGTAACGGCCCTCGATCGATGGAACGTCCTATAACAATGCGGAACGGATTATGTCGTGTTGTTGATGCTGAAGATGTTTGTTTATGTTTCGCAGCCCCCAAGTTGTATGCGGCACGGCTGGTCCAAGAACAACAAGCAAGGCTATGAGAAGAAAAGGAAGTGGGAAAAAAAGATGACGGAGATGAAGATGAAGATGGCCTGCTGTTTCAATGCTGAGCGAGAGACAAGAAGGACGATTGGAGGCAAGCCCAAGACGCGACTGCCGTATTAACTCCTTTTTTTTCTGCCCCCCGGTCTTTGCTTTTTTTGTCTCGATTAGTTGTATGTAGTGCAAGAAGATGCAAGACAGATAAGGCCAGGCGATAAAACAAAACAGCAGTGCAAACAAACAGATGCAGCGGATTAACGATTGAAAGTAGAGCTGCCAAAGCGAATGAGGCAGTCTCACCAAAGGCCCAGAGGTGGTCAGGGAAAACAGCAGAGAAAAAGTCTCGCGGCTCTGAGGAGGATGAATCGATGGATTTGGTGGTTCGCCCATCTGGAGGAGCTGCCGTGTACTCTAGGCACTAGAACCCCCAGCGACAGGGGCTACCTGGCAGGTACCTGGGCCTGTGTACTGGCGGCAGCTGTGCCACACAGCTAGGCCAGGGGGCGTGTGCCAAACAATGGGCAGCTAGCGAGCCCGTCGGCGCCACCGCCAACCGGCGCCGAGTACTTGCAAGTATCCCCCAAGTTGGAAGCAGGGAAGCCCTGTCATACGCCTGCGGCTGGACGGTAGCGGGCGGTTGTGCTCACTGAAGCCGTTCCCGCTGGGCGCCTCAACTCTAAGGCCTAGCAATGCTGCTAGCACGACTGCGTGCTAGTAGCAGTACTGCATCGGCGGGTAGTATTTTGTAGAGCCTGCGCGCTGCGGTGGTACAAGACGCAGATGCTGGGCTGTTAGCGATCCAGAGCAGAGCGAAGCCAGATAGACCCCGTTGCCACGGCACAAGGCTTAGTAGGTACTACTAAGGTAATAGAGTACTCGTACGGAGTACTACAGTACTGTATCGTATCGAGCTCCGTAGCCTGATGTGGTGATACTGGCTGAGCTGAATGCAACCCTCGCCGCTCTCCACTGGCTGGGTCTCTCACCCTAATGTGTTGATCGTGGACATCGTCAACTGCAGCCCTCAAAGTGCTGTGCATCAGCGCAAATGTCACCAAGCTGGCAGAGCCTGTACCGGCATGTACATCAGCGCCTCCCTAGCAGGTACCTCCTGGTACAGTCCAGCCACTGCATGCTCTCTCCGTGGTCGTGCTCCATGCCAACAACCGCTCCGCTCCGATACACATACTAGTACAGTACAAATGCCTGGAAGCGAACACATGCAATTTATTATTATGGAGTACCTGGAATATTCCACGGCTGAAATCGAAATTTCGCACGGCGACATCTGGATGCGGATATAAAACTTCCACTGGCCGATGTGTAATTACACATCTACCTGGCAGTATTACTTTGTTACAAATACTACCGTCGCCGGCCCTGAGAGAAACGAGACCCGGAGCGGGCGGATGCAATACGAGAAAACCAGCGACGCTCTGACGCCGTCAATGCTACGAGTATGGATGCTTTTTTTGCGTGTCACGATGGAGTGAGTCCGTCTTGCCATGATTGTGGACTGTGGCCAACCACGGCACCACCTTGATGCTCGTATTTTCTCCTGTGAGGGGCACAAGACCGGCTTTCTGCTGGGCTGTGCCAAAGCTTGCATCATGCTGCCTCGATCGCCGGTCCTAGGCAAAAACTTGAGCCGTACTTGCATATGCTCGACACGATTGGCCAACAATGAGACCAGGCTAAGAGAAGAAGAAAAACCTAAAAAAAAAATAAAAAAAAAAAAAGCGTGGTGTTTCCTGACATGCGGGGAGGAGGGGGAAGAGACTGCAAACCCACACAACGTGAAGCATCTCGTTGGTCACTTGCAGCTGCGCGTACCCTACAAACGGTACTGTGCTCGTAGTGGTACGACTTTGGTAGCGACCTCTGCTTTTGGCTCCATCATCGTGCATGTACTTGTATATGTCCTGCACAGTAAGGAGACCCATTACGGCCATTTTGTGCGAAGTTGGGCATTTTACGCATCTATTGATGGAAATCGACCACGGGTATCCCTGCTACGCTGCATTTCGGACTGCTCCGGCTTCCGTGCCCCGTACCCCCCTACGATGTATTTCGGACAGTACAGGTACATCCAAGTAAGACACTTCGGCCACAACTGAGACTCGCGAATGGATCAAAATGCCAAAAATGCTCGGAAAATGGCTGTCGTCTCACTGGCGCTAACATCTCTCCTGTTGGACCAGCGGGCAATGCTGTGTCAGCAAATGCCTGTGTCGCCCACGGCTTGTTTGCTGGCCGGTGATGGTGTGGCACTTGCAAAGGACGGTTGGGTGCATCCGATGCATGACAGAGCCTCGTGTCCCGACAAAAGCTGTCTGTATCCCATCTGTCATCGGGTCTTTTTTTAGGGAGATCTGGCGAGAATAGTACGAGTAGATATAAAAAGAACGCCGAGCAGCTAGTTGTCATTTCTTCGCAATAGGGCTGTGTCGTCAGACCACTCAAGCAACGTACAAAGTAAGCTGTGCTTCCTCGAGGCTCGTTTTTTTCGAGTCAGCTAGACTTACTAGAGTGTGGGATGGCCCCCCTTTTCCCATCGATGGCTCTGAAAATAGCAGGTACAGGGTATACGATAACTTTTTACTCGTTTAGTCTCCAATCTGACTAACACGAGCATGAGAAAAGCGCACCCAAAGATGAAACTTCCATTCTTCTTTTATTAGGCTTCAACGACGGCGTCAGCACGAACTTGGCGGGCCAATGCTGCTGTTTATGGCCGCTCTCACCGGCAGCAGGGCAGCTGAGCAGTAACCTGGTCTATTGCTGGTAATTTTGGCGACACTTACACTACTCCGTACTCCGTCAAGGTCGGGTAGATTCTGGAAGTACCTGTGGACCGGACATCCGGGGCAATACGCTGTAAGTCGGTGCCCCTAATAGCATCTGCTAGGGGGGCATCGACCCAAGTAAAGTGGCACCAAGCAAGGGGGGCATCTGCTCCGCATCCTTGGGAGAAAAAAAACCATTGATGGATCAATCCAATCTTCGTACATGTGCATACAAATGCTGTACATGCCCGGTGGATCGGATCGGCTGGTCCCACTGCGAACGGTGGCAGCAGCTGAGGTACCGACAAGTACTCACCGAGTTCAGTCAACATCAAGCCTCCGTGCCAAGTCCCGATCTAAGGTAGCAGAGTTCGAGCAGCGCCAAAGAGCACGGGAAAAAAGGGGGTTCATACTGCGAGCTAGTCATTGTAGTACCCGGCTCGTATTGAATTTTTGCTCATTGGCTGTCATGTGCTGACAACGTCTGTACCTTAAAAGTTTAGTAGAGTTAGGACTGCTCCGTGTATGCTAAAATAAAGTATTCAAGCAGCATAAGATTTCGACGTGTGGTTCAAAGATAGAGGTTAAAGGATCAACTGTGTGGTGGCAGATGCCAACCTGTGCACAGGCCATCTCCATCAAGTGGTACTCGCGCAGTACTCAGACGTTTTCCAATGACGACAATAATGGCGATGCTCTTTGACGATTGACGTTGATCGAGCAAGAAAAAAAAACAATCTAGAAAAAGAGAGAGATCGGGGTCCCCTGCCATTTATGGCAGCCCTGCCTATCAATCAACGCCCATCTCTTGCCGTCTCTTCTCCTTTTCATATGTTCCCTTCTCACGGCCTTGAAATTCTCATTCGCCACCAACTCCGCGTACTGTTCCATTGCAGTCAACGGTACATCGCCTTCCACATAACATCTCCTGCACGCAGTGGAATCAACATCCAAGTGAGCGCCCACAAAGTATCTCCTGGCTTCTAACCTCCCACCTGTACTCCGTGCTCCACATGTCCTTCGGATGCACTGGTGTATCTGATGTATCTCCCAAGTTGCGACCATTTCACACCCCTGTCCATGCTTGCATTCACCCGCACACACGCACGCACACACAGAAACACACAGAAATACACAAAAACACAGGTTAGTACTGAGCAGGTACTACTAGTAATAATACTTGGACGGGGGAGACAGGCATGCATGCAGCTACAGCAATGGGGCCTAGCAGGGCAGGCTGTGCTCGCCGCACGAATGCTAATAATACCTGTCCGTGTACCCGCAAGTCACTAAACCGAGCGCGGGTGGGAACAACATTCACGATAGGGGGTGTGGACAAGCCCAAACTGCGCTCGCGACGCATTGCGCCCAACGGACTTGTCCGTAAAGCTAGCACTCGTCACGCCCCTTCGCTGCCGCTCGCAGCCTGTGGCGCCCTACTGAGCACCTAATTCAGGCACAGCGCCTGCAGAGGGCAGTACCTCGATGTACTTGCAATACTTGGTGCCATCTCGTATGTAAATGTACAGTAGCAGGTCCATCCATATGCATGGGCAGGAGCTGAGTACCTAAGCAAAGAAACCACGGCCCCTTTCCCGCCGCTCAACCAACCCGTCCAAGAAAATAACTTCAAACTCATCTGCCTGACGTTGACGCGGTCTTGCTTTGAGGCTTTCGCTGCAGTTTTGTCTTTTCCATGCTTCTTTAATCACATTCGTTATCCATTGGGCATATTTCGCGGATTTCTTCTTACAGCAGTTTTTCAATACTCGCATCTGTCGCGGACCGTCCGCTTGCGCTCTCGCCTGCGCGGCAGTAGAGCCACTGAGTTGGCATCTTTTTTCTTTCAGGTTTCCAGTCCATCTCTCGGGGAAGCATGAGCTTGCCTCTTACTTCCGCGGGCAATGGAGGGGCTCACACGCAGCATTCTCTCCCTCAATTGCCCGCACACTCCCAGTCCGACACGCAGATAACGGCCCATCTCGCCAGTCGATTCCATCTGCAACTCCAAGCCACCTATCTTTCATCCCATGGAGTGGTCGCTGTTAACACCTTTACATCCTCGACGAAAGGGCCAGATGGAGGCCGAGATGGCAGCTCCATGGCTGCTGCCGAAGACGTGGCCGAGCGTGCATATCTGCGCCTTGGCCATCGATCTGAAAACCAAGCCGTAGTGTTTCTGTAAGTTGAGCTAAAACATTTTTTCTGTTTCTTCCCATTTTACATAATTTCACCCTTCTCTGGGTGTTTTGAAGAAATTTTGCGGATATATGTTCGCTTATCAGCTCTTTTCGAAACTGGGTATCCGTTGTTCCTGCAATCCAATTTCTAACGCGTCTGATGTTTAGGGGAGAATCTGGCTCCGGAAAGTCAACGCTGCGAAACCATTTCGTTACGGCCCTTCTCAAGAAATCATCCACTCCTTTGTCGACTAAACTCTCTCTTGCTGCGTACGTATTCGACGCACTAACCACCACAAAGACCGCAACGACTCCAACTGCCTCTCGGGCTGGTCTATTCTACGAGCTTCAATACGACACTTCTGCGTCTACAAACCCCACTCTCATCGGTGGTAAAGTCCTTGATCATCGCTTGGAAAGAAGCAGAATCACCGACGTCCCCACCGGCGAGCGTAATTTTCACGTCCTCTACTATCTCGTAGCTGGAACAAGCGAGGCCGAGAAGGATCATTTGGGATTCGAAAATGACAGCAGCAAGAGATGGAAGTTTCTTGGACACCCGACGCAGCTTAAGGTGGGCATTAACGACGCCGAAGGCTTTCAGCTCTTCAAGACCGCCATGAGGAAGTTGGAGTTCCCCAAGAATGATATTGCCGAGATTTGCCAAATTCTTGCTACTGTTCTGCATATCGGCCAGCTGGAGTTCGAGACTACCAGCAGCACCAGCGCAACTGGTGATGACAGCGGTGGCTTCTCTCACGAGGGAGGCACCACTTTCACCGCTGTCAAGAACAAGGATGTATTGGCCATCATCGCCGCCTTCCTTGGTATCAGCGCCTCTGATCTCCAAACCACCTTGGGCTACAAAACCAAGATGATTCACAAGGAGCGCGTTACTGTCATGCTCGATCCTAACGGTGCTCGTGCCCACGCCAATGAATTGGCCAGGACTCTTTACTCGCTCTTGGTCACCTGGATCGTCGAAAACATGAACCAGCGTCTCTGCGCCCCCGAAGAGAGCATTGCCAACACAATCTCTATTGTTGATTTCCCCGGTTTCGCGGCGGCGGCTTCTACTGGATCTGCCCTGGATCAACTCCTCGCCAATGCTGCCAACGAAGCCATCTACAACATGACTCTTCACAACTTCTTTGACCGCAAGGCCGAGATGTTTGAGACGGAGGAGGTCACTGTGTCTGCCACGAGCTATTTCGATAACAGCGATGCTGTCAAGGGTCTCCTGAAGCCTGGCAATGGCCTTTTGAGCATTCTCGATGACCAGACCCGCCGTAACAGGACGGATATGCAGCTTCTCGAGAGTCTGCGGAAGCGGTTCGAAGGAAAGAATCCCGCTATCGAAGTCGCCTCTGCTACCGCCAAGCTGCCAGGTAGCAACTTCCATACTGAAAACTTGTCTGCGAGCTTTACCGTCAAGCATTTCGCCGGAGAAGTCGAGTATCCAGTCAAGGGCTTGATTGAGGAAAACGGCGAGATCATCTCTGGAGATCTCATGAACATGATGAACAGCACAAAATCAGACTTTGTGGCCAAGCTCTTTGGCCAGGAAGCTCTGCAAACTGTCACTCACCCCCAGGAGCGGACAACTGTGATGCAGGCTACGATCAGCTCAAAGCCTATGCGCGCGCCGAGCGTCATGGTGCGCAAGGGTACTCGTCCCAACAGGCCCAATCCCGCAGGTCGTCGCCAGACCCAGGACAACTTTGATGCAATGTCACAAAACAGCGACTCGCGTGAGACCAAGCGAGGAGGCGCCAGGGGATCATCGGAACAGGGTGCCTCTGGTCAATTCCTTTCATCTCTCGATAACGTGCAGAAAGCCGTCACTGATCCAAGCACCAATGCCTACTTCTTCTTCTGTATTAAGCCCAATGACCGCCGCATTGCCAATCAGTTCGACAGTAAGTGTGTGCGTACGCAGATCCAGACATTTGGTATCGCCGAAATCAGCCAGCGCCTGCGTTCGGCTGATTTCAGCTTGTTTGTGCCCTTTGGTGAGTTTTTGGGCATGGCCAATAGCGAGGCTCTGCTTGTGGGAAGCGAGCGTGAGCGGGCAGAGGCTGCAATCGATGAGAGGCAATGGCCTCGTAATGAAGTTTCGGTTGGTGCCACTGGTGTCTTCTTGAGCGAGCGTTGCTGGCTTGAAATCGCCCAGCTGTCCTTCTCCAGTTCGGCTTCTGGTCGCGGTGCCATGTCCGCATTTGATAGTGAAGGTGGAGATGGCCTCACCCCTGGCGACCATCATGCTTTTGGTGCCTCCAAGGAGCGTCTCTTGTCTGCAGGACACACTCCCATGGGCTATGGTGAAAAAGGAAGAAGTGGTTACTTTATGGCTGATGATGCTCGCTCTGAAGCGGGTGCCTCGGCGTTTGGTGCGGGAGACATGTTCAAAAACCTCGATAACCGCGAGCAGTTGGCCGAGCGAGGCAATGAAAAGGCCTTGGTTGAAGTTGAAGAGTACAAGGACAGCGCAAGCCGCAAGCGCTGGCTGTTCATTGTGCACGCTCTCACTTGGTTCGTTCCTGATTTTCTCATTCGGCTGATTGGTCGGATGCCCCGAAAAGATGTGCGCATCGCATGGCGTGAGAAGCTTGCCATCAACTTTCTCATTTGGTTCTTCTGCTTGGTTGCTGCCTTCTTCATCGTGGTATTCCCCATGGTCATTTGTCCCACCCAGCATGTCTACAGCGCTCAAGAGTTGTCTTCATACGATGGCAAGGCGCACAGTCCGGGTGCCTACGTTGCTATCCGTGGTATCGTCATAGACTTGGGAGCCTTCATCCCCTCCCATTATCCTTCATACATAAAGCAGCAGACTCTTCTCAACTATGCCGGCAAGGACATTACCAGCCTCTTCCCTGTCCAGGTATCCGCACTCTGTGACGGCGTGGACGGCTCAATCAACCCGGCCGTGACTCTGGATTACAAGTCGACCAACCTCACCGGATCCCCGGCCCTTCTCAGCCTTACGGACCAGAACTCCAAGTACCACGACTTCCGATACTTCACCAATGACAGTCGACCCGACTGGTTTTACGAGCAGATGGTCTATCTGAAGTCTAACTTCAAGAAGGGCAACGTTGGCTATACCGCCAAATATGTGAAAACGCTCGGCAAGCAGTCGCAAAACATTGCAATTCTGGAAGGCAAGATTTACGACTTGACGACTTATCTTGCTGGTGGCCGCCATCTGAGGGCTCCTCCTGGAGAAAAAGTTCCAACTAACAACACACTCACTGACTTCATGGACCCGTCTGTCACGTCGCTTTTCCAGCTCAACCCTGGTCAAGACATCACCAAGTACTGGGAAAACTCACTCAGGTTGGATGCTACCAGCAAAACCCGTATGAAGCGTTGCCTGGACAACTTGTTTTATGTTGCCGATGTCGATACAAGAAACTCTGTCAAGTGCCAGTTTGCCGAGTATCTTATTCTCGCCATCTCAATTCTGCTTTGCTCAGTCATCGGATTTAAGTTTCTCGCTGCTCTGCAATTTGGTGGTAAAAATGCCCCTGAAGACCTTGACAAATTTATCATGTGCCAGATTCCCGCCTACACTGAGGACGAGGAATCTCTGCGCCGTGCCATTGATTCTGCCGCTCGAATGAGGTATGATGACAAGCGCAAGTTACTGGTTATCGTGTGCGACGGCATGATCATCGGTCAAGGCAACGACAGGCCAACGCCCAGAATTGTTTTGGACATTCTCGGCGTGTCTGAATCTGTCGACCCCGAACCGCTAAGCTTTGAGTCGCTCGGCGAAGGCATGAAGCAGCACAACATGGGCAAGGTTTACTCCGGTCTCTACGAGGTCCAAGGCCACATTGTTCCCTTCTTGGTCATTGTAAAGATTGGCAAGCCCTCTGAGGTCTCTCGTCCTGGCAACCGTGGTAAGCGAGACTCTCAAATGGTCGTCATGCGATTCCTTAACCGCGTGCACTACAACTTGCCCATGAGCCCGATGGAGCTTGAAATGTACCACCAGATCAGGAACATCATTGGTGTCAATCCCGCCTTTTACGAATTCATGTTCCAAATCGACGCCGATACCGTTGTTGCCCAGGACTCCGCCACTCGTATGGTTGCGGCGCTTATCAACGACACAAGCATTATTGCTGTGTGCGGTGAGACTGCTCTGACCAACGCCAAGGGCTCGTTCATCACCATGATCCAGGTTTACGAGTACTACATCTCCCACAACCTGTCAAAGGCCTTTGAGAGTTTGTTCGGCTCCGTCACTTGTCTGCCCGGTTGTTTCTCCATGTATCGTATCCGTGCTGCGGAGACTGGCAAGCCACTCTTCGTGAGCAAGGAAGTCGTTGACGCGTATTCCACTATCCGTGTCGATACGCTGCACATGAAGAACCTGCTCCACCTGGGTGAAGATCGTTTCCTGACCACTTTGCTGATGAAATTCCACTCCAAATACAAGACCAAGTATATCTTCACCGCTCACGCATGGACTATTGCTCCCGACTCTTGGAGCGTCTTCCTTTCTCAGCGACGTCGTTGGATTAACTCCACTGTGCACAATCTGATTGAGCTTATTCCCCTTTCCCAGCTCTGCGGTTTCTGCTGCTTCAGTATGCGCTTTGTCGTCTTTGTCGACTTAATGAGTACCGTTGTCCAGCCTGTGACCGTGGCTTATATCGTTTACCTGATTGTGCGAGTGGTGCAGAATCCCAACGTCGTCCCCGTCACCGCGTTTATTCTTCTCGGTGCCATTTATGGTCTGCAGGCCATCATTTTCATCCTTCGCCGCAAGTGGGAAATGGTCGGTTGGATGGTTCTTTATGTTCTAGCCATCCCCGTCTTCAGTTTTGGTCTGCCACTGTACGCTTTCTGGAACATGGACGACTTTGCATGGGGTAATACCCGTGTTGTTGCCGGTGAAAACGGCAAGAAGGTCCTCATCTCGGACGAAGGCAAATTCGATCCCTCATCTATCCCGAAGAAGAAGTGGGAGGAGTATCAGGCCGAGCTCTGGGAGTCTCAGACTTCCAGGGATGATACCCGCTCTGAGATCTCTGGCTTCAGCTACGGAACTAAGGCTCACGGCGCCATGTCAGAGTATGCTTATCCCAGCCGGCCCGCCTCCACAACGGGCTTCATCCAGGCCGCGACTCATGCTCAGCCATATGAAAACCGCAACATGTCCCGCATGTCGATGGCTCCTTCTGAGATGAACCGCATGAGCCAGTATGGCGGATCCCAATTTTTCTCCCCAGAGGACATGGTTGGCCTTCCCAGCGATGATGCCATCTTGGCGGAAATTCGAGAGATTTTGAAGACGGCAGATTTGATGACGGTTACCAAGAAGGGCGTGAAGCAGGAATTGGAACGCCGCTTCGACGTTCCCCTTGATGCCAAGAGAGCCTATATTAATAGTGGTATGTCCTACAACTTAACATCTCCTTCTCCCTTTACGTATTTTCATGTTGGCTAACTAAGTTTCTCTCTAGCTACTGAGGCTCTCCTCTCTGGTCAGCTATAATTAGGAGAAAAGCAAAACATGGCAAAGGAGTGGCAGTGACAACGCTGACCATCACATCATCCGACCCACGCATAACTTTTTAATTACGAAGAGGTTTCTAACTTCTTCCTTTTTCTTAAATGGGGTGCTGTTTTCGACCACTTTCTTTATTCAATGAGTAATCAATCAGTCATAAATTGCTGTCTCGTCATTTGGCTTGCTTAGCCCGGGCGATGAAGCGAAAAATCAAAGCGAAGATTGGAGAAGAGCGAGAATGTTGTATGCATCGTATGGGTTTTCATTTTCAATTTTTTTTTTTCGGTGTTTCTAGGTTTAGAATGGATGAGGGAACGAGCCTTGTATGTATATATGTATGAGCGCATGTTGGAGTTTCTGAGTAATCGAATATGTTTTACGCTGCGACTATAATTATGCTGCTCGTGTTAAAGTTTATGTTAGTATTCATATCGTAAGTGATTGGAATGAAGCTGTAATAGTGGAAGACGATAATCATTATTTAATATTAGGTAATTGGTGGCCGTTTCTATTTCTTTTGTCTATCTCTATTCCGCGTAGCCAAAGTATCAATGGCAATGTGCATATTGGCAAAAGTACCCGTAAGATGAAGCAATCCAAAGTGCTGGTTTTATTCCAATATCCTAGCTATTTACACTCAACGGAGGCCATCATCGTCCGTCTGGGTATCTCATCTTCTGTTATTATTGCAGGTTCCCTAACAGCTTTCCCACTCCCCCTTTACTCCACGCGTTCACTCTCGTCTGGTCACACGTCTTCCACGCCCGCTCCATCAATGCCTTGTAAAGATAAGCATCGTCGGAAACTCCGCACGCAGCCCGCTGAGCGTCGAGCCAAGTGAGGAGGCCGAACCTGGTGATGAGCGTGGTGCTGCCTGACTCGATGCACGTGGCGCGATACACGATTCTGAGGATGCGGATGCGGAGGTTGGAGCGCAGGTACGGGTTGCTGCCCAGGGCGAGCATCTTCTCGAGCCAGCGCTTCTTGTGGAAGACGCCCAGGTCAAAGGGGGTCTTGAGGGCGTCGAGCACGTACGTCAGGAACCAGGCGATTTCGGTGTAGTACTTGTCGTCCTCCGAGGGCTCTCCGTGCAAAATGTCGTGGGCCAGGGGCAGCTTCTCGGGCGACCAGACGGGGCTGCGCGTCAGGAAGCTGTTGATTTTTGGGTACAGCGGGTGTAGCGGGTTCTTGAGGATATCCAGCGCGTGGATGGAAAAGGCGATGAATGCGGACGGGACGGGGCCGTTGTCGACCTGTGGCCGCGAGGATTCGGCCAGTTCGGAGAGGAGTAGCCAGACTTGCTTCTTCTCTTCGTATGCCGATTCATCGATTTTGGCGGCCATCTTGAGGATGTTTGTCAAGGCTTCTTTGCGAATGTTGATGTGCTCTGACGCGAGTAGACGGATTAGACTTGTAATCAAGCCGTCTTCAATTAGATCCTCGACAGCTTTATTGTGCCACTTGAGAAGAACGCTGGTGTCTTCCGCGCTTGTAAATGGAATATGCAGCGTTTCTCCAAGCTTTGCCTGGTCCAATCCATTTGATGATTGTTGAGCATTTTCTCTTGTCTCCTCTTGGTCATCGTCCTCGCCCTCCTGGTTGCCGCTAGATGAGGTTTTGGGTATCTTTCGCTTTCCCAAGCCTGCAAGCTTGACAGAGTAAGTGGTGAAGCACTCTTCAATGTTTGTGTAGACTCGTTTAAGGGCATCGCTTCCCTTTTTCTTGTATAATGCGCTGAAATATAGTGATATGAAGCTTGATAGTGAATCGCGCTCTTGGGCATCTGCGGACTTAATGATGAAGGGCAGCTGTTCCGCTATGGCGACGGCAAGGAGATTGAAGCTGCGATCATCGGTCGTTGCTTGTGCCTCGCTCTTCTCACCAACAAGATAGCTCTCAAGCACGTCGAGGTATTTGATTGGTGAAGTGGCGCAACGGCTGATACAGTTATCCAGGAAAGACCAGACCTTGTCCATATTCTCTGGACTATTTTCGTCTGTGCTCAATGTAAGGGTTTGAAGAAGAGGTTTTAACCTGGTAGCTGAGGAAACGAGCTGATTTTCCACAGCAACATCGCCAAGCACCCTTTTCAGCTGATGAAGGGGTGCAGTCCGATCGCTGCTGGAAAGGAGTTTGAGGAGTGCGGTGAATGGCGATGATGGGCCTTTACCGGTGAGAATCTCAATTCTCGCAAACCATCGCATACCGGGAGAGTAGCTGGCCATCGACACCAAATTCTCTAGCTCCATCTCGCGGAACCCGTCATGCTGCTGATCGGAGTTGCCATCTTGTAAGCTCCGTAGAACGCTGACAAAAAAGGGTGAGACATCAAAATTTGCAGCCAGCGCTACTTGTGGAATCATCTCGTAATACAAAAGAAGAAGCCTGCTGGCCATGGTTTTATGCAGTGCATTCTCGCTGGGTATGCCCTTGTAGCTTCGCACAATCTCCTTCATGTCTGGGATGCGTCTGCAGAATGCATCGATTAATCTTCGAGCTGCCTCAGACCACCGAGCATCGGTTGCTCGGAAGCCCTCCTCATGCAGCTTAATGGCTACTGAGAGCTTTTCCAGCGCTTCGACCAGCATCCTTGTAGCAAAGAAAGATGTTAGGTTTGAGTTGGGTGAAAGGCACCGAATCATAACCTTTTGGTTTAGTGGTAGTGGTAAAATATTATCCAGGACGACGGACGTAGGAGGAGGGCCAAGGGCAAAGCGTGTCTTGTCGCCGAATGAAGCGGGAAGCGGTATCCTCATCGTATCGAAGAGAAACGAAGCATATCCGATCCAGGTCATTGTCAACTTTGGTTCAAAAGTAAACGACTGGTTGTTGAAGAAGTAGTTTGATATGAGTTCTGGGGCTGCATCGAATATCGCTGTCAATAGCTGGCTGTGCTTCATGCTGGACCAGGGACGTAGCTTCGCCGCGAATTCGGATAGGACAAAATTGAAAACGGGGACCCCATCACGATATGTATCGTCTTTGCCCAAGGTGCTGTGCGCTGAGCCCTTTTGTTTGGCAAGCTGAACTGAAAACTCCTCATTCGTCTCCTTGGGGTAAAGGCCGGTGGAAGGATATAAGATTCCGGCACCTGGATTGGTGCAGACGTACATGAGGAATTCGTGGGCCTTTTCGCTGACTCGATCGACATCAGTCTCTGCTTCTGTGCTATTAGAGTAGCTATAGAGAGCCAGAATTCGCATCAGCGTCTTGGTATTGAAGCACTTGAACTTGATCTCTCGGGAGATCTTGCTGTCCGCCAATACATGAGTCTTTAAACTGTCCAAAATCTCCAGAACAAGGGATGAGGGGTCGCTCTTGATCATGAAGGTTAAATGCGACAACAGTTCTTTCTGAGAGAGCAACTCTTTCCGGCCGTCAGAGTGCAAATACTTCAGACAGCTCAAGAAGAATCGAACAGCATTTGTTCTCACTGTTGATTTACGAGAATCCCCTTGATTGTCTCCAGTGATACCAATTTCCAAATTCCTGCCAAGTGACGCGAAAGTAAAGGTTCTGGCGCGGACTATCCGTCTGGCGTAGGCGCCTCCATCCAGAGATACAGCTTCTCGAAGCAGGCGTAGTGTGGGCGATATGATGAAGCCTTTTGTCTTGTCCGAAGACAGATTCTTCGATATCGATTTGAGCTGACGATCTTGGACAAGCGACTGGCAGATTCCGAGCCCGTGCTTAACGAGCTCCAATGAATCCGAGACAACATTTAGCACGAGCGCGAGGACAACGGCCACAGAGGACATGACGCCGCCCTCATTCACTTGGGCAGCAAATGACCACATCTCCATGATGTCACTCAGAAAGACAGCATCCTCGCCCTCGAGCCTCGGCTTGACCAATTCGAGATATTCTCGTAGAATGCCGAGATTCGCAGATCGATCACCTTCACCGGAAACAATGTTGTCAAGAAGTCTTTTGAAGGATTGTAGACCTGTTGAACCCATCAGTTCCCCACACTCCCATATTTGACACATAATCTGCGAAAGAGCACTCCAAACTCACCATGTCTTGCTCGGCGCATGTCTTGGTCGAACGAGAGTAGGCTTCGGAGCTGCTCTCCAGAGCTCACATCCTCGCCAGTGGGAACATCGTGGGTGATTTTCTGGCGCTTTCGGAAAGCAGCAGCTCCGTCTGCATCGATTGAAGCTCGTTTCCCCATCTTGAAGAGCCTCGGCGGATTCGTCCAGCTTGAGCTGCCGATTTACGCCTGCTCGTCGTCGCGGAAGTTCTCAGATATTTTGGTATACTGCCGAGCTTTACCGCCTGACAGGCTTCCAGGATAGGCAAGCCTGGCAAGGTTATCGCAACGCTACGGGAATTGTATACGATATCGGTTATACAACGGAATTACTCATTATGGATTGTGGCTGTGAGCAGAAGGTGGTACGTACCTACCTCTTGTGATGCTTGTAAGTCAAAGGTAAAGTTGTAAGCCATCCCATGCTTCGTTTTGTGGCACCACAATCTCACCTTCTCTCTACGGCTCTTCTTTCACATGGCTGCGTCTCCACCAACAAAGCTATTCTAAGACAAAAGAGACAAAAAAGAAGAAGAAGAAAGCAAGGCCCATGGCATTATATCCGGTATGGCATAGGTGCGCTTGGTCCGGAAAGTGTGGAAGAAACTGAGACATGCATAATGGCTTTGCCTGTATCCTCACTTTCTGTTGGCCACGGCCTCTCTCGTCTCCCCACGCCACTGGCCGCAGCAGAATCGTATTACATGCTGTCTCTTTTATTGGGCGTCAGGTGGTGAGTCTCGAGTCAAGTCACGAAGCTGTTCACACCATATCTACGTGCCTGCGTCGCCCATGTCATCATGATCATCACCACGAGTTGCTAAAGATAGGCGCTCGTCGGAATGCGGAGGGTCCGTCCAATTTGCGAAATTGCAACAACAGCGACAACGACAACGACAACGGTGTGTCAGCGCTGGCTGGAACAAAGCTGGTTTCCTTGGATGGGCGACAAGGCAAATGAAGTGAGAAATTAAACGGTGACGAGCGCGCGCCAATCGAGCGTCGACGGCCCAAAGAAGCAAAACGACAGTCCGGATGAGGCAAGATTCAGCTGCGTGGCGCCCATCTTGGGTTTCGCATCTCGCCTGGGGCTCGTTTCCTCTTTTCACAACGCTGCCCTTTCAAGCCTATGTTCACGAAACAAAAACATGCAAACGCCAGGCGTCGCCCATGACGGCTGGCTGTCTAACGCTCTCCAACCAGGGGAAACCCGGGCTTGTCGTGGCTGGCCAATGCCGGCAGCCCACGCGACCCCTCCTCGGACCATCTGGAGCAAAGCCACGACAGAATCCGTGGCGAATGCAAGACATCGACTCGCTGTGCCAGCCCGGCCGTCTGACGCCGTCTGTGGATCCTGCAATCTTGTGGGTAGCGCCAGCCATCCGAATGCAGCGTTCGAAGCGCCGACTGGACGGTCTCCTTTGAGGCCCAGCCTATCACCGGCTTGGCCCTGCTGGCTCACCATCAACGCTGCTCAGCCGCCACCTGTTGGGTGTTCTTGGTTGCTGGAAAGTGGTAAAGAAAGGGCTCCAGTTTCCTGGTCGGGTGAGCTGCGCTATTGCAGATGCGAAGTAGTATTTACGAGCTCACCCGGCCCTCTTTTTGAACTTTCCAGTCGGGGTGCCGGATCTACCTTGCCCTTTTTTTTTATGTCATCGGCTCGCTGGACGGTCTTTCATTCGCTTTTCTCCCCTACTTTAAAAAGTTATTTGCCGGCCCAGTCGGCATGAGGCTGCCTTTTTCTCCCCAGTATGAAAGCTTCGACGGGTGTTTTTGGTGAAGCATATGCGTCATGCTTGTCTTGCCTCACGTGCTGGGAACCGTTGGCTTTTCGTATTGACGAGAGACCTCTGCGTCGTATGTTTTTTTATTTTCCAAAAGAAAACATCTTTATTTCCTTCTCTTTCGCTCTCACTGCATTCGCTGCTGGGAGATGGGGAGAGCTTGAGAACTCTCACTTACGGATAGACTTCAGACGACAATAAGCGGCTCCGTCACATTATCAGCGATCAACCAACATCTCATCCACCGCCAATGGCAGTACCAGAGGCTGAGCTTCCCCGGCCTAGCTGGAGGCAAAAGGTGCAAAAGACATTCACATCAAACCAGTCAAATTCTTTTTCGAGAAGCAGAGCGCAAGCAGACGCTTCACGGCCTCGGTTACACATCTCAGCGCCATTCGAATTTCGACATGTTGATTCTGGCTCATTCCAATTCCCGTTTCCCGCTCAGCGACTAAACCGCCCCTGGGAGAGCCCTTTGACGCCGGACACACCTGAAACTCCCTTTGAACCGCTGCAATTAAACATTCTAAGTTCTGGAAAAGAGCTGTCGCCAATACTTCCAGATTTCAACTTCTCCAGTGAGATGACACCGCCATCTCTGGTACATCTCCCGGGCCGGCCCTACGATGACCCTTCGTTTCGTCACGATAGAAACCATTCATCAACATCAACATCAACATCATTTCATATTCCTCGAAAAAATGTTGCTGCTCGCTCATCATCAAGCAGCCCAGAGGTATCGCCATTGAACCTCGCTTCCGATAAACAGGCTCGCACCCGGACTTATGCGCCATCTGACATGGAGAGCATTAAAGAACGAGTGGCCACTGCCATGAATGAAGTGGAGGAGTTGCAGAAAAAGATCAACGACATCATCGAGCGACAAAGCCTCTACACTGCGAGCAGACCATCAACAGCTCATTCAATGGCCCGTACTCTGCCTGGTAAGTCTATACAATGAATTCGAGTTCCCTACAAAGCTCCCCAGCTTATCCGTTACTTGCACAGACGCGGCGGAAGTTCCGGTTATTCCTGCGCTGCCACCAGCAGCGCCTTCATTTGCTGAGCGCCTAAACACAAAAGTGTCGCTGCCCAATGCCTGGCCCGTGACAGCCTCCATGCACATTAGCCAGTTGGAGGAGTACGAGGAGACGCTCAATAGCACGCAGTTTTCACAGTCGGTACGAGAGCAGCAATCTTCCCCGTCGCCTCCCCCGCCGCTGCCTCTCAGGCTACGACCACCCACAACACCACCACCGCTACGGAAGAAGAAGTCGTTTTCGCGATTCTCTACTATGCTGTCCCAGAGGACTTCACGACCAAGAAACCAGAGCTTGGACTCTGTTACGAATTCACCGCTTCCTCTCAAAGCAAACGAAGGATACTACCAGTGCGCGACCCCGCCTAGAAGGCCGGACAGGCAAAGCACCGACACGTTTGATACGATGTCTAGTTGGTCAATGTATGATGGAGACCGCAGTATGCCGACGGCCTGGTCACCACAGAGCGCTCCATCGAGCAACGATGATGACGTTTTCCTTGACAGAAGCGGCACATTTGGGAAAAATAGCACCCGGGGGTCGAGTGCGGTGAATGTCGGTCTCGCCATGTGACAAAGCGGGCTTCGTACATGTACGCGAGATTTCACTACTAATGTATATACAAACTACGGTACTCATGTGCTGGACCACATACAATAGACCACCTGGGATGATTGGAGGGTAATGAATGAGGGCAGGCTTGGTATAGGCTGGGCTGGGATAGAATGGAATGGGTCTAATGCACCCACGGATTATGGATTATACCACTGGAGGTGATAAGTGACGGATGCAGCTGAGCGACATCCAGCGAATCACTTTGGGCGTTTTTTTTGGGGGGTGAAAATTTGTTAAATAAAGGAAATATACCATATACAGACTTAATGAAGCGATTGATAGAGAGATACAGGGGAGCACTGGTTTCATCCTCAGTGTATGTATTTAAGAGAGAGGTGTTCCGTATAGACAGAGGAACTCTACACCATCGTCTTGGATGGTGAGCACTCGGCATTTGCGTGTTAGTGCCCAACACAAAATGCCGAGCGGTGCCTTGGGCAGTGACGGGCTGCATTGGCGTGGTATCCATGGATAATGCAATGCAATGCGCTGGTTGGCTCAGTTCTCCCGAGATACCACAAGATGCACCATGCAGGATTCAAATCCCTTTCCATTGTTCATTCTGCTCTCCAGGAACACCAATAAATGGACTTGCATTCAGGTACCTAAAATCTCCTATAGATTGCTAGGGATCCGAGGTACTACAGAGTAATCTGGTCTGATTGGTCCTATTGTATTACATAATCCAATTTTCACCTGTCAACCTCCAGGTACAGCACTGGATGAAGCTCAGCCAAGCTCAGCCAAGCCAAGTGCAGCCATTCCCAACTCATCCAAGCCAAGATCGGAGCGTCGCATTCCACCGTCTTTTCCCCCAGATAGAGAGGAAGCACAGACTGATTGTGAAGAATAAACGATCCCGCTCTTGGTTACCGGCGCCCGAGCAGGCCAGCTCGGCCAATCTCTTGCCGCATCTCAAGCACGTATCTCTTGCTATACTCTCGCGGCTGGCCGAGCTGCTCAAAGCTGTTTCTTGCACGTCTCGCCAAGAGTAACCATCTAATGTCGTATATCGACCTTCCGGAATCATGCCTGCGCCTAGAATCATAGCCGCCATCAGGGGCGCTGTGTCGCGGGACACATACAAATACAGCGCGATCCCAGAGCCAGAGGCGGAGGTGCCAAGTCGACAGACGCTGACTCGGCGAGCATCCGTTTACGAATCTTCATCACAGGGGCAGACAAGACTGATCAAAATGTCACTTGGGGGCATGGCTCTATTTGCCATATTGCTGACCATGGTCTCACTTGGGTATGAAACGCAAAAGCCGTGAATCGTAGAACCAAACAAGGAAGAGCGTGAGAGAGATATGCTAACCCAGATGGCGTTGAAAGGAGAGCCAAGTCATACTCAGCTTGCGAAGCAGTCGGTAACTGCACGGCGGATGTATCACATATTTGGGGCCAATATTCGCCTGTGTTCTCTGTCCCGTCTACCATCGATGCATCAACCCCATCCGGGTGCAACGTGACGTTTGCTCAGATTCTGTCACGGCATGGAGCACGAGCGCCTACCCAGAAGAAGTCTGATTTCTACAGGGACATGATTCTACGCATCCAGAGCAATGTCAAAGACTACGGCAAGGGGTTCGAGTTCCTGAAAGATTACGATTATCACCTTGGCGCCGATGATCTCACTCTGTTCGGAGAACAACAGATGGTTGATTCTGGAATTGCATTTTTCCAGCGATACCAGGATCTAGCCTCCAAATTTGATCCCTTTGTTCGAGCATCAGGTCAGGATCGAGTAGTTTTATCCGCGCAGAGATTTGTCGAGGGATACTATGAAGCTCAAGATCGCAACGCTTCGAGCCCAGTAAAGAGCATTTTGGTGCTCCCCGAAGAAGACGGGTTTAACAACACGCTGAACCACGGATCATGTTTAGCTTTTGAAGAGGGCCCTGCATCCGAACTCGTGGCTACATACCAGAAGGTTTGGCTTGGAGTTTTTGGGCCTGCTATTACCAAGAGGCTCAACAGCAAATTGCCAGGCGCAAATCTGACCTTGACTGAGACCATTTTCATGATGGATCTGTGCCCGTTCAATACAGTGGCAAACACTAGCCTCGTGGCATCCGACTTTTGCAGGCTCTTCTCTATGGACGAGTGGGCAAGCTACGACTATTTCCAGGCGTTGGATAAATGGTATGGCTACGGCAAAGGCAATCCTCTGGGCCCGTCTCAGGGAGTTGGATATGGCAATGAGTTGATTGCCAGGCTTACCGGTGCTGCTGTGGTCGACGATACCACGACAAACTCAACGCTTGACTCTTCGCCCGAGACTTTCCCTCTGAACAGCAAGCTGTATGCAGATTTCTCACACGACAACACCATGTCTTCCATTTTTGCCGCCCTGGGGCTGTTCAACTCAACTATGGAGTTGCCTCTCAAGTACAAGTTGTCACCTCGCCGCCTCCACGGGTTTTCTGCTTCCTGGGCGGTCCCATTTGGCGCCCGCATGTACTTGGAGAAGATGCAGTGCAGCGATGCGAGAGAGGAGCTAGTGCGGGTCATCCTGAACGACCGAGTGGTTCCGCTGCGGACGTGCAATTCCGACAGACTGGGACGGTGTAAGCTGAGCGGCTTTATTGATAGCCTCAAGTTTGTGCGGAGCGGAGGGCTGTGGAACGAGTGCCCGTATGATGGCTGAAGCGTTGAACATTTTGCGATGATACCTCTGATGACTGGCTTTGTCTTTTATGTTTCATGTTTATTCTATTTTGCTTATTTTGCTCGACATTAAGATTTAGAACGAGGCAAGGGGGCGGAAGCGAAAGATATCCGCAGGCCTAGACTAGATCTACAAGCTTCGGTCTGACAGGTTCAGAACTCACATGGCACCTCATAGAGAGGCAATTTATATTTTTCTTCTTCTTCTTCGACCAGACCTTTGAATGGAGCAGAGAACAGATTTGATCTAATTACACATGGGCATGAAGAAGCGAGCTGTTGCGGGCTAAAAATAGCATCAAACTGCCTGCTAGTCATAACAGTAGTTAGATAATTAGTAGACTTGCTGCTTACCTTTGCGTGAGCTGCGATGAATATTGGATGGATTGAAGGCTTTTCGAGGCGGATTAATTATAGCAGTGGATGACTGAACAGTGTTAGTCGCTAAAAGCAGCAAGGGGGGTCCCCTGTATTCCAGGCGCAGGAACCAAGCTCAGGCATTTCTGGCCCCGATAGCAGCGATAAGGTGCCCAATCCGGAAGTCACTCGACGTCAGCATTCCCAGACCCCAAAGGTGACTTTACCCGCACTCAATTCAAGGCTCCTCCTAGCAAAGCGACCCAAGCAGCACTGGCAGCATCTTGTGCGTTGAAAAGTGACAACGGAAATCAGCAGATGCCCGGATTTTCTCGAGCGCATCGCCGACCTGTCGATTGAGGTTTTATTTTGCCTCTCTATACCGCTTCTCACTCTTACGCTTTTCTTTGTTTTGCTTCGGCAAGGGGGGGACGCAGATCCAGAGACGATACGAGGCTAGGAGATCGATCATGGTTTCCACCGCTGGAGGCATCGTCATCGCGATTGTGGTGATTTTGGTGGCGGCGGCTGTTGGATGGGTTGTTTTCTCGCAGCTACGAGCGCGGAGATTGGGGGTGAGTCTTTGTTCCTTTCCCTCTTGTTGTTTTTCTTTGTTTTGCGGCGGCGCATAGCAACCACGGATAAGCAGCGCTTTCGGGAGCGGCGGCAGCACAAGATCAAAGCTGCGATGGTTTGTTGATACGTATGGCTAACCACGGCAAAATGCACAGCTTCCGCCTCCGAGTCTATCGTCGTATCTGCCATGGAAGAAATCAGACACGCCCTACGGACCACCGAGACCGGCTCGCGGCGGCGTCGTCGGCTGGTTCAACGACCTGACGCGCAAGTTCAAGCACCGCAATGATCGTTCGGCAACGGGCGCCTACGAGCAGTCGCTTCACAGCGGCCCCGGCTCCGGAAACCGCGGCTTTGGCCCGCTTGATCCCGACGATGCGTGGGACTCGCGCGTGGGCAACGAGGCTGACGGATACGGCTACTACGAGCAGGAGCTGGGAGGCCACACCGAGTACACCGGCGCAAACTACGGCGGCAGCCGGCTAGGCCCAGCGCCGCCGGCTCATGCAGGCTACGAAGAGGACGTTGAGCGAGGGCGACGACCGAGCAGAGACGCTGGAGCAGCGACAGCAGCTGAGGCTGGCCGCCGTCAGAACCCTTTTGACGATGATGCGCAGGTGAGCCTCAGGGGCGTCAGTCCGCGACCGATGGACACGGCGGGAGCAGGACACAGGGGGACGGGCGATCGACCGGGCAGTTCTGGCAGCAGCCATGCCGAACGGCGATCGATATTCCGAGAAGACGTCTAGAGATGACTGATGAGGAAGAGGAGCAAAGGGGGGCCACAATGGGACAAGGAAAACAAAAGGCGGTATGTTGAGGGTGGGCTTGCTTTTAACGAAAAAACTTGTTTTATTACCTCATGATACGGTACCTTGGAGGCCTTTTTCTTTTCTTTTCTTTTTTTTTTTTAAACTTTTTTTATGATTAATTTGATGTGGAAAATGGGAGCTTTGAATTGTACACGCATGACTACATAGGAGTAGGGTAGAGAGGGAGCCTCTCCTGTCCTCATCACGAAATGACATTCGTTCTCTTTGGAAGATGCTTAGCCTTGTTTCCACCTCTTTGAAATAATTAAAAATAAATCATGCGAGAAATGTCCGGCGAAAGCCCAGAATCTACATAGTCGGGTTTTCACTTTGCAGGTATTGAGGCAAAATGTCCCTTCTGCGGCGCATCGCAAACCAACCAGCCCCACGTCATGAGCGTCATCCCCAGAACTGCCCCTCCAGTTCCCACAGTGTCCCCTCGACCATCATTTTCATAGCTTCATCTTCATCTCACACCCACCAACAGCACTCTTTCTCTCATTCTTACTCTCACTCTGACTTTTGTAACCTCATTGACTCATTGTCTCATAGTATTCAAAGACAATTCAAGTCGGGATAAGTAGCTACGCAACAGAAAGGAGTACGAAAAGAGAAGCTAGAGAAAAAGGAAGCTCAACTCATTCACAATGGCGGATCTCAACCTGCAGGCCATCCACGATGAAATGGTGCTCGTGGCGTACGAGGCCGGCCGCACTATCATGTCTGCAAACCCAGCTGATATCGGCACGGGGACAAAGCTCAATTGTACGTTGACGAGAAGCTTGACTATCTTGGTGTGTTGCATTTCAAGGGCTAACACGACGAGATATATATAGCCGTCGATATCGTCACAGAGGTTGACCAGGCAGTCGAGAAGATGGTCTCGTCGCGCCTCTCGACGGCGTATCCCGAGTTTTCATTCATGGGCGAGGAGACGTACAAGCCTGGGACCAAGCTTGGGCCGGAGCCGACCTTTGTCGTTGATCCCATTGATGGTAAGGTTTATGGCAATCTTGAACTACTTATACTTTCCTCCCTCCGTCTCTTGTTACACCTTCCATCTGTCTCTTACTATATCTTCCCTTCACCTTCAACTTCAAACTTACCAATCCTGCCCAGGAACAACAAACTTCGTCCACTCCTTTCCCAACGCCTGCATCTCCCTCGGCCTCGCCATTGACCGCGAGCCCGTCATCGGCGTAATCTACAACCCCTACCAGGATCTCCTCTTCACCGCAATCAAGTCACACGGCGCATACATGACCCGCATCAAGGGAACGACCCCCCAGAAACTCCCCCTCGCTGCCTCTCCGCGTCCACTTGAGGGCCTGGCCAACGCTCTCATCGCCATTGAATGGGGTTCCACCCGTGACGGACACAACTTCGAGCTCAAGACAGAAGTGTTCAAGAAGCTCGCCGCTACCAAGGAGACGGGCGGTGCCATGGTGCACTCGCTGCGGTCCCTAGGGTCTGCAGCGCTGAACATTGCTGCTGTGGCTGCGGGCCAGATGGATGCTTATTGGGAGGGTGGATGCTGGGCGTGGGACGTTTGCGCCGGTTGGTGTATCCTCAAGGAGGCGGGAGGTATCATGGCTGGCGGAAACCCAGGGGAATGGGATCCGTCGGTGGATGAGAGGAAATATCTTGCTGTTAGGGGAGCGCCGAGCGGGCAGAAGGAGCTTGTGGAGGAGTTTTGGGGCGTTATTGGAGATAAGAAGATGGATTACTCTGTCTAAGAATAGGGCACGGGGGTGGATATAAGTTGATGGAGAAGAAAGGGGGTTTACATGTTAGAATGAAAGATTCAGGAGATGAAAAGATATAGCAGAGAAATCGTTTAGAATATGAGATTTAATTTCTTACTCTCTCTCCTTTGATCTTAAACTTGTATCGTCTTGCTCATTACATTATATATACATAGAAATCTAACCATGCTATGCTTTTGAATGTTTCTGAATCCATGTGTCTCGTAATACCTGACCGTCATAATACTGACCTTTCCCATCACGTGCCCCTTTATTACACCTGCCGCCACATCACCTCCATTATCTTGTTTCCTTTCTCATCTCCTTCTTCTGTTTCCTTTCACATCTTCTTTTTCTCACCTCTTTTTCATCATCTTCCTCTCACTTCTTTTTCATCTTTCGCTGTGTCATTCTTTTTTAGAAGCCCTTTTCCTCTATCAAGCTGCAAACTTACTAGCAGCTCTCAACTTTGGCCCATAAAACCACAAGAAAATCGGGCTGGGGAACCCAATCCCGATCGCAATACACGCTAGCACTGTCCCCCCAATTCCATATCCAAGCTTGTTGTACATGGTCGGAGCGAATAGGGGGAATCCAAAGCCTGCCAGACTGCGCAAAACAGTCACTGCTCCCACGGCACTGGCTGCGTATCGAGTATACGAGTCCACCATGTATCCTTGGATGCACTGGAACCCGATGATAATGCCGAAGCCAAAAACGACGGCGCCAATGTTGGGCCCAATCCAGTGCGTGTGTGCTTCTGCGGTCCATGAGTAGATGAAGATGCCGATGGGCAGAAGAATCGACCCTGGAATCAACAAGGGAACACGGAATTCTGGACGTCCGGGGCTACCGTCCGGCACGTAGCGTCTTTTGAGAGCGGCATAGATGCGATCCTGAAGCGGCGCACAGGTTTGGGCACCCAGGAAGAAGCCAAGGCCGAGCGAGATATAGTTGAGACCAGCTATGCCCGGGCTTTCGTGATACTGGGTTGACCAGAGGCTGGCGAACGTGGAGAGGATCAGATATGTCAAGCCGTACAGATACATCATGTACAGAGACATGACCTGCACAATGGGCTGCGTGAACAACATGCGGAACGGGCGGGTTAAAGCAATCGTTAGCGTTTGGGTAACAGTCTTGTTTGGATCGTCGTATTCTGTGACGAGGTTGGTGTTGCCCGTCTCTTTGATCAGGGCCGCTTTCTTGCGCTGCAACAAAACTGGTGCATACGTCTCCTGAAGAAAGAATATACCTGCCACCTGGACAAGACCGTCAGCAATGGTGGTGCTATAAAAGACCCATCGCCAGGTGGTCCGTTCGGATATCCAGCCTCCAGCAATCGGCCCCAGAGCCGGGCCAAGCAGAGGCATTAGCGAATAGATGCTCATGGCCTTTCCTCTCTCCTCAGCGGTGAACAAGTCACCCAAAACACCACCACCAATGGCTAGAGGCGCGGATCCTCCAATGCCCGCGAGGAAACGAAAGACGAACATTTGGGCGCTCGTCTTGGCGAGGCCGCAGCCCAAGTTGAAGAAAAGGAAAAACAGATTGGAGAGCTGGAGGATGATGGCTCGGCCATATAACTCGGATAGGGGGCCCCAGATCAGAGGTCCGACGGCGTAGGCAGCCACGAAGATGGACAGTACAAGGGCGCTTTCAATCTCCTCCGTGATGTGCAAGTCCCTGCTGATTTGGGGGAGGCCAGGGGCAACCATGCTCGAGGCAACTGGTGACAGGAGGGTGAAGCAAGAGACTGTGGGCAACGTCAGTAAGATAACGGTGAAAGAAGATGAGATTCGATCTGACACGTACCACAGAAGACGGCAGCCCATTTCCTTTTGTGAGTCCAGTTCTTTGGATTCTCTGGGTCGTCGGGGCCGTTCCACTTGATCAGATTCGGGTCGTCGGGCCTGACCGTGGGCGATTTCTCAATGACATCCTCTCCCAGCTCCAGGTCCCTCTGATTCTGAATGCCGTCTCTTATCTCAGATACTGTTCGCGACATGGACTGCCCACGAGACAGCGACAAACCCCCTTCAGGATGGTGGATGGTGGATGCATCGTCATCTCCCGTTGAGTCTGAGAGAGTTGTCGAGTACTCATGTTTGTCCGAGTCTATATGATGCTTTTCTTCGTCTCTATTTTGGTTAGGGGCTGCCGAGGAAATCTCCTCTAGTGATTTGGAATCTGCTTCTGCGGTTGATCCAGACATCATGACCTCATCGAATGCTTGGGAGCAAGGACCCAAGCGACTTATAAGCAGTATGGAAGACGAGAGTGGGTTTGCATCAATTGGACACTAAGATGATATCTTCTTTTACAAAAAAGGAGCGCTATGACGGTATAGAATCCGACAAAAGAGTATAAAGCAGCTGCTCAAATCGCCTTTCCCCAGCACACTCAAGATTTGGATCGCAACGGTGAAGCAGACTGGTCAGGTTGAATGACAAAACCAAAGAGCACGCGACCTCAAAAGTCGATCTAGTCCAAGAGCCGAATAAGTTGGAGCGAACGGCTTTTGGCGCAGATTCTCAGAACGAATGAAAAAAAAAAAAAAAAAAAAAAAAAAAAGAAAACAAAGGGGTACTAAATAGAAAGAAAGAAAGTCGGAAATAATAAGCAGAGGCGCCTCCCCCCCGAATGGATGCATTTTCGTTACATGCTCGAATCCACTGCGCGGCAGCTTCATCCGATCTCCTTGGCGTGAAGAGATGTCCATTTGCCGATGCGGCACCGAAAGCAGCTACTACTACCTAGGCAAAAGTACAACCCATTTTCTCCTTGATGACTTTTTTTTTTCTCTTTTTGGGCCGGTTTGGCCCCTAGCAAGAAAACTCGGGGTAAGGAAGCTGGATGGATACCCACGGAATCTCCGTTGCCTTGATTATCAATCCAATGAAAATATGGAACTATTAATGCTACTTACCCATATACGAGTTATACGGCTGCGAACACGGCATGGTATGCTAATTACAAGCAACGCCCTTCCAAAGAGAGAGACATCTGACACGATAAGCAGGCTCTCGGAAAAAGTTGCAAGAGATTATATCCATGGCAATAATTTTTTTTTTGAAGGACTGCTGATTCGGGGGTTAATTTCATCCGCTTTAAAACGCCTATTTGTGTCGTCAAGCGGGTAAGCATTTACAAAAAAAAAGGTGAGTGCTCATTTTCGTTTCGGATTTAATATAGTAGGTTGCCTCTTATGATTGGAAGTACATTTAAGGTACTACTAAGTTGGTGTCTCTGTGCAGCGGGCTAAGGTATTGGCAACTCACAAGCAAAAGTAAAGGAAAAATAGGCCACCAGTAATAAAGAACCCCCCCATATAGTTACTAGGTAGTTATCACAGGTACCAGCAGCCTAAAAGATTTAGGGTTAAATTTCTTATTCCTTAGTAGTAATCAGTAAGGTATTATAAAAGTCCCTCCCCCTCCCTCTTTAAGCATTATTCTTTATGCTTTCCAGATCTTCTGAATAGCCTCAGTAACACCAATATCGTTAGTCTCAAACTTATATAATCCCACGCCAACGGTAACAGTTGCTAGATTTAGGCCCCACCAGAAGATCTTTCGCAGGCCGGAGTAGCGGGTTTTAGGGATGTAGTCGATAATAACGGACTGGAAGCCAATGTGAGAGTGGAGGAGGACGGCGGAGCATAGGATAGCGTCGGTGGTGGGGTTGAGAGAGCCAGCGGCCAAGGGAGCAATGGAGAGGGGCACGAGGCCGGCGGCGAGGAGGCGCTCAAAGGTCCAGTGGTAGGAGCCGTGGGAGGCGCTGGGGTTGGGAATGGGGACGGGGTCGTTGACTGTGCCCTTAATTCGCTGAGGTCCGGGAGGCAGAAAGGCAGAGCGCTGGGTCGAGGCGTGGAAAGCCGAAGCCGAAGCCGAAGCCGAAGCAGCCTTGATGGCGCTGTTTCGGACGCAACGAGGCGCCAGCGCAGTCTGCCGCAGCAGACAAGGTCGCACAATCGATGCCATGGTTGACAGAGAGAGGTATGTAGTTAGTAGTCGGGACTTGTGATGGTACAGTAAGTGTGAGGAAATGGCACCCGGAACGGCTTCGCGCTGGCAGAAGTACAGCTCCAGCAAGATCTCGGTTTCGGGAAAAGTGGGAGTCTCACAGAGCAGGAATTCGCAGTCCGGACTTTTAGTGGGTGTGTGTGTATTCTCTACTGTAAGTTCTTTCCTCTCCCGCACGAGAAACGGTTTAGCTTAAATACCAAAGGGGGGGGGGGTACTCACTGGTGGCCTATTTTTACTTTTGCTTGCGAGTTGCCAATTACCTTAAGGTACTGTAGCCCGCCGCACAGAGACACCAACTAAGTACCTCTAGTATATGAAATATACTTCTAATCATAAGACATAGGAAGGTAACTTAATTCAGTGCATTTACCACCTAAACCCTATCAGATAGCGGCTCTTTCCAGGTTGCCAGCAGGTACCCCCAAGTCTCCGTTAGTAGCGTGATTCGGTAGGTACTTGAACCTTGCATGGGCGTATTCTTTTGCATATCTCTTTTGTTTTTCTTATTATTCCTTAACTTAGCAAAGGGGGCTTTTTTTTTTTTTTTTTTTTTTAACATGGAGGGGCGTGTTTCCATCTCATCTAAAACAAGGGTCACCTTTTACCAGTTCTTCAATATGCAGAGGCACGTACAGTACGACAGATGATAGAAAACAGCAGCGCTTTTTCAAAAAGCTACCACATGATGTCATTTGTCATTCATTTTTATACTACAAAAGTTACCTTTAATGAGAAGCTTAGTATAGCACCAAGGCAGATGGTAAGGCAAGGCCAATTGTTAGTCGGTAGGTAATGTGTATTATCCATCCATATAGCCGATTCAACGGTAACAAGCCGACTTGGCACCAAATCATTGGCTCAACGAGATACCTCGGGCTTCATCATGTATATTTTTTGGTTCAATCAGCTGCTACAATCTCAGCTAAAGCCCAGCTTCCTGTCGGTTGAAATATATCCCCATTGAAAACCGACGCATGTATATCATGATACACCAAACAAAAATGGAAGACACGCCCAATATTAACCCATCAGCTATAGATTTGGGTAGATCGAAGCCAGGTGCAATCTTAAGCACCGTGTTCATGTTGGCTCGTCTTTATGATGATGATTAGATGCCCGAAGAGAGAGAGAAAGAATCGTCCTGCATCTCTAACATGAGATGGCGAACGAGTAAAATAAGAAGCTGTTTGCACGTAGCAACGTTTTCACTCGGCCTTGACATCAACCTTCTTCGCAGCCGGGGCCGCAGCGGCATCGTCCTCCCGGGGTCTCTTCAGGTTGGTAGCGGCAGCATCCACGCGTTTCCTAATGAAGATGTTAGTTTTGTTTTTCACTCAATCAATCAATCCATCAGCCAGGTTGACTTACTCCTGTCGGCCAGAGTCGCGATCACGGCCGCCCCGGCCACGACCACGACCACCTCGACCACGGCCACCACGACCTCCGCGGCCTCCTCTGAATCCACCCTTCTGGTCTTGGTCGCGTCGCTTCTTCCAGTCATCCTGATCTCCAGACGCACCACTGCGGGTGGTTCTCTTGCCAAAGTCCCTGCCCTCGTAAAACTTCTTCTGCGATGTTCCGTTGGGCGCCAGCTTTCCCTGCTTGATCAGGTCGCTCTTCTCCTCGCAGTAGTCGTGCTTGGACATGATCTTCAGGTCGTGCTCCTTCCACTTGGGAGCGGGGTCCAGGGCAATGAACTTCTTGGCCGTCTCCTCGTCGGCAAATGTGACAAAGACGGAGCCCTTGAAGAGGCCCTCGTTGGTGCGACGGAGCTTCAGGCCATTGACTTCACCGAACTGGGCAAAGAAGGTCTCCAGCTCGAACTGGGTATCGGGCTGCTCGTCACCAAAGCCCTTGACGTAGACGGTGGCAGCTTCGGCCTTGGCCTTGGAGGCGGGCATGGGCTTGTAGGGCACCTTGCGCTTGACGGCCTCCTTGCCTTCCTCTCCAACCACCTCAAGCACCTTGCTCTCCCGGAGGGCAGCAACAACGGCGCTGTAGGGCTGGAAGCAGCGCATACGCTTGAATGAGTGAATCTTTTCGATCGGCATGGGCTTGTTCTCGGATCCTCCGCAAGTCTCCCACATGAACTTGTCCTGGGGGAAGTTCCAGTCGCCAAAGTAAAACTCAACCTATAATTTCAAGATTCACTAGTCAGCATAGATGGCTTTTGGGAATGTGGTTTGTTGCGTTTTCTCACCTGCTTCCTGATCTCCTCGGGGTCATCGGTCACTTGTCGGACAGAGGGATCAAACTTGCGGTTGTTTGAGGCATTGTCGCGGTCAATCTTGGCTGTAGTCTTGAGGATGTTGGCGCCATTCTTCTTCTCTGTCTCCTCGGACTCCTTGGTCTCAGTCTCCTTGGTCTCAGCTGCCTCAACTGCCTCAGTCTCCTCCTTGATCTCCTCAGTCTCCTTGGTCTCAGCTACCTCGGTGGACTCGGTAGCCTCAGTAGCCTCGGGCTGCTCAATGGCCTTTTCCTCGACGGGAGCCTCAACGGGAGCCACGGGCTCAGTAGGGTTCTGAACAGCCTCTGTTTCGCTCATGATGGACTTTGGGGAGGAAAGAATCGAAGAATGGGTTTCCTATAGATGTGTAGCGCCTTGGCGATTGGGGGGGAGTATCGCGGGTAGTGATTGCGAATCTGTTGAGGCGGCGAATGTGTGAGTAATTCTGACTCTGACTCTGACTCTGACTCTTCCAGCGATGGCAGCAGGGCAGCTCCAGCGAATGCTGATCGCCCGCCAAACGTCGAGCTGCACTGCCGCTAGACCAAATCGGAACTCACCTGTCGGACCAATTCACGTGCCGCTCAGGAATACACGATGCGAGATGAAGAGGAGGAAAAGAGATGGTTGAGCCTTCGAGTCTGATGATAAACAGAAGGTTGGAGCAGCACTTGCGTCGCGACGAAAAAAGTTATTTGGGGCGCAAAAAATCTATGCGAGATCTGCTGGGGCTCCACTAAAAAGACGGCAACCCCACCACCAGCCTGGGACAAGCGCCCATCCACACGGGATAACTTAGTAATTCGGTGCATTTACCCAGTAAATCTCGTAGTGGTAGCGTTGTGCTCTTAAGAACAGCCTTTCTCCTCGTTTAGTTCTATGTGGTGGCCTGAGGCACACATCATTATAGTATAGGCTTGCTGTGAGGAAGTGGAGGCACAATTTTACTTGCTTGGTCTTGAACCCCTGCTATCCTTGCTCCAATCTCAGGGTAGATAGACGCCAAGCTTGAGGCTTCCAACATGCTAAAACTGCTACAGTACGTATTAGTGGTGTGTTCAGCCTGCCAAGCCCAGGTCAGAAAAAGAGAGACCGCCAAATGAATAACTGCATACATTCAACAATATAAGCACCTACCTAGTAGTTAGTGTACTAAACTAACGCAGTATGAAAATAATACTAAGTAGAGGTAGATAAATATAAATATAATAGCGGTTGCTAGAGAAATATAAATATAGTAGCAGTTACTAGAGAATTATAACTATAGCAGTAGTTACTAAAGAAGTATAGATATAATAGCAGTTACTAGAGAAATAGAGATATAGTACTCCGTAGCAGATGCTTAAAGAGTTAGGATTTGTAGGCGTAATCTTTGAAGGCGCGTGTGTTCGTAATCTTTTCAGTCTCGGAGTTTTCTGTCCCCCGCTTGCCTGCATTCTCAAAGGTACCAAGCTACCTTAACATTGACGTAACGTCTACGCCAACGCAAAGTAGCTACGCTTAATGATTTTGTCTCATCACGCCAGACCTCACAATTAATTGCCCCATCTCTAAAATTCATCGTCTCTCATTTTTTTCTCAATTCGCCATCATGACCTGCATAGAATGACGATCAACAACGACACACTTTAAGAGTCTTTTCTTTGCCTCGAGACTGATGTCATTGCCATTTTGATTGCCACTCTGGTTGTCGTGAGCTGTGGCTCAGAGCCAGACATCATCATACGTTCGCCATGAGATATCCCGTGAAATTGCCGCGGCCGTTGATATCTCTCGGTCCTCGTCTGAGAGTTGCGCGACAACCACCAGCATCAGTTGCTAAATTAGACCGCAGCTTCTTTATTGAGTCGAAACGTCGAAGGAGACACCAGCAGCGCACAAGCATACCCGCAACTGTCCTTGCGCTAGGACTCTTCACTTGGTGGCTGTACCCGTCAGAGGACTTTGCTGAACTTTCCGAGAGCCAAAAAGCCAAGAGGAGAAAAGAAAAGGGAGGAAGAGAAGGCGACTCTCAGGAATCATACCAGCTTGTGACTGAGAAAACTGACGATGGCGCGTGGGCTTACTTTGCGCGGCAATTCGAATTTCTTTCGGCCACGGCCGAGCTCGAATGGGCTGCTCTGTCCGACAAGCTGGTTGATGCCATTACCCCGGAGTGGTGGAAAAACATACCCATGTATGTGAGGAAGCTTCAGCGGGAGCTATCGGTGTCTCCAGGATCGCTGGCGGAAGAGATATGGCAGGAGGCTCATGACCCTTTGATCAACCCCGAAATCCGGTACACTGCTAATGTCCGAGTCTCCTCGGAATTATGTGATGAGGAAAAGGATTATCTGCTGAGACGGAAACTTATTACCAGGGCGGCGTTGGCAAACTATCTCGGACTTAAAGAAAAGGACATCAACCCCGATGATGTGCCAACGATTGCCATGTGCGGATCGGGAGGGGGGATGCGGGCCCTGATAGCAGGCACTGGATCTATGTTTGCGACAGATGAGGATGGACTTTTCGACTGTGTTACGTATACGGCTGGCGTGAGTGGTTCGTGTTGGCTTCAGTTGCTCTACCTTTCTTCCTTCTCCAAAGGTAGTGTTGGCTCTCTTATACAGCATCTGAAAGCGAGAGCATCTACACACATAGCATACCCGCCGGTTGCTTTCCAATCTCTCACTTCTTTACCGACAAGCAAGTATTTGCTGAGCGGACTGGTGGAAAAGCTCAAAGGAGACGCTCATGCCGACTTTGGTCTCGTCGATATATACGGGCTGCTACTGGGTGCCAGGTTCTTGATTCCAAGGGGTGAACTGGGCGTTAATGCTAGAGATTTCAAGTTGTCGAATCAGCGTCTATATTTGCGGCAAGGACAACGTCCAATGCCTATATACACTGCTGTCCGCCATGAGATTCCCGCGGCAGAGTCTGAAGACCCGCCAAAGCAAGATACCGCAATGACCACGGTGGAAGAGATAAGGAAAGAACCTTACTTTCAGTGGTTTGAGATTACCCCCTATGAGTTCTTTTGCGAGGAGTTTTCTGCTGGAATACCGACATGGGCCCTCGGTAGACGCTTTTCTGATGGGCGCGATGTGGCTGATCATGGATTCCACCTACCAGAAGTAAGGACTCCTCTCCTGATGGGCATCTTTGGAAGTGCATTCTGCGCAACGCTCAGCCACTACTATCGCGAGATTAGACCCCTTCTTAGAACGATTACGGGATTCCAGACGATAGATGACTTGGTGTCGGTCCGAAACGATGATTTGAGCAAAGTACACCCCATAGATCCTGCAATTATCCCCAATTTCGCCTATCAGATGTACGGGAAGCTGCCTAACACGACACCCAGGAGCATTTTGGACGGAGAGTATATCCAGCTCATGGATGCGGGAATGTCAAACAACTTGCCCATATATCCACTGCTCCGGCCTGGACGAAATGTCGACATACTCATTGCCTTTGATGCCTCGGCTGATATTAAGACGGACAATTGGCTTTCTGTTGCGGATGGATATGCACGACAGCGCGGAGTCAAGGGATGGCCGGTGGGCATTGGCTGGCCAAAACCCGACGAGACACCGGAGCAGGCAAGAAAGGAGCTTGAAGAGGCTCAGGCTATGACACCCGCCGAGGCAGAACGGAGGGTAGAAGAAGCTCAGGCTACCCAGGAAGACCTTCGCAAGGCTGCCGCAAAGCGCGAGGGTGCCAAGGCGACAACGCTTGATGCAGAATCCAAGTTTCAGCCTGGAAGTGGAAAAGCCGGTGAGCTCGGCTACTGCTCTGTATGGGTAGGGACAACAGAGGAGCGATCTACAGATTCCCCGCCCATTACGCAGCCCATCACGGACGACACTTCGTGGAAATTGATGGAGCCGGACGCGGGGCTTACTGTCGTCTACCTCCCGCTTCTCTCCAACGACAAGGTTCCCGGCATCTCTCCCGGCACCACGGACTACTTGAGCACATGGAACTTTGTCTATACGCCGGACCAGATAGATAGTGTTGTGAAGCTTGCGCGCGCCAACTATGATGAAGGCAAGGATCAAATCAGGGCCACGGTGCGTGCCGTCTACGAGCGCAAAAAGCAGCTGCGTGAGCAGGACGAGGCACAGCGCCGACTGGACAGCTACACTGCCATGGCGCAAAAGGGAGAGGCAGCTCTCCTTCACCACAACGACCAGTTTAGCTAGACAAAATATGGATTTTGTTTTAGAAAGCCTTTGGAGGAAAGGGGGTGCTTTTATGACTTGTATATCATATTGTATTATCCTGTTTGTGCATGAGGAGGACGGTTTTCCAAACTTATTTTACAATATGCTTTGTATTATACAGTGGGTGAGGGGGCGCATTTCTAACCCAAACATACTCCATACATTCGTCTTCATAACCCGACCATCGCTCCCTTGCCCTTTTCTTTTTCTTTTTTTTTTGCTTCTTCATTCACTTCGTACATGTATATATATATACACCTGAGAACCTGCCCAACCAGACTTTGCCACCCGTAGAGCAAGCAGCGCTTAGATGATTTCGCCAATGTCAATATACGGCGCTTTCCAGGGCTTGGCGCCCTCCTCCATCATGTCACTGGGCACCCGCACTTTGTTTCCAGGGCTGTATAGGTACCAGGCCTTGAGTGATGCCATGGATGCCTGTCTCCTGGCGACATCCAGGCTGGGGCCGGCGCCCTCTCCCAGCTTCTCCTTGCCGCTGTAGATTCCCACCACGTAAACGGGAGTGCGGGACAATCGACCAGTCTCGCTCTCCAGACGAGCGACGGGGGCCTCGAAGCCCTCTCGGGCACACAGCATGGCCAGTTCGCGGGTGGGGAGCTTGAACTCAAAAAGTGTTGAGGGATCGAGCTCTCGAGATAAGATGTGAGATTTGACAAAGGCCTTGACCTCCTCACGGCCACAGTGGGTGTAGATGGCGCCAATCACGGCCTGGACAACGGATCCAAATGCCTCGCTCTGGAGGGTGTCGAACTCCGGCTTCTCAGCCTCGATACTGCTGACCTGGTCGCCAAAGTCGTTGTCCAAGACCACACGACTGCTCAGTCCTCGTCTCCAGGCCGGGGCCTTGTCAGAACGGACGTAGCCCCACCGTGTGTTCACCAACTGCTCCTCGCCTGCCTTCCACTGCAGCAGACCTGGATCAACCTCCTCTCCCGGGGCAGCCGCAGACTCAACACCCCATCTCCTGGCGACCTGCTGCAGAGAGGCGTCACCGGCATAGGCCCTCAGGGCTTCGTATAAGATGGCCATGGGCAGGCGGGGCCACTTGCAGACGAGGTACTCGAGGACATGGTAGTTGACGATTGTGCTCCCCAGGTACGCCAGGTTTGTGTTGTTGAAGTTGGGATTGGCGTCCGCGGAGGGCGTCACCAATGCCCTGGCCAGTGTCTGTAACGGGATCTTTTTCGAGAGAGAGAGTCGGGCGTGTAGGGCGGCGAGCTTTGCCGACTGGGCGGCCCGAGAGAATGAGGGAGCGGGGAGAGGAGGAGGAGAGTCGATGGGTGTAGAAGTAGTAGTAGAAGAGTCGTGCGCAGCGGCCGAGGACGTCGATTGGGATCGGGCGGCGACGAGGAAGGGCTGTCTAGCTGCTGCGATGCCGGCGCCGCATCGGGCCTGGAGCAATTGGCCGCTCCATCGTGAGGGTCGTATCCTCTTCATGTGTGTGGTTCGCGGGGTGAAGTAAGAAAAAAAAAATTAAAGATGTATGGCGGGACGACCAAATAAGAAAAATCCCCCCTCGAAACCGCAATGCCCCTCAGCAAGTATAAAGAAGGAAGGGAAACCGCAGAAGAGAGAAATAGAAAAAAGGCCTGGTTGCGGCAAGGATCAGGCGATTTTGTCGCTGTCCCGTCGTGCCTTTGTCGGAAAAAGATTCTGCGTCGATTTTGGTTCTCACAAGTGCCAAAAAGTCGTGTGAGCCGCTGCCCGCCTACCTTTTTTCGCAAGTTTGGGAAACTGGCGCCACAAACTGCGAGCCGGAATTACTTCGGCCCGGCTGTCCGTTTCGCTGTGGCGGGACTATTCTCTCTACCAGCTTCTCGGAGGCTCACTTGATAGCAGACTTGACCAGTTATCCGCAGCAATTGCGCGCCAAAAGACTGTACACAGACGTCTTTTGATATATTTTCAAAATGGTAAGCTACAGAATCATTGATTTCCGGCAGAGTGTGGCGTGCTAACCATTCCCTAGGGTGGCGGTGGAAAAATCCCGTAAGTTGACCTCGTCGAACCCAACTGAATATAGCCTCTCGAGACACCTCGTCCTGACCGTGGAAAATCCGACACAGTTACCCCAAGCACGTCTGGTCGCCTTCTGGTGGTTGGTACGCCCAGCCTGCCAACTGGCGCGCCAACACGCTCATCGCCGGAGCCGCCATGTTCGGCGTCATCGCTATTACGTGGAAGTTCAGCGCCGACAGGGAACGATGGGCGCATAAGCCGGAGCCGTGGGAGTGGCATCCTAGCCGATAGTACGTTTATTTTTGATTGTATTGGGTGTGATTGTGGGAATTTGGTCGTTTTTGCTAACGTTTTTCTTTTGCTTGAAGCTGGTCAAAGCAGTTGATCGAGTGGGACAAGGAGGACAAGCTGAAGGCAGTAAGCAACAGCAAGGAGTAGAGTTTTCTTTTTGGGAGAAGGATAATAGACGAAACTGTACAAATTCTATACGAACAAAAGGCAAACATTTCAAAACGTTGAACTCCCCGAAGACTACGACCTGGTTTGCACTCTGCGGGTGCCAGTAGTGATTGAATGGCCGGACGAGTGAATTGAATCAGCCAAGATATCGCTTAACCCAGGACTACAAAACCTGGCAAGTTCTGTTACTGACAATATCTCTAGACAAGTGGCATGCTGGGCCGTCATGAGCCGGTACGAGTATATGCTGGAGCCCTACGGATGCCTTGCATTGGAGATGTACAGTATGGCGCGGATCTAGAACACGGGACATGCTACATGCGTTTAATATACAACAGGCTCCAGAGGTTTCTGTCAAAGGGCCGGTGATATTGTTATGCACCATCTGGATAAATACAGGTACTGAGCGATAGACTCCGAGATGCTCATGGAGCACTTTACACCCCACTAACAACGCGGATGTACTGCCTGAGTGGAATTATAAAGAAGGCCCGGAAATATATCCCGCTTGCCCCGTCTCATCGGTTTTGGAGGTTAGGCTCGCACGGCTTGGTGATAAGGCTGAAGTGCATTGTTCTGATGCAAGGGGATGGCGTGCCGTCCGTCCCAAAAGCAGGCTGATATCGGGTTGACATGGGGGCTAGGCACGTATAAGACAGGTATGACACACAATATTAATCATTGTGTATGTATGTACAGCGGCAGTGAGTGAGATTGATGCCTGCAAGGATCTGGGAGCCTTGGTACGGCTCTAACTGCGAACAGATTAAGGGTACGCAAGCTATTACCATTGATGTTGGTAGAGTACGGAGTGCAGATCATACATATTAGACCTCAATATTACATTTTGGTTAAATGGGGTAATCCCGGGACAGGGACAAGAGATGCCGTCACCTTTTGCATCACAAGTGAGGAGCACAAGAAGGTCAAAAGAGAAAAACTGAATACCAACATGTACGCAAGGCAAGGCGTTTTTTTTCTCTTTCCTAAGTCCATTTGTTGAATCCCTTCATTCTGCCTTGGCTTAACTTATTAATCCTGCCCAATCCTCAAATGTGCGATAACAAGGAGGTGCTGCATGCTGCATGCTGCAACCAGCAACCAGCAACATATTCAGGCCCCCAAAGACTGCGGCTGCCAGCCTATGAACGGCCACAGCCTATGATTTTCGGTCGCACTCGTACAAACCGCAGTAAAGGCACCACAACTGGTCGGCCAATAATCTACCTGACCGGTACGGCGTTGCCCAACAAGAAGACCACAGCGTGGACTGTAACTGTAACATCAAGAGTCCAAGCCCCGCTGTTTTTTGAGAAGAGAGAGTTAAGACAATCAATTAGAATCAATGCATCTGTTTGCCTTAGTACCAAAGGTGCTAGACGCTTCCATTCACTGCTTTTTAGTAGCAATAGAGCAGCTTTAGTGCCTTGGACACAACTGTTAGTGCCGTGGTAGATACCTAGAAGCTCCGCGCTGACAAAAACGTCACTTGTTTCCGACCGGCATCAGTTCATGGCCGCGTTACACAAATACAAACTAAGCATCGGCTCGCTGCTCGATATTGCTCTTCGCCTATTCATCCACCTTGCTAGCAGGGCCTCTTTGACCCTTTTCCTTTCCTTCTCTATTCCTATCTTCCTCTGTTTTTCTCCTCTTTTCAGCTCTTCTCTACTCTTCTCTTCTTCATCACTTCGTGGCGACGGTTCTCCTTCCCAGAAGCTGCCGCCTTTGTCACCGCAAGCCTGGGGCCATTTTCGCGTCATCTTGATTCCTCGACTGTGCCCACTCCAGGAGCCTGTTATCCATCGCACGCCATTTGTATTTTTGGCTGATCGATCGTAAACACGCACGCACGCACTGCGTATCCGTTGCCACCTCCGTGAAATCTTGATGAGCACCATCGCGGAGACATACTTCTTCACTCTTTTATCTTTGCGGGCCCACGAACTCGGATATATACCTACCCATCTCTCGCCGCCCCAGTCGCCTCTTTGACTAATACCAGCCGAGACATTATTCCTACCTAGCGTCTCTTGTTGACCGACTACATACGAACCGGATAAACTGCAGCTTTGCCTTAGCTGCTCTACGACTTGGCCATCTTCGGCCGTTGATATTGACGCTGGTCGTTTATTTTTGGCTCGCTGTGCATTCCGCCTGGCCGAACTCGGCCCCTTGACTGCGTTGAACCGCAGGTAGCAGGGACAAAATGGACGGGCCATCTCCAGATCGGCACCTCGATGCGAACGCAGGTCGTGAGGTTGTCTATTGCCACGCCTGCACTAGAGAATGGTACCGCGATGAGCGTGGGCTACTATGTCCTAGGTGTGGCAGCGATATCACAGAAATCGTATGTTGCCTTTCTCTCGCCATTTCTCTTCCTTGCCTTGCTTGGCCTTGACTGATCCAATCCATAGGTAAGCCCAGACAATGATCCTCGAGATTTGAATGACGACGACGATTCGGAGCCGGAATCTCCCCCACTGCGCCATAGATTTCCACCCCGGGGCCATGACCACGATCACGAACATAGCCACGACCATGATTCAGACCCAGACGAAGCTGATATTGAAGAACATCTTGGAGGACCGAACGGCTTTCATTTCCGCCGCAGCGTTAGAGGCCGCCCAGGAATGCAGCACCATGATCCCAACGTCGACCCTGTGATTGAACGATTTCTCGGCATGATTCAGGATTTCCAGCCCCCGCGACGACCCAATGCCTACGAACAACGACCGGAGGAAGGCCGATTTGGAGGGCCGCATATCCATCGCGCTACATTCACGAATGGAAGTGGCAGTGCCTCTGTTACCATCTTTTCTGGCACTGGGACGGGACTCTTTGGGCCGGGACCTCCTGGCCAGGACCGCCATGGCGACCCATTCCAAACGTGAGTTGACCTGCTTGTCGTTGACATCGGATTGATGCCGTCTTGTTTCAGAAACTAATCGAAGCTGTTGCACATTTTAGATTCTTCTCCAACGTCCTTCGGGATGTGTCACCTCCTGTAGGAGGCCGGGAGGCAGGAGGTCCTACTCCAGGATTTGCGAGAGGACTCCAAGAGATTTTAAACCTGTTTAACCCGGCACATGCGATTGCCGGAGATGCCGTTTATTCACAAGAAGCTCTGGATCAGATCATTACAAATCTCATGGAAGCGCATCCACAATCGAATGCTGCGCCGCCAGCGTCAAACGAGGCACTTGCCAACCTGGATCGAAAGCCCGTAGATGCCTCCATGTTGGAAGGTGAATCAAAAACTGAATGCACCATTTGTATAGACGACATGAAGGTGGGTGACCCGGCTGCATTTCTGCCTTGTAAGCACTGGTTCCATGAAGAATGCGTCACTCTCTGGCTCAAAGAACACAACACTTGTCCGGTCTGTCGAGCATCCATTGAGAAGCCCGAGGACAGAAGCGGCACCAACAGGCATACAAGCCCACCCCCAATCTCCACCCAGTCTAGCGACTCGGATGATTTATATGGGAGCGGGCTGAACCGTACCGAGCCGCTTCCAATTCCCGGAGCAGGGCTCTCTCGTCCTCCAAACCAGAGCCAGAGCCGGCTTAATGAAGCCATGCGTGGCCTCTCATCACAACAAGAGCAGCAAGACCGTGAGAGTATGAGACGTATCTGGGGCATTTCTGGAGGCGGTTCTGGGGATCACGCCGAACGGGAGCAAGAGCGCGATCAGCGGGAAAGGGAGAGAGACCGCACTTGGGGCGCCCCGTCTGCCTACGATACTTGGCGTGCGCAACGGCGAAACTCGCGAAACTCGCTTTCCCCTACGAGCCCTAGATTGTCTTCGTTTGCGGATTATAGAGTGCGCCCGAGACAAACCAGCCCACCTCAGAGCAGCCGTCGTGAGAGAGATAACTCGAACGCCAGCACCAGTGCCAACCCTAGCCAACCGACTAGTTCCGGACCCCTTAGTTGGCTGAGGGAGAGGTTCTCGGGAGGAGGCTCCCGAGATGAAGCCAGCCGTGAAGAGCGTTGATTTCGCTCTTTACCGGAGCTGGATCCGGCTCATCATCATTTCCATGGAGGGTCAACAAAACAGTCATCCATTGCCTATAGGTAGGCGAGGTTAGTTTTCCGTGAAGCAGCCGGATGAATGAAAGATGGATGTTACAAACCCGGCGGGACGTCTGGAAACCAGGCATGACGGAAATTGATTTGATAGGCTGCTCTGGTTGTTGAAAGAGGGAGGAGGAGGGGGAGAAGTAAGAACACGAAACAAAACTTGACCAATCATGCATTATACATTTGGGTTTCAACCGCACTTAGGTTAGCGGTGCATATCGAAATAACGACATAACGATAGAAGGCTTTACTGTCCATGTACACACAAGTGGAGATTTGCTGCATGCTCGCGCGATGAAGTTGCAACTGCCTGAAGCTTGTTTCTATTCTAGGCAGATTCGAGAGAGGGAGGCCCTTTGAGCCTTGGGTCATTTTGCTTTCTTCTTGGTTGCGTTGGCTGTGATTGACGGTATAGCCAATAGTGGTTGCAGAAGCGCAACCCAGGTACATACAGACAAGTTCTGAAGCCACTGCCGCCCGGTTGGTATGCGGATAGTACCTATTTATATTATAGTGTTGCGAGTGTAAAGACTCTTTGTTCGAGCTGTAACCTTGAGGGCTGCGGCTAAGTTGCTTGTAGTAAACGGATGACATGCATGTACGTGTATGTAATACTATAGACTGCCCTCCATGCCGTATGCGAGCTTCGTATATTCGTATGTGTGCATATAGACGACACTAGAGCAGCAGCTAAGCAGCACGCAGAGCATTCAACCAACGAACTGACCAAAATCTCACCACCACTGAAGAGGGCTGCAAAACTGGCGATGGGAGACTCGCTGAAGAATTTCAAGATGGCATGTTTCGAGCGTTTACTTTGACTGTGTTAGTTTTACAAGGGGGAGTTTACGTTGCAAAGGGTAGGGGGGCAAACGGGATTCGGCAGTGGAGAGGCTACGGTATTCTGTTGTGTTAGGCAGGGGTTTACAAAATCCTCTTGGGTCGGCAGTTTGGGCGGCCGCTAACTGATTGCTGGGCAAGTATTCGTAGTTTAATCAATACCTACTATTATGATAAGCCCTCATGTAAGCAGAAGATGCCAGTTTTGAAATAGCAAATACTAGTACGGCGTATTATTCCCTGTCTCGGATTACGGAGAATACGCAGGGTCGATTGATTGACATCTGAGAGGCGGCCCCATCGGCGACTTGAGCCGAGGCGCCGAGGCTTACAGTTAGCAGGAAGTTGAGAACTCAGCAAAAATACGAATGTGACGCGCGGAGAGACGGAGACGGAGATGGAGCGTCGGAGTTGGTGGGAACGGGAATGAATGTTGGCGAATTCTATTGATGGCATTATTTTCATATTGAGTATTACTATTACTATTTGCTTTGCTGTGAGAGGCTTGGGAAGGAGGCACTTGGGGTGGATGAATTGATGCATTGATTCGCATCTTTAGCGGGCTTATATTATAGGCCTACTATTCTTGGATGTAACAGCGAGTGCTGGGAGTTGCTGAGACGCTGCAGGAAGTTACATAAGTTGCTTTCCCTGCTAGGAAAGTCTGGATGACAGCGTCGGCCGACGTTGAACTTTTGCCCGGGCGAGTGGATTCTTGTGAGAAGCGGCATTGCAAGTCGTGGGCCAGAATCCAAGTCCGTGCTTATTCGGCCGAGTTGCCGTTTCACGACTGTTATGTATGGAGCCCTTGGTTTTTTAACAAACGGATAAAGGGGGGCCTTTGGAGATTCCAAAAAGTCCTGCCTATTTTCTTAATCGTTCCATCTCTCCTATGACGATACGAATGGAAAAAAAAAGAAGAAGAACAGCTAAAATGTGTTTGGCAACGGCAGCTCTACCGTAATCGGGAACAAGAGCCCGATCCCCCACCGTTCATCCAGGTCGCAAATCAACGTACGAGTATGGCAGCTCCACCACGATGCCGCTAGAAGAACCCCACTGACGGGATTGCCGTTGGATTTACGGAGATGGAGATTGGGTGAGAGGGAGACAAGGGGTGGGTAAAGCTTGCATAGCAGGAGCTGAGGCTTTAGGTGCCGGGGAGATGGCCAAAGGGAGACAGAGAGACTGAATGAGACAAGAGACAAGTGACAGAAGAGATCGGGACCGGCATTCGGGGGGGACACCCTGGCCGAACTAAATCAATCCGTGCTACTGTACGTCTTACACGATTTCGGCTCTGCTAGGGGCCCCGAATGGCGACGGAGCCCATGGACAGAGAGAGAAAAGTGGCGGATCAGGATGAGGCTGATGGTGATGGATGATGCCATGCTGCATTTCGTCTGAAACGACTTACTTTTATGTAGCTTGTGAGGCCATAATCTCGCAGATAAATAACACGAATATTTCCTCACTCCTCTTCTCTCCCCCCCTTAAACAAGTCAAGACACCTTTTTTGAATAAAGAGGAAAAACAAAAGACCTCTCTCTCTCTCTCCTTGTCCCACCATTCGATCATCGCCCCTCCATCCCCTTTTGACAAGCTCCATCATAGCCCGCCGTTTTTAGCTGCCTTGTCTTTTAGCTATTAGCTACGAGTACATACCTTAGCAGCGCTTTGGGCATTTAAACTTCAAGCTTGTGCCTTGTGGTTCTCCTCATTCTTTCTTTCTTTCTTCTCCTCTTCTGCCCGGTTTGACATTACGTCAAATTGCAATTGGATTTTTGATTCTTCTTCTTCTTTTTTGTTTTGAGACATTTGGAATCGACACGACAATGGCCGATTCTGTTCCTATTCCTGAGCCTCCGGGGTTGCCCTTTTTGGGTAATTTGGGCGAGTTCTCGGCGAACCCGATTGAGGATATTGTTCGTCTGTCGAATACATATGGTAAGACGAGACTGAATCTGTCGTATACATGTATATGCCGATACACTGGATGACTCTTTCCTTGCTGTATCTATACCCGTCTGCTTCATGTATCCTTCTCAACATGTATCTCCTACACCTGCTCCGCCTATCTACTATCGATATCCACCTATCGATGGCTCAACCCAACAACAACGCTTTGTAACATCATCATCATCACTGAGAAATGTTTATTGACCCGCCTGAACAGGAGAAATCTACAGACTTCATATGGGCAGCCGTCCCGTTGTCTTCATCAGCACTCAGGCCCTTGTTAACGAAGTCTGCGATGAGAAGCGCTTTCAAAAGTCTTTGAGCTCCGTTCTCCGAGTATGTCCCATCAATTCTCCTAGCTAAATAAGCTGTGTTGTGTTGAGTAGCGTTTTGAATCGCCCAGAGTAGCATGTGCTGACTTTCATTGTCCATCTAGGTTGTGCGTGAGGGCGTCCACGATGGCTTATTCACCGCACACTCTGATGAGCCCAACTGGGGAAAAGCTCATCGTGTTCTGACTCCGGCCTTTGGACCTCTCCCCATCCGCGACATGTTTGATGAGATGCATGACATCAGCTCACAGCTGGCCCTGAAATTGGCTCGTCACGGCCCTCACAAGCCCATTCATGTATCGGATGAATTCACAAAGCTGGCGCTCGACACCATCGCGCTGTGCTCTATGGACTATCGCTTCAACTCTTACTACAAAGACAAGATGCACCCCTTCGTCCAAGCCATGGGTGACTTTCTTGCAGAATGCGGTAGACGAAACAGGAGACCCGGCTTTGCCCCGAACTTCCTGTACCGCGCCGCCAATGAAAAGTTTTACAACGACATCGCCATTCTGAGAGACACTGCCAATGCCGTTGTGGAGGCTCGAAGAAAGAATCCTAGTGATCGAAAGGACCTGCTCGGCGCCATGTTGAACGGCGTGGACCCCCAGACCGGCGAGAAGCTGAGCGACGCCAACATCACTGATCAACTCATTACCTTTTTGATTGCTGGCCATGAGACAACAAGTGGCACGCTGTCATTTGCCTTTTACCATCTCTTGAAGAACCCATCCGCCTATCGAAAGGTCCAAGAAGAAGCCGATGCGGTGCTTGGCAAAGGACCTGCCAAAGTCGAACATGTTTCCAAGCTCGTATATATTCAAGCAGTACGTATCTTCTATTCCTACCTCTCTTTTCCCCATCCTATTCCCACGTTTCCTTGTGGACAACCGGAATACTTACAGTAGGCAATACAGGTCCTGAGAGAGACTCTACGTCTCAGTGCCGCAATCCCGGCCTTTTCTGTTGAAGCTCTCGAAGATACCCTTATTGGAGGCAAATACCTCGTTCACAAGGGCGAACCAATCACCTGTGTTCTCGCCAAATCACACCTTGATCCTTCAGTCTACGGTGATGATGCCAATGATTTCAAGCCAGAGCGTATGCTCGATGATGAGTTTGCTCGGCTCAACAGAGAATTCCCCAACTGCTGGAAGCCTTTTGGCAATGGCAAGCGAGGCTGCATTGGAAGAGGCTTCGCCTGGAACGAGGCCGTCATCGCCATGGCTATTCTCTTCCAAAACTTCAACTTTAGCCTTGACGATCCCAACTACCAGTTGGAAATTGCTTCATCCCTGACTATCAAGCCAAAGGATTTCTTCATGCGAGCCACCCTTAGGGATGGAATGACTCCCACAGAGCTTGAGCAGAGGCTGGCTGGAAAAGGCGTCGTAGAGGAGCATCATGCAGATAAGAAGGCGGCCAGTGCAGCGAGCAGCAAGGGACCCCAGAATCCCTTGGCTGTTTACTACGGTTCCAACAGCGGCACTTGCGAGGCCTTGGCCCAAAGAGTGGCAACTGATGCAGCTAGCCATGGCTTCAAGGTCACTGACCTTGCTCCTCTTGACTCTGCCAACCAGAACCTTCCCAAGGACCGCCCGGTCATCATTGTCACGGCCTCGTACGAGGGACTGGCACCATCCAATGCGGCCCATTTCGTAAGCTGGATTGAAAACCTCAAGGGCAATGAGGTGGAAGGAGTGTCATATGCCGTCTTTGGCTGTGGTCACCACGACTGGGTCCAGACGTTCCACCGCATTCCCAAGCTTGTGGATTCGACCCTGGCAGAGCATGGTGCTACTCGCCTCATTCCGCTAGCTACTACTGATGCTGCGGATCGTGACATGTTTAGCGATTTTGAAACCTGGGAGGACGAATCCCTCTGGCCTGCTTTGAAGGAAAAGTATGGTGCCGCTGCAGCCTCTACCGATGGCTCAGCTGGCGGCTTGATTGTCGATGTGTCGCTCCCTCGCAAGTCGACGCTACGCCAAGATGTCGAGGAGGCCCTCGTCACCAGCACCAAAACTCTGACTACCAGCGGATCTACCAAGAACCACATCGAGATTCGCCTGCCTACAGGCATGACATACCGCTCCGGCGATTACCTGGCTGTCCTGCCCTTCAACCCGAAGGACACGGTAGCCCGAGTCTTCCGTCGCTTCCAGCTTTCTTGGGATGCCGTCTTGACCATTCACTCGGACCAGCCGACTGCCCTCCCCACGGATACCCCTGTTTCTGCAAACGACTTGTTGAGAGCATATGTTGAGCTAAGCCAGCCAGCAACCAAGAGGGTGAGTACAGATGATACACCCGGAGTGACTGAATTGAAAAATTGTGCTAACACTTTCTTAATAGAACATTTCTGTCATGGCTGAAGCTACTCAGGATGAGGAGCTCAAGGCTCAGATTGAGAAGCTAGCTGGGGACGATTACCAGCAGGAAATCAGTGCTAAGCGTGTTTCTGTCCTCGATTTGTTGGAGAGATTCCCCTCTCTCGAATTTCCCCTGGACACATACCTAGCCATGCTTCCACCCATGCGTGTCCGCCAGTAGTAAGTTCAAACGAATCCGTATCATGTCGATGTATTGCCTAACGTACTTTACAGCTCCATTTCCTCTTCTCCTCTGGCGGATCCCTCCAAACTCAGTCTTACCTACTCCGTTCTTGAACAGCCAGCGCTGTCCGGCCAGGGTTCTCACTTTGGAGTGGCCACGCATTTCTTGGCCTCTCTTGCCCCTGGTGAGAGACTGCACGTTGCCGTCCGCCAATCCAAAGCCTTCCACCTCCCAACCGATGCCGAAAACACTCCTCTGATCTTCGTCGGCACGGGCTCTGGCTTGGCTCCTTTCAGAGGCTTCGTCCAGGAGCGCGCTGCCATGATTGCCGCGGGCCGCAAGCTTGCGCCAGCCTTGCTCTTCTACGGATGCCGCTCGCCCGACATGGACGATCTATATGCCGAAGAATTCGAGCGGTGGGAGAAGCTTGGCGCCGTCGAGATGCGCAAGGCTTACTCGCGCGCCTCGGACAAGTCGTTTGGCTGCAAGTATGTCCAGCACCGAATGTCGCACGACCGCGAAGACCTGTTTAAGCTGTGGGATCAGGGCGCCAAGGTCCTCGTCTGCGGCAGCCGCGATGTTGGAAAGGCCGTCGAGGCTGTTTGCGTCGAGCTTGTTCAGGAGAAGGCCAAGGCTGATGGAAAGGAGGTGGATGAGGAGAAGGCCCAAGCTTGGTGGGATAAGCAGCGCAATGAGAGATATGTCACGGATGTGTTTGACTAGACGAGAGTCATGACGATTTGGGTATCTGAGTTTGGGATTGTCTGTGCTTTGATGAGCATGGCATTGAGTATAGCGATGTCTTTGTGGATGGTATGTTGGGTTGATATAAATCTGATATCAAGCGGCCAGCTTTATTACATTAGCAAAGAAAGAAAAGAACGAAAGAAAAATTGTGTAGCTATCTAACACCCAAAATCCATTAAACATGGAAAATTCATATTTCAGTTATTCAAGTGTCATCTCAACTAGCGTATATGTATGAACTGCCATTTTCCCACCACTTGATACGAGAATGGTATCAGTATTTGCAACGACCGCGTTCCAGAAAATTAAAGATCTCTTCATTCTTCAACTCATCTACAACTAGCTATCCTATTATCCTCATTTCATGTCTCAAGACGTTGAGCCAGGTCATCAGTGAACACCACCATCAGCATCTATCTGCATTTACTCGGTTCATCCCTTACTCTGTTGCATACTCTTATTCACTCGCACATCTCCATGTAATCAAAAAAAAAAAAAAAAAAAAAAAAAAAACTCCTCGCCAACCGTGTCCTCATCGTCACCTTGGCCGTTTTCGCCCTCACCCATGTCCTCATGGTTTTTCAAAACTACGCAGAACAACTCCATCCGGCAGCATTGGCATTTTGCCATGGATGTGATCCGCCGTCAACTCCATACCGGGTTTCCAGGAGGCACCGATCCTCTGCATATGTTCATCTGTGCAATGGCTACTCAAATGCGGTTCTTTCAACACCAGTTGCGCCAGGGCAGAATAAAATTCTCCCTCCCTGATGAAGGGTTCGTCGCCAAAGAGCTCCCACTCAACTCCCTTTCGCGGATAGAGATTTACCCGCTGCCCTAGACATACCCTTAGAACTTCATAGGCGCAGATTGTCCGGAGCCGCCCCTGGATCTCGCTTGGGATTCGAGTTCCAGCCACTAAAATGTTGGCTTGCTCGGCCATTAGGCGAGACTCTTGGTATGAATCAAAGGTTCCTCTGCAGACAAGAATATCCCAAAAGAATTTGCCAGCGGAGCCCGAACGGCTGATGGCTCGAAAAAGTGTAGTTGCAGTCTCCGGCAGCTCCAAGACAATACCGTATGGACAGCAGGCATAATAATCGATTCCAACGGTGTCCAAAGCCATGGATGTAACCAAACACTCTACATTGGATGTTGGGTCTGTAAAAAATGCCAGTGCTTCATCTTTCTGTCCTCGTGTGTGCTGCCTGCGAATTTGCAATGTTTTTACCCCTACATGAACAAGTAATGCACACACAACAGCATGTGTCAAAGCATGACTGCAGTAAACAAGAAGCCGCTTCTTCTGCTGCTTCACCTGCATTGCCTTTGTAGCGACATATGCCATCTTGGGAGACCTGAAGCAGATGCTCGACATAATCTCGTAACCTAACAGTGGCACTGTAAACGTGCTGTCTGGGCGAGTGTGATAGAAATACCACTGAAGGCCGCCACTACGATCGTGTCGCAGGGCCGCATTTCTTCCAGCCATTCCAGATAGGCTCTCACCAAACTCCGCAATGAGCTGGATGTTTCGCACGTTGGCCTTGGATAAGATGGTAAAATCAACATGCGTGGACGCCAAGGCAAGAATCTTCTATGCTTCATTGCTAAGGCGAGTAGGTGGCGGCTTTCCAATATGGCCTCGGTTCGCATGCAGCGGTGCTGCGTCTTGTATCTTGGGCATCTGACCGTACATGTGCTCCATGATGAAGTTGTACATGACAGTAGACGTGTTGCCCTCGTGTAATCCCATCTCAATGGTCCGAATATGAACTCGTGGGGTTGAGTTTCCAGCATGAACTTCCGATCGATCTTGTATATCGACGTCTGTCAACATTTGGACCGCCAAGATCTGAAGTGTTCTTTGCACGGTGTTAGATACCAAATCAGTATCCTGCTTATTGTCAGCACCATTATGCGTAACGGCATTCAATTGATGAATACGCCCTAATCTGCAGATATCAGCTGCCAAGTAGCCACTGCATTGAACCCCAGCGCTGGAAAAGAGCCATTCCATCACGGTAGCACTGTTTTCTTGCAAAGGGCGAAACATGAACTGGTTTGGCCGTTTTTTAATATCTTCCTCGATATTGGTGCTGGGACCAAACATCTGGAGGATTTCTTAGGTTCGCTCACAAATGCGCCATGAGATGGCCTGACTTGATGGATTGCTAGCTGGATCAAATCTAAGCACCCGATTGATGTCGTGCAAATCGGCCATCTCGCCCAAGTCTACGCCAGAATATTGGGTAATACTTGAGCACATATTCGATAGCTCGAAACGTCTATCATCTATCATCCGGCGTGCGTACAGGCGTACGAACTCGACCTCAGGGTCTGCATCATAGCCGAACCATTGTGCTGCTCTCAATGGTTGGAAATTGCGTGCCTGGGGTACTATTTGTGCTCTTCGTCGATATCTAAAATGCTCAATAACACAGAGCACCACTTGCCAGTTGTTTCGGCTGTGTCCCCAAATAGTGTTGTTGACGTCCGCAGGAGATTCTGTGAATCGGCCTGGAAAAAATGTTATGAGCCGATATGCGCAAGCAATCGTGGTGAGAATGGTATCCCATTCACCTGGTTGGAGAAGTAGGCCTAACCTAGCCGGGACAACGGTTTGATTAGTCTTGACAACAACACCAGGAGTTGTCTCCAAGTTGCGCCACATGACATCGAATTGTGCATGAAGAAGCTGAACCTTGTTCCAGATCATCCTCATCTGGCCAAACCTCTTGTTCTCGCTAGACTCTATCTGCCTAATAAGAGGCTCCAGAACACGAGCAACTAAGAGTATGCGGTCAACAATGGATCTTGAAAAGAACTGAGTAGCTTTTCAAGGGTATAATTGCAGTTTCTTAGGAAACAACTTACCATCTCTGTCCAACTAAGTAAAGAGCTGATGAGTGTCCTGTAAGCCAACCAGGGCAGCAATCCAAGGGCTGCTAAATATCTCATGGATAACAATGGTGGAACCATTGAGGCGCTTGCTTTCGATTCTGCTTCTCTGCATGTCGTAGCACAGAGTCTAGGCTCTCGGAAGTATCGATGGGTGGCCGAGTGAAATGGCATGGTTGCTTGAAGTAGTCTGCAAAGAAGCCATCTGGAAGAGGTTTGCCGAGCCTCCACTCATTTAAAGTCAGAGGGGGGGAGGGGGGCGGATCCCAAAGAGTTTTGTGGCAAAAGTCGACAGTTTAGCGTTCGATGCTTCAAAGACGAGGAGCCATCAAGAGGGGGAAGAGGATCAGGAAAGGTATCTTCTATTGCTTCAGGGGTATGTGGCTCTCCAGGAATTGCATTCATCGTTTCACCAGCCATGAATCAAAAGTCGAAAAGCAGCTAAATCAAGATGGAAACACAGAAGACGATAAGATGACAAGAAAGAGACGAGAAAGAGACAAGAAGGAGAGAATAAACCATATGTTATTATAAGAAATAGCATTGGAAGGGTGTAACCGAAGCCAAAGCTCAGGAAGGTTTCATAAGTGTTGATTTGTCACGTGGAACTGCGTGACTACTCTCCTTGGTCAAGCCTGCTTTCTGTTTGCTGCTGTTTGTAGCTACCTATTGCTACCCAGTAGGTACATAACTTTTTCATCCTACATAGATGAACATAGCAAAACACAGAGAGCGTTGGGCCTTTTCAGCTTATCAGCTTGTCAACAAGTTAAGAAAACGAGGTTGCCTGCATCGGCCGAAGGGGTGCCATACGGGATGCCTCGCAGTTACTGCTATTCATATACCCAATTTCGTTTGCTTCTCTTATATCCATTCCTGGTATTCATGTAGATTTCCCGCTACTACCTTCACCCACTTCAAGTATTGAATACTAATCAGTTTCAGTGGTATGGTATTAAGATGCTGGATGGCTGAATTGCCAGGAACAAAGCAAATAATGACTGACTATAGACATTTCTTTATAAACATACCAAATCCCAAACTCCATGCTAACAAACTCCTGAAACAAATCTTTACGCAAAACAAAAGAAGAGTACAAAGGAAAGACTAATTATGTGTGTATAATGTACCATTAGGCAACACCAATGGTTCTTCGGCTTAAATCATTATATCCTGGCAACGCGGCATCGTTATGGAGCCCGGACACAGGGGCGTGTATCACGCGCGGCTGCAGGTAAGCATCCGCTTCTTCCTCTTCGGCTTGTGCCAAGGCGCTTTCGAAACTGGGAAGTTCGTGACCCTGTGGCTCGTGAATCGTCTCGACGCCAATCTGTAGAGGAACCGCAAGTGAGATGGCAGTATTTGTCGGTCCCACGCACAAGCTCAATTGTAGCGTATATGAACGAGAAATTAAACAAGAGTGGAAACTCGGTAGGAAGAGTTTCTTGTTCGAGTTGGACACGGTAAAAGGAATCACAATATCCGTCGTGTGTATGACGGTAGACAGTTTGGGCTTTTTAGAGCTCTTTCCTTTGCTACTTTGCCGCCTTCTTCTCTCAGAAGAATCTGATTCGGAGGCATCGCCCTCCATCACAGTGCTTGAGTAGCCCGAATCTCGGCGCGAACGCGATGATGCATCTTGCTGCATCCATGACACTGATTCCACTGGAAGAGTAAATAGTGAGTGTGTCGTCGTATAATTCAAGCAAGGGGTGCTTTCGCAGTTCGTCCGACTGCCCAGGTTTGGCAAATGATCCACGGGCACGGCGCTGAAAAAGGTGGTGGAAACGAGCTTGCCTGTGACCGAGTTGATCTTGGGAGGAGCCGTCTCAGCCGAAGACGGGGCGTACTCCATGTTGATACGGACACTAGTCATGGAAGACTTGTGCCCGTCTGCGGAGAGGATCACAGCGTTGGGTTGGATTGCGCTGGCAGTAAATTGACCCGTCTTGCTCGAGAACAGGCTTTTCCGAATCGTCTTGGTTTTAGACAGCTTATACCACTCATCTCTAAAAGTAATATCAAGTGGTGCATCTTCGGGGAGCGAAGGAAGAACCTTGAGGATGTGATGGGCTTCCATGACTTTCGAGGCAGCTCCATTTCCCAACTGAATAGCCTTTGCATTTATGGCGTATTCAATCTGAGTCATGTCCGGAGCTTGATCGTCGGCCTCCCAAGCTCCCAAGCTGGGAGGAAGTCGCAAGTGTCGTTCCCGAACATCTTGTGACAAGCAGGTGTGATTGCAGGCCCCGATGGTGAGCTGATGAGGAACAACAAAATGGAAGGGAATCTTGTACTCGCTTCCGGCTCGGAACATCCGGTCACCAGGCAAGTCTGACTCCTGAATTGGCATGCGAATCTTCAAAAATGGTCTGAAGGAGTGTGAAGGATACTGTTGAACAAAATCGAGTCGTGTAGCAGAAATGCCAACAAAGACAATGTCTAAATTGGCGAATGCAGTGTCTTTCGAGGCGCGGACGGCAACATGGCCAGCGATGGTAGAGCCGGATGTATAGACTTTGGCGTTGAAATGCTGGTCTATCTTGACCTCCATGGCGGGATTCAGAATAGAGCTGTTCTTAGACCCTTTGAAGGGGCGGGTTGTTCCCTGAGATGAGGCAGACATGTTTCAGGTACTAGAGCTTGCGTTGTAAGGAAAGATATCAAGGCTGGCAGGTTATCAATGGCTCAGAATTGCCCATGAGCGCTCGAGTAGTGTGAGTAGGGTGAATGGCGGTGATAAAAATATGGTTTATGAATGGTAGCTCTTCGACTCAAAATGCGGTTGTCGTGTAGTACAGAGGTTGGCAGCAGTATTATCTTGGGGCCCCCAAGTAGTATTATAAATGCAAACAGGCAGGTAAATAAATAAACAGGCGGATGACAACAGAAAGAGGAACGGCAGCAACGGATGGAAAAGATTCAAGTACTGTAGCAAGACGCAGGACAAAAGATGGGCATCAGAGTAAGACGGGGGAGGGCCACGCCCTTAAAGCTGAGTCAACTGGCTCTTGTCGACATGACCAGGTCATCATGAGCTTGCTCGACGAGGGATGGAGGGGTTGCTAGTTGCTAGAGCTCGCCATTGATGGTACCGGTACTTGCGGAAGGGCCTAGAAAATGCTGGTCCCTGAGAAGTTGCTTGGGGCGTGTGAGCGAAGCTGGCGTGATGGGGGAGTGTGGCAATCAAGGCGACTAACACTGTAGGAGCCCGCTCTTCAGTGCCGCCAGTCCGCGTGGAGCTCGTTGATTGATGGTTCCATTTTTTGGCGCAGGTACAGCACATACAGTGGCGATGATCACGGAGCAAAAGATGGCCAGAGAGCATTTGACCTTTTTGTGGTCGAATGGATGGTTCATTCTGAGGAGGATGGAGGATTGGCGTGGTGGAAGAAGGGAAAATGCAAGATTGGAGGTTGAGACTGAGGAGGCTGAAGGCCTTCCACAGTACAGTAACGCTGAGAGGTATCCGCTACATCTTGGGCGCCAGCGTTGAGGTGTGTTTTGGCAAACCCAATGATATCAAGCCCCGTAGCTGTACAAACCACCGCCTAAGAGGCTACATTACTAGGTACCTAGGGCATTATCTGCCATGCGCCTGCTTTGTTCAGTTCTTGCTCTCATGGCCACTTGCCCTCATGGCTACTTGCCGTTTTTGCGGGGTTCACAACGTCCACGATGTACGTACCAACTGGAGGTGATTTCTACTGTATTGCACTCCATCCAGCCTCAACGTCCTCCAGCCTCGTCGATCTGCGCTGCCTCTCGCCACCAGATCCAGTGTTTTTGACTTCATGTCGTGAGCCAATTTCCTTATGGCCTACATACTGTATGCACTACTGTATATCAACAATAGCTTCATCTTCAACAGAGAAGCCCCCATCAGCTCGGTCTTCTCCGGCGCCCTCTCGGGTCTGCCCCATGGCCTCGACTCCCATGCCAGATGGATACCGATTACGAGAGTTGCAAATCTCAACTGTGCAACGCATGGAAAAAAAAAAAAAGAAAAAGAAATTCCCCATCGTGAGCCCCCTGTCACGGCGCATGCGCACGAGTTGAAAAAAACAGCCCGAAAAGAACCAAGCTCGTGCCAGGACCCTTGAATCGTGTGGATGGCCGCCAGCTTAGACAGTGTTCTGGCTCGGTCTGGACTCGATCGCAACCCTTTTTCCGGGTCTAACGTGTGGGCGCTCGCGGACCGGTGGTGGATTCGGCGCTGGATCGGAGGTTGGCCGGGAATGAACATGCATCTCCGTCCCTTGTTTGTCGCTACGGGTATTTTCAAGCTGTCAAAGCGCCTAAAGAATCACAAAAGTTGAGTGGCACTGGAGAGCAGACAGGGGGCCTGAGTGATTGGTTAAAGTCGCCCGGTGCTTTGCGGTCGATATATTGCAGAAAGCCGGCTATGAACACTAAGATCGCCGTCCACTGGCTTGCTTCGCATCCCACGCGTTTCCAGCATCGATGCATGTCTACCAATGAATTCAACTACATTAGCAGCCGTACCTGCGTCTCTACTAGATATTAGAAAAAGAATAGCATTTCTATCAAACACCTCAAGCGAAATCACCAACTGCCACATCGATTTTCCGATATCGCTTTTTCTGAGGCCGCTCCCCATTCCTCTCAGTCATCTCACAACCACTCACGGGACACGAAAATCCCAACGCCTAGGGGAAAACTTTGTCTAAGATGGAGCTACCCTCAGCAACTCCACTACCTTAAACAAGCCCAGCTCACATCACCAAAAACAAGCGAACAGGCAACAGTACAGGTACTTGCTGCTTTCCAGCGCCGCTCAGCGTAGTCTTCTCTCTCCCCACCCCTCGCTGCTTCAGGTATCTGGATACTTTGCTCACGCGCAACGATTGCTGTCGAAGCCAAGTCTTTTAGACCCCAAGGAAACAGCTTCAAAGTCTAAAGTCAGACACGCCCTGCTCCCCAATTTTTTGCCCCAGATTGCTGCACGATTTGACACACGATCTCCGTAAACGGCTTGGTGCGTCAATCTATTTTTTGCCCCAGCTTCGAGAGATCCTCTTTTTCTATATCTTTTCTCCTTCGTGACTCGGCTTCCTTCTTCACGGTCTTCTTTTGGAAGCTCTTCAAAGAATGCACGCCACAATAGGGCTATTCACCTTAGCGAGGGGAGGCAAACTGATGAATCAAAAGGAGAAAAGGAGAGGAATGGCCAGAAGGGGCAGCTGGTCAACGCCACAAATTTGGTGCTTGCATGTGACCGTTATATCCCTACTTGTTACCCAGACTCAAGGGGCTTGCCATTGAGTTCATATCTTGGCAATGCTTAGATCTATCTCATCGAGGACATACGGACAGCAGCCATCCTTCGATTGACGCTCCGCTGCTTAGCCGCAATTCCCTCGAGTCCGGATATTCTTGTGGATCGCGCATGCGTATACATTACCTGCAGCATACCCACAGATAACTCTACCTTAATCCGAGTGATCGCCAGCCCACATGCTTCATACCGCAACGCCACTTAAGGCGCCATCCTCCGGTTTGCAGCACTGCCAAGGGGTATCAAACCGTGTGAAGCGCTTTATGATTCATTGATTTTCACATGATTGCGAAATTGGTGCTCGATTTTTAAGCAATTACGCGTTTAGACGTGCACATCCACATTTCGTCTCCCTAAAGACTCCCAAAAGTAGTTACCAGAGCGTATATACTGGCTTGGCCATGGATCTTGAACATTAATAAGCCAAGTCCTAATGATGAGGGGTAATAAACACATCGTCATAAGTGACTGAAACTATTCTGTTGAGTTGAGTTGAGTTGAGTTTACATGATTGCATGGATGACTTGATGCGTCAAGGTGATGATGACAAATGTCTGTCTTTGACAAGTCAAAACTAACAAGTAATTTAGCCATAACAAGGAATTCTTCCGGCAAAGCTATGTCTATAGGCATTGATTCAATATTCACGTATATTACTTACAAATGATATGATTTCTAATCCAATTAAACGAACTACAATAAAATCTGGAACACAAACACCATTGGTAATCGTACTCCATGCCTCTGAAACTCCTCCATCGTGCTGTGTAAATCACCTACCCGCTACTCTTCTCATGGCCTTGTTATTCAAGGTCCAAGCTAACCCAGTATTGAAAGCACCTGGCCCTTCAATTTTATCGTCTAGCTCCCCCATTGCCATCTTGCAAAGGCAATCGCCAGTGATGTCTGTAGGTGCCAAGGCCGATGGCATGAGTGACCTGAGCGCTGGATAAAGAGTGCTCCCCATAGCTCTATACATTGCGCCTGGGTCCGGAATATACTGTTTAATCGCATCATGCTGCGATGCATCCACACCGCCCAGTCGGACTGAGTAAGCTCGCATGGTGCGAAGGTCATTGCTCATCGTTGCAAGCCCAACCTCTGTCTCTCCCTTTGTTCTGGCGAAAATAGCTGTGAAATGGCCTGGCTCTTGTGTAGCTCCCTCGCCAGATACGTAGACGAAACGGAAAGGCTTATCTTGACTAGTCGACAGCGTGGAGAATGCGCGGGCGGCGGCGAGGGTGTAGTCTTTTGTGATTTTGATGTATTCATCCTTGCTGACCTTGGACTGGCTGATTCCGAGAGCCCATACGCAGCCATGGGCATCTTTGAGCTTTTCAAGCACAGAGGCGTCGTACTGTTCGAAATCTTTGTGGATGATGACGTTGATTCGTGGATCTTTGGCGTCGTCGGCCATGGGAACGGGTTTGCGGCTTAGAATGGAGATTTTGGTGATTCGTTCGTATTTGATCATGGCGTCCAAGACGCCAGAGCCAACAAGGCCTGTCGCTCCCGTGAGAATGATGTGCATGTTGTTTGAATGGGAAGAAGCTTAGTGAAGAAGCTGATTTATGCAACAATTTCACTACTACTTAGATATCGAAGGTGTAGAGTCGGTATGAAACGGCAAGACGAGGTGTAGGGGTGGAGAATGTACAACTTTGAGGTGGTAAGTCTCAGATTAAATATCCCAAGACTGGCTTCAATATGTATAGATAGAATAGCCCCAGCCTTATTTATTTTGACTCTTTTATTCTCCGCTCCCACTGACTTGTCCGCAGAGCTCCCAGCCTGAGAATGACTTGGTCTGAATACATGATGTGTCCACTCCAGCTCCTCGGCCAGCTAAGGAACCAATAATATCCTACAATCTTTCCGCAGTAAATTGCATTATCTGGTCTGGCGGAGTTGCGGACCAATGATATAAATTTCATTCAATAAATTGCTTCGTCATGTCGAGTATCTGAAAAGGGGATGCCACTCCTACCCCAATTAAAACCGGCGATGGTAAGCATGAGGCTTGATGTAATGCCTGTTTGGGGAAAGCGTGTCATCATCTAGGTGTATCTTCACCAGATGTATTGCCGAATGAGGATAATTTTGTATTACTGAAAGAATTGATTGCCTGTTCAGTGCAAGCTAATATGGTGTTGTTTACCGGAATTTAGATACGGAGCTTCAACAAGTGATGGTCGAGGTCGATGAATTCGGGCACCGGTCGTGATTGTCCATCTTTGCTTCTGATTGCGATTGCCCTCAAGCAACTCTGAACAGCCCGCCCTAGAATGAAGGTGGCCACTGAAAGAGCCGAAAACAAGCCATTGGGAAATTCTAGTCAAGCCCTAGAAGTTTAGGATGTGAACGAGGTCAATAAACGTCGCGGTTGTTGCCATTTCCTAAGGCTACGTATCGAAGAGCTGGATTTAATCGGAGCATGATCATTGTGAAAGGGAGGCTCTTATATGTACGCGGACCATCTCATCTGTGATTATAAGCCCCTGGTACCACATCTACCTTTGAGTTTAGAACTTAATGAAATGAATTCAATGAGATTCGCTGATTTGTTATGATGAAGTAGTAGGCGAAGTTGATAACGCAGCACTGATGATAGTAATGGGCCATTTCAGATGCATTGAACCAGACTCGTCAGAGAAGTGGAGGATTCATCTACCTCCACTCATAAAGAGATCTGGGAGGGGAAACCTTGCCACAGAGTTTACCAAGAGACGCAATATATTCTTGTATAAATGCATATGAGCTCAATTTATGACTCCTTATCTCTTCATATTGCTGTGATCCTCCTTTCCTTCAGCATGCGACAAGGCATGTGAAAGTAGAAGCACGTGGGGCTCTGTCTCAATTGCTTTGGCTCGAACCCTCAGCGGGGCATCGCGATCGGCAAAGCCACGGCTAATCATTCGTCGATCGGAATGCAGGTGCTACCGTTGAGTCCCAAAGTCCGTTCCTCCCTAGTGCTGGCAGCGCTGTGGGTTCAACTGCAGTCCCCCTTGCAACAAGTATCTAGAGCTTCCATCATTAATCCTCTTATCTGGCCAATTGCTTGAGCGACGCCGACAAGCTCCTCCGAAGATAAAGCTGAAGCTCCAGCAACGCCGTTGGATCGGCACGATTATGCCGCTTCGATCCTGCCGTCGCAATTGGAATACATAATCTGCATTTCAAGGATCCTGCGCTCTCTTAATTTCATCTGAATCCCGTCCTTACATAACAGGGAGCGTTGTTGCAGATTGCAGCTGCACCGTCAAAGCGTCTCAACAGCTTTTCTGTCGACTGCGCAACTGCCGTGACTAAGCCGAGTCATCGATCTGAACGCGCATATAAAGGGAAAGCTCGAGTCCGAAAACAAAAACAACATATGTCTGGATGGTGATGCTGGGAGGAGAGCTAGGAACTAGGAGAGCTGTCCACGGCGTATCAACATGACTAGCACACGAAAGACTGGCCTCCGCGGCCTGCTATGCCTGTTGCTCTTGTCACCGTCAACAGCATTTTATATCCCTGGTATAACCACCGGAGCATGTCGATAGGCAACTGCTCAACAGGCTGCTAACATCTCGCATCGCAGGCTGGTCGATCAAGAGTTACAAGGACGGCGAACTGGTGCCTCTGATGGTCAACAAGGTCTACTCTGACAACACACAGCTGCAATATGCGTACAATGACTTACCGTTTACCTGTTCTCCGACTGGAGACCACAAGGCCGGCGGCGGCTTACTAAGCGGCCAGAGTGTGCCTTTGAATCTAGGAGAGGTGCTGCGTGGTGACCGCATCATTACATCCGACATGGAACTTGCCATGGCCAAGGATACGCCGTGTACATTGCTCTGTAATAAGGAAATGTCACGCCGTGATATGCGCTGGTCGAAGGAGCTGATACGAGATGGATACGTAGCCGAATGGATCGTGGACAACCTTCCCGGCGCAACCAGCTTCGTCACCGCCGACAAGACGCGCAAATATTACGCTTCCGGTTTCAAGCTGGGGTATACCGAAGCCTCAACAAAAACGGGCAAACTTCACTACTACCTTAACAACCACCACACAATTGTCATCAAGTACCGCAGAGCATCAGGTCGAGCTGGCGATCGTGGCGAGAAGGTGGTTGTGGGGTTTGAAGTTTATCCCAAGAGTGTTGGAAACGGAAACAAAAAGGATAGTGCGGGATGTCCCGCAGATATTCAGAATGTCGACGAGCCCTTTGAATTATACATTGCTCCTAACAGGACGTCTGACGCGTCATTGAAATATGATGGCCTATCATACCGCCCTAATGAATCAGAAGACGATGACAGCAGCCCCGGTTCACTGAATATCCCTTATACCTACTCTGTCTATTTCCGTGAAGATGACAGCATCGAGTGGGCGCATCGCTGGGATCTCTACTTTGTGAACCAGGAAGATGGCACACGTATTCACTGGATGGCCATTATCAACTCGCTCATTATCTGTGGGCTGCTGACGGGAATTGTCATGATCATCCTCGCCAGGACTGTCCATTCCGATATAAACAAGGGTATCTCGGCGGAAGAAGGAAGGGCTAGGGCCAAGAGAGCGGCCAAGCCCAAGGGAGAGAAAACCTCGGGTTTGCTGAGTCAGGGAACAGATGCCGACAAAGATGACGATGATGACCTGTCCGATGAGGGCGAGGCGCTGGAAGAGGCTACCGGTTGGAAGCTGCTTCATGGAGATGTGTTTCGGAAGCCACGGCTTGGAATCCTCCTAGCACCCCTTGTTGGGTCCGGTATGCAGCTCTTCTTCATGGCCATGGGATTAGTTTCGCTCGGTGCTTTGGGTGTCTTGAATCCCAGCTTCCGAGGCGGATTCATCAGCGTTGGAGTGGGATTGTTCATCTTTGCAGGACTCTTTTCCGGCTACTTTTCTGCCCGCGTCTTCAAGAGCTTCGATGGAGCCGACTATCGTGCAAACGCACTTGTTACAGCCTTACTGTTTCCTGGCCTCACATTTGGGCTTGTCTTTATCCTCAACCTCTTTGTATGGGCTCAGGCATCAAGCACTGCAATACCGTTCGGCACACTTGTAGCCATTCTGCTTCTCTGGCTCTGTGTGCAGGTGCCGCTCGTGTATGCGGGATCTCACTATGGCTTTCGCAAGGCCGGTGCTTGGGAGCATCCAACCAAGACGACAACGATCCCTCGGCAGGTTCCTCGGCAAGCTTGGTACAGTAAATCAATCCAGGCAGTGCTTCTGGCAGGATTGATTCCTTTTGCTGTCATCTTTATCGAATTGTTGTTTGTGTTCCAATCCATATGGCAGGACAAAAGCGGCTACTACTATGTTTTTGGATTCTTAGCGGTGGTATCGGCCATTCTAGTTGTTACTATTGCGGAGGTGACCATTGTGACCATCTACGCCCAGCTCTGCGCGGAAAACTACCACTGGTGGTGGCAGTCATTCTTCGTTGGAGGCGCAAGCGCATTTTGGGTCTTTCTTTATTCGCTCTGGTACTATTTCTTCAAGCTGCATATCAGTGGCTTCGTGAGTAGCATGCTGTTTTTTGCCTACAGTTTTATGGCGTGCTGCGTGTATGGACTATTGACGGGTACCATTGGATTCTTGAGCGCATATGCGTTTGTGCGAAGGATATACAGGTATGTTTCTCTGCTGTCCTAGAAACCAAGAAGAAAGTATGCTGACAGCAATCACCACCTCGGCCAGTGCAATCAAAGTAGACTGATTAAATGGCTAGTCTAGTATATGTTGGCGAGTATCAATATTACAAGTTTCCTAATCTTTACCACTTATTCTTTTCCCCTCAGTCTCTCTGCAAAGCATGTTGTGTTATGCCGCGAGAGGCTCTTAACAACTACACGTAGCAAGACTGCAGTTCCGCCTACATGCCATGGGTGCTGTTTCAATGATGAACAATGACCAAAATCTTTGATGCAACAATGTGTCGTGTCGTGTGACTCGCTCTAATTCTCAATGCAATCGACATATGGAGGCTGATCCTTATCCCGCTGCCATGTTGCCGCCATCATGCCGCCAGGAATAAGAGCGGAATTGAGAGGAAACATGGTGGCATGTGCGACTACAAAACTGCGCTTGAATCCGTACTAACATCGTCTTCCCGCGTCATGCAGAAGGTGTCGTGTCATCCAAAGGGCGTGATAAGGATGACATATTTGACATTGCGTCCCTGCAACAAGATCAACTTGGCAACCTATTTCTACAACTCTCTCGAATAAACAAGGATGGCTTTCACTATTCGACAGAAGCAGTGCTAGCGTTGTTGGTGTGGGAACGGAATCGGAAATCCTGGAACAGACTCAGAGTCCGACAATATGGGGGTCCAGTCGATCCACTCATTCCGCTGCAGAGCCCGACCTTTATTACCCCGATAAAGGATGGCCAAGTTCGGGCGTGTCGCCGTGGGCAAAGTTCGGTCGAGCCTCCGGGATCTAAAAACCCCAAAAAACGCTGACAATGGCGAAGAATCCGAAGTGGCTGCTCCACATGGGCTTAAGCCGCCGAGTCGGAAATGGCACCTTGCTATTTTCTAACGGTGGGGGGATGAAAAACAGAGGGTTCAGAGTCGATGTTTTAAAAGTTGATGCAAATCGCCTCGATTCGAAGTTTCGAAAACATCAAGCACGGTTCATCACAAGCCAGCAGGGAGATTCGGACATATCGAGAGCAAAGAAAGCAGCAGAAATAGACATGGCGAATCCAATGAATACAGACCAGTTTCGAGTGGCGGCCAAAGCGGCAGTCGATGAGAGTGAGTTTCATTCCTTGCTTCTTGATATATACTTGTCCTTTTCTATTTTCCCTTCTCTCTCAAAGCAACATCAAACTAACAAGTTGATTCGAAACTACCAACAGTCGCCAACTACTATGATAACATCTCTGATCATCGAGTTGTTGCTGATGTTGAGCCCGGCTATCTGAGGCCGCTCCTCCCTGCCTCAGCGCCCCTTGATCCTGAGCCATGGGAGTCCATTCAAGCCGATATCCAGTCCAAGATTCTGCCAGGAATCACTCACTGGCAGTCTCCCGGATTCATGGCCTTCTTCCCTTGCTCAAGCAGTTATCCTGCTGCCATTGCCGAAATGTATTCCAACGCCTTCAACGGTGCTCACTTCAACTGGATCTGCTCCCCCGCCGTCACTGAGTTGGAGACAATTGTGATGGATTGGTTGGCTCAGGCTTTGGGACTGCCCGAATGTTTCCTGAGCGGCGGGCCGACTCACGGTGGTGGCGTGCTTCACGGAAGTGCCAGCGAGGCCATTCTGACGGTCATGGTTGCAGCCAGAGACAAGTACCTGAACGAGGCAACGGCTCACCTGCCCGAGGGCGAGGAGAAGGAGGAGGAAACTTGGAGGCTTCGCAGCAAGCTTGTTGCGCTGGGAAGCGCAGGCGCACACTCTAGCACCAAGAAGGCCGCACAGGTTCTGGGAGTGCGATTCGACACTGTGCCGGTGTCTGAGGAGAATGGCTTTTCCATGACGGGTGAAGCTCTGGCGAAGAAGCTCGATCAGCTCAAGGCAAAGGGCCTGAAGCCATTCTACTTGACGGCCACTCTAGGAACGACGGATGTCTGTGCCGTGGACGACTTCGCCAGCATCGCCAAGGCTCTGGCCCCAAGAGCTGGAAAGCCAGGCGAGGTCTGGGTCCACGTCGATGCTGCATATGCTGGTGCGGCGCTGCTCCTCGACGAGAACAAACCCCTCGCGAAGCCCATGGCCGAATTCCACTCGTTCAACTACAACCCGCACAAGTGGATGCTCACGACATTTGACTGCTCTGCGGTGTGGGTTCGTGCCCGCGGACATCTCATCAACGCCCTCAGCATCAAGCCCCCCTATCTGCGGAACCAGTTCAGCGACAACGAGCTCGTCACCGATTACCGCGACTGGCAGATCCCGCTGGGCCGACGATTCCGCTCCCTGAAGCTGTGGTTCGTCCTCCGCAGCTACGGCATCCGCGGGCTGCAAGCGCATATCCGCAACGGCGTCACCCTGGGCGAGTCTCTGGAAGCCAAGCTCGCGACGCGGCCGGATCTGCTCACCATCTTCACCAAGGCGCGCTTCGGGCTGGTGTCGTTCCGGGCCAAGGGCGACAGCGAAGAGCAGATCAATAGCCGGACGGAGAAGCTGTACGAGGCGATTAACGCGAGTGGCTTGTTTTACTTGACGAGCACGGTGGTGAATGGACACTTTGCGATTAGGGTGTGTACGGGAGTGGCGGCTGTTAGGGAGGAGCATGTGCAGAAGCTGTTTGACTTGTTGGTTGAGACGGTTGAGGGCCAGTTGAAGTTGGAGTAAGACTTTTGCTTGTAGAGAAGATGTGAGGATGAATGATTTGTATACGAGTATATAGGCGTTGATGTCTTTTTTTTTAGATGAATATATTTATATGTACATGTCCTCATGCAAAACTTCTTATTGAGTTTATATCGTAATTCATATTGGTATCGTGTATCTCATAGTATGCATCCTTGATATGGTATCGTGTATCCCATAATATCCTTGATATAACATCCTGTGTAAAACAAACAAGCAAAGAAAGCAGACACTCATAGACACGAGCATCTCAAAAACTCCAATCAATGCTGAATATAATCCTTCTTCTGCCTCCTCACCAACGACCTTTCCACACTAAACAGCGTCGCCGCCCCCATCAACGCAAGCACAAACCCAGGCGTCCAGTCAAACCCGCCCGCCTCATGCTCTTTACTCAACCGTTCCCTTCTTGCATCCGGATCAGCTCTTGAGGGTCGATAGTTTGGCGGCACGAATTTCTCCCAGATGCCTCTGGTATGCTGCTTTATCGTCCTGCTCTCGCTCCTATTGCTGTTGTTTTTCCTAGTGCTGTTGCTGTTGTAGTTACTGGCGCTGCGGGCGCGGCTGCGGCTGTCTTTGTCATCTTCTCTGCTGCTGCGCTCGTAGGAGTGTGATCGCCCCCGACGAGGATTTGCGGAATGAGCATCTCGAGAACGCCTTTCGTTTCTGTCGCGGTGGCGATGATCTCTGCTTCGTGGATAGTCGCCATGTTGACTATGATAATTGGCGCTATTCCTCCTTCTTGAAGTAGAAGAAGAGTAGTCGCTGATGTCGTCGTAGGTGTGGTCAGATCTGCTGTACCTTGATCCAACTTCGGGATAGAGACTGCTGGGGTGATCTCGTCTTGAGCGCGACATTTGCACTTGATAGATATCAGATATAGATAGATAGATAACCGTCAAAAGGATTGCAAAAGATGGTTGTTTTTCGTCATTGATTGTGCCAAGTGATGATAGCTGATAAACATCCCCCGCAGTCAATAGAGGGCGCATTTGCTCATGGTTTTATGTCCAAACCTCCTCCTTCGCCCATCTTTTCGCCACGCGTCATGGCAAGGCCACGATGCAATGCGGGAATCAAGTCGATTCATCGAGATACCAAAAACCTGAACCCGGCAAGCATCATCGAAATGATGTCACTAATGTCGCGGCTCATGTTCCCACTGGCTGCAGCTAACCGGCCAAATAAAACAAGGCCGCTCAATCCCTGCATATCGCGATCGGCGTCCCACAGACTTGACCAATGAGACACTTCAGGTCAGTCGAGACTCGTCATTTTCGTCATAGCATGTCTGCATCACAGATCGGGAAAGACATCGCTGAACACACAAAGGGCAGTGGGCGGTAAGATGAGCAAAAAGAGCCTGTTGTGACAGGGCATTATTCATTCAATCATTCATTCGTTTGTTAGCCATCATCCAATACAACAGCTAGCCGTTCTAACAACCAACGCCTTCTAGTCTATTTCAAAGCAAGGAAACAAGCACTGGCCCTCGTCTATTGGTCAGTTAGTGTCTTGTCTAGATGCTGGCTCGTCTAGGTGCAGTTGTTCTTCGCAGCGCCTTCTTCGCCTCAGTCTCCTCCGTCAGCGGCAGCTTGTTCTCGTCCTTGAGCTTTTGGAAGAACTCGCGCCCAAACTCGTAACCCATCTTGTAAATCTCATCAAACTTGCCAAAGTCAAGCGTTCCGTAGCCATCGATGGGCGGCCGCATGTAGGTGCATCCTGGCATGGTCTTTGCCCGCTCCAAAGCATCGACACTCGAGACATACGCAAGTCTGCCTTGAATCTCTGCCAGTGTTGGTGGATTGGGGTGAGACGAGAACGGGTTCCACCGATTAAAGAATGCCCACATGCCTGACAATGAGTCTCCATATGTCTGCGGCGTGTCATCATCCAGTGCTCCGACATCGATCGCAAAGATGATGTCTACGCCCAAGTCTTTCATGTGTGATACCGTCAAGTTGTCCACGTAGCCACCGTCTAGCAGCATGCTACCTTCGTCACACAACGGAGGTAGTAGACCGGCAAGCGACATCGAAGCTCGAATGTATCGCCACGCATATCCGCTCGTGTGAAACTCGGCCCGACTCTTGCTGATGTTGGTAGTGTTACAATAGTATTCCAGCCAAAAGTCTTCGATTTGCGTGTTCCCAAAGGTCTTGAATATGCCTCGATTGAACTCGTGCCCCGTCGTGTAAGAGGCAGAAGGATACGTCAAATCGAGAGCGAACCGCCAGAGACTGGCCATGCGACCTGCAAATTTCTTTGCAAAACCAAACATGGGCACAACGTCTGCATGGCGGGCATATAGTGCGCCGACGAAAGCGCCAATTGATGTGCCACCGACAATATCAACCGGAATGCCAGCCTCTTCCATCGCTCTGATGATTCCAATCTGGCTGATGCCTCGAGCACCACCGCCGCCTAGGACCAGTCCAATAGACTTTCCGCAGAGCCGGCGCGCAAGGCGATGGAAATCACCCTTGAATGGTGTATCAGGCGAGTAATACTGGTGATGATGCACATTCCGCGAAGTGTACTTTTGAATCTCGGCTTGCAACACTTGCACCCTTTCCTTGAGAGCTTGTCCCAGTTTTTTCGAGGGAGGATGGACAGGCATTGCGTCTGTTCTAAACGCCATCTGTATATGATAGTGACCACCATTGATCCACATACGATTTCGCAGCCACGACCGTGTGAGGCCCGGCCGCGAGAATCGTTCAGCATGGAGCAGAACCAGAGTCTTTCGCGCTGTTGACTTCATCCCTAGCATGAAGCGCTCGTACTCTCCAATAGCTGGAGAACCTTCAGCTAATCCGACAAGCAGAATGCTGTCAGCTTGAGTGATGCAGGTCTGTGTCCATGGCGAGTTGACGTTGGTATCTTGAGAGTCACTCTTGTTAGCAAACTGGCCAATACAAGAAAGATTTGCAACAATAAGTGAATGAATGAGTTATGCGATCAGGAAAAAATTAGAGTTAACATAGCCATCAAAGACGGTGTCTTCGGTGTAAAAAGCTTGTCATCATGTAGAGCATGTAGGGTTGGAAGATGGATGAAAGAAAAACAAAAAGAAGAAGCTTACCTGCCACATACACCACCAATCCGTACTTCTCTTCCAAGTCAGCGAGATATTGCGACAACTTGAGTTTGCCCATCTTGTTGAACGCATGCTTTCCCAGATGGTTCAGGATCCCCGACTGGTTCAGCGAGGTTGCGCCGTTCTGGGGCCCAACTTGGGCCAGCGCATTCATAAGACGGTGCCCAAATTCCACGACGGGAACGCCAGAGGTAACCGGCAGAATAGCCACTGTCCGAAGGTTCAAGGTTGATTTTCGCTGATTCGTTACAGCACCCGAGCCCGCTTCCTTTGCAGACAATTTGGTAGAATCATCCACGGCAGCCCTCATTCTAGAAGCGATGATTTTGGAGATCTTAATGGTAATGTTGGGATGCTCCTGGGCAAGACTGTTGAAGAGAGTGCGAGGGAATTTGACGAGCTCGGTATCCCGAATGGCGTGCAAGGTTCCAGAGCGCGCAGTTTCGGTCAGCACCTCAAGCTCCCCAATACTCTCGCCCTGTCCGAATTCGGCTCGCGCTGATACTCCCCCGTCTTGCCTATCTTCCACAAGGCGAAGACGCCCGTTGAGGACGATGTATATGGCATCGCTTTCATCGCTGTCGTGGAATATCACTTGGCCAGCATTGACCTGAACCCACTCGAGGGCAAAGTCAATGTGCAGGATGAGTCGGGGCAAAATGTGAGTCAGCCTCTTGGCCATTGTCAAGAGGATGATGGGATACCTGTCGACTATTCTTTCAAGAGAAGCTCGAGGAAGAAACCCAACATAGACATCCGTCTTGGCCACCACATCGATAAAGGACCGGTAAGAAGAGACACTGCCGATATATCCCGCCAAGCCTCCCGGCTTAATGAGGGCAACACTTCGGCGATGGCCCTGGTCCCGATGTGAAGAGTACGGTGTACCATGGACTGAATCTTTGGGAGACGAGCCTTGTAATCGTTCATCCGAATGAAGCGAATCTGCGCTAAACGAAGCTGAGCCCGATTTCTGAAAGATGTTTTGCGCACCATCGGTTACAGTGGTGCCAATGTCTAGGAACCCGTCCACGACATAGTACAGGCCGGGGCTCCGCTCGCCTTGCTCTACTAACACCGACCCTTTCGGGAAGAAGACGATTTCAACCTCATCCATCATGTCGTGAGCCAAAGAATGTGCAGTTGGTGAAGTATGACCAGCCAGCCCGTTCGAGGTTAATGACTCAGTCTCTCCATCAATTGACCCTTCATACGGTCCAATGAAGCCAAATGCGTTGTTTGTGTACATGGTCTTTGCTCGTCGCTGATCTGTAGAGATCAGCCTAGGAGATCCCACCAACCTCGGGGATCCTTCCATCGAGTCGGCATCTCTGGACGAGGTTCCGCCCGCATCTAGGCCAAGAGACTTCAAGACACATTCGAGAATAGAGGCTCTAAAGAGGTTATCCTCATCAACGGAATCCCGATCCGTCGAGATGCGGGCATGCCGTCCAGAATCAAATGGGTTAAAAGTCTTTTGGGTCAAGGGACTGAACAGACTTCCGTCTGCACCAGTTTCTGTTGGAGACCGGACAGGAGTTTCTGGGACCGGAACTCTATTCAATGCCCGAGTGAGCTGTGCACCTGCCAGGAGATCCCCAGGGTTGAGACCACGGGCTAATCGTGGATCGCGCGCAGATGCAGCATTGTTTATAGTAGAGGACACAGATCGATTCTTGGCAATAGCTTGAATGGCAATCTCTTTCCGTAGAGCTGTGCTCGACCTTCGGCGTCTATTAACTGCCGAATTGTGCAGGGCGATCCCTTTGGTCTCTTGGTCTTCGCCAATGCGTTCCCGCTCGCGATTAAACTTTTCCTTCAGTCTGCTGAGGGCGTCTCCGCGGAGAATGTTGGGAAGCTGGCACATGGTAAACTTGACCATGTCCTTTTCAGTTTGTAGAACCTCAGCTGTTAGACCAAGGTAGTTGAACGCCTGTGCCAGCGTTACCCTTTGAAACCGAGAAAGGATCACATGAACGATGTGTGCCGTGGCTTTGGGGTATATCTTGATGAGCCTTCTGAATGCACTTGCAGGTATGATTGCAATAGTGGTATCAACTGTTGCCCGAGCGATGATGTCAGGGTGTGCCGAGCTTGACAGCAGCCGATTTGGAAGCCCTGGTCTCTCCGGTCTCTCCGAACTCTCCTTGCTGGGCTCAAAGGTAACAGCAGGCTCCAACGAAATGGGCGGGATCTTTGAGGTAGCTGCGCCATTCGACAGAATGCCATCGCCGAACTTGACATGCTCCACATTCGGATCCAGATGCGGTGTGCTTGGCATCGAAGTGGGAGCGTGAGAAAGCTTTCCAGCAGACTCTTTGACTCTCAGAGCATCACCTCGCTCATGATGTCGACTGCTAGTTGTACGAAGAGATGTCTCCTCATCATGTGTCTTCAGTCTCACATCTTCTGTGAACAACGACATGATGGAAAAGAGGGATGACATGGGTGCTCCATTGCGGACTTCAGTCAAGAGCTGGTACCTTTGCTGACCAGGCAGAGTGTCTTCATCGTCGGAGGAATCAAAGAGGTCGGTTTGAGACCCGCTTCTGGCGGGCGCCCGAGGATTTCTACCAGACTTGACGAAGATCTCGACCAAACCATCAACAACAATGCAGAAGCCTTTTTCTTCTTCTAGATTAATTGTTTCTCCAGCAATGAGCTTTCGAGTCTGCATGCTTCTAGTGAGTTCGTGAAACACGGATCGTTCGAGGTAGCCGAAGATCTTGATGGCGCTCAGGAACTCGTCCAGGTAGTTGGCCAGGCCGGACTTGATACCATCTTCGTGGGTGTCTGGGAACAAGTCGATTTCAGGCTCCTTCCGTTGAGGTTCAGGGGGCAATCTTGAGTACATATTCAAGATGCGATACCTGACAACCCAACTGACCGCCGACACGATGGCCGCAATGATGAACATGCTAGTGAGGCTGTGAGTCTTGAGGGGCTCAGCAAAACCAAGGGATTGGCAGCATACAGCGTAGTAGCATTCATAGTCACTGTCCAGCTCGCGGAGAAGAGAGTGTACAGGACACTTGGGAAGGTAATGGTCACTGTGCGGATGGCCCAGTACAGGACGGTGGTGATGAAGTTGATTATGCTCAACAGAAGCCACCCGATGAGCCCGAGCCAGCCGGTAGAGGCGTGAGCAGCTTCAACGGTCGCGTAGCTCATGGTGAGGGAGCTGGACGGCGAGTCCATGGCGCCTGAGACGCTCTGGGAGAGGCTCCCAGCCAACCGCGCAGCATTTGACAAGTCAGATGCCATGGTTGGAGATGGTGCTGCACATTATTGCCCAGCATCATGCACAGCGACTGGTGGAAGCCGCTGGGGCGAGTTTGGCCAAAAGGGCAAACTTGGGGAGAGGAGTTTTTGAGATATAAAAAGAGAGAAAAAAAGAGGGAAGCTTGTGATCAATTTTCAAGCATGTGGTTTTGACCTCGAAGCTTAGCTCTAGGGCCGAGCTTCTGCCGGCATAAGCACCCCCACCACCCCACCTTTTTTTTATGTCAGAGATTCACAGAAGCTCAAGCAGAGCGTTGACAAGAAGGCAAGCATTCTTATCTTCTTAATCCATAGTACCTTATATGAGATTGTTGTGAAATAAATATTGGTGCTTAATTTAGACTGGAACTAAAGATTCATCCGCTGAGACAAAACTAGAGTTGAGCTTTTAATCATCAATAATACACACGACAGATACGCCACGATTTGTTGGCGTGCTTAGTCGTCCTGTTTGCTGCCAGCCGCAAAAGTCAAGCAGGTATTGTCATTTCTCCTCCAACAACCTACGCTCTCTCTTCTCTCCCACAGTGAACTCCAGCTTCAGCCTCGAGACTGATAATGCCACATTAAGCTCAGCGAAACAAAAACACCTTGCCAGATGCCCTTTGCGCAGCTTGTTCTCGGAAGCCCCGGCGCGGGAAAGAGTACCTACTGCGATGGCAGTACGTTGAAACCCCACGGTTTGCTCTCGAGGACTGACTCTAGGCTTGGTACTGACATGTCTCTTTTTCTCCTTTAGTGCACCAGTTCATGGGCGCCATTGGGCGTGCGTGCTCCGTCGTAAACCTCGACCCTGCCAACGATCACACAAATTACCCTTGCGCTCTCGACATTCGCGACCTTGTTAAACTAGAGGATATCATGCGCGAAGATCGTCTGGGACCCAACGGCGGCATCCTGTATGCTCTCGAAGAGCTCGAGAACAACTACGAGTGGCTGGAAGAAGGGCTGAAAGAGTTTGGGGAAGACTACATCTTGTTCGACTGTCCCGGTCAGGTCGAGCTCTACACACATCACAACTCATTAAGAAACATATTTTACAAGCTCCAGAAGATTGGATTTAGAGTCAGTATGCTTCACCAGAAGCAATACGAACTGACCTTGCTAACCGTCCCCTGTGTTAGTTTGTCTGTGTACATTTATCCGATTCCTTTTGCCTTACACAGCCATCCCTCTACGTCTCCAACGTCCTCCTCTCGCTCCGAGCCATGATCCAGATGGACATGCCACACATCAACGTGCTTTCTAAAATCGACAAGATAGCGTCATATGACGAGTTGCCGTTCAACCTTGAATACTATACCGATGTCGACGACCTAACGCATCTGACGCCATTCCTCGAGGCGGAATCCCCAGGAATGCGGAACGAAAAATTTGGCCGCCTACACGAAGCGATAGCACACATGATTGAAAGCTACGGCCTGGTGCGGTATGAGGTGCTGGCGGTGGAGAATAAGAAGAGCATGATGTATTTGCTCCGTGTAATCGATCGTGCAGGTGGTTATGTTTTCGGAGGTGCCGAAGGTGCCAATGACACCGTATGGGCGGTTGCCATGAGGAATGAAGCGTCCATGATGGATGTGCAAGACATCCAAGAGCGGTGGATCGACCACAAGGACGAATATGACCGTCTTGAGCAAGAGGCCGAGGAGGAGGAGCAGAGGAGGGTACAGGAGGAGCACGGAATGGAGGTGGACGAGCCACAACCCGCTCCCCCAGCCGCCGAGGCAGAGATGGACCCGGACTTTGGCGACATGACGATACCAGACAATATCGGTGTCCAGGTAGTTAGAAAGAAGTAATAATAATAAATCAAAAAATTATCACGTCAGCTTCCATCTTCCATGTCCTCGTCGCTCACGACACTATCGACAACATCTAGCATGGCGTCGTCCTTGGTCAAAAGATCCATAGATGCTGAAGATTGCGGGTGAGAGCTGGCCTCTGCCTTTGCTGCCAGGATAAGTTTCCGGGCTCGGTCCACGGCGATTTCCTCGATCTTGCGGATAGTGCCGCTAACACGAACAACCCGGAAGATGCATGGCCGGCCGTCCTTAACGGGAACACGGTCCATAAAGGTCAATGCGGACCATAGCAGCTGGTAATGGGCCCTGTTGCACCTAAGGATGAAGGTGGACGTAGCCAGAGACAAATATTTGACTAATTTTTGAGTTTATCCTGTTAGTCTTGCTTCTATACATAACTTGTAACTACCACATCACATCAATGATAAGATTTTCTCACCTGAGAGATTGCCCTCGAGAGCCCCCGCGCCATAGTCGCCATAGAGCAGCAGCACCTCGGCCTTGATGGCCCTAACCAAGGCCTGCGGCGTCAGCTTCGCAATGGTCGGCTGGTGCTGGGCAACTAGAGCCGGCACGCGAGCCCTGGACACGGCGGCATCGGGAGGGTAGATGATGTTGACGAGCAGGTATCGCTCCTTGATTCGCACCATGTCTCACGTGTCAACCAACGTTGCCAGATGGTCAGACTCAGACGCAGAACTCAGATCCGAGTGGGAAAAGACTCGGCAGAGAGCAAATGCCGGAGCCCCGTAGTGGCGAGGATCGGCGATGCGAATGGGCGAACACGAGAGGCTGTCGCAAGGTCCAATGTTGCAGATTGCAGCAGATGATGAGATTTGACGGGGCTTCAAAGGCCGAAAAATAGTCCATGGCGCCAATTCGGGACTTCGGGGGTATCTGCAGGGTGGGGGGCTCACTGTCGCACGCGCTGTAAGTCGATGCTGCAGCGCCCGAGAAGCTTATCAGAAGCGCTAAAAAGGGCGCTTTAGAGGAGCTTCTCGGGGGTGGCTGGTCTTGAGCTGGGCTCCACGGCTGTGCACCCGTAAAATCCTCCGCATTGCTACATGCCCGTTTCTGCAGCCAGCACGAGGGTTTTGGAGTTGGAGGAGTGAGTATCCCACATGCTGGGAGGAGGTGTACAGTACAGTACCTAAGGTGTACATATATTAGATTGTTTGCATCCGGATAGGCCAAGCCGCGCCATCGTCTTTAATCGTATTAGCTGGGGAGCAAATACTTTGGCACTAACACAGCAGGCTTTGAGACTAATTGCACATGGTTTACTCTCGTTTCTGGACAGCTCCCAACACATGCCCAACATATTGACCTCATATTTGCACCTTTCAAGATCGTGGATACTAAGGCAGAGTTTGGATTTCTTTGCTGCTTGTTAGCATTGGTATATTATTGGTATTTTAGTATTGGTATTTCGGAGAGACATTTTTTGAATTCATCTTCTCGCGACGGTTGGATATAATAAGCACTCACTCACGCGGTATCGTCGAAATCTCACCACCATGGACGGCCCATTCAACGCCGCAATTCTCATCGTCTCAACCACGGCTGCCAGAGATCCCTCCGCCGATGCCTCCGCAACGGTCCTCCGCGAGGTGCTGATGCAGGATGGGGCGGGCAGGTGGGATGTCGTCGATGAACGCATTGTCTCAGACAATGTCCTGGACATCCAGAGGAATATCATGCCCTGGACAGATGGCCCTGATCCGGTCCATCTCATTGTCACCACCGGTGGCACCGGGTTTTCAGTAGCGGATGTGACGCCAGAGGTGAGTGCGATGGATTTGAATTTGGATTTATCTGAATTACTGTGTCCAATCATGATATTGATTATCCATACTAACAAATACATTTGAACAGGCTGTTGCTCCAATGATACACAAGACGGCTCCAGGCCTGATCCACGCTATGCTCTCTGCATCTCTCGCGATAACACCATGTAAGTCACCAAGCCAAGAATTAATTTTATACCATGCTAACCATCCATCACAGTCGCCATGATGTCTCGCCCCACAGCTGGTGTCAGGAATAAGACTGTCATCGTCACCCTGCCCGGTTCCCCCAAAGGGGCCAAGGAGAACCTCCAAGCCATCATCAAGACCCTGCCACACGCCTGTCTCCAAGCAGCAGGTGGAAATTCAAGAGCATTGCACGCTGGAGGTGTCAAAAAGCTCGAGGCAGATGCTGGCGTTGATCGTTCTCCGTCTCAAGCATCATCAACACAGCACCACCATCATCATCACCATGGACACTCTCACGGCCACAGCCATGGTCCCGGACAGGGCCACGGCCACGCAAATCTGCAGAGGTTCACTACCCCAAGTTCCACCAGCGCATCTCATTTATCCAACGATTTCAGCCTGGGCTCCGCGCGACGATACCGCGAGTCTCCTTATCCCATGGTATCCGTGGACGACGCTCTTGCGTTGATTTCAGAGCACACCCCTGAACCACAGACGGAAACCGTCAAGGTCGACGACAAAATCGTTGGCCTGGTGTTGGCTGAGGATGTCAAGGCGAAGGAAGATGTGCCAGCCTTCCGCGCCAGTATCGTGGACGGGTATGCCGTGGTCGTGCCCAAAGACAGCAACGTCAAAGGCGTCTTCCCCGTCACTGGCATATCCCATGCCGCCCCTGGAGAGATGCCGCCTTTGAAAGAGGGAGAAATCGCCAGAATAACAACAGGCGCTCCGCTCCCCCCAGGAGCCACCGCCGTCATCATGGTGGAAGACACCACGCTCAAGACCATGACAGGCGACGGCAAAGAGGAGAAAGAAGTCGAGATCCAGGCCGGCGGCGTCACGGACGGCGCCAATGTGCGCGAAATCGGAAGCGACATTGCCCAAGGCGCCGTCATCCTCAAGAAGGGAGAGCAGATATCCGGAGTCGGTGGAGAGATTGGCCTCCTCGCTGCGGTCGGCGTGGCAGAGGCCCAAGTCTTCAAGCGGCCCGTCATCGGCATCCTGTCCACCGGCGACGAGATTGTCGACTACGACCGGCCGGGAGGGCTGAAGCTCGGCGAGGTCCGCGACACCAACCGCATCACGCTCATCTCCGCCGCCAGGGAATGGGGCTTCTCCGTCGTCGACCTGGGTATTGCTAGCGACAAGCCCGGCACGCTGGAGGAGACGCTGCGCGCGGGGCTGAGAGAGGCCGACGTGCTCATCACCACCGGCGGCGTCTCCATGGGCGAGCTCGACCTCCTCAAGCCAACCATCGAGCGCTCCCTCGGCGGCACCATTCACTTTGGCCGCGTCGCCATGAAGCCGGGCAAGCCAAGCACCTTTGCCACCATCCCCGTCAAGGACAACGCCGGCAACCGCATCTCAAAGGTCATCTTCTCCCTGCCCGGCAACCCTGCCTCCGCGCTCGTGACGTTCCACCTCTTCGTCCTGCCGTCGCTGCACAAGCAGTCCGGCGTCACCCCCGTCGGACTACCCAAGGTCCCCGTCACCCTAGCCCATGAATTCGGTCTGGACTCCCGGCCGGAATTCCATCGTGCTGTGGTGACCATCGGCCAGGACGGCCTTCTGACGGCGAGCAGCACCGGAGGACAGCGTAGCTCCAAAGTGGGAAGCTTGAGATCGGCCAATGCGCTGCTTTGCTTGCCCGGTGGCACTGGAAAGTTGGAAAAGGGCTCCAAGGTTGACGCTCTGCTAATGAATTCTATACGCGGAGCATGAGATGGCGAGGAAGTTTGGTATGTAGTCCGGTAGCGGATACCCAAAACACAAGTTGTGAGATAGTACGACTGTTTAGCACTTGGTCAATGTAAACAGAAGAAGAATAGGGAAAGGGATTCAAAAAAAAATTGTTGCTCTTTTACATATTCATAACCCTTCAAGATGATGCCTACTAGGTAGATTTCGAGCATCCGCAGCTGTCTTTTACCCTTGGCTAGTATACACGGGGGCTAGTCATACAGCTTCAAATGTAACAAAAAAAGAAAAAAAAAAATTAAAACATCGTCTACAGCCCAATCTTCCAAACGCCCAACCAAAAGCTATCGTCGCAATGCATATGTCGGGATTCCTCTCTACCCATCACGGGGGGAGAAAGTAAGGGTGCAGCACAGAGACAAGGGATAGGCTGTGTGATATAAAGTGTGAAATTCTTTCGACGGTCCCCTGATTCGCGCGCTCAGACGGGCTTGGCGCCAAAGGCGGGAGCCTTTTCAGAAACCAGCAGTCCGATGATCAAGCCGAAAAGCCCCAGGACAGAGCTAAAGATTTCAATGACGAGAATCTTGACGAACCTATTTTGAAATGGTTAATATGCCGAAGTGAAGACGCAGCTATCCGTAAAAGCGACAAATGTCAGTGACAGAGGGAGATGTCCACATACAATGAGGCATCGGCCGCATCAGCCAGCGCAGCTCCACTGCCATTGATGCCAACGGCAACACCGCAGACGAGATTGCAGGCGCCGACGGTCAGGCCGGCCCAAAAGAGAGCAAAGCCAGTAAAGTAGGAATCGGCAGAGTAGAGCTCGGCGCCGTGGACGGCCTCGACCTTTGAGGAGAAGACAATGGCCATGATGACGCCGTAAATGGCGACGACCTCGCAGAAGATGATGGAGATGAGGTTCTTTGTTCGGATTCGAGGGGCCTTGACGCCGGCGCCGAGGATGGAGGATCCGGTAATGAAGATGCCCCTAAGAGTTGACACAGGGAGTGTTAGTTATTTGCTTCTGCTTCTTCGCGATGTATGTAGGCTTGGGTTGTGCCGTTCTCGTCTTCTTCCTCCCCCTCGTTTCGTATTGGAGCGTGTGCGTTGATTGGTGTTGTTGACTTACCAGGCGGCACCGACGACAGAGAGGCCGATGCAGAGGGAGATGCCGAAACTAGCCCAGGCGTAGGGCGATACGGACTCGAGAAAGGCGCCAACGTTGAACGACTCGCCGCTGCCGGTGAAGAGCATGTCTGTTGACGATTGCCTGAGTGTTAGTCGCAGCCATTCTTTACTTGAGGTACATGTATTGATGCTGTTGACAATGGTGATGATCGTGGTGACGACAACGGGATATGATGCTCAGGACGGGGGCACGTACAAGCTCCCACCACGGTCAGAAACGACCCGATTCCTCCGACTCCGTACGTGAGACTCATGGTTGTATGTTGCACGATGCTGGTGCTTTGCGGCTGGTTGTCGAAGCAAAAGTGCTGGGGCTCGTCGTTTTGTTGCAAGCTTGGCTCAAGCTCTCGGAGCACAGAGGCGCGACAATGGCCGACGTCACATGACAAACGTGCTCCCCTTTGCTGCTGACTCATCCAGATTGTTGCGCCTGGCTCTCCGGGGTGCATCGAGTCGGAGGCCAGTTCATACTTCCAGTGCGCTTAGCCTTATAAGTGACCTGTAGTTACTGCACTAAAACACCTTCAGCGCTTCACTGCCTTAGTCAGAATCACTGCCGACATCGAACTTGCGCTAGGCTGCAACTCTTCTGTCAGCAATCCCGACTCACGGGAACTTGGCCCAAACATCCTCACAAGGCGCATCGTCTCTCTCTTCAAAATCCCGATAATTCAAAGCCCATCGCTCATTTACAGTACTTATCCTTACATCTCCCACCATGGCCAGCGGCGCACAGTCATTCTATGAGCTCTATCGCCGGAGCAGGTAATGCGCCACTCAAGTGCGGTCATCACACAGAGAGACGTCGTTTCTAATGTTTCGCAGTATCGGCCTTGCCCTGACCGACACGCTCGACGATCTGATCAGCGAGGAGCGCATCCACCCGCAGCTGGCGATGAAGATCCTAGGCAACTTTGACCAGGCCATCACTGAGGCGCTTCAGAAGAACGTCAAGAGCCGGCTCCAGTTCAAGGTAAATGCGATCACCCTACAGCTCCCGTGGAGCTTCTCGAGTCTTATGTCGAGTTATGGGTGACTGACAAGTGCTACTCAAACAGGGAAGCTTGGATACATACCGATTCTGCGACGAAGTCTGGACTTTCCTCATCAAAAACGTAACCTTTAAGATGGACAACGGCAGCGTGTCTGTTCAGGCGGACAAGGTCAAGATTGTCAGCTGCAACGCGAGGAGACCCGGCGAAGGACAGTAGTCAGTCAACCACGACAGAGGAATTACGTGCTTGTATACATGCCGATGGACGGGAATGCGTCAAGAACAAATACAGTAGGGGGGGCATACCATCAATATGGGCAAACGGGACTGGCAGTTTACGGCGTTTTGGGGGTTTTACGGATACACGGGCAAGGCATTGATTCATCCTTTCAGCAAATATTGGGAAACTGGGTCTTGATTGGGCCATGGATGAAATAGACAAGATGAATAATACATATCTATTGGGGATTCTTGCATTGAGGACCATGTACCGTGACGATGATTTTCGACATGTGCCCGCCTCCCCTTGAGCTGAGAAGCGTCATGAGAGCCACAGCAGCGAGAGCGCCACTGTGGCGGTGAACCATAGAACTCCCAACTCACTATCTGCCGTAGCTTCAGTGCTTTTTGACACTCACACTCCAGCTGTCCTCATCAGCCTTTATTGGATAGGTTGACAATTATTTACCAGCCAATTGTCAAAAACAGCATCAACCCCATCCCTCATATTCTATTCCCAAATCTCCAATATCCTTTCTATTACACAAATCCCAAATATCCGCCTTCAACCACACATAAAACTCAACAAAAACAAAAAAGCCACTGCCTACCTAATACGACCCATCTTCCGAATCCAGTAATCCCCAAACAAAACCGCAATGGACGCACGCAAACGGCGGGCCACCAACAAACCGACCTCTCCGGAATCCCGATCTCACAACAACTCTAGCACCGGCAAACCCGCTTCTTCTTCTTTAACGTCTTCTCCTCCCGAAGCCGCCAAGATGGACAGCCCGGAACCTCTCTCCTGGAGAAGGCATTGGATGTTTTTCGCTGTGGCGAGCGGTGCTTGTGCGGCGTTTAACGGCGTGTTTGCGAAGCTGTAGGTTCTCTCTCAACTTTTACCTCTCTGTCTCAACTATGAATAATTTACCTGTAGAATTTGCGCATATATATAACTATATATATCACGAATAAAACCCTCAACATGAACAATGAAAAAAGTACATGTCTAGATACGCATTTACTAACACCATCTTTCACTCCAGAACCACCACAGAACTCACAACAAACCTATCAACCGCCATCGCCAAGACCCTCGGAATACAATCCCACTCCCAAATCGTCGAAATCATTGTCCGCACCGTAAGTCTTTTCCATTTTCGCATCCCCAATTATGATTATCACACAAAAATAATAAATTACACCCCAGATCTTCTTCATCCTCAACCTCACCTTCAACGGCATCGTAAGTATCTCACTCATCCCTCCTTTTCATCTCACACATCAAACACCTTTCACTCACATTGCTCTCGCAAAAGATGTGGTCTCTATTCACCACCGCCCTCGCACGCGGCAAATCCGCAACCCAAGTCTCCATCATGAACACCTCCACAAACTTCCTCGTCACCGCCTTCACCGGCTTCGCCATCTTCTCAGAGGCCCTGCCCCCGATGTGGTGGGCCGGCGCGTCCCTCCTCGTCGCCGGCAGCGTCATTGCGGGCCGTAAGGACGAGGGCGAAGGGGAGGATGGTGCTAAAGATGTCGCCGCCGGCGAGGCGTATGAGCAGGTGCCTGCGGGAAGTAGTAACCTTGAGCTGGATGAAGATGTAGCTGCGGGTGAAAGATACCGCGATGAGGACATCCCTGACTTGGGAGAGCTTCGAAGCTGAGCGGCATGAATGGCTTGTTCTGGTCGTCAAATTCGAAATCACAGCAGCATAGCAACACTTTAGATATCAAATCAATGTATATACACACAAGGCAAGTGAAAGACAAAAAAGCAACGCTTCTATAGCGCCCCCGCTCCGTATTCAAAATGCCAATCCAGTCTATCTCCTTTCCAGCTCAACGCCTTCGTCAACGCCATCCTCGTCCCCATCCAAGATAGCTTCTCTCCTCCCACTCGCACGCGTCCGCTCATCGTCAAATTGCCCACTAAGTCTAATATGCCCCCGTGAAACCGACGACACCGAATTCGAAACCCAAAAGCCCACTCTGCGAAGCGCGCTCCACAGGTGCTCTTGTCCCTCAATGACGTGCTGGTCATCTTTCGGGTTCTCAGCTGCCTCCACCTTGAACTGGTACTTGAGACAATCCTTGACGGTTACCAGACCGGAGAGCTTCCCGTGATACTCGATGAGAATGACACGAGGTCCAATCTTTTGAAACAGCTCCATGACCGTCTCCAGGGGCAGGCGAGGATGCGCCGTCACAGGCGTAGCGTCAACGTAACGGCTGAAATCAAGAGGTGACGAGGCCGTAACGTCTCCGCGAAATGCGGGTGTAATCGGAGTGATGGCTGGAGTTTGAATCGGATGCGGTGAAAAGATGCATTTTGCATCTGGAGAAACGGGACGCTCGCGCTTCGTTCGATCAACGGCATACCGCAACTCTGTCCTGCCAATGTATCCCAGCAGCGTCTTGGAGTTGCTGTCTAACACGATAGGGAACCCCTGATACTTGGCCTCGGCCAGCAGCTGTTCAATTTCAGCAAGCGTCAACCCGTTGGCAGGCAAAGACACGACGGAGCTTCGCATGACCTGAGAGACAGGGACACCATAGTTATGGTCCTCCTTACTATCGATAAACGGAAAGCCATTGAACCAAATCATGCGGTCGGCAATACCGCCCTTGCCAAACATTTCGCTGACAAGCTTGGTGACGCCGACTACAATCATGGTTGGCAAAATGTACGTGAGCGCCCCGGTGAGCTCAAACATGATGACGACCACAGTCAGGGTGAGGTGCATGATACCGCTCAGGGCTGCCGCCGCACCGAGGAAGGCGTACGTGCCGGGCGTGATGCATGGCTCATCTGGCTTACAGGCGGAAAAGAAGACGCTGCTCGGGTTTGCTTCATATATAGCTTGGACGATGATGCCGACAGTTCGCCCAAACGAGGCGCCAATAGCCATGGATGGGACAAAGATACCGGCGGGCACCTTGCATCCGTATGAGATGATGACCAAGAACACTCTCAACACCGTCGCGAGAATCAGCGATATGAGGTTCCACGTCCTCTGGTCCTTGTCGCAAAGCCCATGGTAGTTCTCTGCTCCTTCACACTCAAGAAAAAGAATTTCCATGCTCTCAGTCATGTCGATTCGAAGAAACGCATTGGGATATGCAATAATGGCGGTTCCCGCCGCAAGGAGCGTCGCTTCTAATACGGCGTACTTTGTCAGGTACTTTTTCCGGAAAGCCTGCGCTCGGAGATTCCACTTCATGACAAAGGCACCATACAGTCCGCCGAAAATGCCAATGATGATGTAGAAGACGATTTCAAAGAAATGCCAATCACGGTCGTATTTCACCTGGAACATGACCAGCTGTCCCGTTCGGAAAGGATTCATCGCAGATAGAACCGCCGTGGCGACCAGAGCACAGAAATAGCTGCGCCACATGGTCTTGAGCGGAAAGTAGCTCGACATTTCCTCGAGCGAGAAGAGCACGCCTCCTATAGGGCTGCCAAAGGCGACGGCGACACCCGCCGCAGCGCAAGCACTGAGAATCTCGCGAGTCTTTCCCGCATTGCTCCTGTACTTGTTGAACAGCCTCGAGATGACGTTGCCAGTGCAGACGGCGTAGTGGACGCTGGGGCCTTCTTTTCCAACAGATAAGCCGGAGGCGATGGCCAGGGGCAAGCAGATGGACTTTATCAGCAGAGTCCAAAAGCCGAGAAAGCCCTTCATGACGAAGCCAGCAATGATGCACTTGATCTCCGATATACCAGATCCCGCTGCATACGGAGCATATGACTTGACCAGTGTGGCTGATACACAAGCGAACAAGGTCTACCCACAGAGTTAGAATACTTGCACATTCAAGCTGGATGCGTATAGTTAAAAACAAGGTTGCTTACCGCAAATAAGAAATAGATAAAGTAGTTGAGGGGACCAAAGCCCGTCCAGCGATGCCACTGCTCGCAGCCTGCAACAAGAGTCAGTCAGTCATCCAGCCACACATACCACAGCAGTTTGTATGAATTCAATGAAAAGGTTACCATTGTCCTCTCCCCAGCAGCAAAACTTCTCGTTGAGATAAAACCCCGTCGTGCAATAGCCCGTCTTGATATCAGCCAGCCACTCCGTCACAATGTTCAAAAACGCCGCATTCAACCCAATAGCCGCGCCGATGATGGTGACGACGATCCAGCCCTGCGCGGCGTCGTAAGATTCCCATATCCGATATCTCCAGCCGGGCTGGCCGAGTCTGTATACGCCCGCCGTGCGCTTCCTACGAGCCTTGCGCCGCGCCTGTTCTCGTGCCGCATCTTGCACCCAGTCTGCGTTGCTTCGGGGTCAGTCTTGTCTGTGGAAATGCGCCTCTGAGTGACTGTTTCGTTTCTCACCTATCGTTGTAAAGTCCTAAATACCATAAGGTGTCAGCACCAGCAGATACATATGCCATAGTAACACGCATTCGCTCACCTCGTATCTCTTGATCTCGGCAATCTCGTCTTCAATCTGGCCCTCCCTCGACGCTTCTCCCTGCTCTGCGTTGGACACGGCAAAGGACACTCGAGAGCTAATGGACGGTCGCCGCGAGAGGCCGGGGCTGAGCGCAGCCGTAGAAATTGATGTTGAATTCATAGTTCCGACACACACACCATGGCGATTATATGGTTGAACTCGATCGAGGGCGGGCGCCGATCGCCAACGTCTTTGCGTGCGACTCTGTCCGATGAGATGCGATTCGATTCGATGTGATGCGACTACGATTGGTATAGAGTTGCGGTCGTCGTTTCTACGGTTTGGATTGGTTTGGTCTGGTGTTGAAGGGCGTGGATGCGACGTTGTCGCAAAGAGAGCTGTAGCTGTAGCTCGACATCAAATGGATGACAGCAGTTGCGCAGATGCGGATAAGATAAGCACATAGCAGCAGCAGGCACTTCATGCATCCTCCCCGCTGTACCAGCAGATCCCCAGGGCAGAGACTCCGTCTTAGTGCATGCTGTGCAACTGAAACCACCCACTAGAAACGGCGTTTTAGTGGGTGCAGCGGCCCTATTTGCGATGGACGGACGCCCTACGGAGCTGGAGTCCAGGTCGCGTCAAAGCGTCGCGTCTTGTTAAAGAGCTTTGGAAGAGAAAAGCGACGTCGTTCTGTCAGCTCAAATCCTGGTCATCCTCCACAAGCCATTGCTACGGAGAGAAAACATTTCTTCACTTTCTTATACCAAAAGACACTTACGTTTGGAGCTCTATAGATTTCTCGGCCCCATTTACAAGATATCTTGAAGCAGCAGCTTACTTAATGTTGCCCTGAGCCCAAACGCCTCCAAACCTTCCCCCCTAGCCACTCAACTTCTTCTCATCCCGAAACCCACCAATTCCCAATCACTCATAAAACAAGTCCACAACTTTAACCTCTTATACACTCATACTCTCTTTCTTCCTGCCTAGACCATACAATCCTAGAAAATCACCTTCAAGCCGCCTTCATCCTCTCTACAAACCCCGAGGGAAACGACTGGCTTCTCACAGCAGCGCGTGATCCACGAGCTTTCACTCACATAAGCCATCCCACTCATCAACCACCAGACACACTCATCAAGACAACTCAATCCAATCACCAACGACATCAATAACCATGCCTTACAACACCAACGCCATCCCTCCTCGAAAGGAGCCCACCGGTCAAACCCAACTCCCATGTAAGCTCTCCCCCCATCATCCTCCTCCATACAAAAGAAAAAAAAAACTAACACCTCCTCCTCCCAGTATCAAGAGTCAAAAAAATCATCAGCCAAGACCCAGACGTCCAAATGTGCTCTAACAACGCCGCCTTTGTCATCACCCTAGCAGCCGTACGTCTCATCTCTCCCCTTTCTTCTCTCTCTTTCGTTCTTCTCCCAAACTAACCCTTTGCCATGCCATGCAGGAAATGTTCATCCAGCATCTCGCAGAGGAAGCCCACACCCAAGCAAAACTAGAACGCAAACCTCGCCGCAACATCCAGTACAAAGACGTCGGTAAGTCTCACCATCCTGTCACCATCCTCTCACCCTCACCCTCACCCTCACCCTCACCCTCACCCTCACCCTCACCCTCACCCTCACCCTCACCCTCACCCTCACCCTCACCCTCACCCTCACCCTCACCCTCACCCTCACCCTCACAAAAAAAAACTAACCTCTCCCCCAAGCCAACGCAATCTCACACCGCGACAACCTCGAATTTCTAGAAGACGTCGCCCCCAAAACCGTCACCCTCAAAAAGGCAAAGGCCATCAACCAAGCCCGCCTCCGCGGCGAGCCTCTCCCCGACGCTCCCCCGCGCGCCGCAACAAACGGAGCAAAGAAGCCCAAGGCCGCAACCGCCGCCGCCAACGGCCAGCCAAAGGCCGGGACTAACCCCTTCACCCTATCCCTTCGTGGCGAGGAGAGGGAGAAGAAGGACGCGGGGGGCGATGACCCTAGTGATCAGCTTGAGCTGGAGATGAGGCAGGCGGCGCAGCCTGAGGAGGATGCCGACGTTGACATGACGGGCTAGAAGTCGATTTGTCTCAATCCGCAGGGACTTTTTCTTGTGTTTGATGGTTTGTATTCATCATGGAGCTTTGTTACTTTTTACATGTATAGCTGGAAAGACTTTATATTTCATGGCGATTCTGTGTTCTTTTCTACCGTCATGTACAATGTGAATGGCTTTAGTAAACCAAATGAACCCTGCTTCCCCATCCCTTCATCGAAAACAGCATTCTTATAACAGCAACAACAGATCAAATAACCTTAAAGCAATAACCTTGATGCCAAAGAGAAAAACATTATTTTGCAAACATCCATCCAAACCCTCACTCCTCCATAGCATCTCCATAAATCCCCGACGGTAACCTCCCCTCATTGAGCTCCTTCTCCAGCGCAATAATCTCCTGCAGGCTCGTCGCCTTCTTGATCTTCTCCTGCAGCCTCTGCTTCTCGGCGTCCGTCAGCTTTATCCGCGAGAGCTTCGAGGGCGCGGCCGATGAGCCGTTGGATGTGACTTCGAACGTCTTGGACTTTTTGCCCATGATCTTAAACAACAAGACTCCGGTTAATATCCTTTCATTTAGAAATTAAACAAGACGGGGGCTTGGAGGGTCTAGGTACCGATGTTGCTAGAGCCGTAGGCTCCTCTACCGTGCCAAAAAGCTCTTGGCTCTGATCTCGCTCCGCCTGCTTAACCTTTTCGTAATCCAGAAACCGGACAGACGGACACCGCCAAATGACCCAATAGCGATAATGCTACACCATCACCACCATCACAGTCAGTAATGATCCCACGAAGAGACAAAGCAAAAACGCACCTCATTCTTGGTAAGAGGGTTATCCGCCAACACCAAGTGCGTCAGCCGCGAAAACGTCCCCAGCGCATCCACGTCCGCCAGCTCCACCAGGTGATTCGACGCCAGCACCAGGTTGCGCAAGTTGGGCACCGCGGCCGCCACCGTGGGCTGGATGCTCGTGACGCGGTTGCGCGCCAGCAGCAGCGTCGTTATGCGCGGCGAGAGCGGGAAGTTGCCCAGCACCTGGATATCATTGTCGGTAAAATCGATGGCATCGTGGGGCTATTCGTCGTCGAAAGAAAGAAATCAAAAGCGTCAGCATTTCGTTCCATCATTAGCCAAGAGAAAGGGAGGAGGAGAATCACTCACGCCAGCAACACCCAAGTTTTCAATCGCAGGAATTCGATGTCCTATTCAAAGCGGCACCACCAAAAAAGCCACAAATGTATCAAATCATCCTTCATCAAAAAAAGAAAAGGGAAAACTTCCATAAAAGGAAAGTTTTAAGGGTGAAGAAGAAGAAAAGAAGGAGAAAAATGAACAAGAGGCCCAGAATAAAAAAGTGTGTAGTAGCATCTGCTCTTTTCAAGTTTCCCTTTCCCTCCCCTCTCTCCCCTTGGGCATAAACGCACCTCGGAGATCAAGCTCTCTCTCCTTCAAGGGATTAAGATAGGACAGCGAGTCCCGGATCAGTTCGGCCGTCAGCCGCATCGTGTGAGATTGTGTATTGTGTCGGTTTTAGGCGGAAGGGGGGGGGGGAGTCGAGAGAAAGCCTCGAGAGGCTGGTGATTCCGATGAGGGAGCTGTGCTTCAAACGGGGCAATTGCCTGTAAATTACCGCGTCGATGGATCGAATTGTCGGTTTACAATGCACTTAAGCGTATACTGAGTCGTCGTCGCGAAAATTCGGGGTGATTAAAGGAAAACGCCGTGAAGGATGAACAATCGAGGTTGGCCGTTGGTGTCGCATGCCGAACTTCAAGATGGGCAAGGCTGAAATGTTTGGACAAGGCGCGGAAATTTCACAAGCATAAAAAAGCCACACGTTGGGTAGCGCCACACCTAGCTGGCGCCACACCTCAACTTTCACCATGGAAGCTCTCTCCCTCTCTCGACATGTTCTTACGGCACAAGTACAAAACAGGATTTACCAGAGAGATATATACAAACAAACAATTAAGAATTGACACAACGTAAACTTATCAATCATAATTATTCATCAGGGGCCGCCTAGCTGCCCTAAAACGCTAAAGATACAGTGACACTACACCCACGCCTCGCCTCGCCTCATCCAACGTATAAAACGCATGGAGGATACTAATTCTACCCATCTAAATGTAAGAATGATACAACTCCATACCGGTATTAGCCTGTTTTCCTCCTTTTTCCATAAGCCCGAATCAAAGCTCAAACACGAACATCCGCCATCTAAACAATAAACCTGAAAAAGTGTTCTATTGAAACACATAAATCACGCCAGACCGATCCACAGACACACTCATCGAATACGGGTACTCCAGAATCGCCACGTCCATGATCAAATCCAGGTGCGACTTAAGCAACTGCTGCTGCTGCATAGAAATCACCGTCGACCTAGGTGCTTTCTGTCTAGATCCGGTCCCCGCATTGGGCGCAGATGCCGCATGCCTAGCGAACCGCTCTGTATTCAGCGTCATCGATGTCGTAGGATGCGTGCTCGTATATGTGGGCGGCACTTCGTCGGGTTGGAGACCACTGTAAATGCAAGAGTTTTCGATCCGAGAAATGTCCCAGAATCTAAGCCGTTTGTCGGACCCTGCCGTGAGCATGTACGCATGGCGGACCTCGCGAGAGTCTTCGGATGTCCCCGTGCCCACAACCATTGCCCGGACCCCTCGATCCGCATTTGCCATGTCACTTATCTCAAGGTTTGTAGCGAAGCGACCAAGCATGCCTTCGGGTTTATCTTCATCGACCTCCCAAGCGGTGTATCCCTTCTGGCCATCCTTATTGCCGCCAGTTCGGTAAATTTCTCTGCACGTCGTCTTTTCCAGGTCCCACACGGTAACTTCGCCTTGGCCAGTTCCTCCAGCGACACAGATCCATTTGCCTCTACCCTTGTTGGGATGTACGCAAATCCGGTAGATCGATCCCTTCCCGGGCACACCCCAGCCCTTCAACCTCATCTTGAACCGAAGATCCCACAAGTCGATAACTCCATGGGTAGTCCCCACGCACAGCCAGTTCCTCTTCTTGTCAACGCAAAAACACGTTGGCGTTCCGTGATGGACAGGGTTCTCCAGCACGTAGAGCAGAGTCATGGTTCTTAAATCCATGGCGAGGATCCTCGATAGGTTGGTGGCGAGTACAAGGATGGAGCTCTGTTCCTGTTTAAAATGCTCACACCAAACTGCATATTCGCCTTCCGGTAGTTGGTATTCCCGCAACACTCGCAGCTTGGTATATCTAATAACACCACTAGTGGGAACCGTGTCAACCTTGACTACGTGAACGCTGCCGTCGGACGCACAGCTGACAAAGCAGTGCGAGTTTTCGACGAAACACAAGGCAACGACGCGAGCACCCTCGCCATGTTTGTAAGTCTGCCGAGATCGGTTCGTAATGTTGCGCTCAAGCCGCTGCGTATCCCACACTTTGACTGTCCCATCATTGCCGCCTGTGATGAAGAAGATGTGATCTGGGGATGGGATAACGCGGTTGATGGGTCCATGGTGCTCCGAAAACGTCGCCACGAGATGCCCGTCCGGCTTCCAGGGAGGGTCCGCGCCCGGCATGTTGACCGATCTGTTCTTGTCTCCAGAGATCGGCTGGACCATCGGCCCAAACTCGAGCACGTCGCGGGGAAAGTTTTCGACGTACATGTTGTCAAGCATGCGCCGGACGTGGGGATCTGTTCCTTCGTAGCTATGCCTCACCTGCCTCAGAAGGGCAGCTTCGCCGCCTTCTGTGCTCGGCCGAGAAACGGCCTGCACCGGTGTTGATGAAGTAAAGGGCCCTTCCACCTGTCCAAATGCATTGGTGTCGCTGGTTCCAGTCTCCGGTATGGACTTGTGACCGTCCCTGCGATCCAAGAGGCTGAGAGCACTCGATTGGTGTCGGATGCCTCTGCGAGAAGAATATGATCCATCTCGGACAGATGCGGAATCATCTCCAGGCCCAAGAGGAGAATTCAGTGCCATCCGAGAATCAGTAGAGCTCGCCCTACCGCTCCCTGTGGGGGACAACAGACGTCCCGTACTGCGAGAGGGCAAGGGACCTATGCTGTGCACCCTCTGATGAGAATGAAGAGAGCTACGCTTCTTCTTACCGGCCGCATCGTCTATCGTCATGGAAGCGTCCAATAACGCATCCGCAATGGTATATGGCCCTCCTGGGGGAGGTGTGGGTTCCAGGTCTGGCAGAGCGCCAGAGGGGTCTTTCAGGGGCCCTTCGTCAAAAAACACTGTCTGGATGGAGACACCCAGCTCCTTCAGCTGAACGAATCCCGTAGGCATGATTTCTTCTTCGGCAGCAGGGGCAACGACGACAGAGTCTCGCGTCTTGCTTCTGCTAAGCCGCCATATATATTCGCACAAGGCCAAGAATTTCACCTCATCTTCGGCCTTTAGTCCAAAATTCCTTAGCTTCTCAAGCCATTGTTCATCTTCTTCATTGCGGTTAATCTTGCTCGTGGAAGTGGGTATTAGCTCCTTAGACATTCGAGCCGCCGGAGCCAGCGGCCCCTGATTCGATGACAGCCGCTTCCCCAAGACCGACTTCCAAAACACTCCCCTTTCCGTCTTGAGAGCCCAAGTCAGCGCTTGGTCAAAGACTGCCCGGGGAAGAGGCTTTTTCAAGGAGTCGAGCAGAGTCAATTCGGAAAAGTCAGAAAGAGCCTCTATCTTGAGATATGGCTTAACCATCGGCAGCAGTACGCACTGCACATCGGCCTGAGATAAGAACTTGGCAGCCATAGATAGGAACTCTGCTGCAGATTCTCTGATCCATATGTTTGGATGCATGGTGAGCCGTCCTGTCAAGTCTGCCAGTTCCCAGATCTTTGGCTTAGAGAGCAGCCCCAGGCCGGCGAGCTGAGCCAGCGAATGCAAAGCTGAACGCACCACGCTTTCTTCTGGATCTGCCAGAGCCTGGATCATGAGAGGTAGTATGAACTCCTCGAGGCTCGTGCTTCCAATAAAGGTCGCAATGCCGACGATGGTGTCTAAGAAGGCGCTCTTCAACATCCAATCCCGGTCGTTTAAATATGTGATTAAGTGCGTAAGCAGAATATCATTAGAATTCTCCTGAAAGTACATGCAGAGCTCCGGCACCGACGTTAAGAACGCTCTTCGAACATGGACGTCGGGGTCCTCGACAAGCTGCTTTGTGTGGCTCTCCAGAATCTCAAAAAGCTGTCGATTTGCATTATCAAACATGCTCTCAAAGTTGGCGGCGGCGCCATCAGTTCCAGGCTCAACCTCTGGGTCAGTAATCGGCATTGAGCCGTCCGCCCTGAGGCTGGATGCCATTTCCAGAAAACGCTGAGCAGTAGAAGCGAGGCTACCTATGCAGGACGCATAAGTTGCTCGCACAAGAGAGTTGGGTGTCCATGACTTTGTTCCGAGAGCAATCTCCATCCGGGGCAGGACATATTCTACCAGAACGTGCGAATTTATCGGCGTGGTCATCCGTACCAGCTGCAGCAGCTGAGTGACGGCCCGTATCACAGTCACGAGCACCATGTCCGTCTCCTCCTTGCGCAAAAGTGTCATCAGATACGGCAGCACTCTGTCCAGTTTAGCCTCATCCGTAAGCCTTTCGGCAAAAGCCAACAGCAAATCGCACGCCCTGATCCTGGACGCAGCTCTTGCCGTGGTTCTCATAGCCGAGACCACCAGCGTCAAGAAGATGAGCGTCCCGTCGTCCTCGGGCGGCTCGAGATCCGCAGAAACGGCGTGTTCGTGAGTTGGGATGCTTAACCTCACGGGGAAATGGTCCAACCCCAGCCTCGACTTGGGCAGTATCGGCCCTGATGTCTGCTTCTCAGCCTGATAGCCCAAGAAATACGAAATCTTGTCAAAGTCATTATAGATCCTGTCGATGCGGTTATCTGCTTCACCCAAATTCTTCTCAGCACCCGACACGGGAGCATTCCCCGACGAAGGATCCGTAATCAACTCCATATACTGGTGGAGGAAGTTGTAAAAGTAGCTTGGGAAGACTTTATCTTTCCAAAAGTCAAGATACTGCTCAGCCGAATACCGCCTCTCAGGATCAAGCTGGATCATATGGGCAATCATGTCGCGCACGTCCTTATCCGAGATGACGCTCAGATGAGTAATGACGGGATCGTACTCACCGCGCCGGTACTTGTACAGCTGGGCGAGGCTAAAGATTTCCGACTCGAGAAACAGCTGGGCAATGACACATCCCGCACTGAAGACGTCCATGGCCCACGTCATCTTGGGCTTCTGAGGCGGAGCTTCGTTAGACGAGTAGAAGCGTTCAGGCGCAATATAGCACGTCCGCCGGCCAGACGAATCGAAAAAGTAGGAAAAGTCGCCCGGGTTGTCGTCCGGAAGCATGATGGGCTTGTAAGCAGACGAGAAGTCGGTCAAGTACAGCCAGTTCCACGATGTGACGAGCACGTTCTGGGCCTTGATGTCGCCGTGGTATACGTCGCGCGCGTGGCAGTCCCGCAGGGCGCAGAGAAGCTGGAACGCCAGCCACTTCTTCTCAATATCTTCCAGGAAGGGCCGCGTGCTCATGCGGTCGTAGAGCGAGCTGTACATGAACTGCCGCACAAGGTATCCGTTCGTCTCCGTCTCGATGATGCGCTGGAAGCCTAGTGCATTAGGAACGCCCGCCAACGCCTTGCGCTGCTCTGATCCAAAACAGTCAGCATGAATCGTCTTGGTCTTTTGCTCGGAGTTGCCCAAAAAAGCTCACCTATAATCTTCTTCTTGTACGTCTCCAGCTTCACCTCCGGGTAGGGCTTCACCAGCACCTTGACCAGCACCACGCCGTTCTCATGCCTGCCCCGGATGCTCTTCATGAAGCGCGCATTTCCTATGCTCTTTTCGTACTGAATGTCCAGCAGCTGCGCAATATCTATGCCCACCGCGCCGGCCGACGGCGTAGCGAGAGAAAACCCTTGACCCATGGCTTCAAACGAACAAGAAGACGAGGGAAAGGTAGGTTGGAGGCGTAGCCCTCGTCCTCCGAGCAGCTAGAGAAGGTGTCGACACAAGTTGGCGAAGGAGGGGGAATAGCGGGATGCGACGTCTTATCGTTCGGCCAGGGAGGAAATAGGCGTCATTTTGAACGGACACAAACAGTTTGCAGGTGGGCGAAGGAGTCACCGGGATCGCCAGATGTTATCGGAGTTTGGATATGGAGAGGGTGGGTTGGTTCCAGAGAGGTTATCGGGATGGAAGCTCTGCTCTCTAGACGTTGACGGAGGGACGTCACCTGGCTATAATGGTGGTCCGCAGCCTCATGGGGAGCTTGCCGGGGCCGCTTGTTCTTATGGGTGTCACCGCTGTGGACTGGGGCCGGTAGTGGGCGGATTTAGCGCTTTGACGCCCACTAGTATCACTAAACTGACTTTGCTAGGCTGCTCCAGCTGCTAAATAGCTCCCACTCATTGATAACAAGGGCCGGGCATTCAAAAAGCTACACCTACGTAGAGATAAGGAAATGAATGCATCTCAAAGTCTATCAACAACGCCTCGAACATGGTTTACCATCAGTTATTAAAGTCCAAGGCACCAGCAATTGATTTAACAGCTTTGAATTAAATATACTATGTATTCCAATTAACCGCAGTGGGAATATCCAAAATACCATGTACCCAAAAAGAGAAGAAGAAAAACCACAGCCAAGGTGATATTTGCGTAGCTAGGTACGTTGGTAGATATAGTATCCTAGTAGTAGATACCTAGAAGTGATGGTTATGAAATCAACACCCAAAGGAATCCCCAATATCCAAGACTCGTGTACAAAGCAAAAAGAGAGAAAAAAGGAAATGAAGAGTCATGAAGAGAGAGGAACAGGCTCAGAATCCAGCACTGCGTTGCCCTTCCACCTCGAGGTATCGATAAGATGCAATTTTTTCTCAACTTCCTAGAGTCCCGGTATAGTTTGATCCGAAAAGTTTTGCTCCGAAAGCTGAAGTAATAAAAAAGAAGAATTTCCAAATGAAGGAGGTATTGATGAGAAAAGAGAAAAAGCTGGTTAAAAAAAGGAATCAATGATGATAGGAAAACAGAAACGCCCATATGCCCCCTTTCGCGGCTATATGCGGGACTGCCTTATAGCTTTGGCTTCAATAAAAACCCTTTGAGTCAAATGCTTAGATATAAACCCCACTTTCCTGAACTCCAATGCATACCAGGATCGTTAAAACAAAAGTAGTGTGTTTTTTCATTCCGTCATTGGTAAGGAAATGTGTGACATTTCCGGATCCCATGCCGAACCACATCGGCTATGCAAAAACAAGAACCCCCTCTTTCCCCTTAGTTGACCACAGCACGCATGCGCATCTGCCTTGAAGAGTTGTAGCGTATCCTTGCCAGCATGGCTTCAGCATCGAAATCGTCTTGGCCAGCATTGGGATCGGCCTCGATTCGATCGGCCACGTGCATGACAGGGACTCTCGGCGCAGCAGAGTCTGCCACTTCGAGCTTCCGTGAGTGGACGTCGTCGACCTCTTTGTGGTGTGGTACCAATGTCCGGCTGACGGTGATTGACTTCATCGTACGTGGCTTGGCATCGGCGGCTTCCTTGAGCATCTCGGGCTCTTCACGTTCGACACGCTCCATTTCTTCCTTGGCCATCACGAGAACCTCGCCTATACGCTTCTGAATCTTTTGAACCTCTTCGCTGCACTTGGCATCCCTCAGAAACTGGTGGGCACCATGCTCGCAGGTGCTCTGGACGAACTCGAGTGCCTTATCCAGCTCATCATATACATCAGGAGTCTGGTTGGCCAGGCCAGGGTGACCCAGGCGCATGGCAGCAGGTCCGTACCGCCGGCTGCTGATGTATCGTAGTGAAGGAAGAGCTTCGGCGGCCTTGTCATCACCAGCGCTGTCATCATCCGGTACTTCCATCTCAGCCAGCTTCTTGATCTGAGCCACTTTGGCTGCCATCTTGGCTTTCCGCATCAGATTCCTACTTGAGGAGATGAACCTGACAAGGTCATCAAAGAAACCCTGCACGTAGCTGTCGTAGTAGACGATGATCATGTTCCTCGTGCGATATGTCTGGCGAGGCCCATCCGCAGAGCAAATGGATGTCATCCTGTTCTTCTTGACTACTCGGTTGCTGGGGATTCCGTTGGTGTCTGTTGCAGACTTGGGAAATGCAGGGCGCTTCTCGGCAGCCGGGCTCGGCGGTGATGACCGGCGCTGTCTGTTGTTGTGGAAGGGTGTTGCGGCAATCTCTGGCTGCTGTACGGGGACATCTTCGGGGAAGGAGATGTGCATGGCGCCATCATCCTTGGGCTTAAGGGACTCTTGTGAGCCCTTATTCCTCAATGATCTGGTCTCGGGTTCCTTGTTGGGGTTTGCCTCGGCCAGAGCCGCTAGCTCCAGCTGTCGCTTGTCGACCTGGCTGCTCAGCTCATCGAGCCTCGTTTGCCAGTCGGGTATGTTATTTATCAGGTTTTTGAGAGCCTCGATAGCCATATCGCGGAAGTTGGATTCCCGCGACGAGACTCTTGACGGAGCAATCGTGGCGGCGTTAGGTGATGATACACCTAACAATGAACCTATGGAGTCTGTTTTGGGCTTGTCTCAATTATGTTACAAGGCGCCGATAGACGTAGCCTCTCGTCCCGGGAGAAGGGCTTTCGTCGAGTGTCAGTCAGGTAGAGTTCGTAGTACTAGTAGACGGTCGTCGTGAGGAACCTCTGCTTTGCTCTTGGCGTAATGGGTGAGAGAAAAGAGCTCAGAAGGGCGAGCTAGTTGTCGAATATGCCGTTCGTGTCAAAAGTGGACGAGGTAGAGTATCGTTGAGCTTGTGAAGACCGAAGGCGTGGTAGAGGGTGTTGTACGAGTATATCTGTGTGTATGGTACCGATGCTGGTTGGGATTTTTTTTCCCCCGACAATGGGCGCAAACGGCGATGTTCTTCTGCTACTGAAGATGAGGGGGGAGATGCAAGATCCGATTAGGCGAGATGCAGTTCAGTCGAACGACTGAAGGATTAGAAAAAAGGAAGAAGAAGTAGGAGTGTCGCTTGGTGATCCGGGGAGTAAAAGTAAATAGCAGGCAGAGCTGTTAAAAGCGAGGACGCAAACAGAGAGCGAGACGAAGAGGCGCGCGGTAGAGATAGGGTGGTGTAATATTAATAACGGCTGGCCATGAATTGAGACCGACAGGGCCCTTGTAGACGGGAGGTAGCGAGGATAGCGGTACAGGTGCTACAAGGTACGAGTACAGCGCTGGCTGCAAGGTTTGGCGGAGTGTGCGCTGCTGTGTTGGGCGTGGCAGCAGCGCGTGCGAAGTACCAGGTACTGGCACCGTGCGGCAGCTGCATGGAGGGCGTGTACGAGGGTCAAGGGGGGCGTTCGTTTAGGAGGCAAGGGTCGAACGGTGCTATTGAGCGCTGCTAGCAGTTGCAGGAGGTACACAGGACATGGGACTGAGGCCGCGCACGGGCCGCCGCGTCGCACAGTGGAATACGCACAGTGCGCGAATCCTGAGTCGCCGTCACTCGTCGCGGCCACTACGAGTACACGAATCGACCGGCTGCCCCGCGGTTACAGCGGCCACCCGCCCGCTCCACTGAGGTCGATGCCCTTGTACCTCTGGGGCCGAGGTGAGCTGCAGTACACTGTGGATTGGCCTACATGCATCGCAGCAAGCAGAGCGACCGGCGTACTCTGTACTTGTGAGCGTGTTTGACGCAGTGTCAACTTTGCATCAATGTGGCAGCAACGGGGGGGGTACGAGTACACACGGCCACCACATGCCGCATCTGCCGCCCTCGTCCAATGGCGCGCAGGCACTACCCCGATCGGGCATTTGTACCATGGCCCAGCTGCCCTGTGCGCTCATACAAGGGATGTACAGCCTCGGGGGTGCGAGCTAGCAGGCAGCTGCTCGTACTGGGCTTGTATTCCGACAGACATCGGTACCTGGACCGGCTCAGCCGACCGCCTGATCGCTGCGGGACTCGTTGTCGTTTTGTCGCAGTGCAATTCCACAGCTGTTGGAGCATGGAGGACTCGCGCGTTGGCGTTGGCATCTCAGTCGGCTCATTCTCCTCGTTTTGTGTCAGGTCTGGGGCGGGCCAATACGTGCTAATCCACGTTATTGTGGATGTTCTGCTCTGCTCTGCTATGTACAGGTACTGTACTAGCACTCGTACTGTAATTTCAAGTGGGGAGAGGCGGCCCCTCTAAACCCCGAAGGACAGAAGCAGGGCTTAGTGGCACAGCAATCGAAAGTAACTGCAGGGCCGTGGGAAGATGGCGTCTCTAATACGGTGCAGTTGACCGACGCTGCAAATCCAGCACAGCGGCCAACTCGATTCACGCTCCTGTTGCGGATGTCGGACAACGACAAGACGACGACAACTAGATCAAGCAGTTGACGCCTCAGGAGTGAGTGCACGAGAACAGACTCGTACATCGCATGGAAGGCAAATGAAACAGCGGCCATAGCTTTGCAAACCCGACCACGAACAAGCATTTGGCCCGTCAAAGCTGTCGATCGGCAAGGTCGTGCTTCCCCGAGCCGCGCCGCCGTTTTCTAGCATCACGGCCAGTCGAGACGGGGGCTTACTCGTATACGAGTATGCCAACTGCTAGGCGCGAATCTACCGAAAGGCCGATTCAATTCAGGCAAGCGACTCGAAAAGGTTCCAGTATTCCAGACTCGAACGGCGCCTTGCAAGGCTGTAGAGTTTGCACGGCTCTCGAGATGGTGCAAACTGTATCTGCACCATCCACAAGCCTGATGCTCAACTCAATCTCAAGCCTCTCGCCTTGTTTTCTTCCTTCGATCACTGCAATGCTGTGGTTCTAGCATGCAAGGATAATCAAACATGCCATACCGTACTGCACCGTATAGTCCGGTGCATGCTGTACTGTAAGCAAGCCTCTCCTTCTGCCACATTGCTACCACGGAGAGTGTAACCTCTCTTTGCATTTTACATGGAAGCTGCAGTTGGTGTGTGCTCCGTAGCTGGCACCACGTCGCAGTTCGTTCGTTCGTCAGATGCCATGGCCATGGCCAGCCATAGCCGGCCTGTGCTGAAAGCTGAAAACTGAAAACTCGGCCGGCTGCAAGCTTTCGGCAACTTGTGCCCGTCCAGATCTCTGTAACACGGGCTCGTTCACGGAGAGAGACAGGCATCAGCGTGCGAGGATACAGGATACTCGTGCTCAATGATGCCCTGTCCCACCCGCAAACACCTGCTGTGACGTGAAATGTGGCTCACCTGCTAGCGGGTCAAGGCCCGGTCGTCCAGAAGCTCATGTGGAAGCAGGTCGCAATCAGTCAGTCAATCTGGGAGCGGTCGTGGTGGGCTCCTCATGCAGTTGGGCGTCAGGTTGAGCTCGTCCGTCAGTGCAGGCCCTTGGCGGGAATAGCACCTCGCTCGACCCTGCTAAACGCCTAACAAGCGGATGACATACTTACAACGTCTCACGTCTTCTCGGCCGCAGCGGTTGACAGGGCCATGGTCCACAGAGCGGCTCGCCACAGGCACCTCGTGCGTTAACCGCACAGGAGAGCAACATGATCTCAACACGGACGCCGAACTGAGGGAGATGGTCGCCGACCAAGGCGGCACGGTGCAAGATATCACGGATCAGATCCGATGCTCCACGATTGCGTCGCACGCAAAGCTGGGGATATTGTGTTCCCCTTTTTTTTCGAGCTTGCTCTTTGCCCTTTAGCAAGAGAAGAAGACTACGGGCTTGCGTTTTCGGATCTGTTTACTCATGGCCAAGTGCAGATCTCGAGATCCGAAGCGGAAGGGGTACGATGCTACATACCTAGGCTCTGCTGCGTTTGTCAATTTGATTTCAATGGACAGGCTAAACCCACCTGTTATTTAATCAAATTGGCTCCTTTGTGACTGCAATTACAGCCCTCTCTCTACCCCTGGTTTTCTTTTCTGTTTCGTTTTCGAGCACACTTGGAGGCAACGTCCGATCATAAGTTGGAAAAGGCCATCTGCCATCATGCATGCCACTCGGCAGTCCAAGGCACAAGCGCGCGGGACAGTCGCCTGTGGGATAGTGACATGCGGAACAGAGCAACGGTGCTGTTTCTGATGGCAAGGGGGAGCTGCCACACACTGTCTGAATCAATTCAAACGCTCCAGCGTGTTTGACTGCATTCTCAAGCCTCATGCTTGAAGGCAACACAAGATGCAACTTTGACGAGTATCGAGATGTCGGGGACGTTGTGAGAGTCTCTCGGAGAGACAGTGGTGACGGCATCCAATCCCCGTCCCCGGTAGATCGGCGACCACTGATTGGCAATGAGACACAATGCGCCAAGAGTCTGTCTGAATGTCTTGTATCCTTCTTTCAGAGGGAGACACAGAGAGAGAAAAGAGCTTTGACCAGTGGGTGTGGTACTCCCGCCGGCGACCGTGTCTCTGGACTTCGCCGAACAGCATTCGTTGCTGCCTGCTTTTGCTGCCCGCGAGACATGTATAGTACCTGAGTGTATCAGTGTCTATTCGGTGCTATTTTTTCATGTTATTTTTTGTTGTTGTACTTGTTAGAGGTCTCTTTCGCCCTTGGCCGATCGTTTCTAGGATCGGAGCTAATCAAACAGAGCTCAACACGGAGGCACTGTGGCGTCAATGCCAGAAATTCGCTAGGCGACAAGCGAATCGTCCAGACTCGATGAAGATGCTCAGCACTCTTTTGCTCCGTTGCCTGTAATGCAGAGAGCTCGTCCGGAGAATGAGTTCCCAGCGTGAAGCCCACCTAGCACGGGGCATGTCGACCAAACTGGCAGCGGCCGGGGCCAGGTTGAACAGTCGACACTTTTGGTTCGCAGCGATATCCGGATGAAACCCCACTGGAGGGGCAGAGCTCAACGAAACCCTGGTGTTAGCGGCACACACTGTGCCCAGGGCGCCACGAAGAAGGGGGGGGGAGACCAGTTTAGAAGATCTGACCGTGGATATAAGCTGTGTGTTGCTGATGAGCGAGACCCGGGATGCGATTCCGGGGCGGATGCTCAGTCCGTTCAAGAGGCGCCTCGGGCCGCGGAAACCAACAAAACGAGAGACAACCTGTTCAGTCGAGAAGCTGACGGCGGCTTGGGGAGCAGGTTTGAGCAGGGCTGGGTTGCTTCTAATTCGAACATTAGCTCGGGCGGGAAGCAGAGCCGAACAGACAAAAACCCCATTTCACCCCGACTTTCATACTATTGCTACCTAGCAGCAGTATTTACCCCAACTCTCTCAAGCGTGTTACCCTACCCCAATAGCAGCTATTTGAGATTGGCCGACGCTCGCAGACTTGCGCATACGGTAGTGGCCGCGTGCCGACTCCGCCACGCAAAAGGGTCGTTTTTTTTTTCGTTTGTTCGTTTTTTTGTCTCCTCCTCGGCCCTCTGACTGGCTCCAACTCCGCCATCCAACGACAGTGCAGAAAGACGGTCTGCGCAGCTTGCTGTTGGGCAGGCTGGGGGAGCGAGTGCAGGTGATTTTGGAGCAATCACCGTCGGCAGCAGCCCTGCCGCCAATCAGCTGCACTCGCAGGCATATTACTACTAGTACATGGCATGTACTGGATCAGGCGAATCAGGCGTCGGAGTACCGCATCGGGAGCTGCAGCTTAGGCCTGGCTGAGAGCGGGTAAAATCCCGCCGTCGAATCACGGATCCCTGCTCGTTGATTTTCGCAGTGGAGGTTGTTATTTGTGTGTTCTGAGCTGTGCTGGTGTGCCAAATAAACGCTGTACTGTGCTGGGTTACATAATCTTAAGGGTTTGCCGAACTCGCCATGATTTACCGCATGCGGAATATCACACAAGCTCTTCTCCATGCTTCTGATCGATGGGAGATGACATGTGCTACTGCGCATTAGGTTAGTCGGGATCTACGGGCGTAAAGTTGTGCATTTTCGACTTAAACCCCCCTCTATTTAAAAACACACAACACGCGCATCGTCTTTCGGGCCGCAAGGTAGCGCTGAGGGAAAGGAGACTGGGGGTAGTGGACTAACAACGGCAACGGGATAACAGACAAAAGAGAGACGACTTTAATCCGAGCAAAATGGCCCTTGGAGGGGGATGAGCCTGTGATACGAGTTACAGGGTGAAAGGAAGAAGAGGGAGTGGCCATCATGCAAAAGAGCTGCAGAGTCCTGCAGACCTGCATACAAGGTTGAAACTCAAATATACGTTGCAAATGCGGTCAAGCCAAGTTAGTTTCTGACCGTTGCAACGCTATTGCATGGTCCCTCGAATCGCAAAAGTGACAAAGAAAATGAATATAGTACGTACGAGTTGTATGTAAGAAGAAGAAGAAGCAGAAGGAAGAAGCAGGTGCTGCAGGGATTCTCCTCGATCCGATGTCAACAAGGCAATTGGATGCGAGGGCAAGGGGATGGGAAGGGATGGGGGCCTTGCGCCGATGGCGTGTTTTTGCCTTAAAGTTGGGCTTGAATCTATGCCACCTCCATGTCCTTGCATGGCTACACGTTATGCTCTCGGCTCTCGTCACGGCCGGACCAGCCCGTTTTGTGCACTCTATTTCCGTTTGAGACTTGAAACGGCGGGGTCTAGATGTGGAAGCCTATGTACTCGTAGGTTTGCTTTTAAAATAGTAGTTGTCTTATTACTGGTTAGTAGACTGTATGTTGAGATGCCATCCATGCCTAATGCTGGCTGTTATCCCTTCTCATTTTTCACCCATCATGTCCGGTCTCTCTCTCTCTACAGGGATTCTTTGTAGCCACAGGAACAAGGTAAACGGATGGCAAAAAGCCCAATTCTTGATGATTACGATGAATGGGGCCGGTGGCCAACAGGGGGAAAGGGGGATCTTCCTCATGATCCATCAGGGCCGGCACTTGAGGATACTGTACTGTACATACGAACGAAGCAATCAACTCCCCTATCCTGCTGTCTTCTTTCTCTTCGCCCACCCCTTCCCTCTGTGCATCCTGATTCGAAAGCCGAAACGATGCATGCATTCAACGGTGATACTGTCCATCGCCTTGTGGACCGGGCAAGGTTCACCATGACAAGAGAAAACGAGATGCCGAGGTGCAGCGAGCGATGGCCGCCTCTTGTCTGTCGGCATTAGCATTGAGCCACTGCGTCTGAGGGCGATTCGAATGGATGACAATGCAGCAGGCCGGAACACGCTGCCGAAGCCTTGATTGTACGGACATGCACTCCGTTGGTGTAGTACGCAGTAGTAGTAATACCACATACAACTACTCATACTACCTGTATACCTGGACAGGCACACGGCTGTTGGAGGCTTCTCTGCCCTAATAGGCAACTTGGAGTAAGAGAAAAGGGCCTGTATTACGACGTACGGCGTACTATGTTTAGGTATGACTTCGTCCGCTAGTGTAATACGCAAGCCATGGAGAACACGTGCGAAGCCATTATCAAGGATCCATGGAATGCAGAAATCGGCTGAACCATTACTCGCAACTGCGGCACTCACGAGGCGCAATCGGAGGCTCCGTGGCCGTTGCGGAATGGTCTCCGCAAGCCATACATTACATTCGAAAACTCAACTGGCCGGCAATGTCCGCTTCAGCCAAACAGCTTCTCGCCAGCTATTAACGCCGGTCGTCCATCGTCTGCTATCGCCGGCGCACGCTGTTGGGGATCAACAGGGAGGAGGAGAACGAGGCGAGGCGAGGCTAGGCGAGGGGAACAAAAAAAAAAGACACATCATCATAGATGCAGCAGTCAAAAGTTTGTTTGTCGGGGGTCCCCTGATTTGATTTGCTTGCACATGTATAATAGTACTATGTGAATATGTGGATGATGTTGGATGAGGCGTTGTGGATGTGGATGATGGGACAAGCTGCATCCCGGCACTTGAAAGGCGAAACAAGTCAGGCAGAGCGATTGAAGCGCTAGGGATATCGTGCCGAGCGTTTCGCTTAAGAAAGAGTGCCTTAATCTCGAGACTAAAAAAGGACGTTAATGTACGGCTATTGCTACGTGTACGGAGGCGGGTAGTCGTGGCAATTCGATAGTAATCCAGCCATCCATAACGGAGTCTGACAATTGAAAAAGAATAAAAAGAATAAAAAGCATCAAATATCAATGTCATATGTTGTTGTCTTGCAGCAAGCATACGAGCACAGTACAATACAGCACAGCACAGCACAGCACAGCACAGCACAGCACAGCACAGTCTCATTGCAGTCCAACAGCCCTGCGAGCGTATCTGTTACCGCATTGGGTCAAATTGCTGTTATGTCCAGGTCCCTTTTTTTTTCCCTTTCCATTTCGCCACCCTGCTCATCCCGCCCAAGCCCAATGCGGCGGCAGAATGGCAGAATGGAGCGCCTAAGAGGGAAGCAGACTTGGCAGAAGTACATAACTTGTACGTGTAACAAGTCATCTGCTGGACACGAGTTGGCGAGCAATGTTCCGCTGCCAAGTGCTGCACCAGATCCCAACAGGCGTTGATTTTCTCTCCCGCTTTTTTTGAACTACGGAGGATTTAATGTGGGCTCTGGCGGGCGATCATGATGGATCAAAATGCTAGCTACTTACTAGCCAGCAAGAGCTACTGTAGAGCTAGACTACAATGGTGGCTGTTGGTCGTTAGAGTTTGGATTCTTTCCTATACTATTCGACTTCAGTTAAGCATGAGGATGGATGCATTGCATTACAGCAACTTCGCTTCGAGGAGGATTTGCCATTGGTGCATGTCGCCGCGTGTTCCTTCACCAGTCGCATCAACAGCCTCCTCGTCGTCGTCACCATCATCCATCACGGCCAAATCCACAACCAGCCCAACCCACCAACCATCAGCACAGCTTCATGCCAGCAACGCAGTCTATGGAAAGGAAATGAAAAATCCGCACCCCGTCGCTCCGACGTCTCACCCCCACAACACCATCCAGAACTGTACAGTAACTTCATCCAAAATATAGTAGTAGTAAAAAAGAAGAAGCACAGAGCATAAACAAAGGATTCGCACCACGTGCCAACAAAATCCTCCTCGTACAAAACTGCAAAAAATTAGTACCCACCTCAGCCCTCGAAATTTGCATCTTCACCTGGCCAGGTATCAAGTACCTACCTACCGTAACGGTACGACATGATGTATTATTATACAGTACGGCAATATAAAACCAGATGGGGCCTCAATCAAGACCTGTCCGATGAAAATGCAACCCTCCTTCTTGCATCCTTGCACCCTTCTTTTCTTCTTTTTTTTTTGAATGGCTCTCTCTTTTTTCTCACGTTGCAGTGTGTCCAGAGATTAGCGCTACATACACCTCTACCTTAATATTGGCGAACCAGGGGTCGTCCCGCAATCCCAGTTCCGACGGCAGCGTCTTGTTGGCGGCTCTCTTTTTTTTTTTTTTTTTTTTGTTACTCCCTCCCACTCACACTCTCACTCTCACTGACTCTTACCCGCGCTCTCGCTTCTTCTTGCGGATACTTCTTTTCTTACCTACCTGCTCTCCATATTCTGACCCTTACAATACGCCTCGCCCTCGTGTATCTCGCGAAATATACCTCGTAATCAGTATTACCGCCAGGCTCCTCATGATGATCATCTTGGCCTTTTTCCGAAACAGCCTCCATAACGTCTAATTTGATCCGTAATCATATGTACATTCACACACTTCCCCCCCCCCCCCCCCCCCGCAAAACAAACAAAAGGGCCATATACTCGTCCTCCACTGGAATACACGTACACACACTCTCGCGATATCGGGCTAGCAGCCAATGCGACCGCGACTAATACTGTAAGCTGCGTGTTGGATGCGCGGCAGCCTGCATTAGACCTCTGTCTTTGCAATATAATTCGCCTATGCACAGTGCCAGCCTAAAACATCAAAATCAAAAAACCCCGTCCCCACCAGAAAAGTCGCTGTGTTGGTTTCAACTTGCGCTTCGTTACAGCAGTAGTGCTACCTGTATATCCGTAGTCGTCCGGAAGCTCGAATTTCAGTTTGTCCGTGCTGGGCCGACTTCGCGTCCGGCGGCCCTTCAAACAACTAATCGCAACAAAGCTGCCGATTAATCAATTCCTATACGTATAGTATTCTGCTTCGAGTATACACATATACACACATACAAGACGACTTTTTTACATTCTCTAATGCAATTTTTTCCTAGCACGAAACTCGGCAGGGCATAGATACTCACGTACATCCCAGAAGAAGTCCCACCATGATCCTTCTGTCCGTGAATCTCGATTCAGCCAGGCCAAGCCTGTAGATCCTCTTTTTTCCCCCTTCCTTTCCACCAAACCATGCGCCGCAATAGCAGCCATGCCATAAGGGAGTTCGAATCACGATCAAGCACATCCCAGCACATGACCAGATCCTCCATCCCCTTTCTCTCTCCGTCATCGATCCCACCAGCAGGAACGTTTCGTCTACACGCGCGCGCATGTACAATACCAAACCCCCCAGAAGAGCGATATCCGGTGCAAGGGGGACTCTCTCGGTCCCGAAATCATGTCCATTCGAGACTATTCGTCTTACACACAATATGCCATTGGATGCTCTTTCCGTATCCAGCACCAAAAGAGGATCCTCATACTCGTTCTCGTGCTCATCCTTTGCATCTGTTGTGGTTACAGCCAGCAGCTTCATATACTTCACACTCATCCTCCGTAAAATATTCCCACTGCAACACATAAAAACCTATCCACATACAACTACTACATGACTTTGAAAGTAGCTACATTACAGAGTACATTGATTCAGTCAATGCCACACCGTTACATCCAATTCATTAAACAACCCACGTCATTGCCACACCTGTGCGTTCAGCCGCACACCCCCAACCAACATGTTCGAAATAATACCCAAACGGGAAACAAACCAAATGCAAAACAACAAAACGTAAAGTAAAAAGAATGTAAAAGGAAGTCCAATCTGTTCACCAAGCCAATTAGCTCAAAAGAAGAGAAAAAGGAACAACAACAAAAAGAAAAGAATAAAAGACGAGCAAACTCACTCTCGGGTAGCATGCGACGCTACCAGCACTCAACATTAGGCTCATTAGTTATACGAGTTACCAGTCTGGAAATCACCAAAGGAGACAAATATCGCATTCATATTCGTACCAGTTTTTGCTCCTCGCACATTCTTGTTTCTCACCCCATCCATGTATCACATTTAATCTGATCCTAGTACTCCGTATACTTTCAAGAATCCCACCCAACAGCATGTGGTAGTAGTACCTCCAACCACCGCAAAATGACCCGCTGATACCATGTACTTGCATACCGTTGTATCCCGGCCAAGCCAAGCAATCTGGACATGTCAACCCTCGTACCGTCACCGCAATTCCCTCAGACAACATTCAAGACCTGAAAAAAAAAAGAGCACTACAAACAGCCTGTCCGATCTGTTGTGGAGACGGGTACCTTGTCCTCCCGATCCTAGCCAGTAAGGCTCGGTTCAGCAGGCTGGCCATGTGGCTCCGAGTCTTGGATGCCAACAGTCGCCGACCTCAAAAGCGGCTAGAATAGGGCCTAGAACATCAGATAAACCGTGCCATGTACATGTACTCCAGATCCTCCCAGCTGCCATTATGCCATCAGTACCAGAACCCCCCTCTGTTTGCGACTGACATTCCGTAATTCTGCCCGATTCAAATACAACCCTTTGCGTACCATTCGGTATCAACAAGTTCTTTTGTATCTCATAACTCCACTCCGTCGCAAATGCACATCCTCGTACTCCGTACTCGTAGTCATAGCCAAAACCCGAGACATGTAAAGTTCCGTTCCTCCAAAAACCCAACGAATTACCCAAAATGGACATAAGCGTGTCCTCCAACACCGTGCTCTACAGAGAAAAAGAAGGAGAAAGAAAAGACGTCTCAATAGAGTTGCCGTAAAACTAGGTTCGCCCCGGACGCATTAGAGTAGAAACTCGCTCAACACCTGGACTCTGGTTCGGGCAACCTCGGAGTCCTCGGCCATCTGCTGCATGATCTGAATCATTCGGGCTGCAAACGCCAACATCGTTAGCACCTCGGAACCATATATCGTGGGCTTTCGGAAATAAAAGAGATGGTGAAACGTTAACACTAAGGGGGAGGGTTCCACTTACTGATGTCTGCCTTGGCTCGAACAAACAACGGGTCTTTTGCCAGCAGCTCCTTGCCCAGAGACTCCTTGGCCGTTTCTCTCAAGACATTGCCGATACACAGAGCCTCAAGAAAAGCTCTGTGGTTAAAGACCCACCAGACGCGAGCCTCGCTTTCCAGCAAGTTGAACAGCAAGAAGAAGGCTCCGATGGCGTCGTGAGCAGCCTCCAGCGTGCCCCGCACATTGACCGGAACGTCCGGGCTTTCCGACGCGTGAACCAACATGAGGTTGTGAAAGTAGTTGCTCGTGAGGAACAGCGTTTGGCGCACGACTCTCTTGTTTGTCCCGGCCAACGCCGTCAGGCTCTCAGTGTCCCACGAGCGGAAAACGTCCGGAAAGGACCGATACACTGCTCGGAAATCGGCAATCAGCTTTGACTTGTGCCGCGCCGTTGCACAAATGGGCACGTCGAGAGACCGTGGCGAGCATATCGTTTCCTGCACAAGATTCGCCAGTGTCCAAGAGCCCCGGATGTAGGCATTGTCTGTTGGATCGCTGCTGGCAATGGAGGATCCATGATCGAGCAAGTCATCGACTGACACGTCGGTGTGCGTTGCAGATGGCGGCAGGGACAAAAGTACCGTGAGGAACGTGTCCTGCAGCAAGACCGCTTGCCAGACTTTGCGTCTCTGCTGCTTCTCAAATGGACTAGCATCTGGTGTAACTAAAGAGCGCGCGGTGAGTTTGGTTGTCTAAAAGAGACAGACTGAGAGACAGGCTGAGAATATGCGAAGAGGGGTTTCACGTTACGCAAGGGGGGTATCCGATTCGACGTACCTATGTTGGGGTCACGATGTAAGCCCATGGCGTAGGCTTGCCGTATCAAAATTCCAGCAAATGCCCAGCCGTCTGAAGCGTGATTGTCGTTAATAAGGAAATAAGTCATCAGAACCATGGCCTGAATAGACCGAATTGATGCTGTGCTAAGATACGAGAACATCCGGAGAGCTTGGTTGCTAGCTGAAGCATAAAACTCGGCCGTCTGCTTCCTCTCCTGCGCCGTCGTTGACGTGACAAACTGAGTGCCCAAAGCCAGCATGACAAAGATTTGAGCAATAAAGGCAGCATCAACCTGATTCTTCTCTGGGATGCTCATCTGCCAGAAGTGCTCATAGTCAGCATAGAATGTCTGACGATGAATCATGGGATACACCGGGTCGACGCATTCGAAGTACCGAGAAAGCAGGATATCAGCCTGGAGCTTCTCGGGAAGCACAGATATGACTTCGGGAAGACCTCCTTCGCAAGTCCAATAATTTGCAAAGGGATGCTCCGAGCCTATTCCAAACACGTTGCTTGCAGTGGCCACGGAATATGGGACATTTGATAGCAAGCCAATGGAGAGAGCTATAGCGCCTCTGGACGGAGTGTCGTCACTACTGTTGGCATTCCTGTCCGCTATGTTGGGGACGGGGAGCTTTCCAAAAGACCCAGGCTTCTTCTTTGGAGGCTTGGTCATGCGGCGGCCATTGGCAGCCGATCTCGACGTCTCCCTGTATGAGACGGTACGTTAGGATACACTTGCAGCTGTCCATGGATGCGACTGGAACTCGACGTTGGGTTCTTGCAACTCACTCGATTACATTGGCAACGTGTGCATATATGCATTCAGTTTGCCGCTTGATACCTGTCAATTACAACGTTAACAGAGCTGGTAGGTCGAAGCAGAGAACTCAGATCCGACTTACATGCAAGACAATGTGGTCGACCTCGATCGCACTACCGGGAACACGTCAGCGACACCGCCGTGCAACACACCCAGGTACGCCTTGAACGAGCCAAGAAGCGCGGTGAAAGTGGACCAAAACAGGGAATCTATATACATAAAAGTAGGGCAAAGGGACGGGTATACAGCAGACTCTACACACGAGATCATGTCGTAGCACAAATAGAGCGGGCAGCCGCAGATGAGGAGTCTCAAAGGTCGGTTCCACCGCCATTCGTGATGCGGCAGACACCCGAGGTCGGATAGACCAGATGCAACCGTGAAAGGAAACACGACATGGAGAGAAAGTTAAAGGCATTTCGTACGGCTAGGTCAAGAAGAAGTAGGAAGGAATGGGTATAGTTGTCTCGAGTCAAGGGCTGACTGAGACCAGCAGCGCACAACACGCACCTTTGTCTTTCGTTCAACACACTCGTGGCACGACAGCGTGGGTTTGTTTCGCTTCTGCTTCTTCTTTGGGGGCCCACTCGCATGAGTCTCGGGCATTGTCAAGTCGGCGTCCTGATCATGAGAGACAATGCCGCGATAGTCGAGCCCACCCAGGCCTCCGGGGCCGCCGCCGCCGATGACCGGCAGACGAAGGCTCCCGGACACGGATCCGGGCGACGCGATGGAGGTGTTGGACACGGAGCTGGGGGTCAAGGCATTGCCACGTCCGCCAGCTACGGAACGGCCGTGGTGGCCGTTGCCGGCCTGCTGGAAAAGCGACAGATCCATCTGCCGTTGTCCTCGTACTAACGTAATCCACGAAGCCGCCCCCTCCCAAGCTCCCGATGATATTCCCGACTGGTGATAGAGCCGCGCGCAGTTCGCCTACCTGGAGCTGAACGCCCCTTGCTTGTCTTGCTGCTGCTTTGCTGTGTCAGCGGCGGTCAGTCCGCGTTGTTCGCGCCACGGTCCCCCGGAAATAACAGGTGGAAAATCGGGTCGTTTGGGGGAGCTGTTTCTGCTTGGGAGGAATTTTCTTTGGTCGTCCCTCTTGGTTGTCGGATTTGAGCACTGGAAATAACATGCTCAAAGGGGGGCGGATAATCAAATAAGAGCGGGAAGGGTGGAGGAGCCGCTGGATTGGATGACGAGATGCAGAAAATGGGGGGTGTTAAAGAAATCCCAGCTCAGGCCTATTGCTCAATGTCTCAGCCGCAGCGCACTAACCATTTTGTGAGCTCTGGGAGGCCGAGGCGAGATGAGGAGGTGAGTATACTGTAGAGTGGTCTTGAGTATTTTACTAGGCAAGGTCACGTAGTAAATAAGCCAGATGTATGGAGCAAAGCGTCCAGGTCTTGGAAGCCCTCGAGAGCCTCGTTTCGCTGCAACAGTTAATCCGCATGCGGTCAACGGCCTCTTGTCGCCATTGGGTACCGCGCAGGTACTATCGGGTAGACGATGCAAAGCGTGGCGCCGCTATATTGAGCCGTTGAAAAGAGCCGTACGTAAAATGCTGGTCGTAATCGGCCAAATTAATGCACCGCAGCAATCGCGTTCTTAGTTTCAAATAGTCCTGATGTTAGCAAGGATAGGTGTCTTCTTACGAGTAAGACTTGTCCGGGGGCCGAGGAACGCGTAGAAAATAGGGATATACAGCGGACAACCTTAGGATACACTCGAAAGACCTTCATCAATTGGAGACAGGTCAACAAACCTAACACAACCGCCAAGTAAACTTTTTAACCCACAAAAGGGCAGCGCCGCCACATCCTAGATATTATTATATTCTATTAGGACAAATGCCTGGAATCGACTGGCCGCATAGCATGAGTCGCGACTGGCATTTTCATGCTGGCTGCAGGGTAGCAAATCTCTCTTACTATCTGCCCGTGTCTTGGCAACTTGGCAACTAAGTCGAAGAGAGTTATTGCGCAATCCAGTAAGAAAGCTCAATTCGCCGCCAGTTAAGGAAACCTCCGAGCCAATGCACGGCCACATTCAAATTGTGCAGGCTAAAGGAGAAAATATCGACGCCAGATTGCCTCGGTGATTTTTTGATACGTTGCAGATGCTGTTACTGGATAGTTGGAGGGAGCTGGAGGATAAGAGCCAAGACCATTAGTGAGCTTAACCGCTAGTAAGCAGGCATCAGGTGCCAAGTGTGGGTCCAAATACCCGTTGCTCACCAGAATGGCCTCATCGACTCAAGCTTCCTTCAACGATCTTGCCCAAGACAAGCGGCAGAGGACGTTCTTACACGGCAAATAATCTTGATGACGACTCCCACCACGCCCGTCCGACGCACAAGACAGCTTCTCAATCATCTCAGTCACACAATGGCAGGCTACGAGGCGCCATGGCGGTCTACATTCCTCTCACACATCCAGCAGGCGAGCAGTCCGATATTCACTCTGAGCACGCTCCATCCTCTCGATGGGAACCAGTTTGTGCCCAGAGCCAGGACGGTCGTCTTCCGAGGCATGTGGGCTTCCTTGCCAGACAACCCTAGAAACCCTGCGCCACTCAATCCTGCCGTCTACACCAGCGACTTGCCCGCTATCACGACGGATGTGCGCATGGAGAAGGTTCCCGAGCTTGTTGGCAGCAGGCAGGAACCCTCCACATCGTCGGAGGCTGAGTCTGCTGTTGGAGGCCCCGTTGAAGCTGTCTTTTGGATGGAAAAGGCCAGCACGCAATGGAGGTTCCGCGGCCGTGCTTATGTGATTGGTCCGGACATTGAATCGGCTGCAGCTGCGCCTGTTCGAGCTGCTCTGCGGCCATGGATGAGGGTCGTGGATGAAGAGCAGAAGGATGCATGGAGCTGGAGCAGGGAACTGACCGCAAGCTTTGGAAACCTGAGCCCTCTGATGAGAGGCTCATTCCGAAACCCACTGCCCGGCACTCCTCTGACACAGAAGCCTGAGCCAGGCCTGGAACTGGGACAAGAGGTCAACGATGTAAACGACGAGCTGGCACGGAGGAACTTTCGAGTGTTGGTCATCGTGCCAGAGGAGATTGATCAGATAGAATTGTCAGACCCAAAGAGAGGTCGGAGATGGAGTCACAAGGCTGAAGTGTCAGAGTCCGGAATTTCGTGGAAGACAACAGAGCTGTGGCCGTAAGGCCTAGCTGTCGCTGGAAACGAGTAGGCGAGCGTTTGACAGCCCATAATTCATCACTTTTAGAGGAATGACCAGGGGACCACTTCCGCACAAGGCGTTTGCACTGGATCCAGCCCAAAGGTAGATCACAATGAACTACGGAGGCTCTATAAAATCAAACGGCCTCCGCGGACCTTGAACCGGCATACACACGACATCCAGGGCCGGATGTCGGCTCGGCTAGTACGGAAGCCAGCGTTTGTTTAGGCATAGCACCAATAGGCAGGTCTCAAAGACGCGGTACAGAAGTGTGGCTATGTGACGGTGTACTCCGCAACCGCCATGCTAGCGACACAGCGCCGACACTCAACTTGATCCTGATCAAACGAGAGCCCTCTGGACCAGACCATTAGCCGTGTGGAGCCAGGCAGAGATGACACCTCGTATAAGCTCCTGAGTAAGGGTGCTGCGCGCCACGCCAGATCGGTCTTGGGAAGAAGCTTGTTTGTCTGCCCGTGCCTTGGCATTCGGCTCCGTGATACTAAAAACTGCAGCTTGAACCTGGCAGCTGCATCTGGCAGCAGTCGAGAACGTGGATCACGACGCGAGCAGGGAGGATGGCGAGGCCAAGCAATAGCCTATCTGCACATCGTATCGAATCGAGTCGCCTTGCACCGTCTTGAAGGTAGTGCTTGTCTAAATCAGGCCATTTTGCGTCTGGCTTGCCGCCACCTGTTTAGCTCAGTTGAACGTGTTACTTTCGGCCGCTTGATGCTATCCTCGCGTCAGAACTGCGCATCGTCTCGCCTATCACTGGCCGGCGCAAAGGGCCGTGCTGTAAGGAGGAGATCAGACGCACAGACACCCCCTCGGCGGCACATGCTTTCCGTAACTCATTCTTTGCCAACCAAACAAGAGGAAACCGGTGGGTTCATCGGCTAACGGCTTGTCGGGCGAGCCGGGATGGAACTGGGAACTTGTTTCGTCGATGCGGCGCAGCAGAGGCGGTTTCTGCAGCATTTGGCAGTAAGAGCGAGAATGAACAACAGGCACAGGCACAGGCCCTTTATCCTCTCTTTCTCTGAAACTCGCTGACGATACGAGGGCGGTAGACTCGGATTTCAGCTCAGCTGAGCTGATTGGCCTTTGGTCGACGGGGCCGGGTCCAATAAAGGTGCGCAGGACCGGATTCTCGATCGTTGCCATACGAAGCCAAGCCTAATTAGAGCAGCATAAAACGGTTCCGCCTGTCAAGTCCCTCTTGAGGCGAGACTCGCCTCGTCTTGGGTCTCTTGGGCCTAGTTCTCCTTTGCAACTAATATCTCGTAATGCTCGTACGGCCGAGGGAGAGCGCCGATGGGATGGCCTGCGAAAAAAAAGGGCGTCACGGAGGTTGGCCGAAAAGGGAGAGGCGGAACACCTTGATGCCATCATCTGCCACCGGCCAGATAACGGGATATGCAGACTAGATGCACCTTTGGGTCCTTTTGGTTACATGAGCGGAAGCAAGGCAAGGTAATAAGTGTCGGTATGGAGAGCATTCGCAGGATGGCGTTTCTTTGAGACCTACACTACTGTAGTTGGGTCTCCATTTCAGCTGCAAAACAGCCCCTGCCAACGTGAACTGACTGAGTCGTATCGTATGTACTGCACTCCGTACCCGGAAAGAGATGATGATTCCGTAATCATTTTTTCTGAATCAAATTGACGACTGGGGAAGGATAACATACCTGATCTGTCGGCAGTCAAGATGATAAGAGTAGGGATATTGTTTCAGTAAACAATCAACTAGACGAATGGCTGACGGGCAACCTCACTGCTACGCAGATCGCATAAGGTGCTTACAGGCCCATCCCACTGTAGCTTTAGCACCCAGCACAACTACCCAAGGCGGCTAACCGCCTACAAGTCCCCAGTAAAGAACCGCCTGGGCCGCCTGACCTCCGCCCGTAGGCAAAGCCAGTCCCCCCGTAAGCCCTCAAATCAACTCATCCCTCGCTGCGCCTCGTTCCAAGGGAGAGATCAATTGTTTCTGGCCCCGGAATGCCAGTCCCAATACGTGTAATGCTTTGTATGGATGGAGCGTCTGCATTGCTTCTTCAAGTAAGGCGCTCGCAGTTGTCCTCGTACGGGCAGCATTAGTTAGTCTCGTGTAGCCGTTGTAATGCAGCCTCAATTAAGGTAGAAGGAAGAGGTGTCCCGAAAAAAAACCTCCCTTCTCTCTCTTCCTCCTCTCCCTCTCCCCTCTCCCTCGCCTTCTGAAAGCTTTCGTACTTGGACGCGCGTCTCCTCGGGTCATACCATCTTTTTCACTTCGTATTGTTGCGGAGTAATTCTAGGCTTCTTTATTAAGCTTATTCGTTTTTTTTTTTTACTCTTGGCATTGCGATTTTGTTTTTTTCTTTGACCCTGTTTCGGTCGTTTAGTTGGTGGTTTGTTTGTAGTACACAAACGGCGTCGATAATTGTTGCCTGGAATCCACAATGCGTGGTCTTAGCAAGGCGGCGACGCTCATATTGGCGCCAACGGCTGTGTTGACAAGGCCTTTACCGGTATCATCACGAGGTGAGTGTCATGATTAATTGTATTGTGCTGGCGGTGGAGAGAGACAAAATCAGAACAAGAGAGGCAAACGGAGGTGGTCGTGCTGGGGTGGCTGGAATCTGCTTGCTTGCCCTGAATCGGGGGGTACTCTATCCGGACAGAATGCAAACATTCATTCATCGATGCCTATTACTGACTCGCTTCTTTCTTGCCACTTGAACAGGTGTCCCGACTGAGTCTGAATTTTCCGTTGCTGTTGCTGTAGACACCAGCGGTTCCAGAGACGCGAAGACGGTCGATCAAACTCTGGTAAGAAGAATCATTCTGTTCCAGTGTCATGACAATGAGCTCACACCATCTCCGTGGGAAAAGGTATTCAATCTTGACATCCAGGAGTCTGAAGAGGCTTGCAGCCAAGCCAATGTGAGGATCGACGGATTCCTCCTATCTCAGGATGACAACGGCACCGGCCAAGGGACTTTCGCCTCCCAGGACGGGCACACCGTCACCGCGAGCTGGAATTTCACTTGCAAGGAGCACGTACGACGAGTGCCTTGGGATCAGGATCTGATGGTGACAATCATCTCACTGGACGGAGAGACTATCCCCGAGACATCCTTTGTGACGAGCTTTAGACAACGAACCCCCGTCAAGGTCTACGATGTGGGAGGAGATTCACTCGTCTACACCACCGAGGGCCATGCGCCTACCCGGCTCGACAAGGAGAGGGTGCTAGAGAGGATCAAGACGCTCACCGGCCTATCAGACGTCGACGACGAAACCAAGGCGGACATTGGAGACATCATTTCGATAGAGACCCAGATGCGCGAACTCGGAGAACACATCAAGACCAAGCAGCGAAAAGTATTGGACAAGCTGGGCATCAAGCCTTCTACACCGGCATTCAACTTTCAGACTTTTTACCAGACGGCCAAACTTGCATCTTCTACTCTTCGGGGCACCATGGAGCACTGGTTGGGCTCCGTGCTTGGAATCCCTGTCGAGTGTGATCATCATCATCATCGTCATCATGATCACGGGCATGGCAACCACCATCGACACCCTCACCGCCCTCATAAGGAGACCGATGTTGTGGTGAGCATGCAAGTGGATGGTGAGGGAGGGCAGCGCTTTTTCTACTACCGAGACCGAGACGATACCGACTCCAGCTCTACACGGCTGACGCCAACTCCCCCTCGAAGGGTAAGTAGTCTTGATTTTCTCGCAAGCCTTCCAATCCCCTGAACTCCCTTTTTGTGAAGATAAAACTCGAATATGATGGAATCTAACCATTCGCCAAACAGAACGTCACCTACTTTCCCCTCTTCGCAATCATCTTCACCTTCCACCTGGCCCTTTTCTTTGTCCTCCGATCCATCCGTCAACGAATGCACAGCCGCCGCGCGAGAAACCACAGCAACCGTGTGTGCCGCCGTGAAACTCGCTCCCAGCGCCGTATCGAAAGACAAGCTCGCCGAAATGGCGCCCACCAACGCACCACGAATTTATTTTGTAGCATCCGAGACCTCTTTCAGACCAAACGCATCGAGCTCAACGAAAAGACAAGCATGCTGCTCCACGAAGAGGATACCTCAATGGAGGACGAGCTTGCATATTTCCAGGAGGCAGCCTCTGTCATCAGCGACCTGGTTACTGTTCAGGAGGCTGTGACGTCTAGAGAGGAGTCACAGCCGCCTAGGTTCACCGCCGACGTGAGCCCACCGGCCTACGACGAGGTGGAAGAGCGGTTTGATGAGAAGAGGCCTGGCGGCTGTTGATTTACCCCCTATTTCCCCCTTCTATTTCTGGATACGAGTGAGTGATGGGGCGTTTGAGGCTGGGATTTGAAGCCGAAAAGGAGTCCCTACAGTAATAATTATAATCATGTTGAAGAAAAAAAATGCAACGAAAAACAAACAAACAATAATATCCACACTGGTTAGAATGGCGTTATACACTACCTGGAGGACAGGTTCAAACAAGCATGCAATAGATGACGCGGTTTCTCATGTTAATTTTATCGATATACACCTAATTGACGCTGTTTCTACATGTTTAACAACACCCATGCCGAGTGAGACAAACACTAGACAAATAAATATATCCTTGACTACCATGGGGTATCAAGGGAAAATAAAGAATGCCGTCTATCCGAGTATAAACCTCTCAAAGTTGGCCCCTATCGCGGAAACCCCATGCTCAAGATGCCACCCCTTAATCTCACACACGAGGCGATACATGTCCTCGAGCAGCGCCTCCGCCTCGCCGCCCGCCAGGTGCAGGTCGCTCTCCACGAGGATCCTGTCGTCCGGCACGGCGCGCACGACGGCGGCGAGCTTGGTCTTGCCGCCGTCGGTGCTCATGTTGACGGCCGTGGAGAAGGAGACGAAGACGGTGGAGGGGACGGCCGGGTGGAACCACTGCTTGAGCATGTCGGCGCTGCCGCTGTACGAGTGGAGGCATATCCGCGGGGGGAAGGGTTTGCCGCCGACTTTCTTCTTCTTCTTAGTTCTCTCTTCTGTGTTGGGCATGCTGTCGTCGTTTTCGGAGTCGTCGTCTGAGGAGGAACTTTCTTCGGCGCCGGGGGCAATTCTTTTCTTCTCTCTGCGGGATAAGACGTGTTTCTCGTGGCCTTTCCAGCAGGCTGCTATTGTGTCGTATAAGACGCCGTGAGCCTGTACGCCATGGACGCTGACTGCTCTGCCCATTTCCCCTGCTAATCGTAGTTGAGCTTGCATGATGGCTTGCTGGTGCTGCATTTGTACTCGAAAGGGGCTGAGCAGACGGCCTTCGCGTCCACCGGGGGTGAGGCTCTCATCTCGAGAGGAATCGTCGTCGGGGAGTCGCTGTTGGGGGAGACGAAAGCCTTTATCGAGGCCGATTTCTCCGACAAGCGCGAGAGGGAAAGAAGTGAGGTATTGGCGAGTGGATGATATGAGTGCTGATAAAGGGGTTGGAGTAGGGAGAGAAGAGAGGAAGGATTGATCTTGGGGAGTGGGAGAGAGAACAGCCTTGTAGTGAGCGATTTTGGCATCTTGTTCCATAGGTTTGTTGGGATCCTCGGTGCTGTGAGGGTTGAATGTGGGATTGGGGATGGAGTCGTCGTATAGCTGGTAGGAGAACCAGGGATGCCATCCAAACGATGGAACAACTTTGCATCCTTTCCGGGCTGGATCGGTATCCGAAAATGTTGTTGAGATTGATGTTGAATCTGTGATGCCGTGCTCAGAAGCTACATCCGCGACGAGTTGCTGGTCTTGGGAGCGAGTGGCCATGATGGTGAGGACGCGGGTGTTGAGGGTGGCGAGAGAGGCGATGGAGGACATTGTGTCGGTTGGATGGCAGTGGGCGTCAAAGGCGCCGAGATGCCATGGAAAGGGATCATTGTAGACTGGTTTGTCTGGTGGAGGTTGGGAGTTGGCGTCATTGGAGGGTTGGTTTTGGTGGTGTTGGCACATGGTTATGAGTTTGATATCAACAGGCGTGAAAATGAGATTCTGATGGATGAGATTTGCTGGGGGTTGTGTTTTGAATCGAGAAAACAGCAAACAAGGCTCAGGCTGTTTAATCAATGATGCTGTTTGTCTTGTGTCTGTGTCTCAGCAGATGACTGATTTAGTTATTGAGTTTGGTTGGTTGGCTGGCTGGCTGAGCTGAGCTGAGACAACAGCAGCAGAGCCGAGATGCATGTGTTGAATGTATCACTGAACCATCAAACCGTGAACCACTTTCCAGATGGTGAAAACGGGTGGAGAAAGCGGGGATTCATAGCCGTCTGCCGGCGATCCACTCTGGCCGCAAATCTCATCTCATCTCATCTCATCTCATCGTTCTCAGCCTTGTCTCGTCTCGTCTTTCTTGTCACTGCTGTTATCGGATACATAAGCCAGCGGCGAGTGAGGCAGCAAAACATTCTCACAAAATCTCACATCATCATCCCCCAACTTCAGGAAACAATCCCCGAGTTTCACATATGCCTCGTTAGCTGCTTATCCGCCGAAAAGCTTCGCACCCTCCCCTGAATAAGCACCAAGCAGCCACGCCGCGGCATGGCGCGCTTCCCCGCACTGGCGATTGAATCATGATAGATTAAGAGGATGGATGAATCATTTTGATTAGCTGGCTTGTAGTACCTTGTTAGCTTGTTGCAGATGCCTCATGCATCTCCTCGGTTCTGTGCTACTGCCTTGAGTAACATTCTCTGTATTGCTCTGCAATAATCATTTGATGTTTAAGGCACCTACCTATATTGGCTTCTATCCACTCTATAAAATAAAAATAACATACCCCGGTTCCGGCCAGTAGCATCCGGCCATACACAGAAAGGGGTAAAAAAAACATGTGATACTCGAGGGCCCCTAGATACCTTAGAATAACCAAATCAGTAATCCATCCGCACGCAAATCTTGCTCCAGGATTCCCAAAAGGCACACCTTGACGCCTCCTCCCACACCCAAAAAGACCATCCGCCACCAATTCATTCATCTAACCGAGTCTCTCTTGTTCTAAACCTTGTTATGTTTTAAAACTAGATTCCCTGCTCCTCTTATCGCTGACCCACTACTTAATTGCTTCGTGCCGCCCTGTCGTTCATCGTCTCCATTCCTTGCCTCGTTCTAACGTTCCGTCGCCCCCAAACTTTGTGTTGCCTCGTGCGACTATACAATCCGCCTCGACTGGGATTTGTCGTTTCTTGTCTCGTTTCTTGTCTCGTCTTGAGCCTCTTTTTCCAATTTGGTAAAAATATACATCTATTTTGTACTGGCGTGTCGCGTGCTCTTTCGATACCAAAGCAGTTCAGAACACCACCAATTCTCACCACTTACTTGTTTCAATACTACTACAACTCATCCTTCTTCTTCATCAACACCAACATCATCATCAACATCATCGCCATCAACAACAACAACAACAACAACAACTGAACCAGCGTCAGCCACAAGCCATGTCATGATCCATCAACTCTTCTGCTTGAAATCTCGCATCCCCATGGCGCTCCTCAATCCCATCTACGCCTGCATCGTGCCCTTCCTCATCGTCACCACCATCCCTCTGGCCATCTTCGCCGGCATCACCACCACCTTCGCCTTCTCCGTCCTCATCTTCCGCGTCTTCGTCGTCTACCTCGACATTGCGCTCTCCCTGGTCTCGCAATCCCTGTCCCACCTCACCGAGAGCGCCACAAAGGCTCACCTGCGACCTCCGAGAACCCCGTCATCCTCGTCATCCGTCCATAGCCGCAACAACAGCGTCAGCCCTTCGGCTTCGTCCACCTTGCTCAAGAGGCATCGTCGCCGCAGACCAAGTTCCTCCGTCTACTCGGCCGGATCCGCGACTCCCGCCAGCGACATTGGGCTGGGCCTCATTCCCAGCGTCGGCGCCGAGAGAGACTTTGAAGGCGTTGGCGGATGGCGGCTGGGCGACGACGACGAAGCCTGGACAACCATCAACTCGCGCTCCGAGCTTCCCGACCGGCTGCATGATCGCAATCACCGGCGCACCTTGTCCGGGGGCCCGACCGGCGCGGCAGACGGCGGGTTTCTCATGATGAAAGGCCGCGCCCGTAGTCCCGAGAAGAGGATAGTGTCGACGGCCTCTCCCAACAGCTCAAAGGCTCGGGCACCTTCGGCTCCGCGCCTGGGAATGTCTGGCTCCAACCAGACTGACAGCTACTTTCCCATGACAATGTCTTCCAAAGCAATCAAGAGGAACCTTCTTTAACTGCGGGTTCTGGTGTGGCAGATGTTGGATTATAGCAAATAGTAACGATATGACGAATATGGGAAACGGAAAAATTGGACTACAAAATTGGCCCCGGGATCAAAGGTCCAAGGTTTCATGACGGCAGATGAGTAGCCTGTCATTTTATTTTCTTACTGGCGGAAATGTTGGGTCAAGTGCGTTCTCATGGAAGGTATGGATGGGTTTGAACGGATATGCGATTTGGCGTTTACAGGCTGGGAAGGACATGGCATGCGATTGATTTTTGTAAATTATACTCTTTTGAAGTTTGGCTTGCTTCCGCTCCTTTTATTTCCTCTTCCTAGTATTCATTTCGCCATGATGAGACTAATATGATGAGATTAATACATGTTGTTTCTTCAATATGTGACAATCCTTGATCCCGCATGTTGCATCACATCTCCAATGATGATGTCTTGTGTAACAAGTATTCAACGCCGTGTCCAAACCAGCACTTTTCCAACTCCTCATAAACAATAAATGGTATCTTTCCCAATTCCAAAAATTCCAAAAATCAAAAGCCTTTCCCCCCAATCACAGCGTCTGCCAAAAGTAATTGGCGTAAAAGTAGCGCGAAAACTTCTTGTCCATGTTCACCACATGAACATCCCCCTTCCTATCATTCCTTACCACCGCACGCGCCCACTCGCCATCCTTTTCGTCGCGCTCAATTTCAATACCCAGGCTGCGATACACCTTGAGCCGCAGCAGCACCTCGTCGTCAACGGGATCCCGCCTGCGACCCTCCTCGGAGCCGTCGACGCCCTGGAGTTCGAGTTCTTGCAGCCGGGCGGCCAGGTCGGCAGCCTGCTGGGCCAGGCGCTCGGCCTCCATCTCGGCGTCGGAGGCAGCCTTTGCGACGCGGAACTTGTGCGTGTCGAGGCGCGCAATGGTGGAGGCGTGGTCGGCGGACGAGTGGGAGGAGAGGAGCTCGTCGTGCTGGGCGTTGATGGTGTTGAGCTGGCGCGCGAGGCGCTTGAGGGTTGAGTCGGAGTCGCGGACGTGCAGCTCGCGGGCTTGTTGGAGCGTGGAGAGGGATTCGGCGATGCGGCTGACGGCGAGCTTGTCGGGCTGGATGTTGAAGTTGTTGATGGTGTGGTGGATGAGCTGCGGGCGAGTCGGTCAGTTCAGTTTTGGGGGCGATTGTTTTTGTGTTTCTGTTTCTGGTCAAACAACTTACAGTGGCTGGATCCTCGGCAAGAAGCATTGTGGCGGCTATTCAATAGGTTGGAAGCTATTGCTTTGTATCTATTGCTTGTGTTCCGGTTGCGTATGGTAGCAGAGGATTAAAGTAGTTGGTGAAGCAGCGAGCGAATGTTACAATGTCTAAATGCTAAATAACGAAGCTCTCTAAAATCTGTCGCCCGGGACGACCAAACCCCCCGTCGCCGTCAACAAGCCACACCCCTCCGATCCCCAACGTCATTCCAAGCTCAGCCACACCCGCAACGCTTCCCCCACCAGCCACACTCCTCGGCACAAGCTTGTTTTACCATGAGGCCAAGCCAAGCCGCATTGGCAAACTCACGAGACCAAGCAATCATCCTTACGCCAGCAACTCGATCAGCTCTTCTTCTAGCTGTCTCTCTCCCCTGCTACTCTATATCTCTCGTCTTTCTTCGCCCCCCTCCCCTCCCTCTCTCGATTCTTCCTCCTTCTCTCGGATTCCTACTCAGAGGGACATTGATTCTCTTCTTCTCTTGCGCCACCCGCTCCCTCTCGATCGTTCGTCGCTATTCCTGAGCTAAAACCAACTCTTTTGCGCCGTCGTCATACAAAAGTCCCCTCGAAACCGCCGAAAATGGTCACAGAACTCCCCTGTAAGATGACGCTCCTGCCTCTTTCCTCGGCGCAAACAGCTGCAATTCCAGCCTCTTTGTCCAAACCATCGCGCAGAAAAGCCCATCACAGAATTACAGCATAGCTAACTAATCGCCTCTTCAAAATGACAGATGCCCTCGACGCAGAGACGTTCGTCCCTCTCCTCTCCTCTCTCCGATTTCGCATCGTACGATACACTCGCAGCTAAAACTAACACCATATAACCACAACAGGCCTCTGAACCCTTCAGAGCTCAGCGTCCTGCGCGCCCAGTTCGAGAAAGAAGGCGAAATGGTCGGCGTCCAGACCAAATTCAACTACGCCTGGGTTCGCAACTCCTCCTCCCATTCAAACAAAGAAAAGAACAAAACTCACATGAAGCAATCATAAAAGGGCCTCGTCAAGTCAAACAACCGCAACGACCAGCAACTCGGCGTCCGCCTCCTCTCCGACATCTTCCGCGTCTCCCCCGAACGCCGCCGCGAGTGCCTCTACTATCTCGCCCTCGGCAACTACAAGCTCGGCAACTACGGCGAGGCCCGCCGCTACAACGACCTCTTACTCGAGAAGGAGCCCGCCAACCTCCAGGCCACCGACCTGCGCCAGCTCATCGACGACAAGGTCGCCAAGGAAGGCCTGCTGGGCGTCGCCATTGTTAGCGGCATTGGCATCGCCGCGGGTGTTGTGGGGGCGTTTTTGCTGAGGAATGCGAAACGGAGGTGAAATTTCGCTGTCGATATATGATACGATACGGGGGCATTGAATGCGAATTATAAACGGTACATGAAGAAAGAAAAGAAACATCCAGGGAGAAAAAAAATTGGTAAAACGAAACGAAAAAGCAGGAGGTTTTAATGAAGGGGAATTACTGAGACCAAACTAAACTACTGGTCCAGTAGGACCAAGGAATCGTCAAACAAGAGAGAAAAAAAAATTACACACCCTTCTTTCATTTTTTTGCTCTTGAAACTTTATACTTGCGTCTTGTCAATGGGCTATCAACGAGCATGATGGAGCCGCCTCTTCTCTATCGTATGTGATGGAAGACGGCACTGAGGCGATCACCTGTACCCTGCGCCACTGCCATAATGAGGATGAGCCATGTCAGCATGAGTTGTGCCGCGCAACGTTGAGCGCAGGCAAGCAAGTTCATGGTCCACTTCATGGCATCTACATGCTCAAGGAATGCTTTGATTTCAACGGATATACAAATCAAGTGTACGATGTTATATACTACTATACGATAGCTACAGCATCCAGCCAGGCGGCCGAAACAGAGTCCAGCATTGTCATTTCGATTCACGCGCGCACCATGTTCAAGTTTTTTTTTTTTTTTTTTTTTTTTTTTTTTTTTTTTTTCGGAAAAAGGAAAATAGAGACTGTAAAATCAAAACTAGCTAGGAAATACGACAAACAAGCCTAGACATACCATCATGTGTTGAGACGTCAATCACACGACTTAAAATACAACAGTTGCGGTTTCAACCCTCCTCCAGCCATCCATTTGCTCCAGTCAAATTCAAATCCGCACTCCGCTGCTCCATCCAGACAGGTAACAAAGAGCTATCCGAAAGGCGTGCTGAGAGAAAAAGACCGGAGACGCAGGGTATTTTCGGCCATATCTTGCCCGACATAGATTTCAAAGGAAAGCGTAAGTGTGACGATCGTGTAGGGAATGAATAATGAGTGACTTTTCGCACGGCGGCCCCAACCCTCCCAACAACTGCTCCAAAGGCAGGGGACAACCCGATATTAACTGGCGACTTTCTCTCCCTCCAGAGCATCGCCCTGCTTGCCCAGTCCCATAAGACCCTGGCAAGTAATTAGACGCTGCCCTCGAGAGGAGCAGCCTCAGCCCTATCCGGCCGTGACCACCATACCAAGTCAAAGTTTTGCAATGCTTCATAGTCCTGCACTTTCTCCATGCTGCATGACCAGTTTTCATAACAAAGTTCTCTCCTTGCCTACCCTTCTGGAAGACAAAACTTTTCTTGGCGGCGATTATACGAGTTTATGATTAAAATAAAGTGACGAGAAGGCGGCGACAAAAAAAAGACAAAGAATCGAAAAGAGAAAAGGAAAGGCGTCGAGCAGATATTGTATGGACATCATGGATATTCTGATATTGATCGTGCAGGAAAGCAATTCGCAACTCGAGATCGATCGGGCGGCGGGACCACTGGCCGTTTATCGCAGTGAGAATCCCTTTCGCTTGCCTTCCTTCTCTATCGGCCGCCCGCTCTCGACGCGTTGCTTCTTGTCCTCGAGCTCCAGGCGCTGGCGATCGAGTTGCTCCTTCATCTCCCGGTGGCGGGCGTAGAGCTCCTCCTCTGACTGCTTGAGTTTGCTCTCCTTCTCCGCCACCTTCTGCTGGAAGACCATCTTCATCTCGGCCTCCATCTTGGCAAGCTTCTGCTCGTGCAGGGCACGCTCTTCCTCTTGCTTGACAGCAGGGTTGACCTCCTTGAAGACACTAGGATCTTGCGAAACACCCATAGCAAGCAGCTTGTCGGTTCTGTAGTTCTCATACAGGTTGTTGTTGGTGTGCTCCTTGAGCTCCTCCATGTGTGTGCGGATGAGCATCTGGCGGAGCTTGACAAAGTCGCAGTGCTCCTCGTTGTCGACCTCAATGATACCCCAAGGGTACTCACGTCCGCGGACCTTACGGCCATCGGCGGTCTTGATCTCGTTGGTGGCGCCAACAACGGCGAAAGGAACCTTGGACATGATCTCGTTGTTCTCGGCAATCGTCTCCTCGTCGTCGAGCTCATATCGGGGACCCTCGAAAATCTGGATGCCGTGGTGCTTGATGTCGGCCAAGATCTAGAAACGCGCATAGTTAGTAAACCTAATCATTATGAACGCGAGTATTGCGTCGATATGAAATGAGAAAGGAGTGACTCACTCGGGCCTTGAAGCTGACAATCTCCTCGTCCGTCAGGGTGTCAGACTTGGCAATGACAGGGATCAAGTTGACCTTGGTGTGAAGGCGTCGCATAACCTCAATGTCCAGAGGCTTGAGGGAGTGGCCGGTAGGCTGGATGAAGAAGACACAGGCGTGAATTCGGTTGTCAACAATGTTCATTCGGTTGACCTTGTTCTCAGCATCGAGGTAGGCATCGAAACGCTGCTCAATGTTGTCGACAATAGGGCGCCAAGACTCATCGTTGTTAACGAAGTCGCCAAAGCCGGGGGTGTCAACAACAGTCAGGCGCAGACGAACACCGGCCTCCTCAATATCGGCACTGATGGACTGGATGGTGACAGTCTTGGGAATAATGTCCAGGCTGGGCGCCTTGCGCTCCTTGGGAGGGTACAGGGAGGTGTTGAACAGAGTGTTGACCAGAGTCGACTTGCCCAGACCAGACTCGCCAACAACCATCACATTGAAGTTGAAGCCCTTTCGCACACTCTTACGGTGCCACTGGTTGGGAAGGTTGGCAAATCCAACATAGCCGGTCAGCTTTCTTCGAACAATGTTCTTGTTGTCAGAAACAGCAGCTGGGGAGGTGGCTATTGTACTCGTTAGAAACACTGTTGCGTTGGTAGATAGGACATTGGGACGCAGCAGAACGTACCAGGAGGTGGCGAGGCAACGCCCTGTGGTGAATCGGCACCGTTGGAAGCTAAATAGACAAATGTTAGCCTCTGCGTTTTTTGAATGCTCTATGATATTAACTATGCATGGTGACGAGGCAGGAGGGCAGGGCATATGCTGCTGACTGGAGAAATCAGATTCTTGGCTTCCATCCGAGGTCGGTGGATTTGTATTCCAAGAGCATGATCTCGTCGACTGGTCAGAGCTTGGCTCGCCATCCGATCCCAGGGCAGGCTGTATAGGGCTTGAGTATAGCTCGTCGTAAGACATGGGGCTCCATGGTCCAATTCTGGGTGGTTCGTCGACCTCCAGCATGCTGCGGTAGCGACGAATGGCTGCTGGGACAAAGGCAGGGACTGAAAACTGGACAGCAGCATGTTGCCCGGTTGACAAACCGCTCAGTCGCTTCGTTGCTTGAGCCTGAGCTGCAACTTGCTCCAGAGCAACCATTGCCGGCGTCAGAGCAGTCTTGTCGAGCTGGAGACTGCGGGCCCGCGATTTGACTTGGTGGACCAGATCGAAAGTCATGTCGGATTACGAAAGTCGGATACAAGGAATTTGTACTTGAAGCAACGGAAATGTTGATTTTGCCCAAAAAAGCGACCCAAGAAACAGTAGATGGCGAGCAACGAATGTGGTTACGGAGAGCAAGACGCGAAATCTGGTGGTGTGTGGGAAAAAGGAGGCGCCAATGCTTTTGTGTTGCCCAAGCCCGCTGCCGTGGTGAAGTGCCTCGTGGCACTTCCAGAATGCCTCCTGCCCCCTCCTCGTGCTCGTGGACGGGACACGCATGGCCATGCAGAGCTCTAAGAAAGAGAGAATTCTTACCCATATTGATGTATAAGGAGCGGTCGAAGGAAGTCTAATAAAGAATGGTAAGAAGGCACGAGAGTCTGCGCGATTGGTTAGCTGTTGAGGTCGTCTCAGGGAGGAGTAGCGCAGCCAAACGGCCAGGAGCCACGAGTGGACAGCAGCTTCGTTGGCCTTCAGGGCCTGGGGCAACTTGCGCGCGTAGCAGATGGAAGCTATGGAGAGAAGCAGATGCTGCTCGCGCCCGTCTGCTGCTTGGGCGCCCTGAAGGCATCGCGGGCGTTTGTGCACGGGGAATTCGATTCGAACAATGGGAGCGACCTACCAAGGAGAAATGCGCTGAGACCCTAGCAGATAACGACGCGTGTCAATGGGTTTGAAGAAATAGGATTAAGAGGCAGAAACGACCGCGGTGAATTGAAGGACAAATGTCAAGATGCTCAACCAGTCGAAGAGGAAGTAGCAATGACGGAGAGTGAAGAAGTGAAGTGCAATGAGGCCAGTTGAGGACGAGCAGGAGGAAGATAATTTCGGGGGTGACGACGGGGAGGAATTTGTGCTGGTGCTGGTGCTGGTGCTGGTGCTTGGTGCAGCAGCTGCTGGCCAGCGTCCCAGGGGCCCGACTCCACAGGCTGGGCGAGTACCGGTACGGGGATGGGTGCAGTGGCTGCCGCGGGGCTCGGGGTATGAGTACCTGTGCTCGTACCACTGCTGCTACTCCCAGCTGCTGCTGTACTGCCAAGGCAATCCCGTTACCTGGTGCTAATAACTTCAAGGTACGCTACAGACCTGTGCCATTACATTACCTAGGTACATTACAGTAGCTCGTCCAGCAGTGCTCGCTTCAATCTGGCGTGGTCAATATGGCAAAAGGGGGTGCATTAGCAAGCTAGGCCGCGACGGGGCTAGTCTTCCAGGGGACCGATGGCCTGGCGCGGTGGTCATTTAGCAGAGGTGCAGGGCATGGCTCGCCGTTGGGGGCCGCTGATTGGCCGCAGGCTTTGATTCCGCACGAGCCACAACACACCCGCTGTGTGGCGCTGCGGCGGATCGGGCTTGGTCCAGGTACCTTTTCTGGAGTAGAGACGCGATGCTCTTCACAGTTTGAGGGGCCCCCAATTGAGCGGGTTTGTTTGTACTGTACGGAGTACCTTGGCTTGAACCCTGATCTGGTTGAAGAAGAAACGCCATGCAGCGAATCTGGTGGAGCGAGGCTTGGGCGGCATCAGGAGCAAGAGTCTGGCAAATTTGCGGCCTTGTCTCGTCTCGGAATGCTCGAGTCAAATCTTAAGGGTCGCATGACGGACGGCTTGGGTATCTCGCTGATACGACAGGCATGGCACGAGTGCGAGTACTGGTACACCCGCTCCCGGTAGCACCTAATGTACATCACTTAATTTCAGGAGCTCCAGGCGTTTCTTTCCCAGATTGCTCCGCATGCTCGCTACTCCTTTGTTCGTATACTGCCGACCACCTGTACATGTACACGCAGTAACAGTACCAGTACCAACGCCGCATGCCGTCTTCATGCTCATAAGATACCTGCTATTTATAGGCTGGCAAAAGCTCATCTTCATTTGCTTGCCTGTTTGCATTGCACCAGGGCCTCGACACAAACGAGTATGAGTACAGACATGGCGGGACGGAAAGCTGGATCAGACAATCCCGAAGTCTTCTGTGGACTGAGACAGTCTCCCTGCTTGTGCCTTCACTTTTTGGCACCGTAGACGGCCAGAGAAATTAACACGCGTGTTTGACTGGATGGGAGGAAACAATGGTAGTGCCACCAGCAGAACAGTAGCACCGCCGTGAAACAACCAAAACGGCTTCGCTGGCAAGCCAAAAACCTGCCGGGAACTGCCTACATCCTTGCAGAGGCTAATATCCGACGCGGTGCCTAATAACACGAAGGGGCAGAGTGTTGCCTATTTCGGAATTGTAGGGTAAATCGTCCCATCAGCCGTGATGAGCCCAGTATAGCCCGGCAAGTACGAGGATTTTGATGTCTTCTTGGGGATAGAAAGAAGCCGGGGAGTGTTTATACAGAGATCTGTGTTTTAAGATTGATTATCTATGGATTCTGCAGCACCTGAATCTGCTGTCGAGAGCCCACATGAGCACTGATCCACAAAGTGGCCTTGTTCGCAAGCATACGGACTACGAGTATTTTACGTGGACTAACACCAAAGCTGTGAGCTTTTGCTAGGACAAGACACACACACAAGGATCTCGTATATTGCCCATACATACATTGATAAAAAATGTTAGTATTACCCATAGTCGACGGAGTGCATGATACCTGCAGATGTACGATAACCATACAAGAGATAGTTCGTCGGCTGCTGCTAATTCGACTCTTTGTGGTGAGACACACACGATCGACATGCAATATTAGAGCCGCCCCACACGACAAACAATGGCCAACCCCCACATGATGAACAAGACAAAGTGGTTCTTATTGATGGCTCTGCTGACTGTACTCGGATGGAGCAACATGTGGATTATTCGTACAGTAAGACGAGCAGTAAACATTCTTTCAAGCTTAGTATATAAGCGCACTGCCTCCCAACTACCTTCATCTGACTCCATGTTCGTCGTTCCGCTTAGACGCAGTCCTATAAAAAGCAGACCAACAACTTGACATTCTCGCCCCTTCTCAGAACTGGTAGGTGGCATCACAGGAACATTCTCGACATGGCCGTGGCCCATCATGACTGGCCGGCGATGCGGAGGGGCGACATTCGTATTCCAGCCTCCCATCTGCAGCTAAACGTCAGCGAGACCAACCACCGGAACATGATGGGCTAGCCTGACGTGCTTCTTCATTCCGTCCATTGCAGCTACTCGTATGCTGCAAAGTCCACCCTTGGACGGGAGCCTACGTTGGATAGTACTTGTACAACTCATTGCCCCGGAAGTCTCTTCGAAAAATAGATTCACATACGAGGTAAATGCATATTCGGAGCTTCTGTGTGGGTCTGGATCAGGGCCACACAGACGCTGAGGCATGGGCTCCCAAGTTCGCGATAGCCGAGCCTTGTCTGCCCTCCCCAGCTTGTGATGGCCTCTGGAGCCGCACGATCCGTTCCGAGGGAGGCCTGTTGTGCGTTTATGTAATGGTGAGTGCCAGTTTTTAGTCTATCCACGTATGTGCAGGCCAGAGTCTCCTGCCACTCAGCCCTATCTAGCCGATGCCGAGATACTGCTTTTGTATATACGAGTTCAAGTAAGTAATCATACCATAGAAGTAGGCTCCCGAAATATATTACAGATACCATGCCCTCCCGGAACCCCCCCAAGCATGTCCATTTCCCTTGTCCGTCATCACCATCTTAAGCCGAGGCGGCTGAAACCGCAGCTTGCTGGCTGGCGAAGAATTTTTTAGATTCGGCACATCTCTCACTCTTGCATGCGGGACACCGCAGACCCATTTGCTGGGAGCACGCCTGGCCGGAAGTAAGGTGAGACTTTGCGAGGTCGGCGAGCGCCTGGATGAAGACGGGGCTGCCGTTCAAGCTGTCCACCCGCTTGACAGTATCTGTGTGCCCACTCTCACCAATGACCTCAATGTCGAGCTCGTACAGCGTTTCAATGTGATCAGAGGTGAATGCGATTGGAATGAGAACCAGGTCTTTCTGGCCCTTCTCGATATAGTTCTCGACTGTGTGAGAAGTCTGAGGTCCCAGCCAAGCCTTTGGACCGACTTGCGACTGCCAGCATAATCTGTAAGGGTTAGAAAACTTCAGCCGCTCCATCACGGCTTGAACGGTGGCAGCAACTTCGCCGGGGTACGGATCGCCTGTTTAATCGGTAAGCTTGAGAAGGATGACGAAAAAGGGACGCAAGCATAAGTCATACCTCTGTTGACCACATCCATGGGCAAGCTGTGTGCTGAAAAGAGGAGAACAGCATTGCGCCTCCGCTCCTCGGGGTATTCGGCTAGCTTTGCCTCAATGTTCTGAGCAAAAGCTTCCACAAGGCCGGGATGAGTAGGCCATCGGTCAATGACACTCCAAGTAATGGTACCATTGCCAGTTTCCGACGCCTTCTTGCCCTCCAGTCTATGCCGCCACTTCCATAGCTCATTAAGACTGCTACCAGTTGTGGAACAAGAGTACTGCGGATATTGGGTGAATGCGACCGCCCTGCCACCTTTTCCGTTTCCAAAGCCGTCGGCCAACAGCTTGTTATACATCTCCTCGGTCAATGGATCTGCATAGCGGAAAGCGACGTACGGCTTGTGTGGCGCCGTCTCGGGACACATCTTGTCCAGGATCTTGCACATTTCCTCGCTCTGGTATTCTGACCATTTTCGAATCGGAGAGCCACCTCCAATGGCGTCGTACTGCTTTTGAATCTTTGGTGTCCTTCGTGCTGAGATCAACGGTCCGATGTATGATTGAAGTCTGCCCAAGGGAATCAGGTCGCCATCAGCCTAATACATTCCACCTTGCGATTAGCGCATTGGCATTGAAGAGAGCATTGGATTCAATTATACATACAAAAAGTCGACTTAAAAAGTCTCCAACCTCGTTAAGCGTCGAAGGTCCGCCCATGTTGAGAAAGACCATGGCTGTTGGTCCCTTGGAGCCAGTCGCATCTTGCGTCACAGGATGGACCGGTGTGGCCAGATGTCTGGCATGGCTGGCAAGCTGCGAGAGGCCAAGAGGAGCTGCCGCTCTCCTTGAAAATCCCTTGGAGAATTGCTGTGTAGTAAGCCGTAACGCCATCTTGAGATGCAAAGATTGGGTGGTTAAGGAGAGAAAATCCGGAGCATTGCGGGAAGAATAAAATAATTGAATACCCGTCGAACAATGTCAGACACCGATGCGCCGAGATCACTGAGGCAAGCTCCGAGAGTGGCAATCGAGCACTGGGATGACGTCCTGTTAAGACACTACCCGAGGCCTCGGTGGTGTATCAACTCGGTATATGCTCGGCAACAAGTACCGCTCTAGCAGATCCCCAGCAAGCGTCCACCAATAAGGCTGTCGGCAATTTGGATGAGCTGCACGTGATCTCGCGGATCCCTGTCGCATTCTGCCTAGGCTCGTCGCGTTTGCCTGAGAGCTTGTTTCGGCGCATCCACTTTGACCCGCGTGGTTGCCTGGCTCTCACTGTCTTTAATATGAATGGCTGATTGTCTTGTTTGGTGAATGTGAGAAGAGAAGAAAGAAAACAAAAGAAAAAGAAGCCAATTTGATTACTTTCGTTCAATTGGAAAATGGCAGACAAACAGCGGGATTGGCGGAGGGAGGAGAACGATGAAGACGATGAAGGAGAGCAGGAACTTGACGAGTCTGTAAGTCACAGTGGTTCCTACTAGGTAGTATCTAACTGGCTGGATACTGAAACTGACATTCTCTTATCCAGAACTTCAAGGCGCAGAAAGATGCGGTGCTGCTGGCCATTGAAGTCAGCCCATCAATGCTTGAACCTCCTCCCGCCTCCAGCTCTAAGAAGGCTGATCGGGACAGCCCGGTTCAGGCTGCGCTGAAGTGTGCTCACCACCTGATGGAGCAGCGCATCATTTCTAACCCTAAAGACATGATGGGAATTCTTCTCTTCGGCACGGAAAAGACCAAGTTTCGAGAGGAGAAAGATGGCCGCGGCGGGCTAGGATACCCGAATTGCTATCTCTTCACTGACCTCGACGTTCCCGCGGCTGATGACGTCAAGGCATTGAAGGCGCTGGTTGAGGACGAAGATGACGAAGACGAGGTGCTGAAGCCGGTTACCAATGATGTTGTTTCCATGTCAAACGTGCTCTTTTGCGCCAACCAGATATTCACCACAAAGGCTGCCAACTTTGGCAGTCGGCGACTGTTCATCGTGACCGACAATGACGACCCACATGCATCAGATAAGGCGGCGAGATCCGCTGCTGCTGTGCGAGCAAAGGATTTGTATGACTTGGGCATTACAATCGATTTATTCCCAATCACAAGAGGAGAGTCAAAGTTTGACCTTGGCAAGTTTTACGATGTATGTCTTCTCATCTCATTTTGTGACTTCTTTAGTCCACGTAGCTGACAAAATGCCAAGGACATCGTATATCGTGATCCCAGTGCAGAGGCCAATGCCACAGAAGTCCGAACATCTAAATCTGGAGATGGACTGTCTCTTCTAAACTCGCTCATCTCAAATATCAACTCCAAGCAGACGGCCAAACGAGCATTATTTCATCTGCCCTTTGAAATTGCGCCTGGACTCCGGATAACCGTAAAGGGCTACAACATCGTGCAACGACAAGCACCGGCGAGAACGTGCTACATCTGGCTTGACGGAGAAAAGGCCCAAATCGCAACAGGCGAGACAACAAGAATTGCGGAGGATTCTGCAAGGACTGTCGAAAAACAGGAGATCAAAAAGGCCTACAAATTTGGTGGTGAATATGTATATTTCACACCCGAAGAACAGAAGAACCTCAGGGATTTCGGTTCGCCTATTATCCGGATTATCGGATTCAAGAAGCGTGACATGTTACCTGTCTGGGCAAGCGTAAAGAAATCCACCTTCATCTTCCCAAGCGAAGAGGATTATATTGGATCATCCCGTGTATTTTCAGCCCTGTGGCAGAAACTACTGAAAGACGACAAGATTGGTCTCGCTTGGTGCGTGCTTCGGTCCAACGCACAGCCCATACTTGCTGCTATCATTCCTTCGAGAGAGCAATCCGACGAAACGTCTGGGACTCCATATCTACCCGCGGGCCTGTGGCTTTATCCTCTCCCTGCCGCAGATGACCTGCGAGAGATCAGCGCTGATCGCAGGATTGACTGTTCAGAGGATCTCAAGACAAAAATGAGGATCATTGTGCAGCAGCTCAATCTTCCCAAGGGTATCTACAACCCGTTGAAGTATCCAAATCCGGCCCTTCAGTGGCACTACAAAATACTGCAGACCCTGGCCTTGGATGAGGAGGTACCGGACAAGCCGGAAGACTTGACGGAGCCGAAGAACAAGGCGATAAGCAAACGTGCTGGGGGCTATTTGGAAGACTGGGCCGAGACGCTGAAAGACGAGTCCGACAGAGCTGTCAGATCCAGGTCTTTGAAGCGAGAGGCGGAAGATGACACCTCGGAGCGCCCTGCAAAGCAGCGAAAGCCGGCTGCAGAGCGACCAAGCGGATCCACATTCAGCATGGCACAGCTCAAGCTTGCCGTCGAGAGCGAAGGCCTCTCAAAAATGACAGTGGTACAGCTAAAGGATGTTGCCGGTGCCCGGGGTCTCAGTACGAGCGGCAAGAAGGCGGATTTGGTGGAGCGGATAGAGCAATGGGTTGAGGCAAACAGCTGAGTTTTCTTGATCTTTTATTTATTTCTTTTCTTTTCATGTATTTGATAATGAAATGTACCACCATGAGCCGGGGTTTGAGAATCAAGGACGGGATGCTGCTTTGTTTTATACTTCTCATGCGATTCACTTACATGGACTCTTTACTTGGCACTTTGCAGCCATGTTGTTGTAAGTGTGAGTGTACCTTAGGTAGTCTAGAGGTAGTTTAGTGCTACTGGGTACCTGTCAGAGGCGATGCTGTTGCCACTTGGTCATTGTATAGGATGAAAATACATGTATATATGCAGCACAAGAATAAGATAAAACAAAGACGTAAATGAATGACGAATTGATAATTGCCGACGATGCAAATGCAAATGCAATGCCTTGACGACAGTTGGACAAATATGGCATCAATCAGCATCAGCAGTATGAAGTACGCGAAGCCGAGGGTCCATGTTTCCCTGACGCGTTGGCGCTGGGCTCACGCCCCTCACCAAACTCGCACCCCCAGCATTTTATTTCTGCCAGGTCCAGGATCGCAATCCGCAATCCACCATCAACAATTCCGCAATGGTCACCACCAGCGAACCCGCCCTCACCGTCACCGAACCACCGTCTGTTTACTTTGTCTCTGCACCATCAGCTCGATTCGGGCTCGGCTCAGTTCCCGCAGAGCCTCTGCAGCGCGCAATCGCCCACGCAAACGACCTTGGGCAGACGGTCCATGGACTTCCTCGCCAGCTTCAACTTCCGAGACGAGGAGCCCAGCAGGCTCGACAGCCAGCCGCATGCCTCTATTGAGGAATTGCAGTCGCAGCTCCGTGATGTGTTCAGCGGCAAAGTCAGCGAGACTCGGGCGGAGCGTGTTGCGACAAGGCTGGACCTCGCAGCGGCGGCCCAGTTGACGCTTGGAGTGTCGGAGGGCGATGGCCATGCGCTGGAGGGGCTGAGCAGGCTGGATCCGTCGCTGGGAGGAGCTCAGTCGACGGGCGAGCAGACGGGCCGTGTGGTGCGCGTGAGCGACGCTCTGTTGAACCAGCCGGCCGACGATCCAGTGTTGCAGAGGTCCATTGCCAACCACCTCGTGGCTGCGGTTGGCCAGGTCGATGGAAGTGAATGGGCGGTGCGGGAGGTGTCGCGAGCAACGCAGGACTGGGTCTTTTCGTATGTCTGCAAGGGCTCTATGCAGCACTGGCAGCGACAGCACAAGAGCCAGGTCAAGCCACCGGTTGCTGAATACTCACAGAGAGAGATTGATCCTCTGTTAGCAAGTGAGCATCTGATCCCCCTTCGTTCTGGTAAACGTTCTCCGTGTGCTAACATAGCCTTAGGTCGGCCTGCCTTTGACTGTCGAGGATCGCTCATCATATCCTTTTCTCGAAATAGTAGAGCTATATTCATTGACTATGACCACATCCCCCTCCACCGCACAGTCGCCCAACTCGCAACCTTGTTCAAGCCCCCGCCTCCACGACGCCCTCTCCCTACCGTAGATAAACAGCCTAAGACGCCGAGTGCATCGAGGAAGAAGAGAGATGCCGACAGAACACCGGGTGGCGAAGGCAGCAAGCCGTCGAGGAAGAGAAAGAGGAAAACAGGCGATGCTGGGGCCACGGGAGAACAAGGTGTAATCGATCCTCACGAGGCCGCCGCCGTTGCAAGCCAGCTTCAGTTAGGAGAAGGGAGCGGCAGCTCAACTGGCCAGCAACAGCATGCTCAGGATGTGGCAGCAGCAGCTCAAAACTCCGCCGCAGGGCTACTCACTATCAACGTTTCGCCCGAGGAGGCGGAGCGACGTCGAAATGTCGCCATGGTCATGCTTCAGGGTGCTGGTGTTGATCCAGACTCACTTTCTCCGGAGCAGTTCAACATTTTTGCAAATCAATCCCCGGAGCTACAGAAGGAGTCGCTTAATATGCTGGTTAAGTACGGTGCAGAGCGTCTTCGCATTGTACATCCCGGCAACAAGGAGGGCTCTGCTCCGCCTCCTACCTCAAATCCATCATCTACCCCTGAGACCCAGAGCAACATACAGGGAAGCTCATCTGGCCCGGTCACTACTAATGAATTGGTGCTACAAACGTCTACTCCCACAAATAAGAAGAGTCGAAGGAAGAATAAGGCGGCGAATGGCGAGGGCGAAGAAGCAAATGCAAGCTTAGAAGACGCCGGAGGCGCCAAGAAATCGAGACGAAGGGGGGGCAAGTCGAGAAATGCCTGTGCCCAGTGCAAACAGCGCAGAGTCAAAGTAAGGCAACAAAGAACACATTTCTTGTCTGGTTCGATAGATTTGTTGATGCTAACGGTGTACACTTAGTGTCCGAGAGAAACGCCAATATGTAGCGGGTGTCGTGAGGCGGGTTTGATCTGCGAATATGCCGCCCCCAAACCAAAGAAAGTGAAGTCCAACGCCATTATCACAACAGAAGATGATGAGGATGGGCAGGAGGAAGGTGAACAGGATGAGGCCGAGGCCGAATTACATGATGAAACACTACCAGAAGACCAGCAGCTTCATGAAGATGCGGAGGGTTATCCTGAGCTGCCCGACAATTCTGTACACCACCAATTGCCCATTGGAGATGTGCTGGCCAACAATATGGCTGCTACCGCTACTGACTGGGAACAAAGTCACGTCCCGCACGACTATTTCAACCATACAAACATGGGCGTCTCCGAGGCAGGCTCTTCACAGCCTTCACAACAGAGCAGTATGCCGCTGTCGGATCTAATCCTCCCCCACGGACGCCAGTACTACCCCAACATTCCGGCATCTGAGGTGCAAGACCAGACACAGACGCAGACGCAGACGCTTACACAGCCAATGGCTCATGAACGCATGAAAAAGCCAACCAAGTCGTCAGGAAAAGGGTCTGGGCATAACGTAGCGGCTAGGAACACTAATCAAGAGGATAGACGCGGCTCCTTGAATACCACGGCAGCTTCGGACTGGTCTAATGGCGGCAACCCAGTTACTCAGGCGGCAGCGGTGGTAGCAGCAGTCGTTACATCAATGCAGAACCAGACTCCCCAGGAGCCTACCTACGGAATATCAGACTCATCTGGCCGGAGTAGTGCTTGGCGTTCCACGGCGATGCCCCAGGCGTTGGACAATTCTCAGCAACATAATGTGGCTGCGGCATCACTTCAACGCACTGTTTCGCCCATGAATGTTGCTTCACGAACCGCGAGCAGCCCACGGACGGGCAAGCGCCAGACACGAGGTGCGGTTCACGAGACATCAGCAACAGATGCCTTTCAGAGTCCAGATATGTCGGATCCGAAACAGCAGCAGCAACAGTCAAATGCCCATGGGCAAGGACTACAAGCGCCAGCCCGCATGACTGGGTCTGGGACGTACAACAGCTACGACCGTTATTCTAGTACACGAGCGCCAGAGACGTCTTCAACCGACAGAATAACGTACGAGCCATATTCGTATCAGAGAGATGCGACCAACACCACCTCGTATACGAATTACAGCCACGGTTCACATGCCACGACAACAACGACGGCCGCTGCTAGCATGCAAGCGCCGACGTCAGTCTCTGCAGATCGCTCAGGCTCACATGCTTATGGCTCCTATGCAAACCCCGTGTCCCGAAACACCTCCCATACCAACCAGACATCCCACATGGGACCGAGAGGAAATACACAAGCACAAGACTTTAGTCACAACAACTTGGACTTGACACGTAATTCCCGGCAGAACTTCAACTCCGGACCACAGAGTTCGACGCCCAGGCCGAGCCAGAATGCAGCGAAGCAGGACCGAAACTATCCCGCTTACTCATCGCAGATTCAGCAGCAGCAGCAGCAGCAGAATAATCGCCAGCGTGTGACTCAGCAGCAGCAGCAACAGCACGTACAGCAACCATCCCAGCACCAGGCGTGGTACACCGGCTTCAACGGCCAGTCGGGAACTGGCTTTGCGGCTACTTCTGGGCACGGGTCAAATTATAGCTGGAACATGCCAGGCGATTCATGAGATGGCTTCTGTGACGAAGACAAAGAAAATAACTGGTCGGCGTAGGAGGTGGATTTTTCTTCCATTGATTTTTTTTAATGAGGGAAGCGTAGAGGATCTGGGTTAATGTATACCTTCAGAGGGGGGGTTATACCCGGTTGGAACCGATATCATGGCGCGAATGGAGTTTTTCTTCTCTTCTCAATTTGGTCTTCCCCCCCTTTCCCTTGTTACTTTGGCGTGGCCTGGCTTAAATACGCTGGGGGTGTTATCATATTCAACTGTCTGATAACTATTTGATTTCCCTCTCTTTCCTGCTTCCAAACTTACTACTTGTACATATTCCTTATCTAGGAGGGACAATTACCTCCGTAAGGCAGAGATATCATGAAAGAGATGCAAATGCTGCCGAGGATGAAGATACGAATGAGACTGCCCATTATGGAATTTTTTTTTTTCGGTGTGAACTCGCTTTGTCATGATATTACTATGATGATGCTCTCCCAAAAGTCTAGCTGAAATCCATTTGACCACCCTCCCAGAAACCTTGATGTTGATCCATTATCCCCATCTACCTCATTAAAACCAGTAGAAACGTTGAGTTTCTTGTTCCCAAAGCATCAAGCCAAACCATAACAAAGCAAAGATAATCCAATTAATACATAAGAGGGGAATAATTCATGAGGACCATTTCGTCACTCTTGACTCGTAAACTGTTTTTGTTTCATTCTAATTCTTCTCCTGAGTAATAGGCTCCTCATCAGCCTCCCCAGACTCAGCAAACTTGCTGAGCTTGCGAAGTCTCGCGCCGTAAAAGTACAGCAGCCAAATACCGATGATGCCAATAACACTCAGACCTCCAAGGAGACTCGTGCCCTTTGCAACGCCGAGATTGTGAAACAGCGGGTGCGCAAACAAGACACTTCCACAAGCAAGCGCACTTCTAAAGAAGTCGTTTGCAGCGAACAGACTAGCAGCGTATTTGGGATAACTGAGCGGGATGTACACAAAGATGGCCTGCATGACAATGAAGACTGTAGCACCGTAGATTGTGATGCCAATGGTGGGCACGATCCAGTGGATGGAGGCGCGGGCGGTCCATGCGAAGAGGAAGAGGCCGATGGTGGGGCCGACGGAGGCGGGCAGGGCCGGGATGAGCCGGTCTTCCTGGACGGGCCAGCCGAACTTCTCGATGCGGGGGTTCATCCAGTAGTAGAGGTAGGCGGTGTAGACTGCGACGCCGATGATGCAGGAGACGAGGATGCAGAGGAAGACGAGGCCGACCTGGCCGAGGTTCATGCCGTAGAAGACGGGGTAGACGAGGGGGAAGACCTCGAAGACTGTTGGGCGTGATAAGTTAGTATTTTGTTTTGAGAGGAGAGAAAGATGTTGAGTGTAGCTGAAAGGAGACTTACATGAGTAGTAGATACCGTAGATGATGGCGGTGTACACCTGGACGAACAAGACGGCGGGATCCTTCATGGTAATCTCAAGGGGCTTGATCAGGGCGTCGAGGAAGATTTGGCCGGGGTGCAGGTTGTGCTGGTCAATCTCGCTCTGGGACATGAAGCGCTCGTTGCCGGTAAGCTTGCGCAGGCGGCGGGCGCGGCGGAGCAGGATGTTTGCGCTGCTGGTCTCGGGGAGGAAGAGGAACATGCAGACGAAGACGGGAGCAGAGGCCCAGAGGGACTCGAAGAGAGACCAGCGCCAGGACTCCGCGGGGACGGCGAAACCAGATAGGAGAGGACCCAGGGCAGCTAAAGAATAAGAAAGTTAGCGATGAGGAAAAAAAAAAAAAAGAACAGTATAGGATGAGGGAGGGGATTATCTTACGTCCACAGTAGGCTGCAGCGACCCAGGACATCATGGCATAGGGCAGAGCCATCAGGCTGTACATGTCACCGAGGGAAGCACCGCCAGACGCCAGACACGGCGATCCGAAGAAGCCCTGCAGGAAACGCAGGACCATGAGGCCGGGGTAGTTTGGCGCAAAGGCCGTCGGGATGGAGATGATGACGAACAGGAACATGGTGACGATGTAGACGGGGTTGCGTCCGATCAGCGGGATCTCACTGAGCGGGGAGAAGATGAGGGGACCGATGCCGTAACCCAGGACGTAGATGGACAGACCCAGCGTGGCCTTGATCTCGCTGACGCCGAAGCGCTGTATGATGCCGCCCTCGGAGGTGGTGTAGATGGCGGACGTGGTATAGACGACAAATGTGTACAGACAGATGAGGACGTTGATGGCCAGACGCTTGTTTCTGCTCCAGTTGTACGGATTGTCGGGGTCGTCTGTGTAATACCAGTCGACGAGGATGGCGCCGTCCTTTGTCGTCTGAGGCACGATGGGAATAGACTTGACCTTTTCCAGCTCGTGCTCCTCATCCTCACGAAGCCTCCGCGCCGTCATGTCGCCCAAGTCAGAGTGTTGTACATGCTCGTGTGAGCCACCGTGGTGGTCGTGATGATCTTCTGAATGCCGTGTTCGGGGCTCTGTAGGCGCCTCCTCATCCTTGGGAGCCCGAGATGGGGGTGGAGATGCATCTCGGCGGGTGCTGCCGTTTGACGGGGTGCGTAGGATGCCGCCCGTCTCTTTGCCCTCGGCGGCTGTGGAGGCATCTGATGTAGATGTGTTGTGAGATGTGAGGGGGACGCCGTTCATGAGTTGGACCCAGGGCTCTGGGAGAACGAAATCATCTCTCTCTTCAGGGTACTTGAGATATCGGTTCTTTGTAACCCAGCGAATGAGCTGCCCAATGGCGGCGTCGCGAATGATGTCCGCCATTGTAGATGGGGGATTGCTTGTGTTGGTGATGATCGATACAATTGGACGTAGATGAGTGTGTGTGTGTGTGTGTGTGTAAGTCCGGTTTATGATGTATATGTGTCGATTTAGTCGTCTAGGTAGTTATCGACAAACACCGAGGCCTGATGATTGCTTATGTATGTAAATAAGACTGTGAATTATGAGTGTATCAAGCTGTTTAATAAACAATCAGGGATATAAGAGGATATAAGAGCAAGTTCGTGTAATCTCAAGCTGTTTAATAAACAATCAGGGATATAAGAGGATATAAGAGCAAGTTTGTGTGATCTCAAGCTCTCTCTCTGCTCAGGAGTAGCCAAAGTTTCGGGAATGTCTTGTAGTCTGACTTCCCGGTAGTAAATGGCCACAAGCTTTCCTCTTATATCCCCCCCGATTTGCGTGTCTCCCCAAACTCCATTGCGCAAGTTTGAGTAAAAGCCATTCCGGCTCCACACCAGCTCGCTCTTTTGATCTGTAATCCAGCCGTGTGTAAGAGGTTGTTAGCAAGATCCCGGATGGATTCGCACGGACTCCATAGCTCTGGGACTTTGATGCTCCATCAGCCCCAGCTAGTTTAAACGTGAATGAGATATGGATCCTGCCAGTAACCCATGCCAAGCAAATGCTAAAATGCTGTGCAAGGGGGTGTCAGCGCAAAAACTGTCAACCCCACCGGCTTCTTGCTTGGACATGTGGGATTGTTACAAAGCAAGCATGCATCATAGCATCATCCTAGAGCACGCCGAGTGACGCCGCCCCGAGGATAGTGGCCAAGATGGCAATCTAGCATTCACTCTTTGCTTCGGCCAACGGACTTTTGGGGGGTTAAGCTTAGTAAAACCCGGCATTCGATCGGACACCGGAGGTATTGGAATCCATCGAGGCTGAGGATGGGCGTGAAGAGTTTGCTGCGGGCACAGCTCTTCCCTGAACTGGTCAACACTTTCTCCTAAGCCCGAAGTGCGATTCGGCCATGGAGATTCGAGTGAGACATTCGCCTTTAGGAGCTTTGGAGGCGGGTTGGATCAAGGACCCTGGGGGTGAAGCAGTCAGCTAATTGGCCGACCGGCGAGACTAACAAGTGCCGGCTGGGTTTGCAGTAAAATCAAACTATTCTAAGCGGGAAAAGGGAAAAAAGAAAAAAGAAAAAAAAAAAAAAAAGGTTTGCCGTCTACGGGCAACGAGGCTTACCAACCAGCGACTCAGGAAATCCGAGGGTCAGAACTCAACCTGTCAAGACAAACGGCCTAGCGGGCGGATTCCCGAGGAACTGGGCGTCGGCACTGACAAGAAAATGATGCGCAATCTGGCTTAGGCAGCGGCCCAAGTCTAGTGCAGATGGAGGCAATAGATTGGGTCTTGTTGAGTAATGCAGCGAGATTGGCTTCGGAGTAAGGCGATGGAAGCAGATTGCAACAAGATGCATGCCGGATGCAGGATGACGTGCTGGGGGTCGGTCTAGACTCTAGAATCTTCAGAGTTGCTGAGATAGCCTCGACCCGGACTTTGGAATAATGGACGACGAGAATCAGATACAGATAGGCGATTGCGAGTACTATCAGTTTATCCCTTGACAAATGCTCCAATAGGCTATTCGTTTTTTTCGTAATTCCAGCTCTCAACTCCGAGGCACGTTTTGCCCCCCCCGGTTCTGACCCGAAGATCAACGTCAGATTTTGAAACGCTCAACAATTGAAGCCGCCGAAACTCTGTTTGATCCAGAGAAAAACAGACTTCAAGCTTTGTTCGTATCATACGGCTAATTTGCCCGAATTGGCAAACGATGTTGCAATCAGCGTCATCTTTGCTTCAACCTCCTCCCTTTTCTTCTTCCTCTCTCCTCCTCGCTCTCGCACTCGGTTTCATTTGTCCGCCGCGAGGAAGAGCAAAAGCCGCCAAAAAAGTCAAAAGGCCCAGCATGTGGGCAGTGAAGTCTCTCCTCCCGTCTTCCATCCTTCGAAACAAACAAACCAATCATGACTCCAATCAGATCCCGCTAGTAAGCCCCCGTCCCGTCCAAGCCCAATCGGAAACCGCTTCGTCCAAGCCCAATCAGCAGCCACTCACGCATTAATAATTCCTCCTGGGACTTGTCAGCCACCTGTGACGCTTCGTCGTCCTTCCATCCTTCAGCTCTAGTTCCGTGCCGTTCAAATTCCCTTTCTGAGCATTTGGGTTTCAGAGAATATTCTGATTAGTGACTTCACCGGCGGCAGGGGAGCCACGTTTCTCGCCTTGCCCTGTTGGGTGAGTCCGGCGAGTCACCTCGGAGTGACGATAGGCCGTCCTTTTGTCATCTTTGACTCGTGGGACCCATCGCCGTGATTCGCATTGCTTCTATTGTAAATCTGTACCCTGGTCGCCTGGCCCAGGGCGCCGGTTCCCGTGCCGCCCGATTCTCCCGGGCGTAACATTGGTTGGACATGGCCGGGTTGATTGGTTGGTTTGTTTCTTGGTTGACTCATCTCATCTGGCCCTGCAGATGTTCCCCAGCCGGGCAATACTAAGTCTTGATAGCTGCTCTGAGCTGTTGAATTTTCATCCTTAGGTCCTCGTGCAATGCAATTGCCAGATTAGGAATAATCTCAGTCCTGCATCTGGGCATTGACTCGTCCGAGCTCGTCCAGTGGGAAACTTTTCGCATGTTGCTAGGCTATCGGCACATTGGTGTTAATCTGCCATCTAATCTGCCATTACCAACTGCTCTTTTCTCCTTATAAATGCGACCTCCTTTCTCCGATCGGAAATAGAATCCTCTGCTGATAAACCGTATATCAAAATGACCGAGTCCCTTCACTACGCGAGATGTTGTTGACACACGCTGGTTATCATGATCACATAATGGATGCCTTGTAGACGTACATGACTTCTGGGGATCATCTAGATTTTCACTGCAGCTCCAGTCCGTCGATGGGAAGTTCTTATCAGATCTACATGCGCTCATGGCGTCGTGGTTGGAGTTTTTGCCCTCCACTGCGAGGCCAGTTTCGAAATCCTCTTCTGCTGCAGAATCCTGCGCACACTCTTGGCCGTATCTTCGTCGCCCGTGTTGAGCAGCGAATCCACCACAGGCCAGACCCGACCATCCTCTCTCGTAACCGCCTGCTCGACCAGCACGCTGATCCATCTCAAAGATCGGCTCTTCGTAATCCCGCCGGCCATGGCCTGCTTGACGAATCGGAACGCCAAATCCATCTCACCAACCTCTGCGCACCTCGTAACCAAGATACTAAAAGTCGCCGTGCTTTGAGTCGGGTCGTCATCTTCTGAAACCTGGTCCGCATACTCCTTTGCAAAGTACTTAGCCGTAGCCTCGTCAGCGCTATGGATGATTAGATTCTGTAGCATCCTTGCATTAGGCGGCTCCACGTCACAGAGCGTCGGCAGGTCTCGGTATAGAGATAACGCTCTGGCGCTGCCGTGTGCTTCTGCGATTGATTCGACCACAGCAGCAGCGGCCGCGCGAGGCACAGGACGGGCACGGGCTGCCTCCCGCACCACTGCCTCGGCGTTATCCAAGAGCTCCGGACGGCTTCGGACTGCCTTGTGCAGCGTCCTCGTGTAACCGCGTCCGATCCTTATCCCGTTTTCTGACATGATGGAGAGAGTTCGTATAGCCGCCGCCAGGTCTCCGCTACCGGCAAAGGCTTCGACGACGGCTTCGTAGTGGTAGGGTTGGGCTCTTGTTCGCTGTGACACCACATCTAGTGCTTCTGTGGCAAGCTGTGCATCTGCGTTTCTAGCCGCTGTCCCCAGCACGTTCTCAATGATGCCATCCGACGGCTGCACGAGGTGGTTTTGCACCACTGATAGCCAGCCAAAAAGAGTTCCCGCGTGATGATATGCCTGGCTACACACATCTAAAGCGTAGTATGTCAGGTTGATAACCATGGGGTCGGTGCTGCCGGCGAGATTCTTGCGTCTATAGAGGAGTTGCAGCATTTCATCCAAGAATCCGAGTTTCCCAAACACTAGAATGAAGATGTCGTAGACCCAGGGGTCAACCTTGGCCCCTTGCTCAATCATCTCCGTTAGCTTTGCATACGCCAGCTCGTGCTGGTCGTCTCGTAGCAGTCCTATTGCAACTGTCTGCTTCACCGGCGTGTCGGTTGGAAACCAGTACTCTTGCATAATGTTTCGAATCTCCATCCGCAACACGTAGTCTGGATGATTCATCAACGCTCTCAGGGCGGCGTTGCATAACTCCGCCGTTGGCTTCATCCCCTGCTGCTCGACCATGTCGTCCAGGATTCGGCGCACGCCGTCGACGGAGCCTCGAGGATGAGCCATGGCATCCATGAGACACTCATAGATAAAAGGGGTAATTGGCTGATTCTCGACTCGCATCAGATGCTGTACTAGCTGTACTATCCGTAGATGCTGGTCCACTTCCTGATTGCTGCTGGCTGGCGTCCATTTCCTCACTTCTCGAAGCGAAGCCAGTGCTGCTAAAATCTCTTCTGTTGTGCTGGCTTTGAGTGTCTCCTCTGATGGTGCTGCGGGGGCAAGAAGTCTCGCTCTCCAGGATCTGGGCGTGGCATCTGTGAGGCTGCCATCCTTGATTTCCTCTCTCTGTTGCGCCTCGGGTGCCTGAGAGTCTGACCGAGAAGATTCATGATCTGATACCCCATTCCTTGATGCAAAACTAGAGCCTGTTTCGTAGCATCGCACATGCATTGGCCCTGCCCTGGAAGCACACTGTCGCCATCCCGCTGATCGTGTGCAAGGCAAGCTCTGTCGATGAATCGCCGTTCGCAGAGCCACTCTGTCAAAGGACGGGCACAAACAGCGCCATAGCCCGTCATAAAGCAATTGGCCTCGCTGCATTTCTCAGCTCACTGCAAATCGCAGCTTCAAATCCAGCCAGAGACCGTCCCTCACACCTGTTGTGTCGTTCAATTTGAGAGTAAGAATATTTTGGCGCGGAAAGGTTTCCGACGCTGACAATGTACCTTGTCCGCACAAAGCACGTACCACAGTACTTTTGCAGCCCGGGGTCATGCACATGGCGGGGTTCCCTCCAGAAAGCTTTCTGACTTAGCACATATCCAGCTTCCACTTCGCAGCCTCACGTCCAAAAATAGAGCCACAAACCCTTCTTTATACTCACGCGACAGCTGGCCTTGCTACCGAAAAACGACATACAAACAACTCTCGCGCTCTGCCCAATAGAGGCACAATCACCAATCATGGTATGCCCTTTCCTTGCCCTGTCCGACTCCCTCGTACTGCTGTTAATGCGCATCACCGGCAGCTCCCTCTCGGATTGCTCAACGCCGCCCAGGGCCACCCCATGCTGGTCGAACTCAAGAACGGAGAGACTCTCAATGGACACCTGGTCATGTGCGATACATGGATGAACCTCACCCTGAAAGAGGTTGTGCAGACAAGCCCGGTATGCCTCCATCGACTCCCCCAAAAGACGCAACGCATCTCCCTTTTCTAACATGTAATTACAGGAAGGAGATAAATTCATGCGCCTCCCAGAAGTCTACGTGAAAGGAAACAATGTACGTCCTCACCCCCTCCAGTACACACCGCCAGAGTTGCTCGCGACACAGCAAACTAACGCTCTCCGGGGCTCACCAGATCAAATACCTCCGCGTCCCCGACGAAATCATCGACCAGGTCACCGAGCAGCAGAAGAATCAGCAAGGCGGCGGCTTCCGTGGCGGTCGTGGCGGCCACGGCCACCAGTCAAGAGGCGATCACGGCGGCCGAGGAGGCGGCGACAGGGGACGAGGAGGCCGTGGTGGAGGCAGAGGAGGCCGTGGAAGGGGGCGTGGCCAGTAGAGCAGGGCGCAACGGCGGCGACGGCGACAGCGACAACGATGACGATGACGACGAAATGCATAGAATGTTGAAGGAAGCTGGAGGAAAGCGGGATAGGGGTCATAAAGGCCGTGGCAGTGACGAACGCTATCATGTTCGAATGTCATGCTCGGGCCAGATAAGAAGAAGGATAGGACGAGCTCTTTAAGCAATGTTAACAGCAGCGGGCGCCTACGACGATGAGAGCTCTACACACAAAGAGATTTTTTACGCCAACCGTCAATCTACGAAACCAATTGATACCCAATGACGCGCATGCGCTCGTCACAATTTTGGATACCAAAACTACTGTTGACAGTTGTCAGGTTTAGGGTAACAAATGGAGAAACTGGGCGTTTATACGAGCCGTCAATCGATCACAATGGGGGCATCAGCAGTTGAATGATCAAGTAAAATGTTAGAAATCAATAAAAAACTGTAAGAATTGTGACCTTCTATAGGGTCATTCAACTAATATATCTTACTAGTAAATGTCTCGTAAATCTAATACATCTGCTTCCGATCCATGCCATCATTCCCACGATACATATTAAACGTTGAATCAATTGAGCCTCCTTTTTAGCAAGCAACGCCTCCTTGATTCAAACCCGCCATCCTATTCTAAATGCGGTACCTAATCAAGTCATCATCATTCATGATGCCCTTTAGAAATGGGCAACAGCTACGGCAACCGCCTGCTTGTCGGCGTGTGAAATGGAGACAGAGACCTCCTTGACACCAGCTTGCTTGGCAGCAGCAGCGGCTTCACCATGGAGCTATTGGAAAATGGTTAGCGAAATGCTCTCTCATGAATTCAAGTTAAGTAGAACAACTTACAGTAACAATAGGCGCGCCAGTGTCGTCCTTGAGAATCTCAATGTCCTTCAAGGCAGCGCCAGCTCCCTTACTGGCAACACCAAGAGCCTTGAACACGGCCTCCTTGGCACTCCATCGGCCAGCAAATGAGCTCTGCGGGCTAGGGGCAGTCTTGCAGTAGGCCACCTCTTGGGTGGTGAAGTTGCGCTCAATGAACGTGTCATTGTCAATGTTGAAGGATGGAATATCCTCGACATCAACACCGACGTTGCTGTTCTTGCTCGTGACCTTGTGGGCGAGCGCCTCGATGACCTGCTGCGTCTCCTTGACGGTGACCGCGGGAGTGATCTTCTCAGACTGCTTCATGAAGTTGGCGGCATACTTAAGCTCCGACGTCTTCTTATCCTCGCTGACACGAGCATCAGGGTTCAGCAGCACAGCGCTGAGCTGGTCATCGCTGTAAGGCGCGTTGGCCTTGGAGACAAACAGGGTGTTGCTGATCATTCCATTGTGGAAGTAGCGGTAGGCCTTCTTCTGTCGGGCCTCGACCTTGACGCGGTACGCATCGTAAGTCTTCTCGTCGAGGGTAGCAAACAGGTACTTGGGGTGAACGCCGACTGCCTGGGCTCCCTTCTGTCCGAAACCGAAGGAGGTCAGGGAGAAGGCCTTGACTCCGTCAGTCTGGATGCTACGGCTGGGGTAGACAATCAGGTCGTATTGCTCCATGATGGGGTCAATGTTGTCGGCATTTCTGTTACCGGGGACCAATCCGGAGTTGAGGATTTGCAGGCCACCGTTCAACATCCAAGCACCGGCAGCACCCTTGGGGTGACCAGTAAGGAACTTTTGGAAGACACCCATGATGGCATTGCCCTCGCTTCGGCCAAGGTGACGCAGCTGCTGGCAGATGGCCGCAGACTCGTTCTTGTCGTTGGCGCCAGTGGATGTGCCGTGGAACGAGGCCACCTTGACATCATCAATGGTAAGACCCCAGGTTGCAAGGGCACCTCGGAGAGGAGCGATGCTTGGGTCACTCTTCCAGAAGTTGTTACCCATGCTTCGGAGGAGCTCCTTTGTTTGTCTTGCGGCCTCCTTCTGGATGTGCAACATGCGGTCCTGGGCGTACTCCTTCTCGTCGAATTTACCGCCCTGGGCCTTCATGGCATCAACCTCATCGTGCAGGAACTCCAACTCAGACTCCTCCCACTGCTTGATCAGCTTCTTGCGGCGCTCAATCTGTCGGCGGCGGTAGTTGATATCAAGCAGCGGCGATGGGAACTTGCCAGCATGCTCTCGGGCAGAAGTGAGGACACCCTTGCCAGGCGCAGGGACGGATCGTCCAATCTTGTCGGAAGCGGTGGTGGTAAAGGCAAGGATACCGTGGATCGGGACACCCATGTCCAGAGCGAGCTGGGCAGTCATGATGACCTGGACACCACATCCCTGAGACTCCATGAAACCGTTTCGGGTAGTGGTAGTAGGTCGTGACATTTCACCGGGCGTACGGCCATGGGCAAACTCATCCACACTGTTGCTGGTGGCCTTCATGTTGGCGAACTCATAAGAGCCTTCCTCACCAAAGTCGTCGAAACCACCGACAAGACAGATACGTGCCTTGCCTTCGAGAATAGTCTCCACACCAATGTCGACAGACTCAATAGCAGTAGCACAAGCACCGACAGGTGTCTTGATAGGTCCAGACGAAGAGAGCAGCAACATGTTGACCCACGCAGCCATGGTGTTGATGAAAGACTCCTGCAAGATGTCGTTCTGAAGAGGCTTGTCGAGGAATCGGGCCTTGTGCATGCCACGAAGGGCCGCAGCACCACCCATACCAGAGCCGACAATGTTACCAACCTCAGAGACGTGAACGTACTTGTAGAACTCATAGGGGTCGGTGATACCGGACGACAGGAGAGCCTCGGCAGTCGACACGAGAAGGAACAGGGTGACAGGGTCCACCTGGCTGATGATGTCCTCGGGGACACCATATCGCTTGGGATCCCAGCCAGTCGGGATCTGACCGGCGACGAGTCTGTCAAAGCGCAGAGCCTTGGGGATCCAGAGAGAGGCGCCCTTCTTCACCCGGACAATGTACTCTCCACTCTCGGGGATCTCGAAAATCTCCACCTTGTCACCGTGCTCGCGTCGGAATTCCTCTGCAGTCTCCTTGGAAGCCTCAAAAGGCTCCAGATCCTCTTGAATGACGACCTCGTGGAGCAGCTGCTTCTTGTTGGGGTCATATCCGTCGAACAGCTCGGGCTCGATCAAACGAATACCAGAGTGCTCCAGAATGTGTTTCTCGTACTTCTGCTTGACATCCTTGTCATCGACGGGCTCGCCAGTTTTGGCGTCAACCCAGCCAGCGTAGGGCTTGCCCTTGAGGGGACCGTTGTGGTTCTTGATGAGGCCCATGATCCAGGCCATTTCGATGCAGCCTTCGAGCGAAAACTCGCCGTAGGCCTCCATCTCCCATCGAGTTCGAGAGTTACCCCAGGGACCAACTTCAGCAAAACCGGTCACGACAATGACCTTCTCCAAGTCGACCATGCCCTTCAGCTGGTCGTTGAGAGGGGCCACCTCCGTCTTCCAGTCAGGCAGGTGAGGGAAGTCACACTTGATGTTGGCACGGGGCTCGATGGTCTTCTTCTTGTAAAGAACCTCGGAGTCGGCTCCGTTGACAATGGTGTTCTCGATAGCGCTCTCCTTGGAAACGGCTCTGCGGATTTCGCTAGTCTCCATGATATCCTTGCGGAGCTTGGTCATGGACTCGTTCAGGTTGGGGATGAATTGGAGGCCACCGTTCAAGTCGGCAAAGACGGGCTCTGACTGGCAGAGATCAACAATAGTAGCTGACATCAGGCCCAACAGGTTGAAGGCCATCTCTTGCTGGGAGAAGGTTCGCACGCCGAACGCCTCCACACCCTCAGCAACAACGTTGTTGCCAGACATGAGACCAGTACCACGAGTCCATCCGATAACAGCACCGCAAATGGTGAGGTAGTGGCCCCAGTCCTCGGAGTGCCATCGGTTGAAGAGGGTCTCAAGAGCCAGCTTGGACTCGGAGTAGAGACCATCGTTACCGAAGGTACCATGGTTGGGGGACAGAGGGAGGACGACCTGGGCGGGACGGGTCTCGAAGCCACGCTCAGCCTTTTGAGTCTTGACGCAGCCAAGCATGCGGATCAAGTTGGTGAGCATAATACGGTGAGCCAGCTCCGACTTGGAATCGATGCTATCAATCTGTCGGCCGTTCTCAGGGATGGCAGCGAAGGGAACGATGAAGTCGAGATCCCAGCCGAGACCGGTCTTGGCGTCGTAGATGTAGTTGACGAGGGCCTCCACATCCTGCTTGCTTCCCTGGTTGAAGGGAACGACGACGATTTGCGATCCGCGAGAGCCAAAGCGGCTGTACATGGACTGATAGTATTCGGTTACCTGTCGAGAGAATCGGCTAGTGGTAACCACAACCTTGGCACCTCCGCTGATGAGGCCCTGCAGGACCTCGGCACCAATGGAACCGGCACCAGCACCAGTCATCAGGACATACTTGTCCTGGAAGGTGACACCATCCTTGGCGGCCTCCTCAAGACAGTTGAGGTAGACAGCAGTGAGCTTCTTGCTGTAGTCCCAGCCGTGCAGGGTCTTTCTCTTGAGGTGGAGGAAGGGGATGGTCTCGACTCGGCCCTTGTTGGGGTTTGTGCCCTTGAGGCCCGGCTTTCGGCCCTTGCCATTCTCCTTGGGGAGGATCTGGCTCTCATTCATGGCCAGAGAGCGCAGGACATCTCCGTAAAGGCTCTTGATCTCGAGCTGAGAAGTCTTGGAAATCTTGTGCTGCTGCTTGATCAACTTGTAGATACGCTGCAGGTCGTTTTGCACCTTGGTGCGGTTGCCATACTCGGAAATCTTTCCACCCTCAGCCATCTGCTGAACGTAGTGCTCGAGCTTCCTGCAGCTGGCGCGGGGAACCTCTTCGTAGTTGAGGTTGCCACGAGCGTCCACAGTGGTGCGAGGACCAGTGGGGACAGCAACGTCCTTGTAGACGGGAGAAAGGTTCAGAACGTCCTTGCAATTCTCAATGAGCTGCTGACCAAGCTCCTTGGCCAGCTGGTAAGTCTCACCGCGCTCAGTAGGGCAGTTGTCGATGTGGTACTGCATAAACTCGAGGAGCTTGGGATTTGACTTGTTCATGATGCGAATGCACTGGCTGACAATTTCACGGTCGACGGTCTTGAGCCTGCCAAAGATAATGTCGTAGAACATGGTGAGCGCATCCTGACGAGCCCAGTTCCAAGAAGAGTCGTAAGATCTAGCCTTCAGCGGGCTAAAGACAGGCTCGATGCCAGAAGCGTAGAAGTCGCCGTGCTCGGCAGTCCACAGATCCAGCTGAGCTTGGAGGACCTTTTCTGATTTCTGAGAGTCAATGTGTGCCTTGTCGCCGGCCCGGAGGTCCATCTTGAGGTATCGGGCAAAGAGCTCCAACTGCTGCTTGAACAGGGCGCGCTGGTCCTTGGTGAGAGCATCAATGGCGGCGGGATCCATCATCATGCCTCCCGCACCTCCTTCAGAGCCACCAGAAGCAGCTGCAGATGTCAAGCTGATACCGGCGCTCGCGGCGTATTTCTGGACGATTCCGTCGAGGAATCCCTTGGCCTCACCGTCGTTTCCTAGACGGGCAGCAGGCTCCATGGTCAAGGCCAGCAGCAATGCTCCGTCTTGCCTGCCGGGGCCGAGACCCCATCTTGTTTCCAGATATTTCCTGGCCACTGTGATGTTGAAGCCACCAGGCATCTTGGAGGAGATGAGCCTGGCGATGAGGGATACTGTGTGCTTGCCAAGGTTGCCATCGAAGGTAGCCTGCATAGAGGCGGCGAGCTCGTCGAGAGGCGTATCTTCGGGCTTCTCAGGCGTTGAGCCGAATTCTTTTCCAAGATCACCGAGAATCTCATTTTGGAGAGTGGATTTGCCTACACGCAGTTAGAATTGGCCGGAACAATTTTTTGATTTTCCAAAATTTTTTTGGAGGGGTAGATGAAGAGAGGGGTAGTCAACTCACCTCCAACCAGATCCTTGATGGCCTTGCTAAGAGGCACATCAGCTAGAGACTTCTTGAGCTTCTGTGCAACCAAGGTATGCACAATCTCGACAGCCTGGACAGGCACATCGGGAACCTGAGCTGCAGGTCCAGCGCCGGCAGCGGGAGCGGCAGCAACTGGCGCAGCAGCCGCAGGAGCGCTGGCAGCAGCGGGTTGACTTGAAGGAGCAGCGGATGAGCTGGCAACAGGCTCGGGCTCTTCCTCAACGGGGTCTACATCATAGTAGATCTCCTTGGCGTCTTTGTTGTAGCAGAGGATCTGTCGCTGAACCGACTTGGCGGCGTCGTAGGCTTCATACTTGGATGCCAGTGTGCGCTTTGCCATGACTCCAAGGGTATCTGCGGGGCCGACTTCGACGATGCGCTCGGCTGTTCTCTCTGCCAGGAAGACATCCTGGGTCTCAATCCACCTCACGGGAGAGGCGAACTGGTATGCCAGAAGCTCGACGAGGAGCGTGTGGGCGAGCTCTTGCTCGACTTCGGGACGCATGGTGGCGGTGGTTGCGTCGTAAGGTGGGAAAGGTGATGGATGTTAGAGGAGGGTATCAATTGAGAGGATAGACGGGTAGTCGGAGTCGTCTATCTGACCGCCGGCAGTGTGGATCGCGCTTCTCAACCGAAACGAAACGCCTGCCTGGTGGGATGGTTTAATATTTTGTGCTGCTTGGGCTGCTCGACCAAGTGCTGATGGTGTTTTGGTCCAACTCTCCTACCGTTGAAGGAGAGAAGGGCTTTTGGCAGACACAGGAGATGCAGGACGGCAGCAGAGCGGGATGGTTTGGGATTATGATTAGAAGCGGCCGGAAAAGCTTGATCACAAAACCCGTTCTGGTTCCAATTCCCCCCTCGATGGTTGGACGGATGGAAGGAAGCCAGTGTCTTGATTGTTGAATCCCGACCCACCGCCTGTGGACGACGCTGGCCAAAATATTGGGGGGAGGACAGGCTGCAAGTACCGGGGTACAAAGCAGTGACATGGGCACTCACCCTCCACGCGGTTGCTGCAGGTGCATTGGGCTGCTCAACCATATTCAAGCGCTAAGCCGCAAGGGGTAAGAACCGCTGGAGCCGGCTCTGGGTGCCGTGGCGCTGGTCCCTAGAAATGAAGCCACTCTTGCAGCAGCCAAAAGAATAATTTTCTCTGCATAGCCCTCAGCGGGGCCCGTCATGGTAGCTGGGCCGTACTTGATGCCGTACCAGTACAAGGTGCATGTCCCAAGGGAGCGTCGCAGCCCAATTGATGAGGGGCAGAGCATGTCTCGCAGCAATTGCCCAAGAGTATTGCGAAATGGACGTAAAAATGATCCATCATGGCACTGGAATTCCCTCTCGCCCTGATAAGAGTTCTAGGCTGTTTTCTACGGCCGTTGTCGTATCGATACGGTCTGTCCCCTGGATGGTTTGCGTGCTAAGATAAGCACAATCGCAACCCTCCCACCGCAAAAAAAAGTTTGTTACACCCCGCCACTCCGGGTTGGTCGTGTTTTCGATGGGAAGGGGGGCGGCGAATCTGGCCGCAACGCCAAGTACCTGTACCTGGTCCGTCTCAAAAAGCCACTGGCGATGGAACATCCATCCACCCTCCGGAGCAATGCTTATCATTGAGCCGTTTGAGACAACAGGGAAATGATTCGTTTGGAATCTTTTTTTACTCTATAATGTGTATCTCTGAAGGTCAACGGTGGCCTGATTCGTCCTAGTTTGTGCCAGCCCTTTGGATTCGCCAGGGGCCCCTAAATTTAGCTTGTATGATTCTGGCCGAGATAACCTCATCCAAGAAGCATTACGACGCATAGCTGGTAGCCTCGGAGCGATATTCAGTTGCCTGGCCGTTGCATCTGCCCTATGCTTGTTTTGTCTTGCTTAAGCTGATGATTATCATGGCCGCTAGCGGGCCGCCGGCCTCGATCAGGATCCCATTTCCCTCGGATGTCCGAAAGGAACCTCTATTGATGCTAGTTGAAGCATGAAGCTTCGCGTATGTTGCTCAGTAGCATCCTTGGACAGTGATCCCTGGGGTTGAGGATTACTCAACTGGTGACGACGACTGCTACGGAGAGAAAGAATCAAAGTGTTGAAGCCCCAAAGGAGGATGATTTCACATCACAACCCGAGTTGTTTGTTTACTGATCCTCCCACCGGACGCCGTCTCATCGGCAATTGGGAGCAGTTGGCATTGCCTGTATAGGAAACACGCTTCGCATCCCATCTTAAGTCCATCGTCACTTGGCAAGGCTTGGATCCGGATCCAGGATGAAGAGCACATTTGGATATCAACCGACACACCATGGACATTGGGGAACCCGATTCTCAGCTCGATGGAAAAAGAAACACCCAACTCCATGTGGTGGCTTTTCGCCATCAAGAGGCGGCGTCTTGATCCTCATCCTAATTTCTCCGTGCCTTATCATGATGCTGATCAAGTCTGCCATGCATGGCAATCCATCTCATCGACCAACTGCTGCTATTCTAGATCTCGATTTCTGGCGTTCGTGTATCCGTAACACACACTTTCACCACCAAACAAGACATTGTGTCTGTATCTGAGACAGTGATAGTGTAAGTACATGCTTTGCGTGGCTGCACACACTCAACACTCCTTGCTGCGACATCCCTCCCCAAAATCAGACCCTTGTACCGGTACATTCGGCTGCCCATGGTGGGGTCCAGCCCAGCTGGGGCAAGGGGAAATTCTCGACTTATCCCCAACAGAACTAAAAAAGTTGGCGAGTCTGTTGCAAGCTCCCTCTGTGAGGTCACTTGCGAATGGGCGAGCCTGACCTGGCCCATGTACACGCCGTGTACTTGTTATCCTGTGCGTACCTCCATGGGTGCTAAAGTAGTCGCTTTGTGAATTTTCCATTAGCGCCGCCGCGACTCTGGACGTTGAGCGGCATCTAGACTGTAAATCTCGGCTTCAACCCTCCCCCCTCCTCTCGTCCGGGTTTCCCATCTTTTCCTCATAGTGGTGGCACTGCTCTTCTTCTTTTTCATTTATCTTCATCGTGTTTGCTTGGTGTGGTTCTGCTTCATTGCTCCCGCATCTTCAAGCTTGCCCGCCCTTCCCTTTGCCATTCCTCTGTAAGACTTTGATTCTTCAGGCAACAAATTTTCCTTGTTTGGGTTGGGCTTTGCACACCTCTCGACGTTATTTGCAATTGTAGACAAGGCACGAGAGTGACATTCAGTCTGCTGCCCTAATAATTGTCAATTGCTTCAGGTTTGTCACTCATTGATGCCCATGAAATACAATTTCGAAGAAAATAAACAGCCCACTGATCGTGTTCTACCCCGCAGACTCAACCCTCATTATACCCTCTTCACACCGCCATCATGTACGGTACTGCGACTGGCCCTCAGACGGGCATCTCTACTCCTCGATCCAGTGCCTCTTTGCGACCCTTGACTCTCTCTCACGGCTCTCTCGAAACCTCTTTTCTCGTTCCAACCAACCTCCACTTCCACGCCTCCGAACTGAAAGATCGGTTTGTTGCCAGTCTACCTCCGGCAACCGACGAGCTCGCTCAAGATGACGAGCCTTCATCGACACCCGAGCTAGTTGCTAGATATCTGGGCTTTGTTGCCTCTGAGGTTGAGGAGGGAGAGGATGATGCGGCGGGATCCTACGAGGAGGTCCTCAAGCTGCTGCTCAACGAATTCGAGCGAGCTTACCTCCAGGGGAACGAAGTCCACGCTCTGGCCGCCACTTTGCCTGGAATCGAGTCAAAAAAGCTCGAGGTCATTCGATGCTACTACATTGCCCGCGCCGTCTCAAACCGCACCATCAAGCCTCACGAGTCTGCTCTGTTGAGGGCTGCTGACGACAACTCGGCCAAGATCTACACCATCTTTGGCGGCCAGGGCAACATTGAGGAGTACTTTGACGAGCTTCGCCAAATCTCCAAGACGTACTCAAGCTTCGTCGGAGAGCTCATTGCAAATGCTGCCGAGCTTCTGCAGACTCTCTCCAACCATCCCAGCGCGGAGAAGATGTTCCCCAAGGGGCTCGATATCTTGCAATGGCTACACAGACCGGAGGCCACCCCAGACGTTGACTACCTCATCACTGCACCCGTCAGCTTTCCCTTGATTGGGCTGGTTCAGATGGCGCACTACGAAGTTACCTGCAAGGTCCTGGGTATTCACCCTGGTCTTCTGAGGGAACGCATTGGCGGAACCACTGGTCACTCCCAGGGTATTGTCATGGCTGCTGCTACCGCAGCGGCTGACTCTTGGGATTCTTGGCGCGAAATCACCAGCTCCATCTTGACCGTTCTGTTCTGGATTGGAACCCGAAGCCAGCAGGCTTTCCCTACCACATCCATGACCCCAACCATGCTCCGAGAGTCTCAGGAGCACGGCGAAGGCACTCCTACTCCCATGCTGAGCATCCGCGACCTGTCTCAGGAGGAGGTTCAGAAGCACATTGACGCCACAAACCAATACCTTCCAGCCCACCGTCATATCGGTGTCTCTCTCATCAACAGCCCTCGCAACCTGGTTGTTACGGGTCCCCCCACCTCATTGTACGGTCTGAACTCTCAGCTTCGAAAGGTTAAGGCCCCGACTGGTCTCGACCAGACCCGAGTCCCTCACACCGAGCGAAAGGTTCGATTTGCCAACAGATTCCTTCCCATCACAGCTCCTTTCCACAGCAAGTACCTGGAGGATGCCACCATCATCATTGATGAAGATCTGAAGGATGTTAGCATCGACTCCAGCGCCCTAGGCATCCCTGTCTATGACACCAACACCGGTAAGGACATCCGTACCGAAGTCAGCGGCAACATTGTGCCAGCCCTGGTTCGGTTAATCACACGGGATCCTGTCAACTGGGAGAAGGCGACCGTCTTCCCACAGGCTACTCACATCCTGGACTTTGGTCCCGGAGGTGTTTCTGGTCTTGGAGCCCTGACGAGCCGAAACAAGGAGGGTACTGGCATTCGAGTCATCCTTGCCGGAACCATCGAGGGCACTATGGGCGAACTCGGATACAAGCCCGAGATCTTCGATAGAGACGAGGAGAACGCCGTCAAGTTTGCCATCGACTGGGTCAAGGAATACGGCCCACGCCTGATCAAGACTTCGGGCGGCAGAAAGTACGTTGATACCAAGATGAGCCGTCTGCTTGGTCTCCCTCCCGTCATGGTTGCCGGTATGACTCCTGCAACCGTCCCGTGGGACTTTGTTGCGGCTACCATGAACGCCGGATACCACATCGAGCTTGCTGGTGGTGGCTACTTCAATGCCAAGATGATGACTGCCGCGCTCGAGAAGATCGAGAAGGCCATCCCTGCAGGTCGTGGTATCACTGTCAACCTCATCTATGTCAACCCTCGCGCAATGGGCTGGCAGATCCCCCTCCTTGGCAGACTTCGTGCTGAAGGTGTGCCGATTGAAGGATTGACAATCGGTGCCGGTGTGCCCTCAATCGAGGTTGCCCAGGAGTACATCGAGACTCTGGGCCTGAAGCACATTGCTTTCAAGCCCGGTTCAGTCGAGGCCATCCAGGCCGTTATCAACATCGCCAAGGCTAACCCTACCTTCCCTGTCATCATGCAGTGGACTGGTGGGCGTGGCGGTGGTCACCACTCTTTCGAGGATTTCCACCAGCCTGTTCTCCAGATGTATGGCCGAATCCGCCGACAGGAGAACATCATCCTGGTTGCCGGTAGTGGCTTTGGTGGTGCTGATGACACCTACCCATACATTACTGGTGAGTGGGCCAAGAAGTACGGATACCCTCCTATGCCCTTTGACGGCTGCTTGTTTGGTAGCCGCATGATGGTCGCCAAGGAGGCCCACACCAGCAAGAACGCCAAGCAGGCCATTATCGACGCTCCTGGTCTTGACGATGGAGAGTGGGAGAAGACCTACAAGGGCCCTGCTGGTGGTGTCATCACCGTGCGCTCCGAAATGGGCGAGCCAATCCACAAGCTGGCTACTCGCGGTGTCAAGTTCTGGGCAGAGATGGACCAGAAGATCTTCAACATCCCCAAGGAGAAGCGAGTTGCTGAGCTGAAGAAGAACCGAGACTACATCATTAAGAAGCTGAATGACGACTTCCAAAAGGTTTGGTTCGGCTGCAACAAGGATGGCAAGGCTGTGGACCTCGAGGACATGACCTACGCAGAGGTTGTTCGCCGCCTGGTCGAACTCCTTTACGTCAAGCACCAGTCTCGATGGATCGATGGATCCTACACTCGTCTGACTGGAGACTTCATCCACCGAGTCGAGGAGCGATTCACCACCAAGTCTGGTCAGCCTTCTCTCCTCCAGAGCTACGCCGACCTTGAGGAGCCTTACAGCGCTGTTGATCGAATCCTTGCTAGCTACCCCGAGGCTGAGCACCAAATCATCAACGCACAGGACGTTCAGTACTTCCTCATCCTCTGCCTGCGGCCAGGCCAGAAGCCTGTCACTTTCATTCCCGCCCTTGACGAGAACTTTGAGTTCTACTTCAAGAAGGATTCTCTGTGGCAGTCTGAAGACCTTGACGCGGTCATTGGCCAGGATGTTGGCCGAACCTGTATTCTCCAGGGCCCTACCGCCGCCAAGTTCTCCACTGTCATTGATGAGCCCATCCAGGACATTCTTGACAACATTCACAACTCCCACATTGCGTCTTTGACCAAGGACTTCTACAACGATGATGAGACCACCATTCCTTCCATCGAGTACTTTGGTGGCAAGCTTGTCGAGACGGAGATTCCTCTTGATGTTGAGGGCCTCACCGTCAGCTACGACACTCACAAGAATACCTACCGCCTGGCTTCATCTCCCGCCAGCGCCATGCCGTCGCTTGATTCTTGGCTGTCTCTGCTTGCGGGACCCAAGCGCAACTGGAGACATGCTCTTCTCATGTCAGACGTCGTCGCGCAGGGCCAGAAGTTCCAGACGAACCCCATTCGACGCATCTTTGCCCCTGTCCATGGCCTGTTCGTTGAGATTGAGTACCCCAACGAGCCCTCCAAGACCACTATTGTCGTCAAGGAGCAGCCAAGGCACAACCAGTACGTGGATGTGATTGAGGTCAAGCTGAACGGCGAGAACGAGATCCTCATCAACATGATCAAAGAGACTACCGCCTTGGGAACTCCCGTTGCGCTGCCTCTGAAGTTCACTTACCACCCCGATGCTGGATACGCACCTATCCGTGAAGTCATGGAGGGTCGCAATGACCGCATCAAGGAGTTCTACTGGAAGGCTTGGTTCGGCAATGATGCCTTGGACCTCGATGCCATGGTCACGAGCAAGTTTGACGGAGGCAGCACCACCATCACGGCCGAAGCCATCAACGACTTTGTTCATGCCGTTGGCAACACCGGTGAAGCTTTCGTCAACCGACCCGGCAAGATCATGTATGCCCCCATGGACTTTGCTATCGTGCTTGGATGGAAGGCCATTACGAAGCCCATCTTCCCTCGCACCATTGACGGTGATCTTCTGAAGCTGGTCCACCTGTCCAACGGCTTCCGCATGATCCCTGGCGCCGAGCCGCTCAAGATGGGCGACGAGGTGACGACTACGGCTCAGATCAACGCCGTCATCAACCAAGAGTCGGGTAAGATGGTTGAGGTTTGCGGCACCATCACCCGAGACGGCAAGCCGGTCATGGAGGTCACCTCTCAGTTCCTGTACCGTGGTGCTTACACGGATTACGAGAACACCTTCCAGCGCAAGGATGAGACACCCGTCCAGGTGCACCTGGCAACCACCAAGGATGTGGCCGTGCTGCGATCCAAGCAGTGGTTTACCCTCGACGAGATCCCTAACGAGATCAACCTGCTGGGTCAGACCCTGACATTCCGCCTCCAAAGCTTGGTGCGCTTCAAGAACAAGAGCGTCTTCAGCAGCGTCGAGACTCGTGGCCAGGTTCTGTTGGAGCTTCCCACGAAGGAGGTCATTCAGGTCGCCAGCGTAGACTACGAGGCTGGTGAGTCTCACGGCAACCCCGTGATTGACTACCTTGAGCGCCACGGTACTTTGCTGGACCAGCCGATCAACTTTGAGAATGCCATTCCCCTGAGCGGCAGAACTCCCCTGCAGCTCCGAGCACCCGCTTCCAACGAAACTTACGCACGTGTGTCGGGCGATTACAACCCCATCCACGTGTCTCGCGTCTTCTCGGAGTATGCCAACCTTCCTGGCACCATCACCCACGGCATGTACAGCAGTGCCGCCGTCCGAAGCCTGGTTGAGACCTGGGCTGCCGAGAACGACGTTGGCCGCGTCCGTAGCTTCCACGCTTCCTTGGTCGGCATGGTTCTCCCCAACGACGCCATCCAGGTCAAGCTGCAGCACGTGGGTATGGTGACGGGCCGCAAGATTATCAAGCTCGAGGCCATCAACGCCGAGACAGAGGAGAAGGTTCTGCTGGGTGAGGCCGAGGTGGAGCAGCCTGTGACTGCCTATGTCTTTACTGGACAGGGTTCGCAGGAGCAAGGTATGGGTATGGATCTCTACGGCAGCAGCCCTGTTGCCAAGGAGGTTTGGGACCGTGCCGACAAGTACCTGCTCGACAACTACGGTAAGTCTCGATTGCTACTTTATTTTTTACATAAATGTCTTTTTTTACTAACTGGTTATTTTTAAAGGCTTCTCCATCACCAACATTGTCAAGAACAACCCCAAGGAGCTCACCGTGCACTTTGGTGGCCCTCGTGGTAAGGCTATTCGCCAGAACTACATGGCCATGACCTTTGAGACTGTTGCCGCCGATGGCACCGTCAAGTCGGAGAGAATCTTCAAGGACATTGACGAGAAGACGGCTTCCTACACTTACAGGTCGCCCACCGGTCTCCTGTCAGCGACGCAGTTTACCCAACCTGCCTTGACGCTGATGGAGAAGGCCAGTTTCGAGGACATGAAGTCCAAGGGACTTGTTCCCCGAGACAGCACCTTTGCCGGACACTCTCTTGGTGAATACTCAGCCCTGGCTGCCCTGGCTGACGTCATGCCCATTGAAAGTCTGGTCTCGGTCGTCTTCTACCGTGGTCTGACGATGCAGGTTGCTGTCGAGCGTGATGCCTCTGGCCGCTCCAACTACTCCATGTGTGCCGTCAACCCCAGCCGTATCTCCAAGACATTCAACGAGGAGGCGCTTCAGTTTGTCGTGAACAACATCTCGGAAGAGACTGGCTGGCTGCTGGAGATTGTCAACTATAACATTGCCAACATGCAGTACGTCTGCGCTGGTGATCTGCGCGCTCTGGACACTCTTGGAGGAGTTACCAACTTCCTCAAGATGCAGAAGATTGACGTGGAGGAGATGCGCAGCAACATTGAGGAGGCCAAGGGTGCTCTGCGCGAGATTATCCGCGGATGCGCTGAGGCAACTCTCAAGAAGCCTCTGCCTCTGGAGCTGGAGCGAGGCTTTGCTACCATTCCGCTCCGAGGTATTGACGTGCCCTTCCACTCTACCTTCTTGCGATCCGGTGTCAAGCCCTTCCGATCCTTCTTGCTCAAGAAGATCCACAAGACGACGATTGACCCGTCCAAGCTGGTGGGCAAGTACATCCCCAACGTGACGGCCAAGCCCTTTGCCCTCACCAAGGAGTACTTTGAGGATGTGTACAAGTTGACCAACTCTCCCAAGATTGGAGCTGTCTTGGCCAACTGGGACAAGTATGTCCAGGATGAGGAGTCGACTGGCAGTGAGAGCGGCGGCAGTGCCGATCACGAGGGCGCTGGACTGGCTGCTTAAACGGTGGAAAATAAACGGTGCGACATAGAATGAGTGAGAGCCAGTGGCGTATATGGGGGGAAAGGGTGGTACTACTATATGATTTTTTATTTTGATGGATGGAATGGGAGGCCAATAGATGCCTAAGATTTTCTTTTTCTATTTTATACTAGTGATGAATTTACCATGACAATAAATGTAATGAAAAAATATCTTCTTTTAGTTCTTCATGTTGTTGAAGTTTGAGTGCTGTGTAAGTGATATCAAGGAGCTGCTAGTACTGTCTTGCTGTGAGTTGCCTCGTATTTTGCACGAGCACATCTTGTGCGACAATCAAAGTCGTATGCACTAGACTTGGCCATCCATGCAAGAGTGATTAAGCGATTGGTCCAATGGAAGATGCCATTGCCCAGTCCAGTCATATCGTATCTACAAGATAGAGAAACCGTTGGCCGAATGGAGTTGATACGCACATGCACATACATGAATGAAGCCTTATCAGCTGCATGCCCGCTGACTCAGCACGCAAATGGCGGTGCAAACCGTTTCTGCCAGCGTCGGTCCACGGCGACCGCCGAGCTTAGCCGCGATTTTCTGACAAGTTTGTCCCTTGCATTGGGGGGGATTGTTTGCTATGGACATTTTAGCGCTTCCCCCAAATCCTAATCCCGGGCGCCCATGGGGGGGAATCTTTGGGGGCTTGGGGGAATCTATTTAAGAGCCCCAGCTTCTCGAGAGGGTTTCTGTTCTTTGTTTTTTTGCTGGATTTTGCGGAATTGAAGATTGAATTGCTGACGGTAAGTATTGCGTGTTATTGCTTGTTTGTACGTGATTGCAGTAACATGCAATCGAAGTGCATATGCGGCTGTGGGGCTTGCTGACGTCTTTTGGTCTCCTATTAGTGTTGAAGGGAGGCTGATAAACTAGATAGCTTCATCTTCACTGAGAATCAACAGAGTCAGAACGAAGTTGAGGCCATCTGGAGGCATTGACAAGAGAAATAGAGGGAGCACGAGAGAAGAGCGGGGGAAGAGAGAGAGAGAGAGAGAGAGAGAGAGAGAGAGAGAGAGAGAGAGAGAGAGAGAAAGTGTGTGTGTCTGTGTGACAGAGAGTAACGAAAAAAACACATCACATCATATTCACATCTGCATCAAACAATGTCACCACAGAGAAAGCTGCTGCTGCTGGGCACATTTGTCCACTCCAAGACGCAGCAGGATCTGGATTTCCTGCACAAGGCGGGAATTGCCGTCGACACCCATGGCAAGATTGCGGCCATTGAGCGGGATGCGCACGATTTGAGCGAGGTCAAGGCGCGACTGCTGGCCAAGCTCGGCTGGGACGAGACAGAGGTGGACGTGACGGAGGCGGCCGAGGGACACTTTTTCTTTCCGGGCTTTGTGGGTGAGTTTGAAGAAATACCATCATTATCATTGCCATTCATTGCTGTTGCTGCTGGTGGTGGACATATATGCTGACGACAATCACCACAGACACTCACATCCACGCCTCTCAGTATGCCAACGCCGGCATCTTTGGCAAGTCAAGTCTCCTGGAATGGCTCGAGACATACACATTCCCCCTCGAAGCCAGCCTCAAGGACCTCTCCAAGGCGCGCCGCGTGTATTCTAGATGCATCCGCCGCACGCTCTCCCACGGAACCACAACGGCCGCCTATTTCGCCACCAGAGACGTTGCCGCGACGAACCTGCTGGCCGACCTGTGTCTGTCCATGGGCCAGCGGGCGTTTGTCGGCCGCGTGTGCATGGACAGGCCTGACATGAATCCCGATTACTACCGCGATGCCTCTGCGGGTGACAGCGTGGAGGCAACGCAGCAAGTGATTGACCACATACGCGCCATCGACCCGGGCTTCGATGTCGTCTCCCCCATTATTACGCCTCGCTTCGCCCCTTCGTGCTCGGCCGAGGCTATGAAGGGCCTGGCGGAGCTGCATCGCCAGACGGGCCTCCCCATCCAGACTCACGTCTCGGAGAACCCCGGCGAGATCCAGCTCGTGGCGCAGCTGTTCCCAGAGAGCAATTCATACACTGACCTCTACGACAAGTGTGGCCTGCTCACGCCGCGCACGGTGCTCGCCCACGCGGTGCACATCTCAGAGGAGGAGGCGGGTCTCATTGCCCAAACGAAGTCCAAGGTCTCTCACTGCCCGTGCAGCAACACGTGCTTGACCAGTGGACCTGCGAGGGTGCGGTGGATGTGGGATAAGGGCATCGATGTTGGATTAGGGACGGACGTCAGCGGCGGATACAGCCCTTCGATCCTAGAAGCCGCCAGACAAGCCGCCATGGTGAGCCGGCACGTAGCCATGGCCATTGAGGAAGAGAAGGAAAAGGAGAGGGCCAAGTTGACGGTCGAAGAGGTGCTGTATCTCGCCACGAGGGGAGGAGCTCGATGTGTAGGGCTAGAAGACAAGATTGGAGGTTTCGAAGTAGGCATGGAGTGGGACGCGCAGTTGGTGACTTTGAACGAAGTCAATGACGATGGAGAGGTGCACGACGAAGATGACGATCATGGCTTTGTCGACATGTTTGGATGGGAGACTTGGGGCGATAGAGTGGCCAAGTGGGTGTACAATGGAGACGACCGGAACACGAAGCGGGTTTGGGTCAAAGGAAGGTTGGTGCATAGGCGGAAATGACGAGCATGACGACCAAATCTTATGAAGGAGCGAAAACAACAAAAACGCATCAACATCATGACGAAATGTAACGAAGAAAGACTACAGGGGCGAAAGACACGGGATATAGATTCAGGAGGAGGGAACTGTTAGACTTTTTTTTTTTTTTTTTTTTTTTTTTTTTTTTTTTTTTTTTTTTTTTTTTTTTTTTTTTTTTTGGTTTAGAGAACATTGGATTTCCATTTTCATATATCTAGAGCTTAGAGCGAAATGAAGAAAAACTTGTCAACGTCTGATCAGAATGTCAAAAACACCCTTTTTCGCCCTTCCTCTCCTTTTGCCATGTTGAACAACCCAGCCCCCCCTTCATGTAGCCCCCCCAAAGAAGTCTCGTGGAGCACCAGATTCAACAATAAGCACTCGCTCCTCCAAAAACCAAAGCAATCTCAGAAAAGAAGAAAAGTGACCTTCTCCAACACGTAGATTCAATCTCCGCCGTCCTCGATTCGATTCCAACGCCTCCTCCATCTCCCTCTCACCATCCATAACAAAGAAATCACTCCATATCCTCGTAATTCTCAAACTCCATGTCGAACAACCCAAACCCAACACCTCGATCCCCATTACCCTACTCTGAAGACTCTCGATGTTGCTGCTCACCCTCCTCATCTTCCCTCCTCGCCTCCGCCCTCCGCTTATTCCTATCCGCCCTCTTCTTCGCCTCCTCCCGCTTCTTCGCATCCGCAACCTCCCCCTCAACAACCTTGACCCGTCCATCAATCTCCTTGACAAGCCTCGTCTTGACCCCCGCAGGCACCACGTTCCAGTCTGCCGTGCTTCCCCCCAACGCAAGCACCTTCATCCTAAACCAAGCACACTCCGCCGTCTTCTCATTAAGCAGCACCCTCGTATTATTCAGCGCCTCGAGACGAGCCTGTCTCGACTTCTTGGCCGCCTGATTGTTCCGCTGACGATCAATCTTCTGGTGTTCAGCGGCAATCTCATTATTGCGCATCTCAATTTGCAGACGCTCCGGATCGCTGATTCCATCAGGGAATTTGAGAAAATCCGCTATGAACGGCTTCGGAGGTAAATCTTGGACTTGGGATGGCGGGAGAATCGGCGGGTTGCGTTCCTGAAAAGTGATTTCGTGCTGGAGAGCGTCTTTGCGGCGGGTGTGTTCCGCGGAGGCAAGGCCTTGGGGGATGGAGAGCAGCATTTCGTCCAGAGAGCAGCTTCCCATGCGGAGTGATGGTGAAGTTCGTGAACGGATTGTCTGTGTTCGCGATGGCGGTTGAGATGCCACGCTCATAATCGGAGTTGGAGCTGGACCTGGTGCTTGGAGAGACATTTGTGGGAGATTGTTATATGTCAGCGCTGGATCAGACGCTGTAGAATCTTGAACGTTTATGCCCAACTGCGAAGAAGGTGAAGTGGCTTCACCGCTGGCAGAGTTGAAACCGACAACCAAAGGGTTAGAAGCGGCACCGCGACGTCGCTTCGCCTGCCCCTGAATCGGAGACGAGGGCAAACGAAGCGAGCGTTTGCCGGCAGATGACATTGGAAGTGGTTTTCCTTTGGTATGGTGTATCTTCTTTGTGTGTGTGCCTCAGTCTTCTTCAATACAGGAAAACAAGCAAACAACCCGGTTGCTCCCTAGACCTTAGGAAGCGAAACAACAACAGAGAAGAGATGTATCAGGAGAAAAGTGTAGCGTCCTATCAGAATCCCGTTAACAAACAAAGAAGAAGAAGAGCAAAAGAGATTAGCACAAGCCACAACAAAATGTCGAAAAGAAAAGGCAGTATGTGTAGGCAGAGAGAAACGAAGAAGAAGACGCGTCTCAATCTTTTCTCGTGCCAACCAGGTCTTATTTCCCCGTCTTCCAGTGGCAGAAAGGAGAGTGGAAGCTCCAAGTCTTGTCTGAGCTTTGTGTAGAGGGCATGGTTCTCTGCTGTATAGACGGAGACTTTTCCCCTCTCTCTCTCTCTCTTTCTCTGTGCGTGTGTGGTATTTGGCACTGCGCAAGAAATGGGCAGTTTTCTTTTTTTTTTCTGGGAAACGAGATAATGGTAATGCGAGGCGGTCAAACGAGCAGCTTGCAATGTCGTCGCTAGAAAAAACGGCGGTGATTGCAAAAAGAAACGGTAGTCGAAAAGAAGTGAATGAAGCATGCACAAACTTTTGGAGAGGAAGAGGGAAGAAAAGGGGGGAAGAAGAAAGGAAAGAAAGAGAGTGGGGTTTTGTTTACCTATTGGGGGGTCTTTTTGGAAGAGAGAAACGAACCTCTTTTTTTTCCCTTGTGGTTCACCTTTACTTCACTTCCACTTCACATATACAAATATCTTCTCTTCAACATATATATAACAACACTAGAATGAAGGAGGAGATTAATTATATAAAGGATCTTGGAGCAGGGAAGATAATACTGCCATCTATCCTAACCCTCGAGCACGCTGGCAAAAAAAAAAAAAAGAGAACAATAGAAACAACAAAACCCCCCATCTGTTGCCATCAGGGTGAATCAATGCTACTCTTCATCTCTTCTCCAACCAAAAACTTGCATTGCTTTCGGTTTACAATACGGTCCGTACCACCAAAAAACACATGCTGTCTCTCTTCTTTTCCCTAATTTTGCTTTGCTCTTTGCTTCGACAAATAGACGTATCAAAACACAACATACCTAGGTACGACTGACTACCTTATTGTTGCGGTGAATCCAACCGCCCTCTTTCTCGTCCATGTACCGATTTCTGCTGCCTGGCTGGCTTTGTGTTTGCCCATGGAGGCCACAAACGCAGTGAATAAGTCACAATCCATTTGCTACCAAGACATCTCCATTTGTCTGCACCGCCGCAGCAAAGTCGCTTCCAACTATACAAGCAATCACCTCGACACCTCTACTTCACGCTTTCACCTTGATGTAAAAAGAGAAACTGCACAATCACTTCTGAATCTCGAGCCGAGAGTGTGTCATCACCTAGACATACAATTTGAATTCGAGCCGCTCAGCAAATAACCCACCATCACCAAGATGGGGGAAAGTAACCAAAATAACCTATACCAATATACCAGATAACATGTTCTTGACCAATACACAGATAATGTCATCCTAGAACCAAATGTCTGCCGTACACACCATCACAGGGATATCTTTTCCATCATAACCATAATATGTCGCTCATAATTCTTGCCAGCCTGACCAGGCGCCTCAGTCCGCCCAGACTATCCGTCACAGTATCCAAGAAATGAAAATACCCTCCCAACACCATAGAACCAATTAACCGTAACAGATATTTGCTAACAAATCGAAACGAATATTCATCTGTGCCATAATGTTGAAATGTTGAGCCAGAGGCGACCATCGCCGGGTCGCCCTCTTTGCTATTTATTTTGTTTTGTTTTTTTCCCTTGTCCGTATTGCTCATCTCGTCCGGTTCTTTCGGTACCATTGAGTCATGTCTTCAAAGGGCGAGGCCGGTTCCGTTACCCGTCCATCGATACAACGCAAGGAGTTCTCGTCGTCGTTGCTGTTGTTCAGCTAGATCCTCTGGCACACGACCCCGAATCAGTGCAAGCGCGCTTCGCATGACCTTGCTAAAGTTTCGCTGATATAACTGTTAGTCCTTGATTCACACGAAAGTGTTCCCTTGGGGATGGTAAGACTTACTTGATACTCTGTGCTCAGAGTCACCACACAAGCTTCGTGTGCTCGCACAATGGTCTCACATGCCTTGATGACACTTGGAGACGCTTCAGCTTGCAGCTTGTCGGCGATCAAGAGGAGGAGGAAAGATCCCTGGAGGAGGTAGACACCGTAAAAGAATGGCATAAACTCCAAGCCGGGGTCGAATTCAAGAATCTGGTTGATGGCTTCGGCAGCCGATACCGCGTGGCTCGTTGCCGTCACGAACCCTTCTGATGAAATCCACAGGTCGTCGTCATCCAGAAGATTGATGGGGTCCCATTTATCTGCGAGCAGAATGTGGAGGACATGCATCACATGGGTGCTGTAGGCCACCACGATGCTGGCCTGGATCTCGCTCTCCGTCATGCGGCTGGACGCGTTGGTCCGCACCGAGAGCGGAGACTGCATGTCAGGCACGGCTCCGTTGTCGTGAATCTCATGCTGCTCCTTGTCCTTGGGGGCCATTGGAAGATGCTTTCCAGCGAACCGCTTTAGACTCTCCTCATACATGTCCAGGTGTCGGGAGATCTCAGCGACTTGCTCGTCCCAATCCCGCGCAGAGCGGAACCCGACACCGAATCGCGGGTGGCTCTTTGCGTGGTGAACGTCGACAATCTCGCCCAGGATGGTCATCAGAGACAAGAAGTAGCCAAAGATGCTGCGACCACGGCACTCGTAATGAGCCCCGCGAGCAACACGCGGGCTGTCGCCAAACTCATCCGTCATGGAGCTATCAATGTTGCCTGCATCGTGGCTGCGGAATTTACCCGCTTGCCACTTGATGTCGTCCATAGGGTGGAAGAGATCGCTGCACTCGCTATCAAGGAGAAACAGGGGGCGGTTATAGCAGAGAGCCAGGTGCCTGTCGACAATGTAAACAAGCCACCACGCTCGTCGCCGCTCCTCCCGCTCTTCTTCCGTCACAAAGCGCGTGTTGTTTCTGTTCAAGTCGTGCTCATCCACCTCTTCGTTGATGGCATCATCCTCCTGATTGGCAGGAGGGTTGCCCTGCGGTAGCTCACGGCCAAGCTTAAGCTCCCTGGCGAGAGACCACGCGGCACCCCACCATCGAAGGCTGGCGCCCTTGTACTCGCTAGCGGAGATGACTGTGGCAAGATGCACATAGGTAATGACATCGTCGAGGCTTCCAATGGCTCCAAAGGCACCTGTTTCACCGGCCAGAGAATCCAGGTTCAACGAACCCGGCATGGCAACGCCAAGAACTCCCAAGGCAGCCGCGCCAACTACTGGGCTGGTCTTGGGGGATGGGCTGTTGGTGCCGGTGTGGATCAAGGGTTGAAGAAGTCCCACAGTCAGCTCGAGCAGCTTCTGGCAGACCTTGCTCCTCGCAGAGGGGAGGCTCGTCAAGAAAGACGCCTCGCTAGTCTGGGCTGCCACCCACAGCATGCTTGCAAGCAGCGCGGGCTGGCACCTTCTTGGGTTCGTGGGGTGTAAAAAGGAGCGCTTTCGGAACACGAAACCCAGAACGTATGGAGACATTGGGTGCATTTGCGCGGACGAAGATGAGGAAAAGTAAAGGTCAATCAGATCGCAGGCCAGGGAAAGGGGGAGGATGTTTCCCAAGTGAGGTAGTAGGGGCTCAAGGACGGGGTATCGCAGATCACTCTGCTTGAAGATAGGCTGCGAAAGCTGAAGCTGGAACTGGCCAGAAGGCGAAGCTAGTGAGACTCCCCACGAGGGTGAGCTCCCATTTGCCATGGGGTACTCTTGGATGTGACCGGCGCCGAGTCGAAAATTGCCGTCGCTGCTATAAGTCGCCGGGCTCGGGGCTTGTGTAGCGTAGTTGATGCCCGAATACCCGGGCATGTTGGTCTGCGTCTGGCCATACGAAGGGGCTACCATAACATGCCCATTCATGCCGGGGCTATCATAGTTGTGGTGAACTTCGCCATACGGACCCAGGCCCATTGCAGACGAAGGTTCCAACTGACCTCTGCTCAGGGCAGGGTCAACTCCGACGTGGCCATGATGATCTTCAAGACCATCCATCGACCCAATCGCAGCATGTTGAGACAGCCCATTGTCGCTGAAGGAGCTGACGGAGCCCTCTATGTGACCATGAGGCTGGTCATGGGCTGCTTGGGGAAGTTCAGTACTGCCACGTGAAGACTCACTCTGCTGGCGTAATAGCTTGCGATCTTCTTGGCCATCCTGGGCCTGGCCAGGATGCTGTGCCGCCGCCGCCGCCGCCTGCTGGGCAGCAATATCCTTGCGCGATGCCTTGCCTCGCTTCTTTCTCTCTCGGACATACTCGCAGCCAAGACCGAATTCTAGCAAACTGTTAGTACATTTCTGTGAAGACTGCTTTACTTATGGGAGGGCAAGGAAGGCATCATACCTATGCAATGGGCACAAGGATGTAAACCATCGCACTTTGTACGTAGCTGGTTGCACTGGTCACAGGCGCGACTGATTCTCCTCCTGATTGGCCCAGTGGTCCCTGTGGAATTCTTTCTAGCAACAACAATAGAACCCTGACGCTGCTTTGGCTGTGCCGGGTTGGCCCTTATCATACGCGAGTTTGAAAGCTCTGCGTGTTGAGAAAGGTGTTGCATAGGATAGGGGTGACCGTTGTTGTTAAACGTGTTTACGTTTATTGAGTGGAGATGGGATTGAGATCCATGGTAGTTCGGATCAAAAGACGCCGAGGAGATGTCGGGATACGCAGAATAGCGACGGAGAGGATTAGACAACATTGTGGCGCGTTGTTATTGACACGAAGATGATGAAGAGGATGAACGTATGGTTATTAAGTTGATTATTTTTTTGTTGAGGGCGGGTTGGGAGGAAGGGTACAGCGCGTGCCGGAATAGGAGATGGCTGAACTGTGTAGCCACAAAGCACGGCTCGAAAGCAGGAATGAAATATCAGTCCGAGATGCCTTCAAAGCGATGGCTGCTTGAAACTTGGGCTGTGGTTGCTGGTGCTGGTGCTGGTTTATCCTTTCGATAAAAGCTGCGTTGAGGAGACGGGGCTGTAGCCCTCAAAGGGGAGCAAACCACTATGCAGGAAAATGCGCAGAAAATGCGCCAGGCTCGAGGCCGAGAATTTCCTATAATAATGAAGGCTTCTGCCACAAAAAGAAGGCACCCAATGAAAAATGTGTAGATGAGACGGATTGATTGTTCGTTAGACCGGCATCCTCCAGAGATGATATATTCGGCTGCAAATCAATCGGTCTCTTGACGGAGAACGTGACTCGCGGACGACAGCTCTCACTTGTTGAGCCCGAGGCATAAAGAGGGGAAAGGTAAAAAGGCAAAACCCGGTATCGCGAGCGCGCCTTGACAAGCTACACGGCCGCCAGCCTGGCAATGGCAAGAGCAACAGACAATGACACAGACGAAGCAATGATGACAATGCAGTGAGAGAGGTGACAGTCAGGTCAGAGACTGGGGGGGTGTCAGTTAAAGAATCCAACAAGAGAGCTCCATCATGGAACTAATATATGGGGACGCTCTCAATTTCTATTGCTGTTCGCTTCACGCAATGCACCGGAGGGCCTCCATCAGAACAAGCCTTGTGAGGGCGGCCCCGTAGCCAGGCCTCGCCAGGGTGGGCGAGCAAGGGAAGCCGTCGATGGGGTGTGGAGGCGGAGTTGATGGTGGCCAAGTGATGGTCATGGATTCATGGATGGATGGAGAATGGGATGGGGATGGAGTACCTTGTGGAGGTGGACTTGTGAGTGGAGATGCTGGGGTGCAGTGATGCATTCACAATTGGTGCGCCTCCTTAGGGCGATTGCTATGAGATAGCTAGGGATTTTCGGAGATACTAGTAGCATCATCACGCTGGTGCTTGCCAGCAGGTGTTTCCGTCTTTTTCTCAATTCGAGCTTGTTCCTCTCCATGGCTGCCGGGCCCGCCACATCACGATCGAGAAAAGAAGGGTGAGGGGAGCCGCAGAGTCGCGGCATTACAACGTGGCCGTTGTCAGAGGGGAATTGACGGAGTATTATTGCTTCTTGAACAGGAAGAAACAGAAAGGAAAGAAACGCAAAGGAAAGCGAAGAAAAGGGGGGTTAGACGCGGCACAGAGAGGACTGCCAGGTACTCATCCGCACACCTTTCGTCGTCCAACACGTACTCGTACAGTACAACACAGGTAAAAACCAAAACTGCGACGAGAAACGGAGCATTTTTTTTGAAGCAATCCAGGGTCGGCGAATCGACATACTGTTTCAAGGCCATAGAGCCGCGTCCCTCCGACGTATTTTCCGATGCTCTTCCGTCGGGCAACTTGCGGGTGCCTGTCAGTCTCTCAGTTGTCCCAGGTACATGCATTAGCAGGTTCTGTATGGGCATTGGCAGTCGACGCCACGCGTATCGACCAAGTTTATTGCCATGGTAAGGGCCGGTTTCAGCAGCGAACCATTATGCGGGGTTAGTCGTCGTCGGCCGTCGTGGAGGCGGCTGGAAGGTGTCCAGTTTGCCAGTACCGTACTCGTTACCGTGCCATACCAGCAACCAGCAGGCACTGGCGGCATCCTGGCGGCCATTTTGGCTTGCTAGGCTGGTTGGCCTGGTTCTCGTGCCAGCCTCTTTGTGGGCAGTGGCTTTTGCCTCTGCCGTCCATCAACCGTGGCCTCGGACCTGAGCTCAGCAAGATGGGCAAGTCGGAGGCGTTTCCCAATGGGTCGAGCCATCTAAGCGCTTCTGGAAAGGCGTACAGGGGGGCCATGCGATGGATATGGGGTTGTCCAAGTGGCGCCACGGTTTTTTGGGCTCGCTGCCCCAACCAGACGAACGAAGAACAGGGCGTGCCGGGAAATGACAACCGGGCAAGGGGAGCAAAAGCAGAGGGAGTCGGCGCTCGGAAATGGTCTCCGTTGGGGCTAAGCGAGGAAAAATTTTTGGTATCCCCTCATCTGACTGCATGTTTGATTAGATGGTTGGCATGGCGATCGAGAAGGAATCGAGCAGAAGGAAGAAGATGAAATAGCATCGATCAGATGTTACGATTAAAAAATGAAGAAGAAAACGGTTCACCAAGTTGAGTGATCGGAATTGAAGACCAAAAAAAATGATAAGATTGGGCGAGGAGGAAAAAAAAAAAGCACGGACCTGCGAGGCGCGGAATACGATACGATGTACGAAGCGCACGGCAGTAGGTCAGACTCAACCCTGAGTGTCTTCTTTCGCGGAGAACAAAGCCGTGCGTGCTGCAAAGAGCAGGAACGCTCACGGGAAGTAGCCAAGTAGCTCGCACCTGCCTGCACCGTTGGAGCAAGCATGAGAGGCAGGAGCCAACCAGATGGCGCGGCAGACAGCTTTAATTCGCATGAATGGCCCGTGATTGGTCGGGCGGGCTTTTAGTGCCTGACCATGGCCGCTTTAAAAATCTGCGGCGGCTTGACCTGTTGCTTCGTGACTTGCTGAAGAAAAGCGCAAGTCGCAACAAGTGCAAAGTGCAAGTGCAGGTGCAAAGTGGATTGTGGATGTGGGAAGCGCCAAGGACGCACGCAGGCCCGTGTCATCGCAAGGCCCACTTGCCCTGGTTCGGCACCGTTTCTGCATCGCTGCTTTTTTAGTTGGCTTACTGTAGTACCGTTGTTACTGATTTACCAGCCCGTCAACAGTGTCATAGGGGCAAATCCATGCCATTATCACCAGTATCAAATCCGATGAAGCGGGTTTCGGTATGTGCCTTGCGAAGGTGTTTAGTATCGATTCTAGGCACTAAAGTAAGTGGCCAGCTGCTAATAGGTACTGTACTAAGCTAAGACGATACTCATACTTGTGCCTTGTAAGCCGCATTCTCGGGCCGTCAAAAGATGCAAATACATAGACGTCAGGGTGCGGATAGCAAGGGGGCAATGGTACTGTAGTTTGTGCGCGTCCATCGAAATCGCCAAACGATGGCCATCGCCAATACCAGCGAGTCACAAGATGTACGGCAATGTAGCAGCAGTAGTAATATACATGACGAATTCGCATATATACATGCATGAACAAAAGATCCCCGTCCCGTCCGCCGATCCCCACACTCTGGCCTTGTACAGGCATGTTTCTTTGTTTCCCCGTTGTGTCTTGCCTTGTATTGTCTTGGCTCTGGGTCTCAATGGTCTGTCTGCCTCGACTCGAATCGCCTCCCGTCTACCGTTTCAGCCGTGGAGGATACGGTCGCCATCGCCATCGCCATCGCCACCCCCATTCTTGGGGTCGTAATAGACGGAGTCGGGACAGGTGCTTTTGGCGCCGTCCGGTGCTGAGGCGACAAACTTGCCATCTTGCAAAGAACCCTGGACGTTGAAGTGATACCAGACCTGGTTCAAACTCTTGCCCTCGCAACCCAGGGTCACGTCTGCGCCGTGCTGCTGGGAGAGCGCTGACTGGATGTCCTCCAGGGCATAAGATTTTGAGCCGTCAGGGGTGATGCCGGCATCAGCCAGCCACTGGTAGGTAGGCAGCGTCTTGAACAAGGACACGGTCCTGGAGAAGAAATCGGCAGCTTCCTCGGTGGGGACGTAGTCATCGTAGCAGCCGGGATCCAGCGTGGTGATACAAGTGCCATGTTTGCCCCATTCGTGCTCCCAGAACGATTCGTCATTGCCTTGGTAGTCCTTCCAGTAGGTCTGCATGTAGTGGAGGGTGTCATCGGCACCCATGGCAGTCAAAATGTCAGTCATGTTGGAATATGCCCGGCTGGCATCGCACGTCTGGGGAAATGAACCATCGCAATTGTCCGGCCAGAGCCCATGGATGGTCCAGGAATCTAGCAAGCACCATTAAGCATTCATCCCCACTTTGGGAGGTAATATTGAGTTGCATCGTGCTAGGCTACAGGAAACTACTTACCAGCAGGGCCGGTGGAGGGGTCGGTATCCCAGAATTGAGTCTGAAGCAGCTGACCAGATGGGATGAAGCAGCAAGTGTCGTCGACGGCGGTAGTGTTGTGGCATGAGAGTGGAGTGTTGCTGGCACAAATCCTAGAGGCTGCGGCTGCAACGGAAGCCAGCATGCTCGTAGCCAAAAGAGAAATGGACTTGTAGGAAGGCATTTTGACTGCGGTTCTACGGAAAAGAGCCCCCGGCTTCTGCCACGATGAGCTGCTTTTCTGTCCCTTTTTTTTTTTTTTTTGCTTTCTCGCCTCTCTGGTTCCCTAGTTACTCTCTGCCTGATGAGTTGAGTATCCGATAGATTTGACAAGCAAAGCAACGACGTTGAGGAGTCCTATTTAACATTGAAATGCTCCAAAGATCAGCAAGTATACAATTCCAGCAGAGAAGCGCTGAGGCGATCATTGGACGGGGCTTGTGACGAAAATGGTAGGTGTCATGATTTTTGTCAATCATTGGCGGATGATCGGAAGATCTACCAGGGTAGGTGCCGATTCACATGCAAGCGGTAGACGAAAGAGGCGATTCCGCAAAGGAGAGACTCACTTTGATATAGGTTAATCCGGCAGATGTAGGTTAACTTGATATTGTAGGCAGATGTAGAGAGAGTAAAAAACGGAGAGTGCTTCTCACGAGCTTTATAAATGTCCCAGTGTATATCATGCTGACGTTTTTGCAATTGGCAGTCTCGCTCGATTCGCAAGGTAACCACCATGAAGAGCCAATGCTTGGAATCGTCTTTGCCCGAGCACGACGAGCAATTGGCTTCTTGCCTGTCCTAGTGAAACAAACTCTAGCCATGGGCACGTTATGCACCGACTTTGAGTCTTGTCAATGGCCAAAATCCTGTGACCTAGCGCCCGGAAGAAGCTCCCATTTCAGAAGGTTAATTGGCAGCATATAATGAGATCTGCGGATCGGCTGCGTGTTGTTAGAAAAAGCGTCGCTTGATCTCCCTCTAGCGGTCCAAAGTCGGCAGCTGCGCGGACTCATTCGCTGGCTGCGCGCCGAGGCATTTCAACGGGATGCGGCCAATTGCAATGCATGATGGCAGCAGAGTTTCAGCCCATCTGGCGGCTCTGAAGTCGGCGCATTCACATTGGTAGTCGTTGGAATTGACCGTGTTTCACGGTGGATAAGGTGGGTTTTTTTCGATAGTTGAGGCGCACCGCAACATGGTGTCATGTGGAAGAAATCGGATCCTGGAGCAGAGCGTGTGATGTGATGGATGGGCTGACGGTTTCTCCAGCTCCGACGATTTTCAGCGGCCAATTCAATCCACGCTAGGGCGGTTGTGAAGCGAGCTATCCGGAGTTTTTGAGATGTGAAAGATGACGGGAAATATTTTCTAGTAGCCGATCTGGAGTAACGTGATTGCGGAGATGGTTATGCTTGGCCAAGCATCGAGGCTGAGGTTGACCGTAGAGTAACAAACAAGCAGCAGCAGCAGAAGTAAAGAGGATTGTTTCAATATGTGGTTGGAGCAAGGACGCATTGGACAGCCAACAAACAACACTGATGTCACGTGCGGCATACATATTGCCATCTGGCATGTTCTATATCAGGCAACGGAACACGACGTCTTGACAGTTCCCGAGCACTCGTACGAGAAAGTATCATCAGCATCTTCCATCCGGCTTCTATTGGAGTTGTATTGGGTCGTTGGGTTGGGTACGAGCACATCAGATAACCTCAGCTCAGGGTCGCAGCACTGCGCTGCGGGATATATTACATAACCATTTGCTAGGTTAATTCTCCGTCCGTTTTTCTCAACGGACCCTCGCAACCGTTTACAACCTCAGACTTACACCAACGCCGGCTCGCTACCATTTCGCGCTTCTCCCCCAGGCAAAGCTAAGCTAGAACGGCAGAATGGGAGCAGGGATTCCCACAGCGAGCCCAGGCCGAAAGCAGAGTTTTGATGAGTTTTAGCACTTGGGCTTTGGTAGCATCGCGTGTGCTGAATCTCCCCTCTCCAACTCCAAAGTCGGGGTTGTTGAAAAAATAAATTGCGTTGCGGCGATACACCCTCAACACTTTTCGGGACCTGATTCAATGTTTCCTGCAGGCGGGCCAGCGGCATCACACTTGGACACAATGTCATCGGGAAAAAAGACGACAGATGATGCTACCTTGGCCGCCGACGGACACTTGTACACATGGAGGAGGTCTGAATGCATCAACTCCCCAACCCAGTAAGAGCTGCGTGATGACAAGCAAGAGTAATCGCCTAGTAGTTTCAGTAGTTGATGTTCTGTTTAGTAGACTCTAGGATTAATAGACTATAGGGTAATATAGCTAGTTGAGGGTTAGTTTTCAACTTTTAACTTGATCACTTGATGATGAAGAAGAGGAGGAGGAGGAGGCAGAGGAGGAGGAGCAGTGTCAAAACGTGTCTTCATTTAACGCGAACAACTACCCTGGAACTCAATACGAAGACCCGGACAATAACACTAGGTTTGTACAGTACGAGAGTCGTATTACTATTAGATGCTCCTCCTACTACTGCTGTTAATACTCCTAAATTATATGGGCTCTGCTCGTATGCTATCACGGTACAGTATGAAGCAGGTACGCACTCGGCAGCGTGTAAGCGCGATCAGTCTCTCCCCCCCTGACTCGCGAATACCGGTGACGATAACCGCCACCGCATCACTGCCACGACTGAAATTAAGTCGGGCAGTTAAGATTGGCAAAGAGGGTGCTGTCGATGCCGCCGTGAACACGCAGATACCTCGCAGGGGACCCTGTCCATGCCTGTCGATGCCCTCCTCCGCGCGGTACTCGATACATGACGATGCCCACCTCCCCCGGACTTACACAGACTTCACACACAACCTGGAAGCCTTTTCGGAGGCTCACGATCCATGTACCTCGTAACCAAACGGCTTCCCGCAAGGCACCGGACGGCCCAAAAGTCACTACCACACCTACTCGTACACCATGCAAATAGCGCCGAAATGGGACGCTGGCCCTTTGCCCCTGTTTTCAAGCTCGAGCGAGTTGAGACCTGCATGTGGCCAGGCGGTACTCGGGCCGAACCCCGGAGTTTTGCAGCCAGTGACAAGGCCCCCGACAAAGGCCAAGTCCACCAGCTATTGATCCGCTGCCTATAATGAATTGAGCCTGGAGGGTTGAGTTTATGCATCAAACAAACCCAACGATGCGACGATGCTACGGCCGAGCAGCCTTTATATTGTCCCCAATGCGACCCTGTTTCTGATTTCCCCATGCTGTTCCTACCCCCTAGCCTTGCCCAAGTGCGAGATCTGTCAAAAAGCTGTCACTCCGGAGTACGAGTATATTTCGCACATCCATCTCCAGGTTTTCCCCATTTCCCCATTTCCCCGTTTCCCCGCCATCTGTTCAAAACCCGGTTCACGCCCTGCTTTCTCAAAGGCACGACGAACGGGATATCGTCCGATGTTGCGGAAACAGGATCAACGCGTGAAATAGAAACGCCGACGAGGCAGACTTTTTTTGCCCAAATCTTACCTGTCTCATGTAACTCGTATCATGACAATTTGCCGTTCCAGCCCAATTGAAACCAAACCATCCAGCTTGGCTTCCTTTTTCTTTTTCTCCAGGTCCCCAGAAACGCCACCGCGGGGAAGACGAACCTGGATCGACAAGGAATAAATGCCCGGTATCCCGAAAAAGGGAACGCACAAACAACCTTCAGGGCCGACTCCAGCTTTTGGAGAACCATCGGCAGCTCCTCCGTTACGTCGCTCGTAAGGACAGGAGAATCGGCTCGACTGGCGGACCAAAAGGGGAAAAAAAAAACATCTTTTGTTGTTTTGGGCAGTTCAAATTCGTTTCGTATTTTTGCAAAAAAGAGTCCATCGACATGGTTCTAGACTTAGGCTTTCCCGGCAATTGGCAAAAGGTTAAAGTCAGAAAACAGGCTTAAAACTCCGATTACAAACCAAGGCAGTTGAAAGTGTCCTGATCATCGCGACGAAGATGGAGATGTGATATTATTAAACTTGTTAACCCAACAATTGATACTCCGTAGAGCTCGCGCCCTTCCCTCCCACACCGGAGGAGAGGAGAGGAGAGGTGAGGAGGAGGAGAAGCAGCGAGAGGGAGATCGTCACTCCCAGAGCTGAAGAGCCAATTGAAGCTAATCTACAAAGTACTTGGGGATCAGGCCATGCAATATCGAGAGGTGGCCCATTGGCAATCAAGGGTAAGTCAATGGCCTGCTCATTCCAAGCTGAAGACGAAAAACGCTCATCCTCACCACAATCACCCCATTTTGTTTTGTCGTTGCAATTGTTGATGCCGGCCCTATCCGCACGGCAGACAAAACAAAAAAGAGAGACAGAGGCAGAAGAAGAAGAGAGAGAGAGAGAGGGAGAGAGAGAGAGAGGGAGAGAGAGAGGGACGACACAGAAAGTTGTGTGGGTGTGCTAAATTGACGAGATACTAACCAATTGCCTCTTCTCATAGTTAATCAATCAACCAGCATCCTCCCTTGGTCCGTCTCCAGACGCAGCGAAACCCCACGAACGGCCGAATGAACATTCAAGGACAAACCGTGACGCTGAAGCCGGAGCTAGACCTGGAACTCAATGGCAGTTGCAATGACAATGACATTGACAATTCCCCCCTCCTCTCTCCCCTTATGCGCACGAGTCCATGTGCTTGCTTGCACTGGCACCGCTACTGTACGGCAGACATAACTCCGGCGGGTATCTTATAAACAAGATTTATCTCCTGCGCCTGCGGCCGACAGACTGGGGGTGTGTGTGAGTCCAGTCTCTTCCAAGTTCCCCCTGTCCGTCCGTGGCCCGTCCTGCTGCTTGTGAGGGGACGCGGATGCGGACGCGGACGCCCCCCATAATCTCACCTCTCTTGGGAACGACTCTAATCCACGCCAATCTTTTGCTTGCAGCTCGACAAGCCGCCTGGGTCATGCTCATGCCTCTTAGACCCACGACGACGATGTGCTTCCGTTGTTTTGCGGAGAAGCATCTCCACGGCTCGGCGGCAAAAGAGACAATGAAACTGCCCCATTGCCCCCAGGTAGGCTGAAGACACGGGCATGAATTATGACATGTAACCCAAGCGAATCTTCGGCTGCTGCTTCTAACCCGCCTGTTTGCCAGGTCTCTCCCTGTCTGTTGCCCCATGGGCCGTCATTTTAGCCTGCTGGGACCGTTGCTCCGCTTCTTTTCGCAAGGCATGGCAATACTAATACTAGCTCTGCCTGGGGGAACCTCTTTTGGCTTTCTCGACGAGAAGCTCAGCGACTTCGGCCCATGGCAATGGCCTCTCAATTTCCCTCTGTTTTTATAAGATACGCAAGAGGCCCGACGAGCAGCGGTTTTTAGCACTGGGCCACCGTTTTTTTTTTTACTCGGTTTTGCGGTATGTCATCTTACAAGCCCTTTTTAATTTCAACGGCCCCCTTGTCCCCCAGCAAGAAAAAAACAAGCTCGGTCATCGTTCTCGCTACTCTGCATACACGAACGGTACTGTAAGTTGCAAGGGTGGGGAGGATACAGGTAGACGCCATGAAAAAAACACCACAGAAGCGAGCCAATTCCATCATCTCCTCCCCTTCTACCCGCTGCCGTTCCCGCTCCCGTTCCCCCTTCAAAAGATGTCCGAAACTGAGGGGAAGAAGAAGAAAACCAAGCCCCCAGAAAGCCGAGAAAGAGAAAAGAGACGAATGACCTACTGACCCCATTCTCTCCAGGCCCAGACAGGCAAAACCGTCCCCTCCCCCTGCCTGTTCACGTGTGACTCGGAATGGCCCGCTTCAAAAACGAGAAAGACACCTCCCTCCTTTCCACTAGCAGTACGACGGCGTGGACACATGTGCGGCGGTCCAAATTTATCCCAGCATCGCAAGAACCGGGCCTCCTTCGGCGTCTGGAACCGAGTCCGATATGAAGAAAAGACAAGAATACAGGTAACAAGGCAGGGCCAAGAAAAAAGAGGAGAAGGGCGGCAAGCCAGCCGGAAAGACTCCGTCACGTCAGACACTTCGCTTCGTTTCTCTCTCTCTTCTAAAGCAAACACTAAGAAGAGGAAAAATGAGTTTGCGTTGCGTTTGTCTGTTTTCCGCTTGGCGTCTTTCTTTCTTTCTCTCTCTGTCTTTTAAAAAGGCCAGGGGATGATGACGAAATTGAAGACAAAAAAAAAAAAAAAAAGAAGCGAGCTAAGGAAGGGGGCGAGCGAAAGCGGGCGCATCAAGATCGATAAAGTGAGTCCTTTTTTTCTTCTTCTTTTTCCTTGCAAGGATTGTTGCGATGGCCCCCTGTCTCGATGGGCCGGATCGTCCATTGTCCAAAACCAAAAGACGAATGACGCGATAAAACGACACAGACGACGAAAAGAGGCCGTGAATTGAAGAGGTAAGGCCAATTGTACTTGTTTTTGAGTCGCGCACCTCAAACTTGTAGAAATCATCTCCATCTTCTCCCTCTCTTTTACTTACCCCAATTGAGCGAGCACGCAAACTAGCTGGCCAATTCTACTCTTCTTCCTCGCAATTCATGCCTTATCATGTCATTCTAAATCTCAGTGACATGCTCTCCTACACGACACCAACCCCTTAGTGCCTCTATAGTAGATAGTAGAAAAGGGGAATCAATGCTTTAGACTACATCTGCTACATGTAAGATAACGGCACTACATTCTCCGCCGCTGTCAGCTAAAACGTTACATGGACCGCAAAAGGCCAGCAGTGCGACCAAAAAACAGGGTATCCAGAGTTTTACATGGCTTGGTCCTACAAACTACCATTAATTCACCCAAAATGAAGTCATAATCATACGGGTGCACCTTGATGTATTCCCTCATCCCCCGCTAAAAGAGCCCGCAATCCAAATACAAGCATAACCACATAGTAGTATGTAAACATTACACTTTTGGTGAATTAATGCAGGAAGAGAGAGGGGACAAAAACCCCCGATTTCTCTACTCCAGTCCAGACGGCAACCACGCATTGAGCGTCGTCAAAGACTCAGTAAGTGAGTCAAAGGAGCTCAAGTCCGGATTCTCAACCCCTACACCATCTCCCCGACCATTATTAAACATAAAGATTTGATTTCCAGGTCCTGCCTGCTGCCTCATATCCCAGCTTCCGAAGCTTTGGTGTAGCCGCGCCGAGTCACTCAACAGCCACTCACGGCTGTCCATACCCATATTTGAAGTCTGCGCTTGGGGCTGGTGATGGCCCATGTCCGACGAGATGTGGCTCTGGGCTGCTGGTGACTGTGAGTTCAGAGGAATTCCTAGTTGCTGCGACCATCCCAATATATCTTGCAAATCCATTTGCGAATCTATTTGCGTGGGATCCATGGCCATACCACGCTGATCCGGAAGAGGGTTATTGTTGCCCAAGGACATGGGTGAATCCATGGTCAGCCGCTCCTCGATAGACGTCTGTATTGCCGGCTGAGCTATAGGCTCTGAAGTTGGGTGCCTTGTCATTCCGTAGTCAAGCCTGGGAGCTTGCACTGCCCCTTCATCTGAGGTCCCCGGCGAAATAGGAGCCAAGTTGCTCGATCCAGGAGAGGGAACCTCGGACGTGCTGTAGTATTCAAATCTCTCATCCGTCCGTTTGAGGATTATGTCGGCATCTTCCGGTAGTTCGCATTTCCATTTTCTCGCCAAGACACTGAGAATGCTTAGCGTCCGTCTCGCGCAGAGCCAATCCTCAGCAATCTCTTCCAGATGCCTTAGACCATGGGTTAAATCTCGCTTCGCTGTCTTTTCGGGCAGATTGAGCAGATGGACCGTACATGCGCTGTGTATCATGTAAACTGCAATGTTGCATATCTGTCGGAGATTCCAAGACTTTTTATAAAGTCTCATCAGCTTTGAAATCGCACCGGCATTTGCAGTGCATAGTCGCCTTGGAGATATATGTGATGGCAGAGGTGATGAGGCTGGAGTGTATTTTAAGAAAGGTCTGAAGAGATGAATATATTGAAGGTGGAAGAATGAGCTAATGGAGAATCAAAGTCAGCCATTCCAATATTCCCCTTCTGATTATAGTTGCAAATCGAGGGACAAACTTACAGCATCAGTATCACGTTTGGCAGCAAGCCTTCTTTTGGTTCAAATTCCTTGGGCAGGTTCTTCCGCCATTCCTCAAGTCGTTGATGGAGCTCGCCAAGCTTCTTCAGCTCAAGAGATTTGCTGATAGCCCTCTTTATGTGGCTCGGGTGGTAGAAGAAAACGAGTATGTCGCTGCTGATTTCGCATAGTTTGGACAAATGGAGAGCAACCGCCCGTGTCCTCGAGGGCTGAGCAAGAGAGTCGTCGAACCCTTTATCTGTAAAAGGCGCCCACAGCGCCGCATCTTCGTCAGGGAAGACATCAATTTTGGAAACGGTAAAGGAGTTTCTTGGGAGCTGTGGCAGCCGGCCCAAGTAGTTGGACCAAGTCTTGTCGAATAGGAAACACCCCCAGAAGGTGATGCGCCGGGCATCTATTTCCTCCTCCGACATGTGCTCCTTATCCAAGCCCTCTACTTCGAGATTGAGGCCGATGTCGAGAGCCATTCGGAAGCTCATGCCGCTATAGACCCAGCCCTTGGCCTCTCTTGCACAGCCAGCTTCTCTCACAGACATGAGTGCCAACGCCTGCACGGTCACAAGCCGTGGCTTCTCATATTCGTCATTATCGACAATGAGTCGCTTGGCCTCGGCAAAGAAATGGTCTCCTTTCGTCCTGCTGTCGCCGGGAATGCCAAAGGCACCTGGGATATCGGTGAAGTGGCAGCCGAGCGCCAACATTGCGTTTACTAAGAGCGAAGAACAGTATGCCGTGCCTTGCGCCAAGCCCGCCTTGCCCCTCATGAAATCGCGCCAAAATAGCTTGCGCGAGAGTGTGGTGAAGTATGGGTAGTGATAATTAAAGTACATATTCATGAGATGCATGATGAGTCGTGGGTCGGTGGTCACTCGGGTCCATGACGTGATGGGGTTTTCGCAGATGCCGGGCTCAGAAGGTGAATCGTAATCGATGCCACCGTGGTGAGGATCTCCTAGATAGATGAGATGAGAGGTGCCGCCAATGAAGCGGACGGAGCCATTTTCGAGCCGCAGCTCTCCCATCTTGCCAGCGAGCTCTTGTTCTCCTGAGATGGGTAGGAAAGCCATGGATGCTTCGTCCAAATTCTCGTCAAATTCGTCTTCCTTGGGTTCCTCTTCGCCCATTTGTAAGAGCTCTTGGGCTACCGTGTCGAGATTGTCGCATGTTCGAATTTTGTTTACGACGGCTGGCACCTCTTCTTCTGTGGCATTCAAAATGGCCTCGACAATGATTTGCAGCGTCGAGCTCTGGGCTTTCATGCTGTCCACCTTTTCTCGATACACTCCTTTGCGACGGTGATCCGAGTTGGGGTTGTAGATGCACTCTGTGCCATAGACGCTGGAGCAAGCGGCACAGCTGGGCATCTGGCCATCGCATTTCGACTTGCGTCGCCTACAAGCGACACAGGCGGTGCTGATGCATCTTCGCTTCTGGTTGGTCGGATCGGTTCCCCGACGAGACTTTTTCTTGGTCTGAGCAGCAGGCGTCGAGCCGGCCGAGGAAGAGGCGGCAGTCAGGTCCATGCCCTCCATGGCAGGCGAGGGATGGGGTTACCGCTATGGCTGGAGAGTCGAGATGCGAATTGTGTTGTGTAAGGTGGAATCGTCAAATCGAGCGCTAGCATTGAATGTGCCGGCGCGCGGCGTCACATCGACTCTAAGGTGAGCTTGCAGGGATGATAATGCAGGGCGGAATGGCTCCGGAACGAATGTCTTGGATAAATCGCCCGTGGCTGGTGATTCAGCCGGAAGATGTCGTGATGAGGAGTCGCCCAGCCTTTCAAAGGTCTGGGCAAAGGTCTGGTCAATGGCCTTTTAGTGATTTGTCATGATTCGCCCTGCAGCTGCGATGTTGAATTAATCAAGCAGTCAGTTGCTGGTCTCGGCGCTTCCGGAGGTCGGGAGGCTGTCCGCAGAGTAATGCGGGGAGACTCTTAGATCAGATTGATTCTGCGCAACGGGCGATACGGCGACGCAGCAGGGGGGCAGCTTCTTATACGCAATGGCGAAAATCGCGCTCAATTTGAGGGTGTGACTATGGGGATGGAGCAGAAGAAAAGAAGAGGAAAAAGGCCGGCAAGGGTGTGATGACGAGAGTTGAGTTTGAGGTTCTGGGAGCGTGACTGACGACATGCGCCTCGAGATTGAACCGGCTTCCATTGCTCCATACGGAGCTCAGCCGCCGCAATTCAGCTTCGCAGCCAATCCGGCTTCTGACATTGGTGCTTTGTCAGAGCCTTTCCTGATGCCCTTCATGCCCTGCCCGGGCGGCTCGCCGTAACTCTAGTGGCGAGTTCCGCTAGGTCGGAATGCGGCCGCTGGATCGGCAGAACGGGGTTTTAAGGCTGGAGCGGCTTCTGGAGGCTCGCCCTCTTTTGCCTGATTTAGACCCTCAAACCCTCAACTGTCTGCAGGTCTCGCGGGAGGGCAGAAACACTCAACCGCACTTTGTTTTGTTCAAGCTACCAACTTACCTCTGGTGCCAGGTACTAGGTACCTAGTAGGTACTAATATTCCATCGCGATCAGGGGGTTACGTTAGTACCTGGCCCAGCAAAAGCGCTCACCCGTTCCAAACATCGTGGACGGTTGTTGGCGGGCGTGCCGGCATCCATTCATTCCAAATTCCTGGTTTTCTCTCCCGTAATATCAAACGTAAAAAGTGGACAAATCCAGGGCCTCGACCAAAACTCGGGATTGGCCAGAACAAGTCAAGAGGGATAAAAATCAAAAAACTTGATGGGCTGATGCAAAAAAATGTAGCACGATTATAAAGCAGGGTCTCGTTTCTTCCCCATATTTCATCGCGGAGAATTTAATGCCTTCGGCCAGCGAGTAACCGAAGCGAGCGAGGCAGGCGGAACTGAGCACGGCCTTGCCAGAATTGTACTACAAACTACATCTTTGATGCCCGGTTGGGACTAGCGATGAGGACTATTTGCGGTTTCTTTGAGTTTTAAAGATGATTTTCAAGGTTAATATTTAAATGGCTATCCATTGACCGCTTACGGAGAAGAGGAAGCACATGTGAGCAACACTGGGATGGTGTGTGGAATGTTATAGGCGTTATGAATTATGCGCTTGTGTTACTTCGTATATTGTAGTAGGTACCTAGTAGTTAACATTGAACACAAATAGCGCAAGACAGAGAGGTAAATCAGCGTCGAAAAGGGAGACAAGTTGCGAAAGAGCATCATAAATCAGGATAGTTAGCATTTGTCAAGAGAGAAAAAGCGGTTTTCGTAGTGTTTTACCTATTTGAAACACACACAATCCGTTTTCTAGCGCGCCTCTGTGACAATTGCCTAGTTTGTTTAAACACTCCGCCACGCGAGCGTAAGAGGACATGACTAGCAACTTCTGTTGATAGCTTCCTCATGTGACAACGCATTTGTAGCTCGGCTGCTACCGACCCAATAGCATATTTGTCATCGGCAAGTAACTCGCCTCGGGCTTTGAATTCTGACAAGAGGAGTCATAGCTGCCATGGCAAAGATGCCACTCAATTCATAACAAGCCCCCCCCCCCCCCCCCCCTGAAGGCCGAGCTCGTTCTTCGCCTCGGAGGTACAGGTAGGTATTAATCGAGAAAACATTCACAATCGAGACTCAGGTCTATTCAAGCTCTCATATCATAGTTCCTTTGTATATACTATTACATTGTCAAAGTCTGGGAGGAAACCCAACCCAGCCTCAACTTTTTATCATCATACATAGCCTACATGGACTGTAATCTTTCTCCTTTTCACACTCTTTCGCAGAGTCATACATCATATACACGCCACCCATCCTAAACACTCACTTCTAAACGCCCTTTCTTTAACCTCGCTCCAGGTACCAGTTGTGGGTAAGTTGACTAGTCAAGTAGCTGAAAGGTGTCGGCACCTCGGCCATGCCCTTTCGAGCGACTGGGTGTCGCAAGTAGACGGCAGCGCAAATGCTTGGGTTGACTTCGAGGTAACGGGGGATAAAGGCAAACGCCGACATGTAAGGGCGGGGCCTCCATGGGGTAGCGTATGGTTTCGAGTCGTCAATGGGATTCTCTTCATCGAATTGAAGCAGCTTAGCGAGCTTTCTCATCTCCTCTTTGGATAGCTTAGCATCGCCAATTATCCGCCTGGCCTTGGTCTTTTGCTCATCTGATAGGCCCTCCAGACCCTTCTCAACCTCTCGTTCTCTGTTGACTACTGGCTGCGCCTCGCCCTCCTGTGAGGTGGCTTGGACGGCCTCGGCCTTGGCCTCAGCCCCATCCTCAACCTGGCTTTGAGTCTCACCCTCTCTCAGGTCAAGCTTCTCAAAGCTCTCTCGCATCAGTTCGTGGCTCTTCATTTGTAATTGCAACTCGTCGATTAGTTCCACAACATCCGCCTCGCTCTTCTCAGGATGTGAGAGGAATCGCTTGGCATCTGCTCGGAAGAGACGGAGCTGCTTCTTCTCCTTGGCGCTGAGTTCCTTGGGGTTGTTCTTCAAAATCTTCTTGACATCCTTCAACAAAAACTTCAAGGCCCTGTTGTTCAACTTCCATTGGGCCTCGGGAGTCAATGATCCGGCGTCTTCGCTTGCGGCGGCCTCACCCTCGGCAGCCTCAGCATCAGCTTCGGGCTTCTCGCCTTCAGTCTCCCCCTCAGCAGCGGCCTGCTCAGCGGTAGCATTGCCACCCAGCTTCTTCACAGCATTCTGCAATGCTTTATCCGCCTTCTTTTGTCTCGCCTCAAGGTTCTCGTGAAGTCGCTTGTGCGCATCTGCTGCCTTCTGCACGCCCGTGCCGTACATGACCTTTTCAACGTCCACCTGAAACATGTCGCCGGGGTTCAGCTGGTAAGAGGGGTGAACCATCTGCGTAGTTACGTCAGTACAAGTGATATCCAACTACGCACACCGTAGATATAGCTGTAACAAACCTTTTTTCCATTGACAGTAACGGCTCCGTGGATGACGAATTGGCGTGCTTGTCGGACGCTGCTGGCGAAAAGAGCCCGAAAAACTGCAGTATCCAGCCTCCTCTCCAATGGCGCAAATGTCATCTGCATGTAAGGGGTCATGTTGTTGAATTGATCCGACAGCAGCTTGTTCACATCGCCAAAGAGCGGTCTCCTCCTTGAGCGTTCCTGAGTGCTGAGTGCGGGAACCTTAGAGAATGTCTCGGCCGTAACGTTTGACGTAGTCAGGCCGGAACCACGACCAGCAGCCTGCTCGGAACCGTCATGCGCCGCCAAATACTCTGGTGGCATGTCCACAGCAGAGAGGAGTCGACGGGAGAAGAGCCGCACCCATTTCTTCTCGGGGATATGCTCTCCGTGATACGACCGAGTCTTGGCTTTGGCCGCCCATTTCTGCTGGAAGAAAGTAGGAGTGCCTCGAATTTGGGGTTCTCGGCCTGTCTGGCGGTACAGGTTATACAGGTTGTACTTGTTCCATGATTGTCGCAGTTTCTGTAGGATTTTCAACGTCAGTAACCATAATCCCCGCCATCACACGAGCTCAATTCCCGTGTTGTTACCCGTGACTCTGGCAGTACGACTAATGACAAGATATCTCTAGACTTACAGGACGAGCTAAACTGTAGAAACGGTACGGCTTTCTCATCTTGGCGAGCCGACCGGTGACAATTGCGGCTTGACAAGATCACTGAGGCCGTTATTTAGAGCTCGATATGTGGGTGTCATTTTTTCTGGTGGTGCCACGCAGCCGATGTTCTGCCGAACGGTGTGACGCTCTTGCACCGGCTCACCGAGGCCACCGAGCAGCCACCGAAAGCGGGGCCACTCAACGCGTCCCAGCCCACTTCCCTTAATGAGACGCGTCGAGAGTTTTCTACGTATAACAGAGAGAGTGTTGTAAACTCTAAGCCAATCACTGCTAATACCTGCATTGGATTTGGCTGGTGACTTTCTCGATTTCTTCACTTCTCTTTGTGTATATTTTGAGCGCCTTTTATTTTTCTCAGCATTATACCAATAACATCACCAAAATGCTGTCTGCATCCTCACCAATTACCTTTCCGAGCGACCCCCCGTCACCTCCAGCAAAACGCGCCAAACCTCACGATATTCAATATCCTACACAGAAGCCTCGCGTCACCGGGCCGTTTGTTGACTCCGACTCCGAATCAGACATGGAGAATAGACCCAGAGCAAGCTCTAGATCTCCTTCCAATTCCAAGAGGCGCAAAGTTGAGGTCCAACACGGGCAGAGGCCCCAGATTCCTGTACTTGGAGCTCGAGATGCGAATAGAGATGGCAGTAACAACGTCCTCCCCTTGGAGCTCCCAGAAGGCAACCACACAACAGCCGATACAATTCTCACCGAAGATACGCAGAACACTGCGGCACAATCAGGGCCTCGTTGGTCCCAACCAAATTCACTACTTACTGCTCCAATCTTTGGAAGCCGCTCAAAAACTACTTACAAGCTAAAGACATGTGGAGGAAGTGAGGTCACGATTAGAGAGCGCAAGGAGGTTGTTGCGCAGTCTTACGAATCTATGGTGGCGGCCAGATCGAAAACCAAGGAAGGGCGAGCGAAACGAGACTACTATGGCGTTGATATACACAACCTCATCAACGCAGCGACGAGCGAATTGGCCGAGAAGCAACAAAACCCTCCATCTCCAAATACCAATCAGGCCATTCGATCTATGGAGGCTACATCTATATCCGAAAAGAAACCCAAAAAGACGATGCTATGGACTGAGAAATACCGCGCGAGAAACTTTATGGATCTGTGCGGAGACGACAGCACAAATAGACTGGTCCTACGCTGGCTGAAGAAATGGGATCCTTTGGTTTTCCCGGGAACGGCCAAAGCAAGGCCCAAGGTCCAGAGACGCAATGGCCCCAACTTTCAAGCTGAAGAAGAGAAGCCTCATCGAAAGATCTTGATGCTGACAGGACCGCCTGGACTGGGGAAAACAACGCTGGCACACGTCTGTGCCAAACAGGCGGGCTATGAAGTGATAGAAGTCAATGCCAGTGATGACCGCAGTCGCGACGTCGTCAAGAATCGAATTCGCACTAGTCTTGGAACGGAGAGCGTCAAGAATGTAAGCAATCAAAAGGCCCTGAATGGGCCTCAGAAGGTTGCCAAGCCCGCTTGCGTTGTGGTTGACGAGGTTGACGGCGTGGTAACGGGATCTGGTGCTTCAGGAGAGGGCGGTTTCATCAAGGCCCTGATTGACTTGGTCCTCATTGATCAAAAGAACTCTTCAGGGGTAAACAAGTCTTATGACGGCAAAAAGAAAAAGGGGGACGACTTCCGTTTGATGCGTCCTCTGATTCTTATTTGCAACGACGTCTATCATCCTTCTCTGAGGCCTCTCAGGCAGTCGAATCTGGCCGAGATTATCCACGTCGGTCGACCGACACTGGACACCGTAGTTGGTCGCTTAAAGACGGTATTTGAAAAGGAGGGCATTCCATGTGACAAGGACGCAGCACGCAAACTGTGTGAATCGGCGTGGGGTATGGCCAGCGGCATTGATGCGAGAAGGGGACAAGAAAGCACCGTGCAAGGCGATCTTCGAGGTGTCATGGTCGTGGGTGAATGGGTAGCTTCCCGGTTCAAAGTCTCAAGTCTGAATGACAACCAACGCCTCACCAGGGACTGGATTGAACGAAACATCCTCCAGGACCTTGCTAATGGCTCAGCGGGAGCTCGAGGGCTTGGGAGAGGCAGCGTCAAGGATATTATTTCTCGCCTCTTTCAAGAAGGCGGCGGCTTCCCCAAGCAAGCGCTCAACTTGGCCAAGTCCAAGACGCATCACGAACAGCCAAAAACGGAGCTCGGTTTTGGAGAACATCAAAAGAAATATGCCATGGAGTGTCTTCGGCAGATGGTTGACTCCAGCGGCGAGATCAGTCACATTGTCACAGAGATATTCGCAGAGTATCCAAGCCGTGAGTTCAATGACGATTCCTACCTCTCGAAGCCGAACCAGGCCTACGACTGGCTGTACTTTCACGATGCTTGTCAGTCCAAACTGTACGCCAGCCAGGAATGGGAACTTGCGCCCTACCTAGCGCAGCCTGTCCTGGCCTGCCATCATCTATTTGCGTCACCTATTCGACATTATGCCAACGGCATGGGATCGAACCACAACCAGCGATCTGGCGTTCCGGGAGAAGAAGAAGCCGGCCCTACGATTCCCTTCTCCGGCCCGCGTGCCGACTATCAGGCCTTTGAAGCAGAGAAGCAAACTCGTGCACAGCTGCAAGCACTCCAAGCCCAGCTCAGCCCAACCATGATGCGACTCTTCCGCAGCGCAGAGGACGTGTCGACGGAATTCATGCCCTACCTGGCCCGCATGCTGTCGCCTGATGTGAAGCCTGTTGTTGTCGGCGGCAGCCAGGGCACCACGGCGAGCGTGCGCAAGGAGAGCGAGCGAGCAATGGTGAAGCGTGCGTCGGAAGTGCTCGCTGAGGTGGGTATTGCCTTGCATAAAGGCAAGATTGAGAGCGACGTCGTGTCTAGTCGAGGCCCGCAGTTTGTCTACCGTATGGAACCGTAAGTTTAGCCCCTATTCCAGTCTCTCACCAAACTTGTGTGTATAGAGGTGAACGATCTAACAGCCCAATTCATAGTGACATTGATTCTCTCGCTACCTATGAAACAGCCTCTCTCTTAACATCTCAGCCCCCAACCCGCTTCGCTGTTCGCCAGGTCCTCGACCAAGAACTCCGTCGCACACTCGCTCTCCGTGAGACACAGGCTCGCCAAGCACGCTTCCAAGCCGGACGCGCCACCGGCGAGGGCGAGCTACAGCAGCCGCTCATTCAGTCAACACAGGGCCAGAAGGACGATTCAGCAGTAGTTGAAGACGGGCTGGTGGTGAAAAAGGACTTCTTTGGACGCATCATTCAGGCGCAGCCGCTGGCGGAGGTGACGGGCGGGTTGGCGGAGAAGAAGGCGGCGGGCCAGGAGAAGGTGTGGGTGACGTTTCATGAAGGGTTGAATAACGCGGTGAGGAAGCCGATGACGCTGCGGGAGTTTTTGAGCGGTTTGTGATTTGAGATGGGGGGGGGGGGGGGATGCTGTAGATGGATGAAGTTTTTTATGATATTGGACATTATTCATGTGATGAGGAACATACCAAGTACTAATTAATGCGGAGAGCGCTGAATCACATAGATTATTAGACTTGTGTTTATGGAATATATTTGCTCGTTTATATCATACACCGTCTCGCTCTTGGTCTCCGGCTCTAAGATTATGTATCCAACCATATTCCGCCCTTTCAAATGCCCTTACATTACAGCTTCGCTTTGAGTCTCTGGCTGGGAACTACCAGGGGATCGTACGTAATATGTGACAGCGAATCCACCGGCGTCGAGTTGCTGTGGACAAACAGGCCCCTCGTGTCCAGCAATCCAGGGTGCAAGTCCTCAATCTTGGCACACCCGATGAGCCGCATGTTCATCTCCATCTCGTCCTTGAGCAACTGCATCACGCGCTCCACACCGGCCTGTCCGTACGTGCTCATGGCATACAAAAACGGCCGTCCGATGCCCACGCCCTTTGCGCCTAGACACATTGCCTTGATGATGTCCGTGCCGCGCCTCACGCCGCCATCGACAAAGACGTCAATCTTCTTGTCCAGGCCGTGCTGGCGCAGGACAGGCATCGTCTCGGCGAGGATCTCAATGCCGGAGCGCGCAAAGTCGAGCTGGCGGCCGCCGTGGTTGGACAGCACGACACCCTGGACACCGACCTCAACAGCACGAAGGACGTCCTCGACGCGCTGGACGCCCTTGAGGATGATGGGCATCTTGGTGATGCTCTGGAACCAGGGGATGTCGGCCCAGCTGAGGGAGGGGTCGATGAAGGACGAGATGGCTCGCGCGGCGCCCTGAGTGTTGTCCGTCTTGGTGCCCTTTTGCACGTTACTACCGGAGTCGGTGAACTTGAGACGCATGTCCTTCTCGCGACGGCCCAGCTGCGGCGCATCAACAGTGATGAAGAGGCCCTTGCAGCCGCGGCGCTCGGCGTTCTGGACGATGCGCTTGGTGATGGCGCGGTCCTTGTTGACGTAGAGCTGCAGCCACTGGACCTGGTCGCCCTGGCGGGCGTCGACGAGCTCGTCAAAGGAGCACGAGGCGAGCGTGGGGATCATCTGGATGACGTTGTGGCTGCGGGCGGCGCGGGTGAGCAGCACCTCGCCCTCTGGGTGGCCGAGCTTGCCCAGCGCCGTGGCGGTCACGTAGAAGGGGGCGTCGACTTTGGTGCCGAGCATGGTGGTGGAAAGGTCGATGTTGGCGACGTCGACGAGGATCTGGGGGCGGAACCAGATTCTGTGATAGGCGCTGTGGTTCTCACGCAGGGTCTAAAGGGGGATTGGATTAGCTCGATGGGAGATGAGAGCAGGAGGAAGAAGAAGCAGGACGTACAATCTCATCGTCGGCTGCGCTAGAATAGTATCCCCACGCGGCCTTCTTCATGGTCCTCCGCGCAATGGCCTCAAAGTCGTGCAGGTTGAAGCATTCCGACAGCAGCGGCATCTCCGCTATCCTCTTCTGCCGCTCAACCTCCTCGGGGTCCTCTCTCTTGGCCTCTTGGGCAACAGTGGACATGTCCACGGGCCCTAGGTGCAGAGACTTGTCGAGATACTTGTCGAGAGTGTCCCGGGGGTGAATCGGGTCAAACTCTTCTGTCGCGTCTTTGCCCTAGATGTTGGTGTCAGTAAAGTAGGGCCAATGACATGAGAGGGTTCAAAAGTGAGTGTGCATACGGCATATTTGAGAATGATTTCTTCACCTCCAGGGTGCTCTGATGATGAGATTCCAAGTCAGTAAGTGTTGGATAAACGAAGGCTTCATCCGAGATTGTTTCGTGACATACCTGGCAAGAACTCTGTGACATCGTATGCTTTGCCCTAATAATAGAGAGATCAAGTCAGTCAGAGTCAGTCCACCAGCTCCGTTCATTCGTCTGTTCATCTCATCCAAACCAGCGATCGGGTGAATAACCCACATGAATAATCACCCAACATGACTTTTCGTCATTGTGCTTCGCGACGTCGCTTCCCGTGAGCACCATTTTCTCCCTGTTTGCCCTTTAAATCGAACAAAACTCTTTGTTTCTGCTGACGAGCGAAGATGCCGATGACGTCCCTAAAGCCGATTGGTATGAACGGGATTCCTCAAGCTCGAACCCAATCAAGACAAAAAAGCAAGCACGCCAATTGAAACTATCCAATCGCCCTTTCGCAAACTGCAATTGATGTCCCGCCAGATGATAGTCAAGGATGAAGAAGGGAGAAGGGAGAAAGTCGGTCCTCGCGCGTCGCCTATCGGTTGTCGTCGCAAGATATATGGACTAGATAGGTAAATAGCACGGACGATGGACGATTTATTTGGAGACACATCATTGGCCGTCGGCTAATAATATAGCCACATAGCGACTCGCTGCTTGCGGGGGTGGCTTCCATTGCTCCGCTAACATGGAGGTCCAGCGGCTGGGTCTTCAGGACCTCGCTCACTAACATGAAGCCTAAAACCCCAGACACCAGGCGGTACAGCATCAATTTCGAGTCCTCCTTCCGACGGATGTTTCCATCAATTCAAGACCTAGATATTCAATAGACACTGACCCAAACCACTCACATACAGAGTACCAGCTTGGTCAATAATCCTCCACCGTCCATCTAAGCTCACCAAAGAAATCAATTACTCGTCAACACCCATAAAAGCGGATGCCAAACCCCCCCAGCCCATCTCGTCTCCATTCCCCCTTGCCTGCCCCCCCCAAAAGCCAATGGAAGTGGACATATTTTTGCTTGTTATGGCTCCAGGTCCCCTTTTAGCGGTCGAATTGGACGCCTCCCACTGGCTATTACCTAATATTCCGGGGGACCGAGTTTTTGCGGGGAGACAGACCAACAAGTACAAGTAGTACCTAGCAACAGTAGGTACATGTACTAGTACCGTAGAACCTCGCAAAACTCGACTGTGGAGATCCCCAGAGTTAACCCCTGTTTTCGACAGTAGGCAAGTAATTAGCTAACTTCCTCACGTTGGCATGCCACCATAATAAACAGAACGACCCACAGTCGAGTTTTGCGAGGTAATACGCAAGTCGGGACCAAAATTAACCGGATTTTTTACAACAATCGGCACACAAATTAACCACTACGCACACCACAAAGCTGACAGCTATTAGTGAGAAAAGATGTTCTTATTTTACCATTGTGTGTGTACGCTTGCTTTTTCATCTCCTTTTTTTTTCTGGTCCCCGCTTTGATACGGTAGTTCCGGCCTACGCTTGGCTACTCCGCAGTTTTTCTCCAACTTCAGGGGCCCAAGCTTCACAGCCTGCCTGTTCTTGTCCGATTTTCGGGCTGCTCCATTTAAACCATGGATGGGAATATAGCACATTGTTTACTGACACTTTTGCCCAGTCTCTGTCCAATAACTGCCAGTGAAGTGTAACGCCAAGGTAAGCTACTACTTTATGCATGCTCGTACACGAAGACGAACTACTAAGGCGTATTACAATAGCAGCCAAGCTGTTAGATAGTACTAGGGATTAAGTATCAAGACCATTGGCCCGGCCGTTTGGAATTTCTCGCAATACATTGCTGCCATCCATACCCAAGAACAGAGAATGAAAAGAGAGAAACATATTATTGATGCCATCAGCATACATACTTCTATCCCTTTGCCCGTCTCTTTTACACCCCCCTTCCCTCAGTCACTTTCCGTCCTGCAGCATGATATTGTCCTTCAAACCGCCCCTGTTTCTTCTACGTGTTTTGTAAACCAGGTATTCACATTATCATCCAACCAACTGCCGCGGTCTTCACTAGGCAGATTAACCCATCAACAGCACTGTTGTTCGTTATTTCCATGCATTCAGCCCTGCCCAAGGATCATGTGTCTGCTGTGCTTGAGCTGACCGAGGCTGTGCGCTCTGATTGGGATCATAGTCCTGCTGTCCGAAATGGATAGTTTGCTGAGGCCCCAGCGGAGGAGGGCCCGGGGGAGGTGGTGGTGGGACGAAGCCGGGAGGTACATATCCTTGAGGGGGTTGTTGCTGCTGTAGTGGCTGCTGATGTTGCGCAGGCAACGCTCCATATGTGTTGTAAGCCTGGTGCTGTCCGAAAGATGTCTGTGTTGGCGGCGGTGATTGAGGGCCTCTCATGACGTTCATACTAAAAGAGGCCTGGGTCGGGGGTGGTGATGTCGGACCAGGGTTTCTGCCGTATGTGCTCGGGTTATATACAGGTTGAGAAAATGTGCTTTGAGGAGGAGGGCTGGCGTAGCCAGGAAAGTTCTGCTGGTTTGGTGGCGGCGATGTAGGCATCTGGAACTGCCCCTGGTAGCTATTGCTGCCGCTGCCCTGCCCATACCGAGAGGCCGAGTTTTGTTTCTGCATCAGAGGTGCAGGTGTTGGCCTCTGCGAGGGAAGCTTGGGTGGTGCCGCTGGCTGCCCAGGTTCCATCGACATGCGCTCCATGAGGCCTCGTAGCCGCTCCCGTTCCAACTCTGCCTGTTGCGTCTTGTTCGATGCTCGCTCTTGTTCGATTTGGTTGAGCAGTTGTGCGCCCTCTGACCTCCGGTTGTTTACAAAGGTTTCCACATTCTTCTCAAGACTCTCCACCGTCTCCCTCATCTCCGAATACCAATTCTTTGCGCTCTGCAAGCCAGCTTCCAGATCCAAGAATTCCTGATAGGCGCGCTTATACTTGCCAATTGCCGATAGCCTCTGTCGCTGGATGGATTCGTACTTGCTCTGCTCGGCCCGCACGCGCTTGTCCTGCAGCAAAGTGTTGAATGTGGCTGTGAGTTCCTTCATCAACGCCGACTGTTTGTGGTTGGCCTGGAGCAAACGGTTCTGATGAGGCCTGAACTTTTCCAATTCCTGCTTGAAGAGCTGCTGCTCATAGTTTGCTATTGTCTTTTTGTTAAGGATAAGGACTTGCGAAATGTCGTCGGTGTGGATCTGTTTTCGTTTGTAATCAGTCTATTGCCTCCAAACGACATTGGCGGTATTATGAGACAATCTTCTTACCTTCTCCTTAAGATCCTTGAGTACCTGGTTCCTCTCTCTCTTGATGAGATTGAGTTTCTTGAGGATATCCTCGACCCTTGCAATCTGCTCCACCACCGACGGCCCAGATTCGTCAAAGTCGGCATCGAGCAGGTTAGGCTCGTTTCCGGATGGGCTGACGGCGTTACTACCCCTTCCTTTGGCCTGGGAAACCGCCTTTGAGAAGAGCTGGTCAACTTGCCCATTTGCGACAGCATCCCGCATTTCATCGAACCAGGCTTCGTTCTGACGTAGCTTCGCGGCTAGCTGGCCGTCGCTCCTGCTAGCCTCCTCCAGAGCCTCTCGGTAATTGCGAATATCTCCCCTTAAGGTCGTCGTGAGGCGTGCGCTGGGCTGCTGGCTCCAGTCATTTTCGTACTTGGATCGCATCTTTTCGCACACGCTCTCCTCCATATCTAGCTGCTTGGAGCTTTTATCCAGAGTAGACACTATGGACTCCTTCTCGCTCCGCAAAAAGTCAAAGATGCTCACGGGATTTTCGTGATTGGCAACGTCTTCACACCATTGCCGGAAGTCTTCGTCGGGAAGAATGTCCTGATCGAAGCCGCCCTTCAACACTTGCAACGCCCCCGGGAGTCGTAGATAGTCCAGACTAGCTGCCATTTCGCCGTTGGCAGTGTCCACCTTTTCCGTCTCGGCGCGCACCAGCTTCGCCTTTTCCTCATCGTATAAGCTCGCGGATTCAGTCACCGCCATGGGTACAATCTTGGAGAATAGATCGTGTCCGGTGATGCGCTGGATGTCCTGACCTGCGTAGAGCTCAGACACTGGAATCGGCTTCGCGGCGGGTAGCTTGGCAATCTGGGGCAGGCTCGCTTCCGGGGGAACTGTCTGGTGGTAGATGTAATCGTTATCCTTGACAGCCTCTCGAAGCCGCTCCTGCACCGCGGAGCACTGTCGCTTTGTGATTTCTTGTAGATGAGTACTGCAGTCGGCACCGAGATTGGCATTGGACGGAACAGTGCTGGGGACGCTCTTCGCTAATCGGTCAGCTTCCTTGGCCAGGGCGTCAGCGACCTGGAGTCGTGATAACGCCACACCATGTTGGCCACCCTCATCATCTGCCATTGCCTGATAGTACTGCGCTATGGAATTGAGAAGATTGGCTTTGATCTGCAATTATGTGATTTTGTTTCTAGATTAGCCATCTCGTTGCATACTCGACTCAGAGAATAATGGATGCGAAATGCAGGGTAATTCTTTTCCCCAGCAACTGTGCAGCTTACCTGGACCATTGTCAGCCAGACCTTTTCGAATATGGCCTTTGTGACATTTTCCTGCACACCCTCAACCGCCTGCCCATAGAGATATCCAGCCTGCGATGCCAACTTAGCCAGCAAGCCGGCCTTTTTCTGGTCCTTGACCTGCTTTTCCAAAAAGATCTCCTGCGCCTGGGCAAGCATGAGATGGATCAACGTCTTGACGGTCTCTCGGCTCAGGTCGAATGAAGGAGCATGCAGAAAGTTTTCGTTTATATATGTAAACATGCCGGCGGACGCTTGAAACGAGTGGTAGGCAACTTTGAGTGCGGAATCGTCTTCTCGGTTCTGTATGGCAGCGTGGCCGGAGAGAACAGCCGAAATGTTGAAGATGACGGACGCCTTTTCGAATGCGAGCGAGTACTGCGTCGTAGGCTTGTGGGTGAATGCGTCGAACCTGTTGAGCAGATTTGTAATTAGTATAGCATCTCCCAGACGGATGACGTAAATCGAATATGTTTGTAGCATAGCGACTTACCATGTGAAGGAAATCTTGATGTGCTGCTCATCCACGGGAAAGCGTAGGTCCAGTAGCTCCAGCTGTCCATAGTACCGGTAGAGCATGTCTCTCCCGGTGATGCTCTCCTTGCCCGCACCTCGCATGTCCTGCCTCAGGCGGTTGAGCGTCGCGCACTCCTCGGCATATCGTTCGGGGTCATCGCCGTAGGTGTCGCGGATGTAGGACTTCAAGGGCGTGACCCAGTCGATCTCGTTGGTGGCCTTGGGCGGCGCGGCTATCATGGGGGACTGCGTCATCTTGTGCGACTGGCGGGAGACTCAATGGCCAAGGCTGAGACGGCCAGCAGGTCAGGTCGCATGCGCGTCGGCGGCGCGGAGGACAGAGATCGGCCAGCGGGATGCAGCAGAGCAGTGCGATGACAAAGCTTGACGAGAGGGATATCGAATTGCTGGTTGCTGGCAAGATGGGGAGAGGAGTACGAAGTAGCGGCACAAGTGGCGGAGAGAAACGAACGAGTGGGAGCTGTAAGCAGCGGTGCCGTTTGTATGCCCAGCTGGGGTCGAAGTTGAAGGATCGAGCCCGAGGTCGAAGGTGAAGAGGCTTGCGTAGTAGCCTTGCGTGTCTCGAGCTGTGTCTGGTCTGGTGTGTTGTGTGGAGGCAACGTAAGATTAGTTCGTAGCTGCTACCTAAGCTTGGTGACACCTCTTCCTTTGTATCTCGTGGTCGTTGGATTTGGCTTCTGAAGCGGGGTCTCTGCTGTGAGAGCTACGACAACGACAGAGACCAGAGAGAAGTAATCGGATCGAGACGAGTCGATGGAGATGTGTGTACTTGCTTGATGCACGGTAGATGAGATTAAAATTCAAGGTTGTGAAAAAAAGAACAAAAAGCTTAAAGCAACAAGTGGCTCAGAGGGAGCAGCCAGGCTGGTGCTTTTGGCATGGACGACTGGTGATTTGATTTGCTGGGCTGCTCTGGTGATGCCATTGACGGCTCAGGAATAGCCGCTGGATTGGGTTTGGGCGACGGACGTGGGGCTCGGCGCCTGTTAGGTACTGTTAGGTACTGCTAGACCGCTGTAACCAGAGCCACTGCGGGGCGCTACAGCGGCTGGTGGCTGGCGGGGGCCCCCTGGACCAGCATGAATCAAGCATTTCTTGCAGGTTGCTGAAGACACCACATTGACGGGCCGACATGCACGAGACGGGGAGGCTGAAACAGAAAGAGAAGCATAATATCTATATATATATAAATATATAGATATGGATGGATAGTCATGTTGGTAGATACACTCTCATGACTAGGTTTGGCGGGTCAGAGTGAATTGCCGCTGTCAAATCCTGCCAACGAAACTTGGGCATCAAAGAAACAAGGGTTCGAGTACAAGGATGTTACGAGTATAGCCTCAACTATGAAGATCGTAGACTCGGCCATGGCAACAGCTAATCCAGCAATAGCGCCAGAGGATGCGCTATACTTTTGCTTCTTCTTCTACCTCTTCCCCCTTGCCAATCATGGATCATGTCTCTCAAAGACATCTGCCTACCAGGTACCTAATACTGCTCAGCTTCTTATTCTCAAGCTTCAACTTCACAGTCCCCCTCAGCCCTTCACCGACTCAACCTCAACCTCAACCTCATCACACAACATCATACCTTTATCAACTATCACCTCCTACCCAAAACAACCACTAAACAAAAGCCAAGCTCCATTCACAGATACAAAAAGAGGGGGAAGAAGCAAATCCCCTCTGAGTCAAACACCGTTCCTTTCCTTTCCATCACCCATATCATGGAACCCTCGTGTCACCCAAGCTTATGCGTGTGATTGACCATCTCGCCCCTACCATTGGCCACCACCGCGGCGCTTCCAGTCCACAAGCGCAACCCGCTAAGTGTGTCCCAAAATCTCGTGTCCTCTTGTTTTTTCACGCCTGTGACAAGATAGAGAGAGAAAAAAAAAGGGGCTTCTGCTGCTACTTTCCTTGCCTTGAGAGTTTCTCGCGTAGGGCTATGTTCGCTTGTCCTCCCCCCTGCTTGATGCGACCGAATATGCGGCCGCGCTTCGGCAATGGAGTTTCTGGTAGATGCACGAGATTCGCAAGCATTGGTCGATGATGCATCGATTGTGGCTGAAGCTACGATTTAGGCGCCGCGGTGCATAAATTTCATGAATGGATGGATGGATGGATGGATGGACGGTTAATCAATACCCATTCATTCATTACGGCCCCTGTCTTTTACTCATTACCAAGTATACTTCAAGTGCTTCTCTTTCAACGGCCCTACCAAGGTACCTGTTAAGCAATAACAACAAAAGAAAACAAAGATGACACTTCAAGTATACACACTCTCCGTCCACGAATTCACCTGGAGTCCCCGCTCCGCCATCTCTGCATCCTTCAAAAAGTCCAACGACATCCACACCAGATGCCCCTTGATCTGCGCCAGCTTCTTCTTCGCCTCCTCAGGCGGCATGAACTGGTCGAAAATGTGCCCCGACTTTACGCCCCTAGGCGGCAAATATCGATCGTAATCGTCGAATGTTTTGACTAGCCCTTGTGGTTAGCTTGTGCTACTCGTGCTGTTTCCTTCATTTTCTCCTGATATTTGAGAGCTGTGGGAAGTGTAAACTTACTGTGGTCGTCCGGATCGGCGTGAAAGAGGTGGCGGAAGAGCTCCGTGTTCTTGTCTGCTCGACTCGTCCACAGATCCCACAACTCGTCACCCAGCGGATCCTCTACAAATTTCCAACTCTCATCATTATCGTAGACGTTATTCTCAGGCGCGACACTAGGAGGCTGGGCGTTGATATCATCCTTGGCATCAAAGTCCTGTGGTGGCAAAAGACCGAGATGCTCTCGCCAAAGGAACCGTCGCAAGGTCGTTGCATGATATCCAGCTTCAAACGGCCTTCCGTCCATCGTCGTTCTGACAATGTTGGTGTCTTCCATGACAATACTCAGCTCGCTGTCGTGATTGCCCATCTGGCTGCGGTCGTTGAGGTTGCTTGAGCCGCAAATCACAACTCGATCATCGGCAATGAGCAGCTTGGCATGCACATAGAGCTCCTCCTGGATCCAGTTTTTGATTTCGGACTCTGGGTCTGCCCATGGCTCGTCTTCTAGAGGTTCTTGGTCGGCCATGGCGTGGTGCGCCACAGAAGTCGACGTCTGGACCTCTTCCTTGGGTTTGGCCTTTTCGAAAATCTCCTTTGCCTGCAGTGCCTCATTGCGTCCTTTTTCTTTTTCTTTTTCCTGTCCCATGTGGTTGTCTCTTTCGTTCTCTATCGGATCAGACGTCCCGTGGATTCCATCGCCCATAATCTCTTCAGCCAGAGCTCGCTGGACTTTCTGGTATTTGATGCCCGTCTTCTGCTCCGCTTCATGAATGGCCGGAGTCTTATTCAAGCGGTCATAGGATCTCAAGTTGAAGAAGAAGATGTGTTTAGTGGGGTCGACTCCCTGAGCTTTAACCTGCTCAAAGATGGAGTGCTCTCCTCGGCATATTGACTTGTACTGGTAATCCATGATGGCTCTTGTGCCAGCGGCAGCACTGTCTCGAAGATCGCCTGCAAACCCTGGAACTGCAGGGATGATAATAATGACCCTGAACTTCCGGCCTTCTTTTCCTGCTCTAACCACGGCCTCAACAATGGCCGCGCCAATGGTATTGTGGATTGGGGATTGGTGCTCGCCGGTAGCAGTGATGAAGAATTGATTCTCAATATAGACGTAGTGTTCCGCGGTAGCAATGACCTCTGCATATGCGTTTTGAATGGATCGATCTGTCAGGATCCCGCTGGACCAGTCGGCGCTGGATCTGACGACCTGGGCATTAACAGTGCCTCGACCGAGCAGATTCTTGGTGCTCAGAGGGTTCAGTGGATGTCTGAGATAGTCGCCCTGTGGATATTTTGGCCGCTGTACACCGATCAAATCCTCGTCCTCACCTTCACGACCTTCTAGTATAATCCAGTCGAATCTCTCGTCGCGCTTGTACTTGTCACGTTTGACAAAGTTCCACCGCAAAACGAAATGCTCGGCAATATCATAAACGCAAGGGCCGATGACAGCCATGGAGACGTCATGCCAGGGCATCCGGCCGTAATCTGCCTTGCTGAGTTCGTTGTCTTGCCAATCCTGAACCTTTTGGAAGTCCATGACTCGATTATTGTTGAAGTCCTGACCGGGCCACACCTCTGATTTCACCTCGTCTGGATGGATATCTGACAGCGGGTGATGGTGAGCATCCCATCGCCCAAAGCAGAGATCGAGACCGCCGATGAAAGCAATCGCATAGTCAATGACGATGAACTTTTCGTGGTGAGCCCAGTACATTGTCATATCTGCCGCATTTTCGAGCACATTGTGATCCGGATGCCGCATAATATTGATGTTGTTGTATCCTGGAGTGCCTTCCGGGCAGAGCGCTTGCAGGGCATGTTTGGTGTGTTCGGAATTGCAAGTAAGCGCCGCCTCGACCTCTTTGTAAACAATGACATAGATCTTGACTCCCTGTTCTGCTTTTCGTTTCAGAATCTGGTCGAGCCTATATTCTTGTTTCTGATGTGGCGGCCGCCTCAGGAAGAGCTCTGGCGAGAGCCACCAGTCTTCAATGTAGATGGTTTCTTTGGCCTGTTCCAAAGCGACCGATACCGCCCAGAAGTAATCCCGTCCATCCACATACCACTTGACAAGGTTTCCTTCGCGCTCGGGGAAGTATGACTGGAAACGGTGAGAGGCACAGATTTTGGTTCTCTTGTTGTCGCAGCGAATCTCGTGCGCCTCGTCGTGGCGGTGGTCCCTGTTAAATAGATTGCCAAACTTTCCAATCTGATGTTTCTTGTTTGATACAACTACTTTGGCGTCTTTAAGCTTGGAGTCATGAAGCTTGCCCTTCAAGCTGTCCATTAAGCCATGGAAACCATGTCCACTATGCTGCGCGGGCTTTGGGGCAGCCATCTCGATTGCTGAAAATGATGGAATAAAGCTACTGGTTCGGCCGTAGGGGCTTCGTTGCAAGGATACGAGTGGGAGATGAGCGTCACGGTTTGAGGAGTCGGCCGTTGAAATAAACAATTAAAAGGTCATGAAGCAATTCAATGGTTTTACGAGGGCATGACGACATGGGAGGTTCTAATAAAGCACACAATATACGGAGGTTTATATAGCTGGAATGCTAGCTATGCCAAGACGAGGCCATCAAGGAAGCGGGGGTCCAAGCTCAGCAGACTTTGAACAGATGAGACCATGACGAAGGATCGACCCGAAGAGAGCTAGCTGAACCAACCCTGCACATCATCGGGTAGCACAGCTTTCTTTGAGGGGGGGAGACAGCTGGAGGCAGATGTTGGCGGCGCCACGGGGCTGATATCGAATGACAGCAGAGATTCGTGGCTCCAGATTGGTGAAATGGGCAGCTAATGCAAAGCCAATTTGTGTCAGCTACGTCTATTTGGCCGCATTGATAATGGCCTTGGCTAGCTGTTCAAGTTTTTTTTGGGTTGTGTGACACAGGATAATATTATTTGGCAGGTTTCGGAGGCTGATTGAGTCGGAGGGGCTGCCTTATTGCGGCAGAGGAATAGTGACGTCATGACTATCAAGGACCCTGGAGGTTACCTAAAAGAAAGAAAAGCAGCTGGACGAGGTGACGTAGCCATCAATGCGATCGATTGTTTGCTCTATCTTCTCGGGTCGGCTGTTGATTTAGTATTAAACTAATGGATATGAATAGTGTTAGAGTGTGCGAATGGATCTCATTGTTTGAATTGATGAATCTCGGAAGATCTGAGCTAGCTGCAAGATGCCTCAAGCCATGCGCAAGGCACGTGTGGATGGAGGCAAGATTGGATGGAGATTTACTGTAAATCTTCCAACTTTAACTATAGAAGGGAAAGGGGGAAAGAGGCGATCGCTATACCGCTGGTTGGATTCAGCTCCAGGGACAGATTTCATCAAAACAAGCGATGAACTGTGTGATGACATATATATACGAGTACAGGTTTGATCATAATTCGCATGCGTTCAACTGACGCGTATGTAACAAGATCCCCTGTGAGCCTGACGCTGCACTGCTTGACTGCCTTATGTAAGCCCCCAAGCACTGGTAGCGATCTGGTGAAACCAATGCCATGCCTCTATAAATGCGGAGTACATGCAGATGCAGGAGAGCGGACGTGTTCCAATTGGCGAGCCATCATGTCCAATGTACGAGTAGGTATCTGGTTCAAGCATGGACGGCAGAATACTTTAACAGTATTACTTACACCAAGTGACGTGCATGTACCTACTCTGTACATCTACAATTACCAATTACCAACTACCAACCTCCTCAATCTTCACCGTCTTTATAACAGGTCACTGAATTGACTTCAAGCAGCCAAACCTCGTATATCGAATGGTTGCATGTACTCGTACTTAGCACGTAGGTACCTCTTCGCTGGCTCAGCCACGGAAAGGTACATCCGAACCTGCCCCACAAAACTCCCTGACCCTTGACCCCTTTCTCGCATTCTCCTGAGACACCTGGCCAAAACCCCACCTGAGCCTCTTGCCCCCACCAGCTCCCAAGCACAATGTCGAGCATTCACCGACTTACGACCTGATACTTCAACTTCTCTTTCCTCTCCCCCAGCTTCAATTCGCCTCTGTCCTGTTTTGCCAAACAATCTAGAAGAATTCCAACAGAAAAGAAACCCCAAAAATAATTCATCATGTCTGCTCTTGCCATCCCCGAGGGCGCCACCATCGTCCACACCTTCAAGCAGTCCTTTGTCGACGTGCCCATTGATGCCGAAAAGGGCAATGCCATTGCTACCACCCAGTTCCTCGATGCTGCCGAGTCCCTGACCACCATGTTTGGTAGGTTGCCGCTGCGTCCATACGCTCCAATGCACGGGGAAGAGCTTTGTGTCTAACCATTGTGCTCGTCTAGATGTTCTGGGCTCTGTTGCCTTCTCCCCTGTCAAGAACGACATGCTTGGCAACGTCAAGGTAAGTGTCAAGCTCCTAGGTCTAGCTAGAAGGCAACTAGTCAATTGGATGCGTGTTCAGTAGCTGACGTGTTTCCCTTTGCTTAGAAACTCCGTGAGCGTCAGCTCGCCGCTCCCGCCGAGTCTGAGAACATCCAGGACCTCGTCCGCAACGAGCTCAAGACCAAGAAGCACACTGCCACCGAGGGTCTCCTGTGGCTTGTCCGGTACGTAACCTAACCTTGTCCTTCCGCTTGAAGAGTCGTATCACTAACCATGGACTCCCGAATCAGCGGTCTCGAGTTTACCTGCCTTGCCCTCAGCGCCAACGTCGCCAACCCCTCCGAGGAGCTTGCCGACTCCTTCCGAACCGCCTACGGCTCGACCCTCAAGCCTCACCACAGCTTCCTGATCAAGCCCGTCTTCAGCGCCGCCATGAGCGCCTGTCCTTACCGCAACGACTTCTACACCAAGCTCGGAGCTGACCAGGACAAGGTCTCCACTGACCTGAGGGTCTACCTGGCCGCTCTGGATAAGATTGTTGGCATTCTGAAGGGCTTTGTTGAGAGCAAGGAGGCTAAGTGGTAAATTTGGCTGACATTCAAGCGGCCTTGTTAGCACGTTCTAGTACATATTAGTAATTTTACGAAGGAACGACATGAGGCGAGTATATCTTATTATTAGCTGGGTCAAATATACTAGCGTCTTGAAGATGAATTGAAAGCTGCGTGCCCTTTGATATAATACAACTAAGTGGTATTGTTGAATGCCTAAGAGTGTTGTTACATTTATTCTTGTGATACGTATCTAGCAAGTACTCGGTCGTGGATGAATGCTTTGTCGTACAAGAGTCATGATAGTGCAGCTTTGGCTAAGCTCTGCCTCGGTACTGTACGGATGTAGGCCAAGAAACTGCAAGTCTATGTCTAACGAGAAGCGCACTAATCTGTCGTTCACACTATTTGAGTGTAAAAGAGACTTGGAATTATTGGCCAGCACTATTTGCATCTCGCAGAATACAACATACATAGTAATTCTACTTGCATGATCATCATGACCCAGGAAAACCATGTACAGAGGAACGTGAATATTGTATCGTACGACGGAGAATATTAAGGACCTTGTTGAAATATTGAATTGAACCAAAAATCAGGTCAGAGGTCGCCAATACCTACTTAATCCGAAAGATGTGGTATGAGTCTGTTCATTAACTTGATGTTGCACCGCAAGCTATTACCTGTTATCCATACATATTAAATATATTATTCCATATAGATTCCCACCACCATAGAACAGAGGAAATAAAATAAAATTTAATTATCAACAAATTATTGCAATCAAGTCATCATAAAAATATCCACGCCCATCGCCGCTCAAACGCCGATCCTCGAAATGAGGCTTTCTCCACATCACCATCCTCCAGGTTAGCACCCATCTCACCCATCTCACCAAAGCAATCGCCCATCTAGGAATCCCTTCCAAAACAACCACATCACAGCCATCAACCTCCTCATTAACATCATGTGTCTACATTCCCTCCCCCTCCAACGTGAAGGCATCTCAAAGCCATCCAACCCCAAACCCCCAAAAACCACCCCCCTCCATCAACAATTTAAACAACAACCCCCCTTCAAAATCCTCCGGCACATCTTCCCATCAAGCCATCCCCTTGTCAGCACTCTAATTAACCCGCATTCCTTTCATCAAGTCTCCAAAACTTCTTAAACTTGGCCTCCAAATCACACGTATCTCTCTCTAACATGATCAAGCCACCTCGTGCTCATGGGCCCGTGATCCCGATAGCCTATCCGAACCTTCCGAGCCGAGCAACCACAAAATGGCTTCCCAACCAAGAAAATCCCACCCCCCTCTATATTCACCATACTGTGCCGCAACGGATAGAATTATTCCATATCTTCACGAACTATCCTGGCGGATCGTGCCAAGCAAATACCCAATTGATTCCCCCCGGTAGCCGGCATTGGAAAGTTTTGATCCACGTGCTCGACCCGCATCAACCCAAATCCACTTTGACTTCCGGTCTCGTGGAAGTGGACGTGGAAGTAAACAGGGCTAAGGTACTCTATGTCAAGTATTGACCCAATGGCTATTCATGCTTAACGCCGCGGATGTGACTGCCGGTAGCTTGCATGAGGAAGAGATGTGATGAGGGGGGTGGGCGATGGGAGGCGTGAGAGAAAACCTACTCCATCTCTCTTTTCTTACTTGGTGGGAGGTTTCATTGTTATAGACTTTTGCGAGTTGATTCAAGAATGGCTAGCGATGACATAAGATAATCGACTAGATTCAGCTTTTTTGTAGATAACATGAAAGTAAGATTGAAACATTGATATCTTGTCAGACATTTCCCGCTATATCGTATAAACACGGGTTTCTCCAGTTCGCCGCTTCTATGCATGCCCCAACGCCAGAAATAACCATTCGCTAAATACAGTAGCATTCTCCTTCTCCTGGGTGTAACTTTGCCCCATGCACGCATTTCTTGTTCCTGTCTTGTCTACTAATTCTTGTCTACCCAGCACACGAAATGGCTTGAGGTAATCAGAGACGATGGCGAAAGATAAAGGAAAATAAAGGAAAAAACCGGAACGCTATAGGCTTCCAACCAAGGAAAAATGAAATCAAGGGAGCGGACTCAAAATGGCCCTATTGTTGATTTCGACCTGAGGGCCAGGAAGCTAGGCCGGGGGATCCGCAAGCGCTTCGTCTTCATGGACCGCATCGACTCCCTGTCCGTGTCGTGCTCCTGACCCAGCCAATTGGCGATGGCCTGAGTTGCCTCTCCATATTCGACCTCGACGCTCTCCTTTTGCACCATTGGCGGGGGGCAGTCCCATGCATGCTTTTCCTTTGCGACGACACGAACAGTTACCGTCTTCTTCAGAGACTTTAGTCTTTCTGCGAAGCGGAGACCCTCGGCGAGAAGCATGTCATATTCGCATAAGCACAAGTGGATGGGCGGCAAATTCTTCATGAGCTCGTCCGGCATCAGGCCCGGGGAGAGCCTCAAGTCGGCGCGATCATGGCGAGGAATGGGAGGATAGACGTATGAGGCATCGATGAGGTCTGTCAGGCCCTTGGACAGGGTGAGATCGGGACGGGCGCAACTAAGCCTCTTGTCTGCCCTGTTAATTGTCCAGTCCAGACCTGGGTAGAAGAGCACGAGACCGGTGATGCGAGGGACGGCGAATGGCAGCGTGTAGTTCCAGCGCGCCGGCTCTTTCAGAATGAGCCAGCTGGAGAGGGCGGTGGTGGCCCCTGCAGAGAAGCCCGAGAGGATCATACGATTGGGGTCGATGCCAAATTGGGCGGCACGTTTCGCAATCGCCAAGATGGCATCGACGCAGTCCTCAATGGGCGTCGGGAACGGGTAATTGGGGGCCAGGCGATAGTTGACAGTGAAGACGACGGCATCCAGCGAGGTCATGACGGCGCATGCCCACCGCGCATTGTCGGTGCCCTGGCCGAGAATCCATCCACCTCCGTGAAGTGCCACGACAGCAGCACGGGGCCCGATGGCCAGGCGCGGCGGCGTCCACACCTCGACGCGGATCTTCTTGGGGCCCTTGGCTTCGGCGAGCGTTGAGTCAACCCAGAACTCGGTGGACGGCGTAGGAGCCGCAGGCTCAGTGCGGTTGGCGATGCTGAAGCCGAGGCTGGACGCATAACGAATGGCCTGAGCACGCGCATTCAGGGTCCAGCGGGAGCTTGCCTCCAAGGGGTTGACATAGTCATCCGGCTCCGGGACTGTCGGTTTCCTGATGGGTTCCGGGACGATCTCCATGTGGGAGGCGCGCTCAGGGTCATCCGCCTCGATTCTATTTCAAGAGAATGGACAGTTCTGGGTTGCTATACAGCCAGACTTGCGGAAAGGCTGGGCGAACGCGGATTGGCTGTGCTGGGGATGAGATGAGACTGGCGGGGTGAATGGAGGAGAGAGGGGCGTGGAGCGAAGCCGGTGAGATGGAAAGATGGAAAGGAGGAGGGAAAAAAAAAGGTTTGATCAGATGAGGGGTGGCGCACGAGACGAGGCACGGAAAAGGTACGGCTTAGATGGAAGAGGCAAGATGAGATGAGGTACTAGGCAAATACTTGAGTGCGATGGCGATGATGAACCGACTGTGCTGTGTTTTGCCACGTTGCGGTTGTTCTTCTACAGTCTGGATAACGCGTCATCGGTACCCCGAGGTCGTTGATATACCTTGGGGGAATGCGGAGTCCAGGTACCGTATCGTTTTTGCCCTGTTTCTACGAGTCCAAGTGGCTCCTCCATTTAGGGCTTATTACTAAGTTGTTATCTAACGGCTTAATACAGTATTGCCAAGGTGAGTGAGGATGGCCATCGCGAGATGCACACAACAGAGCCTAACTTACAGTACGGACTACGGAGTAGAGGCAAAAGAGGAAAAAGGAAAGAGGCTTGCTTGCATGGAACCCCCAACAATGGCTACCTCGCCCGTGCCAATGGAACCACGGACTAATACTTCAACTGGTGGGATGGATGGATCTATTTCGTGGAGACGCTGCGACACGAGAGACGGAAGCGGGTTCGGCAGCGTCGGGGCTGGCGCTAGCAGAGTTCAATGGGATTGGCGAAAAGCTTCTTTTGGGGACACTATTTGGATGGTTTGGATGGGCTGAAGAGGAGATGGACGTTGGTGGTTGTGATCTGGCGCTGGACTACCTATGACGGGATGGACGAGGCAATTTGGATCAGATTTGTTGGGCCGCAGTCCATTGTAAGTTGTTTTAGTTGTCTTCCAAGTACGAGATACGAACTTCTAGAAAGCTGGGCAACAGAAGCCATCAGCACTCGATACTACATGCAGTAGTACTGTAGTAGTGCATCAAACCCCCGGTAAACTGCAACGGAGAGGCTACTCCGTAATTCTTGCATGGGTCCGGCAGCAGGCTCTCCGTAGAAGAAGCTGGAAAGCAGAGCACAGACCTGCCATGACGTCGGATGGGTTTGGGGGGAGCTGCAGACAAGCAGACAAAGATCCTGGACCTGGACGCTGCTCATACACTATGATAGAGTGCTTGGCGGCCTGATCGCACGATGCCAGGCCCGTGCATCGATGCAGATTCCCATGTGTCTTTTGTTGCGGTCCTCCCGTCTTGGCCTTGAGAGCCTTATGATTACAGAGATTGACGTCATTGCATAAGGTACAGTGGCATTTGACTAAACATTGAATACAGCAGAGTGCGTTGCTTGAATGATTGTCGTATGCTGTAACACATTCGATGCGTGAATATTGACATCAATGTACGAGTAGGTATTCATCCCACGCGATAGACAACCAAGGTGCCCGACCTCGGCGGCTCTACAGCACGGCAATCCCGCAGTCACAGCAGCATCTGCCCAATACAGTAGTAGCAGCTGTGCTAGCAACGCCCTGATAAGGCATAGGCAATACTTTGAGAGGATTCCCTTGTTGCGCTGCAAGTCGAGTAGCGCAGAGATCAAGGACGCCCGACAGATGTTCTGAGCCCTCTGACTGGCCTGTGGTTGGCTAGCTCGCAAATCTCTCATGTCAGCATTCCAAGTTGGTGTGCGAGTGCTTCATACTACCTAAGGTACTGTAGACTACTAAGGTACCTTAGGTATGTGTGTATTAGGCGGCACCCGAAGAAAATTCTGCAAAATGTCACTCTACCACTAATTGCAAGCACTAACGATGCAATTCACAGCCGCGGCGTCTTCCCAGGTACGCGTACACACTGCAAAGGTACCCATGAGAGCGGTCCATGGCTGCCATCACCGAGTTCCTTCGTAACAGATCACTTAATGTCCATGTAGGTAGGACTGAAGAGGCACAAGAGGACTCAATTACATCATTGGACCATGCAGGACTGTAGAATTTCACCTGCATATGCGCTGATACCTCCCTGTAACCTAGTATTATTCATCATGTGCAACCGGTTTCAGCTGGGGCACCCCAGGCCGGTCTCTACGAGTACTCTGTCCTCTCGCGCCCTATCTAGAGTCCGTCGCCCGCGCGCTGAATGCGGCTGCCCGATTGTCGCCTAAGACAGCGTTGAATCCGTCGTGTGACGCCGGGATACAAAGTGCCTAGCAGCAGTGCCGGCCGAAAGCGCGAGCTAACGGAGGAGAATTTCACAGGCCAGGCCAGCGCCAACCAGGGCCTAAAAATGAAGAGATCCATGAATCCTGGCCTGGGAACCTTGCTGTGGATGTACGCCGCCAAAATCCTGCATGCTGCATGCGCTTAGATAATGGCTAACTAATGACTTCCAACAGCGAATTAACACGGTCACCCCTCTCAGCTGCCACCCAATGACACTGATAATTCTGCGTCCAACGTGCTAGGCGGATAGGCTGTCGGGTTCGGGCGGAGTCTAAAGTCGCAGGGTGGAGATCTGGGTTCCATGTTACTGTACTAGGTAGTACTCGTACGGACAGAGACTGGACTGGGTGAGTGCTTCACGAGCGTTGCCGAGGAGTGGGCAAGTCGAGGCCTCGTGGCTCGGTTCGGCACCCGGCCATTTGCGTTCTGGTCGTTGCTGAGTCTGTGATTTGGTATTGCTTGGCTGTATGTATCGAGGGATTCGAGTTTTTTTCTGTCTTGTCACCCTGGTCAGAGACACTTGTACCCCTCCAGAGCAGAACCTCTCTGAAGTTACTGGCTGTATTATATAAGGCTTGAGCAGCCTCAGTAAGAGCCATTGTCGCCTCCCCTCCTCTCTTTCCATCTCTCCATCCTGCCGTTGACTCGCGCATGAGATTAGTACCCCAAAGCATTAGGAAACAGATCCATTTTCCAAGCATAAAGGCAAATTTCAACTTGCTTCTCTTTCCACTCTTCTGGTGCTAGCCACCCCTCCCTCGAGATATCAACTACCGGTTAATATTCCCAGAACAACCAAAAATAGCTCCCGCGGGCGAATCAAATCAAATCTGCCAGCAACCAACCACTTGACAGCTGTCGCCTCGAATACAGGTCGTGATTCAGTCCAACGTCATTCCCTTGAAGCGATCACAGCGAAGGCGAAAAAAAAAAAAAAACGACGCAAAAGCTGTCAGGGCAGGGGCTTCGATAACATCATCACTCCAGAAGGGGAACCGTAGCGCCGCACCAATTAGAGAGCCCCAGTCAGCTGCAAGCATCTGCTGGTTTGATTTTTGACTGATTGCGACCCCGCCAAGCAACCCCGCGAGCTCCGGACGGCGAACAAGCACAAACACAAGCACAAGCACAAGCGGAACTGGAACTGGAACTGCTGCCCACCCACAGTCGCAGTCGCAGTCACAGTCACTTGAGTTGCCCGTTGCCCGTTGCCACACTTGCAGCTCCTTCGTTCCTTGCGCAAACCTGCAAATCACCACTGCAGCCAATCAATTCAGCGATTCCGCGGGTATTCGGCGGCGATAACCCCAGAGGCTACGTCTTATTAGTACTTCCGTCACCAACGGAACTCCAGTCCCTCAGTCCAAGAGACGCTCCAAACCAGCCCGTCATCTTCATCATTTATATATCATCATCATGCCGGGCACCGACAGCGGGAGAAACTCCCCCATCCTATCGGCCTTTGGCCTCCCCTTGCGCTCCAACAGCACGAGAAGCAGCAGACGAACAAGCCCTGACCGTTCCGTGCCTCGCGACCATCTCCCCAAGGCGTATGGCGGCACCAGCTCTAACCGCAACAGCTACCATCAGTACATGATGAATGCCACGCCCACTTCTGCCACTCCGGTGGCTTCGTCACTGTCCATCCCCAGCTCGCCCGTTGCTCCGGCCGTCCACAGCGAGGCTACGCGCCAGATCCTGGCGTCGATGAACGAGGGAGGCGGTCGTAGGTCGGCTCAGGGCTCTCCGCGATCCAGCATGGACAACTCGACCACGTCGTTTGACAGCGTGCGCAGCAGCGGCTCTGACTGGCCAACCCACCCCTATGAGCTCAACACCATCGCCGAGCTGGACTCGCTGCCCATCGGCACCGAGGTCAACTTCCGTGGCCGCATTCACACCCAGCGTCAGCTTTCCAAGGCCCTCGATTTCCTCCTTCTCCGCGATCAGACCTTTTCCATCCAGGGTGTCCTTTCTAGAGAAAACATGGAAATGGTCCAATGGGTGCAGAAACTTCCTGCTGAATCGCTGCTTCAAGTCAACGGTGTGCTCAAGGCACCTCCCGAGCCTGTCCGATCCGCCACCGTCTCCCACGCCGAGGTTGATATTCATGGCCTGTGGCTTGTGAACCCGGCCCAGAGCGCCCCTTTCAGCGTCTACAGACCCCCCGAGGCCATGCGCAACCGCATGTCTTCGCGTATTCTTGATCTGCGACACCCGGCCAACCAGGCCCTGTTCCGCATCCGATCTATGGTGTCTCGCCAGTTCCGTGACACTCTCGAGGGTTACGGCTTTGTGGAGATCAACACCCCCAAGCTCCAGCCCGCTGCCACTGAGAGCGGTGCCTCCGTCTTCAAGGTCAACTACTTTGGTCGCAAGGCCTTCTTGGCCCAGAGTCCCCAGCTCGCCAAGCAAATGTCTGTCTCTGCCGACTTTGGTCGTGTCTATGAGATTGGTCCTGTTTTCCGTGCCGAAAACTCAAACACTCATCGCCATCTTACCGAGTACACCGGTCTAGACATTGAAATGGCTATTGAGCATGACTACCACGAGGTCATCCAGGTGCTTGACGAGTTCCTCAAGAACGTCTTCAAGGCCGTCTACGCCATGCCCGAGGTCGAGGTCCTCAAGCAGCGATGGCCCAGCAGCGAGTTCAAGTACCTGGACGAGACGCTCATTCTCGACTTCCGAGATGGTCTCCAGATGCTCCGAGACGACGGCCGTGAGGCTCCCGAGGAGGATCTTTCTACTTCTGACGAGATCCGACTGGGTGAACTTGTTAGGGAGAAGTACAACACCGATTACTACGTGCTGGACCGCTTCCCCACAAACGCCCGCCCCTTCTATACCCACAAAGACCCCGAAGACCCCAAGTGGACCCGATCCTTTGACATCTTCATCCGCGGCCAGGAGATTTGTTCCGGTGGTCAGCGTATCCACGATGCCGGAGAGCTGCGTGCCAACATGTCTGCCGCCGGCATTGCTGAAGAGGGCATGGAGGAGTACTTGGCGGGCTTCGACCTCGGCGCGCCGCCCCACGCTGGAGCCGGTCTTGGTCTCGAGCGTATCGTGACCTGGATGCTCGAGCTCGGAGATGTGCGAAACGCCTCGCTCTTCTACCGTGACCCCAAGTCCCTCCCGGACCGCAAGCCCGGCCTGCCCCATCCCGAGGCCGATACCACCAAGCAGTATGCCGCACTCCATACTCCCCCGGTCGAGAAGCTCATTGCCAACTATGGCGATGCTTCCAACACCTCTTGGCTCGACGAGCGATTCGAGATTTGGCGACACAAGTCTGGCGCCGCCATTGGATATGTCAAGCAGGAGAAGTTTGCCATGATCACTGGCGATCCTCTCTGCGATAAGTCGCAGTACAAGGACGTCATCTCGTCGTTTGTCAAGTACGTTGTGACCGAGCTGCGGCTCGTCCCCATGTGGATGCTTGTCTCGTACGACGTGCAGAGGATTCTAGCACACGACTTGGGCTGGCGAACCCTCTCCTGTACCGAGGAGCAGCGTGTCGATACCGCGAGACACCAGAGCCCGGCTGGCGGACCCAAGGCCCGCAGAGTCGAGCGTGAAGGCGTCAAGATTCACGAAGTCAAGCCCGACGAGGACTTTATCTCGCGCGCCAACCCGGCCATTGAGGCCTGGAAGGCCAACCGCAAGGGCAAGCAGGTGCACTTGACTGAGGTGCGCCCCTGGGTCGACCCGGAGCACCGCCGCTACTTTGCCGCCGAGAAGGACAACAAGGTGCACGCCATGGTTGTCTTGGCCAAGCTGTCGCCTCGCCACGGCTGGCAGGTCAAGTGGGCTCTGGACTTCCCCGGAGCCGTCAACGGCGCCATCGAGGTCCTCATTGAGCACGCCCTGTCGTGCGTCACCGGACAGGTGACGTTTGGTGTCGGTGTGTCGGAGAAGCTGACTCCCGGCGAGCACCTTCACGGCATCCGGGCCAAGTTCCTTGCCACCACCTACCGTTCGATTGTCGAGAGTCTTGGGCTGCGCAGAAAGGCTGGTTTCCGATCCAAGTTTGGTGCCCTCGGTGAAGAGGTGTACATTTGCTACCCCAAGCACGGCGTCGGCTTGAGAGATTTGCAGCAAGTCATCAAGTTTTTCCAGGATTAAGGGATGCTCGCATGAAAGAAATGATACCAAATGATACCACCGAAAGCTCACAATGATAAACTCAACTCGGAAAAAAAAAAACAAAGAAGCATACCTAAAAACAAAGCTACCATGTCTTTTTGAGACTTGTGGAGTTTGAATGACGGCTGGCTGCTTTGCATGGCATACGGGAGAGATGGAGGAAGTTGTTCTTGATTGTTTTGTTTTTTTACTTTATTTTCTCTTCAAGATACCGACGTTTTGCTCTTTCTTTATTTCTTCACTGATGGGATGGGCATGAGTATTTGTATAGATGGGATGGATGGTGGACTGTTTCATTGTTGGATGGTATACCGGGTTAGGAGGAGGAATGTCTCAAACATTGGTTATGAGTAGTTTTTATTTTTCATTACATTTGATGAATAGGATATGATGCACAGCTATTGAGCCCGATGTCTTTTCAGTTGACGCCGTTTTGAGTATTCTAATCGTACACGATATGTTAGAACCTAATCAGAGCCTTGCTTTAAATCGTCATGGGTCTAAACGAAGATGAGCCATGTGGGCTTAACATATCTAGTGCCTCTCTCTATTCTATATATGCCCCCTCTAGTGTCGATTCTTTTACTCGTGCCATGAAATGTACAACATGATGCCCGCGCCGACAGCAACAGCTGTGAATTGGGTCAGCGTCTTGCGCAGCTCTAGCATCTTGTTGGGGCCAGTCTCTAGGAGTTCCGGGATGACGGCGACGGTGCCGACGTATAAAAAGGTTCCGGCAGTAAAGGGCAGCAACATGTCGCCCCATGTCTAGTAGAACACACACACATATTAATATCAGAGCCAACCTCAAAGAAGATTCTATACTTGTGGAGAGAAAAAAAAATGATAAAAGAAAAGGGGGAAACTTACAAGGCTCGTCCCCCACAGCCCCGCGTTCCTCGCCATGCTCTCACCGTCCTCGCCAGCACCGGACCCAAACTCTTGGACGGCGATGCCGATGAGGGTGCCCATGAAGGCGCCGATAGCAGTGACGAACTGGGAGGCCATGGCGGCGCGCTTGGAGAAGCCGGACTGGACGAGGAGCGCGAAATCGCCGACCTCGTGAGGGATCTCGTGGAAGAAGACGGCGACGGTGGTGGTTGCGCCGATGGTGGGGGAGGCGTAGAAGCTGGCGGACATGGCGAGGCCGTCGGTGATGTTGTGGGTGAAGTCGGCGCTGGAAGGGGGGGGGGGGGGGGGTTAGTATACGGTTGATGTTCTGATGGAGAGAGTATTGAGGTGCTTACATTAGGTTGAGATAGCCTCCTAGCTTTACGCTGGGGTTAATCTCCTTGAGCTGCTTCGACTCGTCAACTGGGGTCTGCTTGTCGCCCCTCTTCGCCTTTCGCGATTTAGCCTCGTTCTTGAGCGTGTTTGCTCCAGTAGAAATGCCGACATCCGTATTCACAGCATGTTGTCCCTCATCATGCGAATGTCCGTGCGAGTGATCATGCCCAGCGCCCCCAGTCGCAATCCGCAAGCCCTTGTCCATGGCCACAAACGTCATGAAGCCGACCAAGATGCCCAATCCGAGAATGAGGTTGCGGTTCGGCTCGACGAGCACAAACCTGGCCCTGTCCGGCTCGTCCTCGCCGACAAAGATCTCGGGCAGTAGATGGAAGAGCGTGTCTCCCAGCAGCCCGCCCACGGCAAAGGCCACCATGACGGACAGCGAGGAGGGGTCGATGTTGGTCGGGACGAGGGCGAGCAGGAAGTTGGGCGGGCCGGAGATGTAGAGCGTGGCGAGGAGGGCGTTGACGGCGGGCGAGCCGGGGAAGAGGACGGCGAAGAGCTTTGTCGTGAAGGAGGACGGCGCAGTCTCGAAATGCGCCCGCTTGGCGGCGTTGAGTTCCTGGATGACGGGACATGTCTAGACGCGCAAAGAAGAGAAGGTTTCCGTTAGCATTGCTATATGGATGTTGTGTGTTTCCTCCATGTCATGTGAACAGCTGAGGGTGAAGCTATCCTGCCCTGTCAAACATACCTGAAGCTGGCCATCAAGCTCCTCCAAGCTTAGACTCTCGATGGCTGCCGGGGCTCCCTTGATCTGCGATGCCGCCGCGCAGGCCGCCAGCAAAAAGACGCATGACGCAGCCAAAGTCCTGAAGGCGCTGCTACGAGCCATTGCGTCGAACAGCCTGGAATTCCTCCGTCAATGGCACGAAAAAAAAGAAGAAAAGAAGAGGGAAAAGATAAAGATGGTGATGGTGATTTGCTGTCGAGTGATGAATCGCCTAATCGAGACACGCCAGAAAGACACGAATGTTAATGGCGCCGTGAAACCCACTTTTTTGGGCCTTTTCCTTGCCATTATTGGGTGCATGTGCTTGAACTGGCATAAGCTTCAATTGCATTGCATTGCAAGGATATGGAACTGTAATTTGGACTCCGAGAAGTGAAGCTAGGATTCATGTGCCGTGATCAATAATATGATATAGAAGCGACGTTTTAGATATGTTATAGCATGAAAAGAGGAGAGAGAAAGAAGTGGTCTTGTATATGATAAGGATGATTAATATCACGGAATAAACCGTGCGTCACCAAGCACAAGCACAACCACAGGCGGCGATGACCCTGCTCAATCATTACATGGACGGATATTCCCAAAGCTCACTTGGATTGATATTTCAAGGTTTATTCTCTCTCTAAGTGATATTGAGGTGCATAAATTGGTACCACCGGAAATTGTTCAGGTTACAACAGAGATAGGCATACCAAAACTTCCCAGCAACGTAACCACCGCTCCGTTGGTCAGTGCAGCTTGGGCCTTGTTATTATCACGACTTGCAGGAAATAATGACATCGTATTCCCTTGACTAGAGGACCCTTGTATACTCCATGAAAGGGCAAGTGTTGGGATCCAGAAACAGGAGAAGGGAATGCTAGGTATAGAATGCCCATCTCTCTAGTATCAAGAATCTTGAGCAACCCTTTCATAGCTCAGCTAGTTAGAGCTTCGTATGCAATACTTTGGTCATTCCATTCTGTCAGCATCATCAGGCCATCACTTTGGCACGTGGCAGCCGCATATCTGATCCGTCATTCATTCTGCCTCTTACAAAACCCCGTACCTGGCGCTAAGAAAACGCCGGCTTCATATCTCCAAGAGAACATTCCCAAGCCAACTCTTATCTCCAGGCGATGGGCTTATCTCGAAGCGACGAGCATTTCAATGGAGACTTTCATCGATCGTCATCTTGCATCCCACGTGCTTCTTATAAAGACATGAATTACTATCAGGAATCTTACAAAGATGTGACGTGACGACGCTCTCAATTGATACGAGCCTCTTACAACCACATCCGATTCATTCTCATCTCTTCCAAGTTTCTCAACCCTGCTAGCCACAGATCAACTGGCTTCACATCAATACATCATCTCATAAGCAACAATGTCCTCCACCACCACCACATCAACAGTCACCACGACTGTCGTCACGCCTCAACGGCCGCTCTATCCCATTGGAATCCCCGAGAAATTCTCAGCCGACGGAGTTGTCCAGCGCTTCCCCGGAAACACAACCGTCTGCCATGTCCCCGCCGACTCTCCTCTCCAGCCCGGCATGAACGCCGTCCACGCCTCTCTCAGCTCCCATCCCGTGCTCTCCAAGCTCGTCCATCTCTTGCCTAAGCCTTCATGGCACATGACCGTCGTCGATGGCGTCCGCGACACGGAATGCGAGCCCGGCATGTGGCCCCCGGGAATGGAAAAGCTTCCCCTAGACGAGTGCACCCGCGAGTTCTCCAAGAAGCTGAGGGCAGTCGGCCTGGAGCTGGAAAAGGAAGGCCTCGCACCGCCGTACAAGATGCGAGTCCGGGGCTTCGATCCCGCTGTTATTGGTATCGGGCTTGAGATTGAGGGAGCAAACCCAGAGGAGGAGAAGCGCCTGCGACGGCTTCGAGATAGAGTGAGCGATGCGTTGGGCTTCAGGGCGCCAAACCACGAGACGTACGGCTTTCACATCACCATGGCGTATCTGATGAGGCACATTGATGGCGAGAACAGGGATGCGCTGAACGAAGTGTTTGCGCAGCATTTGCCGGCGCTGCAGCGAGAGTTTGACCTTGGGCCGCTGGAGTTTTGCACGTTTGAAAACATGTATGCCTTTCATAGGCTGTTTTATCTCGGCGAAAAAGAGTAAATGGTCGTTAAAGGCTGCTTGTTGTACACATAGTTACATAGGTATACACATACAATATAATATGCCCTTGGAATACACCCATAAACCTGAGCACGTCTAGTACACATATCAAGTACAGCTCTCCCCAGTATCAATTATCTACCAAATAAACACTTTATTCATTTCATCACTCGTCAATTTTACTCTCCATCTTTTGGCAGTTCTCAATTCAATAGCGTTCAACAGTCAGTTTCTAGAAATAACATGCAATCCACCACTAAAGAGTTGCAACACTGTCTTACACGACCCCGAGTCATGTTAGCTTCCACCAACACAATTTACCCGCCAACTCTAAAACCATAGACAAAACAAAGTCCCCCAAAAGTCCCTTTGCCTAAATAACCCCCCCAAGCGTGCTTCTTAACCGTATCCTCTTTGGCCGCTCGGCACCAGATAAGTCCCTCGGCTGCAGATAAGCAAGACACCCTTCCAACAACTGCCTCAACTCGCCTCTTCGGCAATTATACCGAGCATCGTTTCTCTATTCTCCAGAATTATATGGATTTCCTTAGTTTTAAAGTACTGACGAGATTTAACCACGCCGTCAGATCTGCCGCTGTGACTGGCTTGCTGAAGCACAGACTATTCAATTGGCATGGATTAGCGGCCGGGGTTAGCATTGCTAGGGTCGCCGGTCTGGACTCTATTACCCCAGGTTTTCTCTTACTTCGTGTGATTGAACGCTTGTTTTGGTGTTTTGACTGCATAGCTTGTACTGTCTTGCGTGTGTACATGGGGAGTTGGGAGGTGTTGGACGAAATCTTATAAGAGGCGTTGAATGCCAATTGCAACAATGACAACACAGCATTACAGGATCTCCAACTCTTCCTGAATCTTTGTCTTGTTGGTACTCAATTGCAAAGACATAGAGAAGATAACCCGGAGAACTTAATCTTAGCAATAATTCATTAGCAACTTCATCCTCCTCCTCCTCCTCTCCATCACAATGGGCCGCCCATCTCAAGAAGATCCCCCCGTGGAAACCCTCAAACCACAAGCCTACGACATCTCAGACGCCCAAGATGCCAACACCCAAGAACACGACCTGACCTTCTTCCAGGCCCTCTCCCTCTACCCAACCGGCGTCTTCTGGAGCATCGTCATGTCCACCGCCGTCGTCATGGAGGGCTACGACACCAAGCTCATCGGCACGCTCTTCGTCCAGCCGACCTTCCAAAGGGCCTTTGGCCAGGAGGTCGAGCCGGGCTCGTACCAGATTTCGGCGCCGTGGCAGACGGGGCTGAGCAATGGGTCGTCGGCGGGCCAGTTGTTTGGGCTCTTGCTGGCGGGTCATGTGAGTGAGCGGTTTGGGTTTCGGAAGACGATGCTTGCGGGCATGATGAGTGTTATTGGGCTCATTTTTATTACTTTTTTTGCTCCGAGTTTGGCTGTGCTCGAAGTTGGACAAGTCTTGTTTGGTAAGCAGCGTATTCTCGTCTGTTGGATTGAGTCAATTGCTCACTAAGATGGCTACTAGGTATCCCTCTTGGACTGTTTCAGACAATCCCTGTTGTCTATGCTCTTGAAATATCGCCTCTTTGTCTTCGTGCCTATCTCACCAACTACGTCAACTTCTGCTGGGTATGACCACTAGTCATCCCGAGAAACATGTCAATATATTCAAAGCTAACATTTCAAAAGGCCTTTGGTCAACTCATCGCCACCGGAATCCTCCGCGGCGTCCTACCCATGACAACCCACTGGGCCTACAGAATCCCATTCGCAGTCCAGTAAATCAAACTCCAAATCCATTTCCCATCATCATCATCATCCAAATAAACCACTAACATTCTCCCCCATCTAGATGGCTCTGGCCCGTCATCCTCATCCCCGCCATTTTCTTCGCCCCCGAATCCCCCTGGTGGCTCGTCCGCAAAGGCCGCCTCCAAGACGCCAGAGCCGTCGTCAAGCGCCTCACGTCCGACAGAAACGTCAACTTTGACATTGAAAAGAACATCGCCCTCATGGTCGTCACCACAGAGCACGAGCGCTCAATCAACGCCGAGACGACGTACCTCGCCTGCTTCCAGGGGACAAATCTTCGGCGAACACTCATTGTCATTGGGATTTATTGTATTCAGACGCTCAATGGTAACCCTCTTCGGGGATACTCGACGTATTTCTATCAACAGGCTGGTCTGCCCACCACGCAAGCCTTTAACATGACAATCGCAGGCTTCGCAGTCGCCATCGTCGGCGGCTTCTTTTCCGTAAGAACTACTACCCCCATCTCACCCTCTTAGATCTTACCGTATCATTATTAACCAAAATCTTTCAAAAACAAACAGTGGGTTCTGCTCCCCCTCTTCGGCCGCCGCACAATCTACTTCTGGAGTCTCGTCCTCATGTTCATCATCATGATCCTCGTCGGCGCCCTCGGCGTCCCGCAATCCCGCTCCCCCACGCCGGCCTTCGCCTGGGCCATCGGCTCCCTCCTCATCGGCTCCTCGTTCCTCTACAACTGCTCCATCGGACCCCTGACCAACACGCTCTGCTCCGAGATCCCTTCTTCTCTCCTCCGCAGCAAGTCCGTCGTCCTCGCCCGCTGGACATACGCTGTTACTACCATCATTGCCGGTGTTCTTACTCCGTACCAGCTCAACCCTACTGCTTGGAACTGGGGTGCCAAGACGGGCTTGTTTTGGGCTGGCGGTTGTCTCATTTCCATTATTTTCACTTACTTTTGCGTTCCTGAGCCCAAGGATCGGACGACGGCTGAGTTGGATATCTTGTTTGAGAGAAAAGTTTCGCCTCGACACTTTTCCAAGACGCCGGTTGATTTGACAGAGGCTATTTACGGCGATGATGAGAAGAAGATTTAAGTGGACTCGACAGAAAAATAGGGATTGAATGATGGCAGAGCATGATGGGACATATATAAAACGGTGAATAGGTAGTGAATAAATCAATGATGATCTTTCAACTTCCTCTAAACAGAAGCCATTTCCCAACCTCTTTATCAATTAGATAGTTGCGTGTATCAATGCATATACACAATGATGATTGAAATTGAAAAAGCTACTATTTCCCTGTCCACCAACGCCTCCCACTTATGTTAAATGCCCATTACCCAGCTATACGCATAGATCTCGCATTCCAATATTTCTCATTAGCCTGGCAACCCGATGTTTACACCTTGAAATTTCATTTTTGTTAAAGAACCCATCACTCCACGCCACGCCCTCACAGAAACGGAGGTGGCACCCCAAAATACCATATACAGAAAAACTTGGTCGTAACCCTCCTCTCCTTTCTCAGCTGTGCCTCTGACAGCTCTCTGCCAAACGCAGCGAAAAAGTCGCTCCGGCAGATGGGATTCTTGATCCTCTCCAGCCGCTCCACAGCCCACTGATTCTCTTCCTTGTCCATGCATTCAATGGCATATAAAAACAATGGACGGAGATAGCCCGTCTTTAGAACGCCTCTCTCCTGAGCATTCCAATCCCCGTCAACGATTTCTCGTAGATGGTGCATCGCTTGTCTTGATTCTGCAGATTTAGAAATGGGATCTCCCAAGACGCGACCGATTTCGATAAACTCGGCATGGTACGCCGCATTGGCCATTCCGACCAGTGCAATGATAGGGTCAGCAACCTTTGGCGCAAGGTGAGCACGCAGGTCCTCGGGGGTTTGGCGCTGGGTTGCACAGCGACTATCCCACAGGGTGTACAGTCGAGCACTGACGTGTGCCATTTGTTCGACTACATCATTTTGGTCCACGCCAGTGGTGCGTGAGCGGTGGTAATGGGTCATGTGTGCGATTTCACCAGATATCATCTGAAGCCGGAAATAAAAATCGAATATAGGAGTTGTGAGCATCTCATATATATGTGTCGACGTGTCTGGGGGGTCGTTCAATGGCGCAGCAATGTTGGGCATGCTCTCGCCGCAACTGGAAAACAGTTCATAAGCATTTTCCGAGACAAGCCCCGTACCTCCACCGCGGATTGTTGTTGTGTGAAGCAATCTCAGCCAAGCAATAATTCTGATTGCAAGCGGGCTTGATGGGGGTTGGTCTTCCGCCCACGCCCTCAGCCTCTTAAGAAACATCTCGCTTGGCTCTCTGAGAAGAGGACCCGTTTCGTAATACTGTACAATGTCGAATAAAGACAAAAGAAACGCCGCGATTAAGACGACGTCAAAATCTTGGGTACTATCGGCCAAGAGCTCTTCATATCTCGACCTAGCAGAATGGTAGAGATACATGGCCTTGGACAGCGGCAAGCCATAAATCTGCCCCTTGTAAAGCGTAGCAAGAGCCACAATCGCCTCGGCCACGGCCTCATTGCTCATGCCAACTTCGGCAACTCGAGCCTTCATGCGCCGCCAATTGACAGCATCAAATGGAGCGATTGCGGGGCAGTCGACGCTCTCAACAAAGAATGACACTGACGGCTGCAGGGGCACCTCGCGAATAGCCAAAACATCGATAGTGGTTGTGAGCTCTATATCACGGGATATCAATGTTGTTGGTGAAGCGGGCTCAAACTCAGCATCATCTGTGGTGCCGGAGATGGCATCTTGCCGCAGCGCCTTCTCCAGACGGGCGGTAATATCAACAATGGAGCTATCAGGCGATTGGAACGGATTCGTTGCGGTGCCATCTGCAATGCTGAACTCGCCATCAAGCGGGATCCCCTGAATAAAGCCAGTTTCCTTTCCTTCAGACAACGGACTTGGATACTGTTGCGAGGCCAGCTCCACCTCTACCATCTGTCCCAAACCCGGAGTGGTAGCTGTGATATCGGCAGATCCATCCGGTGTGAGCTGCTCCGGGGTCTGAGGTGCCGCACCGCTGGCCTGCTGATTCTTCCTCGGCTTGTAGACGCAGCGCCGCTTCAGCCTCGTGCAATTGTGACACACCGGCCGGAGCTCATCGCATTTGACTTTTCTCGACCGGCAGGTGAGGCAGCCGCTCCGGACTCGGCCCCGGTAAGGCTGCCGCTGCGCTCCGGAGCTCCTCGGTTCTAGGGTCTGCATAATAGCGGATCCGGCTCCGATCCGGCCTCACGATGCATCTGAAGCGGGAGGAATCTCGGTGACTGGAATAGGTATATAGGAAGGGGATAAAGCGAGGTTTGGATTACATACTGAAGTCCATCTCCGGCTTAGTAGAGGGAGAAACTGTAGCTGTATACGGGTATTGCTACCTGTGTAAGTACAATCACGTGGGGCTGGGCATTTTGGGGAGGGGGGAATTGGGCAATTAGCCTGGTCAGCACTTGCCTGAAGCCATTTTGCACGTTCTGAGGAAGGAGGGGCCCCCGGTGAGACGGTGAGGGGAAGCTTCCTGGAGAAATGGGAACGCGAGTCAAGAACGTGCTTGATTTAGGCGTTGCAACTTGCTAGCGAGGTCGAACGATTCGCACTGCCGTTTCGGGCAAGAATGGCGCCTTATCTCTAGCCGAGGACGGGGCTTATCTGCTGCCGACGAACCTTGATGGCCTCACTCACATGGCTGAATGTCAATGTCAAGATTCATCCACAAGACAATTTTGTGTAAAAAGAAATAGAAAAAAAAGTTCATTTTTATAGAGATGATAGGAATCTATATGAGAATAAGACAGAAAATGGTCAAAATAGAATCCACTCGAAATGTGTATATGATGCTCAAAACACGCCCCTTAACCCTCGCTCCTCATCCTTGTTCTCTGCTTCAAGCACAGAATTCAGCATCGATCGATCCAAAATGGAGTCCACCACCAATTTCAGCAGTAACCTGACGTTGAAAGACCTCCAAACTCTCCGCAACCGCCTCATAGCCATCGCCGAAGAAGCCGGCACCATCATCCTCTCCGCCGACCCAACGCCCCTCACAACCTCCTCCAAGAAAAACAGTCCGTCTCCTCACCATACATCTTCTCCTTGTACAAAAACACCACTAACCCATAAAACCAATCTTCTTTTCACAGCCGCCGACATCGTCACCCAAACAGACAAAGCAGTCGAATCCCTCATCCGCACAAACCTCGCCTCTCACTACCCTTCCTTTGCCTTCATCGGCGAAGAGACGTACCATCCTGGCCAGACCATCACCAACGAACCAACCTTCATCGTCGACCCCATCGACGGCACATCAAACTTCGTCCACGGCTTCCCCGACGTCGCCGTCTCCATCGCCCTCGTCGTGAACAAAGTTCCCACCGTGGGCGTTGTTTACAACCCCTTCCGCGACGAGCTCTGGTCCGCCATCAAAGATCACGGCGCATATCACACCACACAAGCCCGTAGCAACAACATCAACACCACCACTACCAACAATGACATCTCTAGTTTTGAAAATACAAAGCAGCTCTCCCCCAAATCCCCCCTCTTAGGCCTCTCCCCCGCCTGCATCGCCATCGAGTTCGGCTCCGACCGCCAAGGCCCCAACTTCGCCCTCAACCTGCAAGTCTTCACCACCCTCCTCCGCACCGCCTCCGACGGCGGCCGCTTCGTAAACTCCCTGCGCTGCTCCGGCTCCGCTGCCATCGCAATCTGCCGCGTCGCCGCCGGCCAGCAGGACGCCTTCTGGGAGTGCGGCTCCTGGGCCTGGGACGTTGCCGCCGCTTGGTGCGTCCTCGTCGAGGCTGGCGGTGTTATGGTCGATGGGCATCCAGGAGGCTGGAATCCTCCCGTGGATAATCGGAGGTATCTCGCCGTGAGGCCGGCGACGGCAGGGCAGAGGGAGTTTGTGGAGGAGTTTTGGGACGTAATTGGCGATGACCGCTCGACGTATGGGCCTCCTTGATACTTGCGTTCTACTTTCATAATTGTGGTAGTCCATCATGTGCAAGTATTCAATTATATATATATATATATATATATATATATAATATTGTCATATATTTCAGTCCCAATGTTTATATCATCCATCATAAAAGGAGCGTGTTCATTCATCCTTGTAATCCGTTAACCCCCTTTATCCAAGAAACCAATGCCCTTCATTAAGCAGTCCATAGGATATCATCCAAGCAAGACATGCAAGGCAATAAATGAAATCAAACAACCATTCTACCCAGGCTTTTCTAGGTAGATATACCGAAAAGGCATCAAACTCATTAATAACATCATTTCTTCCACAATATATGTACCTCCTCAAGACCAATCATATCGGTGCTCTTTTGCTCCTGATTTATCAAAAGAGCCCATATTTTACACCAAATAAGTCAAACTTTTTGTTTTTGTCTTTTTACAGAGCAAAAGCGGCGGCAGCAATAGCGGCAGCGGCAGCTCCGAAAGAGCTCAGCTTGTTACCGTTGCTTCCAGGAACATTAGTCGAGGAAGCAGTGGCGCTTGATCCAGGACCAGTAGGGGAGCCTCCAGTACCAGTGGTCACAGTGACGTTGGAACTGGGGAAGGGGACAGAAGTAGACAAAGTGGTAGCGGGGGCGGAAGTGACCGAAGCACCGCCAGTGGGCTGCTGCTCTGAAGCAGTGGTCTGAGAGCCCGAGGAACCAGTAGTCTGAGCCTCCGAGGTGGTGGTCTGCTGCTCTTCCGAGCTAGTAGACTGCGGCGGGGGAGCAGCAGTCGTTGTCGACTGAGAGCCAGAGTCGGAGGTGGTGGTCTGAGAGTCGGAGCTAGTAGACTGAGCGTCGGAGCTGGTGGACTGAGGTTCTGAGTTAGTAGTTGAAGAGACAGGTGTGGAACTGGAACTGGAGCTGGAGCTGGACTCGGAGGTGGGAGTGGTAGCGGGAGTAGTAACCTTGGTGGACGAAGCAGCAGCGGAAGAAGTAGCGGGCTTGCTGGAGGCGGCAGAAGACGAAGCCGGGTTGCCTGGGTTGGTATCGACGTTCTTGCAGGAGAGATCAAACAGGGGCGTCTCGGTCAGCGTGCTGCCGATGAGACCAAAGCTGGGGTTGGGAGCGTCGGGAGCGGCATCCTGAAGAGTGTACCACCAGACGTTGGTCTTGCCAAAGTTGGGGCAGCCAACCTGCTCCCAGTAGCTACGAGCGTTGGCCGTAGAGGCAATGGCAGCGCCGGAGCTCACGCCGTTGACGGGCCAGCCGGTCTCGGTGACCCAGACCTCCTTGCCGGGGCCGGCGTTTTGGATCTTTTGCAGAGCGGCCTCGTACAGAGACTTTGCGTTGGAAATGCTGTTGGCATTGGTGTTCTCATAGTAAGGGTATGTGTCCATGCCGAGCCAGTCGACGGCATCGACGACGGGCTTGTTCGAGTCCAGCACCCAGGCGTTCCAGGTATCGACGTGGCCGATAGGGACATCAGACAAGCAAGAGCCCTTGATGGTGTCGCGGACCTGGTTGATGTAGTTGACCAGAGTGCCGGGCTGAGCTCCGGGACCGGCATTTGAGGCAACACCAGTAGGAGTGATTCGGTACAGATCCTCGCTACCAATGGAGATACCGGCAACAAGACCGTCGAGCTTGCCGCAGTACTGGCTAATGGTGGCCTTGAGAGCAGCAATCTCGTTGGCAAAGGCAGCATCGCCAGCAGACGCCCACAGGCCAAAGAGCAGGCTGGTCTTTGTGTTGATGGCAGCGGGAATAGCAGAAATGGGCGAGTTGGGAGTGCCGCCCTGGATCATGGTGTACAGACGGGCACTGGTGAAGGCGCCATCAGTGCCATCGAGGCCAGCAGCCGTCTTGAACTCGGCCTCGAAGTCCGTCTGGGCCTTGGGCGCACCGTTGGTAAAGGTCGAGCCGTAGTTGAAGCCCTGGTAAGCGGCGTTGACGGCCGAAATGGCCGTAGCCAGAGTGAGAAGAGTGGATGAAGAAGGCATTTTTCTTTTGCTCAAATCCAGTGAAATATCTGAAGTCGGTATTATATGCTTCCTGATTCCTCTATATACGGCGGGAGATCCGGATTAAACGAGACGGAAACCCGAAGTTTGTGAGGTGGCGATATCAGGTGTCGTCGGTTCCAAAAAAGCGAACGAGATGGAAGCCGAAGCAGAAACAAGCGAATGTCCTTGCGAGAATATAGGTGACGATGTTACTCGTTGCTATATCACAGGTCAAAAGCGAAGGGACGAGGTCAGCAGCCACGAGGGGATGGAGAGACCGAGAAACAACGAAGGATGAGATGGTATAAGAAGAAGAAGAAGAAGAGCGGGAAAGAAAAAAGAAGAAAAAAGGAAAAAAGGAGAAGCCAGCCTTGAAAAGGAAAGCCAGAGAACAACGTCAGCCAGCGGGAGAGCGGAGTTGACTGGAGTTGGGATACGAGATTCTGGCGTGGATGCCGAAAAAAGCAAGGCACCGATGCACAAATGCACCCACTCCAGCTGGCACCACCACGTTGCGTTGCCACACCACCGCCTCTTGTTTCTTGTCAACTTTTCTTCTTTCGTCAGCTTGTCTCCGTCTTTGTGTGGTGCTCCATTGCTCCATTGCTCGATTTTTCTCAAAAGCCTACGTACGTCGATCGACTCTAAGTCGTTCTAAATCAAGCCACAGGGGTTCAAGTGTCACAGACTTCCTTTTTCTTGTATTTTCTTTTGTTCTTTCTCTCTGTCTCTCTCTCATTTTTTTTAAAGATAATATTTTTTTTTAATCAATTCATGCACCTTCTCTTTCCAACCCAGGATATGTCATCATCGCCAACAACAAGAGGTTTCTAATGGCGTGCAAACTTGGGAGAATCACAAGCACAGGCAGTGACAACAGGCCGGAGACTAACTCGAATAGTTAGTGTCTCCATGCAGGTACGGCTAACAAAAGCCTGTGGCCCCCGAGCCTTTGAACTTTTTCTTTGTGCGTTAGCGGGAGCCACAGCGCGAGATTCCGAAGAGCCGGAAGGATGGTAATGTAGCGAGGACAGTCAGTACAAAGATGAGAATTCCAACGTTTACGGCCTTTGTCGAGATTGGTTTCCATGTGTTTTCTTAATAGTTGTACATCGTCAAATAGTATAGATGCCAACGTTTTTGGGTGGCCATGCAGCTTGTTTGGTGCTGGCGGCTAAATGGAATACGATGCTTGACTGCCCTTTTGGTGAACACGAGGTCACGAGGGGGGATTTGAATGGAGTACTGCGGCCTGCGGTGGTTGGTCTTTCGGGGAATTTCTCTCTGCTAGTTGAGCTGAGTGGCCTTGTGATGATAGCGAGGATGTGAGTTGTGTTGTGCCCAGGTAGATGGTATCATTGAGATACTCGTCCAAGTCGGCATCTCTCATCGCATCGCATCTGAGACGGGCGAGAGACATTGTCGTACAGGCATCTGTCAGTGAGTGTTAGCGCCCACGAGTGAACCGGGGGGATGCCGGGCAGCCGCTGTGGCGTTTTCTGTTTGGGCTGTGCTATTTTTTCTCTCTTTTGCAGGGGATCGAGAGAGATGACGTGGTGGGTGAATTTGGGTGTCACGCTGTTGGTATCGTATTGATCCCTGGCGGCCTCGTTCCATCGACGATCTACAGCATCGACGATGGGTCATGACATGATTGCTATGGCATGGACAGTGACGTCGTTTTCGCCATTCCGTCTTGGCAGAGCATGGCATGAGCTGGATCCAGCACTACTGTACGAGTACTCGTACTCCAGAGAGGCATTTTCTTCTCTGGTGTAGGTATCTTCGTCTTCTTCCCTCTTCCGTGGGCCGCTCCACCGCGACCAGCAAACCGGCTTGCTCCATCCTCGATGGGTTTCCACTGCTTCGGTGGGCCGAGTAACGGCCGTTGCCAATGAGTTGCAGCAATGACTGGAGCATTACAGACAACAAACTTTGCAGAGCGAGCACCTTGACATACCCTGTAGCTTGTGCGCGTAGAGTGTTTTTGTGTGCTAATCATTTCTCCAGTCTCGGTTTCTTTTGCAGACCACTTGCCAGGAGACCTTGATCGGAACGGGATGAACTTGATCCAACTAGCTGACCGCGATCGAACCGGATGAACTTGATCAATCTGGGTACATGTAGACTAGATAGGTTAGTACTGAAAGCGGTTTGCAAAGAAAAAAGAGGAAATCGACAAAGAACCAACACACAGAATCAAACGATCCGCACACATTCATTACTCCAAATCTATCTAGAGTAGTGCTCTTATTCTCATGTTCATTTTGCGGCCACTTTTTTTTGACACGTCACGTGATCAGAAAGGGTTAGTTACTTTGACTTACCTAATCCCGCTGGCCGGTCTCGGCCCCTCCATAGCTTCGGCCCCTCCAAAGTTTTCCCGTATGACTATTGCACCCCTCCACGCCAATTGACTGTATATCGATATCTTGGAAGCGCGCAGCAACTTCAATCGGCATACCTACAATATTCAATAATCGTGGTCATCATGGCAGCTGCTGGCAATGCTGCGCCCAGCGAGGGCATGCTCTGGGGTGGACGATTTACTGGTTCGCCAAGTCATTGGCGGGGCAATTGAACAGCTCCTGGGTGCCATGTAATGTATGCTAACCTCGCGGATCAATCACAGGCGGCATCGATCCCCTCATGCATCAATACAATGCCAGCATTTCCTACGATTCGCGCCTCTTCAAGGAAGATATTATCGGAAGCATCGCCTTTGCCCGCGCTAATGCAAATTTCTGGCATCATTTCCAATGACGATTTTGTTGAAATCGAGCGGGGTTTACATGAGGTCCTGAAAGAGTGGGAGGGGGGTCACTTTGTGATCAAGTCTAATGATGAGGATGTGAGTAAGATGCTACTATACTTCACCTCTTATAGGTTACCTACTTGGCCAAATTCATGATTATAGCTAACACAGTAGATCTAACATCTAGATTCATACCGCCAACGAGCGTCGACTGGGCGAAATCATTGGCAAACACATTGCCGGCAAATTACATACAGGTCGCAGCCGAAACGAGCAGGTAGTCTGCAATATGCGCATGTGGTTACGCGAACGGATTCGTGAGATTGACAGCCAGCTTGTTGCCTTGGTCAAGGTCATTACCGGCCGTGCTGAGTCTGAAATGTACGTCAGCTTAACAACAACCCTCCCCTGCCTCCTTTGATTAAGCGAGCGTATCCCTTCTGACTCTTTTATTTTAGCGACTACCTTATGCCCGGGTATACAACGTGCCCAGCCCATCCGGTTCTCGCAGTGGCTAATGTCATTTGGCTTCGCCTTTATGAATGATGTTGAGCGACTCCGAGAGTGCCTGAAGAGGGTTAACAAGAGCCCTCTTGGTTGTGGTGCTCTTGCCGGCAATGTCTTTAACATTAATCGCGAGATGATGGCTGAAGAGCTCGGTTTTGACGGTATCCTCTGGAACTCCATGAATGCTGTTTCTGATCGAGACTTTGTGACTGAATTCCTTCAATAGGGCAGTCTATTTATGCAACATATTTCGCGATGGGCCGAGGATCTCATCATCTACAGTACCCAAGAATTTGGCTTCATCTATATTGCCGACGCCTATTCTACGGGTTCATCGCTGATGCCACAAAAGGTTTGAAGAAATCCATATACTATAGTGGTTTCTTTGCTAACAAACTTATGCTACAGCATAACCCAGATGGTCTCGAGCTATTACGAGGCAAGGCTGGCCGAGCTTTCGGCCACATGAGTGGGTTTATGATGACCCAAAAAGGATTGCCGAGCACATACAACAAAGACCTACAGGAGAGTTGGGAACCCATGCTGGATCATGTCAAAACTATCTCCGATAGTATACAGATTGCAAACGGCATCTTTTCCACACTCACCATTCGGCCAGAGCGGATGCTGGCTGCATTGGACCCTTTCATGCTTGCTACAGATGTAGCTGAGCGACTTACGAAACTCGGCGTGCCCTTCCGTGAGACACATCATATCGCTGGACGATGTGTAGCAAAGAGTGAGGAGCTAGGGATCCCGATGAATGAGCTCACACTCGAGCAACTCAAGGCTATTGATAGCCGATTCCCGGATGATATCAAGGAGATATTCAAGTATGAGTCAAGTGTTGAAGCGAAATCGGCCAGGGGCGGCACCAGCCGATCAAGTATTCTAGAGCAGATCAAGGTCCTTAGGGCCATGTTAGGTTAGAGTTAATTAACTTGCGCAGGGAACGCAGTGCCTCTAACTCACACTGATAACATCAGCTCCCAAATACATGTACACTCCATGCCACTACTCCTATATAATGCGTGCCGGTTTATATCGTATACTCGCGAATGGGTAATTGTCCCTCCAGATATGCATACAACCATCCTTGACTTCAACCAAAGAAAAAAAAATCATCATCTAGAGTCGTAATACACCCACATGCCAACTACCTCAACTACTGCCAACAAATCCCCGTATCCCCCTTAGGCCCAGCGTTTTCTTTTCCTTCTTGGGCTTCCCAGACTCGTCTTTGGCCTTGTCTTTGCTATCCCTACGAATCATGCTCTGGAGTCCACCTGTGTGCGTGTGTTAGCGCTGTCAATCATCAAGTACGCATGCGTACATGAGTTACGCGATCAAGATATATCAGACTTACTGCCAAAATAACTCCTTTCTGGGCTCATCGACAAATTAGCCGATGAAGACTGTCCATCTGTCCCGCCTGTACCTGCGGAGCTAGTCGGCTGCAGTGGCTGCAGCACAGATGATGTAGGAGTCCCCGGGTTTGATGCGGGAGACGCTGTGATGTTGTACCCTGCTCCTTCAGCTGCTTCCGTCGTTGAGAGAAGTTGAAGGGGCCTTGATTTCATCGGCATTGGCCCCGTAGACGACGACATGTGATCCTCCTCGCCTTCCGCAATGCTGGACTTTTCCGTTGTTGTTGATGCTTCCAGTTGCATGTCGAGAAGAGACGACTGCAGCATCGTGTATTTGCGCGTCAGCAGGCTGTACTGCTTCTGCATCTCTGCCTGCTTGGCCCGGCTCGCCGCCAGAGCGCTCTCAACTGCAATGTTCACCGTCACCGCGGGCCTGTTCCGTTCTTCGCGAGCTTCTGAAAGCTGTGTCTGAAGCGTTGCCACCTGGGATTGGAAAAGCTTCTTCGTTCTCTGCACCTCCGCCTCCGAAGCCGTCAACTGCAGCTTGAGCGTTTCCAGTTGATTCTGCGCATCCTCAGCTGCGTTGACAGACGCCATTCGTTCAACCTCCCTCGCCTGATAGTCTCTTTCCGAAAGCGATAGTCGCTCGACTTCTGCTTTGAGCCGGTCAATCTCTGCGCCGTGTATCTCAATCGACTGCATATTTTGCTTTGCGTTCAGCTCCTTCACCTCGGCGTCGCACACGAGCTTGCGCAGCTTCTCACATTCCCGCAGGCTCTCCTCAAGCTCTTTCCGAACCGACTCAATCTCCGTCTGCATCTTCTTTGACTCTTCACGTAAATTCTTCAGCTTGTTTGCAAGATCTGCTTCCCACTTCTTCGCCATAGCCCTGCTCTTTTCCGACTCCTTGCGGACTTGCATCTCAGCCATCTTGGCCTCTTCGTAGCGGCTCTTGAGGTTTCGATTCATCATGATCAGATTCTGCATTTCCGCCTCGGTGGCCGCCTCCGCCATTTGCCTTCTCCTGAGCTCGCCGATATGGGCCATGTGTTGCTGCTTAAGATATCTCTCAAAGCTGAGGTCATTTTGCAACAGGATGAGTTGTCTTTGCAGGTGAGCAACCTGCGCATTGCTACTTTCTCCAGCGGATACAGGCGTATGAGTCTGCGGTGGCAGCGTCATCATCGTCGAGGGCCTATCCACGACAGACTCCTGATGACTTAGAGCAAGAGATGGTACGCTGTCGTTTGCCAAAGATTGGTGAAGACTACTCTTGATTACCTTGTTCGACCTAATAAGATCTTGAAGCTGAGTATGCGAGGCCGACTGGAGCAGTTGAGTGCCAGAAGGGCTATCCACGCCAAACATATCCTTGTTTCGTGCAGCCTCCCCTAAATCTCTCGCCGAATGGTGACTAGATTGAGAGCCTCGCCGCATCAATGTCGAGGGTGTGCGGTCGCTGGTGACGGACTCTGTTGCCGACATATGAGTGTTCCTCCACGAATTCACCTTGGTCACTGAGCTGCTCAGCAACCCAGGGTCTGACCTGACTTGGCTCAACTCGTCGTTGAGAACCTGGCCCGAAGAGTCGGGCAGATGTAACAGTTCGTGGTCGCCAAACATTTGGGATTCTGGTGCAACACACAGCGCCATACATTCGGCAACGACCTCGGCGGCTTCGCTCTTGATCCACCGCCCAAAATCCGTCTTTTCCGTTTCGATGGTGAGTGTGTAAAAGTTGGGGTGAAGTACATGGCATCTCCTGAATTGTTCTGACTGATGTCGAATCTCCGTCGGCTGTACCTCGATTTCGTCCGCACCGGACACGTTGGCATGGCGCATATATCTTTGGGGCTTGCGAATGTAGTCCATGAAATTAATTGGGTAGAGACCATATAGGATCGTGTAGTAGTTGGACAGGTGTGATATGTTGGTGTCTTCCGTCTCCGGGTCGTATGCAAAAACCTCCCACCGGCTGGCCTGTTCGGAATCGTGAAAGGGCGATTCCATGGTTCCCGCCCTCTCTTTTTCCCAGAAGAGTAGCCTGGTATAGATGTTAAAGAGAGTAGGCAAGTGTGGTACCAGAGAGCTAGGCATGTGCGGCAGTAACATGATGAGTGCGGTCAGTGCAGCCGAGATGACCGTGGTTGACGTATCTTGCTGAAGGCATGTTAAGAGATCGGTAAATAAGGGAGTTTGAGCCACTTGATGTAGATGAGGTGGTTGTGATTGGATGAATGAACAGAAGAAATTCAGACTGGCTTTTCTAAACTTTTTCTTGATAAGGTAGCTGTCCAACGAAGAAAAGAATTCCTGGATTCTGGTTAGTTGCCAGCAATCTTGAAAGGAACAAAAAAAGGCCCAAAAGATATGGAAAGACGGCTGTGAGCGTAGAACTAGACATACTTTTGGTCGCTTCTTCCCAAATTGCCCCAGCGCATCGCTAATCATCTTTTCGCTGTGCTCTGACGGCTGGTAGCCCTCAAAGCGGGCAGGATGAAACTCGTCCATCCATATCTCAAACAATCGATCGATGAGGGGGTTCGTCGCCGAGTCCTTGCCGATGCCATCGTGGTAGTCGTCAGAAATGGTGACAATCTCGTTTAGTATCTCCATGGCCTCGGCGACAACGTTCTTGTCGAATCCCGTCTTGTCGAGAATGCCCTTGCAGGCGTCCAACCACACCAGTATTCGTTCGGGAGTCCGCAGCACGGTAAGTAGCCGGCGCAAGATGCTCAACCAGGCGCCAGCCGCGGCAGTGTTGTCCCTGACATTCTTATCGAAGATGAGCAGCAGCTCCTCCTGCAGCCGATCAGACGCAGCCTCGTCATACTTCTCGCGCCTCCGCAGGTAGCCAGCGATTGTTTCGGTGAGATCGTCGGGAAGGGGCACGGTTGGCTCGACGATGAAGTCCTTGATGGCTTTGGACAGCTCCTTGAGGGATCTGCCAACGGTGGGGTCAGTTTCAATCAATCTGAGGGCAGAACCAGTCACCCCGCACAAACCAGGACCCGTTGATGGACGATCAACGATCAACTTACATTGTAGAAGCCATCACGGCAGGATTTGCATCGGGCCACAGCTGAGGCCACCGTGGCCACCGCGAGGATCGTGGATGCTTCCGGCAGGTCTCTCGAGAGCAGGTACAGAAGCAGCAGATGCGCTACAAGCTTCGATATGGCTCGAAATCAGGGACCTCGCGTTTTTGGAGATGGTGTTGCGCGCGCTGGAGTTGGTGAGGTTTAGCCGGATGGAGAACAAGCTTTTGAGAGGGCGGAGAGCTTGCAGCAGCGGATTTGCAGCGGCCAGGCTAGACTACGGTAGCAGCGGGACTGGGCCGCTATGGGCCATGGGCGTCACAGCCTACGAGTTGAATCATACCTACCCACAAAGGACGTAGCTGCTATATCTACATTTCTCTAATAGCTGCTACTATATCTACATTTCTCCAGTAACTGCTATTATATTTATATTTCTCTAGTAACTACTATTTACTGTATTTATATTTCTCTAGTAACTGCTACTGTATTCATATCATCCAACAATTCTGGTGCTAGCTGAACAGGCGTTCCTCCTACAAAATCACCACTTAATGAGTTGATTAGGTGCTTATTCATTTTGCGGTCTTGCTTTTTCTGACCTTCGCTTGGCAGGTTCTCGGTACATGTACATACGAAGCACTTCAACTCCCAGGTTAGTACCTTTACCTAGGTACCCCGCAATCCATTCATTGATGCTAGACCCGGCTAGTAATACATTAGTACAGAATACATCAGTACATGTATGGGCTGATGGGCTCCGCAAAGGTCCTACGTAAACCGATCGCCATGCCATGTACATGCCACACGGAATCAGGTCAGCATGGTACCGTCTCGTAATGCCCTTATGAAGCCCTCAAGAAGGCACAAGCTGCTCGACCAATTGAACTGTATCGCGTGATCCCCTCCCTTGAGCCCCTCCTCGCCTCCCCCTCTCTTGGAGCTACGGCCCTATTTCTTCTGCTCCTCGAACTTTGCTTTTTACTTCCTTCTTTCTTCTTTTTTCTCCTCATCCATCTCAATTATACCCTCAAAATATCTCAATTGAAAGCGTCAGAGACGTCCACCTCCTCTCCATTCCTCAATTCGCATCATACGCTGTCGGCTTACACTTCCCAGCCGTCAATTCCATCTGAATCACTCACACTCTTCTTGTCTCCCCCAACACAGAACATCCCCCGCATTTCAAGATGGCTGCGAATAAGACTTCAGCTATTGCTGACCAAGAACCCATCGATGTCCTCATTGCTCTGCATCCCAAGTTTGACATGCTTGACTTTGCAGGGCCATTGGCTACTTTCTGCCAAGCCCAGCATGACTTTGGCGATGATTGTACGTACATGTTGTTGTGAGGCCGTCAAGGTTGGGTTGGGCCCAAATGCTAACCAGCTTTCCCCGCATCTCAAACAGCCACCAAAGCATTTGAAGTGACTCTCGCCGGCAGTGAGCCCCAGGTCCTCTCCGCCCAGGGCCCCATTGTGCAGTCCCAGATCACCTTCCGAGAGGCTCATGAGCGCCTTGATGAGTTTGACGTTCTCGTCATCCTCGGCGGAAACACCGATGAGATCATCCAGAAGGAGCTTGAGCCTCTTGGCCTCATCACTGCCTTTTCCGACCTTCAGAAGAAGGATCCGGCCAGAGAACGAACACTGCTGTCCATCTGCACCGGCTCACACCTGCTTGCCCGAGAGGGTATCCTCTGTGGCCTCTCTGCCACTACCCATCCCGACTACTTTACCAAATTTGAGAACCTCTGCAGCGATGCTGCCACCCGACTCTTGACTGAGCGCACCGACGTCATCGAAGATGCCCGATATGTCGTCAACAACCTTCGCTTTGAGCTTGGCGAAGATGAAAGCCCATACACACGCCGCGCGTCCGATGCTGGACGACCTCACGGCCGGTAAGTCGTTATACCACAATGAACTCTACATTTACGAGTCGACTTGTTTGCTAATTATTCCTTTCTACAACAGCAAGGGAAGCATCTCCTTCAAGGAGTCCAACACACGTCGTGAGTCAATTGTCAGACGTGCGGCGATGCGCCTCGGTGGCCTTCGAGTGGTTACCGCGGGGGGTCAGAGCGCTGGCATAGATGCATCTTTGTATCTTGTCAGCGCCCTGGTGGATGATAAGTGTGCGGAAGAGGTGGCCAGGCTCCTGCAGTGGACCTGGAACAAGGGAGTCGTCGTCGACGGCCTCGACGTGTAAACGGCAGCATTACAGGCGCCAAATAATCGCCAGCGGAAGCTTGGCTGTGTAGTAAATCTTGCGGGTCGATGTTATAGCATCCGCCGTGTTCATTGAAGAACTAGCTGTAGTATTAGGAAACGAATGGAATGAATCTGGAACTCTTTTTATTTTTATTTGTTTTTAATTCTGTACATCGCTGTCATAATCACCACTTGTATTCACCCTCATATGCCTCTATTTCATGAGCTACTCCAGCACTCACGAGAGAAGCAAAGCAAAGCAAACACTCAAACGTCAAACAAAGCGGGGACAAGCTTTTGCCCCTACTCCGGAGTAATACTTTGAGAAACCCCACTTTGGCTCACCTGGAGCCGGGTCTCGATGAATTTTAGCCAGCGATGCACCGGTATTGATTGAGTTGAAGCGGGGAACCTTGCTAGGCTTGCATTTTGGTTGAAGCGGATCGGATCCTGGTGTGAATCCATGCTCTGCTTGGCTCCTTTTCTCCTACTAAGGTACTTTGGCCTTGTACAGTACGAGATGGACCAGTATACTTTGACGCAGCGGTGTGTTTTGTCGCTCTTTTGCTTCACGTCATTGGGATCCGCCCGAGAGTCAAACTCAATTGCCAGGCAAGCAAACACCCAACCTGGACAGCATGAGACTGGCTAGCAACATGATGCTGCAGTTTCTGATGAAGCCAATGGTACTGCAAGAATAAAAGCAGCAGCAGCAATTACCAACTGAACTCATCGTAAATGACATGTAGTCTGTACTTTGGGTACAAGGTAGCAAATAGAGGCAGTACAAGTGCCTGTGTCGAGACCCAAAGGCCAAACTAAACAAATGCGGATACGGCAGCGTCGCTCGCAGCAAGTGGTCACGAGGGGATGCAGCGTCCAACCAGCCAAAGCTTCAAGCTACATATTGCTAAGACAGAAACTGAAACTGCCTGCAGGAAATGGACTACCGAAGTGCTACATCATGCAGTGCAGCCAAGCGCCGTAATACAAAAAACTTGACGTCTTGTGTAGACTACCTAGGTACCTGTACCTAGAAGCACAAAAGTGAAAAGGCAAAATAAAGTACAAATGGAAGTGAATTGGAAGTGGCATGGATACGCGCTACCTACCTAGTACCTAGTAGTAGGCCGGAGTGGGAACACCCACACGTTTATGTACTCACGATTTGGCCCGTCCGCTTGGCCCAAAAAATGCAGCTGAACTGGAGCCCTGCAGGGGCAGCGCATCGAGCTTCACAAGCATTTGACCGTCCAACGCTTTTCGCGACGCGCCTGGCAGCTTTTCTCCCTCAACCGACGGCGAGAAAAAAGCAGCCTTTTCAACTCGCATCTGCCTTCACAACTGCATTTTCCCTCGTCGCATAAGACTAATATTTCTATTTGTTTCTTCCATTTGGCCCTAGTCAGCTTTGTCATCGCGCATTATCGCATCCAACAGCTCCGCCGCCTGCCGCAATCGCCCCCTTTCGCCCAAGCAACTGAAAGAAACCAAACAAGAAACGGCCAACCTTTTACTCCCCTTCAAACCGCCGACAGTAGGTGCCGCGGTGCATCTACTAAATACATCACCATGGTCGACTGGTCGGGACTCAAAGTCGTCGACCTCAAAGCAGAGCTTAAGATTCGCGGTCTGCCCTATGCTGGCCTCAAGGCAGAGCTAGTTGCGCGACTGGAGGCTGCCGACAAAGAGGCAGCGCAGGAGGGAGGCGAGAACCCACTAGAAGAGCCCATTGAACCGGCAGCTGTCGAGGAAGACAATGTCGAAGCCGCACAGCCCTCTCCTACGAAGGAGTCTACCCCGGCGCTCGAGCAAACGGCCGATGACGGCCACGAAGCCAAGCCTGCGCAGCCAACCGAGGATCGCATTGCGTCTCCAGCTCCAGCTCCAGCCGAACCTGAGCCTGCTGAGCCTGAGCCAACTGTGCCAATTGTCGAGAACCCCTCTGAAGTCCCAGAGGGCGATGCTGGCCAGGGTAGTGAGGCGGCAGTTGACAGTCACCCGCCAGCTGGCAAAGAAGAGCCCCTTGAACGAACTACTTCTCCCGCGCCAAAAGCACCCACACAAGAATCCACACAGGAGCCCTCACAGGTTCCCACCGCAGAGGCTTCTATCGAACCGACGCCGGAAGCTCAGAAGCGCAAGCGACGTTCTCACAGCCCGCTTCCCACCGAAGAAGACATTGCACTGAAACGTGCACGCGTCGATAGCACCACACACGAGGATAATGCCCCCGTCGCAGACAAACCGAACGAGGCGGATATTGAAATGACAAGTGCTGCGCACGAAGAAGAGCCTTCCGCCATGGAAGACGTTCAGCCCGTCGAAACGGAGAGGAGCGTGGAGCCCGCGCTGCACTTCCCTACTACTTCAATCTACATTAGCAATCTGATGCGCCCATTGCGCCCCGATGATCTGCAGAACCACCTCGTCAGCCTTGCAGCCACGAATGATTCTGACGCCGCAAAGGACCCCATTGCCAGATTTTACCTAGATCAGATCCGTACCCATGCCTTTGTCGCCTTTGACTCGGTGGCCACCGCCCAACGAGTTCGCAAAGCACTGCACGACACCGTCTGGCCAAATGAGAGCAATCGTAAGGCGTTGTCAGTAGACTTTATTCCCTCCGAAAAAGTCGACGAATGGATCGAGACGGAAGAGGCTGGCGGTCGACGGTCGTCGATTCGCTGGCAGGTGGTCTATACCGATGGACCTGATGTCCAAGCCTCGTTGGTGGAGTCTACATTTACGTCGAGAGCGGGACAGCCAGAACCGCCTACTACTGCTAGACCGCCGCTGCCCCAGTTTGGGCCTGGAAGTTCCAATGCTATGCCCATTGGTCCTCGGGCGCAACGTGGCCGCGACCAGTATCGTGAGGATGAGGGCGAGGGGGATCGTTCCCGAGGAAGGGATGTTGAGGGTGACCGCAGCCGACAGTGGGATTCTGAGACGATGCGCCCGCCACCTACCGGACCACGAGGCAGGCGAACAGGCCCCCGATCTACTGCCAGCTCTTTGGACCATGTTGTTGAAAGGACCAAGGCCCGTCCTCACATCCCATACCAGGCTGTAGCAGAGAGTGTCGCCCGCCGCCGTCTAGACAACATATCAGTCTACAGCAGTGAAGACCCGAGTCCTGGCTTCAACTCCAACCGCTACTCCTTCGAAGGCGGCGACAACTTCGTGGATCGCGGCAGAGAGATCTTCGAAGGCATTCGACCTCCCCATCGTGAAGCTGAACGCCGTGGAGGACGTGGAAGCGGCCCTCGGCAACGAAGAGGAACGCCGCCTTTCCGATCTCGAGGCGACCGATATGTTCCCAGCGGTGCAGGCCCCAGCCGACGCACTGGTGGTGGATATCCTACGAGTAGCTGGGACTAGAATGAACCGGCCATGGGTTATCGTGCTGTGTGACGTGGGAAGGTGAGAGGGGAGATGAGGGGATAATGGAATTTATCAAATCTTAATGGCGTTTAAGGGAAGGGGGGATAATATAAAGGGTTATAATAATAGGGTGGCAACACGGATGGTCTCTTACGAGGGGAGATGGATGGATATGATGTTTTTGCGATATTTGGCCCTTGAGGCTTTTTGCATTGGATCCCGGTTGAGGATCTGTATGCGTGTATGAATTAATGTAGGATACCTATGTATAAACATGTATGAGTCTTGTTTATGTTAAGATGATCCGATTGTCCTCTGCGAGAAATATTATCCCTATTTCTCTCATTATGTCTACGCGAGTAATCTACAATTCAACCGCAAACCAAGTACTTTTTGAGATTTCGCTTACTTCATCTACTACCGGAGGGATACTCAGGAGACAGTCACAAGCGATATTTGATTATAAGTGATATGAAATAATTGTAATTCTTTTTGGTTTAAAAAGTAACTAGAATTAAATGCAAAAACCATGAAACATTCTGATTTTCCCCATTGAATTTAAAACGCCCGGAACGCACACCCCTCGAGAACCAAATCGACCATTCCCAAGTTCAGCACTGCTCTAGGCAAGGCCGACAAGAGGAACAGGCTCGACACCGACACGCTCCTTGCTCAGGACATCAAGGATGTACTGGCTAGGTCGGTTGTCCTTGTAGACTTGCTGGGCGCTCTTGGCAGCGCGGACGTTCTCGAGGTACTTCTCAAACAGGTACGAGCTGTCCATGGGGCCGCCCTTGGCCTCGGGATGGAACTGGGTCGAGAAGATGGGACGGGTGCGGTGCATCATTCCCTCGTTGCTGCCGTCGTTGAGGTTGACAAAGTACTCCTTGAAGTCGTTGGGCAGGGTGCTGGAGTCGACGGCGTATCCGTGGTTCTGGCTGGTGATGTGGCACTGGCCAGTGGTCAAGTCGAGGGCGGGGATGTTGTGGGCTCGGTTGCCGTACTTCATCTTGATGGTCTTGGCGCCGACGGCCATGGCCAGGAGCTGGTGGCCGAGACAGATGCCCATGATGGGGACGTTGGAGGTCTCCATCAGGCGGGCAAGGTTGTAGACGGTCTCCTGGCAGTGGATTGGGTCACCGGGGCCGTTGGAGATGAAGACACCGTCAAAGTGCTGGGCGACCTTGTGGATCGGGTAGTTGTAGGGGAAGACGGTGAGCGAGGCGCCTCGGCTGACCAAGCTGCGGAGGATGTTCTCCTTGACACCGCAGTCGATGAGGGCGATGTGGAGGTCAGCACCGGGGGACTCAACCACGAAGGGAGCCTTGGTGCTGACGCGCTTGACCAGGTTGATCTGGCCAGGGTCGACGAAGCTCTCGTCCTCATCGGCATCATACTCGTCGCCAATGGAGATCCTAGCGAGGGAAGAACCCTGCTCTCGGAGGTGGGTGACAATGGCTCGAGTGTCGACGCCAGAGATGGCGGGGACGCCCTCTCGGGCACACCATTCGCTCAGACTCTCGACAGCGGTCCAGTGGCTGTAGTTAAGGGCGACGTCGGAGACGACAACACCGGCACACTGGATGTGGGGAGACTCAAAGTACTTGAGGAGGTTGTACTCGTCGCGTTCGTTGGAAGGAACGCCATAGTTGCCAATCAGGGGCTGGGTGAAGACGAGAATCTGGCCACGGTACGAAGGGTCCGTCATGGACTCGGGGTAACCAACCAGAGACGTGGTAAAGACGGCTTCGCCAGAGATGTTAGCATTGGCGCCGAAGGCTTTGCCACGGAAGATGGGGCCATCCTGTTGAGACAATCATGTCAGTACATGGTTTATAGACGATGTATATGTGTTGAGAGAACAGATATGGCGCATCTTACTCGGATGGTGAATGTAGCGGGCACAGTTCCAGCAGGCTGAGTTGCCAATGGCTGCGCGAACGGCATGTTCCTGCCCTTGCTGCCATTGGCAAGCGTCTGGCTGGACGAGAATCGGGTCTGGAAAGCCACTCGGCGAGAGGCGCTCGTGGCAGAGCCAGCCGCTCGTTGGGCGAAATTAGCTGCCAGCTTGGAGAACATGGCAGCGGCGAGTTCGGATTAGATTCGGGGTTCGGTTTTCTTTGGTAAATGACTGGTGGTGGGAGGCAGATATTTTAAGCTGACAAGGCCCTCCACAGGTGGTCTATTGTGAAGCTTGGTGTTAGTTTACATCATGAGGGGGTGAGTCATGGTAGCACCAACCAGAGAGATAGTCCTGTTGAACATAATATTAGCATCTTGAAAGCAATTGATGCAGAATTTTATGATTTAAGCAAACGAGGGCTCTTCCAAAGCTGCCCAATGTGGGGGAGAATGGAGTTGTATGTAAAAGCGCACGTGGGGAGCCGTGGGTGTACATCACAGCACGAAAAGACAAAAAAACAAAGAGTCACATACCTGAGAAGTGAATTCCGACGGGCGCCCGTTCATAAGGGCGGATTGAGAAACGGCAAGTCGAAGATATATAAACGAGGCACAAGGCACTCTAGATGGTAGATTGGATTGAGTTGATGCGAATGTTTGCACAAGGTGCGATTGGACTGTTGACTCTTCTGACAGATGATGAAAAGAAGAAAGAAAAAAGAGAGAAGAGAAAAAAGAGGAGAGGGAAAAAAAAAGGGTGCATCGGAGGGGTCAGATAATAGTTTAGTGCCATCGACCTTTTTTTTCAGCGCAATGATGAATTTGGAGCAAGAGATTAATTGCTGGCCAATGGTTGGCTGGATTGGCCGGGTTTGGCGTGTTAGTGCCACCTTGACAAGTGCGGCTTGACCTGTTTGGGCGAGCTCTGGGGCGCCGATATCGTTGTGGCTCGTGTGCCCTATTGTGACAATGCAGTCATTGAAATTGGGGGGAGCGGGATTTGCGGGAGAAGTTGAGAAAAGATGAGATTGGAGATGCAGAAGGGCGTGGGATGTGGTATTATCTGAGTGATAGGGCGCGAGCTACATGGTTGTGCACATGCATTAGTATGGGAACAACTGTTGTTGTAAAGCCATTGGACCTGAGTTGCGGCATGACATACTTCAGACGGATAGGTTGATGGCGGGGCAGATTGGAACAACCTACGCGGAGATATTGATCCAGTATGCAGTCAATTGCATTGCATTGCATTTCGGTAGAGGATAGACTTGAATTGTGTTACTCCGAGTTTTCCAAGATTAGGAGACGCCACATTGATATATCATTTCCCGTGTAATAATAGTCTACCTTAGGCGTAAATGGAACGTCAAGTTAACAACAGGTATACCAACCAGATCTACAATGTACGCATTCCCCCTTTTACAGAGCGCCCAGCTCCTTTAGCTTGCCAATCAACCCATCAACATCCTCAACCTTGCCGCCTCCCTGTCTCTGCGGTGGCTCTGTTCATCACACATCCATTAGCCTCATGTTAAGTTTGGGAAAGAAGACAGCCATGTAGATTGCATCTCAACGTACCTGTAACCTTCAACACCTTCAGCCTCTTGTCATTCGTCAATCCATAGTCCTCAAGCGTCTTCTTATCCAGCTTCTTCTTCTTCGCCTTCATAATATTCGGCAACGTAGCGTACCGCGGCGTATTCAACCGCAAATCCGTCGTAATCACCATCGGCAACTTCGCCTTCACCGTCTCCACGCCGCCGTCAATCTCCTTCGTCACCGTCACCGAATCATTCTCTCCAAACTCAATCTTGCTCGCCTGCGTCGCCTGCGGCCAGTTGAGCAAGCCAGCAAGCATCTGCCCAGTCTGCCCCGCGTCGTCGTCGATGCTCTGCTTGCCCAGGATCACCAGGTTGCTCTTCTGCTCCTCCACAGACTTCTTCAGCAGCTTGGCCACCGTCAGCGGCTCCAGCTCCTCGCCGTCCTTGATCTCCACGTGGATGCCCCGGTCCGCGCCCATGGCCATAGCCGTCCGCAGAATCTCTTGGGCCTTGGGCGGGCCCGCCGAGAAGGCGCAGATGTCTTCGACGCCGCCGGGCGCGCGCTTCTTTTCGCGGATTCGCACAGACTCTTCAACGGAGAGGTCGTCGAATGGGTTCATCGAGTGCTTGACGCCGGCCGTCTCCACGCCCGTCTGGGCCTTGTTGACTCGCGGCTTGACCTGTTTCACCAACTCGGTCAATTCACATGCTCCTCACTCCTCACAGCGAACAATGGAAGTCGGGGCTCTTCTTACAGCATAGTCAATGACTCGCTTCACGGGGACGAGAATCCGCAGGGCAGACATTGTGGTTTCTGGAGATTTGATGGGTTGGATGTGACCAGAATGAGGGACGTTCCCGATCTCGACATACGAGTATGAAATAGCCGGGCCAAGAGACCGAGACCTACGGCTGCCGGCTAGGGCCGGCTCCCGTGCAACCTCGGATACTCGCTCACGTGACATTTATCCCAGCTTCGGGCCAGAGACAGAAGAACGGACATTTTCCCTTATTTCAACAGCAGACAAGGGGAAGAAGCCATGGAAATAAAATTGAATGAGAAAAATGAATTAATATTTAGATGCATCTTGTATATACATGAATCTTTCTCTTCCGGCCGCAATCTTCCCCAGTAATACCCTCTTATTGTGGTTTGAGCAGCAGGTATACATATAAGTTGGTGTATACCTCTATAGCAGGCTTGTCTCATCGGCTTTCATCATGTCGTTGCTCCATCCAGGCTCGTTCAACGCCTTGAAATCGCCTCGAGGCCACTCGTCATAATTGGTATATGGGCCATCGTGTATTGGATGACGGCTATCGTCTTGTCAATTTATTCCAAACGCTCATATTTCGTCAAAAAAGTGTATCTCTTCAGGCCATAGTACTCCAACGCCAGCAAACATGAACTCATTTCAACTGTTTACCAATCATCCCACTCGTCGCCAGTCTTGGGCTTCTGGGCCGGGGCTCCTGGAGCCGTCTTCTTGCCCATGCCTATAGCACTTGTGCCGATAGCATTGTTCGGTTTCTGCTGCTCAGCTAAGCTGGAGAAGTCATCCCAAAAGTCCTTGCGGCTAGCATCCAGAGGGGCGTTTCGCTTGGTAGACTCAGGGCCTTCGACAAATCTGGTGAAGCCCTCTTGTGCGTTCTTGCCGGCAAGCTGGGCCTGTTTGGCAAGCTGGGCGGCCGTCAACTGGGCCTGCTTGGCAAACTCACCGTCGGCAATCTAGAAATAGGAAAACGGAAGGGTTAGCTTACGTGGAGTAATTGCTGATCATCAGGAGAGCGGGGGCTCATAGAAACATATGGGGAAGATACTCACGCTCTTCGCGGTGGGTTGAATGTATCCATCGTTCACCGTCTTAGCAGTCTTGGACACGGTAGAGGCAAACCAGCCAAATCCCTTGGTGATGGCGCCCATTGGGTCCTTTTGCAAATCGTCAAATCCCGGTATACCTCCCTGGCTGGACTGGTTAGAAGTAGGCATGTTTCCAAAGCCAGCATACTTTCCACCCTGACTGGGAGGCAGGCCATCGGGCCGTGAGGCATTGTCTGCTCCCAGTTTGGCGAAATACTTGTCGTCCACCTTGACCTTTCCGCCCTGCTGGGGGCTCTGGCTTCGGTTTGCGGAGCCGCCGAGGGGTGTAGACGGCTTCGCAGCAGCGGGAGTCGACTGTGTGGTGACGGGCCTCTTCTCGCCGGGAACGTACTCTCGTCCCTCGACCTTGCATGACAGCCTCTCCTTCCACTCTTCGCCGACCTCGCCGCTGTACCGCTCGGCAATGGTGGCATCGTCCCAGGTGAGTCCCCTCATCTTGGTGTCCTCGTGCTCCTCGAAAAACTTCCTCCAGCCCTCGTTGCCGCCCAGGCGCATGCGCTCAATCTCGTTGGCCTTGAAGGCGTCCATGGATATGCTTCGGACAAAAGAGATGTGGACGCCGAGCCCGCGGTGGACGCCGGCGCACGTCAAGCAGATGAAGATGCCGAACTTGGGCGACGCCCACTGTGGCGACGGGGCATTGCAGTCGCAGCAGACATTGTTCTTGGATTCCTTTTGCAGAGCGGCCAACTGCAGTAGCACAATACAAGATCAGGTCAGTCGTCGTTGTTCATCGGGGGGCCCTGCCAGAGCAGACGATGCGCCGGCTCGCGAAAGGGGGGACGAGGTGCAAGTAGGAAGGGAGATGCGCCGTACCTTGGACCGGGTCTCGGGATCGACCTCCCACATGGCCTTGGAAGCCATTGCGTTTGTGACGAAGAGCGTTCGTTGGTAGATAGGAGAAGAAAAAAGGAAAAAAGAAAAGCAGCGACTGCGGGTTGTAGCAAAGCAAAAAGCGTTCCTCCAACGACTCGACAGCCCTGGCGCGTGATGTTTGGTCTGTCTTGGTGCGGAAGTGGAAGTGGATTTTAAGGCCAGGGGAGCGGGGCCTCTTAACCTTCAATACGTTACGTGCTCTGTGCCCCCAACATGAAACCCCATAATTTCGCCGTGCGCTGCAGCGGCTGTCTTTTACCAGTTACCCGTCGATGGGACCAAGCCATCCACCAATCTTTCAACTTATACAGGGCTTCAGTCAACCATTCTGTATAGAGATGATTGTGATTGATTAATATCTTTTATTTATTTCCATTCTATCCAAGCAGCCATCGTTGATGTTGACTAAACGTAGAATATACCTAGGTACTGTTCTACAGGGCTCAAAACTATTGGCTCTTGAGCTTGCCATGGACGGCCTGGTTGCTTGTTATCGCTGCCGCACTGCACCAGGAAATGGATACCTCCACTATCATTTAGCACATGCAACCACTAAATAGCATGGATGGACCTCTGCCCTCTCCATTGCAACGCATGCACGCCCTTTCTCGCCCGTTATCGCCATCAGAGCCATCAATGGCATTCTCGGGATCCTCAGGCTGAAGCGACACAATGGGCACGCTGCAAAATTCAACCCCCTCGACAGCCTAGGTAGTCCCTACAAAGGCCCCGAGCCCAGGTTGGCATCGTGTTTCAATACGGACTAGGGACCAAGAACTACATTCACCAAGCCAGGGCAACTCTAACAGGTAGGTAGATTACTTGGCTTGTTATCCTAATATGGACACCCCATACCCCATACATCCGTCGTGCTACATCTCCTTTTCGTCGACGTTTGATATACAAGAAATTCCAAGCTGTAGATTTATCCTCCATCACATGCACCAAAGGCAGCCTCACAGCATTTGTCTACACATACACAACACAGGAGATGCAAGCAAAGGAAATACTTCAAGAGACAGATGAGAGAAAAAAAACATCACTGGCAAGAGGCAACACCATCAATCACAGCCAAAAATATACTCTTTTCATTCTCGTGTTCGCTTTCCTTTTTGCCTGCCGCCCTTGGTTTGAGTTACCGCATAGCTAGAAGAAAATAGTAACAAGGAAAGGCATTTACGAAAAATAAGAAAACATTTTGAAGCGGCCTTTTTTTTCGGTTTCAAATCCCGTGCTCCATCGGAGGGGAAATATTAACTTGTCAAGAAGTAGCTGGCACGTTATAACGTCCTGGGGATACGAAGACTTGAAGCGATATTCGAATGTAGCTCCCTTCCAGCCCCAAAGAAGATATAAAAGCCAGTCCTGGCGTCATAATTGAAATCGTCCAAATCGCGTGCCATATCATAAAGAGTACTCATCAAACGTAGGCGGCAAGCTGTTCAGCCTGTGAAAAAAAAAATTTGCCGCGCTTAAATTTAAGCAGTAGCAGCCGGGGCCTCGGCGGCAACCTCCTCGGTGCCGTTGGCGGCTGCGGGGGCATTGGCCTCCTCATCGGTCTTGTCGGGGCTATCGATGGCGACCTTGACGGCGATCTCACGTCCTTCAATCTCCTTTCCGTTCATCTCAGCGACGGCCTTCTGCTGAAGCTCCTCAGAAGCCAGGGTAACGAAGCCGAAGCCACGTCCCTTGCGAGCCTCGCCACGAGCCTGGAGCTTCTTGATCATGAAGCGGGGGATGGGGCGGAGAGCAATCTTGGCTGACGAAGGCTCGTAGTCTTTGAAGAGTTCAAGGAGCTTCTCATATCACTTAGCACGCATTCTTCACAAACATGGGCTATACGCAACTCACCTTCTCCTCGGTCAGGTCATATGGCAGGTTGGCGACCATGACCTTGGTCTTGGAAGGAATGCCGTCAGCAGGGGGGCCACGCTCGCGGCGCTCCCGCTGAGGGCGGTTCTGGTTCTTCTTGTCGTTCTTGTCGCCCTTGTCGTCCGAAACTGTGTTGGTAATATCTTTCAGGGGCTCAGCCTCGCCGGAAGCGTCAGCAGAGGCATCCTCCTTCTTCTCGTCGTTCTCCTATGATAATGATGTCAGCACCATGTAGGATGGTAGCCCAGTATAAGAGGCACTTACGCCAGTGGCATTGCGGCCACCGCGGCCACCACGTCCACCGCGACCACGGCCACGGCCACGGCCACGGCCAGAAGCTCGGCGGCGGGTTCCCTCAGCGCCAGAACCCTCTCCGTTGGCGCCCTCGGGCTTCTCACCAGCAGGCTCGGGCTTGCGAGCGAGCTGAACAGAAACCTTTCGCTCAAGAATCTCCTTGCCAGAGAGCTCAGCAATGGCACGGTCAGCCTCGTTGGGGGTGGAGAGGTCGACAAAGGCGTAGCCGACAGGGCGGTCAGTGCGGGGGTTCTTGGGGATCGAGACAGACTCGCTGTAAAGATTGGGCTGTCAGCACATGTTCTCTATGATGGAATGCAATAGAACAAAGTAGATGAAACGGTAGAATGATGAAAAACCGAGACACAGGCAAATTGCACGCTCTATCAAGGTCTTGCGGGGGTGAGAGATAGGTGAGAGGCTAATCGCGTGATGCAATGCTAGCAACGCCGGGGCGGAGTGACATTCACCGCCAATCAGGACACCGTCGCAAAGTTGGGCCGCCAGAGCGTCCAGGGCGGGATGTGCTTTGTCACTGGCTTTATAGGACAAAGCAGAAGCGAAGAGGCCGCCAAAAAGGACAAAAAGCCGTAGTAGGTAGAGGCAAAGCATACAGAGGCAGGGGTAAACGGCGAGGGGCCACTTACACAAGGTAGCTCTTAAAGAAATCCTTCAACTCTCCCTCAGTTGTCGCATATGCCAGGTTGCCAATGTACAGACGGCGACCTTCAGCGGCACTGGCCGAGGCGGCCTCGTTGGCAGCGGCCTTGTCATCGGCAGGCTTGTTGATTGAGAGGTTGCCCAGAGCGTTTGCAGCGTCATTAACGGGGTTGGCGTCGGGGCCTTTCTCCACGTTGGTAGCAGACATGGTGACGAGTCGGATGGAGAGGGGATGTTATAGTCGGCGTATGACGTGTTGTTGTGGAAGAGAGATCGGACTTGAACTCTGGTGCAATGAGGGAGGAAGTTGGGTCAGGGTAGCTTGGTGCCCTAGAAACAAGTTGAGGGAAGACAGACGTCGGTGCGTTGCGCGGAAACACAGGTTGACTGAAGGTGTGTGATGGAGAGAAGAAGGGGAAAAGGAGAGGAGGAGAGGCGAGGCGTGCGATAACTGAAATATTTTTTCGGAGGTGGTGCTTGGGAAGGACCGTGCAGGGGGGCAGGTACGAGGATCGCAGGTGCATTTAGGCTCGGGCGCAGGTACCCCGCGACCCGGCAGGTACAAGCGAGGAGGGGAAGGCAGGCAGCACTCAGGCAGAGGTCAGGCAGAGGTCAAGCAGCGCTGGGGCAAGTCCAGACCCCTCCTGCACAAGTCGTGGCATGTATCCCCCAGCTTTGGGGTACCGAGTGGCGCTACCAGGGAGTACCGGCGTTGCAAGTACCCGGCGGCCCCTGGAGCAGATGCGGTCAAGGTGTATCTTGTTCCTGACATTCTGGAACTCGTGGAAGCTGTGAGCTCAGGCAAGGCACTGCAATGCGCCCCTATTCAAAGATGCCAGCCGGATGGCCTAATATCCTGCGACGGAGTCCCTTACTGTATGAGCACAGGTAACAGGTGCGGAGTTTGGACACGCAAGCTGTAAGTGCTTTAGTAATACAGGTACAGGCGGCATTAGGTTCTGGGTACCCCATGGTATAAGGTTCCAGTGCACTGGCACGATTGATGCAATCCAGATGGACGGAGGGTACCTGGCAGAAACCGCAGACTGTGTTATCGGTACGTCCAATGCAGTGCATCCAACGTTGGCTGTGCCTGCCGTGCTGCCAGCGGGCAGGTACCTACCCTCCCGTACTGTCCACGCCGTGAAACTTGCTCCTCCCCATAATTTACTGGAGGACTGAGGCAGCTGCGCGTTGCGAGGGAGCTTTGTTTCAAGGGCAGCTGCCACTGCTTCAGAAGCCCCTATTCACCACATATCCCTACCTTGCCTTTACTGTCCATACATAGGAGGCGGGCATTGCAATCCAATGGATACTACTAGGTAGGCACGGAGTAATATCATTGAACCTGTTGGAACCCATCAATAATCTCATGGGATCAATGGGAAAGGGGATGCATTAGTACCATGGACGGTTCGGTTCAAGCATGACGTGACAACAGCCACGGCTTATTCAGTCGTCTGATGTGGACGTGCAGCTGCCGACAGCTCAGCAGCGCCTATTACTCAGTTTCTCCCATTTCTTACCCAATCCGGCATATTTGCTGCTGCAAAGACAAAGGCGACAGACAGCAGACACGGCCAACGTGCCTAAACTACCTGCAAGGGACCACGACGAGACCAATCCATCACGGCTTTGGTCCAGCTTCACGCATGTACAGCAGTGTATCCAGCCAACCCCCAAGTCGCACGGCACAGGGGATCTCGATGCCCTGGTCGCCGATCCACCCAGCTAAGGTGGGCAACGTGGCCCGAGCCATGGCCAAACAAGTGCAACCCTGGGAAGCCTCGGCGCTGTTGATGGCCTCGCTTAAGATCTTATTTTCACCGGGCACAGTAGTACTACTAGGTAGTACTAATAGCTATCTGCCATGCTGCCTTATATATGCAGGTACTAAGATTGGGCATCGTCAGAATATTCTTTTCCTCGAGCCATCTGATCTGCTCTGCTCTGCTCTGCGCTTATGTTTCCGCTAGCACCTGAAGCTGTCCGCTGTAGTTCCGTCTAGAGCTTGGCCAAGCTGTTTGCTAGCCCAGCCACAAGAACGGAACGAGCCCTTCCCCGGATTCCCTGCCGTTGCCGGCTAAAAAGCACTGACAAAAATGTTATTGATTGCAAAGTGGTTTGCTGAAATGTGCAACGCAAACATTGAAGTGCACAAAGCATGAAGTGAGTCTTTCTGTGTGTTGTGTTAGATCGTACCTTGGCCTCGCCATCAGATTTGCAAGTGATGCTTATACCTGCAGTGAAATGTTGCTCAGAAAATCTACACACCCCCTTATCCCCATTTCTTTAATTCAGCTCAAACGTGCTCAAGATACATTAATACATCAAAATGTCCTCAACTGTGAATTTGGCCTTTTTTTCATCCATTGTCTCGATCTTTGTCTTTTTTAAGCTTCGTTTGCTTGCATGTCCCGGCACGTGGCTCCATGCCGGGAGAGGCAATTCTGGATCAGATAAAGCAGCATGAACCGATAAGATCAGATGGACTCCACCAAACTCGGCTGCAGCCCGGCATCGGACACCCGCTTTTTTTTTTCTTCCTACATGCAATCTTGGAAACTAAGCGCCAACTGGAAATGCCCATGCGATAGAACGGATCTGCTCTTGCTGTGCGCTCCGGAGAAGAAGAAGCGAATTCTCTCGACACCATGCGAGTCATACACGTTCCTTGCGAGCACACATAGCAGCAGCGACAGATCCGATTGGCGTTCGGCAGTTCATCCGCCCCTTGTCGCCATGGCCAGCCAAGAGAGAAGCGTCCTGGTCCTGTATGGGTCGGAAACGGGCAATGCCCAGGATATAGCCGAAGAGCTTGGCCGGCTGTGCCAGAGGCTCCATTTCGAGAGCCATGTCAGTGAGCTCGATGCTACAGATCTTGTACGTTTGTCTCTCGCCTATAGCCTATAGTGGCAAACAGAGATGTCTGGATACATGTGATTAACAATGAACCCCCACGTTGCCAGAATGCGCTGCTGCAGCATCAGCTCGTCATTTTTGTCATCTCGACAACCGGCCAGGGTGACATGCCTCACAACTCACTGCTCTTTTGGAAAAAGCTCCTCCGGAAGAAGTTGCCGCCAAACTGCTTGAGTCGGTTAAAGTACACTTGCTTCGGTCTTGGTGACAGCACGTATCTAAAGTATGAGCAACATCTTTTCATATAGTACCTTTCCATCTTAGTTTGAATGCATGAACTAATTGCGTCTGTCTTGTTTCTAGGTTTAATTGGGCTGCGCGAAAGCTTGTGCGCAGACTAGACCAACTCGGCGCTGCCACATTCATTGACGCATATGAAGCAGACGAACAGTTTCCAGATGGGTAAGCTTAGCTACATTCCTCCTCATGAGCCAACCGCTGTGTTGTCAAGAAACTCACACGTTACCTCTCTAGCATCGATGGCAGTTTTGTGAGATGGGCTGAGGACCTGAAAAAGCATCTCTTGGAGCATTATCCACCTCCCTCAGGCTTGGAGCCCATCCCAGAAGACATCATTCTCCCTCCCCGCTGGTCTCTGGCTCCGGCTCTTAATGCGCTTTCCGAGAAGATCGAGGAGGTTAATGTATCTTCTCTTTCAATAGACCAGACAAATGCCACACTCACGGAGCCCAACATGCCGCCTCCTGGTCTCTTGCCCATCCTAGCCGGATGGACAGCAACCTTGACAAAGAACGAAAGATTGACGCCGCAGGAACACTGGCAGGATGTCCGCCTTGCGTCATTCGACATACCTGCTCACCTATCTGGCGAAAGAGTTCGATGCGTACCTGGAGACTGCCTCACGCTGTACCCAAAGAACTTCCCGCACGACGTTCAGAAGCTGATTGACCTCATGGACTGGAACGACATCGCTGACCGGCCGCTTGACCTGTCCGCCTGCCCATCTCTTCCTCACAACCTTTACGCTCCGGCATCGTGTACGCTACGCGACCTTCTTCTCAACAATATTGACATAACCGCCATTCCGCGCCGCTCCTTTTTGAAGAACATGTCCTACTTCTCGTCCGACGAGTACCACCGCGAGAGGCTTCTCGAATTCAACATGCCCGAATACATGGACGAGTACTTTGACTACGCCACCCGCTCTCGCCGCAGCATCATCGAAGTCCTCGACGAATTCACCTCGGTCAAGATCCCAGCAGAGCGCCTCCTAGACGTCTTCCCCCTCATCCGCGGCCGCGACTTCAGCATCGCCAACGGCGGCACAACCGCAATCCACCCCTCAAAGGCCGGCGCCACTAGAGTCGACCTTTTAGTCGCCATGGTGAAATATCGCACCATCCTCCGCAAACCCCGAGAGGGACTCTGCTCCCGCTATCTCGCAAGCCTCCTCCCCGGCGCAACCCTCCGCGTCTCCTACAAGGCCGTCCTCTCGCCCATTCATGGAGCTGCCAACGCTCAGAGACCGCTCATCGCCATGGCCACGGGCACCGGCGTCGCTCCCGTGCGCTGTCTCATCCACGAACGCCTCACGCATCCCTCCCCAGCACCAATGATCATTTTCTTCGGCAACCGAAACAGTGCGGCCGACTACTTCTTCGAAGACGAATGGCGTGCGCTCGCGGAAGATGCGGCCAAGAAAAACTCCCAGTTGGTCGTCTTTACGGCCTTTTCGAGAGACCAGCGCGAAAAGATTTACGTGCAGGATCTGGTTCGCCGGGAAGCACCCAGGCTAGAAGAGTTGATTCCTCAGAAAGCCATTTTCGCCGTCTGCGGAGGCTCCACACGGATGGCCGATGCGTGCAAACGCGCCGTCTTCGACCCTTTTACCGAAAATGGGGACGAGGAGGCTCGCAAGGAGATGCTGGGAGCGATAACGTGGTGGCAGGAAATTTGGTAAAGCCGTGCATAGTATTCCATCGAGGCAAGCATGATATTTATAGCGTGTATTAGAAAGGAGCAAGAGTTGTACTACTACTTGGGTATCCGAGGTAGCAGCAAAAAGGTCATGAATCCGATTGATATAATTTCTTCTGTCATTATTGTTTCTATCTAAGCGTGCGACAAGAGAGGCAAAGAGCCATGCGAAGGAGCCCGAGCCATCTGCCCATACTACTATATAAGTATCCGTCATCCCGGATATTAAAGTTACAAATAGTCCTTTAAGTAGAACAAACCCTGCGGCAACGAAAAGGCGGTGCAAAGTGGTGGTATAAGATCCTTCTTAAAAACTCCCATGGGTCCATATTTTGTCCGACCGTCTGACCTGTGCAATACCATTGGCACATACAATACACCGATCCCATTCTTCCAAAGAAAACTCCATTGCTGGCTATGTAGCAAACGACAAAAGAGATAAGAAATGACTGTAATGAAGAGTGGTGGAAAAGGGGAAGTACAGGAAGGAAGGCCTCAAGATGCGAAGAATTGAAAATGCCTGCTTTGATGGGTGGAAATAAAGTATTGGTGCGCCAGCGTTCAATCTTCCCAGCTATATCGCTTCTCTGCCATCTGCGGGACATGTATGAGGTCATTTCCATCTATTCGTTCCTCTCCTCGTGAGGAATGAGGACTATTTGTCTCCGAATTGAAAGAGTGGCCATCCCTGTGCTCTCCTGTAGACTCGACCGAGGATTCCTCCCCTTTTGACCGGGCAAGGGAGAAGGTGGCTTGCCGCGTCATTTCACCCATGATTCGTTCCTCTTCATCGGTATAATTGCTCCCTAGACTCTGCTCGGAAAGATGGAATTCAGCCTTGAAGCGAGGTGTAAAACTACTGATGCTGTCGCGGTTCTCTTGGCTCACGATTTGCGCCAACATGATACTATGTCTGAGCGATTTGAGGTTGTCTGGGAGGTTGCCCAAACAGACAATGTTTGTTGGGTCAATTGGAGTTTTTTGGCACGCCATTGAAGAAGAACTGTGCTCCTGAATCTCCACGTGCTGGGAGTTTGACCCATCAGTCTCCAGTTGCGTATCATCCTCGTCATTCTGCACGTCCATATCTCTTGAGCTATCGTCTGAAAGCTGGGCCGCAACAACTGGACTCGTCAGGCTGTTATATCCCGACCCAGAAGAGATTGGTGAGGGTAGCGATGTTGGAAGCGAGCCGGTTCCCGATCCAGTTTTGATTGGCGAGACAGGAGTTGTTTCTCCGCTCCAGGTCGCATACACTGAGCCAATAGTATGTGAAATTTGCTTTTCTTGAGGCAGCACAATCCCTAGCTGCGGCGGTGAGTATTCAGGGACAGGCCCCTGAAGTTGTCGGTCAATCTTCCTCTTCGCTACTTCATATGCGCTAAGGCTCCTCATGGTGTCTGTGCCGGGAACAGTGTCGCAAATTATTGAACCGTCGTCTTCTCCATCGCTAGCATCAAGTTCCACGGGAGCCATCGGGGCTGGAAGTTCGTAGATTTCCGAATCTGGAGCCTCCATACAATGAGAGAGAACGGCAGTGGTAGCAGACTTGGTCACGTCGCTTTGTACTCTTTTGCGACGTGTAAATTTGTAAAATAGGGCGGGCTTTGGTATTCTTGGTGTGTCCGGAACTATCGTTGATGCGCTGTCTTTGGTTTCCTTGGTTGTTGCCTCTTCGCCCTTCTCCTGCAATTTTCTTCGGCGGCAGAGATAGCAAACGCTCACAAGACAGAATAAGCATAGTAGAATGGCGCCAACGGCAATGCCAACCATTTGTCCCGTGCTCAGCCTGGTACCTGTCTGTTTCGGCGGTCCCGGATAAGGGCTATTATTTGGTTGTTTGATTGGTGTCAGATTTGCGTCAGCTATAGGTTCCTGAGGAAATTTGGCCTGATGAACTGAGAATACGGCCTCGTCGTATTTTGTTATCAAATAGGCTTCCTGCAGAAACGATCGGCCGATGATGATTGCGGAATCATTTTCAGACCTCCGCAGGGCAAAATATGGAACAGCCGGGTCTCCATATTTGATGGTCTGGTGCATAAAAGGGTATTGCAAGAGGCTGACGAATGCTCGCATTGGCACAGTGATGTTCACCAAGCCCGGAACATCCAAAGGAGATCCAAAATTGTCATGGTTGTCAAAGCTCGAAAAGCTAAAGACAAAAGTAAAAGAGTCGGACGAGCCATAGCTGTTGTACTGTTCGTTCGTAAGGGTGTATAGATCAAATGTCTTGTTATACGTCAAGTTGAAGGCATTTGCAAACTCGTCACAGACGGCATTGGGTAACCACAAGTATGGAGTGGTGCTATCAATCAGGGCTGTAAATGAGTTATTCCATCCTGAAAGGCTTGTTGTTTCAGACGGCCACTTCTTGGGCTTAGCGGCGCTATTACTCGCGGTTGCTTCGATGCCTCTAATTAAGGCGCGAGGCATGTTATCCTGCGGAGTCAAAGTGAAGTCGATGCTGTGTGGCACATATCTAGCTGTGTCATAGCCACCCAAGGTAATCGATACGGGCATATTTCCTATCCTTTCACATTAGCACTGACTATTCATAGAAAGAAACAAAGACATACGATATGAGGCACCCGCGGTATAGCCATAGCTATAACTAGGAATCCATCCAAAAGTATGGACGGCTTGTGTCAAAGGTGATTGAGCAACTTCGTGACCAAAATTGCCTTGTGTAATACCGAGGCCAAAGAAACCCAAATAATAGTCTGTAGTGTTGATGGCGGACATGAGAACATTGGACATGCCGAATCCAATGTCGGTGATTGTGCTGTATGCATTGACTGTGTCCAGTCCATATTGGCCGTTTCCACCATAACCCAAGTAATCCAAGCCAAGTTGCCAAATTCCCATAGACGACCAATGTTTAGATCCAAACGGAGTGTAAATGCCACCGCGAGCAGCGGTGCAATGCGGTTCCTCTATGAGGCCCGAGTCAGCTGCTTGGTTGATGGATGGACGTTGATGGCCTGCTCCGAGGAGACTTCTTGCGAGTAACGGAGGGACCCGATCAAGTCGAGACGGAGACGTACTTTTTAAACAGCCTCCAGGCCCAACGGCCCAAAATTCGGAAAGTGATGTGCTCAAGAGAACATTGACGAGATCCGAGTTTGAACCCAGCAAGACTTTGATGGTTGACCAGTTACCATCGATCCCAAGCCTAATAATTTGAGGTCAGTCACAAGATGAAACGCGTTGTACGCCGCTGGTGCGGGTACTAGCAGAAGGCAGAGAAGATAATAAACAACGTACCACTCTCCAGCATCAAATGACACCGGGGCTGGGTCATTTGCATAGGCAAGGCCGGCTACTACTGCAATCACTAGGACATCACGACGCATTTCTCCGATGGCGGCCGTGTGATGCCGCAAGCCTTCACCTTAGGAAGACCCCAAGGTTATAGAAATGCCGGGGATGAAGGGCGTGATATCATGAGCGTCTTTCAGCTTCTGTTAGTACTCTTGACACTATCACAGCACAGCATCCATGGGTGTAAATCGTGGGGCTGTAGGGAATCTGCAGCTTCCGTTAATTGACGACGCCACAAAGCTCGTGAACCGGTGGGCAGATTCACGCTTCACGCAGCGAGGACAGTTTGCTCTTGGACACCGTGAGGTTCCACGGGATTGCCTCCGTGGTGTATTGATGAAGAGACTCGAAGGCGAGGGATAGAAATGCAAGGCTTGGACCACCTAGCAGTGCCCTTCGAATGGATGGCTGGTGGTGTACCTCGTGCCAGGGGGGTGCTGCCAACGGTATCGAGCACTGGTTGCATGTACACGGCGCGGATACTTCAGGCCGATCTGCCAAAAACTCTTCGGAGCCTGGGGCGACGCCCTTGACAATTCGACCCCAAGGGATGGACATCTGCTCTGTACAGGTACATTCAGCCACTCACCCGATGAGGGTCCATTCAGAACATTCCAGCCGTCAGTCTGGGACGAACCCCAAATGTCTGATACTGAAGCGCGCTCCGATCAGTCTAGCAACGCCAGTCTGGTCTAGCACTGAGCCGTCGATGGCTCACGGAAGCGCTAATGCCAGTAGTAATATCTAGCCGTAATGGCTGCCAGCCAGAACGGGAGCAGGATGGGGAATGGTTTCAGTTGCCAATGCCTTATTGGGGCGACACTTTGGGGGTGCTCCACGCTTTCTGGATGCGCCACCGGGTATGCTCCTGGATACCTGTACCATGTAGTGCTTGGGTCTCTCCAGAGCAGCTACGGATAAGATTGTAACGCCGAGGTCGATGAGACTGCAATGCAAGACAACATATTGCAATAACAACACTGGTTGAGACAGTCTTGGCTTGACCGCTTCTATTTCATCACCATGGGCCTGAGAGATGAAGAGCAGGGAGCCATTAATTCCTCAGAGAGCGTTCGTACCAATTGTACGTGTATCGTATCTTATTCTGCATGGACGCCCAGCATTCGAGTAATCCGACGCCAGTAGCAGCTTGTGAGCAAATAGCAATCAGAGTATGCCTACAAGAGTGGAAAGACTGAGAGATCCGGCGACATCTGCGGTGACAGAGCAGTACTGGGACTGGTCGGCCTAATGTCATGCAGGTCAGACACTGACGGCGAGACAAGAGTGCGGTCTACATACTCGTACGAGTACATACTTGCCTGTACTTTGAGGTTTCGGACAGGTACGGCGTACGACACTAGGCCAGATGTACGCTGTCCACATGCCTGGCCTGGAATCCGCCCTGGACTCGGTGTGGCGGCCATGGTGCACATCAATTGTTGCTGTGGTACAAATAACGGAGCGCGGGCTATGGCCAGTCGTTGGCGCTGTTGGAATGCCAATGTTCCTCGGTGGATTTCACGTCCATACAAGCGCACGACACCACGGGGGCCAGCGACGATATCGTCAGACTGCAACAGCGGAGCAACACCGGCTTGGCTTTGGAGATGGGCTGGAGTCCAACAGCACCAAGATCAACAGCTGGAGGGCCGGGGTCAGGGCCCAAGATCAGCAGTATCTGGAGATGGGGTCCACTGGATGGCAAGATGGCTAGAGCCGGGATCAACGACTAGGAGCCACCCGCGATCCCCACCATCCCACACGCTTCCCAAGACCGACCAGCAAGTACGAGTACTGGTACCAATGCTACTCGTATCATGCGAGCCATTACGAGTACTCTCGCCTCAAGTATCCATCCCAGTATGCCGTAGATGCTGCCAAGCAAGTTGCCCCCTCCCTTTGGAGAGTCCAGGTCCAAACGCCCACCGGCGCTCTTCGCACCGGCTCCCGTTCGCTGGACATCTCGCCCTTGCGCCATGTACGAGTAAAGTGCTGACCGGGGACGCGTGTGCCGGAGCTAAGGTCCCTGCCGCATACGAGGGCCTTGTCTGCCGCAGTGGAATAGCTACTGTACTCGTATTAGTGATGCTGCCCGCCAGTAGGTATTGCTGTTCCTCCAAGTGACATTACCAAAGGAGATGCCTGGTAGACTTCAGCTGACTGAGTACGTTGACGTCTGTTTGTATTATCCACCGTGCCCGAAATTATGGCAATAAATCTGCCTTCAGTTGCGATGCTGCTGGCCTGAGAAGATGAAGGGGAGGAGAAATATTAAGGATGGATACACAAGCCAGCAGATGTATGGATGCAAGTGACTTCATCAGTGCCCCTGCTGTAATGAAGAAGTTGCCACCTTAACAAGCGGCTGCTGTTGCTAACACAAGGCCTAGAGCTACCCTGTATGACCTTTGGGTGGAAATTTTTTATCCTTTGCCAAACTGCATTCAGTTCATCTAGAACCGCTCTCAATTAGACATCCTTTGCGAAAGATTACAGTGTCAATTTTCTGGAAAAGGTGAGCATTTTGTTCGTATCCGTTGGCTAGAGCTCACCGGACCCAAACATTGCAGAACCATCAATACAGGCTAAGCGTGGCTTCAGTCTCTGACTAACAACATATTGCAGACACAGCCATCAAATCGCGAGAATCATGAGGCTTTACGCAAGCCCTTGTCGAACCGCAGTCGTTTCTATCTTTCGATGACGGATCTCGCGCGCTAGAAGAGCGATTCCCGAAATCCCATGTTCCTCCACCGATACAAAGCTCATTTCCGCAACGCTGGGAACCAGGAAACCGAATCGTTCATGGACATGTGGATTCGTGCCAAACACAGAGAGCAAAAAAGATGACTTGTCAATAGACTCGAGAGCCATGAAATGGGTGGCGTATCGGTGAAACAAGGACGGCCCCCCTGCAACGACACCAAGAACATGGCCTATCAATGGCATACTTCTAGATGCCAAGTTCTCCGCACCACTCCTTGCAGCTGCTAGTAGCAACGATAGTCTACAGAGCAAGGGATTTACGAGCGGCCTGGTGTGCACAAGTTTGGCAGAACCCTTGTATTTTGTGCAATTTGTCAACGGCTGAGCCAAGGGAGCAATGTCTCAGACTATGGACAAAAAGCAAATGTCAGGTTTTCTCGTCCGCCGACTAGCCCGCGATAATCTCTCTTGCTGGTCCACGCCCGCTAAATTAAACGAACCATGCACCTTATTAAACGGCCAAAAAACACTCCAGCCAACAAGGAACAGGACTGCGCAAATCGAGAGTGCTCGGTCGAAGCTGTGACGGGAAATTATCGTGGTCACCGTATTTGGTCATCGAATAAGAAACCCAGCCGTGGCTGACACTCTTCCTGCCATTCAGCGTGTACACCGGCTAATCATGAAAGCAGCTCTTTTGCTGCATTCTCGTACTCGACACTCGCCCTTTCAAAGGCGGCCAAGTTTCTTGGGTCATTTATGCAGCTACTGTATGCCCTTGACATTTGCGTCACACGCGGAATCCTCCTGCAGCCGGGTCATGGGTTATTATTCAGCCCATCTCCTGCATGAAATTTCTTAACTGACAGCAGATCAAATGAGACAATGAGACCATTTTCTCCCTTTTTAATTATGAGCTCATATCCCTCCCCAACGCCTCGCTCAAACCACAGCCGCGTTTATTGGTTGGATGGACGCGTCTGCCTATCTCACTCCCTCAGCCGTCTAGTGCTGTATCCCCATTCTTGAATCCTCAATTTCTAAATAATTGAGCTCGGGCTGCGGAGTTAGCCAGATCCTGTAAACTCGGACGGGCAAGTTGCCGTCACATTCGTGGTCCAATCTACTCAAGATGATAGGACACAGTTACAGAATCAACAGTGCCAAAGCAACAACAGCTGGACATTTGTGCTACCACCCCAATATCACCAATGCTCGGTACATTTTACGTGTCTCATGGGCACGCCCAGAGTCACTAGTACCTCGTCTCCCTTGCCAGGCCTCGAGACGGCATGTTGGCCCTAGCATAAGACTAACAACTGCTAGGGGATGCACGGAGGAGGTTGAAGGCCGACATCCACTGGCCTGTTGTCCACGGCAGACCACAGCAGTTATGATATATGCCGTGTACCGCGTTATGTGCGCATATGTGCCCATGTGCAACGCTAATATGTTCGTATATACTCCGCACGGAGCTTCCCATACATAGCAAACTGAGCCCATTCATCAGTTTTCTACCCATAGAATTATACAACAGGGAGTCTACCTCCACAGCCGATCATTGATTATGCAAAAATCCCGGACTTATTTTGTGTCTTTTCGTAGCTTCTTCAAATCCCGGTATACTAGATGATCAGTCTCTAACTCCTGCATTATCACAGCCCAGTGGCGATATCACTCTGATGGCCAGCCGAATTGTACCTTTCTGTCTCTGTACGCTACATTCTAGTCACTCACCGACTTGAAGGATTCACGTCGTCACAGGAGACATGATGAAATACACAAATGTTCTGTTACTGTTCGGCACATCATTTCTAATAGAGTATGCGACAGCAGCTGTAAGATCAGGTGCGTCGAGGCTTTAGCTTACTTTGTGTAGAGATCATGTTGCTAATCGTTTCGTGCAGAGATTCTATATCACCATCATCAGCGACGGGGGTTCCAATCCAATACCAGCATTGAGGTTGTCCAATATGGCTTGTCAACGGCAGGATCAACAGTATCAGGGGCGACACTCTCAGAGTTGGCAGATCCAACTGCGAAATACGACATCGAGACAGCTTTTGTGCCAACTACTGGCACCGAAGCCGATGGCTCTGGAAGAATCACTTCGTATCCAGCGACCGAGAATGTACAAACGATAGAGAGCCCGAGTCGAATCTCGACATTGATAACCGGTTCTACTACCAATTACATGACGGCGTGTGAAAATGGCGATACTTCAGAATGCCCGTCTACCGCGATGGCTATCAACAGAAATTCTACGTTTCCAACTTCCTCTTCACTACTACCAAGCACAACAACTTCATTAGAGCCATGTACTCCACTACCTAGTGGCAAGGCCGTTACAGAATATTCTATTGTTTATACTTCAACAGTCACATTTTATGGCAGCAGCACCGACTACACTCCCCCCTTTTCACCAATTACAACACCCGATTACTGCTCTCCTGCGGGTGAAGCTCTGATAACCTTTTATAGCACGACTCATATATCCAATTCAACTTCTACACTAACTATCCCGGCGCCCTCCTCTGCGTCTCTCTCTTACGACCCCTTTATGCCTGCCCCAATCCCAGTTCCACTACCCACATTTTCCATCGATCTTCCTGAAATTATCACGCAAACGCCTGATGCCGCCGGAAACGGCGGCGGTGGAGTCATTATCACAATGAGACCGTTTCTTTCCTATAGTCGATTTGTTGTAACGTTTATCACGACAGACAAGAATCCATCTGTGGTGTTTTCACCTGAACCGACCCCTGATTATAGTCAGACATTCATTACTGATGACATTGGAGATGGCCATCATAAGACTGTAGACGCCATAGATAGTCCTCAGAGCAATACCTTTAAGATTGGCACCCCGGGAAGCGTGAAGCAGCTCCCAGTTACCACTTTTCAGCTTACTGCTGGGGGAGACCAGGTCATTATCAACGACAGGACCGTGTCTAATCTGAAGCCTGGTCAGACGACCACGGTCACGATCCGAGACGAAGTGTTCACCATTTTCCCTACTGCAGTCGTAGGATTGGGCTCGACAATCACGAAACCTGCGCCTCAAGCAACACCTCCTCCTGCACCAGCCGCGACAAGTGGAACTTTAGGAGGCATTCCGGTGATAATCTCGGGCACGCAAGTTGTTGTCGACGGCACCACTATGAGAATCCCACGGCAAGAAACCACAACGAGTATCAACGGTCAAAAAGTTGTTCTCGGAGCAGGAACCGTTGCCGTTGGTCGCGAAACTCTCATCTTGCCCTCCCCGCAGCCCACTCACGAGATTGTCACGGGAGGAGAAATGCTCACGGCAATCGGTACTTCTCTCGTCGTTCTACACTCCACAACCATCACATATGGCCTCAACATAGCCCCCAATCAGACAGTCATCAACGGAGAAACCGTCTCAATCGGCCCAAGAGGCGTCTCCCTCCACGGCACAACCATAGGCGGGCCCTCCGCAAACGCCACAGCCACGGAATACGAAATCGTCGGAGGCATCACAGTTGGAAAAGTTCTCCCGTCTCTTGTCGTCGTCAACGGGGCGACATACGCCATCAATGAAGACGGCGATCTAAATAACTTTGAGACCACCGTTATAAACAACCAGACTATCACTATTGGGCCCAGCGGCTTGGTCGTCTCGTCGCAGACGTTGACGTACCCTGGGTCCTCTATTACAGCAACTTTGTCTTCTTCCAGGGGCTCGATTCCTGATTTCCCTACTGAGACGGGCGGTCATGGGAATCGTCAGGACGATGATGAGAGCAGCGCATTTTCATGGCGTCGAGGTTTATCTATTGATAATGTCATGGGTTTTTGTTTTATGATAAGCGTTTGGATACTCGCCTGAGAGATGTGATGCTTGGGCTCCCATGTCTTTTGTAATCTTCTTGTTTCTTCTTATTGCTGTTGACGCAAGTCTGTATTATAGTATACACGAAATGTATGGGATTCTTGTTGGATATTCGAATTATAATGTACAATATTACAATACGCACGTGAGGCACTCAGTTACCTTGCATCACGGAGTTTAGAAGAAGGGTCTTAAGAACAAACGACTGTATTAGAACACGCGCGCACTAAATAGGAATTTCGAGCATCTGACTCTAAAAAGATGGAACATGGCAAATATATTTCCCATGTCCATGTGGTAGAACGAAAAGGTTGCTGCTAATCTTCTTCACACCGATACCTCCGTCTATATTACCATCTCTGCACACTTTTCCCTTTCCCTTTACCAACTCCCTCACCAGGCAAGGATGGAAACTCCTCATGCTGGATTTCGAGCGCAAGCTCCGCATCTGATGGCTGCTGCGGTGGCGACGAGTATCCTCCCTGATCTTGAATACTAAGGCTGAGAGCCAAGGCCAAGTCCTCGTCTTCGGTCGTGGTATATCGAGAAGGACCGCCCACGGGCGTGTAGCTTGCAGACGGCGACCCAGACTCGGATTGTTTTCCCTTTTTGCCGACCTTGGGCTTGTACTTGACATTGACGGAAAAGTCGAAGTCACCAGAGCTGTTACCTCGTGATGATTCCAGGGGCACATCATTGTTCACACCTTCCATCAAGGATAGTCGGATGGCCTGTTGAATCTGTTGCTCGTATTCATCTTCGGCCACACCATTCGGCTCCGAAGCAGACGGGCCGGCAACGCTTGGATCGGGAGTCAAGGTCGAGACAGTATTCTCGCTGACGGAAGAAGCAGTGTCCAGACTGGCATCAGCTGCGGAATCGCTAGCCCGTCGTTGCTCTTCTACGTGGTACGCTTCTTCGGAGACCATCTGGGCATAAAGAATCGCCTCCTCCTCAGTCAAGTCGCCCAGTGCGCCGAATCTCTTGAGGCGACGGGTATGCTCGCGAGCCTGCTGCTCATTCTCCCGTCGCATTTCGGCTTCCTCAGAGGCAATGTAGCCTGACACTGCATGGCCTTGGCGACGACTGGCCAGCCGAGCGTCCATATCAGTGTGTCGGACGCGGCGTTTACGGCCGGCAGTGTGACCATTCGATCCATAGGACCAGTATCGCAAGAACGCCCCAAAAGAGACCACTCCTTGAAGGGTTGTGGGATCAGGGTCAAGGTATATGGCTCTCACGGCTGCGTATGTATTCTCATCCATCGCCGGATTCATAACTAGCATGTGACGAGGAACTCGCCCGTTTGATCTAGCATTGATGGTTCTGATGGGCTCCACTGTAGACGCCAAAGGATCCCAGGCTTGCACAAGGCCATCGCTGCCGCCATGAACGAGGTACAGTCCAGATGCTGCCACCGCAGATACCTCTGGGGACTCGGTTTGAAGGATGCGTAGTGGTTGTGTCTCACGGGTCCTATCATCATCCCGGGCATTCCAAACAAGAACTGCGCCTGAGTTTGTTCCGATGATGATAAAGCGAGTTCTACGCCCAGGGATTTCTCTTGCCCCGTGATCCGCCCAAGGACTCGTCGTAGATGACGCTTCATTTGCAGTGTGCAGAGGATCTTCTCCCAGTGTGAATAGCGAGGAGAGCGAGTTATCCACAGCGACCGAAGTCACAATGTCGTGGCTGTAGCCCTTGAGATCAAACACTTGTTTGGACCAATCATGAATGACTGTCGAGGGCACAGGGGGCGATTTGGGAGTAGGGGGCGGAGACAACGGTGTGTGAGATTCAGAAATTGGGGAAATCCGGTTGGCGAACCCTCCAATGCTGCCAAAGAGCGACGTAGAAACTGGTGCAAGAGGTGTCGTTGATTCGCTGGGAGTAGCTTGCGCAGGTATCAAGGAACGTGAGTAACGTTGAATACCAGCAGGCCGGTTCTCGGCAAGACCGCAGTCAATCACAAAGATATTTTCTCCAGCACCTTTACCATCATCACTCGCAAAATCCACTTCTAGCTTTCGCTGCATATCCCAGCCCTCGCAGACCTTTCGGAAATGAGATGGCCTGTAGCGCATAAACTTCTCTATTTCCCGGGCCTCTGCCACAAGCTGGTCCTGACTGAGATGCATGTTGGCTGAGGGAGATCGGGGCGAATACCCCCCACGTGTTGCGTTCTTGTCTAGCTCGTCTTCTCGAGCAATTCTACGAGTTGCCTCTAGAAGGTGCCAGTATACTGTACGACCAGCATACCAGGCATTTCTGGTCTGGTCTTCCCCAGTTGCTCGAACTGGTTTTCCGATGGGGACATCGCATAAGTAGTAGACCTCACCTAGCGCATTCAGTGCCACAGCCCAGACCCTGGAGGTCGACTTGCGCTTTTGGTTGAAGCTATCGTCGACTTTCAAGGATATGATGGGAACACCAGGGCTGATGACCCATCGTGCAGTGACATCGCCGTTGGCGTATCTCGGGCCGGTGGTATCCCAGCCAAGCGAGTATGCAGTAATGATGCCGAGAGTGGAGCCTGTTAACATTCCGCACATTGACTGTGTTGTTGATGTAACGTTCGACGACTTGGCAATCCATACGCTGCAAATCGCATCGGACATTTCGGGGATCTTGGGAATGTCAAGATGGGTATCGACGGCACTGATCTCTCCGCCGATATAGCGGCCACGCATTTCATTGACCCCTCGGAAGAAGGGCCGACCACCGGGGAATCCTTCACCAGATATCATGCCGTAGGTGTAGCTCACATCCATGACGTTGGGGCCACCAGCTGGGCCGTCTCCCAAGCCATATGGCACCAAATTAGGGGCAACCTCATCCAGCTGTGGAGTAGTGAATAGATCTTCAAGACCCCATTTTTCAATCTTGCCCGTGGTAGGATCACTGATGGTTGCTGCGCCGAGATCTCCAGCTGCTTGCATAACTCGTGGTGGCTTCTTTCCATTCAAGAAGACTGCGTGGAGGTTGGTCACTTGCCATGGCAGCTTCGAGTTGTAGGTCAAAACCGCGCTCGACTTCTTCCCAGCTCGGCCAACCCGGCCAGACAAGGTTCCTCCCGGAGGAGCCCCCGGCTTGCCACGGGCCAAGTTCCTCAGGTGGCGAGTCCTCAAGAGATATTCGCTTCTCCAAGTAGCCAGCGATGTGAGTCGAGGGAAGTATCGAGTCTCGAAGCGCAGAACATCGGAGGAGTTGGTAGCAGCAGCTTTTCCACTTTCCAGGACAGTGTGTCCTGGGAAATAGCGCATAAACGCCATGCGCCAAGCATGATGAGTGGTGACCAGCGCCCAGAATCGCTTCGACACCAACGCCACCGAGGAGTGGCAGTCGGGCGGCAGATGCGAAAAGATGTGCGTCAGGATCTCTGGCAGAACACGTCAGCAAATCATTCACTTATAGGCACGCTGTGTAACTGGGGAAAGCTCACCATTGGGAAAGTTATCGAGACGGATTCCATCCGAGCGGGGTTCTGAGCGCTTTATAACCTGGAATCCAGGCCCTTGCTTCGCAGCTTGAGTGTTCAAAGCTTTCTCATACTCGGAGATTCGCTGTCCAGGCACAGAAGGGAGATCGTCGAGGCCCTTGTCCAGGCTCAATCGTCGTAGCTTCTCGTCCAGCTGGTCGGCATTGACTCCGGCATCTTCGCCCGGGAGGGGCTGATGCTGATGCTGGTCCGGGCCGGGGCGAAGACGCTGTGAGCCAAGGCTGGAGCCTGAACGGCCTCGACCAAGGTCACTGGCATCGCGGGGAAGAGAGCCATGCTGGGAGAAACGGAGGTTGTCGAGGTGGTTGTTGTTCAGAAGCGGTGCTGGAGTCTTGAGAGGCTCTTGGGTCATATAGCTGGGAGAAGAGGTCGAGAGGGTGTGAGAGTGATGACCGTGCAGTGAACTTTTGCACAGTCTGGCGCGTGCCGAATACGAACAGAGAGCGAGTAGCAGTGATGGCGGTTGTGGTTGGCGGTTGGATGCTGCGAGAGGTGACTCAGGATATCAAATTGAACGTGCTGAGACAATATTTTCCGCGCCTACGCGTTGTTGCATCAGAAGTTCATTTCCTCATTGGCGCCGGCGTTTGGTACTTGCGCCGCTTTGCCGGCAATGAGCCGAAGTGACGACATTGGCGTGCCTGTATACAGCACAGATGAATACACTTGTTCACGCTACCTAATCTAACAGGATTCCATATGAATAGACCAAATTGAATAAATAGGAGGAGAATTTTCCATTGTGCCGTATCATAGCAGTCTTTAGATTCATCTCAAAAGGGGAAAGAAAAGCCGAAAAGATGCAGATTCTGACATATCCAAGTTACTACCGCCGTTATACCCATTTTTGGTGCCACTTTATTCCACCGCTATCACCAGTGACGACACTACATCAAATCTGGTATCTTCGTTCTGAAAAAGTCATCAAGGATATGCAATCAGATTTTACCCGTAAGCAAGAATGCTGCATTCATACAGATAATTGAATCGTCATTTTGGTAGCCTAGAAGTTAATAAATTTACAGCCCCCAATGTAATTCCACATTATGGCACTACCATCTCTCTCAACGCCCGCTTGAATCCAATATCCAGTCGATTATTCCACCCATAAATAGCCAGCATATTATACTCTATTCGTCAGTATTGCCTGGCACACGTGGTTACTCCTACTCCGTATTGACTAGTCTCCCACACTTTTACATTGCATCATCATCAGCATCCAACCAAATGCACAATCCCTAACTTAGCCGGTCAGCATCCTGCATCCATTGAGCCGCATAGCACAGTACCAGAACAACTGCATGAAACTTGAATGCCTACATAGCTTAGCAAGGAATTATACATGTAAAAAGCATGATTTCTCTCAGGTGATACACCCGAAACTCACAAAAGCCGTCCCCATCAAGTTGCTCGGCGGTCGATTAGACCGTGGCATCAAGTCTGGACACAAGGAGACTTGAGATTGCGACTCTCATTCTAGCAAATATTCCCATTCGTCAGGCAGTAGCTAATAAGATAGAGCATCTTTGTAGTAATACAGATCAGCAATGTTAACTACCTGGTCACCTCTATTTATAGTAATAGTCGTTGTTTGTAAGACTTGTAAATTGCCAACTAATAAACCAACACTGGCAAGTATTATATGCTCGCCAAACACATCCCAAACTCACAAATTGCCCATAACAAGTTGCCGGCAATAGGACAACACAAGCTCCCGATAAGAAAGGCCGATCCATAAATATCCCCGATCCATAGCCCTGCCCAGTAAGCCCATCTAGCTCAGCCCTGCACATCTCCGCTTCGGCTCTCTCGCTTCTAGAATGCAACTCTTCCAATAGTCTCCGGCCCCAATTACAACTTTTCCCGAGGTTCTTCTTTTAAATAAATAAAGTCACGATGTCCATATATGCTTTTTTTCAGTTCTGCATTAGCTGTTTACATATGTTGAGTTGTCACGTGGGTCTGTGTGACCACTCTCTTTGGTCAAGCCCACTTTCTGTTTGCTGCTGTTTGTAGCAGCTTTTTCCCTCTTTCATAGATCAGCTTAGCAGAACACAGAGAGTTCTTATTAGGTTATAAGCCCTTGCGTTTTACTACGCACAATGAGGAAGAAAAAGAAAAGAGGCCTAGCCAACGGCTTCGCTAACGATCTAGTTAACAGTCTCATCACCTACAACAACTAGCCACAAAGGCTAACCCCAAGCAGCCAAGTCAAAAGCCACACAGCCAAGTTGAAAGCCAGAGCTAGAGCTAGAGCCAGAGCCAGAGCCAGAGCTAGAGCTAGAAGAGCCAGAGCCAGAGCCAGAGCCAGAAAAGCCAGAGCCGAAAGCCAAGTTAATACTATAATCTACACCAGGAAGGTATAGTTAAAATTACAGAAAAAAACCCAGAAACAGAAGACACTGGGGACCTAGAAATATAAAAAACAAGGGAGGTTTAGAGATATAACCCGGAAATTACTAGCCTGGAAACGAAGAATAAGGTATCCTAGGAAGTATAGTGGATTATCTTGAGGCTGGGGGTCTATATACAAAGGTATTTATTTCAGAGACTATTAGATTAGAAGGACTTGAGGGAAGTTGTGATAGCTTTGTTTGGATGATTAGTTGGGCTTGAGGGGAGGTGTTGAGTTATTACGTGGGTTTGTGTGACCACTCTTTTTGGTTAAGCCCACTTTCTATTTACTGCTGTTTGTAGCAGCCTTTTCCCTCTTTCATAGATCAGCTTAGCAGAACACAGAGAGTTCTTATCAACATAATGCGTTTGTCCGCCCCAAATGTCCGAGCGGACAAATTTTCCCCTCTGTCACCGCATCTTCGGCATAGTTGACGTTTACAACGGCAATCGACTTGTGATTTCCGCAAATCACACGTTGAGAATGGAGTTGAGGCCTACGAGTACGCATCTCCAAAGTGGAACTTGGTCAGCTTACTCGGAACATCGGCACTCTGGTAGTGCCAACTCGTGCTCGATCGAGAAAGGTGTTTCTGTGTAAATGCCACAAGCTTGTCCATAAAAGTCATGAGATACTAGTCAAATAGATTACAAAGGATGCGTAATTAGAAAGACGGCCCGTTTAGGCACGTATGCTTGCGATATACTATGGAGGCATCATCACAACCTGCTCCAGCGTATGCAGAGCAGGGCAGGGCATGGCAGAGCAAGGCGGAGAGGATTATTTCTATAAAGAGAGGCAAATCCTACGCTAAATATGCTTAATGTTTAGATTATAACAAACACTATACAGTCTTCTTTGGTATCTTTTCTAGCATATACTCAATCACTTACTCCAAGAATGAGGTCACTTACCACCGCAATCATTGCGAGCTCTTTGCTGAGTCTCGGAGTTGCTGCTGATGGTGTTTTCGTCTGCCCCGGCCCGTAAGTTATCTACGGTCTATCATATTTCCTCGAAATGTTCTAATTATAGGAAACTTCAGCAACTGGACACCAAGCAACCTGTGTATGGATGTTCAGATGACTGACGGCGGTTGCTGGACTTCGCCATGGGAGACTCTGGGAGCAATCGGCCCCGACTCAGGTAAGCATTGTATCATGTAAAATTCCCACGAGATGAGACTTCCTGTATTCTAAATGAGTATGTCATTTTAGGCTGGATCTGCTCAATGTGGGTTGAGCCTGGCAACTGCGTCGCTACCTCTGGTAACCTCAACTCCGGTGGCATTGAGGCTCCTGGCCAAGGCGACTTGCAGACTTGGAACGACGGACATACTGGCAAGCCGACTGGATACTGGTTTACTCAGGCGAGATCCGTTCAGTGTGTGCGTGCTTAAAAGCGACGCTTAGAAAATTGCTATTGAAAGCAAGTGTAAATATTTATTGGAGCGATAGCCATGTATGATCTTCTATTGGCATGTACCTAATTACATATATGGCTGATCTGTAAATGGTAATCCAATAATTTCATTCCACTAAGATATCTGATAATATTTATGAAGTTTCAGTCAATACGATACTCTCCATGATGAGGTGGAGACTATACCACCACCAAGGTTTAAGGAGAGAAAGGCCTTCTCTACGTAGCCAGTGCTGGCTTCCGTTTCAATGCTCTTTCTAATGTGATCTAATTCTGGTACATATTCTTGAACTCCTGTAGCATTCAACTCACTTATCTTAAAACAATTATTCGTTCTACTGAAACTACTTGTACCCGTGCCTGCCATAAAAGCGCCATTGAGTCACGTAGACAGGCATCAAAACTAACCAGCATACTGCTTTGAGCACACCACAACCTTAGTGCATCATTCATCGACTGACATTCTAATGCAGGTCAATTCATTTTTCATCTTTTTCATTTTTATTCCCCCATCTCTTTTTGTAACAGCCAGTGTACATCGAAAGTAGATACAATTATATCATGCCCTAGGGTAGCCCTTTGCAAAACAACAGGTTATTCATCATAGACACGATGATCTAGAACTAACTGCTATCGGCGTAAGATTCGCCTCCTCGATTTATTTTCCGATAATAGCAAGATTTTGCGTCATTCAACGAGGGTATCTCCATGAAAGATATCCGTTTTAAAGTGGTTCATGTGGTGGAGGATTCTCTCTTAATCTGCTAGTCGAATCTAAGGACAACTAAGTAAACAAGAGATCACAAGATCATCCAGTAACATCACCGATAGCTATAAGAGTATCTAGAAGATGTTTTCAAGTGAGAAAAGAATCATGATTCAAAAATACGTAAAATTGATCACATTCGTCGCTCCTCGGACAGCAGTTGACCGCATATCATCAGCCCTGTCTCTGAGTTGAGTTTCTTTCCCAAACCTTGAAGTTTGCTGCCAGCTGTGAAACCGCTCGTCGGGTAACTACCTTTTACTAGGGGTTCGGCAACCATACACACGAAGCCGTCTATCGCCTCGCCTATTGTCCACTGTTAGTTCCATACTAGATGTTACCAAGAGTTGATTGGAATGTCACTCCGGGCTTGGCGATTTTCCACTAATCGTAAAGTTGAAGACCAGCTTGGCAGTTGAAGCTGATTAGCACAAGCGAAACCTAGTGACGGAATGCTCCCTTTCCCTGTGGAGCAGGGACTTGTTCTTGGTGCATTGAGCCATTTATTCAGACAGCTTGGAGACAGGAGGCGGCCGCAGTAGCACAGTACGGAACAGATGCGTTGTAGGAGGCAGGGATGGGACGTCATTTCTTCGGCAGCCCAACGATACTTCCCCGTGGCAATCATCGTACGATGTCCACCTGAAAACAGAACCACTCACATTACATTCTCTCGCAACTTAGGCTAATAGCTCTGTCTCAAGAGCAACAGCGGTGGTGTGGTGGTATCTACTAAGCTGCCCGGGCTCATTGGCTCATCCACGTACTCGGTGCCAGGCCCAGGGCGTGATGCAGGGCGCGCTGTCCACGTCGACGCAAGCTGCTTGTTCCGGTCCCACCAAACGGGCGACGAGAATCGGGTTGCTTGCCGGGCCAGTGCAAAGCCGATCGGATGGCAGCTCTGGCCCGCACTAGGCTGCAAGTGCTAGTGGTAGTTGCTTCACCCAAGCTTACTCGTGCTTGTGTAAGTACCTAGTAGATCTGACTCCCGGCTTTTGGGAAATGCTGGAGGCTCACCGACTTTGAGTTCCAGCAGCTTTGAGACACCAGAGAACCTCCACGTCGGCGTTGTAAAAAAACCAGCCCCCCGAATCCTGCATTCGTCTAAGGAGGGTCAGCGTTGGTACACATGTAGTGGTATGCGAGGAGTACGGAGTACTGGAACTCTGTGTTAGGCTCCGTGAAATAAGAGGTTGCTCAGGGTAAATTGAGTTCCTCGCGTCTATGACATGTACATCGTACTCAACCTTGCAATTATCATATGGATACCACTCCATATGCTCGGAAGGAAAAAGCTGCCCAGGTGCTGTAATACTATTGTAGATATGTCCGTGCAGATACGACCGATATGCGAAGTGCATTTGTGTGGCACGAATATGGAGAGATGCATGCATACTGAACGCATATTATATGGCACATGAGATTGCAAAATGGGCAGACTCACCTCTATGATGTAACAGCATCGTCCTTCTGTTCCCCATAACTGGGAAGCGGTGCTCACTGTCCAACAAGGAGAGAGAGGGCCCCCACGGAATGCACTCTGTATTAGGGGATTTTTTATGACGAGCCACTTGTATGCTCATCTGCTTCTATAAGTGGCTCAGAGGGTGACATTCGCTTCGTGGAAGAATGAAACGACCTGCATGCCACGCTGTCTGGTTGATACACCGGTCTCCAGGTTTGTGGGACGCTGCGTGACGGCTTGTTGGGTGCTACTGGTATTAGTCTTGCAGCTGCTGAGGCAATCTGCAGCTATGCACACCATCCGAGTAGCATCCCCACACAGAGAGAGACCCTCGCGTCGGGGATAATGTAAAGTCATTGATCAAGAGCCAGAAATCAAATTCACACCAGGGAGGCTATTATGCCACTGCACCCTGCTGGAGCGTGTGGTGACATGCTTGTGCAAGTACAGGTAGTATTGTAGAGCGTGCTGGTACAGGTACAGGCAAACAGGTATGTGGGCGAAAAATCCCGAAATGATGTTATCGGCAATGCTACCTCAAGGGGCAAAGCAAAATCCAGGCCGACGTTTCGCACTCATGCCTGCGCCTGTATCTAGATTGTCCTCAGCTTCTTTGACTCTTCCCCTTCGCCGTCTCAATCGGCTAACAAACACCAGGTTGTGACCGCCTAGCAGATGCTAAGCGATAGCCCAGCAGCAGCTCACCGTCTATGGATGTGGATCTGCACTTTGGCTCGTGTCAAAGAATGGCAAAGGATGCCAAGGACGCATCAGTCCTTGCCGTGTGTGATTAGTCTGCTCTGGCAACTGACTGCTCGTTACGTGCCGGTGCAGGCATCTTGTCACCCTCCTCGTCCAAGCCGTCGAGGGGGATCAGAGGTTACAAGTTACAAGCATGCTCCTCTGGTTGATTGCTCGTAACGTACTTCTCCCAAGTCGTAACCGCGTGCAGAGGCCAAGCCGCGGAAACGAAGCCTGGCTTGCCTGGCTAGGGTATCTGGCCATGCTGCATGAGGCACCTTCCAAGTTGACAGGGTCTCAAATTAGCGGGCGCGTTTGAGCTAACTGTGTGAGAGTTGACACATCAGAAAACTCGCCGACGTAGAGCCACAGTGTCAGAAAATGTCGTGTCGTGTCGTGTGGGGATTCGATGCCATACTGTCGGGCCAGCTTCCTGTTTCGAGGCCTGGATGCTTGCCGTTGATATGCAGCGCTTGCTAGTCTGTAGCCGGTACTGTTCGCCGTTCTAGAAGCGTTGGTTGTGAGAGCTGGCGTAGCAAATGGCGTGCGCAGACGAACTTGTCGCCAGTCTCGCCTAAGCTTTCACGGCAGAGACTAAGGTGGCCCATAACGTCGACTTGCATGAGCAACGGTGCGAAACGCGAGAGTTGCTGATACCTGGTAGCCGGTACGGCGTACTCCGCCACGGTGCCCAATTAGCGATTGTGGTTGTCCAACGCTTCCAGCACAGACCAATGAGTACCAGAAAGGGCCGCAGAAGAGGAAGGCATTTTGCAATTTCCCGGATTCGCACGACTTTCTTTGGGGTATGACAATGAATTGTCTCGTTCTTATAGAGGACAGTGTAATACACGCAATAGTGTGATTTTAATCAGCCACCAGTCGTGCGAAATATACGCTGCTGTGCGGAGTAGTCATGCGAGTTGCAGACACATAATTACTTAACGCCACATGTAGCTTCTGCGCAGTGCTTTGCATAACAACTGTGAAGAACGTCCTCACATTTCTCACGAGGTTGTCATGACATAATGTCCGAGCACGAGTAGCGATGCTCAAATGCGGAAAGAATATTTCTGCAATAATCAAAGCACAACCCGGGTGCCCGGGATTTCTTCAGAGGTTGCCGAAATGGTTGAGGACGGCCTCGCCTCCCTGGAGAAATTCTGCCTGAACTTGGTCGATCATGCCTAGGGCCGGAAAACAAAAGAAGAGTCGTCCTTCCTTTCGATCAATTTACACTAGCACGGGCTTGTTTCCCCTACTTGTGATAGGGCTAGAATACGACAGCCCATGTCAAGCTCGAGAGGTCGGTAATGCCCTCTCCACCATGTTGCAGCCCCGTTAGCCATGTGTTGGACCGAGAGAAATGCGCAGGTGCTCAGACGCAGACGTAGCGTAGGCCATCGCTCTGCAACGTACTAGTAGGCCTGGTAGCAGTGTTGTGATGGAAATCTCCGTACCTAGGGAGGATACACGTGTGCTCCGTAATGTAAAACCAGAGGGAGCCAGGATTCGACAGAAAAGCCACCCCACCTTGCCGTGGCCGGATCACCTCCTCGATTCGATGTTTGGTGCGCCAAACGTGGTGCCAGCAGGATACCTAGTAGCAGTATTCGCACGCACTGACACATCTGGGCTTTGCACAGGCGCAGGACGTGCTGCAGGGCGCTACTGTAGGTGTTTGGATGAATGCATCATGTCCACCTTGGCGGCGTCCAATCTGTCTGGCCCCAAAGCCCGACCGCCGCCGCTGCGACCCGACGGGCTGGGTGCGGATTGACGGGAGGCAAAGTCTGGTGTTCCCGCTGGCAGCTCCCGTAACACGCTTCCCGCACACCATCCTCCCAGAGTGCTGGGTCCGAAGTGCTGTCTGCCCAACCACAGGCCATTTCCAGGACCCTCTTGCGGCGTTGGCGTTGTGCTTCCCAGCGTTGCTTGGGGCAGAAACTGGACAGACCCCGCGCCAGGCCCCGGTGCGCTGGACACCCATGCAAATCCATGGCAGCAGCCCCATCCTCGCCCGTTGCTAATGTCTAGGGGAGTGGGGAGGGGGAATTAGAATAGGAGCTCTCCATGAGTCGCGCGCTTGGTAGAGCTCGCCCGCCAGTTTTGCATCGCACGGTGCAACGAGACCAGGTAGCGGTACCTGGACTGGAACTTGGCCGGCAGTGTAGGACTGACTTGTCGCGCAGCAGCTGAGAATATGCGTCGTATCGGTACCTGCGCATGTCGCTATTAATAATCAAATACAAACATCCCGCCACCCCCTGTCGGCCTGGGTACTGGGTACTGGGTAAGTTCCGCGGCGGCTGGCGATGGTGATGAATTTTCCAAGTTGTGGCGATTCCCGTCTCTGCCCTGCCAGTCATGCTGTACTCGTACTAGCAGCCCCGAGTACTTGCCTCGCATTGGCATCCCGGTGCCCGTGGCTCGTACCTGCCTGCGGATAGCAGGGAGCCAGTGCTGTTTTGAGGAAGGAACCATCCCGGACTGCTGGCGCCGGTCCGGTGTAAGTGCGAATAGCACTGTGCACGGTACATCTGACGCCGCTGGCCTGTTTTAGTCGCCGCAACGCAGGGCAAGCAGGGGCCCTGTCCACGGTGCGACCACGGTGCGAGCTACTGCGCGCTAAGACCGCTGAAGCTGCAGGCCTAGCAGCACCTGGGACAACCCGGCATTAGTGCTAAAACCGCTGGACCTCCAGGACGCTGTGCGACCCGTCGCTCTCCTCCGACTCTAATCTTCGCACACCACTCCAAGGCCCTTGAGTTCTTGTTGTGTCCGGCTTCACTTCAGTCGCGGCGAGGCGTCAGATGATGCGCTGTCGTTAGGCCGCTTCTTATCCATTTCTAGGTCCGGGCCCTCGCGACACTTGTCGACTTCAATTCCAGCTTTATCCAGCCATCGAAAAAACCCACGACCCCGAAGGATCGCTATTTACCGTGGTAACGGTTCCTATTCCCCGAACAAAGCAAAAAAGAAAAAAAAAAGGAGTGCGCAGACAGAAAAAGAAAAGAAACCTGCGGAAGGATTCCGAGTGTCTCGACAGGTCACCCAAGGCTATCATTGCGATTATTCCCGTTTACCAGCCTACCGGATTCAACGTGCCAACGGTTTTTTTGAGACAACTACCGTTGCAATTGTGTACACCAACCAACAACGACACTATGAGCTCCTCCGCCCAACCAGAGGCATCGTTGCCCAAAGCCGAGAAAGAGAAGAAGGGAATCGGCAAGGTGTTTTCCAAGGTCAAGGGCGTTTGGAGGAGAGGCGACTCAGCCGGCTCTAAGCGTCAACCACCAGCTGTCGCACCCTCAGCTGCAGTGAATGTCAGCGACGTCGCTGCGCCTGTCGCGATTACAGAAACCAGAGCTGAAGACGCTCCTAAATCGTATGTGTGACGCCGAAATTGCTTTCTTGGGGCGTATCCAACTGCCCGTTACGGCTACCTGCTGTAATGCGATAATCGTTGGCACTTTCGAGCCTCAACTTGTATGTAACATGCTAACAAGCCTTTCAACGTATAGACCTAGTATCAGCCATGTCGCCCTCAAAACTTCCGATGCGCGGGCTGCGTATGAGAATATGGCCGGAGTCAACAAGCTCTCTAGGCTTGAGCTGTTTGAAGAGCGAGCCAAAAAGTTGAACGAACGATTTGGCCTGGAGATTCAACCCATGCAATGGCAAAACGCCACTCCTAACGACACCGTACTTCGCATGGACAAGCCCATTAGAATGCGCATCCGACGAACCTGCCATCGCTGCAACGCTACCTTTGGCGCTGCTAAGGAATGCCCCAACTGCAACCATAACCGTTGCACCAAATGCACGCGTTACCCACCGAAGCTCTCCGAGGCAGAGGCCATTGCCAGTCGCGAAAGGAGAGCTGCCAAGATCAAGGCCAACCGCGAAAACGCCCCGATACTGCCCGACTACGGCCCGGAAGACAAGAAATTCGTGCTTACACGCCCAAGCAAGACAGGAGGCCAGGATCTCGTCCATAAGAAGCCTCGCCAACGTGTCCGACGGACCTGCCACGAATGCCAGACGCTATTCATGGCTGGGACCAAAATATGCGAGCGATGCAGTCACGTTCGCTGTACCGACTGCCCTCGAGACCCGTAAGTAGACCCCGTCATTCGTGTAAGTGGTATATATAAATGCTTACCATATTTGATAGGCCAAAGAAGGACAAATATCCATTTGGGTATCCCGGCGATGAGTTTGGTCCCAACAGTGTACCTCACTACGAATGCGAAAAGTGTAAGGCAGTTTATCCCACGGACGCCGCGAATGGAACGGAATGCAGGAAATGTAAAAATCCAAAATCAAAGTCCTCTCCCCGTGCTCGGCCTCGCAAGGTGGAACCGATACCCGACCCAGACGTGGTCAAGCAGATACAGATTAAACTGGACAGTCTCAAAGTCACGTAGGATTTGTCTTGGGTTGACCTGCATGGATAAGCTGTTGTTTGCATCGATCCTTGAGCGAATATTCTTTTTTTTCTTTTCCCTCACTCACGTCTTGCATTCGCCTTTACGTCTGTTCTGTTTTTACATAGACGACCTTGACGACGTCATTCGACTTTACTAGAGCGTCGTTTCGCGTGCTGAAGCATTCTTCACCTCACTTTCCTCAACTCACCCCTTTTCTCTCAAGACATTGAATCTTTTCCTGGAACGACGACATTTTCATCTTCTCTTTACATATTAAGCGTCAGTCCAGCCAAACTGCGCAAACAAGCAACAGCTCTCTATTTCTTTTGTCATGAACAATATACCGACAGGGGGCAGAAAGGAAAACGAGCAGGCAATCTATCAGATCCATCGTTCTATCTACTGGTTAAAGAGGTGGATATGATGGACGGACAAAGAAGAAAGAAAGGATGGCTTCACTCGGAATGGTCAGCTCATTGATGAACGACTAGTTTGTTTTTTTGTCTTGGTGTTTCTTGTTGTGGATTTTTATTTGGTTCATATCTTATTTGTTTTATTAAGCGCAAAAAGCGAGAGAGCATGACTGGTTTATTCTCCCCCACCTCCTATCTACAGTACCCTTTTATTTGATTATCTCTTCAACACTCATCATCGACTGTGTTTATTCGTCTCTCTTCGTTCTAACCACAATATGGGTTGGGATGATGTAAACCCAACATTAAAAAAGAAAAAGTAAAATGAAGTATCTTTCCATCTTTGATGAGGGTGGCTATCGATATATATAAATATATTCGTATATCTGTCACGCTTATGATTCTCCGAGAGACTCGTTCTGTGACTGTATTGCCCAAAGCATTGTATATCTTACCTACCAACTGTAAACAAAACACACTATTATCGTAATATGCCATCACCCTGCTCAGGGGTGCTCTAGCTCCGTATTGCCATTCCATTTTCTTCACAAATACAAAACAAGATCCCCTCAAGTCACAACTACTCCTCTATGATGTGTGGCTCAAGCAACAGCCTCGCCGTATGCGGCACACAAGGCCCCAGCGTATCAATTCGATTCGCCTTCCGTCCGATATGCCTCCCCGCTCCCCCATCCATCCGGTTATTCAAGTATATATGCTGATCTCTCAACGGTTGCCCCGCGACCAAGCCCCTGAATTCATTCATATTGTAAATGGGCATCAGCCGGTGCGTAGGGTAAAAGCGGCCACGAATGGACTGCTCTTTGAACACGACATTGTCCTTGATGAGGATCCAGCACCACTGCTTGCTTCGCGTAACTTGCGTCCGCCACCGAATTTCCTCCTGCAGCGCGAGGGGCAGCTTATCCTTTTCATCGTCGATGACCGTGCCCGCAGCGCTGGGGCCCTTTGACAGCTGATAGATTGGCCCGCGGAAGAAGACAGAGCCAGGATAGTCGGCGCTAGTAAAGATGTGTAGCAAGCCCATCACGGTTGTCGGGCTGGAGTTCGCTTCGGCCCCTGCCATTTTCACCCGTACGGCATCGCCGATCTCGAGGCGCTCAGCACCGAAGAAGCAGCCGTAATAGGACACGGCTTTTCCGGTGGGGTCGTCACCGCGACGAGTCCAAAGCGAGTGAGAGAAGTCAACTTTTGAGGCCGCCATCTTGGAAGCATCAAGGTTAATAAGATCTCGTCGAACAGCATTGTTCCCGGCAGACTGAAACAGGCTTTCCCAAGGTACGTCATCAAACACCTTGTCCTTGAGTTCCGCAATGTCAACGGAAGGGACGCTGTAGCAGTGGAATGGCCGCAGGTCGGCCTCAGCTTTGGTCACATTTGCTTGAGGCACTACGGCATGACCAATGGGTAATAACTCGAATGTCATGCCGTTGGGGGTCATGTTGCCAGGGGTCGAAATAACCCCAAGCCGCCAGGTATTACCTGTCTGATACCATACAAGTTCTCCAGCTCGGAAGAGCAATGGCCCCTTAAGCGACCACTGGATAGCTTGAGGTTTTGGCTGCTGAAGTGCTTGCTGCTGAAGCGGTGTAGGTACTGCAGGCGGCGCAGCAGCAGGCATCGGGGCTGAAGAATTGGGAACAGCTGTAGGGAGTGGCTGGGAGGGGTTGGGCTGTATAAGCTGAGGGGGCTGAGCGGATTGTGTGGGCTGGGACGGCTCGCGCGATTCGCGTGGCTGAATAGGCGTGGGTAGCGGTACAGGAGTCTGCTGGATAGGCTTCGCTTGTGGCGGTTGCTGTGACAGTTGTTGAGGCTGCTGAGGTTGTTGCGCCGCCTGTAGGTGAGGAGTAATATTGGGCGGCCTGTGAGATGGTTGGCCCGGGATTGGAGGCAAAGGAACCGGCGTTACTTTGACAGGTCTCTCAAGCTTCGCTGGAGTTTCTCCCAGGGCTTGGATAGGAGGCTGAATTGGCACCTGAGCCTGAGCCTGAACCTGAACAGGGGCTGGGATGGAGGGTTGAGTTGCGCTTTGAGCAGTAGGCTGTGCCACTGCCGCCTCTTCAGAAACCAGTGGAGGCTTTGCGAGGTTGGGCATGTTGCAGTGAACACAGCAGCAGTCGCCGTAGTCCTTGGACGCTGACAGCAGCCATATCAAGTGAACGCCAAATTCCTGAGGACTCTTGAATAGCTTTGACTTGGTGGGGTATCCAGACACCCAGAGATGCTTGGATTTTTCATATAGCCAGTAACCTCGTGGAAATTGCACATACCACGGGTTTCCTTCTGCAGAGAAAGAAACATTATTAGACTGTATTCTAGCAGCAGCATGCCATCGTTGCTAGGAGTATCTTACCATCTGGGTTGGGTGAAAGCTCCTGCTTCAATAGGATACCCAACTTGATCCGCCACTCCACAAACCGCGGGTCGTCTTCAGCTAGCCTCATCATTTGAGGCTTTGTTCGTGGAGTCTTGTCTGCGATAGTGGCCTCCTTGCCTGATTTCTTAGCGGTAGTGGTAGCTGCTGGTGTCGGCGTTGTCACTGGCCAATACCCCGGTCCGGTATCGACTCCATCGCTCCTCGCAATGCGGATCACATCAAAATCTTTGGTGTCCATGGCTTCTCAATCATAATACAGTGTTTGGGACCAGCGTTGCTGCTGTTCTGCTCCACGACCACACGCTGCCTATCCCGACACGTGGGTCTCGTGACCCCTTGACCTGAAGCGGCTTCAAGAATCCAAATATTCCATTCAAATAGCCGATAGAGAAGAGAATGAAGATGGTTGTAGACGCTTGAGTGGATGCGTGATGAGATGTTTGCCAAACCTCGAGACCTCTCAAAGAGCACGCTGTTAGATTGTATTGTAGACCTGAGAGAGACGGAAGGAGGGCAGCTCCAAGCAGTTCACAGCGTCTCGGCGTGTCTTAACAGGGAGATTCCGAGTCCTTGGCGATACAATGCAGTTTCTATTTCGATGGCACAGAGCAATTAGTATATTGGGGATATGCCTTGTGTTGACACATTGATGAATTGAATTTATGTAGGACAAAGCCCGACGTGTAGTGGTTTAGTAGCCAGCCAGAATTGATGAGTCATCACAACTGTGGCGCAGCTACACATTAAGAGCTGCATTCACTGGACCAAGAAGACGCATGAGTTGCAATCTGAGCATGCAGAGTGTTCTATAAATGCTTATGAGCAATATAGTTGAGAGAATGAAGAATTATAACAGGCTCAAGCATTTAGACAGCTCTCAGGATGATCATCCAACCAGTATTTGCTTGTTTTAGATACAATGAAGTGTACAAAGATATGCATTAGTTCACCGTGCCTTGTGTAGATGATGAGGTAGACTTAGAATACATTGTATTGAATCTATAGGCTTTGTAGATTACAGAGACCCAAAAATATTAAACAGACCAGAATATCATAATTTGGGTCTGCATATTGAACGCTCACTCTTATACATCTCCAGTATTGGTGGGCGACTCAAGCCACGCACCGCCACAGTCCATTAAACAAGGCACGCGTTGTTCACGCGTTTTGTGAATTTGCTTCACTTGAGAGCTGATCAAGAATCTTGAGATCATTCAGCATCTTTACACTCATATTGGCCCTTCTTTTCATTCCTACACATAAAGAGGACACACAGATTCTAAAGCATACAATCCATGAGTACCCAATCAGGATACCGTCATGGCAACAGGGCTTTCCTTCAGGCCCTCCTCGCCAATGGAACATTGACCTACAAAGAAGCACGGCCAATAATTGCTGCCATCATCAATGCCGATAATTCCGGCGACCCAGAAGGATCAGAATGCAGGTCCGACCAGATTACGGAAGAAGTGTTCCATGACTACCTTGACAAAGCTTCCGCCGCAGCATCCCAGTTTGACTATGAGATTCGGAGCACGCAGCATCAGGTCACCAAGGAGAGGATCTTTGCCCTCGTGAACACCACTTCCGACCCCCAGACTCAGCTCGCTACGATATATAGCCCGGAAGAGCTATCCTTCATCAAGCGGGTTCTCGATGCCATGTTTGAAAAGTTTAACCGGCCCCGGCTTGAGTCGCTCTGCATTACCGAGATGCAAGCTATCAAACTTGCAAGGCCACCACGCAGAGAGAGCCAGGGGGACGGAGAAGAACAGTCACAAACTCCGATAGATAGGGGCCTGAAGCACAGCGAGGTGGAAAACGTCCTCGAAAGTCTCGTCGAGGGGGGCTGGTTCGAGATTAGCAGAGAGGGTTTCTACTCGCTGACGCCACGAGCGCTCTTGGAGCTTCGTCCTTGGCTCATTGATATGTACAATGACCCAGATGCTGAGCCCGGCGAGTGGCAGAGGATCAAATTCTGCGAGGCGTGTAAGGAGATTGTCACCTGGGGTCTCAGATGTGCAGATCCCGACTGTACACTCCGGCTGCATGATATCTGCCAAGAAGCGTTTTGGAGGTCACGGCGAGGAACGAATTGCCCTAAATGCTCTCGTGAATGGACTGGGAATCATTACGTTGGAGAGAGAGCCATCACGATGACCGAGGCGTATCGACGGGGTCGAAGACAGAGCGGTGGTCATAGGAGTGCGCTGGCAGATGAAATTGTTCATGAACAGGGAGGCGACGAAGAGAGTGAGGGCGAGGAGGAGGAATGACGAGATGAGATGAAATAGCGGCGAAAGCAACGAAGTTTGCGCTGTCGTTTGGAATATCTTGGCTGATATTATCACGGATATATACATGACTGTATGATGGGCGGGATATGGTACTACCATTTACGAATGATACCCTAGAACAATTTTTATTGTCCAACTGAGAAATATGCTAAATATTGGCATCACCGCCATTTACGAGATATATGTCTCGCTATCTTTCTTTACGGAGTGCACTGTGTAAACTTCATTTTACTCATATACAGTGCTGATGCCGCAGGTACGTACTGCTTCTTGCGCAGGGAGGTGTTTACTCGAAGATGCGCTGCAGTTTTGATTGGTCGAAGCTTAGGGTGCTGCACCCAATGACATCACCCTCACGATTCACTTTCTTTGACATCGTGACGACTTGGCTTGCACGTGTCAACGATCTACTAATTTAATCAGATTCCAGTGAGGCGAAGTAGATCCACGCTTTGCATTTCGATTCCTACCACTCAACCCTTCGTCTCACAACCGCTACCTACACGCAAGCCGTTATACCTACGTTGCGACCGAAACGGAGAGCAAGATGCTGGAGTACTTTACCTATAAGAAATTCAAGAAGAGCAGAGAAGAGAAGGAGAGCGCAAAGGACACGACAAAGAACGATGGAAAGTCTGCAGCGGATGCAAACAAGGAGGGTGATAAGCAAGACGAGAGCTACGATTCGTCGAGTTCGGAGCTTAATCACCCAAAGACAGTCCTCAAGCCTGAGGACGAGCGATTCCTAGAAGAGCTCCTTGCCCAGAACACCGATGGATCTCCACCACCGCTGCCGCCTCGCATCTACACATACGATGTAGACTGGCATTCCGACGTCGAAAGTTCTATCGATGAATCAAAGCAGAACACCGATGACGAGAAGGACAAGACCGGGAAGGCATCCGACGCCGCAAAGAAACAAGACGAAGGCGCCGGAGAAACGTCAGACAAGAACGGAAAAGAAAAGGCGAAAAAGAATGGAAAAGAAAAGGCAGAAAAGCAGCCCAACAGACTGTCCCTCTTCTTTACAAGAAACAAGAAACCAGCAGATACCGTCAAGCCCAGCGAGACGCTCAAGCCAGACACCGAAAACATCACGCCCAAAGAAGCCGAGCGCGAGAAGAAGGACCTCACCCGCGTCCTCGACCTCCTAAATCTCTCCGCCAAAAACAACAAAGCCGTGACCGAATCCAAGGACTCATCCGATATCCTTCAAAAGTTCACCCAGATCTTCAAGGATCTCGTCAACGGCGTGCCCACTGCCTACGATGACCTTACTAGGCTGTTCGAAAACAACGATGGCACCATCAACAAGCTTTTTGAGAAGCTTCCCTCGTCGTTGCAGAAGCTTGTTACGCAGCTCCCGGATAAGTTGACTACTACGCTGGCTCCGGAGATTCTGGCTGCTGCTGCGGAGTCGCAGGGGATTAAAGTTGCTGAGGGCGGGATGAAGGGCGCGGCTAAGAGGATGCTCTTTGGTCAGAACTTGGCGAATCTGGTGAAGAAGCCGGGTGCGATTGTCGGGATGCTCAGGGCAATTGTGGAGGTTTTGAAGTCGAGATGGCCGGCGTTTATTGGCATGAACGTCATCTGGAGCGTTGCTCTAAGCTGTGAGTTTTCTTCCTTGTTCCTTAGTTGATATCGTCATGAACCTAACTATGTGCAGTATTGCTTGTGGTCCTCTGGTACTGCTACAAGCGCGGCCGTGAAGAGCGCATCCTTCGTGAAGAGGCAGCAGCTGGAAACGAAGAGGCGGCCCGTCGACTAGCAGAGCTCTCCGAAGACGAAGGATCTGATGAGAACGACAAACCAGCGGCGGATGGCAAGGAAGCTCCGAACGCCAAAGAAGCTCAAGAAGCTGCAGAAGTTGTAGAGGCGGCAGGGGCTGCAGCAGCCGCGGGAGTCATACCAGTCATCATCACGTCGCCGGAAGGAGAACAGATAGCAGCCCCGAAAGAAGTCTCACCAACTGATGAGGTGCCGCCTTCAAACGCTCCCAAAGAGGAGAAGAATCACTCCTAATGACCAAATTGTTTACTTGATGAGATGGAATGATACCCCTCTTTCTTATGGTAATGACACGAGCACGACATGAGTTCTGGATAATGAGTCTTTCCTCTTGTTTGTTAATTATTTCTTTCTTTTTTTGGTAGTATACGTAATTGGGTATCTCTTGAGTTAGGTTAGGTTATTCTATGCATGCAATGCGACAGTCGCACAATCAATCGTCCTGCACCAACTCCTTGATTTCTTCTCTTCCAGGTGCCATGACCACTTCCTTGGTCTTCTCATCAACGCCAGCCTGATTCGTAGCGCCGCCCCCATCCTGCATCCAAAAGTCCACCTCGTCAATGATATCATAAACAATATCCTCCGCAATCTGCTCCTGGTACCGCTCAACAACTGCATGGAGAGAGTTTGCGCTGAGGCCATCCGGTTGAATCATGTCCACCTCACCATTGGTAGAGTCGTAATCCGCCGGCGGATACCAAAAGTCCGGCCCAAAGTTGACCTCGACTGCTCCACCCCTAAACACGCTGACGGCGGGATAGTAGCCCAGCATGCCGTCGTCGAGGCCTTCTCGGGCTCCGACTTGGGGCATCGGTTTGGATGCAGGGGGGAGGAACCCCAAGAGATTCTCAAACGGCGTCCCCATGAGCACACCGTTTTTGTAGACTCTTATATATGAGTTGGGAAGTGTTCGTAGAGCAGGCGTGGGGTGTGTAGGGCTCGGAGCGTCATTAGAGGAGCTTGACGATGTGGCCGGTGAAGGGTTCATGAGATCTTCTAGCTCTTTGGTGGTATGATATTCGATTTTCTCAAAGTATGTGTGCGCCTTGAATCGGATCGGTACTCGGTCTCGCACAATGTTGGCTGCTTCTGCAGTCGCTGGTGCAGGCTCGTCCGCCGCATCCACGGCAGGGTTATAGTGGCCGGCCATAATTTTTCTATGCAGATGCTCGGACGGGAGCTGGATTTCGAGGCCGATGACATCGCCCTCTTGTATACCCTCGCCAGGCGGGAAGAACTCTTTCGGACGGGACATGAAGACCTTTTCGCCTGCGACATCTCGGATACCATAGCTGTAGGCGTCGAAGCCTACGGGGGCATCGAGAGAGGCTTCTCGTCTAGCCCATCCCATGCGTACGTGCTTCCCGCCGACTGGCTTTGCGTCGCCGTCTTTTGGCGGCTGTATGCCTTGTGTAATCTTGCATTCCCAATACCATCTTCCTTCGCGTACGGCCACATTGGCCCGTGCCATGCGGAAGCCTTTGTCGGTGGTGACTTGCCGGCCAGATTTGTCGAAGAAAACGTGAGTTGCGGCATCCTCGAAGCTCATTCTCGGCCCAAACGGCTCTGGCTCGGTCTGTCGATAGTATAGTGTGGAGGGGAAGAGAGGGTCGGCAATACAAGGAGTGTAGCGGAAGTTTTTCTTGTTGAACACACTGGTTTTTGGGTTAAGAATGGCCGTCAACTTGGAAATAGAACTACTTACTGGTCTGAGGTTTCCATGAACTCAATTGTCTCTCCACCAGGCCCGTCAACTTTATGATGCAGCGTCATGACAGGCCCGCGAGGGGGGTCAAAGTCAGACAATTTGGGCGGCGCCAGCTTGTAGCGCAGCGGGCTGTTCTCGCTCTGCTCGGGTTCGCGTCCTGCTTTGGGATCTGGAGTGGCGGGGTTGCTATCGCCGCCCTTGGCCTCGCGCTTCTTGAGAGTCTCCTTCTTTGTCCTGACGGGTTTTGAACGGCCCGATTGCGATGCGTCGTCGGCATGCTGAGCTTCGGAAGAGGGCCTGACGTCTGGATTCAGCGGTGACGGCACGGCGGGACTGTGGCCTTCGTCGAACGCGCGCTTCTGGGGGATGGACGAGAGGGACGTTGTAGGCGTGAGCTCCCGCTTGGGGCTGCCCATGTCTGAGGCCATCGTGGACGGCTGCGGTTGGGATTGAGTCGAGCTCAAGCCTCAGATGAAGAGGAAAATAACAGCTGGCGGACGCGCGAGGGCAATTGGCAAGTTGGATCTCGAAATCTGGGTGGTGAATGTGATGGTGTTTGCTCTGATGTGCTCCGTACAGCATCAAAGTCAAAGAACAAACGATGCTTTTCTGGAGATCAAAGGCCTGGTCGGCTTGAGCTACGGAGCTACGAAGGTACGTTGACCCAGGTACCGCGTTATCTTATCGGTTTGATCGCGTCGTCAAATTTGGACGCTGCAACGGGTTTAGCCTTGCCGATGACCGACGCAGTGCGAGGTTGTGGCTGCCCCTTGCAAATGACAGATTTGCTGCACGGGCAGCCAATCAGACAACGACTATTGTAAGCAGAGGCATCTCGACGGCGTATCACGACAGCCTCATTGGCCACTGGGCGTAGGCGGTGGGCTGGCGGCGGACCAGCGGTGGGTTGCAGTGGGCTTGCAGTGGGCTTGGGGTCTCGTTCCGGACATTTTGCATGCTGAAGTGACGCTTCTGAGGTGCTAGAGGCACGGCAATCACGCCAGCCCAGCACGCTGCGGCCTCGATACCACCCAGATCATCTACTACCTTACTAACTTACCTTCCTACCTACTAGGTAGTAGTAGTAGTACTGTTGACAGTACTCTCACTTGTGCTTCGTAATATATTCCAGTGCCGAGCCCGGACGTGCTCCTCGCATCAACGACAACGACATCGGGGGCTTTGATTTGATTCACGGGCCTCTGCTCGACCGTCTCCCGAATTCAATCTCCTCCGCCCGTATTATATCCCAGATCTCGGACTCAGATTCGGCCACAGATCGGGGGACCACTTTACAGAGTCGGGTACCCAGCTTTGTACATGCAGGAAAAAAGCTTGAAACACACATCACACCACATTGCCCAAATCATCTCGAATCGAACCGTTTGTCGCCTCGCATCGCATCGCCTCGCATCGCATCGCATCGTCCCGCCTTCGCCTTCGCCTTCGCCTTGCCTTGACTCGCCTTGACTCGCCGTGACTCTCACCTTGTCTCGCTACCAAAGGCCCCGCTCCCCGAATCCTCCAACTTTCACCGAACCCTGGACTCGCCGCCTACTTTGCCTGGTTCTCTCGATCCTTCCATCATCCGCCAAGCTGCGCTGCTCTTCGACTTCCATATCGATAGGCCAGACAATTTCCGTTGCGTTGCGTCTACAAGCTCTCTCGGCCGAGGTGTGGCCTCTTCACTCGGCCTTCTGGCCCCCATCCTGACCGTTTGATACGTTAATTTGCCTGTCTCCTGACGACTCGGATTCGGCACAACGTCGCTGCCGGCTCGTCACCACCACCATCAATCAAGTCTCTTGATCCATCGCCTGTCCATCGCCTTTCAGCCTTTTGAGCGACTCTATTTTGTCGGTGCTTCCAAGGAAATATCGTCCTGATATATTCGCCACCTCAAGGCCGACCATCCCCCGTTGCCAAATGTTGCATTCGGCCGTCGGTTGACGAGTCCGTGCCTGCGCCACTAATTATTTGTCAGCCCTCGTACCACGCCCAACATATCTCGTGGTATTGGCCGTCATCTACTCAGCAAGTTTTGATATCACAAAGAACTCTCGGCGCGGAAATGAGTGAAGCATCACAGCCGGGGACGCCGCCGGTCGGGTCTCAGCGGGAATCTGGCACAGCGAGGACAGCCTTGCCCTCTCGACCTATGTCGGTAAAGAATCGCGAAACCACACCATCTGGTCCCATAAACTCAGCTCCATCTCCGACGGAAAGCAACGGCCAGGGGCCTAAGCATGCCGACGAGTATGCTGCCTTGGATGCAAGAGAAAGGGAAAATGCAGGCAACGATGACGACCTCTCGTCGACCGCTGGCAGCCCTAGGAGCACGTCCAGTGCATCTAAAACCAAAAAAATGTTGGCATCAAATGCTCCTGAACAAGGCGGGCAGATTTGCAGGTAAGCTTCTATCGTGACTACACGATGCTGCTGTGTCGTGAATTTCATTGCTAACACCCTTTGCAGCAACTGTGGCACTACCCGTACTCCCCTTTGGAGGAGAAGCCCCCAAGGTGCTACTATTTGCAATGCCTGTGGCTTATACTTGAAGGCCCGGAATGCTGCTCGGCCTACGAGCCTGAAAAAGCCGCCCAGCTTGGTGCCCAGCACCGGCTCAGCCCAGCCGCCAGCCAAGCCAAGCTCCTCTCCTGCACCCAAATTGCTGCCAAATGTCGCTGGCGCAACCTATGTGGCAGCCGATGCTACCCAGTCAGGCACATGTCCAGGCGGCGGCCGCTGTAACGGCACTGGTGGCGCTGAAGGATGTAACGGATGCCCTGCATACAATAACCGCATGTCAAAGAGCGCCCAGCTCAATGTGATGCAGCGACAAGGCGGCTGCCATGGCCGTGTTGAAACTAAGACTGAACCAGTTCCCATCGATATCAATGCCCTTCAGGCACAAGAACGGGATACCACGGTTATTATCGCCTGCCAAAACTGTGCGACTACAATAACCCCTTTGTGGAGGAGAGATGAAAGCGGACATACAATCTGCAATGCTTGTGGTGAGTTTATACATAACAACATTTTACCGCTTGAATATTGTTTTTTCTAACTAGTAGGGGGGATATCCAGGGCTGTATTATAAGCTACATGGTGTACATAGGCCGGTCACCATGAAAAAAGCTACCATAAAAAGGCGAAAGCGAGTGATTCCCGCGGCGCAGGACGAGGAAATGGATGAGGGCATGGAGGGACTGGAAACACAAAGCCAGGGGACCCCGGAGAGGGGAACTATTAACGAAGATGGATCTGTAAATCTAGGCCTTCGACGTCGCCCTGGTCACCCTCTGACCATCGAGCCCCAACCGACAAGCCGAAATCCTTCACCATTACCTTCTGCATCTGCGTCTGATCTGGCAGTGTACCATCAACACAGCACCGCATCACGCAGCATGCCACCATCTCTCAACGACGAGAATAAACTAGCGCCGCTAGCTTCGATGAACTCAACAACAGCCGACGAAAGACAATCTTCCCTATCGCCCGCCTCCTTCCTCTCACCCAACCGCAAACGATCGTTTTCATCTACCGAGGCAGACTCTGTCAAAGGCGCAGATGGTGGTCACGAAAGCTCGAAACGAATTTCTTCCATCAAATCCATCCTGAATCCATCGACCAATGCCGATGAAATATCAAATACTGGGCCTACCAGTGCGGATCGAGGAGATTATTCTCTGCCGCCCCTGAGGTCGCCGGCCAGTATATCGCCACAACCATCGGGCAGCGGTGGATTTACACCATTCAACGCAGCACCAAGGCCTCACGATATCGATGCGGAGAGCGAACGACTTAAGGCAGAGCGCAGATTGTTACTGAGGCAAGAGGCCGAGCGGATGCGAGAGATGCTCGCTGCAAAAGAGCGAGAACTCATGGAGTTGGGAGAATAAAACGAAGGGAATTTCTGACGGCATGATTGCCAAAAAGTCACTGGGCTCCTATTCCTTGCGCAACTTTTTTCTTGTTTCTTATTTTCTTTTCAAAACATAGCTACCCATTAAGGCGCATCGGGAAAAGGACTGACTTACAGCGTCTTGGACGGACGGGACGGCGTATCTAGAAGGAGGACTTGCAGGTACGCCTACTTGAATTGGAAGAGGGGAGTTATTTTACCTCTCGTGAGGCATGGGCCGGTGTTTGTGGCATAGTTGGTGCTTTGGCTGGACCATCCTGGGTTGTATCTTGTCTTGTCTTGTTTGAGCAATGTACCATAAGATGTGTCACTATATATGCTCAGAAGAATTGTTTCTCTATATCAGATACATGCAAAGAAATGACTCTGCTATCATACCGTTTGACCTTTTCTTGCCTTCTTCTTGTTCATCTATATCTCGACAAGGTATTGTTCTCAAGGTCGAGTTGTTTGGCTATACTGCATCATCCACCTACCTAGTACTTACATGGAGAAGCAGCGGTAAGACAACATCATGGCACAACAAGCGTCGTCACTCAGTAGCACATCAATAAACTGATTGGTAATCACAATTTAGTCTAACCCCTTTGTTCTTCTGTCCCAACTAGTTTATCGTTCTGTTCTTAGTGCAAAATCGATCGGTAAATTGCATCGCATCTATCCGTAGAGTTGAAAAGTACGCCGAGCGAAAATTGCCGTTCACTAGCCTCTCCCCCAAAAGCCATGAATTGAAGGAAAGCGGGTCTGCGAATTGGCCAAGCCAGACAAACAAACAGATAGTTTACTTGCTCTTTGAGACATCTTGACATATATTTCTCGCTGTATTTTGTTGTTAATTTATTACGATCTAGTTGTATTTTCTTTTGGAAAACCCTATACCGCTACCTACTAATGAGAGAACGTATGTAGCATTATTATTTCTACAGTGCCGCATTTCTTTTTTACAGGCCTGGTTGCTACAGTACAATCTGGTTGAACGCCTTTGCCACCTCATGGCGCTAAGCAATAACGCGAGCCAGAAGTAGCATGTCAGCGTGGCGTTTGCCGCGATGGAACTTATTTTGGCTTCTTGCGAAGGATGCCCTCATCGGCTTTTATTCCCACGGACCGGATTTCTTTGATTCATACATGTTTCTATCGGCTTGCTTCTTTTAGTGTGGATATACGGATACGGCTCTTCTAGAATATCGAGGCGGAAATGTGGGGGTTTGAATGGACTTCCTACTGAGGGTGTAGGTGGGAATAATTGCTCTTGTTTCGACTGGACCATGCAATTTTTTTTGTAGATATATTGAGTCTTTATAAATATTATTCGGATATTTGCCTGGGTGTAATAATTAGGTGACTAGCACTCTCATGGTTTGTTTTTCAACGTATTTCTTGTTAATGGGGTGATTGCAAGCTTAATCAAATCCGGCATTTGTCAGATGCATTACACGAATGTCACGAGAGTGTCGACCCTCTGATCGAAAGGGAAAACTATTCATCTACATCTGAGCTCGTGGTGAGAAGAAAACCAGCGTGAGCTTCTTTGTAGTCAAATTTGACGCACATTGTCCCATTTTCTCTCTCTTGGCACATTAGTCGCACAGAAAATCTGTACACATCAACCAGAAGCATCGCACAAATTTCACTAACCTGCCTAAAGAGCAGACTGGAATTTACCCAAGATAATCAGTACCGTTGCAGCATTCCGGAATTCTTTGAATCATAATCGAAAAATTCAAAACCAACCGGTTCCAGATGGCTGGCTGTTGCAACGATAAAGCATTTGTCCGTCTTGCACCGGCAGAATTACCTTTAGAACATCACCTAGAAGACGAATCGGCTTCTAGCAGGAGAATCTCTATTTCAAATCGTCGTCTCTCAGAAAGATAACACCACATCGTGAAATCCATTGTTGCGTGTTGTCGTGTAAAATCCCCGTTCTTACCTGTGAATGTCTCACAGGAGAGAAATCAAAGAAACGCGGCTAGATCCCATTTACATACCGCCTTTCTTCTACTAAGCCATAGGCTTTGAAAGTAGAATCGTCCATTGTACGTTTACTCCAGCTTCATCTTCTTCTCTTGCTCTCTGAGTGGGCTCGATATTCGAAATAACAGAAACCGAATGGTCTCCGGCCCCCGGACCAGTTATATCTCCCCCAGTGGCCGGATACTCACCACTGCTTCGCTGTCACACCAACTGCCAACCAATATATAGTATTGGTAATCTCATTTCCAGCATGGATCTGAAATTTCGGCCATCGGACTGCAGCTGAATCCACGCCCTCCTGAGTCATCTGCATCCAATATACCCCAAATGGCGTCAACTCCTGTGAGGACTGTGACAGAGACGCCGACCGAACAAGGGGTCAACAATAACGACCTCCTGATTCGGAGCTGCTTGCGACTCACAGCTTCGCTAGATGTTGATCAAGCCTCGCGCCCCGACCTATCCCGTACATTCGAACAAGGTGGAATGCGGACAAGCATCTGCCCCACCACGTGCCGTTAGACGCCGCCATTTCGAACTTGCTCGGCGTCAGCACCACGTTCGCGGTTAGTCTAGCAAGCCCAGAAGCCATTGGACAACACCATCAACTTGGGCGAGGCTTTTGCAGAAGTTTCTAGAGCATTCGCCAGATGCCAGGCATCAGGAACTAGACACCAACCCCCCAGCGCATCGAATGTCAGCGCGGGGCGTCCAGGCGACGACGATAGGACGAGCTAGTCCGGAGGTATAACGTTATTGTTATACTACTCGTACTACCTCCCTGTGGATGTTGTAGGTGAGCCCATTCGGCATCGCTCCATCTTCATGTGCTATGCGGCTAGCAGGGGCCCGGTTGCTGTGATAAACTTGGGCGCCCAAGATACTAGTCATCTGCCTTATGGGCTCTAGTGTCCCCGGCGGTTCTGATAATCAATTGCAAAAAAGGTTTGTCATGCCACTTACGAAGTAGTCTATTGCATGAATTCCCTGAAGCAGATCGACTCATGGGCGGGCGTTTGCTGAAGGAGCAAATCCCAATGGCGGCGTCAATCTGCGATGTGGTGTCCCATACGTGGCTCGTATCACCACACGTCCATCAGTTTTGCCAGCCTCAGATCAAATCACCCATTTGCATGATTCCCTGCATCAGCTGCATCCCGGAGATATTCCCTGTGCCTTTTTGGCTGTAGCACTCGTAATTTCAGACAGAGCAAGGAACCGCACACCATAATACTACCTCACCTTGACGGCACATCGCACCTCGCGCACCCGGTTTGAAGTCCGAGAACTGGCGGAGTCAGCAATCAATGAATCGGCTGGGTGGGACGGGTTGTACGTCGGGGATCAAAGTATATGCAAAGGGCCGGTGTCCTATAACACGGAAGAAATTTTAGCACTGATAGACCCTTGATTACTCCGTCTGGTCCGCAGACAGAGATCCGTGATCTCTTGCCTTCTCCGCACTCTGCATAGCGCAACGGGCATCGTATTGATTCACACCCTTCTCGCGAGTAATCGAAGCAGGCCACTCGATGGAAGTGTAGGGGTGTCCGAGCCATTGAGGCCGTCATCGGGCTATATCTTTATGTATCAGCGTGGGGAAGGATTTGCGCATCAACCATCCAGATAGTGCTTGTACTGTGTGCAAGATCCGAGGCCAAGGACAGCTCTTTATCATTATGCGGCGGTTGGCGGTAGAAACAACCATAATGGCTCCCCCACACAGTGGAACAGCACACGGTCGGATGGGCTGCTCTTCTGTCAAACGAAGGGCGCACAATTGACAAGTTCATGTCGACCGCAACGCCGCCAATCCCTGCCTCGCATGCCCCGGCTCCGGCTGAGGCTTGCTCCACCAACCCAGACTCATGACTCTGCTCCCACTGGCTCCAGCGCTACGCCGCACCGCTTGTGGGAGCCACAAAGCCGTGGAGATGGGGCTTTCTGGTGGTCGTTACGGAGAGACCCTGCTGGGGATCGCGTGGGTAGGCAGATGAACAAAACTGGCAACGGTCCGCCTTGCCTCGAGCCACATTTCTCCTGTTATTGCAATCTCAACTGCTGTTTTCTTCATCAAGTCAACAGTGAAGTCTCATTTTGACCATTGTTTTCAATCTCACAACTCACAATTCTCCTTGGTTCTTGCCATTAGTGTCCAAGGTCGGAGTTTTCTCTCTCATTGGGATCGGATCCGAAGGTGGGACGACATCTGGGGTCGATTCGTCGTCTTCAGACCCTGCCGCGCGCCCTTTCCAAGTCATTCTGTGGCTTCTGGTTGGATGAAGTGACCACGCCTTTCCGCTTGCCCAAGACAATAGCACGGCGCGCCCTTTCACATAAACTACCAAGATGACCATCATTGATGAGCTGGACGAGTATGTCAACTGGGACAACGCTGGCCTAGGTGCTGACAGCGTCTACCCACCTGTGCCCAACATGTCGTCCACCGGGAACCCTGCCGAGGATGACATTGGTCTTGTACTCGAGAATGTCAATGAAGACGACTTTAGCTTCTGTGCCCTTCAGCACTTTGAACACAACAACTTTGCTCAGATCCCTGGAGTCGAGTCCCTCATCACCGAGTCATTGCTTTGGGAGACACCAGACAACCCCTGTGCCCACTGCGTCTTGGGCGGATACTCTTGCAAAAAAATCCGAGAGGGTCTTCACAAGGGCTACTGCACCAGCTGTGTTGCCCTTGGACTTGAATGCAGCTTTGGGGGAGTTGTCCCTGATAGTTTGAACCCAGAGTCCACCAGGCTCTCCTGGTCATCCACCGATATGCCCGTCAACACCATTCCTCAGGAGGACCTCCTCAACCTCCAGCCGGTAAAGGCACAAGACACCCCTTCATTCTTGGACATGATGAACCCGCAGACAGCCGGTTCAGTTGATGAAGGCGTTGCCGGTGCCAAGTCTGGAACACCACCCAAGATTGGTGCCAGATTCTCTCGAGAGTCAGTCCGGATTCTGAAAAACTGGCTGTCAACTCATAACAGACACCCTTATCCTAGCGATGAAGAAAAAGAGATGCTTCAGCGCCAGACCGGCCTCAACAAGACCCAGATCACCAATTGGTTGGCAAATGCCCGGCGTCGCGGTAAGGCTCAGCCTCCTAGGTCAACCTCGCCTCACGTTGGCAATCTGTCTGCCTCGATCGATATCCCACGCAGACGGGGAACACCTGCTCTCGAAGCCATGAACCCGCTGCAGCGTTGGGAGCACTCTCCTCCTGAACACGAACCGGCTTCCGTCACCGCCATTGCTAGGGCTGTTACTGCATCGTCGTCATCTGGAGTCTCTTCCGGTCTCAATAGTCCTTATAGCTTCAACTATACAGATGACGGTTCAAGCAGGTCTCTCTGCAACCAGTCTTCTGCCAGCAGTGTGGGAACATCCCACTCCAGTGGTGGCTCTCTTCAATCTGCATTCTCTCATGGTTCGCAAAAGTCATGGGGCTCCTTCGGCTCGGCTGCCTTTAGCGCCAAGGGAAGGCGGCGAAGGAGGCGAAGGGCCGCGCCCGGCAAGGAGGGAGGCTCAACTAGCCTCTCTATTCCACTCAAGACTTTCCAGTGTACTTTCTGTACGGAAACCTTCCGAACCAAGCACGACTGGCAGCGCCACGAGAAGTCCCTCCACCTGTCGCTGGAGAGATGGGTGTGTGCGCCAGATGGCCCTCGGGCTGTCAACCCGGAAAACGGGAAGCTGTGCTGCGTATTCTGTGGCGAGGTGAACCCAGACGATGCCCACGTAGAGAGCCATAACCACTCGGCGTGTCAAGAACGATCTCTGGAAGAGAGGACGTTCTATCGAAAAGACCACTTGAACCAGCATCTTAGGTTGGTTCACAACGTCAAATTCATGGAGTGGGCAATGAAGCTTTGGAGAGTGGCTACCCCCGAGATTCGGTCGAGGTGTGGTTTCTGCGGCATTGTGATGGATACTTGGACTATTCGAGTTGACCATCTTGCTGAGCATTTCAAGACTGGTTACTCCATGGCGGACTGGAAGGGTGACTGGGGTTTTGAAGTACCTGTGCTGGACATGGTCGAGAACTCGATCCCTCCCTGTATGAGACCATTACAGTATCCCGTAGATCAGCTCAAGGCGTCTAACTTTTGAAATATAGATTTGATTCATCATGAGAGAAGGTCTCCTCTGCCGTACAATGCTGGCTCGTCCCCGCCCGAATCGCCCAGGAATGCCTATGAGTTGATCAAATTGGAGCTGGCCTACTTTGGCAGCAACTTTTGGGATCAACACGGCCGCGCACCAAGCGACGAAGACATGCTGCTGGAAGGATGTCGTATCATTTTCGCCTCTGAATTGCTCTCTTTGCAAGGAATCGCGACGCAAGTCTCGTGGCTTCGTGACATTATCATGAGCCACGACTCGATTGTCAAAACAGCTAGGTTTGGTCCTCTCCGTGGCGCCGCTGAAAACAGGCTTCAATCCCTCAAGATTAACGGCAAGGACAATCTTTTCGAGGAGTGCCCCATGGAAAGGCAGCTGCATGAATACGTCAAGGCCAAGCAACTGCTGGGCCTAACAACCATGGATGACGAACTTCAGGAGGAAGCACGTAAGATCGTGGGACGAGTCGAAGAAGTGTGCACTCACCCTTCAGAGGCGGTTGCTAACTGGCTGTTGCGGCTGATCACTTCGTCGACGAGGTGGCTAGCAGCTTTCCGCCGGCGCGCGCATCTACCTCGAAGCGAAGACGTCCAACATCATTCGATCCGGTCGACAGATCCAAACTCGATCGACTCCACAATCCACAACTACTCCAGGCTGGAGTCTGAGCTGGTTGCATTCCTCAAGGAGCAACGAGCCATTGGCAGAGAGCCCACAGACGAAGAGCTGCAGCGAAAGGCTCGTATCACCATTTACGAGTTCGACGACGGCTGGAACCAGACTGCGGCAGACAACCATGAATGGCTCGCGGCTTTTAGGCAACGCAATGCTCCTGACCAATCCACTCTTTCAGGCTCCTCCAAGGGTACCTCACCCACTACCAGCAAATTAGCTGATAAAACGTCCATTTCTCTCTCTACTGCTGCGCCAAACCCCTTTTCAGAGTTCCAGGCCAGGCTCGATGAGAACGGTAACCACTTGAGGTCATTCCAGTACTTTCTCAACGATGCCAACTGCTACCGAAGGCTGGAGAAGGAACTCAAGCGATGGGTTACCTCTACTATGTCAAAGAACAATCCAAATCGCCATGTCCCAACAGATGAAGAGCTGCAGTACCAAGCTCGATGGATCCTGTATGATGAGTAAGTTCTGATGCGCATCCCATTCTAGATGAATCACACTGATGGTTTCGCGTTTCCTAGTGACGATCCCTGGAACTACACCGCCGCCGATAACGCAGAATGGCTTCACAGGTTCAAAAGAGACATTGGAATCATCAATGACTCTGGCCCAGGTCTCCCACCAGGCTATGCGTGGGCGTTGGAGCAAGGCGGCACGGGCTTTGCACCACCATATGCTATTCGCAAGGACCACGACATGGTCAATAATGATGTCGAAGTAGCGATGCGAACCGGCGCCAAGCCGTTCACGGCGGGACATTCGGCAGTCAACAGTTATTTGGAAGAGTTGACATCATCCCCCAATCAGAAACCGGCTGTCATTTTCTGCTCTCGTGAGCTGGAATGGGGCTTGCAGCAATATGCAAAGGCATACTTCATGGACAAGGGAGTGTTGCCTTCCGATACTGGACTAAAAGCCAAGGCACGGGAGATCCTCAAGGCCACCCACACTGCTGCTGATGACCCCATCCTTTTGGAGAAGTTCAAGGCGTGGTTGCACACGAAGCTGCCCGTATTGGCTTCTGGAGAGCCCATCCAGCAGGAGCCCGAGGGTGTGAACAACTTTCCATCCGCTGTGCCGACCAACATGGACATTAATCTCTCGGATGCAGAGCTTGGCGATATGCTCAAAGATATGGATTTCGACTTTGGACTGGGGTCCATGGAAGGAATCGAGCACGACGGGGGAGTGAGTTTGTAGAGGGGGTGACCAAGAGAGTTTGAGCCTCGATATACGAAGACGGCGAGAGATTGGCACTGTTTCTTTGATCTTTTTTCCTTCATTTTCATTGTCTTGTTTCCCCATATACCAACATTGCATAAATGTATACATGAAAGATGAGCATTGATAGTCGCATTTTGCATAACGGAAAGGATGTTTTGGGTATGTTTTTGGGAACAATAAAGATCAATCTCAACTTGACGCATAACGGAATTATGCATTATATAGCATGAATAGCAAAAGGGGGTAGAGAGGCAGATAGCAAATTGATAAACGACTGAAATCGAATTCCTCTTGTAAGAATCGTGAGTGGTGAAAAAGATGAAGATGCAGAAATCCAAGATGCCGTTGCCGATAAAATTCACGTGCCCATGGGTTGAGGCGTTGAGGCAGGTGCGATTATGCGGCGGTGGCACAATACAGGTATCTACAAATAATGGAAGGCAACAGGGGGGATACAGGTATCGTATTTCTAATGTATTGTCTCTGAGATAGCACTGATTGGTGTTGTGCAATGATGTTCATTATCGAGTTCAGGATAAACTACCTACTAATCTATCAATATCTTACTTAACAAATATAATCAAGCAACACTCGTCGCGGTGCTAACAACAATGAACTGTTATTCGACAGGCTTTATGCAGGTGAGCGGCAGGATGATAGGCTATGGATGTCCAATGTCACAGCGCCTATGGCACCGGAGCGCCGTGGCATAGCAAAGTGCAATTGGATTGATGTTATTGGACACGCGCTGAGATGCCATTCAGCAACAAGGCTGCATCACGTTAACGATGGCGCTCAATTCCCCACTGATTGAGCCTCGCGTTCCTTATTTGACGTCTTCCTGCCTAAGTCTGCCCAACCCTTCAGGTTCCTATTTGCCTGTGTGATGTTGCTTTCCCTTCCTTACACTACTCTATGCTGCCTCACTGGATTGTCCAAGTGTACGGAGCAGCGCAGGTGTTTAGATTACTTCGGACGCTGAAACACGCAGACGTTCGCCTTCGTCAGAAATGGTGCCTCGTAAGGGCGTTAGTCTTACTCAGGTCCATCCTTCCCCCGGCGCCGACGCTGAGACGGACATCGACATCATTGCAATTCATGGGTTAGATACGAAATCTCCGGACACGTGGGTTTGGAAGTCCAAATCTCCCGGTGAGGATGTCAATTGGCTAGCATCGCCGCATATGCTCCCAGGAAGAGTAGGATGTGCCCGAATCTTCATGTGTGATTGGCCAGCAGACCTCTTTGAACAGCCAGATTTGATACAGAAGACAACCAAAGTCTTTGCCCGGCTCTTACTCGCTGGGATCAAACGGCGTCCTTTGCCAAAGACTGGACACAAGGAGAAAGACCGCCCGATTGTCTTTATTGCATCATGTCTCGGGGGCATCATTTTAATGAAGGCTCTCTTGATCGCTGACCATCCTCCAAGCGAATACACTGCTATTAGGCAATCAACACGCGGCGTTGTCTTTCTTGCTACACCCTTCAGGGGTACTTCATTCCAGGATGTGGCAAACTGGGCAGAGCCTGGGCTGAGAGCCTGGGCTTTAATCCGAGGACAAAAAGTGAGCGGCCTTCTCGACTCGGTCAAGGGATCGACTTGCCATCTCGAGGAACTTGTGCGCAGATTCACTCAGTTGTGTCAAGACAAAAATTATCCTTGCCAGGTGACTACTTTCTACGAAATGGGCATGACAAGGTTGCACCGTAAATTCCCTCTGAGTTGGTTGATTCCATCTCCTCTGATGAACCAGTTTTGCCAGCCAAAGCCGGTAAGTAGTATATGATCCTCGCCGCTTTGGTCTTTCTATCTTGTTTTCAGGGCAAATTGATGATGAACTAACGGCCGTTAGCTCGTCGATAGCTCTTCGGCAACTCTGGATATTGTCCCACACCCGCTGCCACTCGATCGATGTCATCTAATGATGAACAAGTTTGAGGACCCTGAAGAACCGGATTACAGATGTGTTGCAGCGAAAATTGAAGAAATTCTCCAGAATATTCGTACAAATTCCTTGCTCGATGACGCTGACGCTTGGATACGGAACAAGCATTATACTGCTGACAAGCTCAAGATTGAACGTCTCTCGGGTGACTTGTTGTCGATGGATCAGTGCTACATCAATCTTGTCATTGTGGAACAACGCAACCAAGGTGTAAGTCGCTCAAAGGGGGGCCATAGAACAACCTCCCCATTTTCTCTCTTCAATCGTCAAAAGGTTGAGACACCAGAAAAAGCGATCCAGGTTGAATTGGCAGCAATCTTTAACCAACGCAGAGAACGCGATGGTAATCTAATACAACCAAGAAGGATCCTGATTCGAGGACGCGCAGGAGTCGGTAAGACTACCTTGTGTAAGAAGATTATCCATGAATTTACTAGAGGCACCTGGAGCGAATGGAACAACTTATTTGACCGCGTCCTTTGGGTACCCCTACGAAACCTCAAGCTGAAAGAAAGACGTGAAATAGCTGCATACAACTTTGAACAGCTCTTCGCTCATGAATATTTCTCTCTGTCGTCTGAGAAATCAGAGTTTGCCAGAGAATTGTTTTTGGCCTACGAATTAGAGTTGAAGACGAAGAGTAGCAGGACTTTATTTCTTCTTGATGGTTTAGATGAAGTATCCCAAGACCTTGGCGAAGGTAGTATGTCTGACTTCCTTGACGAGCTTTTAAAACAGCCAAACGTCATAATCACTTCTCGGCCGTCTGGCAAAATGCTACTTGGCATGGATCTCGAATTAGAAACGATTGGATTCTACCCAGATCAAGTAAAGGACTACATCGAAAAAGTCTTTACCAATCCCATAACGATCGAGGTTGACATGGGGACAGTTAACAAAGTTCGGACCTTTCTTCAAAACCATTGGCTAATTCAGGGCCTTGTGCGTATCCCCATTCAACTGGATGCGCTTTGCTATTCCTGGAAGGATATTCGCAGCGATATGCCGACGACCATGTCTGCCCTTTACCAAACTATAGAACTTAGCCTGTGGAAGAAGGACATTTTGCGACTAAAGAAAACACATGGCGAGAATCCAGTAACAGCGGGCCACATCCAAGCCGCCAGTCGCCAAAGAATCGAAGAATTCGTCAAAGATGAGATAATTTTCCTTGAGAGACTTGCGTTTACTGGACTACATGATGATGTAATAGAATTTGAACAGCGGCATTTGAACTGTATATCTGACTCCATCCGGAATTTCTTGCCAGACAAGATCGTCCCATGTCTTTCCTTTCTGCGAACCTCAAACCCTTCATCAGAAAACTGCAACCGAAGCTATCACTTTATACATCTCACTTTTCAAGAGTACTTCGCTGCACGGTACTTTGTACGGCAATGGCTTGCTGGAGCACCGCTCAATTGTATAGAACTCAGCAGTGGGAAGATTGACAAGTCTGAGCCTGTCAAATTCTTTCAGAAGCACAAATACACAGCACGCTACGACATCTTGTGGCGCTTTGTTGCTGGATTACTTGACTCCGAAAAGGAAGAAGACGACGGGAAAATCGAGGAGTTTTTTCAGAAAATCGAACAAGAACCACTCGATTTTTTAGGTCCTACGCATCAGCGGCTAGTCATGCATTGCTTGAGTGAAGTGTTGAGTAACTTTCCAATTCGATTCGACCTGGAACAGTACCTGGCCGAGTGGCTAGTGTTTGAAGGCGAATTCACACAAAGGGGGATTCTTCACCTAGCAAGTGAGATAGAACTTCCTGAGCAGTCATTGAGCACCGCCTTCTGCGAAGGGTCTGATGATGTGAAAGCAAGAATTCTAGAGTCGCTAAAGAAACGGCCTACGTTTCCAGTGAGCATTATTAAAGAGGTGGTCTCCTGGCTAGAAACCGACGAAGTTTTCCCCCAAGTTTCCACCATCACGGCCTTAACGCAGTTGTCCTTGCCTGTCGAGATCCTTAACTATGCAGCAGCACGTCTAAAGGATAAGATGGGATTTATCCGAAAGGCTGCTGCTATAGTCTTAGGCCAGCAGGCAGACTTACCTAACGAACTCCTAGAGGATTTAGCAGCACAGCTTAAGGATGAGGATAGGGCTGCCCGATTGGCTGCTGTTGAAGCCTTAGGTCGGCAAAGCTTGCCTAACGAGATCCTGAAAGACATGATCGCAGGACTTAAGGATAGGGACGGGTCTATCCGGCAGGCTACCGCTACAGCCTTAAGTCGGCAAACCTTGCCTAGCGAGATGCTGAAGAGCATAACCGCGGGACTTGAGTATGGGGATGATGATGCCCGATTGGCTGCTGTTGAAGTCTTAGGTCAGCAAACCTTGACTAACGAGATCCTGAAAGACATAATCGCAGGACTTGAGGATGAGGACGGGTCTATCCGACAGTTTTCTCTCGAAGTCTTAGGCTGGCAAGAGAACTTACCTAACGAGACCCTGAAGGACATCGTCGCACAGCTCAAAGATAAGGACACTTCTATCCAATGGGCTGCCATTATAGCCCTCTTAGAACGACAAGCCTTACCAAACAAGATCCTAAAAGACATGATCGCGGAAGTTAAGGATCGGGACTGCTTTATCCGACGGCTTGCTCTTGAAGTCTTAGGCGAGCAAGTGAACTTACCCAGTGAAATGCTAAAAGCTGTAGCAGCATGGCTTGAAGACGAGGATAAATTTGTCCGAGAGGGTGCTATCCAGTCCTTATGCCGGCATGCACCTTTACCCGAGGAAATCTTCAAAGCTGTGGTAGCGCAGCTTGATGACGAGGAAAAATCTATCCGAGAAGCTACTGTCTGGTGTTTAGGCCAGCAAGTAGCCTTACCCAATGAAGTTCTAAAGGCCATAGCAGCACGGCTTGGAGATGAGAGTGAATCCGTCCGAAAGGCTTCTGTCTGGTCCTTGGGCCAGCAAGTAGCCTTGCCTAATGAAGTTATAAAAGCTATAGCAGCACGGCTTGAAGACGATAATGAATTCGTCCGGTGTGCCGCTGTCGAGTTCTTAAGCCAGCAAACAACTTTACCTGACGAAATCTTGATTGCCATAGCGGCGCGGCTTAAGGACGAGGTTAAGTCGGTCCAGCAGACAGCTGTGTTTGCAATACGAAGGCATAGGGAATTCTATTGCACCAACCTCACAGCCTCAGATGCTGCCTCTCTTTATGATGTTTTGTTCCTGCTTAGCTTTCAGGAACAAGTGAGTTGGTATGTTGACGATGATTACACCTATATCAACTTCCCGGAAGGCATTATGAAAAGTCCTCGTCATGAACAACATGGTCTCTCGGAGTTTATTAAAAGCATACCGAGACGATGATAAAAATTAAAAAAAAAAAGAAAAGAAAAAAAAAGAAAAGAAAAGAAAAAAGGCTCAAATAACAAATTTGGCAAGATAGTTAGAGGCATTATATCTTCGCCACTATGACTCGTAGTGCTAAATGAGCATAAGATTAGTTGTATCTACAATGTTACCATGATAAATCTTGATGTTGATTCTCTGCTTTGAAAGAAATAGAGCGAAAGAATAGCCATCACAATCATCACTATTAACAAATTATGGAAATAAGTACATGTATGCTTTATAAAGGATACGCATTGCCATGGACTTCAATATTACGCATCACTCAGGCGTCTCCAAACAGGTAGCTACATGTTCAGTAACATATAGCAGCAAGCACGTTACTGTCCCCATAGAGTTTTCATTAACACTCCCGTTTGGCCGAAATTATACATCAGCCCACGTGTGATGGCATCCGCCACATTTGGCAATTGTGATGAAAGTTGTCATGTCAGGCCACCTACCTGAACTCTCGTACCAGCTACCAGCTGTTAGTGATGTAAACCGTTGCTTGCTTTTCCCGCGGGGCAGATGTTGGAGAAATTGCCGATACGAGATCTAATGCAAGGTACAGGTACAGATACAGTGCTCTTCATTTCGGGCTTGAAGCAGCCCAGCGGCCCCGAGCTCGGCTATCAAATTCTATCATTGAGGTGACACATGATAGCCTTGGAAATCTCTGGATAGTATTAATGGCTGGGATGTTCCCCCAACTTTACCTCGACTAGTTTACTCCGTACGACCCAGTAATTTACCAGCAGCCAGCCACAGCATCGTCGGGCGCTAGGCCAGTGTCTGAGACATTGAAGCTCATGCAGCTGCAGCCCGCTAATTAGCAGGGATGCGGTGCTGTCATCCCGTCAAAATAACCCACTAGCTGAGGCTGATGGAGTCTGGACTTTGAGGAGCTGTCTGTAGGTACATGTACTGGTCAATCCATGATGACAGCTTCTAGGTATCGACAACAATGTTCAACCTGCAACCTCCATATCAATTGCATCTACCTTTGGCGCCGTCTTATTGCTCGTCCTAATCCATCGGCTCTGCGCAATCAAGCTCAACTTCCAATATTCCACGCCTCAACATCCACGTCAAGTCATTAATGTTCCACAAGCCCACCTAAAAGGCGCTCCGTCGCATCAATAAACAGGCTGCAGACACGTGCCACAAGCCGGGCAACTTGGTGTGCCGCTCCTCCAGCCTTTGCAGAGTCTCGATCCTCCCAGTTACAATCCCTAGAGAGGCCTCACCCTCCTCTACTGCTGTTCTGGGCCTTTTTTTTGCTCGCAGAAAGCGGGAGAGAGTCATTGCAAACTGCCAGAAACAAAAGAGGCCGAAAAACAAAAAGAGAGAGAGAAAACAGCAACTGGGAGGAACAGTAATCGGTGTGTTGGCTTTCTAGTGGCTCTTGACGCCAGAGGCATGCATTGGCCTATAAACACAACCTCTCTTTGGACTTCAAACAATGCGCGCGATTCAGATGGGATATGAGAGATCCTGATGAAATTCAACCCTTGGCAATTTTAATTTTTTCATCTCTGTCCTTTTCTCTCGACTCTCGACGCTCTCATTTCACAGTATAGAGCATCATCACTCACCCTCATCATGCCAACCTACCTATGTCACGGTTTTCGATGGACGCGCAGGCTCATCCGCATCTGGGTCATCATGCAGGATCTGGATGATGCCGCGCCGGATTGGATCACGGGTCGCACCACCTCGGCGGTCATCCTCGAACGCTTCGCCACCAAATTTGACTACTTACCGCAACGCCTGCCGTCGCAGCAGCAGCAACAGCCTGAGCAGAATTCGGAGACCCAGCAGGAGGAGGCGAAGCAGGAGGAGACAAAACAAGAGGCGAAGAAGATTGCCCATCAGGACGACGATCTGTCCGTGCCTCCATCGCGTGTTCCCGACGCTGAGGACAGTGTCTTGGTCAACCAATCATCTCCGGTGAAGCTGTTGGAGGAGTACGACCCGGAGGAGACAGCCATCTCGGCGCGGCCGTTTGCCTATGTCGCAGACCACGTCATTCGCATAGATTTGAGCGCCAACGTATTGGAGGAAATCGCGAAATATGAGGCTCTCGTCAAGGAGAGGGATGAGGGCAACTGGTTTGAAAGGCTCCGCGATGAGCTGCAAATGGGGATGGGAAAGCCGCCGCCTATTGAGTGGTACGTCGTCGTCAATGGAGACGAGGAGCGCGGCGTGCCTCAGGACGATGATGAAGACAGCACCGACAGCGAAATGAGAGAAATTGACGAATTGAATTTGGGCGAGGAGGGGAGCGAAGCAAAGCGTGAGCAGGAGACAACCAGTCCCTCAAAACAGCGGAGTACGAACAGCCGGCCCGTTGACCAGCAGCATTCTCTACGGCACAAGATCTCAAGGGCAGGTCTGCGACGTTTGTTTAGCAAAAAGGAAGCTCCTGAGTAAAGGACAGGTTATATCAAGCATATCATAATTATTAATGGATTTGAGCGGGTGTATTAAGGCGCGACATGGGAGGGAGCTTGGTATTGTGCCTGGGAGAAGGCTTCGAGGGGTTCGACGGACAATATGTGTACGATATCGCGCAGGCGGATTGGCGCGTGTAATTTAGCACAAGGGTATAGCGATGGAAATGCATGGCTGATTTGATATTGATATAATGCATTGTGATTGATGCAGTCACGATGCAGTATGTTGTGAGAGCTTACAAGCTGTGGGTGCAACCCAAGGCGCATATTCATGAGGTGCGACAGCGCATTAGCATGTAAGGGGTGATGTACAAGAATACGGCACAGGGTATAAGAGATCCGTATCAAAACAAAACCTAAAAAGTAAAAAAAAGTAAAAAGAATTATATAGTAATCTGCTTGAACAAGAAAACAGATGCTTTTACTCAAGATCGTGTAAGTCGCCCGGGTCAGCATATGACGTCGTCCCCTGTCACGTGTATGTAGCTAGGGATAGGAGATGCAGCTATCGCGCATGCTGGACAGGGGACGGGAACAATTTTATAGAAGAGCTGCTTTGCTATCCTTCTTAATCTCCCTCCCCCAGCACCCCCCGGGCCGCCCATTCATTCCCGCTCTGGGAGAGAATACGGAGCACTGAGAGGGAGAGGCGAGTCTGCGCTCGTTTCCGGAGAACGAATCGCAAATCGCATGGCGACCATCCTCGACCGCCGCCGCGCAAACCAGTATAAGCCGTCCCTTGTCGTCCAACTTGCCCGCCAATGCAATGGCCTACCACATCCCCCGCGATGAGTCCCCGTCCTTTGCCCAAACCGGGGAGGAATTCCACCTGGACAGCGACGTATACGATGAAGACGAAGACGACGATCTGCGGTCCCAGGTCGGCGGCAGCAGCTCGGAGACGTATGAGATGGTGAGCGGCGGGAAGAGGCGACAGGACCAATACAAGATTGGAGGAGGACACAGCAGCGAGCGGCTCATGGAGGGTGATTATGTCGACGCCGGACCTTCAACGGCGGGAGGCGGAGGGAGAGGCCGTGGCCTGAGCGTCAGCTCCGTGGAGAGCTTCCAGCTGTACACGCCGGACGAGGACAAGGCCGTGAGGCGCAAGTTTGACCGCAAGCTGGTGCTCTTCGTGGCGCTGCTGTATATGCTGAGCTTTCTCGATCGATCCAGTACGTCGCATTTACACCGATACAACAAATCATCCTCTACGGGAAGAGCTGCACTTGACTAACACTCCATCTCTCTAGATATTGGCAACGCGCGCATCGCCGGCATGGACGAAGATTTGCAGTCTAGCCCTCCTCGCGAAGAGTGGTACGAGTGGGCGCTCACATCCTTCTACATTGCTTACATTGCCTTTGAATGGATGTCCCTCCTATGGAAGCTCATTCCGGCGCATATATACGTCTCCGTGCTGGTCTTGACCTGGGGACTAACAGCATCGTTGCAAGCCATTGCCGTGTCATATCCGATGCTCATCACGCTGCGTGTCTTGCTCGGCATAGGAGAGGCGGGCTTTACAGGCGTGCCTTTTTACCTAAGCTTCTTTTACAAAAGGCACGAATTGGCCTTTCGCACTGCCATCTTCATTTCAGCTGCCCCCCTTGCGACAAGCTTCGCATCAACCCTTGCGTGGATCATCGTCAAGGTCGGCCAGCTCAGTCCCATTGCGCCCTGGCGCCTCCTCTTCCTCATCGAAGGCTTCCCCTCCGTCATCGTCTCCGTCATCGCCTGGAGCGTCATCCCTGACTCTCCCCAGACGGCTCACTACCTCACCAAGCGAGAGAAAAAGGTCGCCCGCCTCCGTCTCCGTCGGGAAACCTCCTCGCCCTCCAAAACCAACAAGAAATCCCCTCTCAAGGCTCGTGAGATCCTCTCCGTTCTCCGCGACCCGATTGCATGGATCACACCCGCCATGTTCTTCCTCACCAACATGGCCTATTCCTCCCTCCCCGTCTTCCTCCCGAAAATCCTCACCGAGATGGGCCACGACAGTCTCACCGCCCAGGCTCTAAGCGCTCCCCCTTACCTCCTCGCCTTCTTCATCGTCCTCTTCACAGCCCACATGTCCGATCGCCTCGCCGCCCGCACCGCCCCCATCGTCTTCCACGCCCTCTCCTCAGCATTCGGCTACGCCATCCTCGCCCTCTCCCATCCGCTTCACATCCCCCCCTTTGTGCGCTACCTCGCCGTCTACCCCGCCGCCATCGGCTTCTTCAACGTCGTCACTCTGGTTATAGCCTGGAACATCAACAACCAGGCCAGCCAAAGCCGTCAGGGCGGCGGCTTCGCCCTCATGCAGCTCATCGGCCAGTGCGGGCCCCTCATCGGCACGCGCCTCTATCCTGACCGTGAGGCGCCGTACTACACGCGCGGCATGTGGACCTGCGCATCGGCCATGCTTTCCGTGGCTTTCTTGGCCGTCGTTTTGCGTTTCTACTTGAAGAGGCAGAACCATAAAATGGACAAGGCTGAAAAGGAGAGGCAAGCAGACAGCACTACTGTCGAGGAGGAGGGCTTGGTTGTCCCTGGAAAGAAAAGGAGACACGCAGACAAGTTCCGATATATGCTGTGAAAAGGCGATGAGGCAATTACTAATTCATCTAGGATATTTAGACTTTGGAGTTGGAGGATATTGGATAATCTTTGCATTTTCTGTTTTGGATAAAATAATGTAGACAGCCAGCCTATACACTCATCGAATGGATCTAATACCTATTTCACCTACAGGACAGCCCGAAACTCCATATGCATGTCCAAGCTACTGTATCACCCAAGCATCACTCAAGTATCACTCAAGAGCGAGAAACCCCACCGAAATTCATCCACTTGGGCGCCTCAAACATCTTGACGCCGTCCATCCACCAGTCCTCACTCGCGCATACCCTGCCCTCAGACGAAAATATGACAGAGTTCCTCTCAGACTTTTCTTTGCAAGGAGACGATTCTGAGTTCGTCCCCCGACGGCGCATTCTCCACGCTTCAAACATCCGCCGATCTTGTCGAGTCGGACATATCCACTTCAGTCGGGCCTGGCTGAGCTTTTGACTTCCTTGGTGGTACACGCTACTGGCCCATTTCCGTAAGCCAAGCTTTGGGTGCTTGGAAAGGGGGTTGGCCAGGCTATGGAGAGAGAAGACAGATGCCTTCCGTTTGATCTTTTTGTGAATATGCTCTTGATCTGCCGGTGTGCTTGGCGACCGTACGGTAGAAGCAGAGCTCTCCAATCTAGCGTTTGCTTCATTTGCACCATCGTATTGACCATCAATGGTATCCATGCTCTCCCAAGTTAGTCCTCTCGCTTTCTTCGAGGGGCTACAAGTGTCAATCGCAAGATGTGCTCCAGAGGGACTTGGATGCTGAGAGGCAGAGTCACTAGGAAGCACCTCTGTGCTTTCTACAAGCTCGTATTGATTATATGGTGTTACTCGCGGTCGAGGTTGACCCTGACGCTCCATGATGGCTGTAACAGCTTCCATCACCTCAAGGGGGTTAGTGCTCATGGTCCTGTCGTAATACTCGTTTGAAGACAGGGTAGAGCGAAGGTTCGAAAGTCGGTCGTTGGCCTTGCTGAAACGAGACAGGTCGGTGTGACTGAGCTTGTTTGGACGAAACATTGATTCTGGCGACTGGATCCGCGTAGACGCTTTACCCTGAGAAGGATACGATGAAGATGTTTTCCGAAGGTGGCGGCTCATTTCCGACATTGAAGGAATCGGACCCGACAAGTCATACTTGGGGACGTTCATCATCTCGTGGTCATTATCGTTAATCTGCCATAGCGCTGGAGGTGGCATAGTCGTAATGCTGCTGCTGAAAGAAGAGTCGCGGGTATCTCCATCTGGATTTCCACTCCTGGGGCGAAGTGGAAGCTGTCTGTCATCTTTCCACTATCGGCTGTGTAGATTGCTTCCTCTTCCCGAGCCGGACATCTTGGAGATTTCCTGCCAAAGCGGCTGAGATCCGACGCCCCAAGCGCTCGACGACCTAGCAACAGGTCCAGGAGCCTCTACTTCTTCATTGTGAATATGTGCCAGGCTCGAGGCCTTGCGGAGCTTTACTTCTTCATCACAGTCTGATTCTGTTGTCTCGCCTGATTTTGGCGTTTCAAAAGAAGCTGAGCGTGACTGAGCTGGAGTCTTTGGAAGGCTGGTCCCAAATAGCCTCGAGTGTCTGCGTGCAAGAGGTTTGCCGGGAGAGACGCTGTCAGACTGGGCAGGGCGACGAGAAGGAAGCATAAAGTGTTGACGCATGGTGGTGATGATTACAGAACGTGTTAGTGGTGATATGAGTACGAAATAACATGTGGATGGATAAAAGTCATATCATACGAGGTATTGATATGCTTAATGAATAGGTAGGAAAAGAAAAGAAAACACTTGACGCACTGGCTCTCTGAGTGTCCATTTTGGTGACTTGCATCTATCTTCGTTGTAAAGTGCGAGGCAGCAACTTCTTTCTTTGGTCTGTTCGGATTGCAGGTTAACCATTTGGCAGGCACAGGAGCAACCAAGACAGCCAATCCCGGTTTGGAGCAACAGAAAACAGCTGCGTATATAAACTGAATTAAAGTCCCCCGCTTTCAACCAACGATGGGTTCAATTCTACAACTGGCTTCATGGTCTAGTGGTATGATTCCTGCTTCGGGAAAATAACCTGAAGTCCCCGATTCTTCAGAATCGCCTTTGCAGGAGGCCCCGGGTTCGAATCCCGGTGAAGCCCCATCTTTTTTCTCTTTTTTTCTTTTCTCATTGTTGCACTTTTGTTTGCCAACCCGATTTCATTTAAAACAAGCTCAGTAGTCTCTTGGCTAGATTCGCAGAATCGGGCAAGACCTGGCTTGGCTGCAGCGTGTTGCTATCCTGAGCTTCCTCATTTGTATGGCAGCGAGATTGGGCAAGCCGGACACTCGGTCGGGAAACTCTGGAGAACGAAAGCCCCGATCCGAGGAACTGCACTGCCCAACCAACCCCGCTACCAGCTACAGGGCCGCTAAACGACGACGTGATGCGCTGACAAACCGCTGAAACAACCGCCTGGAGACCCCAAGCTAGCGGCGAACTCAGAGCACAATACAGTTGCACCATGGCGCTGGAAGTTCCCTAGCGGGCGATGCGGCTCTTCCAAAGCCACGGAAAGCTCCAGTCGTCACCAGCGCCAGGCCCCTCCCTCTCTGGACTGGAGGTTATGTTCCCTCTGTCTGCTTGTGTTACAGGTTCCCTCCGCTTTCCCCCATCATCATCTGCCCTCTGGCCCGAGCCAAAGTCTCCAGACCGCAGCCCTTTTGCCTTTTTTGCCTCTCGCCCTTTGTTCCCACGGCCGACTCTATTGGCTCCGCCTCTCCGAAAAAAGAAGCCGTATTGGGCCTCGGCGCATACTTGCTTTCTTTGTTCAACGGTGTGTGCGTGCGTATCTGTTCAGGAACATCTTTCCACCGACCTGATTATCTTTCCCCTGTACCTCATATAACCCTCTCTCTTTCCTCTCTCCTCGAGGCCTCAAACTCTTGACACGGTCCGGGCCTATCCTATCTATCCTGTTGCCTTGCCTGGTTGGCCCGCCGTCTGGCCGTTTGTTGGTCTGAACTTGCGCTCATACTTGCTGGTAGCCTCGGAGTATTGCAGCCATTACGACGAACATCCCACGACGAGCGACGGCAATTTCCCTGACACGTACAAGCAAAGCACGAGAACGAAAGCGAGAGCGAGCGCACAGCCGAATCGCATTGCCGTTCTTTTTGGGCGCCGAATTGTGATAGGATACACTGCCGTCGGCCGATTGCGCAATATTCCACCGGGGACTTTGGACTTGATACCCTCGCCACGGCGCACCTCGTGACATCCTACTTCTCCCGCGGAGTTTGCCGCCCATTCGTTCTACGATCATTCTCCTCCTAAGAATCAAACGCCTACTCCTTTTCCGCTCAGTCATACCTCTTTTTTAATCGGCCCAGGGAAAATATGGGCAAATCGTGAGTGGGCCTTGCGCGAAACCCCCCTAGAGTCTTGAAGTCGCATATTGCCAAGGGACATGTGCACGAGCGTTTCCGATGAAAGAGGGGGAGGGGGAACCAGGGAGGCTAGCTGTCAGGATTCTGCTAGTCTTTGCTGGAGCTGATTGGCACACACGCATTACCCTGGATCAGCACATGTTGATGGCTAACACTTTACTCGCTTTCCAATTGTAGGCAGTCAAAGCTCTCACAGGAGCAGCTCGCCGAGCTCCAAAAGTCGACTCACTTTGATAAGAAGGAGCTTCAGCAATGGTACAAAGGTGAGCCTCACCGGGATACAGGGGGTGGGGAAGTCTTGGAACCCCTCATTCCCTCAATCTCGTCTGCATTCTGGCTTGTCACAAGAAAAGTTTCACGTCTGCTTATTTCGCTATATGATTGAGGTTTCGGTGAATGTTACTTTCTGACATTGGAAATTCTTGGATGCAGGTTTCCTGAAAGACTGCCCATCGGGCATGCTCTCCAAAGAGGAGTTTCAGAAGATCTACCGGCAATTTTTCCCATTCGGAGACCCGAGTTCGTTTGCCGATTATGTGTTCAACGTGTTCGACAGCGACAAGTCTGGTAGTATAGACTTTAAAGAATTCATCTGTGCGCTGAGTGTTACCAGCCGGGGCAAGATGGAAGACAAGCTGGACTGGGCGTTTCAACTGTACGATATCGACGGCGATGGCAAGATAAGTTACGACGAGATGCTCCAGATCGTCGAGGCAATCTACAAAATGGTATGGGACAAACAGCTTATTAACCCTCAAGTCATTATCGCGTTGTTATATAGCTAACGCATGGTAATCACAGGTTGGCTCCATGGTTAAGCTTCCTGAGGATGAAGATACACCTGAGAAGCGGGTTAGGAAAATCTTCCGCATGATGGACAAGGATGAAAACGGCAGCCTTGACATGGAAGAATTCAAAGAGGGAAGCAAACGAGACGAGACGATTGTTTCGGCACTGTCTTTATACGACGGGCTTGTGTAGATTGTTTTTAACGTTGCTCTTGTTTCTTCTGTTGATGCTTCCTTTACTGTTTCTTTTTTTTTTCGGGGGGTCCGGGCGACTGGGTACTTTATATGAAGGAAGCTCTGTTGTGTATGTTTTGCCCCTAAGAACAGCTTCTTGCTTTTTTCCTTGCCCCTATATAGTTTCCTCTTTCCTATAACCCTGCTCTTCCTGATGACGTCTGGAGTGGTGGACAGGATAGTTTGTATCATGCATGCTCTATGTGCAAAAGAGAGAACCGAAGGCGAAATTATGGCTGTTGGGTATGATTTGACCTTGTTACTTTTTATGCCTTTTTCCTTTTTATGATGAAAGTATGTGCTTATGTCTTGTTTGGCGTTTTGTATAGTTGGTGTTCCATAGCCTGCGTAATTACTTGCAACCATCAGTCCTTTACCTTGAACTTTGTCTTCAATCAGCGGTCTAAGCTGCTTCTTTGTCATAATTATAAATTAGCAGTTGCCGATGGATCCGTATTGGGCAGGTTTTCAGTTGCCAATAATAGGTTATTATAAGGATCTGACTGCAGCGTAGACTCTTGTCATTCGATTTGTGAGCAGATGTGTCAAGTGGGTCGTTTGGCGTGCCTTGACTTACCCTATACGGCGACAGGAGCTATCGGTTTTCTGGGCCATTTTTGAGGTATAATCACGACGACGACGATTGCTTCGTTTTGACAATTTTGGCGTGCGTGTGCATGCCTATGTGCCTTTTCGAGTTTTAGCGCAGCGTTTGACGGGGTTTTGTTTCTATTCGCGACTTTTGCTTTTTTTTTTATATTGCTTTATACAAGCTAGACTTTGGTTATATACAAACGACAGACAAAGAAGCTGTTTTCATAGGTAATTAATCCATGGCTAAATCTCTTGAGCAACTCATCTCCCAGCTCGAAGATGAAATCCAGGATCCTGAGGAAGGTAAGTTAGCCATCACGTGTATCATTTTATACCGCTCAGAAAGCCATCTTATATCATCTCGCCATCTTCTCCTCTTCGCTAACTTTCTGTCAATCTCCTCTCAGAGACATTTCTCCTCTATGCCAACGACATCCCATCCCAAGGCCTAGGTTTCATCGACTCCCACGCCTCAGTCCTGGATCTACAACTCGGCGGGAGAGACATCACCATTCATCAATCTCCAGGCGTGTTGGCATCAAGTCGTAAAGGCGGTACCACAGGAGCAGGTCAGTTCTTATTCACCCTCCCCCCCTAGTACCTTGCCAAAGATGCATAAACCGTCATGCTTTTGTGTAACTAACACGACAAACAAAGTCCTCTGGAAAATCACGCCTGCATTTGCAGAATGGCTCGCTTCATCTACAAACCCGCTCTTCCGCACCGTTCTCACACCATCATGCTCCATCATCGAGCTCGGCTGCGGAATCTCTCCTCTCAACGCTCTCACCCTCTCTCCCAAGGTCGCACGATACATTCTCACAGACCAGCCCTACGTTCAAAAACTCGTCCTGCAGAACCTCGCTGAGAACCAACCGTCACCATCATCGAAATCCCACGCCGGAAAATCCAAGAGGAACACCAACAAATCCTCGTCTTCAAGCCCCCTAAACGCCGTAGCAGACATCCACTTCCAAGTTCTCGACTGGGAAACATCCCAAGTAACGCCTTCTCTTACGAATTCTCCCTCGGTGTCTTCTTTTGACGCTATTATTGCTTGCGACTGTGTTTTTAATTACGCCTTGATACAGCCTTTTATCCAGACTTGTGTCGATATATGCAAGTTACGCCAGAGGGACGGCAATCAAGCTCTTCCAACTTTATGTATTGTCGCACAACAATTACGCAACGACGATGTCTTTAATAGCTGGCTGGTGGCTTTTAAAGAGCACTTTCGGGTGTGGAGGATGCCAGGAGGGATGATGCCGGCAGAGCTCCGCCCCGAAGCTGGATTTGTGGTTCACATCGGAATCCTCAAGGATTCTCTCCAGTAGTTCATTGTACAGTTGGAGACGAAATGGGTGCTGCGGACTTAATGAAACGACGATTATAATAGACTCCCATTTTGTATGTTTTGTAGCTTGGCTCTATGCTCAACTTGTATCTCTAATGTACTATTATACCATCACATCATTTGTTTGTATATAGGTAGTTCCAACGAAGTAGATGACAAAATATTAATCTCTTGCAATTGCTGAGTACTTTGAGTATTAGCTCATAATGTATGCAGCATTTAGAATCCTTAAAGTATATTTGTTCGATCACTTTCTTTTCTTTTTGATTTCCTAACATGACTGCAGAATTTTTGCGTTGAGGATAGAGCAGCAGAGAGCATGGGAACTACTTTCTCAGAACACTATCTCAAATTAAACTACCTTACATTGAAGAAAAGGCATCTGTCTCTCTCTCTTTTGTAAAGGGAAAAGAACTCGAACAAAAATCGCCATACCAAACAAGCTAAGCAATTGGTTTTCACGTACTCGACTCTCTTGTCTACGCACCTTCTTGTAGAGCCTGCTGAAACGCCTCCTTGAGCTCTCTCTCACCTGGGACATCACTGAATGTGCTCAAGAGAACGTTTATGTCACCGTGCCATTCGTCAGCAGGGGCATCCTCTTTGGTTTCGTCATCCGAATCATCTGGAGGGCTGGCGAAATAGAGCCCTTTCGGCCCCCAACCAACTGCAATCTGTAGGCCTATATCCCATGACCAGATGAGCTCGAATCTCTTCTTATTAGACCTGGATCGAAAGTTGGGTTTTGGAAAAGACTTTATCAACTGGGTGACGGCGCGCAGAATGAGCTTAGTCGAATACAAACTCATGAGCATTCGGAACCAGTTTGGCCCACTCACTGGCGGACGTGGACCTCCCGACCCGGAAGGGTGTAAATCTAGGACCTTGCCGGCTTTGGTATTTTCAATCTTTGTACCTCGACTCAGCTCCACAACGAGCCACGGGTGCAGAGAAGGTTTTCCTTTGTAGCAACGAGTAATCATCATTCTGGCCTGGTTCTTTCTTTCGTGTTCATCCTTACTTTCATCGAGAATAGTATCAATATCAAGAAGGTCGCCTGATTCAGTGTACTTCCTGCCGTGATGATAAATTTGGGCGCCAGATTTCAAAAAGTCCGACCACTTCTCCTTCCACTCATCAAGCATAGCCAATTTCTTGTCTAAGTGCGTTGGGTTAATTTCATCCCACTTGGTCGTAACGAAGGTCACGTAGTTCATGTATAGTGTCCCACAGAATGCTTCAAGCCAGGATATAAAGACATCCTGTCCGGCTGAGAGTACACTGTCGAGCTTGTGAACATAGAGGATACCCGTGAAGATTGCATGCCCTCGGATTAATTCGATGCACGAGACGATGTTGCGAAATACTTCTTTACCCGTCGTCCTAGCATCATCAAACCCGGGGGTATCAACGAATATATAGAACTGGCCATCAATTTTGGCACAACCAAGTTGATACTCTTCGGTTACTAGTAGTTGTTAGTCGTAACGTATGCCTTGAGATATGGGACCAGCCAAACCAATAAACGAAACCTTACCAGAATGTATGCCATCACCTGCATATCCTCTTTTGCCCACCAACGCTTCAAATAAGCTAGACTTGCCGCTGCGGAGAAGGCCAAAGATGAATATAATTCGCGATCTCTGCCTATTCTATGATAAGTGAGGTGGTAATAACCAAGGTTTAACGGCTGAACGATACCTCCTCAAAATATATTCTAAAATACTTTTAGTGACACTTGACCTCTTTTTGGCCGTTTGTTCAGCATCGCCCAACTCGCTCTGGTACGGAGGGAGCTGAGTTTCATCTTCTAGTAGACTACCTATAAGTTGAGTTTCATCTTCAGATGGACTATTTGTAGATTTTTGTTCTGGTATGTCTGAGCTTATGCTTGCCATATTATTCTTGTTTCGTGAAAGAGCAAGTGGTTGATTTGGTGAATCGAGCCTTGCGGGGTAGATACATGTGTGATGATGTTGAAGTTGCAAACACCGAAACCAATGCGCGTTGGGTGTCAATGCCTAGGTGCCTATCAAGCCGTTGGACCAATCACGATGCACTTCCCAAGCGTCTTGGTAATACTGCAGCTGTCTATATTCGCATAGGTATACTTCAAGCAGGACTGGTAGGCTGATATAGCCAATATCCCTGAGACCACCGATGAAATCTATACCAGCTACTAAAGCACAACTCAATTCAAGGCGGCAGCCGCTGGGTCACATATGAGCCTACCAAGTACTACCTGTTACTGCCTCGTTATAAACTGTTTCATGGCTACAGGTACCTAGAAGTAAGCAATCGCCCGTAACTGGGCTAGAAAATCAAGGGAGCATGATTGTACTTAATACCAAAACGCCCGTTCTTGCTGTTGAGAAAGGGGGATGTGGAAAATGGGACCTGCAAGTAGGTAGATTCTGGCGTGTACCAGCATTGGACATGGATGGTACCTACACAAAAACCGCGGCGCAAAGCCACACTGCCTAGCCACAGGCCAATTCTCCTACCGCAGTTAAGTGCAACCAATACCACGACACATATTTCACCCCCAGCTTTCCCCTATCATATCACTGAAGCCTTATACTGCTGCTATTCCATCTGACAAACACGAGGAATCACGTTTTCAACCAACAGAACAAAGAAAGCTGCGTAAAGTCTTTTTCTTCGTATACGTGCGCACATACGACGCAATTCCCTTTTGATTCATGGCCATCGGCCGACTATGGCAAGCTACCTATAAGCTATACCCACTAGTTTTCATCCCTTTGTCTTATCAACCCGCACTGGGCTATTTAATGATAGACTCGGCGTAATTATTCGTCTTTGAAAAGTCATAAAAGAACGAAAGATAACAAGACAGATTACAAGGAGACGTTAGAAAGTAAAATCACCAAACACCCAAACTACCACTCCAAAGGCTCCTTCTTCTCTGCACCACGATTTGTCTTGGGTACAGGCACAGCCTTGGCCGCCAGTCTGCCGTCCTTGCCTCGCTTCAGGTAGGCAGTGCCATCCAGCCAAGGAGTGTGGATAGTCCTCTTCTTCTCAAACTCGGCAATCTTGTCGTTGAGCTGCATGGTCAAGCCAATGTCGTCAAGGCCGTTGACCAGGCAGTATTTTCGGAACTCCTCCACGTCAAAGGAGCAGATGGTTTCGCCAGCACCGTTCTTGATGAGCTGGTTGGGCAGGTCAATTTCCACTTCTCTTCCAGCCTGAGCTTCGGCAGCGATAGCATCGATGTCGGCCTTGTTGGAGATTTGGATGGGCAGCATGCCGTTCTTGAACATGTTGTTGTTGAAGATGTCGGCAAACGAAGGGGCAATGACGGCCTTGATGCCAAAATCGAGCAGAGCCCAAGGGGCGTGCTCTCGAGATGAGCCGCAGCCAAAGTTGTCACCTGTGCAGACAAGAATCTTGGATTTCGTGTATGGCTCCTTGTTCAGAACAAAATCAGGGTTCGCCGCACCATCGGGAAGATAGCGCAGGTTGTGGAAGAGAGCTGATCCCAGACCAGTGCGCTTGATGGTCTTGAGGAACTGCTTGGGGATGATGGCATCGGTGTCGATGTTGGCCTGAGACATGGGCGCTGTGATTCCCTTGAGAGTGAGGAACTTGGGCATGCCGGTTGAATCACTCTTAGCCACCAGGGTGTTTGTGTGGGGCTGGAGATCCAGGGGCTGATCACCAATGGCCTCACGCTCGTCAGAATCCTCGACGCGCTCATCAACGTGAGCAGCCTCAGTAGGAGGGCTCGGTGAGATGCGAGCCTGGACATGAGGGCTGGCAGTGTACTCGGACAGCTTGCGGACATCAGTCAGCCTACCGGTAATGGCAGCAGCGGCAGCCATGACAGGGGACATGAGGTGAGTTCGACCTTGGGCTCCCTGACGGCCCTCAAAGTTTCGGTTCGAGGTACTGGCGCAGCGCTCCTTGGGCGACAGGATGTCAGGGTTCATGCCGAGGCACATACTGCAGCCAGCCTCTCTCCACTCGAAACCAGCGTCAATGAAGACCTGGTCAATACCCTCCGCCTCTGCCTGTGTCTTGACGAGGCCGGAGCCGGGGACGACCATGGCTCGCTTGATGTTGGCGGCAATCTTCTTGCCCTTGACAACGTGGGCAGCAGCTCGCATGTCCTCAATTCGAGAGTTGGTGCAAGAACCGATGAAGACCTTGTCGACCTGAATCTCCTCCATGGGAGTTCCAGCAGTGAGTCCCATGTACTCGAGCATTCTGCGACCAGCCGCCTTCTTGGCCTCGGTGGGGAAAGTCTCGGGATCGGGAACCTTGCCGGTGATTGGGACAACGTCCTCAGGGCTGGTGCCCCAGGTCAGGGTCGGGATGATGTCCTTGGCGTCAATGAAGACATCAATGTCGTACTTGGCACCCTCATCGGAGGCCAGGGACTTCCAGTAGGCAACGGCTCTGTCCCACTCCTCGGATCCGTACTTGGGAGCCAAGGGTCGGCCCCTGAGATACTCGAAAGTGTTCTCATCAGGGGCAACCATACCGGCGCGGGCACCACCCTCGATGGACATGTTGCAGATGGACATGCGAGCCTCCATGCTGAGGCCTCGGATGACGGAGCCGCAAAACTCAATGACGGCGCCAGTACCTCCAGCAGTGCCAATCTTGCCAATAACGTGCAGGACAATGTCCTTGGAGCTGACGCCGGGAGCGAGCTCTCCGTCAACCTGGACGCGCATGTTTTTGCTACGCTTGGTAATCAAGCATTGAGTAGCCAGGACGTGCTCAACCTCACTGGTACCGATACCAAAAGCCAGGGCACCAAAGGCACCGTGTGTGGAAGTATGGCTGTCACCGCAGACGACGGTGGTGCCGGGGAGAGTGAAGCCCTGCTCAGGTCCAATGACATGGACAATGCCCTGGCGCTTGTCACCCAGGCCAAAATATGTCAGGCCAAAGTCCTTGACGTTCTCCTCGAGGGTAACGCATTGTACTCGAGAGTCATCTTCCTTGATGAAGGAGGCAATGTCCTTGATGCCTTTTCGAGATGTGGTAGGGACGTTCTATAAAGCCACAGCTTGAGTCAGCATCATTCTTCTTCTTCGGCTGCGACGGATACTTGGATGGTGTATACATACGTGATCAGTGGTGGCCAGAGTGCAGTCCGGTCTGCGGACCTGGCGGCCGGCGTTCTTGAGGCCTTCAAAGGCTTGCTGCAGGTATGAAATCAGCATAACTCATCAATCGAGAGAGCAGCAGCGATCCGAGGCTTGGGCATACCGGTGATGTCACTTCATGGACCAAATGTCTGTCTAAACATGCCTCTCTGGTTAGCTCAAAGCTTCCAAAGCGCAAAGAAAACTAGGTGACGAACCGATGTACAGCAGGATTGTGCCGTCGAGCTTCTCGTCAACGATATGGCTCGAGAAAACCTTGTCGTAAAGGGTCTGCGGGGTTGATACTGATACAGGCATTGTGTCGGAATCTGGAGAAGAGGATTGGGAATTGGGAGAAGAAAAACGGGAGGGTGAGATTGGAGATTGGAGATTGGAGAAAGGGCAGCCGAAATCACACACAAAGTGACGTTTTTCTAAGCCAAAGGAGGGGCACGGAAGCTGTGGAAAGGTGAAGCTGACAAGCAGCGATGGGAGCTTAAACCGAGCTCGAGATGTTGGATATTTTTCAACCAAAATGCACAATCCACAATGTGTAGAAATTAAAATGAAGCCGATAATGGAGAAGATGAAAAGGGCGGGGGGAGCAGCCAGCTGTCGACTTTATCTTGAATTGATGAAGCCCAAATCGCAGCTCCCAAGTCCGATTCTTGCCCGGTGGCATGTCTCCGATGATCGGAGTGCGGCGGCTTTTGCCCCAGCTTTTGCCCCAGCTAACCAGAAGAACGGCACTTTTTGGGCCCTTTGGCCCTTTGGAAGCCGAACTGCCCAGCCAGATGAAGCGGGCGATTGCTAAATGGATCGAGCTGGTTGGCTGCAAGGGATTACATAACGTGAGACTTGCATGCATTTTCGACATGGGGCCGATCGTTGCAAGCTCGTGTCTGTGAAAGTGCGTGATTGTGATTGATTGCCCTGAATAATGTTCGTTGTCACGCTGTTGTCTGATTTGGGGTTCCGTGGATCCATTCCATTACTACAAAATGGAGCACGGTTGACGGGTTTCGTTGCCCAAAGCGGATCCGGCTTGAATGAAAAGAGGTTAGTATTTGTGAAGCTATCAGGGTTTTTTTGTTTTTTGGTTGATTACAGCCACCCTGTGGAGGTGGCTTGCTGTTGTGTTTCTTGGCTGACGATGATGCTATACAGAGGAGGCATACGCGGGTATCTGCCGAGATAGCGACTCATACACAAGGTCTCATATATTGTGTATTAGAGGCTACATGACGGCAAAACTTTGCATTCCAAGAGCAATGACATTAATTTGACACTGAAAAAGTCTCTCGCTATTGGCAAATGGCGTCCCGGAAACATTTTCCATCACGAGATTCGGCCATGACTTGACAAGAGCTGAGCCCGCCTGCCTCGAGTATCAGGCTCAGGTTGTTATGCACCCGAGTAATAGACTTTCATACCTGTATTAAGGTTTACTTGTACAGCTGTTGCCTCTACATGAGCAGAAGTCAAAATGTATTGTTGACATTAGGTAGTATTTGATGCGTTGATGGTCCTGCCGAGGCATCAAACAACACTGCGTTTACAAAATTCATGACCCTCACCCCAACATACGACTGCAGTACACAATCAGTAAGATTTTCTAGCTGCAGTGACTGCTTCCCAAATGACTCGAACGCTAACAATAAACAAGAAATGTCGACAAGACTACATCAATTGCAACCCTGCTGGTCCGTCACCTACGTCACCAGGCTCCGCGAGCAGGGAATTAAGTCAAAATTTCGCCCAGTCCCGATTCACGAAGCTCAGAGGGTACTCAGAACCGTTGCGAAGATTGCTTCAGGATCGAAAACAGCACCACGTTATAACAGCCAAAAGAAACAGAACTACCGGCAGCGTAAGGGACATTCAAAACGGAACAGCCGGCAGCCACAACTGAAGTACCCAATGGTCATGTTAGGATATGTGACGATACGAATCTGGCCGTGGCGATGGCGATGATTACGACGGCTGGCGAGGGTTGTAAGCAGGCCGAGTTCCAGGCTAAGATGGTGTTTACATGGAAGAAGAACAAGCATCTACCGTCGGTTGAGCCACCGATGGGTGGAGAGACCCTTTTGTTTGCCAATGAAGCGTAAAAAGGATGATCCTTTCAATGACGAAAGTTCTCGAATCATCATTTGGTGTCAACCTTGGAGTGTGTCTGACGAATATCAGTATGCGATCAGTCAAGTGGCGGAATAGCCGGCGTCAGGGGGGCCCCGAAGATGAGGATAGTGATGGGCATTGCCTCAAAGGGATATCATAACCCGAAGGATGCCCAATGTAACATGACACTATTCCAATAATAGAGTGATTAATAAAGAAGTGTTTCTTGACTGGTTGATGATCCGCCGTGATGCGTGGGAAATGTTCTATACTGCATGTAAGTGCCTAAAGGAGATCATCTTTAGCATCTCTAGAATGCCCACCACAGCCTCGCTTGGACAGCGATACATCCCGTTCCATATTGATTGGTTCGCTTAAGGACTTTCTCCTTGTCTTTTCACATGTTGTTTTCTTCATGGCTATTTCCTTCAAGGGCGCCTTTGCTGTCGTTGCTGCAGAGCGTCGGCCGACATCGGCCAACGCCTCGTCTCCTCGAGGTCCGATGTATGAGCGGTTGGATTGGTATTGTTGATTCCAAGGTTTTCGTCTATCCCGTCTTAAAAATTGTCTGGTGCACAGTAAACTTGTTTCAAGAGTTCTTTGTGTCTCGCTGGTAGATTGGCGAATTTGTGGAGAGTTGATGGAGGTTGGTTATGAAAGGGGGGCTATTCACAGTTCGAGTGTACTCTTTTAGAATAGACTACCTAGGCAGCTTGTATGGAATCTCTAGTATATCTAGTCTCTCACATATCCCAAATTAACAAGTACACACCTTTGACAGACGCTGGAAGGGTGTGATAGGTGATAGGTGATAGTTCCATACTGCGCCGAGAAGCCAAGGATATCAGTGGCTTCCGCCTTCAGGTCCCTTACCATAAGGCGCTCAACATCCCACTAGTATATCTAGTATCTCTGGTTAAAGAGACAGAGATATTCCGATTCACTCGATGCCCGCTTGGAAAGCCCAAATCTCCTCAGCTGCTCCAATTGAGTCGCCAGAACCATAGACACAAACTCCTCTGGATCACCTTCCTGGGCACTCCTAATCATTCTCACATACTCTTCACGATCCAAATCCCTCATCACCATTGGAGCATAACCATGACGAATCACATAATCCTGCATCAGCAGTCTGGACACTCGACCGTTGCCATCAAAGAACGGATGGATATGCAGGAAATACACAGTTGCATGGCAGGCTACAATAAGCGGATGAAGACGTTCCTCCCGAGTAACTCTGTCCTGCCAATGTATAAAACGCCGCATGCACGCCGGAACCTCATGATGATATGGAAAGATGGTAAGAGGACTGCTCTTTACCTGTATTGGCGTTTGCCGATAATCTCCAAGAGCGACCTTTCTTCCCCATCCTGAGTTGTAGAGTTTCTCACCACTGGTGTCTCTGAGGAGAAGAGCAGAAAGACACCGGATTTCGTCTTCAGAAAGCCCCGACTTGGTACTGCGTAACGCGGCGTTTGTGACCCATCGAGATGCCACTATGTGGTTGCGAAGTTCTGCTACCTGGCTAGCATCTTCATTAGGTAACAGAGAGTGGGCGTCTGGGAGTGCTATTTGAGAGAGGCTGGCAGCTGGTAGAGCAAGGTCCGGCACAGCGTTTTTGAGGTATTTATCCATCAAATAGCTGTGTTTCAGTAGAAGCCTGTTGTTTTCGATGACAACAGACTGGTGGGCATATTCTGGGATGAGGCTGTGAAACATCCGGCTTCTTGGGGTCCATAGAGAGGCTCTCTGGTTGTCAATCTCTTTTAGCAGAGGCATGTGCAACTATTACAATGTCAGTATTATTGCCAATAGATCTATTATACATAGTTGATCGAGTAGATATACTAGACCAAGTAGACATACTAAACATAGTAGATATTCCAGATAGAGTAGAGCTACTAGATAGAGTAGAGCTACTAGATAGAGTAGAGCTACTAGATAGAGTAGAGCTACTAGATAGAGTAGAGCTACTAGATAGAGTAGATCTACCAGATAGAGTAGAGCTACTAGATATGATAGATATACTATACTAGGTATGTAATAGAGATATTTTTTATACTCACCTTTTGTAGTTCCACGTATCCATAGCGTTCACTATCTCCCGGCTGGAAATAGTCCTCCCAGACTCTTCCCGATTCCGCCAGCGCCTCATATTCAGGCGAATCTTTGACCAGCTTTGAGAATGGCGCGTATATTTCCTGTAGAATTTCGTTTCGGTGTCCATTCCACGAACTCAGGTACGCAGCCCGTTGAAGTCCGTACTTGACTGGCTGCAGAGCCTTTAAGATGCCGACTCGAAACATGACTTGCTTGTGCTGGCCCTGGTAACGGTGTTGTTGAAGTTGTCACTTGAAGCTGTTGTTGAATATGTTGGCGATGCTGGCGGTTCCGTATTCAACTAAATAAGAAAAATAAATCTACGGCAGGGAGATATGCCACGGTTTTATATTGCCGCCAGGGACAAAGCCAAATTAACCCAATGGTAGACTCGTACATGAGATTTCGCACACAATTTGGCTATAAAACTAAAAGTACGTGTCCACGACTGATAAGAGTTAAAGCTACATTAATATAAACCACGTTTACTAAATTTAAGATAAGCCTATAGATAGCAAATGTCCCTTTACAATTACTTTCCACCTCTTTAACCTTGTGCTCATCTGGCGCCAACTGTCGTTTCAACCCCCCCTATTTTGGATGAACCTTTAGGATATCTCATGTATGTAGATCTACATCTCGATGCAGAATTAATAGCCATTCAGCTTCATGTTAAAAGTTAAATTAATTACCATACCTACCTATGTTGTACCCAATTCAATATGCTGCCGACCTGAGCATATATCTATTCGCCTTTGTAGTATCGAACATACGAGACAAAAGTGACCATTGACTACACTTCAGAAACCCCCCTACATCATACAACCCACCACAAAAGAGCATCTACACTTTATTTCCCCATCACATTACAAGCAATCACATTTAAAAGCAGCCAAACACCGCATAAATCACAAACCATAATAGTACATGTAATTATACTCGAATCACCGCCATGCCTAACAAAAATGCCCTCGCTGCTTCTCCGGCCGAAACTACCCCGAACCACCACCCTGGGCGAATGCAAGCAATCTGTAAAGCCTCTATATGCCTTCAAACCAGCACATCGACCCCCACAAACCCATCTCCAAACTCAGATTGCCGATTCATCATCCACAAACTCCAGCAGCCAGGCTATGAACATGACAAACCTCGTCCCCTGGACAACCACTACATATCCCAGAGCTGCAGCCGGTACCGTGAGTGCTATCAACAGAATGGCCTTCCACCAAGGCATTGGTCCGTCATGCGCGACTCCCATCGTTCGTGGATCGAGTATTGGCCATATAGTCGCCCAGTATAGCCGGATCCAAACCTTCAAGTACCGCAGAAATTGCTGCAGCGGAGTAAGTTCTTCGTCGTCCTCATCCTCTAATTCATCATCATCAATTCCTCCTGGCTCTGCGATTAGAATCTTGGCTTCATCAGGGTTGGCGTTCTTTGGCAAAAGACTTTCGGTGTCGTCTTCGTCTTGGTGCTCTTGGTAAACTCGATGCTCCTCCGGGAGGTTGTGTATCTGCATTTGGCGATCTACTGGATTTGACTCCTTCTCCGTTACCAACTGTTGCATTTCTGGGTTCGCCGCTGATGGGTCCTTGCTCTTGCCTTGACTCACAGCCTGCGACATCCGGCCCTGTGTAAATGTTGATTTGCGCAACGAGTCGTCTTCCGGAACTAGCATCGTAGCCTTCGCTGTACGTCTGTCTTGCCAGTGGTCCTCTGCCAGCTGCATCTTGTGAACCTCCAGCTCCAGAGATGTAGTGCCTGCTTGTGGTTCGCCTCCCATTTCGGCCTCTGCTGATGAGGTTGGACTCTGCTTGGAGTTCATGGATGGGTCTGAATGAAACCCGCCCAAGCTGTTCTCGAACGAGGTCACTGCCAGCGCACTGTAAATCGATTCGTCCCGTTGAGTTGGACTCAGTGGAAGGAGAAAGTCTGGGTTCATCGACCCGTCCGGGAGAAAGGCGGAGTGAAAGGTTTGGTGGTTGTAGCCAGTAATGGTGATGGTGGGTATGCTGGCAGATGCCACAATCTCGGGGGCCTGGTACCTGATTTCGCGCAAGATGTTGCTCGTCTGCTCGTGCTCCGTCAGGGGTTGATTGTGAGAGTGACGAGGTTGCTCCAGCCGCTGCTTGCCCACCTTTGCTACCCCCTCTTTCAATTCTAGCATGTCTCGTTCTATTGCCATCTTGGTGAGCCGTCGATGCCGGTGGCGGGAGCCTGCAGGACGCCTCATCGTGACTGAGTCTCGCTGCAGCCGGCCGGTTGATGCTTGTGACTTCATCCGGGATTGCCTCAGATGGTCGTCCCATCGCTTTCTCATGTCCCTTGAGCGAATGCGAATCTCTGTAGATCGCGGCATGGGCATTGCCTGCAACGGGCTTCCTTCGCGACGGGTCAAACGAGGTGGCTCTCTGAACATGCTCGGGTGCAGATGTGGGCTGGAGGGTGCCATGCTCATCATTCCTGGGAGGCTGAAACGGCGCTTGAATCCCTGGCCAAAAGCTGGGATCGACTGGGTAGGTTGATTTGCCGAAAGGGCTGCCTTGCTCGCCTCCGTGCACGATTTCGTTTCGTCCCTTTCGGCTTCCATGTCTAAAAAAGACTTGTCTTCGGACGGGGTTGTTGGGCTGGAACTCATTTGGGAGCCAGAATCGCCGAGGTTTGATCCCTTCTCAAGAAATCCCTAAGGTTCGAGAGGCGGATTCGCAAGGCTTTGCCGACGAGGAGTTCGAACGACTGTAGAGTGGGATGAAGAGCGGCTTGGAGGAGTTACCGGTGGCGATGAAGCAGCGACTAAATTGTCAGATGCATCAAATTCGAAGGAGTGGGCTTGAGAGGGATCGATATTTGGTTCGCCAGTGGGAATTGCTGTTGGTTGTTGGATCGTCTGGGGGAGATGTTGAGCGTGAGAAGATCTCCCTATGAGCTTGCAGTGTCAACAGGTGTTTTATATGTGTGAATGTAGCTGGAAATGATGTGGAGTGGAGTGAAGTGGAAGTGGAAATGAAGTGAAGAGAAAGTGAAGAAAAAGTGAAGACCCACGAGAACTCAGAGACACGCTTTTCAAAGACTGAGCAATGGGGCTCAAGTCTGGCTCCTGCAACGAAGACTGTCCCCGTCTCATCCATCTGACGGCTTTATTCAATTCTCTCACTTTCTTCTTCCCCCTCAGTGACCTGGCAATTCTATGATCTTCGTCCTCAATAGTACCGTCTCTACTTGGTGAATCTCTTGACTTGTGGACCTTCAAGACATTATGCCATGTCCTCAAGATGCGCCGTGGCGTCTCGTGATGATCTGCTGAGCTTTCGGCACTGCTAACAGTTGGACTCACAATGTCCAGCTCTCCAGTATGAGGATTGACGCCTTGCACGCCGAGATAATCGCCACTCTCTCTCAAGCTCCGTCGTTCGAGCCGTCGAGCCTTGGATCTCGCTCGTCGAAGCACATCTTGCTTGAGAGGCTGTTTCCCTTCTGCTGCAGTTCCTGTTTGTATACTCAAACTGCTCCTCCTGGCATCATTGCTTTGGTCATAGTTGCTCTGCAAAACTCCTCCTACCTTTGTCACAGAGATTTGTTCTTCAGAGCCATTATGAGGACTCCAACTCCAGCTTCTGTCCGGCAGATTATCCTTGGGTGGCGATGAGGGCTTCGAGGTAGCAGGCACAACACTTAATGGCTGTTCAGGCAAACCAAGCGATTCATCTCTCGAGACATCCCTCGGCACGTTCCAGCGAGTGATATGGCTCGAGTCCACCGAAACATCCCCAACGCTATACTGGCTATCCGTCATGCGCCGTCGAGGCCGTGTCTGGCCCTGCTTGTCCATCTGCTCCCAGTATCCCTGTTCTCTGCTGGTGCCGCCACGTTCAGGCCGCTGACTGGGAAACATGTTCTTTACCCACCCTCCTAAAGAGATAGATCGTCGACGCTCTGTCTGTGCTCTTGTGAGAGAATCCTGCTGCGCCCCTGTGAGGGTATGCTGCTGTGGCCCTGTGGTGGTATGCTGCTGTTCCTCAGGAGCAGAAGGAGGAGGTACCTGAGGCGCGGATGCAGCTCCATGTTGCTTAAGAGCAGCATCCGACACCTTAGGCGGCAGGAAATACGCCATCCTGACGAGCCGCAGAGTCAGCGCAGCGAGAAGTGTGACCGATATCAGAGGAGCCACCGGTCTCCGGATCCATGTGTCGACAATGTATCGATATATCCGCGGGATCGCCGCGGGGGGCTCATCGCTGCTTGACCAAGGTCGAAGAAAGCTGAAGGCGGTAAAGATGTATTGCGTGAGTGTCATTGTGCAAAGTTGAAAAAAAGTCATAATCTTGGGGCATCGAATTATATTCAGAGGGGCTACGTATTTGTCCTGGCAACAAAGTGATGCCGCAGAATGGCAACTCGTGCTTGCATATTGTAGCGTATTCACGTCCCATGTGGTAGGAACAGGTGAGTGTTTGGAACCAAATCATAAACTCAATCTTTCGTGGGGATTGAAGTTGATCAATCGAATTGACGCCTAGCAAATTTCATTATGCCTCCCAAGAAAAACAAAACCGATATCTCATACAACATTAAGATGTTCCTCCTCTGCCTAATACCAAGCCGTATACTCTTCATATCCGAGTTCCCAGAAGCCTCCCCCAAACCCCAAAGACACATAAAGCAATAAACCTAACGCCAAAGTCATGCCATGCTGTGCTGAATCCAAGCACGGAGAATATTACCATTTAGTTTCAAATAATACATTCCACCGCATAAATGTTGCAATCCCCCATCCTGACGGCCGCCATGAGCGCAATCAAGTTTTGGCACCACGAAGAAGGCTACCACCTAGATGGCCTGTCTTGCTGTGCTGCTCTATGCCTTGTTGCCCCTTGGTAAGGGTTTGATACGCCTCTGCTGAGGGCGCTCGCTGACCGCTGTGAATCGGCGATTTTGGAGGAAAACCGCTGCTGCTCTAGGGCTGCCATCTCTCGTGAGTTTCGGGGCGAGGCAGGTTCGTTAAAGGTGTTGATGCCCATGGTTTTCTTAAGAGGCGACTTTTCATGATCGTAGATGCCCATATTGCCTCCATAATTGGTGGTGTTTGCAGATGTGGCCGAGAGTGGTATAGGAGCCGTGGCCGCAACTGAAGTTGGGGCGGTAGGTTTATCAGCCATCATGTGTTGCCTAAACGTAGAAGTAGAGCGAGGTTGGATCATGTTGGTGGGGGTGCTTTCTGAGCGAATCGGGGCATAAGTGCCGAACGTCTGCGCCTTCATGAAGTTGCTGCGACCGGTAGACATAGAATCGTCGTAATCAGTAGAAGACGTAGCTCGCGTGGCGTAGGACTTCCTGATCAGTGTTGTCGGTGTGCCAACTTGGACAAATCCACGGCCCTTGGGAGAGTGCTCGGCCGCAACCTGGGTACCAACATCTCTGACAACGGGGTGAAGTCGAGGATAAACAAACTTGGTGTTGTACTCGTTCATGACCTCCTTTTGGATGATGGCGTTGTCCTTTGCCTGCTGCGCGAACCGCGAAGTGAGGAGAAGCATCTGTCCAGAGAGAACCACCTGCATGACGATGGTGTTGAACACGGTGACACTAGGCTGAGGATCCAGTGGCGCCAGAGGCAGAAAGAGGAGGTAGGCCAAAACGTGTCCCGGGCTGAACAAGCAAACAAGTCTCAAGGATATGGGCAGAGGGTCCCAGACCGCGAGTTCCCACACATCTCGTCTCTTATCCGGATGTGCTCGCGACTCGGCAGAGCCTGCGGCGAGTCTGTCGGCAAAGTATTGGAGCGGTGAGGATGTCGTCGCGGGAGACGACTGGACCTGGACTCGTCGCGCAGAGGGTGTCGACGGGGCTTGGTCGATGTTGGCCTCAAACAGCCGGTATTTTCGCGTTCGCGTGAAGGCGTAAGCCGCGTTAACGAAGGAAAAGAGCGCGAAGCCCCAGACAACGGGGTAAGTCTTGGTAAAGAGTGTTAGTTTATCCAGCGCGACACCATGCGATGGCTTCATCGAGGACTTACCACGTAGGAAAGCAACGAAGGCTTGCCGTCGTCGCCAAAAATGTCGTCGTCCGACCACTCATACGACGACCCAAAATTTGCGCGCGCCAGCAGAAAGGCAAAGTTCATGCCCAAGCCGAGTTGCGTGCCCGCCAGCTTCGAGTCCCAGTCCCTCGTCTCCATCTCTTCCGAGAGCCACAAGAGAAAGTCCATGGGATTTAGCAGGGACGTGATGCGCTCCCAGAGCGGTCTCCGCCGTACGAGTCGAGGCATCTTTGCAGGGTGTGATTTGAAGGATTCGCACGGTCAATTAACAAAAGGCGACAGAAACCTTGCTATTAGATCGCACCGTGAAAGAAAAGAAGAATGGCCACGGGTAGTGGTTGGAGAGGAAGAAGAAACAAAGAGTTGTCGGACTGGCGGCGAATTTGTTTACTTTGGCTGTCCTAGGTTTTCCCACTGCGAAATTTCCGCCTGGAGCCTAGCGCCCTTGCTTGCTGGAAGCGCAAGTCCACCGCCCAGTGACATTTGGATAGGTACATTGCTGCCAAGTACCTACCCAGATCTTGCAAAGGATCACTATCAAAGATGGCCAAACAACATTTCAAGGAGTTGCACAGATTGCATATGAAGTAGATTAACAAGATGAAATTTGCTCTGGCATTACTTATTCAACTTCAAGTTTAGTATTTATCAATTTTACGGTATTACAAAGACAAAGAGCAGTATTTATCGAGCTAGAAACTATCCAGTCAAACACAGCGGCATGCGCCCATCGGTGCTACTTGTGCCTCCGGCAATACCTCAATCCAAAGTACACCTCTCTCGGCCGCTCCAACGCGGGGCCATTACAGCAACGGCCTGAAAGGCAACTAAACTTATAGCAGTCGCCAAAGCTTCATCAAACCTCCAACACCTCTCCTATCTACCACCCCTTACAATCGCCATTGTCCGCCCTCGCAATGGCTTCTAACGCCGACTTCAAAGACCGGCAGTTCCTCGCCGTCATCGGCGACGAGGCAAGTTACGCTACTCCGAGATAAACCCACGCGCAGATGTGTCTCGTATCCTGCTAACGCAAACACATCAACGTATAGGACTCTGTAACGGGCCTCTTGCTCGCGGGCATCGGCGTGAGTTTCACCTAGAGGACAAAGAGATCCCTTTGTCTTCCGAGATTATAATGGCAGCGCTGTCACCGATAGAGTCGGACTTCTTCTCACACTGTCTATAGCACATCACTGCCGGCGCCGATGCGCAGAAAAACTTCCTTGTCGTCGACAGCAAGACAGAGACCGCAGCCATCGAATCTGCCTTTGAGAGCTTTACCGAGAGAAAAGACATTGGCATCGTCTTGATCAACCAGCATGTTAGTTTGTCCTGAGGCAGAAATGGTGGTGCTCGTCGTGGAACGAAGCGTACTGACAGCGAGGGGACTACCTTAGGTTGCCGACCGGATACGACACCGAGTCGATACCTACACCGCTGCCTTTCCTACGGTCCTCGAAATTCCCAGCAAAGATCATCCTTATGATCCCGAGAAGGACAGTGTTCTGAGACGGGTACGTCGTCTGTTTGGAGAGTAAATGTTTCATCTTGTACGCAGAGTCATATCATTAGAAGAGATGGGGAACCGTGTGGAGCGTCAATGGAGGACCCCAATACCACATGACGAGTATATAATATCAATACAATCATCAAGAGCCGAGTGTATACTGGTTTATCACGATTATTATGCGTGCTTTCCTCTAGTAGGAGTAACAAGAGCGCCGCAATGATGTGCCTATGAACCGAATCGGAACATCACCCAAGGGGTACAGCAATCTCGCCCAGAAGAAGCCAACGCAGCCGTAGCAATGCCATTTAGGAAAATAAAAAAACACCCAGCAGTCAAAAGAAAAAGAAAAACAGAAGCCGAATCATCTCCACCGTTGCCAGTTGCCCGTTATCATTCTCGTAGCATAAAGCAGAAATTACAATTCCTCAGTGTTCTCGAAGGAGCCAAGGCTTGGTCGAGGGAAGTTAACAGTCGCCTTCAAGCAGGTGATCTTCTCGTCATCGTCGGAGTAGACGTCGGCAAGGACGCTGTAGGTTCCCTATTGACATGTGTAAGCATGAAAGACGATCGCCGATGGATTAAAAAGAGGCTTACCGGAGGAATGGCAGAGGGGAGATCGACGCTCTTTGTGATGGTCATCTGTCCATTCTCAAGGGGGCAGGAAAGGTCGACATTGTCAAGCTGCTCGCACAGGTCTGCAGTTGTGGAGAGAAGTTGAATGAGGCCGTACTTGACAGTCACCTTGACGTATGCACCCTTTGTGATGGTCTTCTTGACGACACCGGAGGCCGTGATGAGGAGTGGCTTGCCACTATGGGGAAATTATTAGCCTAAGTCAGGAGGGAAAAATTGTCGGGGAAGCTTCTTACGGCTTGGGAGGGTTAGGAGCCAAGTCGACTTTCTTGATCTCAATGAGGTCGTCGTCACGGTCGGCGCTGCAGTACTCGATGGGGTTTTCTCCGGGGACCTTGAGAGAAGCGTCGAGTGCGGAGGCCGAATCGCCCCAGATGGCGAGGGCCGTGGCCGGAGCGGCGAGGCAGGCAGCCAGATAGGCGACGGTGGTAGAGAAACGCATCGTTACGGACGTTGGATAACTCTGTAGTTTAGGATATGATGGTTAGAGAAGAGGATGAAGAGCGACGAAGAAGAGATGGAGATGCCGACTCGAGAATGGAGGCGAAAGGCAAGCAACTGGATGAGATAATGGATGATAAAGGCAAGGTAGAGGTGAGGCTGGCGCTGCTTGCCGTCGTACTGGTTGAGCGGCTGCACTCGTTATGGGGCATGTACAGTGACGCCGACGGCAAACCACTAACGTCACGGGACGGTCTGCTGCCGTGCTGCGTCTGAGCGGTGGTTGGATGCGTCATGAGACCCGTCCGGGGCTGCGATTGGCCAGGACTCAGAGAATGGCTCCGCTTCCATGGCAGAACAGATAACGCTGGGGTAGCGCTTGATACTCCTTGCATTCGCGCCGCCCGGTACAGGTACATTGTCCTGCGCTGGTAGAATACGGCGTATCCGTGTGCTGCACAATGAGCGCAAGTACAATGGGGAGACACTTTAGCAGCAGCAGTAGCGCCCTTGGCTTATGTGCCATCAATCTTGGTAGTACTGTAACAAAGAAGCATCGGAAGGCGACTGACTTGTACTGTATTGATTGGGGTCCATTATAGTAGCAAGCCCGTCTTTCCATTCACAGATTACTGTGCCTTTACATCTAGGCTACGAACCAGCCGAACGACGATATATTTCTTCTTCTGAATCGCTAATTCTCTTCTTCACAGATGAGCAGGTGCGGCTGCTCTCCCTCGCTTTTTGCTTCACCGTCTCTTTTTCCTGGCATTTCGCCCCCTTCAACCTGCGGCACGGCGATTGCATGAGGCTTTTGCTCAAGCGAAGGGAGCCTGAGTTGATTCGCTCTAGTCGTCTCTGCCTCAGGCACTACAGCTCCAGGCAGCATTGTGGGGCGATAGCGCACGGACCAGTCCATCTTCTATAAAACCATCTCGCTGCAGCTCGCCTTTCAGTCCTCTTTTCTTCTTTTCTTCTTCATACTTACCTTGCTGAGAACACGTCCTAGATCAAGAATTAGGGTGTTCAGTTGGGAGGGCCTGCATTGCACATCGCGGAGTCACTCCTTGCTCCATTGTCCTTCGGGGCCATGGGTGGCGCAATTTTTGATTTTACACGTTTTGTGCTTTCATTGTGAGCGCAGGCTTGGACTGTGGCACGAAGAAGGCTGATGGATCGAGGGCAGCGGAGGTTAGAAGGAAGGGCGTAGGCCGGGAGAGAAATGGGGACACGACATCTTCGTGTGTGGGCTGGGATTGCGTACGGTTCGGTAGGATGGTGGTCTGGGTAGGATGAGAGTCTGGGTTCAGCAGTTGAGAGGGAGCACAAGGATTAGAACAGCTGGCATCAATGATCACCATTTCACTACAACACGACGTAATCTTGAGAAGTTTCCAATGGGGCAACGCTTCGTGCTACTGTCTCTCGGCTGAAGGCGGTGCGACGTAGGCTTACGACGCTGACCAAGTAGCATTGGGACCAAATTGTAGTGTAACGGAGTCCCTGTGGTGGTGCAACATTAGATTGGGAAACAATCGTTGCAAGCTCAACGCCCGGCGACATGTGGAAATTCAACAAAACGAGAGAATCGAGTCAATCAAAACAAAAACAAAAACAAAACACGACCAGTCGTATGCACACTAGCTGCTGAAACCTACAGCAGTAGCTAGCCAGCCAAGGTTTTATCGTCCTCTTGCGCCGCCAGCCTCATTGGCCAGCTCACAAGCCCCCCCAGTTCGCACTCCACGGATGAAGCGACGCGATTCGCGCGCCGCGCAGAGCACAGGTCCGTTATTGTGCTCTGCTTATTGTGACTGGCCAATCAGATGCCTGTGACGGCAGGGCTATTTGCTGGGATGACGAGCAGGCATATTCCCCGCTTGGTTTTTTTCTGACTGTGCCAAAGTTGGTGCTGCTGTGACTCTTTCGAGGTACGAGTACGAGCGGGTGGTGTGAGTTGGCTCTCAGGGCGTGTGTCCGTAGCCTTTTCTCCGTACTCCGACAGTCAATACGATATATTGCATTGCTTGGTATAGAGTAGACAAGGGAGCGAATATCGTACGCCCTGTTGGTGCCGTATTGAGTGAATACGTGGTGCGTGTCTGGGAGACGAAAGTCGTGAATCATTGACGCTTATCCCGTCGTGCAGTGAGAGAGCTGATGTACCGTACACTTCGAATTCTCGCACCCGGAGGAGACGCATGCAGGTCTGCACGGAGCTGGATGGTGTCTCCGTACTCCTTTGAAACGGCCGGTACAGGTACATGCCATGCACTTGTACCTACTAAGGTACTTTGCAGATACCGGACTCGCACGCTGCAATGCACCAGCAGCGCAAATCGACCTTGGTAATTAATTACAATTTCAAGTTACTGCGTCGGATGAGAAAGATGCAGCCAAATAGAGCAGCTGCCGGCATGGCCATCTGTCTTCCTGTCACGTCCATCCACTCAAATCTTATCCTGTCCCGAGGTGCTAATTAATTTCAATTTCCCGCCTCATATTGATTGGGTGCGTGCTCCGTACGTGGTAGGCTCAAAGTGGTAAAATTCGCACCGGCCTTGCTCACTGCAACCACACCATCCACACAGTACACCACGGAAGCAGTCGACAGTGGCCAACCCTGGATCACCAGTGACGCCACTGAGGGCTTGCTCTACTTCTATTCTTGTACAGTAGGGCATAGGAGCATGTGCCTGAACAACACAGCGGCTGGGCGCTAAACCCTGAGGCTTTGGCTCCCAGTTTCGCATCAAAGAGAATTCGAAACCATCAAATGGAGGGTTTTCCCATAACCCCGTCCGCAGCGTCAACATCGCTCACTTGTTGCTGAGTTTGTTGAGAAAGAAGCAAACCATCAAAGCTGTCCAGCTGCAAGAGATCATCTATCCGTCCACATATTATCCTCGTCCCTGCGACTCACTCCATCATCTTCTTTCTTATTGCTCTGCCTCTTACGAGTACTATTTCGGCTCTCTCTATTACCTATACGACTGGCTGCTGCCTCAGCTCATAGCACCTCAGGCAACATGGCCGTCATGAGCAAGATGGGCAGGCTTCTCTCGCCAAGCTGCGGCTAAATCCTGCTATATACCGTCCACAGAACCTCTCCAGTCAAAGCATCATCATCTCCTTCCGTCATGACATGACATCAAATGATATCCATGATATGCCAGATCGGCGGAGCACCACAAATGGCGGGTGAGTTCTATGCTTCTTTTCTCTTCTCCCCCCTTCTCTTTCTCTGCGCTGCTCTTCTCTTCTCTCGATGCTGTGTGGCCGCAAGATTATTCATGCAGCCATGGATCATTTACCCATCGTCCGGCCCCCCTTGGCCATCTCACATGCCGACCGACTCCCTATTACGAGTACAAGCTCAAGCTCTATCTCATACTGCATTACACTCAACACACTGCCCGCCCATCCAGAGGCTCTCCAGCTCGCATATCATTACCCACCCGCGGCTTTACCCACCCAAAACCTTACAGACCGCACTCGCATCTACACACGCATACAAGCCTGCGCACACTCTTTTCCTCCCGTCCTCTCTCTTCGGTGCGGCCCCCTTCCCCTCTCTCTCGCTTCCGTCTTCCGCTGCCCGTTCTCGACCTTCTTCTCTCCCCTCGTCCGCGTTTCTCCTGCTTGACTGCATATCACCTCCTCCCGCACCCTACCTCGGCCTTCCATTTGTACCTTTGTACCCTGCCCAGCCCAGCCCAGCCCAGCCCAGCCCCGAGCCTGATGGTTGGCAATGGATCTTGGTGCAATGCAATGCCGCCGCCAGAGAGTCGCCGCCTCAGGCAGCAACCAGCGCTGCGAGCGGTCGTACTACTGCCCTCCAGGCACTAGCACCGAATACCTGCCGACCTGCCACCACTACATGCGCACCCCCCGTCTCGCCCTCTTTTTTTTTTGCTCGCACGCTCACCACTGTGCCAGCCGCGAGGTACTCGGCGCTCCGTGCAAGTACTCGGTACTCGTACGCCCACGGCCCCAGTGCATGGATGGGCCTTGGACGCACACTAAGACGTCGCTATCCCACCGCCCATTCGCCGTTGGGCTTAGCGCCTGTTGCCTCTGTCGCCTGGCCGCCCTCTGTGCAAGTTTCTTTCTGCAGTTGAGTTCTGCACTGGTTCTGCAGGATGGATGAGCACCAGCACCAGCACCGGCACCAGCCCAGCACCAGCGCTCCCTCCGTGCTAGTGCTACGAGTACTGTACAGGACTGTACGTGCGATACGGGCACTGCTACAGCGCACTGCTGCTCCCGTAGTGCCGTGTGCTCGTACCCCCTCAGTCTCTCGCTCGCTCGCTGCCCTTCTGGACTCTCCTCTCTGGGCCCCGGAATCCTCGACACCGGATTGGACTGTGCCGCTACGGGCTGGGCTGGGCTTGGACTTGCACTGGCGACGCTGCATGATTGGACACCCTGGCCGGTACGTACCTCGAGGGTGCCGCCGCACTCGTTCTCGCGCTGCAGCAAAGACACCCTCTCAGTTTCGTCGCTCCTCCCCATCCTCCTTCTCCTCCTCCATCCCCGTTGCCGGCCAGTTGACGAATCTTTTGCCTCAGGAGCCCGATCAATCCAGACGCCCGCCGACTTCAGCTGCTGCCGCCTGGCCTTGTCATCTTGCCTTGTCCTCCTTTTATTTCCCACGGCCGCTTTTTTTTGCCCCCTTCATCCCACTCTCTCGTGGACCAGCCTGCTTCTCACCTTTTCCTCGACCAACAATCCAGTCGCCTCCCGCCCGATCGTGTTCGAATTTTTACGACCCAGGCGAGAAACATTCGACGCCCTTCAGTGTCCAGCCATCGCCCTCGACGCGTATGAAAACCCCCATAGCTGTGCTCGTGATTCTCTCCTCTTCAACACCGTCGCCCATTTTTCCCCTTCGCTCCTACTGACGGCTGTTGACGACTAGGCCTCTGCCCTTGAGTCAATCCCCAAATCACGACGCTTCAAGTGCCCAGACGCCGCCTGCCGCCTGTCCAAGACTCGACTGCGCCATCGTTTCCGCTCCGGCGTATGACGCGGCTGGTCGCGATCCTCGACCGCTCGACGCTCCAGCTCATCCACCCGGCGCGCGTCTTGATCGGCGCCGTCATGCTCTCAAGACCGCGACAATAATCAATCCACGCATCCCTTGCGACATCGACTACCCAGCGTGGTCCTCCTTTGGACTATGACAGACAAGCCAGCTCCGCTGTCGACGCAAGCAGCAGTTTCCACCCAGGCCAACCACATCGCGCTCGTGGGCCCGACCGGCCCCGACGATGTCGCCCACAAGATTGAGGCGCCAGAGGAAGAGCCATACACCATCAAGTGTATCTGCAATTTCTCCGACGACGACGGAAACACAATATACTGCGAGACATGCGACACATGGCAGCACATTGATTGCTTCTATCCCGAGAACCGGGAGGAGGCCATCCGAGAGGACTTTGCTCACTCGTGTGCCGACTGCAAGCCCCGACCGCTGAATCGACAAAAGGCGATCGAGCGCACTCTACGACTCAGGAATACCATCCTAGAGCCAGAGAGCATCGACAAAAAATCCACCAAGCGACCCCCTTCCAAGAGCCACAAGAAGAAAACCAAGCCCAGCGAAGTTCTTCTCAACGGTATCCACGCGGCTTCAGAAGGCGGCAAGCACGGCCACAACGGCGACCATCACCCTCCTCCAGCCAAGAAATCAAAAACCTCCCACCGACCCTCCCTGTCCGTGAGCTCCCAGCCTTCCAAGCGAAGCCCTTCGTATGGGAACAACCGGGCGAACCCTCCTACGCACCCTCCGAGTCCTGCCACGACTCCTCCCGACCTCCCCGACGATTTTCAAATCCACCACTACTCTGAGAGCTTCTGCTCCCTGTACAACGATGTGCCCGACGCTCGCTCCAATGCATTTGCCAACCTCGCCATCCCCACCGCTCTGGTACGATGGCTAGAGTCGCCTTCTGCTCTGGAAAAGGAGGTCGGCCGGAGACACTCAGAGGTCTTCCAGGACGCACTGCCTGCTCTTGAGAGAAAGCGACCGAAGCTTGAGATCAAGGACGCCACACAGGCGCTGGAGAATGGCACTACGCTGCTCTGGCGCTCTCTCAAGTCGACGTCTTCCATCGAAAAGGACGTGCCCCTCATCGAGTTGAATGGCGAGATTGGCTTCCAGAAGGATTACTGTGCGGACGGTGATAACCTCTGGGCTGATCTCTCATCGCCCCTCCCTTTTGTCTTTTTCCATCCTATTCTCCCACTTTACATCGACACCCGTAAAGAAGGCTCCTTGGCCCGTTATGTCCGGAGAAGTTGCAAGCCCAACGCTCAACTGGACACCTTCCTCATCAACAAGTCGGACTACCACTTCTGGCTCGTCAGCGACCGATACATCCCACCCAGCGAGCAGATTACTCTACCGTGGGACTTTCGTCTAGAAAAGAGCGTCTCTCAGCGCTGGCTACATCTGCTAGGCCTCAGCGATGATGATGGCGCAGCGCAAGATGAGTTTGAACTCGACGAGTCAGAGTATACAGCCATCTCCAACTGGATCGACCGGATATTGTCAGAATATGGCGGTTGTGCGTGTGATCAGGATAATAACTGCGCCTTCGCACGATTCCATCGACACTATCTATACGGCAAGAGCCAGTCCCGCGGCAACAAGAAGAGATCACGCAAGACAAAGGCCCACACCATCTCACCAAGCAGCACCGGTCATGCCACAAATAGTCGTGCTGCCAGTGAAGGCCATGTCGATGAGCACGCTGAGCGTGAGGGCCGAGACGGGTCGGTCCCGGCACGGAGCAAGCCCTCTAGCAGGGATCGAACTCCTCTGCGCCAGGGCTCTTTTGATCAATTAGGGATATTGACCGAACCTACAGATCGTGACAAGCGCAAGGTGGCCATGGTGGAAGACTCCTTCCGCCGTATGGAACAAGAGCAGCAGCAACCACCGAGGAAGAAGAAGAGGGTATCAGATACTACAACAGCCTCGACGTCTTCCAAATCCAAATCCAGAACCGGCTCAACCCCTCACATTGGCAGCTATGCTGATGCAAGCACCACCTCCCGAAGCAAATCTGGTTCGCCTGCTAGCTCAAGGTCACCAAATCTCGGAACCTCTTCTAAATCTACTGCAGTCCGCCAGGGCTCAGCAGACATACAAGCCAGGCAATCATCCGCATCGCCACGACCTGTCTACTGCGACATGGGCATTCAGACGGATCCTGTAGACGACGAGTGGTTCAGTCAGCCGCAAGAACTCCCCTGTCGCAAGAAACGAATCATTTCACTTTCTCAGCGACTCCTCAACAACAGATACAGAGCGCGCGCTGAAGAGGACCGCAAGCGAACATCCACCCCGGACTCACGGCCCTCAACGGCTGACGCCATGGATGTTGATGCTGGAGAGACTGAGCAGAAACCGGACCCAGCAAAAGCCGAAGAGGAAACTCAGCCGCCTCCGTCTCCTCCTCCAACTCGAGACGTAGAAGACGCGGAAGTGCATGACACGCCCCCTCTACCTGCTCCTGAAGAAGCACCAGCAGCCCCTCTGAGCGAGGCGGAGTCTACCCCAGAGAAGCCAAAGGCCCCAGAGCTTAAAGTTCAAATGCCTACATTGCCCACACTCGATGCCACCGCTTCAACTACGACCACGCCTCTTTCCGCAAGCAGCTCTGCTGTGCAATCAATAATCATCTCTAGCATCAACGCAACCGTCAACGGAGCTATTGCAACTTCGAGTCCAATCAAGAAGAAGCTGAGCCTCAGCGATTACACCAAGAGCAGGATGAACAAGGCCGCGGTGAAACCCTCATTAAGTCTTATTTCTACAAAGCCTAGTCCTTTAGAGGCAGATGAGATCAAACTGGAGAATGTAGAGTCTGCAACTATGGAGAAAGTCGAAGGCGCAGTGGCTACACCTACGGCGGCAGCCGCCGCCACCACAAACGGTCACCCATGAAATGTGTAGGATAGGATGATGTTTGTGTTCATTTCGTGTTATTCATGGCGGGAATTCGCGATTAGTCATGTACCGCATTCGATGGATGAAGGGAAATGAATTGGGCGAGTCTCAAAAATGGAGGTTGGAGTTGTTTCAAATTTTTATACAAGGCCAATGGACGGCTCGGATATGTTGCCCATCGTTGTTTTTTTTACTTTTTTACTTTACACTTCTTTTCTATTTACTGGGCGTTTAGGGGAAAGGGAAGACGACGATTTTGGGAAATGAAAGATTTGGCGCCAATGGAGATGTCGAGCCGCAAGGTCGACGCAGGGAGTTTTAACTTGCAAGACCAACGCTACCTGCTCTCTTGAATCCTTGATTTGGTCCAAAGTTTTTGGGGCCAGGCAAAGGCGTCTCAAGGCAATCCAACGCTCCGGGTATACAAAAAAGGAGTCTGCTGGACACTAGGGCCGGAGAATTTTTTATTTATTTTTTTCTTTTTCTTTTCTCAAGAGGAGGGGCGTAACTTTAGGACATTGGTTGCTTTTTCCAACACTTCAAAAACTAGGGTTTTCTGGGGGGGCGGGAGAGGGTCCTGTGTACTTTTATCATCTTGATCTTTATGAATTTTAACTGGACGGAGGTTTGGGGTGGACGGGATGGGGATACGGGTTGGTAGAGCGGGAATCTTTTCACTTCTTTTTCGATTCCCTGCTCGGCGGCCGGATGGGATGAGGCCACTGGGTTTTATGTGTGGCCCCTGGGTTGAGACGACGACATGTGATATAACGGATGGACAGACAAACTCGTTTGATCTTTTTTTTTTTTTTTTTTTTTTTTTTTTTTTGAACAGACGATTGTTCGAGTTTTTGGGACCAAAGTTCTGTTGATGAATCGGGTTCAAAGTTTTTAAGGTAGCCAGATAGAACTTATGAGCAAAGAAAATTGGACTCTCACTCAAGTCTTTTTTAATGCCATTCTACGGGTTAATGCTGGATGTCTTGAAATATTTGGGGGTATCCCATTGCTTGCTGTCTAATTAGAATAGTATATATACACGTGTAGAAATTGCGAGATTATAGTAGGATTGGTGGTTTTAATGCTGTCCTGTGCTGCCCCAGTTGTCTTCCTTAAAGATGAGGAGCGCCAGCTTATGTCTGACGAAGAGGCCAAAGAGGCCCACGAAAAGCTGTAGTAAAGTGACTTCCCAGGCGAGGCGGTTTTCCTTTAGGGGACCTCGCCAGACGAGCCACAAATTGAGGAGAGTTAGGTTGCTTGTCTCAACGAAGAGGCCGGCCTCGTCTGTGGTGACACGGAGGAGACGCAGGCGGTGCAGCAGGTGCAGGGCCTTGCCGACGAGAGGGTGCGGCTGTCGATCGGGGGACCAGGGCGTGACGGAGGGCTCGAGGAGGCCGGAGCGGGCGTTGAATTTGGGCAGGCGGTGGCGCGGGCAGGGGATGAGGCCGAAGATCTGGGGGCACGAGTAGAGGAAGTTGAAGAGCTGAGGGACGAGGAGGAGGCCGAGCGTCTTGGAGAAGTGGCCGAGGATGCCGACGACGGCGAAGACCATGCCGGAGAAGTAGCAGTAGGTGTCTCCGACGAAGACTTTGGCCGGGTACCAGTTGTGTGCGAGGAGGGCTACCGAGACGCCTATCCAAGGAAGCAAGAAGTATAGCGAGAAGAGGTGAGAGTCTGTCGCGGGATGAGGATACGGAGTGAAGAGGTAGAGACAGTCGTTGAATGCGATGAGCAGGGAGACGACGATGCACTGTGATACTTCGATGCCGTTGATGCCCGCGAGCATGTTGATGCTCTGGGGGCAGAACATGGCGACGCAGGCCATGTAGACGTAGTAGAGGAAGCCGAGGTCGAAGAGGTCGCCGAGAAAGGGCTGGAGAGGAACGGGGATGACGATGGAGGTTACGTCAAAGTCGACAAAGTAGACGACGAGGAGGGGGATGGAGGCGAGGCCTGGAATCCACCACTTGTGGCGCCAGCGGATGTCGAAGAGGTCGTCGCCGATGCCGAGGAGGGCGATGGTTTGGAGGGAGATGATGGCGCCGAGGTAGGAGGCGAGCTGTGTATACGGTTAGTAAGCATATTTTATATCTAGGGTGAGAGAGAAGAAGATATGGATATATTCCATATGTGCTCTTGTTTATGTATATATATATATGTGGTAGAGGTTGATTTCTTTCTTACCTTGTTATGAGGGAATCGGTGCAAGAACCGTCCCTCGTTCGCATGGTGTATCTCCACCACAACATCTCGATTCCCTCCCCCGCTCGTCGCCGCAACAATGTCCTTGTAGAAAGGAAACGGAATGAAAATGATCACCGTAATCAGATACACGGCAGCGCACACGGCGCCCATGCACTCTGGCAGCTCCGCGCTGTTGACTTTGCTCAGGTCGCGGCCCCGGAAGCCGGCCTTGATGAAGGTCGGGCCGAGCCACCGGATCATGGCGTAGCATAGCGAGAATGCGACGAGGGAGAGTGAGAGAGAGGCGATGAGGGGTTCGCCGTCGCCGTGGAATGTGTTTGCGAGGATGGCGAGCGAGGCGCCGGAGAGGGAGACGAGGCTGAGCGTTTCGGTGCGGGAGAGGGATGTTGCTGGGGAGGCATGGGGGGAGCCGGAGGGAGCCATGGTTGGAGAGTTTGACGGTTTGTGAAGAAGTGGTTTCTTTATAAGGCGAGGAATTGGATCGGTTGCATTGTAAGTTGGTGAGAGTTTGGTGTTGAGCCTTAGCGGTTGGGTGTTGGAGAGGCGCAAGTTTGGGGAGGATGAGTGAGTGAGTAGTAGCTCCAGAGCTCAATAGCTCGTCGCAAAGATCTACAATTAAACAAATTATAAAAAAAATCAAACCATTGAAACGCGCAGGTAGAAACAATTGAATTTCATCAAATGACAATGTCACGATCGCAATGGCAGAAAAGGGGCAACAATAAGAAGAAAACTCCCGTCTGATTTGCTGCCGTTTCTGCCACGTCGATCAACTTGGAGGTTTTTTTGAAACCAGCATGTCGGAAAAGCGAAAATGTGGCGTTTCGTCATCAAATTCCAAGGGGGGGGGGGGTGTTGCACGTGCAAGTTCTGTCAGATTTGGGGGCGTTGGTCGAGTAGGGTGGAGCTGGTGGAAAGAGGATGCAGAAGGTGGTGAATGGGGGGTTGAGGGAAGAGATGGGGGTGTAAATAGAGACACTTAATACAATATCACCAGACACGCATTGAAATTGAAGTCACAGCGAAGCAGACAAGCTGTTGTTATATTGCACGAATTATTTGAAAATAAATGACATTGATATCGCTAGATGAAAGCAATCGTCACAAGACTGCATACAACAGCCGTAGACTCATCAAGCCTCGTCATATCCTTCCAGAATACCATTACCCGGACGTTTCTCGTCCTTTACCTGCTTGCTATATTAATCCTCAAACTCAAGGGCTAGCCAAAGTGCAGTATATCGTTCATCAAGGGGTATCACAAACCCGTCTTCCCTATTTCACAGTCTCTTCCAAGTCCAAGATTTCCCCCTCTTGCTATGCTTATCCTCGCCATATCCTTACACCAAATCCCATTTAGCCACATACGCCCAGGCCATCGCAACCCGTCCCTTCTTGGCAAGATACTGTTGAGCTGTCACACCTCTTGCATCTTGACCATCTATCGATGTCAGCTGCAGCACCATGACCGACTGCCCTGGTGCTCCCAGGTCTCGAGCATGGACATCAGCCCAGTGCCAGTAGCCATCCGTCTCAATCGGAATAAAGTCATCCTTGCGGCCGTCGAGGCCATGAATCTGCAGCAGAAACAGAGAGGGCTTCCCAAGGCCATGCTTCTCTGCCTTCCAGTGCTCACAAAGCTGTGCAAACTGAAATCGGACAACTTGGCCGCTGTTGACAGATATCTGCTTTGATGCAGGCTCAATAGTGTCTTCGGCGATGCCTTCTTGGCCGCAGTTACCAAAGATTTCCACCGGCGGACCCTGAGAGCGCCCGACGATGTACTCTTCCCAAGTGATTGTGCGGCCATCCTCGCGGAACTGGTGTCTGCTGTCAGACGGGAAATGCGTACGGCCAAACCGTTCGCCGCTGTTGGTGAACTGGACGGGGCTAAACTCTTTCTTGAACAAGTTGTTGGCTCCGCAAATGTGACCAGCTCCCCAACAGGCATCTAGAAGCCTCCAGACACCACCATCAACCCTGACTGCGTTCCATGCATGGCCAGTCGCATTGGGAGGCGGCGGCGGTTGTCCCTGTTTCAAAGGAGTATAGCCATAGCCCTTTCCATGGCCACCAACGACAACGCATTCCAGACCGGCCTTGTTGGCAATGGCCTTGTACGTGTCCGCGTAGCCTTGACACACAGCCGCACCGTAACGTATCGTTTCTTCGGGCGTCATACCCCTGATGTTACCGCTGAAAAATGCCTTGGTATCATACATGATGTTGTGATGAAACCACGTGAAGATGGCTCTTGCCTTGTCGTTGTATGACGGGAACGGGTCGCAGAGTACGCGGGCAAGATATCCCACAACATCGTGCTGGGGGAGCTGCTCTCTTGGATATTGGGCGGCAACGTTATCAGGTCCGCTCCAGTCTCGGCATACCCAGCAATCATTGGCCACTACTGGCGGAGCTGGCGACGCACGGGAGGACATGGCTTGAATCTGAGCCACTGATGGACGAGAGGCCATTGGGATCGGAGGGGGCCCGTCATCAGCCGCGGCATCAATCTTGGGCCTTGCTGGCATCTTTGGAGGCTCAGTCATACTCCCAAATCCCCGTATCTGAACAGTGACAGGTGTGGGTTTCGGTGTAGGCCTTGGTGTTTGCTTTGGTAGAGTCTCCGTGCTCGTCGAAGGCTGGGGCTTAGCTGGCCTGGATGGCAGTCTAGGAGGGAGGCTAGGTCTGGCTGCCTCATTCGCTGGCTGGTTCACAGTTTGTCTGGCTGCCATCCTCACGGAATTTTCTCTAATAGCCGCCTGTCTTGTGACAGCATCCTCCTTTGCCTTTGCCTCTAGTTCCCGCTTTGTAGGCGGGAGAGGGGGCAAGCTGTTCATATCACAAACCGGTGGCAGCTTGTGCACGACAGTCCCGTTGGATCCATTGCTCGTAGTAGAAGAGATGCTCTTGGTCAAAGACAGAGACGACATGGTAGACTGCATCGATGCCTCTGATGAAGCCGAGTTACGCCGCCCCGATGGTTTGGGGACGGTAATGGTTGATGTTCGTCGCGGCGGTAGTGCAGGCGACGCCTGGAAGGACCCAGTCCTCGAGGGCAACGGCGGAGGGGCAGAAGCATCTGGTGAGGTTGCATTCTGTGTGTTGCGACGAGGCAACGGTGGCGGTGCATCGGCATTTGCTCTGCCGGGTCTCGGAGGCTGTTGCGGCGCTGCTTCATGAGCCGAGCCGTTGACGGTCACGACGGGGGCAGTCTGGCTTCGGGATTCGACAGCAGGACGTCCAGGAGGAGGAGGAGGCTTGGGCTTTTTGCGAGCAGCCTCTGGAGTGCCGACGCTGCTAAAGTTCTTTTGCTTGTTCAACGCTGCTATCCTCTCCGCCAGCGTATTAAACTGCGGTTCCTCGGTGTCTGCCATGGTGAGGATGTCTGATTGGCGTGATGTCCTTTTGTGTGTTTTGTATCTTCTTATATTTAGTTGGTTTCTGTTGCTCCAGTTGACAACAAGGAAGAGATGTTGGTGCTTGGCAAGCTGTGGTTGGATGAAGTGATAAGGTTCGAGCTCAGTGAGCAAGTAAAGAGAACGAATGGACGTCTCAGCTTGGAGCTGCAAATATATTGCAAGAAACTCAATAAAAAAAGAACCGAATGCAAAAACAAATAAGAAGCAATAAATTTTCTTCTTTGAATTTTGCTCCAGCTATCCACGCATCATCAAAGAGCGACAAGGAAAGGAGCGGTGCTGGACGATGCTGAAGCAGACGGTGAAGATTGTTGGAGAAAACTGAGAGACTGAGCTGGGACGGACCGCCGTTGACATAGATGGCTATTTTTAAGGGCCAAGACACAACTGCACTTGCATTAGCTGGTTTGAAAAAGAGACGGAACCAGTTTGCTTTGCTTTGCACAGCCCACTTGGCTCACGGGGCTCTGCCGTGTCACTGATACACGTTGTTGGCAGCAGCAGTTGCCACTGTGTGAGGTCACTAGTACGCGAGAGCGATTTGATAGTCGTGCACAGAGCAGAGTTCGCGGTCGTAGTGACACTACAGTGGTTTAGGCAGATGCGGGCATTTTTGTCAGTCTCGTCTCGTTTGGGCAATGGGGAAGGGAAATGCCGTAAAGAGCTTGCAGAAGAAAAGACGAGCTTCAACGCGTGTTTTGGGCGATTAAATGGATGGGGGCGGCTAAAGCAGGACATGTGGCGCGATGAATGCCAGGCCCGCTCGGCAATTGCCTAACCGGGCTGCATTGCATTTGATTTTGCCAGGGGGTTTGAATTGCTGTAGGATTTGTCTGAGCTTGATAGTAGTTGTAAGTGGTGAATGAATGAGTAATATAGAGAGAGAGAGGTGTTGTTGTCAAGGAGATGTAAAGAGCATTAGTTGAGGTTATCAACAGGTACCTAACTTAGTCAGTGCTGTTGCCTCAGGTATTCCTTGGTACAACAAAAATACAGTGTGTGTAAGTGTGTGTTTACAGGATCACGACCAGGATCAATTGCGTCTGGTCCTTATTGATGTGCAGAAGGCATTAGTCGAGGGAGGCTGTGACTCATAGGATTGCAGGTTGGCTCTTATTAATATCCATGGACAGTTATAGCAAGGCAGCAGACATGAATCCTTTATATACCAGCGACAATTGTTTACATCGTGAAGCGTCATTTCTGCAGAAGGGGACTGTAACAGGTACAGTACAGCACCCGCCTCAACATCTGTCTCCATGTCCCCTCAACTGTGGCCTACATACTTAGAACGGGTGGCCCCGTCTCCGTCAGCTCTCCTTGTGACCTGGACTGTGGCCAATGGACGGCTCTGGCTCGTCTCGAGAGGGGGGTCCAATGGATTGTTTGGTTTGCAGTGGCGAGTGGCTGAATGAGCTGCAACGCAGGTACTCGCACATTGTTCCTCGGCTACCTGTACCTGTACCTGTACCTGTACCTGTACCTGTACTTTTCCCCTCAAGTGCTGACATTGCAATACAGGGGTCGAGATGGAAAAAAGATGCCGTGAATCGACACCCTCGACTCAGCTCTTCTTCCTCGCTGTCAATCGACTCTTCCAGCTATACCATAGACATCAATAGTCGATCAATCGTCAAAGCCTCCCTCAATACAATCAAGTTAGATCCAAAGCACGCACCTACTCGTACGAAAACTTGCCGCAGCCCCGCCCGCCTCTTCTGCCCCTCCCCTCCTCCAGTTCAGCCGTATATCGCCGTCTTACTTCATTCTAACCCTCCACTCTGCTGTACACTAGTGCAACCAGCCCCGGCCCTACCTAGCCCAAAAGCCAGCACACCCCCATAATTACAGGGCCAAACTCTCCAAAAACTAGCGCCAGCCGCCTAAACGGTCGCCTGTCCTCGCATCCACCCCGCTGCCCGGCCCCTCTACCCGCCTGGCCCATCTTCTGATTCTGATCAATTCTTCACCAGTTCAGTTTCCCTCCCCACATTCACATTCACATTCACATCCACATCTACATCTACATCCAGGTTGGCCGACTCCAGCCAGACCAAGCGAACAGACAACGCAGGCAAGACGAACAGAGTTGCAACAAAGGCCGAGAACCCGCCAAGGCGCCGCAGATTGCCCTTTGTCCGACCAACGCCAATTTGGCTCCAACTTACTTTCTCTTGCCGTTTGTTCGGTGCTGTTGTGCGGGTTTCCTGACAGCATTCGTTACGCTGCGGCTGTTCTGCTCTACTCTACTCTAACTCTCTTCTCCTCTCCTCTCGCCGTCCATCTGGTGCTGTCGCAGTCCCGGATATCACCATCTCCCGTCTCTCGACTCAACTTCATCGGCGACAATACAGTATCAACACCAGCATCGTCATCGGCATCTTTTATTCGGTCAATCTCGAGTCTCAGCGTCGGATCACCCTGTAGCCTCTTTGCGCCGCAATCCCATTCCGTCGTCCTAGCGTCGCATCTCCTCTTTTCGCCACTCATCGGCAGGTTGCGCGCTCTCGGCCGACAAGCCTCTGTAGATCCTCGAGACATCTCCTCCTGGCATCGTCTGTGGCCCTGAGGAGCGCGCTTCGTCTCTCCAGCGTCGCCCTCTCGCCTGCCTGCTGTCGCTCTTTTACCGTATCCCATCATGGCCACGAGCGATGCCGGCGACGAGGTGGCGGCCCAGCCCAACAAGCAGCGACTCACCTTTGTCGACTTGCCCACCGAAACCCAGCGGGAAATCATCTCACATGTACGAAATCCCCTTCGTTCAAGCTCATCTCTCCAGAGGATTCCGAAATTTCTCACCCATTTTGCATCCCTATGCTTACGTGTGCCCTGTTGGTCCTCTCATCTAGTGCTCCCAGAGCGATCTGATATGTCTTGCTCTCGTCTCCCGCCATTTCCACGAACTCGCCTCGGCCCAGCTATACAGGAACTTCCATATCATCTTCCCCGACGATGACGATCTTAACTTCGATTCTCCCATCGACGGGCTTGCCGGCGGTCTTGATACTTTCACCACCAGCAATTATGACTATGCCAAACATCTGAGGGATCTATCCATGGACACTCTCAGCGCTGGTCTTAAGGGAGAGTGCTGTTACCAGTCCTACCTGTATAGTGCCAGTTGCGGCAAGTTTCTAAACACGCTCCTGCATCTTACACTCAGAAAAGCCAGATCGCTTGAGGTTTTCCGGTGAGTCGCCGTCTAGAACCAGCTCAGTTGCACCCTTGATGCCGATCTTGGGGTGGTTTTGATGTCAGTGAGGCATACTAAGTCTCAGCGCCTTAGATGGAACATCCGTGTGGAACTCAGCAGACCCGTCTACCGCGAACTACATAGAATCGCATCGCTCAAAAAACTGCATGTGCGGATGCAGGCTGGAGACTCATACTATGTACAGCCGCCGCCGCTGCCCGTCTCCATTGATCCTCACCCCCAGCCAGAATCGACAAACCATTGGGGAGGTATTCCGCCGCTTGCTCCTCTCAGCTTGCTGCCTCCCCCGCCTCCGGGCGTCGTGCCACCTGTTGTCAGCGGTCCCCCGCCTTCTCTCCTCCCGCCGTCGTCCAAGTCAGCGCCTAAGAATAAGACTGGGAAGCGCGTGACTGGTGCAAAGGAGCCTTCTACCTTTTCGGGCTTCAAGAACCTCCAGAGCCTCAGTGTGCTGGATATCGAAACCCTCGATATCGTGAGCGAACTCAATGCTTGCATCAAGAACTCTAGCTCAACGCTCACTGAACTACAACTATCCTTTTCGGATGGGTTGGCAAGCCGGGCGCGTAAGCCGCCGCCTGATTCTGACGCTGACGATTCTGATGTCGAAGATGAGTTCCAAGTTCTCCCGGCTACCCAGAACAACAATGGTAGCAGCTTCGACTCCAAGTCATATAGGGTGTACGAGGAGCGGAGACTTCAAGAAGCCGTCTTGGGCAAGATATTTCAGCTATTTTCGCCGCCACCTGGAGCGCCGCGTAAAGCTGATACTGTTGAGTCTGAGCAAGAGGATGATAAGAAGGGACCGGAGGCTTCGGCGACAGATGTCCGAGAAGCATTCATTGAATCCATAAAGAATGCATCTACCAAACTCATGACGATTACCAGTGGATCTTCCAATTTCTCTGCCACCGCGCAAGACATGCTTGATACCATAGCCAAGGCGGCGCGGAATTATGTAGATTCTGTCGAAACATCAGCACTGACTGGCGGGCAGCCAAACCCCCAAAACCAGGAGGCTGCAAGCACCACCACTAATGGTGTATCCCAGGGCGAGTCTTCAGCCGCTGCGGACGAGACAACTGCCACGTCTCCTTCGATCAAGGAAGTTGAAGATGAACCCAGTGCCAAGGCAAATGAGACGACGATGCCCAGCGAGAGCTCGTCCAGCAAGGCACCAAAGAGGAACGGCACCGACGCTTCTCCTGAAGATATCGATATTGCCCATATCGAAGTTCTTGGGGATGGTTTTGAAGAAACCGAGGATTCCAGCCTGCCAGATGGTACCGATTCTAAGCCTGTGGAAGGGGACACGTCTGAAACGGAACCTGGTCAAACTGGTTCTTCCTCTGGCTCTGCTACTCCTACAGCGGCTGATGCGGCCGTAGCCCCCTCCATGACGCCTGGCAACGCCACTCAATCCTCTGCACACAAGGTCAACTTGGAGAACCTGATGACCAAACTTGACTCTTTCCGGAACCAGAGCGAAGCCATAGGGAAGAAAATCAACGACCTACATGCTCAAGGCTCGGCAATAGATCATACGCAGATCAAAGATGCTGACGCCCAACTCAGGGGCTTCAGTGCCATGGTCACTGACCTCCAGAACGAAATCCAGGTCATCGAGGAGGAGATGGATGAATCGGAGCGTAGGGCAGCCGGCGTCAATACTACCAGTATGAGCGACTATGTCCGCCGCACAAGAGGCCTGATGCTCACATCTCTGAGCATCTACCTCATCCCCGTCAAGGCATCTGTTCTCTCGCAGACAATTAACCTATCCTGCCTGAGGCAGATTACCCTTCTCAATGTCGGAGACCAGGCGGCCATCTGGTCTTTGCTCACTAAGGCAAACAAGGTACGGCCACTGCCATTGAGGAGCATCTTCACGGACAACGTGTGCAATCAGTTCCTCGTTTTTGCCTCTCAGCTCGAGGAGATACATGACCTCTTTTTGCTCGAGCGCAGCCCTAAGAGCAAGCCCGAGGCCCTTTCCATGCCGAGCTTTGCAAATATGGACCAGATTCGTAGGCTTGTTCTAAAGAAGCATATTGGCCATCTAAGGCGATTGATGATCAAAGACGAAGCCAGCGGCACTCGCTGGGACTGTAACGAGAAGACGATGATTCTCATTTGCACCCAGGGGCGAAAACTCGAGGAACTGGCACTGAGCATGAATATCCAGGCTGTGGTAAGTCACACCAATTTCTACAAACATTAGTTACAAAGAGCTAACTTGAGCAGCATATTTTTATGCAATACTTTTCTGGCCTCGTTAGCCTGCGCGCAATCAACATCTTACACTTCCGCAACAACGACACTTGCATCTGGGTTGTTAGAGAAATTTTGAGATTCATTGTAGACAATCTGTCGCACTATCCAGAGCTCAAGCTGGAGTGGATCGCAATGGAAGACGATCGTGTTGACCGAGTGATCCGGCCGTCGGACGAGAGCAACGACGCCCCGGATGATCGAAACAACAACAAACGGGCCAAGGGCAAGAGCAAGGACAAATTCCCGGGTCCAACGAGCCTGGGCCCCCACGGCAACATGTTTCCGCCTCTCCCGCTGGACGGCCTCGACTCGGAGAGCGATAGCGATGACGAGTTTAACGGAGGGTCTCGCCTGCGATTCAAGACGGTGGGACCACTGCAGTTTTACGATGTTTGGGGCGTCAAGATCTTTGATAAGGAGATTCGCAGTGGGAGACTATGAAGGAGTAGCGTACGGGAAAAAACACTACTAGTACAGCGACAGAGCGACGAGCGAATGGAAATAACAGATATTTCCAATTGTACATATCTAGGACCGAAACAGATTTGGGCGAGCCGGTTGGGGGGCATATAGGGCATAACGGCACAAAGGCGTCTATTAGCGAAGCGCAACAAAATATCCATGGGGGATGCTACGTTACAATTTTCGGATTTGGGTAGGAGAGAATTACAAGTAGTTTAGTTACAGAGAAAAGAAACAAGCGGGTGAGTTAATGAAGTGGGCGATGTGTTCATGAGTGAGAGATTCTATACGTGGACGGGAATCAATAACTTCTGAGAGATAATTCGTGCGTTGAAGAATGTCATGCAGCAATCGGCCGGAGGTGAGATTTTGGGTATTATTACTTTGGCCTCTTCCACGAGCCGCATTGAATCATACAAAGAACTAATCTCTGCATGCATATTCTCAGAGAAGAAGGAGAAAATGTGTTCGTCATGAGTGAGAATTTGTCTACGGGAAGCCATGCAAGGGAAAGTTCGCAATCATGTTGTGTTTAAACAGTGTAGGGTATGTTATGGTTTCTGTGCTGCCCCCAGGCTGCTACATTATTTATTACGAAAAAGAAGAATAATTGAGATAAATGAGGTCTGATTAAGACATGAGAGGTTTGAGAATCACTTGTGGCGATCAAAGTTGACATGCAATGAGATGGAAAGGCAGGGAGGCTTGGCCAGTCATCGTATCACCATACGTGCATAGAGAAACCCAGGACGTATTGTATCGTAGGATTCCGGGTAGTGCCGTCACATCAGCCCACTTGCAAGCTCGATTTAAAGATGTCGCAGCTTTTGTTAGGATTTCAAGCAGGATGAAGTAGGCGATACACCCTCCTATTTGACGCAGGTAGCATCCTTGACCTTGGTAGTGGCACCGAGTTCTTGTACTTGTTTCCACTGGGTACCAAGTATTGTATTGTGTCAATTTTGATGCCGTGGATGATAACACATTCCCAATAGAGACATCGGCAAGGGACAAGGAATATATATATGCAAGTCCTGCTGTGTTGATAGAGACTGAGCCACAGTCGTTTCGTGGACTCGGGCTTGGACCAATGTCTGAAGCGGCCGAAGTCGGCGGCATCACGAGGCTGTCTCTGCCGCTGGTGAGCGTAATATGCCTAGATAATCTTGCTTGTACACCTATGATATGTTAGATATTGATTCCGTTTTCGCGTCAAAGTATCCTCATCACACTGTACTAAGGCCTAAAAGCAACTGAATGGACCTCTGCCGGAAGAGGCTATGCTCGCGGCAGTGCCAGTACACCGTCGACGGAGGTGTGTTTCTCCTCTTCCTGCCCCAACACCTATCAGTGGTACTTGATGCTCGATTATTGTATCTGTACCGCAAATCGGAAAATTCGGGTTGTCGAGGCCTCCCATCGGGCATCAACCAACCACAGCCTCGTCACTCGCTTGATGAGACAGGGAACACTGGGCTTTGGAAAGGCAGCCGGCAGCCAACCAAACAAGGCCACAAATGCAACCGTAAATACTACGGAAGAAGTATGGACCGACAACCAATCAGCAATGCTCACAATCGCTCATGCTTTCAGCCCAACATCAGAAGCGGGGGTTCAATATCGATTCCAATCTCATAACTTCTGTCGATACATGGGGAATCTCCAGTCAGGCCAAGCATGGAAGCTCGCAAGCCAGAGTATCAACATTTCATTCCTCAGTTCATACTGAGAAACTTCTCTCACAAATATGCACCCCCCGGGAAGTCTAAAGAGGGGAAATCCAAGAAGCGCGACCCCAAGAAGAAGATGCACCCTGGAGACCAAGCGGTGAACAGCCTTTGCCTATCCGATCATGAATTCTCCGTTGATGAATGTTCGATAAGGCGCACTTGTGGCTTGGAAAATATGTATGTGAGTCCGACAAAACCGTTGCAAGACCATGGTCATCTTGAGAAAAAGTTCGCCGTCTTTGAGAACAAAGCGAGCTGCATCTATCGCAAAATTATCAAGGCCTATCAAGATGGAAAGCCGACTATATGGCTGAAGAGAACGGAGAAAGATGTATTGCGAAAGTTTGTTTTCTTACTCGGCGCTCGTGGAGAGCAATACCACCGAAAGTACAACGTAGACAGCATGCAGGATTATGATGATGACGACAAGGAGCTTTTACAATACTACATGGCAAAGCACGGCTTTACCAAACCGATTGATGTCTGGTTTCAGAGCTTGGAGGCGATTATAGATTTGGACATTGACACAGAAGAATATTGGAAACAGCACATTAGCGAGAGCATTTACTTCCCCATCGCCGATTCGTTCATTAACCACATCTGCGATATGTACATGGCTATCTGCACACCGGTAAACTATGATGAAGAGTTTATTCTTACAGACACTTGCTATAACGTTAGTGAGGGGCGGACTGTTGCTTATTTTGATACCGGTACAGGGAAACATGCCAATATAGGTCCCAAGTTTCACAGGTTTGCACCGATTTCTCCGAGGCTTCTAATAGTCCTACGGTCTACCTATCTGCCTGAGCCACTTGAGGATGCGGATCCGGTCATGAAGTTGCAGCGGCAATTCAAGAGGCAGCTGTGCATTGACTCTATCTTTGGCAGCGGAATTGAATCTATTCTGGAAGATCTCCCTATCCGGAAAGCAAGAAATAACTACATGGAAATCGTCAACGGGAGGCTAGCGCCAAGATCTGGATGGAACCAGCGCTTGGATATAAATGACAGTTTCTGCTTTACAATCTATAAAATACCTACTCGCCATGTCCGAACCATCAATGGCCTCCTAATTGATCACGCGTTCCATGGCTCGAGGATCATTTTCAATCGGAAAGACATCTTCCTGGACTTGATGGAATGGTATTTAACAGAACCGTGCGAGGTTGGGAAAAATTTGTTTGGAAAGAACATGCTCAAACAGTTCAAGTACATTCAAGGCCTGTCTAATTTTATGTTACGTGAAGGAAGGGAGATTTCTCCCGAAATCACCTTTTGGCCAAGTGAGGATTGCGACCTGAATCAACTCCAGCTTAAGAACGTGATTGGAGCGCGGTTCTTGGAAGGGGTGAGGTTAGGGAAGGACGGCATAGGTTCTGGTTTTGAGGAAATTTATGAGAGACTGGGTACCATTACACTTCTTCATCTATATCTTTACTGGAGATGCTAATCGTGCGTGGTAGGTGGGACAGTGGCGACTTTTGATGAAGACATGGCAATAGCCAATACCATGCTCCAGATCTGGACCAGATGTGTGGATTTAGATTGGGAATCCCCGGAATATGAATCGATTCGCCGGAACAAACTTGCCTGCCTTTTAGACGGGTATCAACGGCAGTCATGTTCTAGGTTTTGGATGTTTTTAAAGTGGATGAGGCTGGCCCAAAAATGGGGCCTCAAGTCGATACAAACCATTGCACCATTTTTTGAAGAAGCATGCCGGGGATCAGAGGACATACTTACATATGGTTAATTCCGCCATCCCTTACATCTGATATTCATACAACTAACGTGATATTCACAGCACACCCGGCAATACAAGGGCACGAACTCAATATGGCGATGTATAAGTCTTTTAACGGGAGCATGACCCTAATCAGAGGAACTGGGTGTGGCCTAGAATCAATGGGGGTTTTCTCACTATTTGGTGACGAGAGTTGGAGAATTTCAATGCCCTGTTCTCACCTGAACCAGCCGTGCGAAAACGATGGAGATAAAGATGGACCTGATGTCAAGAAGACAGTCCGTTCTTCATTACTTGACAGTGCGAAGCGGAAAGCATCAACGCAATCTTTCTACTGGAATCAGCGGTTCAAGTATAACGAGATTAAAGAGAAAGTTGGGCTTAGCAAAGCAACCCATTCCTCTCTATTTGATACCGGAAACAGGAAAATACCAACCGGCCCCATCGAACAGACTAAGCCATGCGATGATAACGAGGCGAAAGATGAATCTGGTATAAAGAAGACAGCCCATCCCTCGGTATTTCACAACGGGGGCTGGACACAGCCGACAGACTTTGTCGACCCGAAGAAGAAAGCTGACGAGCAGCTTAAGCACGACAGAACGATGATGCTCATGATGTGTACTGCATTGGTTATTGTTACCGCGCTAATGCTTTCTTTGTTGGGAATTTGTGGCTATCTTCTGGCGCATCTTCTTCATTTTCTCGCATGGCTGTTAGACAGTCTACCATGGCTATTGGACACTCTTTCGCCCGCTTTTTATACCATAGGGCGATTTTTGTTGGGAACTTGTAGCTATCTTCTGGCGCTTCTCTTTCATTTTCTCGCATGGCTGTTGGACAGTCTGGCAAGGCTATTGGACACTCTTTCGCCCGCTTTTTATACCCTAGGGCGATATTTCTTCTTTCTGGGGCTGCTGTTGGTTAGTCCTCCTTTGGCCGTTCTTTTGGCCGTTCTCAAGGCCGTCTCGGAATGATCTAGTGCCTTGGGAAATTGAAGTACTATTCATAGATGTTCATGGTACTGCAATAATGGAACCACTGATGGAACAAGTATGCACTATGCCATTACAGGTCAATATAGATAAGCTGACAGAAATGCGCCTATTTGGTAAATGTTTGTTTGTTTGTTTGTTTGTTTGTTTGTTTGTTTGTTTTATGTACAGTATTGGTGGAAGTGATATTGGCCTTCAGTATAACCTCAAAAACATATAAGACCCGCAACCCCATCATGACAGTGCGGTCTTTGACGGTGGTACTTTCCTTTATCTGTAATGTACTGATATGTCTTCTAAAGTTCCTCCACACACATATTTATTAAAAGAGAGAATAGAACGGGAAGCTACGTCTAGGTACACAGAACAGTATAAGGATGCACTGTCCCGACATGTTGTTATTTCATATACTGTCCAGACAGTGCTGGTTACAGACACTTGGCTAAGGCATCCATCTTCACAATACCGGCTCGACAGAGTCATAGTAGAATACACTACGTGTATAACCAGCATAAAGCCGTTGGCAGAAGGGATAGGCTAGGTTATTTGGAGGCTTGGATACTTGAAATCACTCCGAAGGCTGCTCAGGATCGTAGCATCGACCGATCCAGGGCAGTGCTTCGATCGTTGGATCCAAATCGCTCCGTATCAATCCGTAGGTGGGGAATCGGTTGGTGCCTGATGGTGGGCGGCTGGACACCGTCGATAAACAATAAGACGGGACAAGGCCTGATGTGCTGGTGATGGGTGGGTGGAGGCGGAGTCGGATAGCCTGCACCGGTATGCTCCCGTGTTTTCATAATGTGTGCTCATGTACGCTTACGTATAAACCAATGACGCAGCGTACGGATATGCACGATGCCTTGTTTCTGGCAGCGTACTCCGTAGGTGTGGCATGTACAGGCCTGTAGCACAGTTTTGCTTGGGTACCTGCTTCGGGTTCAATGCCGAGAAGTCCAGCCGGCGATCTTATGCCATTGTCACCATAATCCACACACATCGTTTGCCATTGAAACGTTGAAATTCATGCAACTAGACCAGGATAGAGATGTGATGCGTATACCTGGTATAAGGCGTAAGTGGGATGGCTTAACCTGCTGGAAGAGAATCTAAGCACATCGGAACTCGCCTGCAGAACAGAGCTAGATTTGTAATAGAGGGACTCCGTCGTACGGCAGCGGTAACACGGAAGCCCTGCTGCATCAATATTGTTTCATAGGGGCGGGATGAGTAGCCAGAGTGTCGGGAGGCTGGCAAATCAGACGTTTCCAACCCCACGGCGAAGCTGTGATTGTGGCTTGCTTCTCCTGTCCCGCATTGACTGGTCGAGGGTGGTGGCATGACGCCAGAGTGCCGTGTCGACGGAATCAGGCTGTGGCTTGTTTGGCTGTGACACGAGCTGCCTCATGAGATTGAAATCATCCCTGTTGATGTCGTTGTGGCCTTCCCTGTGATGATCGTTTTGATGTAGTCCTTGCATTCACCCAAGGTCAATAGAGTAGCTTTGGTCCAGTCATTGAGCACGACGCTAGAGCTGGCGCCGTTGTCGATCGCCGGTACCCGCGATAGCCGGGCTGATCTCTGCTTACACGGACAGCAAGAGGAGATTGTGCGGTCATCGATTGCAGCCGTCTCAATGAACTCGGCCAGATGAAGTTGATGACAGATTAGTAGCCCAACCGGCCGTGAAAGCTGTCTCGCATGGACATGTATTTTTGGAACGGAGCTCCGAAACTCGCCCCCTCTGCATTGTCTTCCAGGTTGACGGACATGGCTGAAGGCTAGATCATTCCTGTACCCCCCCAGACCTGGGGCAGCAAGGCTAGTACGAGTAGTATGGAGATTGCATGTAGCAGTGGAGCTCCCATGCCTCTGTTCGTCTTCTTTTGCCCCCCCAGAAGCTTCTATTTTTGCGTCAAGGTGAGACACTGTGCGCTATATTGCCTGTAGTGCTTGGTGGCCCCACGGCAGGCGAGACTTCTAGACCGTGAGAGTGGTAGAGAAGCTGGAAAAACTTGGAAATCTGGGCGATGAGCCGCAAAGCTGAAGAGCTGATAGACAAGGATATGCCGTGGCGCTGGGTCGAGACCATGACAGTTGCTCCGACACCGTCGCTTCAACTGGACCAGCTTCAGGGCCCGGATCCGGGTGAGAACTGGCGGCGACAGGCGACATGCGAGTAATTGCTCCATTTACCCCGGACACATGCTGGTTTAATCAGAGACATTTGATGCGTGGTGACCCTGCTGAATGCGACAATTTACAAAAGATTTGGTGGCTGATGGCGGGAGGAGGATGATGTTATTGGCTTGAGGATTCCATGTTGGTGAGGGGCACAGGCGGGTTAGTGGAAGGTTGATAGATTAGAGCAGCGCACATGACTGCATCACTGTGGCTGTTAGTGGTCAGTCACCTTGGGAGAGGCTGGTCACTATTGGGTGCACAGCGTCAATCCATCAAAGTTGATTGTTCCATGTCAATATTGATAGCTGGGATCTTGTATTCGCAGCTCTGGCCAGTGAAGTACATGTAACCAATATATGCAAGTCCACACGTGCCTGTACATTGCATCAAACAAACTCTCCGGTGGCTGCGTGGCTGATACGAGACTGACAAACGCTGATAAGAGCTGAGCCACAAGGGTTCCATGTTCAATTCTATTTGGAGCTGAGGCCAGCACCCTTGGAATCACATTCCGGCGTGATGCATGGCTTCGTTATTGCCATCCATGGATGACAAACAGAGACGCCCGCCACCTTGTACCTCTACGCAGCGCGCGCGTTACGCGCCCGAATCCCGTCCGTCGTGGCTCCGGACAAGGGCTGCTGCATCTACAAGGTCCGGTGGTATTTGCATGATTAGTACCTGTAAGAAGCAGCAGCAGCACACCATGGCATCGAATCGCATGGATTAGTGGTTAATGTGCTCCGTAGGTAAGACGGTATAGATTTGCTGCTGATGCTACAGCAATTGTCGTCTCTCCCTGGATAGCGGCCCTGTGGCTGCCAAAAGTCTCAGCCTCTCTGACGGGAAATGGATGGAGCTGCAGCATGCGATATTCTGAGACCTTGTCTTGATTCCACGGCTCTGGGTCAGCATCATTGCCATTGCCGATTACCACTTTATTGCACCCAACGTTTTAAACTAATGCCGAATTGTGTCATCAATCCACCATCTCGCTAATGCCGTTGATCTTTTAAACATCTTATACAAGGTGCATATAAATATTCCGCATTATACCGCTTGTCCAAGCATCTTGTAAACCATCCATTGGATACCTACTTAGGTACCTATCATTTGAGGCATAGGTACGGAGTACATTGATGTAGATATCCACAGCGCAGGCAGAATCCCACTAAAGCTGCCAGGTTACAGGGGTCTCGGCACCTGTGCCAACACCCCCCAGCTGCCTCCACCCCCCGCTATGTTCCTGTTTTGGCAATACCCATCGCTGCAGCTTCGCCCCGACTGCGCGAGTCTGGCTTTGCCTCGCTGTTTTTAAGCTTGCCGGATGTCCGCTCCTCTAGCTTTCACTAGTAGTTTGTGCCATCATATTGATCTCTTCCGCTGTTTGTCTCCTCATTTTCCAATCTGCCCATCCTTGATTCCTTCATCACAGGATTTGAGTCTCACTGTTGGTCACTATTGCTGCTTGATCGAAGCCCGACCGCAATCTTGTAGCTTCATCAAACACACTCACAAACACCAAACATTGAGAGCCCCCACAGCCTCGTGGCGATATCAGTACCCAACATACCTGACCAGCTGCACACATGGATCAGCTCCTCACCACTCTCTGGAGTAGAGGCGGCTGGTTCCGCGCATTTACACCTCCTTCACCCGTCGACGATGCTCCCCAGGCTCCCCCATCCCCTCAAGGAACCCCTATTCTCGACGTCCCATCCGATGTTCTGCTTCTCATCGGAGACTACCTCAATGATGCAGAAATCTTCAGTCTCAAGCTCGCCTGCCGGAGCACTTATGCTCTGTTTCCACAGACCTACAAGTTGTTGCCGCCATATCTAAAGAAGCGTTTCCTCCCCATCATCGAAAAGGACCCCTTGGGCAAGGGGACCGTCTATTGCCATGTTTGCAACAGGCTTCATCCTTTCAACGAGACAACTGGACCTCACTCTGGGCCCGAGTTGGGCGTTGACGGGAAACGACTCAAGTGTATGAGCCGAGATCGATTCTCTCCAACTGGCAACCCCTTTTCGCTCAGCTACACCCATGCCAGACTAGCCATGAACAGCCACCTCTACGGCCCCGAATACGGCATCCCACTGGCCAACCTGTGCACCGAGCAAAGCGAGCGTCGAGACCTGATGACGATACGATGCTCGACATCGGCCAAGATTATGGACGACGAACTGTTTTTACAGCGCACCTACGCTCTGACAGTGGCTGATAGAGACGTGGCCGAGTTCCGCAAGTGCACCGGCGCGCGCGACATCAAGCTGTGCGAGCACACTTCTCTGTTTCCCGCCTCATCGCCCTTCCGTCAGTCCATTCCCGAGCTGCTTAAGAAGCCCGCCGCTGGAGGCGATGGCCTCGTCCCATGCCGCGAGGCTCCGGGATCGTGTGGCTTGTGCCTAATGGATTATGACATCACGATCCAGCCTTGTGCGGACGATTCACACAGCATCGTCATCCGAGCCATCCACCAGCTCGGATCTTGCCGCTCTCCGCGCGACTGGAAGTGGGCGAGATTCAGCGAGAGTTACCGCATCCATATCTTCTACCCCAGTCGGCCTAATCGTCGCGGATCGACCTACAGCCCCGGGTCCCTCCACAAACGATGGGACGATGACGAGAGGGAAGCTTGCGCTGTGCTGGGCGGAGGATCCGGCAGTCTGTTTGGTTTGTCTTTATTCAGCTAGAGGAAAGGGTCTTGTTCTCCATGGTTTTGATTATGCATGGCCGCTTTCGATCGGTTGGAATGCGGCTATGGTGAGACAAAATGCGTGTGTTGCGTGTGCTTGGCCTTGCTCAGCCACTTGGGAAACGAATTCTGTCACACGACAATTGGTTACGTTTTTTCTTTTTTTTTTTTTCTTCCTTCTTCTGCATTGAGTCGGAGTTGGATCTTGGGCACATTTTTTTTTTGTCATCTACTGGGCGTACGATATGGAAATGGACACAAACGGATTGGGCTGGATTGGGCGGGAACAATGGGATCTGAGACGTCATGATTTACGACACCACTCTTGTTTTTTATTGTACGAGCGCGGCATTTGGGCACCTTTTATTTCTCTCCCGTTTTTAGCCGGCACTCTTTGCGGATGGCATTTCGGCGGATTCCTTTCTTTCTCTTTGTATCAAATCTGCTATCAATCATGTATTTGTATTATATCCGCCATCTTTTTTTTATTACCTTAGTTCACGGTCTGGATACCAACATACACAACTTCAATTCTCATCTCGAATACCAAATTGCAATACAATCTACTCAATTCACCCTCTCAGGCTACCTTATCTATCATCTCTTAGCCCCAATCTGGTGTACACTTGATATCATACCATGGTAGATGAATAAATGTCTTGTATGTCACTCACAGTCTCCCTGCTTCTCTCGCGCATAATCAATTGATCCCATGGTCATGGCCCCAATTCGGCACATACACACCCTCTTATTATAATTACCGCACCGACAGGATGGGATGGGGCCTATCTTATTGATGCGGTGGCACACCCTTGCCATGACTTCATAGGCTTTGTTTCTTTGTACACGTTGGACGATATTTCTTCTGTTTGATGTTGGGAGACGCTGAGCTACGTCATTATCTGCAAGTTTGCGAAAGTGAGTACAAATCAATAATTATGCAACGCTAGTTCTTCTTCTTTGACTGCAGTGGGCCAGTGTTTGTGTATTTCTTTGTACGCACGGCGGATTTGCCGCATGTATGACCGTTTTCCTGCTCGTGTGACTGACTTTGATACCGACGGCGATATCCTTGCCGCATGAAAAGCCTAGCTACTGACCGAGTACTCCGTAGTGTGTACAAAATCATACGCCAACAAAAGATACGAACTCATGAGATCTTTTTTTTTTAAACTTGTTTTTGGTAATTTTGCCATGCCGTGGGCGGATATTCAAGCAGTGAAGCCCAAATACCGACGCACTGACACACGTTCTAGTAAATTGTACATGCATACATATTCTAAACCGCTTCTGCCCTGTCTCTCTCCCCCCCCCCCCTTTTTGAGTCCTCAAGGTACTGAATGCTTGCTATATCTCAATACACTTTTGGAAAACCGTGATGAAATGAAATCCTCTCCTAGTGACATATTTTTTTAAGAGTGAACAAGATGGTGTATGGCGCGAGTAAACTGAGGGCGTTCGATTATACGTTCATATGGGAGCAGCCCCCAGTTACGTGGGTGAGTTTGTTTATGAGTTTGCGGAATGGTGGGTTTGTGTAGTTGATGGTGTTTGCGTAGTTTTGCAGCGGTGTGCAAAAGGCAGCGGTAGAGATGACAAAGGTATCAAAAAGTGATGAAAAAAACGCTTTTTTCGTTCTTTACAGCTTGCCAATGATGGCAGCGGCGTACTCGTGGGTCTTGGCCTTGCCGCCGAGATCACCAGTCAGAGCCTTGCCCTCAGCCAGGGTGTCGAAGATGGCCTTCTCGATCTTGTTGGCGTGGTCGTTGAGGCGCATGTGGCGCAGCATCATGATGGAGCTGAGCAGCAGGGCAGTGGGGTTGGCAAGGCCCTTGCCAGCAATGTCGGGGGCGGAACCGTGGACGGCCTCGAAGATGGAGCACTCGTCACCAATGTTGCCGGAAGGAGTCAGGCCGAGACCACCGATGAGACCGGCGCACATGTCGGACAGAATGTCACCGTACAGGTTGGGCATGACCAGGACCTTGTCGTTGTAGGGGGTGGGGTCAGTGACCATCTTGAGGCAGGTGTTGTCGAGCAGCTCGGCGTCGAACTCGATGTTGGGGAAGTCCTTGGCGACACGCTCGGCAACGTTGACGAAGAGACCGTCGGACATCTTCATGATGGTGGCCTTGTGCACGACACGGACCTTGGTGCGGCCAATGGACTCGGCGTGCTGGAAGGCGAATCGCAGGACACGCTCGGAAGCCTCCTCGGTGATGAGCTTGATGCTCTGGACAACACCGTCGACGACAACGTGCTCAATGCCAGAGTACTCGCCCTCGGTGTTCTCTCGGATCAGGACAGTGTCGACACCGTCGTAGGGGGTCTTGAAGCCGGCGACGGATCGGCAAGGTCGCAGGTTGGCGAACAGGTTAAAGGTTCGTCGCAGAGTCAGGTTGAGGGAAACGTGGCCCTTGCCAACGGGGGTCTGTCAAGCGTGTCAGCACAATCCATCCATTGCATTCTGAATGGGACCCGGTGTGTAATTCTGTACGTACAGCCAGAGGACCCTTGAGAGCAATCTTGTTCTTGTTGATGTTCTCAATGGCGGCGTCGGGGATAGCGGTCCTGCCGTCCTTGATGATGGGGGTGACATCGATGGGCTCCCAAGCAATTGGGGTCTATGTCTTATTGTTAGCCATCGTTGTTGTTGTTTCTCTTGCGGAATTATGCCATCCTGTAGTATCAGGTTTGTCGTACCTTGGCAGCGGAGAAGATGTCCTTGACGGACTGGGCAATCTCGGGACCGATACCGTCACCCTCGATTAAGCTGACGAGGAAGTTGCCCTATTCACATTGTAAGCATCTTGCTCGAGACAGTTGCACCAGTTCCAAGCTCTGCGCCTTGAGTGAATTTTATCCCCCCCACCCTCGAGTTTTTGGTGACATAGGTGAGACACAGCAAGTCGTCCAGATAGCCGCGGGTTGGGGGGAAATGCGCATATTAGGTGTCGAAAAGACGTACGTTGGAGTCCTTGGTTCCCTCATACTTGGCAACACGCTCCTGGGAGTAGAATCGCTTGTTCTGGACGGTACGTTAGCCAATATTCCCATCGAGTCTCTTCCGTTGCGCCGTTGCTTCATACCGAAACGGACCAGGTGGCGGCAGCGCGGGGAGCTGCTCGCAGGCAGTGCCTGGCAGGGTTGGAGAGAGAGCGAATGGCCAGCATTGTGACGATGAGTGTTCGTATATATCTCGAGAATATATAGAAGAAGAAGCGGGTTACCAAGGGAGGAAGAAAAGAAGGGGAGAAAGTGAAGAGAAAAGGGTATCTAAGGGGAATAAAAGAGGTCCGGAATAAACATGGCCATCTGAAAGTTTTTTGGCTCGGGCCCGGCATGGGCGACACTGAAAGCCGGCGATATGCACGCTTCAGCCTTGGTTGCTGCGCTGCGAGTGGCTCAATCGCGAGCTGAGTGGGGATCACCAGCCACACGGCCTGTGGCGCAACTGTGGAATTTCCCTCATTTCGACGCTTCTTCCGCTCTGCCGCTTCGGTCAGGCGCCTCGGAGCCGGTCGGTTTGCGGCTGCAGGCTCCGAGCTACGCCTAATTGGTTGAGCTTTTTTGCTGCTTTTGCCTCGGCCTCCCCCGAGTTGTCGCAGATTTTGATTGGATTTTTGATTTTTGATTTTTGCGCACGCTAGTGCTCATACTCGTACCCATCAAATGCCAATCTCGCATGACTAAGGAATCAAAAGAAATTGAGGCTGGTGAACTTGCAGCTGGGAATGGAAACCGGAGCTGGAACTGGCAGCGGGTGTGGCTGGTGATCCATGTGGCCTGTGGCTGATGAGACCCGAAAGTTGAGCACAGGCTGTGGCTTGTTTGCAGCAGGCATCTGGTCTCTTGCAGTACGGGGTAGCGGTACCTCGACTCACTGTACTGCTAAACTTGGGCGCTATACATGATCTTGCATCCCATCTCACCTTAGTAGCGGCTGCGTGCTCGCATCCTGGAGCTGATATTGCTGCGAGCAAAGCAATCGTCGTTTCCTTGCTCACTAAAAACACATCTCCATTCCCTCAAGACGAAACCCCAACAATCTGGATTTCCCGCTGCCGCATGCATGAGCTTGTTCTGCAATCCTTGATACCGTCCCCAAGCTAAGCTCGCGAGCTTCATCCCCCGCGATTGCGTCGAAGCCAACAACATGTCCGATTACGAACGAACAATCCTCGAATTCTACCAGCTCCCCACCTCGTACCCCTCAGAATGGCCTGCGGAGAAAGATGACGACTCCTCCGGGGACGAAGCCGACACGAAGAAGCACAGCCGGCAAAAGTCGCGATACCAGGCCCTCGAGGCGGCTGCTGGCGATGGCAAGGCCGCGGTGGGAAAGGGAGCTGCCAACAACCATGTTCTAAAGGATGAACCAGACCCTTTGGGCACAACAGATAGTGTCGTCCGTTCGCTAAGAGAAATTGGCCTCCCGGCACAGGATGACGTGCGACTTCGTGAGTCTAGTCCACCACCCCAAGTCTACCTCAGCAGGGGCTGATCGCATCTTGATAGGCAACCGATTCATGCTGTCCTCGACTACCTTTTCGCCGACCCTGTTCCTGTCACAGATACACCAGCACGCTGACACGCGCACGTTGCTCGAGGGCTTGGATACGCTGTCGCAGTCAATCGACCAAAAGTCAGCCTCCCTCAAGGTTCTTGTGGAGAGCAACTTTGAACGATTCGTCAAGGCAAAAGCAACTATAGACAATGTTTATAAAGAAATGAAGTACCGTGGAACCGAGGCCAATACTGGCAGGTCTTCCATCCATGGTCGCCATTCCAGTCGAACGAGCTTACGTTCTGGCAGAGCTGGCCTGAACAACCCCTTGGCTTTGTCGTCCGACTCTCGAAAGAAGAATGCTCTGATTAAAGAAAGCGAATATGGTGTTTTGGGCATCAAAGTTCCCCTGCTGGACGTTTCTGCCAAAGCCGAAGATGTGTGGGGACCAGCTCTAGGAGGCCGAGAAAAGGAGGAGCACTTGAGGTCCTTTCAGAGATACGTGCAACAGTTCAAAGATCCGCTGGAGCTGAGCACCATCATATCCGACTGCATTAAGAGGAAAGACTATGAGACCTTGGTCGAGGCATACAACCGCGCCAGGAAGTTTGCCGACGATGCGCGCGAAGCATCAAAGTACATTGACCGCCAAATGCCAGAAGATGACCAGCTCTACCAGATCATGGTTGCGGCCCGAGTATGGTATGACGTTGATCGCCAAATCCAAAGCTTCAAACGGGATGCATGGAAGAGATTGTCTACCTTACACACACTGTCAAAATCTGAGAGTCATGTCGGTCGAGGTCCGGACCAGCACATGGACATGATTTCCCTGCTGCTAGAACTTGGCGTCGAAGATAATCCAATCTGGGTATGGCTAATGAGTCGATACGAGTACCTCAAAACCAAGATTCAATCAACGGCCGAGCACACAAAGGCCGAAATTGAGGTCCTTCGCCGAAGGCTGGCGGGTAGTGAGAAGCCTTCGAACAAGGTTGTGGCCACTCATCTGCGTACACTGGGCCGACAGAGCATCGACAGCAAACCAACATCGAGCGATTCTGCGGACGTCATTGAGTTGTGGGAGAAGATGCTTGCTTTTCTGACCGGCCTTATTTCTCCTCAAGGTATTCTTGGAGACCTCCTTGAATTTTGGCAGACTGCACAAGGCTTCATTGAAGGCAGAATACAAAGGACGCTACCCACGGGCTACAATGACGAATCTCAGGGACACCACCAACTGACACAAAAAAATGTTACGGACCTTGAGAAGGGCATCGTGGAACTGGTAGATCTACTGCGTGGTCACGTACATGACTTCTTTGCCGGATTGCCCCCTGAAGACCTTAGTGTGGTCTTCTCGCCGCTCCCCGTCTCACCCAACTCACCGGCCTCAGCTGGCGGTTTTGGCCATTCTCTGAGCCCAACCTCCACACGCGATCCTCGATTCAACTTTGATCCGAATAACCCACCGCCATCCTCGCCAAAGAAGGGCGAGCCGTGGGAAAAGCTAGCGTTTTGGCCTCCTTGGTCGAATTCCATCAGTGGAGTGTACTATCTCTGCAGGATGCTGGCGCTGGTCGGCTCGGGTGCCTCTGACCTTGCCACCATTGATCCCATTCGTTCGGGTAATGGTCAAGTTCTTGAGCAACTCAAGGCCTTGACTGGTGTCTCCAGAGAGCGATGTGTCACGGCTCTGTGCGCTGCGTGGAACCGAGACGCGGAGAACATCAAGTTCATAGAAGATTGGCTACCATCTGCCGAGTCTGGAGATGTTACGCGGATGCCTGCCAGCTTTGCCGCATTCGAAGGTGCCCTTCTCACCGGCATGCAGAAGATTCTCTACATTTCCGAGGCCATGTCGAAGCCAGGTGCTGGTGACATTGTCTTGCCGCCGCCGGCCAAGCTGCTCCAGATGGTCCGGAGTCAGTATGTAACCACCTTGTACAAGGCTCTCAGCGGCATGGTGGAGAATGCAGAGCGATCAGTCAAGAAGACGGAAGACGAATGGTCTACTGGTCAGGATGGGGTCATCTCCAGCGTTGCTGCATCGTCAGTGGGCAAGAGTACACTTGATGCCGGAGACCGAGTAAGTCTTGAACGCCCCTTTTTCATCCCTCGCCCATCTCGTCCCCAAACTAACACTGGTACCAGAACGTCCGAATGCTCCTTACCTTGAGCAATCTGCAGGCTCTACGGTCTCAAGTAGTCCCCAACCTGAACTCGCAGTTTGAGAATGCATTTTCCGTCAAGCTCACGGATGAGTCCAAGACTATCAAGGACGTGCTCGGCCAAATCGACGCTCGCCTCTTCCAGTCCTACACTAAACAGGCCACTGAGAAGCTGCGCGAAATCATCCACGCTGGCCTCGCGGACCATGATTGGGCACCAGCGCAAGGCGAACGCCCTCAGACAGCGAAGCCATATGTGTACGAGACGCTTTTGACTCTTGTGCTCGTCCACTCCCAGGTTTCCACGACGGCTGCCTCGCTCACGCCTCAGGTTCTTTCGTTCTTGCTTGAGCAGACGTCTTTGCAGCTTTTGGATGCGTTCCGCAAACGCGCTCGCTATTCTCTCAGCGCTCTTATCCAAGCTACACTCGACGTTGAGTTTATTGCCCAGACGCTGAGCCATTATACCACCGACAAGGCCTCGGAGCTGCAGAGCCAGATTTACCAGGAGCTGGATAGCCGTACGGATAACGATGCGCGCGCAAGGTTGCAGAATGAGCTTCCTGAGATGCGGAATGTGCTCAAGAAGCTCCGGGAGGCAAGCAAGAACGAATTCGCTTGCTTTAGGAAGCCGAAGCGCTCGGGGCCGGGGCAGGGCGTTTCGCGGGTGGATAGTGGGAGCATGTCGCCTACCTAGAAGGTTCGGGTTCATGGATAGGTAGACGCATATAAGGTTATAGGAGACATTATAGAGATGTCGAGTATTAATGATGAATTGGAAATTTCACGCAAATGAAGGAGAAAGAGTATAAAGTGTCACATTGTTCTCTTATTGATGTGAATTCGGCCACTGAAGTTGCTTTTTGACTAACCGCCCTCAAATGGTTTCGATAAATCAATCAGCGCGCGTGGGCGTCTCAGAACGCCATTGCGCCATCGCTCTATGTAATTTTGAATAAAATAGATACAAAGGGAATAGGGGGGGAAAGAAAGGGAGATAGTTTGATGAAAAATCTCCTCCCCAACCATACAAAGGGGTTTTTTTTTTTTTTTTTTTTTTAAAAAAAAAAAAAAAAAAGGTAACCCGAGCTGGCCAATCTATCATGCTTTTTTTGTGCCTCGCTTTTTGGTGAAATAAGAGCCCTATATAAAACCGGGGGAAGGACCAGAAACAAACGCCGAGTCATGCGAAGATTTTGTTTCGGAGGCTGAACAAAGGAGAGAAAAAAAAGAGAAAGCTTTTTTGCCTCTTAGAAATTGTTCCTCCGTATCGTGAATGCGTTTCGTCTAAGTAAGTGTGCATGTTTTATACTAACTTTTTTCCCCTCCTACCCACCAGTCTAAAAGCGCGCCTCTCCCTTGTTTTTTTCTCTCTCTCAAAAAAAAAAGTAATAAAAGAAATCCTCTTTGCGCCAGTGAGGCAAAGTCAGTTTAGTCATCTAAGTCGAAGAATCACAGATTGTTTGGTAATTAGAGTGATGAAAATAATAGTAAAAGGAAAAGAAAAGTAGTTTGCGCAAGGTCGTAGTCTCATGTCTCGTAAGGTCTTTAGGCCGGAAGGTTGGGAAGTAAAAGGTGAGAGCAAAACGCCAGCTCAAGGGAACGGGAGTCTGCAGGGGAGAATTGTGAGGCTTTCTGACGGGCTTCAATGGTGTCGACTGTGGGCATGGTTAGCATATGAAGCACAAAGTTTGCAAGATTTGGAGAAGATGCTTACAATCAAGATCAAGAGTCTGAAAGTATTCCGTGATTTCCGGGTCTTTGTCTTGAACTGTCAATTTCCCATCCAGGCCCCTCAGGGTTTGGGGCAACGCCTTGCGAATAGACAAGAGCATTTTCAGCAGCCCAGCTAAACTGCCGCCCTGCTGGGTGAAGACGCTTGGGTCTCGCTCAAGGGGCCAGCCTGGGCGGAGATGGTCCTGCTCCCAAGCCTTGAACGCCCAGGTAGACTTTTCCACACAGTTGAGGAAGATGATGGCGGTAAGATAGATCTTGAACCCGACCTTTGTCTTGCTGTCAGTGAGCAGCCTGTCCATGTGGTTCAGCAGGCTTTTGGAGGTGCTGTTAGCCTTTCGTTCCGCGGCGGCGTTGAGCTGCATGCAAATCATGGTGTAAATGTCTGCGTCGTTTTCGTTTTGTGCTTCTTTTATCCATCTCGGCTCTTCCCCCTCCGTACTTGGCTTCTCTAGAATCGTCCACTGCCGTTCGCGGTCGATGCTCTCGACGAGACCCCACAGCTCCAAGGCCTTCCTGAGAAGGTCGTCTTCTCCTTTTGAAAGCTGGTTGCATGCAGCTTCGAGCGTCACTTTCATAAATTTTGACGGCTCGCGCTCAATAAACGTGGTCAGCACATCTCGCATGTACGACTCGGCCTTGGCCGGGATATCCTCCGAATCCTGGTCAATCATGATGACCTGGTGAAACGGGGTCTTGTCTCCACGAGCCTCTGCCTGTGTTTCGTTTGGCTCCAGTGGATATACTAGGGCTCCAAAGACAATCTTTTTGCCTGCCTCTGGAAAGTGGGATACTTCAATCAAGCTTCCGTCGTTGGTGAGCTTGAGCTGATCTTTGATGAGGTTGATACGATTTTGAGATAGGACGACCTGAACGCCAGCAGCATATAGGTCGAGCTGTTCATGTAGACGAGTGCGGACACAGCCAGTCCTCCAGACACGGGGTGCCAGAACCTTGCGGCATGTATCGCAGGGCGTTCCTTTGCCACAATTTTTCCTCAGGATCCGGCATCGAATACAAGCGCCTATCTTGCGGACTTCCTGAACCTCCTTGCGTCTGGCAGGAGTAAATCTCGACCGTGCGTGGCGTGCTCTACCGTTGATGAGCCCATCGCTCGTGTCCATTCGAACACCACCGCGGCTCATTAGAGGCAATGCTGGAGAATTCTCCGTGAGCAAGGGAATAGGAGTAGTAGTGGCCAAGTATGTCATTTCGCCCCACGGCTGGGAAACGTTCGTATCGGCGAGAGTGGTTGGTAGGGAGGTGGGTAAAGTGGTGGGTAAGGAGGTTGGCACTGGATCGATGGGTGCCTGCGTCTCTACGGTTGGAGGCGACGAGGACGGCGGTGGAATGTCGGTGGTGACAAGCTGGGGGTCGAGAAAGGACGGATTCAAGCGGGCTGTGGCGGCAACGGCAACGGAGATGTTGGATGGATCTGGTGATGTTTCGCTGGCGGGGAGGAGAGCCTGAAGACGTTCTTCTGGCGAGAGCTCAGGAGTCGGTGACGGCACCTGCACGACAGCGTTGCCCGCAAAAGCTGCCAGGTCAGCCCCCACACCCGGCGTCGAGCGAGAAGGGGACTGCTGTAAGCCTTTCTTAAGGCTGGTGCTTGTCTGCGGACGGCTGTCATAGGTAGCGGGAGGGTTCTCCAATGTGAATTGCTCCTGCAGCTCCAGCCGATCTGGCACAAAGCCGCCGCCATTAGCAGCAGCAGGAGGATTAGGGGTGTCGGACGCCTTCTGGCCGCGATTGTTTTCGTTCAGATCGACCTGGCGCGATGCCTCGGCGAGGGTCTCGAGGGCACTCCATCCCTGAGGCAGCGCGAGCTGAGCGGTGGGCTGGCCATTGACCTGGGCCCCGCCCTGAGGACGGTCGATGGCAGCTCTGGCGGTGGTGATGCCGTGGAGCTCGAGGCAGGCTCGCATGCGGTCCGAGTCGGAGATGGCAGGGCATTTCTTGGTGATGTGCGTGGTCAGGCTGTCGATGCGGCCCTTGGGGAAGTTCTCGCCGCACTGCTTGCACGTGTGCGGATAGCGGTTGCTGTTGTCGTTGAGCTTCGGCCCGCGGACGAAATACTCGAGGATGAGGGGATTCGGCTTGCGACCCATTGCGCACGACGGGAATCGATTGGGGGCGCCCGGCTCGCGGAGTGATGCGCACAAGGGCCTGGCGACTCGATTCCGCCCGTTGGCTTTGAATCCAAGCTCTCAGTGACGAGGCAGCTTGGATGTTGATCCTGTCTGGCCGGTGGCAGAAAAGGCGGAATGCAGCAGCAGTACGGTTCAGACGTGGGCCTAATGGATTCTGCCCGCGTTATCGACAAAATATTCAGACCGCCTGGTGTTCGGTGGCAAGCGGTATGCAGGAAAAAGAGGGACTCGAGGATAAATACGCGCCTACATATCCGCAATATGGGCGTGCAGAGCCTCAGCAGTTGGGGGCCGCGATGGTGCGAGATGATATTGTCATTGTGTGTGGATAGTTTATGAGCGCCCGCTTTTTTGTGCACGCCGCTAAGGTTAGGCTATCGGTACTACGTTAATCCGACCACGCGACAAGATTGGCTGAAATTCTCCGATCCGAACGATTCGATGACTTTGGCTTCCGTCTCAAGAAGAATACTGGTTGAGCAACCCCACATTGTTGTGCCTGTTTGGCCTGTGTGTGCATGTGAAGAGATCCAGGCCAATCACGAGATATCTCCGTCTTTGGGAATATTAACTCGGTGCTTGATGTCTGTCTTTCCGTCTGATGTTGCTCGTTCCAAACACCGGGAATAGGCTCACCCCGCTTCTGTTAAAGAAGGTCATGGTTTACAGAGACGCCAACGAGAACAGACGAAGCGGGCAAATCACGATTCACAGCTTCCCCAAGACTCCCTCCAACGGAACTCACACGGCGTTCCTGGGCCTAACTTGTTCTGGTCCTGCACCACGAGAACAAAAAAGTGCCTCTAGATGAGAATCCTACCCTATGCAGTGCCAATCCTGTTCGTGATGCCACCCGTTGAGCCGTCCCAAGTCATGGGACATGTTTGTACACTCACTTACAGGCTTCATCCTGGGCGCGTGCTCTTTTGATGCCCTTTTGCCGCTTGAACGGCTCCCTGGACGGCCGGAGCGGCGCCAAATCTAATTTCGAGTACTTTGTACGACTTATTGCCAAGTCTTAGATGCTCCGAGACAGACACACTTTCCAAGACTCGGCACCCTTTCTCCCGACCTGGCTTCCCCCCTTGCCTGTGTAAAAACGCGCATCTGCATGTTTTCCCAATGATCTCAAGATTTAAATGATATTAATGCTGTGCCACATCGGCACTTGAATGCCTTTCTCCTCACAGATCTCCGGCCTTTCCACTAGCGTTTTGCCTATTCCAGCACAAAGCTGCCCCTCTGGACCATTCACATGGCATGCACATCCCACGTTGTCTCTCAGTCGCTGCCCACTTATGATGATCCTACAAGAACGTGACTGTGTGTGTGTGTGTGTGTGTGTGTGTTCGGGATGCCTGTTGCAACCATGCCATTGCAGCTTCTCGTGCGGAGCTTGCATCGTCGTGTTGCTTTCCGCTTTCCGCCCTTGGGAACTTTGTCTAGGGGAGCAAGGGGGGAGGATCCATGGCCCGAGGGTTGCATATAAGTCCAGCGGGATGGACGGGTGCGGAGGATTGTCGTTGCGAGCATGTTGTGTAGTTCTATTGGGCTGTCTATATTTGTAGTCGCAATGTATTCTTCATTATTGTTATTACCGTTGATCCCATCGCTGGTCAATTCAGCTGCGATTCGTGCTGCTGACTTGGCTGGCTATGTATTAACCAGTGTAAGTGAATGATCGAACACACAACTCATGTCCAACTGAGCCAATCTGACTGTGTGTAGACGGGGACTATTAATGGCGGAAACACTTTCCCTGGTGTTTCTCGACCACTGGGCATGGTCAAGCTCGGTCCTGATCTGTACTCGGGCACCGATGCTTACTCTGGCTATCTCTCCAATGGCAACTTCACGGGCTTCACGATGCTCCATGAGAGCGGCACCGGCGGCGCACCGAAATACGGCGTCGTTTCTCAGATGCCCGTTGTTGGGACTGTTGCAAACCCTCTGAGCGACGCCATCAACGACACTCGTGCCGCGCCTGATTTTACCGAGATTGGCTACTACAAAGCAAGTCTTGGCTCTGGAACTGTCTTGGAAATGGCGGCTACCAACAAGGCCGGCTTGTTTCAGTACACATTCCCTAGCGTTGGCAAGGATCTCAATGTGCTTGTTGACGTGTCTCACGTCTTGTCGTCCTACCGCGGCCAAGGGCTGGAGCAGCATTTCTTAGGAGGCAGCATTAATATCCGGCAAGACACAAAGCCCGGATACTATTATTATACTGGTAATGGAACTTACAACAATGTGAGCCAAAATACCATCCTTTAAGTACTCTGAGAATCATGCTGAACTGAATACAGGGGTGGAACAGAGCGGGCCCGTGGACGGTTTACTTTTGTGGATATTTCGATACTCCAGCTTCTTACAAAACATTCATTGGAACGAGCTTAAACTCATCAACCCTGTCTGAGTTTTCCAACAAGACAAGCTACAGCTCCCAAACGGCAAGGCTCGGTGCCCTCTTCACATTCCAGCAGCAATCTGTCATCTCTAGGGTTGGAGTTTCTTTCGTCTCCGAGACGCAAGCCTGTGCCAACGTCAAAGCTGAGATTCCTCAGGGGACCAGTCTCGCGACTGTTCGCCAAGGAACTCGAGATGCCTGGAACTCTCAAGTCTTGCAAAAGGTGACAACGACGGAAACTAACGTCACCAAACTGAACCAGCTTTACTCAGCCCTGTATTTCATGCATCTGCTCCCGACAAACAAGACTGGGGAAAATCCTCTCTGGACGTCTGACGAGCCTTACTACGATGATATTTTCACCTTTTGGGACACTGTAAGCCACACATTCATTGAGGTCACAGACTGTGATTAACCGTCTTAACAGCACCGATGCACAACGTCTCTCCTCCACATCCTTCAGCCAACATACCATGAAGAGCTTCTCAGATCCATGGTAGACATTTACCGCCATGAAGGCTATGTTTCGGATGCTCGCTCTTCATTCTGGAATGGCGCCGTCCAAGGAGGCTCAAACAGCGACAACGTCTTTGCGGATGCGTTTGTAAAAGGTGTTCGTGGCAAAGTCGACTGGGAAGGCGCCTATGCTTCCATGGTGAAGAATGCTGAAGTCGTTCCACCAAACAACAATGATCCACGAGATCCTACGGGCTCGACTAAGGAAGGTAGAAGTGCCCTGCCAGATTGGTTGAAATATGGCTACATCACTCCTTCGTTCGGACGGTCTGTTAGCAGAGCTGTTGAGTAGTAAGTTGATCCGCTTACACCGTTCAGGCTGCGTGTTCTAACCTCTCTTTGCAGTTCGGTCAATGACTTTATGTTGGCTACCGTTGCCAACGGGCTTGGGCTTCAGAATGACTTCCAGAAATATTACAGTAGATCGCATAATTGGCGCAATCACTGGAACACTAACATGACTGCTCTTGGATTCTCGGGTTTCCTTGGCCCAAGAAACACCAGCGGTTTCATTTCTCAAAACCCCATCTCCTGCGGTGGCTGCTATTGGGCAGATTACTACTACCAGGCTCTCCCGTGGGAATACTCTTTCAATGCCCACCACGATTTGGACACCATTGTTCAGTACTCTGGCGGAGCAGATACTTTTGTGCAGCGCCTCGAGATGACCTTCCAACCTGGCATCTACTCTGGCAACAGCGCGTTTGGCAGTACAATCTTTAACCCTGGCAACGAACCCAGCTTTGCTACCCCTTATCTGTACAATTTCGTCAACAGACAAGATCTCGCCGTCAAACGAAGTCGCTTCATTGCTAAATCGTACTACAAGCCCACGCCGGGTGGCCTACCCGGAAACAGCGACGCTGGAGCCATGGAGTCGTGGCTATTATGGAATATGATCGGCTTGTACCCCATGACAGGCCAGACTACCTTTCTCATCGGATCCCCCTGGTTCACTGACTTGACTATTTCCTTGGGCGGTGGCAAGACGCTCAAGATTACAACCACTGGCGGGAGCGAAGATGTTTACTATGTCCAGTCGCTCAAGGTCAACGGTAAGGCGTGGAATAAGAGCTGGGTGAGCTGGTACGACATCTTTGCCAATGGAGGAACACTTGATTTTGTGCTAGGTAGCTCGCCTACGAACTGGACGACTGGTCCGACGCCCCCGAGTCCGGGGAGTGCGAGCGCGGCAAATGCGAGGGAAATATTGATTGACATGTCCAAGGCGAGCTAGGTCTTGATATTGTAAATACAGAATAAAGAGGAGGAGGAGAAGGATAAAATGGATACAGTACATAGGCAGCAGTAGTATATTGAACGCTTTAACATATGCCTCTCTGGTCCATATGATTGAGCAAAACATGCATCTGGTAGAAAGGGTAGAGAGAAAATAAAATAAAAAAGAGCAAGCTGAATAGTGATAGTTGAATGAATAGCGGCTGGTATATAATGAGTACATATCCGCAGACATCAAGAAGAAAACAAATCTGGTATTTCACCCCTCCCAAATTCCCGACACCCAAAGAACGCCTCGCTATGCCTGTCTGGCCCAGGGTAGACACATAGATTTGAAACTCTTCTAGCAGTTATTTTTTCTTTTCTTTTCCATTGCAACAAAACAAAACCAAAGGCGCTTATTTATCGCCATCCCAAACGTTGCGGAATTCATCAGAGTCTGGAACTTGATAGCTGGGCGTCTGGTCGTGTACGTCTTCGTGTTCGGTAGAGGCCCACGGCTGGTGCTCTTCTATGGCGGGACTCTGGTTGCCATCGTAGCTCGGTGTTGCTCTAGCACTGCTGCTCTGGTCTTCCTGATGAGGTTTTACATCAGATGGACTCGGTTCTGTGTGCTGCACAGTCTTCTTTGACTTCTTCTTCTTCTTCTTGACAACAACCACTGGAGGCGGTTGCTCTGATTCGGTGTGCTGCTCCTGCTGGCGCAATGAACTGGCTGAGTTGTTACGTGATGGCGTAGGAGCGTGAGACGGAGAAGAGTAGAGTCTGGTTTCTGAGTTGCTTGCCCAGGAGGCATAACGCTCCCTGAGCGGCTCGCTCGCAGTAACGACGGGATACTATTGACGAAGGGTAAGCAGGGGAACATGAACAGGTCAGAAACGGGCTGGCAACTTACATTCCAATCCCCATATTCCAGCTGCCGGGCGTTGTCATACAGATGCTCGTCATCGGCATCAATTTCAGGCTCCTCAAATGTGCCATGTACGTTCTCATTCAACTGATCAGGGCGAGTGGAACTGGACGATCCGTTTCCATTGCCCAGTAACGGCGACGTCGCATTCACTTCTCCCGGTTTGGGAATCCAATATTTCCCTTTACCTCCGCGTTCGTACCGCATCCCTTCTTGTAATCTAGCAAATCTTGACCTTGAGTCTTCATGAGCCATGATCCTGTCTCCAGAGTCGAAGAATCGGTAACCATAATTGTCTCCCCTAAATGTCTCCTTGGAATCTTCAATGAGATCTTTGACTCCGAATGCGTCACGGAAGGCATAATTGAGTGGCATACGAGCCGATTGGATGCGATTGTCGGCAAAATCATGCCAAGAAAAGGCATACCAATGGGCGACGGCGAAAATGGGCATTTCTACGCAGATAAGAGCGTCCTGGATAGCCGCAGCAAGATTGTCGCGGGTGTAGCCTTGAACGTCGTCGGGGATGACGTTGAGCCAGACTAGAATCGACAGGAAGAATCCCTGCCAATAGGAAGCAAAGATGATAAGCTTGATACACAAGAACTTGGGGACCGGCCGAAACGGTACCAGGTCTCGGTGCATGCAAACCCAAAACAGTCCCAGAGAGTACAGGCTGACTGTGACACTGATGTTGTAGATGATACCGCTCCAAAAATAGCCAGATTTAGCTCCAATGTATCCCTCCTGATAGGTACCTGTAGCCTTCATGATGATGGCTGCGATAGCCAGGATGGGCTTGAGCCACGCATACTGAAGGATGCCCCGCTTGATGGCTAAGAAGGTATACGGGTCTGAGATATCCACCTTGGGCAGGAAGTGGTTCATGGGCCACAGATGATGGACTGGGGCCCGACCGTGGGTGATGATGATGACCGCTCGCTCTCCGCCCATGTAGTTGATAAGAAGCTGAAAAAAGGTGTAGATGGTAAAGGCCTCGTAGATGTCTCGGATCGGGTCCACGAAGGCGGCGGCCTTCAAGGAAACCATGCTTGTCCACGACGCGATCGAGTAGATGGGCACCATGAGGAGAATGCGGACGACATAGCGCTGCAGCAGTGGCTTGCGATAGTTCTTTGCTTGAAGCCATATTGAGCTGTCGAGGCTGGTCAGCAAGCTGCGCGGCCAGGAGAAGAGCACGGATAGCTTACATCACTGATAGGAGCGTTGCTACTATAGACGCGACACCTGCTACTATGGTGGTGGCGGTGGTGAACTTCTGGCCGGTGCCATGATCAGGCATGATGGACGCGACCCTCTGAAGATCGGGGGAGAGAGTCTTGGATAAAGCACTGGGAGGAGGAGCTGGAGATTTAGCTCATGGCTCTGTGGAATCAGGCAAAGCAAAGTTTGCTGTCGAGGCACAGGGCACAGCACTCGGAGCGATCAAGATAAGACAAGCTCCGTGGCTATGGAGGAGAGGAAGAAAAGACGAAGTGTGACGAAGCTCACAAGATCAGATCGACTGGTCATTGCCCTCGTTGGCTCCCAAACAAGGGCCTCGCGGCCGGAGCTTGGACCCGGAGGATGTACCCGCCCACCAGCGCCTGGCGCGGAAATACATCCAGATGATGTACAGAGCATGTGCTGCTTGCTTAGCTCGTGCATAAAGCTCCACTGGCCGCTAGTGGATGGTCACTGCTGAAAAGGGCAATTTAGCGGGTAGCTCCAGTGCTCCGTAGGGGGTAACCGCAGTGGATGCCAATCCCAATTCCGCCGGGCCATGGAACCTGGACCTTGAAATCCATCCATCTGATCTTCCATCACCAACAGCCTCGCCGCGCCTTGTCCAAGCGCACCGCCTCTATACCGCAGCTTCTGAGCCATGCAAAAGAGCATCGTATTAGAATTGAGCATCAACCGACGCCTTTCGCGATAATCCCCGACATTCGGAGAGCGGCGGCTACGGACAATGCTATTGGATCTCTGGCGGGCGTGGGGAAGCTCTGCGAAGGTGTCGTCGAGATGGAACGTCTGGTGATCCCGGATATCGGACCTGGCCAGCCGCGGCCGGGCTTCAATTAGTGAGTTATACTGGCCAGGAGTCACCCGTTGTGAAACTAATCAGTGTCTCCATCTAGTGAGTTCCTCATCTTCATCATTCTGTCCGCGATCCTCGCCATATTCTTCCTGCTCTATTTCAACCGAGTGTTTGGCTCCATCGTGTCCTATGGCATCAGGACTTGGACATGGCATCGATACCGCATATATCTTGACATCCAGGCGCTTCAGGTCTCTCTTCTAGCCGGACGAATATTCTTCATGGGCTTGCGATATCATGGCTCCAACGAAACATTTTTGGTACAGCATGGAGACATCACATGGCGATACTGGTTGCGCCGCGCAAGAGAGGCCGACATATTCGTGTCGAAGGAAGAGGACAATGTGGCATTGGCAAGAGAAAGGAATTCCAAATTACCATGTCGCATAAACGTAAACCTTGTCGGCCTGGAGTGGTTTGTCTACAACCGCAGCCCGGCATACGACTCGGTTCTCGCCGGTATCATCGACCCAAATTCATCCGGCGGAAGCTCAAGTACTGGGGCGTTTGACGAGAAGGGTGACGCAGGCCTACGATCACGAAACACGACCCATGAAGATTCGTCCGAACGAGCTCCCATTTCCCGGGAGAAGAGCAACAAACCGCTGAATGGAAACGCAAGTCGACCTAGCACTGCATCGAATATCAGCAGTAGCGACGAAAACGAAGATGACCAGAAAGAAGAACTGCCTTTCATCCTCAAACTATTTCCTATTCAAATAGAATGCGAGAAAGCCGCAGCAGTGTTCGGCAACGACAACACAAAGGCAATCCTCATCGTGAAAGCCGATTCTCTCTCTGGAGACGTTGATGCCACAGAGACCAAAACTGTGGACCAGTATCGGCAAGCATTCAAGTTCGAATTGGAGCATCCCGTGGTGGAAATGCTGGACAACCTGGACTATAAGGAAGACCAGGCAACACGTGCTAAACGGGAACGGGAGAGCGTGCCTCAAGAACCACAGCATGTCCCAAGGAAGTCGTACTTCCGCCAGCAAAGACGCAAGGCGCTTAGTTCTCTACGAAACTTGGTGCCGTACTGGCGGAGGTCTGTCGAGTCATTCTCAAGCGACGCCCGAGCTGGCGGGGGAGTTGTGCCAGCCCACGTCCCCGGAGTTGTCCAATGGCAAGGTCTATCACGGTATCTTGACGATCAGGATATAGATGATAAAACTCGCTGGGCCCCCGTTGAGTATGCTGCTGTTTCGACCATTCTTGATAGCCCTTTATGCCAGTTGACTGTATTCTGGGATGCCGTCGGAAAGGTCACAGAAGAAGCTCATCGCCAGAGGCAACTGAACCCGTCCTTGAACATCAACGGATCTGAGCCACCGGCATGGGGAGTGCAGTTGTCGGTGAAAGGGGGGACAATGAATTACGGGCCATGGGCCGATAGGCAAAGGGCTGATCTCCAGCGTGTTTTTGTGCCCTCCTTGTCTAAAGATGGCAGTGCTACCGGGCCGCTACCAGTTGGCGCATGGAGAGTACCTACCCAGTTCGACCTGCTGGTTGAATTGGAAGATACAGTCACGCTGCGCATCCCTATAAGGGAAGAGTCCAAGAACTGGCGTTGGCGTGGTAAAGAGCATATGGCCAAGCCAGATACGGCTCGCAATACGCGCAAGCATCGGACCAGGGGCAAGAAAAACTCCAAAAGCGAAGCAACCCAGCCTCGCCCTGCCGGATGGCTCGAGTTTAAACTTCCTCAAAACTCTACCATCAGGTATTACATGGACATGGTTGCGAATTCGGCTGGGTATAAAAACAAGTGCAGCATTCACTTGCCGACTTCTGAGCTGTGGAGCAGTGTCAATCACGATTTGCTCTGGCGATCTGGCGCTCTGAAAGTCTCATGCGATCTGTCAACACCTCTTTCATGGAATACGCTACGTAATTGGCATTTCAACCTGACCTTTGATGGCATGGATATGTATCTCTTGCGAGACCACATCTTTCTGATTGTCGACTTGGTTGACGACTGGGCGGCAGGCCCCCCTGCTGAATATCTTGTCTTCACACCTTTTCTGTATCACCTTTACCTCAGCTTGCAAAATGTCAAAATATTTCTCAACGTCAACGATGAGAATATCATCGACAAAGCGACTGCAATGGATGACAACTCGTTTCTTATTCTGTCCAGTCCGGAACTGAAGGCTGAAACTTGTATACCCCTTGATAAGTTTCGACCAAGCACAAACAGTATTCCTTTTGACGTCCGAGCGGACACTCTTGACTTGGTACTTCATACCTCTCAGTCTAGTACCCAAGCGACTTTTGTGAAATCCAAGGATCTAGGACATATTGAGGGCTTGGGGGTTAATGGAAGTTATCAGTACAACGCCACGACTTCTCCAGCCAACACGGACACTTTGGTCTTAAACGTTCACGCACAATCACCATGCGTTTCCCTCTACGGATTCCTAGTCCGGTACATCATGGTACTCAAGGATAATTATTTCGGAGAGCACGTCCATTTCAAAACTCAAGATGAATACCAGGAGCAACTGCAGGCCAAGATACAGAATCCGGATGCTGAGATGGTGGCTATCCGCCCCCCTCCTAAAAAGTCGAATGATATGGATGTTATTTTGGCCATTAGAGTGGATGACCCTCGCCTCCTGGTTCCTACTAATATCTATTCTTCCAAGCGCTATTTGCAGGGCGAACTGGCATCATTGTCTCTGGACTTGCGATTTACAAACTACTATATGGATATGGAACTTGATATAAGCCCCTTGAGTCTGTCCCTGGGCAGCTCCGACAGTGATTTGGATTCTCCCAGTATGTCATCCTCCAGCACGCAGCTGTTTATTGATGGCATTCGGGTATATGGCCACCGCACCTTTGGCCTACCTCCATCAGAGCCAACGTACCTTTGTAACTGGGATGTTTCTGTTGGCACTGTTGCCGGCGAATGCACACCCGATTTCGTGGCGGCTTTAACCAAAGCAGGACCAGCATTTGGATTTACATTTGACGACGTGGAAAACGCCCTTGTCCCGTATTCCTCTCTAATCTTCTACGACGTAACGTTTGTCCGTGTTGCCGTCCAGTCAATTCGCCTTTGGATACACGTGGAAGAGAGCGTTTTCTGCTTCTCTACCGACACTATCGACGTGAACAGCAATGACTGGGCCCGGTCACATTATTCCAAGCGGGCAAATGTGCTCATACCAAATATTCAGTTCTCATGCATAAATGCAGAGTCAGCGGCGAGGCACAAAGCGCGTCCGCAGCACCCGGTTGAAACCCAAGCATATCTGAGGACAGATATTCGACTTGCCACTGTTGGGAGGAAATTCCACTTCACGGAGGAGCGCAAAATCCAACAAGATTTAATCTACCGTGAGGATCAGCGAACAGACCGAACGCCGTTCTTAATCCTTCCTGGTACAGGAAGCGATTTTATCCCCGAGCAGGTCGACCCTCCTGCGCAGTGCATGCCACCACCTCCCCCTCCACTCGGTGAAGCGGAGTACGATAAAATGTCGGCTCCCAGTACAATGAGCTCCCGCTCGCGGAGGGTGACTCGTCAAAAATCGTTTGTCTCCTTCGCCAGTACTTCGAGTAGTAGCAGCTTTCGTCTCAACAGTCCACGCACCATGCGTAGACCATCAAGATTCGGAGACAGTTTGTCGATACGATCTGCAGCTATGAGAGGTTCTCGCTCTGAATTTGATAAAGGCGAGCAGTCTGTTTCTCCCGGTAGACGGTCTTCCTTCTACAGTACCGTTGGCGATTTTTCAGCACATGAAAACCCTGAGCAATCGGCTATTGCTTTTTCAAGTCAGTATTTTCCGCCAAACTTCCTCTTAGAGGGCGTTAGACCGGATTCTCGAGAAGCGACTTTTCCACCTATTGAACGCGAAGATATGGACTTTTTTAATCGGCTGAAAACGGACCTGAACGATATTGATCCCGATGATCTCAGTGAAGACCACGCACAGGCAAGCACCATTATCGAATTCCCCTCTGGGATAAGTGCCTTTGTTACGCCTGAAGCTGTACGTCATGCAACTATTCTGCTGGCCGCGCTGCAGCCAACTGAGCCCGAAGATGTACTGGATTCTCTCCAATCCAGCACCATAACGGATATCTTTAAGTCTAAAAAGGAGGCAAATATTAGCGGGGAAATGACTGATATCATGGTCAAGGTGCCTAGAATCAATGTTCGGTTTCTGAACTCATCAACACTAGACTCGCCAGATCCATCCGAGGAAGAGCTAGATCAGTATGACTTGACGATATCCAAAGTCTCTCTTGTGACTCGAACTACAAAAGAGCGAGGTGTCGTCAATTCAAGGACATCGCTTGATCTGCGTCTAGGTTCCGTCGAGATGTCTGCCTCGGAGCGCCTTTCGTCCGTCCACAAACCACAAGCGGCCGTGGTGCTGCAAATAGACGGCGTTAGAGTCTCTTTGGGAGCTAAAGAAATTACGTATTTTGATGCCGATATTGGTTCAATCGCTGGAAGAACTGCATCTGGCAAGATCGAATACCTTGCTTCTTTGATTCATCGCACGGGAAGTGTCGCTTCAGATTTAGAGCGGCTGCTAACAGAAGTCAATGAGCATCATTCAACCTGCGTCAAATACTTCGTTCTGCGTCTCCTACAGGTGGGAGAGGCAACAAACGACCCTGCTTTCCTCATCAGGCCTTCGGCGGTTCTGAGATCTGCACCTCAGCACTTGAGAACGGTTGATTCCTGGAAGATGATAACACGACTTCGTCAAATTTGGGATACTAAGAACGAAATAGAAAAATCCCGCCTGATACAAGAATGCTGGGGCCAATCGCCGGCTCTCCCACCCGATGCAGCTCAACGTGTAGTGAACTCTTTTGAGAAGTGGAGAAACTGGGACTTGGGAAATGTTTCAAGTACTCTCCTATTAAAGAAAATCTTTGGCGATACTCAGCCAAATGATGGAAAAGAGGGAGAACTATACCCTCTCCTTGGTGCCTGCAAGCTTGGCAAAATCTGTCTGGTGCTTGATCCAGGACCAAAGGAAAACAAAATTGGGTTTGTAGACCTCAGTGCAAGAGTCGAGAGAAAACTGGGCGATCCTACTACTGCCGTTTTAGGGACTATTCCTGTAACGGTGTTGAATATATGCTGCGGTAATGCCTCGCTCAACTTGAACTGGGAACTGTGTGTTCTGGCAGACGATATCTTGCGATTATACAACAGAAGCCAGAGTCAACGTCCACCACCGCCATCTCCTGTTCAGAAAATAGTTTCGGGGCCCGCAAAACCGCCAAAGAAATCATCTGCCTTTCATATTGCTCTGGAACTAATCAAAGGATCCATTGAGCTTGAAACAGTCAACCTGAGTGCAAAGACTTTGGGTGATGGACTGAAGGCATCTTTACTGACATTTGATACGACTGATGGCGCAACCCTTACAAGTCTGATGATCAACTGCGATGCCGTCACTTCTTCGCTGAAGAGTCACTCACATCCGCTCGGCAGGTCCCAATTCTTAAAGCCCAGTCTATGTGTCTCCCATGAACTGCGATCGGCCGATGAGGCGGCGGCGCACAAGGTCAAGGCGACGGCTAGTAGCCAGAGCTTGAATCTTGCCGTAAAGCAGGATCCTATCGGTCTTATGGAAGTTCTCGATCTTCTCTTCAGAGATGAAATTGCCCAACTTTACCGCTTAAAGACACAGCTTCCAGACTCACCGGTACCGCAATCCCCTGTGGAGAAGGCCAACCGCCCGCCAAGCTTCAGGATTAATATTGCCACGTTCCTAGATGCTTACGAGATTAGACTACCCCTGGTCCCGACTTTAACGTATCAAATTTCTGGTGTCGTAGCGCGGGCAGCGTGTGCGGCCAACTCGTCCAAAGAAATCATCTTTGACTTTGACGTCAAGGAGAACTCCCATGAGATGCAGATTAATGTCAAAAATGACTCTCGTACTATATCTCTGTTACATATACCGCCTACCAATGGACGAGTTACATTGAGCCGAGGACAAAAAGCGGAAAGCATACTAAATGTACTCTGCTCTCTGGAAGTAATGCGCCTCGATGCATCGGCAATATATAACCTTCTCACAGCGCTGAACCGACCCCAAATTTCTACGGCCATTGAGGAGGTGCAACAGCAAGCCAAGTCAATACAGGAACACGTACAAGACATCTTTGGAACTAGCGAGACGACAGAGGTCGAAAAGCCAAGCTCGAACCTCGTGTACGCCGTCCACCTTGCTTTTGCTGGACTACAAATCGCTGCCAAGACGTCACTGAAGTCTGACACCGAGGCGATTGCCCACGTACTCTTTTCTATGGATAAAGCATACTTACGGGCGTCTAATCGACATGAGGTCCACAGTCCTATTCTCAAATATCCCGAGGTCCATTTGAATCTCAGACATATTGGATTTGACATTGAAAGGGGAACTGAAGGCAACATGAGGTCATGCGGAAACTTTGGTGCTAGTTTCACAGTATCAGCCAGCTCTAGCCCTGGAGATGATGGCAAGGATGAGTGGTCGTTCAACTTTAGAAGCGATGACTTTGACGTAAACATGTCACCGGAGACGACTTCTACGGCTGTTGATGTGCTGGGTTACCTCGGAACAAAGATCAAGGACCTGGATACATCGCGAGAATTGGACTACCTAAGGAAACTTAGACAATCGAAGCCTCGCATCTCCATCAATGATGATGAGGTACTGCCGGAGTATACCGATATCCTCGATTCCATCCTGGGATCGGTTGTATATCGTTTCGAACTGCGCAACATCCGTGCTTCCTGGAACGTTGCGGACGAAAGTGGCCATCAGGAAACTGATGAAGAGGACTTGGTGCTGTCAATCAGGCTTATTGAATTCGGTACGAGGACCAAGAGGTCCGCGCGACTGGCTATAGAAGACTTTCAGCTGCAGACCGTACCGCCTGGCCAAGATCGGAACATTAGATCTGTGCACTCTGCGCTTCTCCCGCAAATCATTTTCAACATTGCCTACTTTTCCACCCCAGACGCTCGTCGTCTAGCATTTCAAGCCGTGGGCGCATCGTTGGATTTGAGGTTGACATCGGCGTTTATTGTCCCTGCTGCAAACTTGGTTGAATCAATATCGTTATCAGCAAAGAATGTGCGGCGGGCGTCAGTGCAGTGGAATACAGAGGCGGCGCAGAACAATAACAATACCGCCACTAGTAAGAAGCCTGCTACTGCACCAAAGACAGAGAATTCACGGAGCGTCTTTGGTAACAAACGACTTGAGAGCTTGCTTGTCGACGCTGATTTTGCAGGCGCTGTTGTCTATGTATCAAGTGCAAAGGGCTCTGCTCGACCGCTACGAAACGACCGCCCATCACTGGCAGGGAAATATGGCCAATTTACTACAGACGACACAGGAAGTGGTGCAGTCTTGCGCAGTCCTGGGCTTGCATGGAAAGCAGAATATCGAGACAACGGCAAAGATGACCCTGCATTATCCGGTGAAGTGAAGATTGATGCTTCGAGCAATATTCTTTACCCCTCGGTTGTTCCGCTGATCATGGACATCGTGGCGAGCGTGAAAGAAGTCGTGAGGAAAGATAATGACAACGAACCAGTCCCGAAGCCCGAGCCGCCAAAATTGAAGCCTGAGAAGACTGGTGATGAGGATAACATCCTCACCGCAGATCCTAGTGCAGTATTGGGTCGTGTCAAGCTGAATCTGGGCCTACGCATTTGCAGACAGGAGTTTTCACTGAGCTGCCAGCCAATAGCCCGTGTTGCCGCCACGACAAGCTTTGAAAGTGTCTACTTTACGCTCAACACGGTCTCTTCACAAGAGCACGGTAATTTCTTTGCTATATCCGGTGTTCTTTATAAGCCACAAGCTTCAGTGCAGCACGTATACTCAAGAGAATCGACTGCAAGTTTCGAAGTCGACACAGTCACCCTTTCATTCATGAATAGCAAGCACGTCAGCGGCACAAGTGGTGTTTCGGCCATCCTGAGTGTGAGCCCCATGAAGGTCTCCATCAACGCCAAACAAGTGCAAGACTTTTTACTGTTCCGTGAAATCTGGTATCCAAAGGACCTGAGAAGCGCAGACTCCACAGCACCGGTCCCAAAGCTACTTACGGAGACATCACAGGGACACTTGGTTCAGAGATACCAGCAGGTGGCTGCTACTGCAGCCTTCCCCTGGACGGCGACTATATCCATCGCGGCCCTTGATGTCAGCGTTGATATGGGGCAGGCGATTGGTAAATCCGTCTTTGAGATCAATAACTTCTGGGTATCGTCCAAGAAGACGTCAGACTGGGAGCAAAACCTCTGCCTGGGCTTCGACAAGATTGGTATTGATTGTACCGGTCGTCTGAGTGGCTTCATTGCCTTGCGGCACTTCCGACTGCGGACCTCGATTCATTGGCCGAAGCGAGAAGAAGCGCTCAATGAAACACCTCTTGTACAAGCCTCCATCGCATTCAACGAGCTACGTGTCAAGGCCGCATTTGATTACCAGGCCTTTTTAATTGCAGATATTACCTCGTTGGAGTTTATGATGTACAATGTGAGAGAGAGCAGTGATGGGCGAGGAGACCGCCTTGTGGCGATCTTTGATGGCGATGCCGTGCAAGTGTTTGGCACAGCAACGTCAGCCGCTCAAGCCGTCGCGCTTTATCAGGCTGTACAGAAGCTTATGCAGGAGAGGAGAGAGAACTTTGAGTTGTCGCTCAAGGAAATTGAAAAGTTTATGAGACGAAAATCTTCGGCGGTACGTGCATCGGTCTCGGCTCCGACGAGGGTTCCCAAGCTACCAGAGGACGATACCATGGCCAAGTCACCCATCTCTCTCGACACGGATGTTGTCGTCACACTAAAGGCACTTAATCTGGGCGTGTTCCCCAAAACGTTTTACGATCACCAGGTGTTCAAGATGGAGGCGCTCAACGCGTACGCGCGATTTGCCGCCAGCATTGAGCAACGACGAGTACACAGCATCCTGAGGATGACACTGGGACAGCTTCGAATTGGATTGGCTGGAGTTAGGAACATTGAGGCTCCCAAGACACTGAGCGAAATGTCCGTGGAGGATGTGGTGCAGCGGTCTACGGGATCGCGGGGCGGTACAATCCTCAAGGTACCAAGAGTTGAAGCGGCGATGCAGACATGGCAAACGCCGAACAGCAACCACATCGACTACCTGTTCAAGAGCGCCTTTGAAGGCAAAGTCGAAGTTGGCTGGAACTATTCCCGCATCAGCTACATCCGAGGCATGTGGGCGAAGCACAACAAGTCGCTGGAAGAGACATGGGGTCGGCAGCTGCCCCTGACGGCAGTCAAGATCACGGGTGTGCCGGAAGCCGAAGAAGGGCAGCGCGAAGGTGGCGAGCAGCAAAAAATTACGGCCGAGGTGAATGTGCCACAGTCCAAGTATGAGTATCTCGCGCTGGAGCCTCCCATCATCGAAACGCCTCAGCTGAGAGACATGGGAGAGGCTACGCCACCGCTGGAATGGATTGGGCTGCACAGAGATAGGCTGCCGAACTTGACTCATCAGATTGTCATTGTGTCGCTGTTGGAGTTGGCGGGAGAGGTGGAAGATGCATATTCGCGGATTTTGGGTTCGTCCTAGAGGCGTCGGCGTGAGTCATCTGGCGGAATAGGTTGAAAGCGAAGGAGTATGGCGTTTGTCTCATTTCTGTCTGGGTTTATGCCATTGTTGTTGAATGAGTGAGTGTTCGGCGAGTGGTTGATTGGTGATGTAAAAGAATAAGGCGAAAAAAGGAAGCTTTGCGTAATATACAGTAGCTATAGTGATAGTACCTAGGTAATTAATATGAGGCTGATGTTAGTTACTTGTACGTATGACTGGATGGAGCTCAGTGGGAAGCTTCAAAGTTCCCAAATGGAGCTTTCTGGGTACGAGATAGAGTGTACCATTCCAGATTGGGCGGTGTGAGCAAAGCGGCCAATCAGAGAGTCACGGCTGACAGCATGAGCATGCAGCGCCCCACTTTGCCCCTCCTTTTGAGCCCCTCCATTTGCTGCGGATCAATTGTTGCAGGTTGTGTGAGGATTTTTTCTTTGTTTGCTATCCAGTGATAGAGGGGACGATGACAAACGCTGGGTGGCGAGTTGGAGATGCAGCTGGTAGATACGAGGTCGAGAGGTGCAATATCTACCTAGGTACCTGGTAGAGATACGAAGACTTAGGATGCTGGATGGCAGAAGTAGAAGTACCTACTAGTAGCCCTTCAATGGAGAGAACAACTGAAGAGAGTACCGGTGCTGATTAATAGCGTCCAGTCTGAATACTCGTACGTACATACTACCTAGTAGGTAGATCAACCTACACTGTAGTGCTCTGCTACCACCTGCTGAGAAAATGGGTAATTGTCACGGCAACAGCGTCAATTGACAGCAGCGGCAGTGCACAATGCGTTGATAAGCCCGTTGGGCCTCGTCTCAGCTTCCGCTTCCAGCCCAGGCCATCGAACCAGACGGGCTTTAGGCCGTATCACCGTGAGGGCTTCTGCCCTCCACTCTGAGCCTTGGAATTTTCAATTTTCTTTTCCAATTTTGCATCCAGGATCCAGTTTCTGATTGACAAGCAGCTCAGACTAGCCTAGCGGCGCCACTCGCAGCTGTGGCCCTAGCCCTGATGGAGCAGTTCTGGCCTGAGCAATGACGCCCACCTTGATTCTCATCGATGCCCGCTTGTTGCTTGTGCCCACTCAGACACTCCAATCGTGCCATGGCATGTTACCACCTCGTGCCTTCGTCTCCCCACCAGAGGCAAAGAGAAAAAAATTCATCCGTAGTGACCTTGTACTGGGGACCAGTTTTATTTTATTTAATTCTTTTTTATTTTATTTCATTTTTTTCTCTTGCTGCGCACTTGATTGATCCTCTTTTTTGTTTTTTCCCTCTTTTTTCTCGCCGGGTGGATTCGCAGCTGTCCAGTAAAACGCCCGCTAAGCCCAAGCTGCCCGTGCTAGTCATGCCTCACCTAAACCTTACGAGTCGCAAGCGCCCATTTTCTGCTTCTGCTTGCTCGCACCAAATATTTTCCTCTCTCCCCCTTCTTAAATCCCAACCCACCCTCTTCCTCTTTTTCCCCATCAAACCCGACACTTCTTGCAGAGCAGCAGTGATCGATTCGCTGTTCCTCTCCATCACTCAGGTGTCTTCCTCTTGCTATTCGCTCCCTCTAGGCACAAGCTTGTGCTTACGCAGCAGTAGCAGCATTTAGTTCGCTTGAGCATAAAGCGCGGGGTCAAATTCTTCAACCCCGCTTTGCTCTTTTCTTCCTTTCTTCCCTCCTACACACCCAAAAAAACCACATTCAAGTTTTTTTTTAGCAGGCTCCGAGCCTCAATACCGCCAAGATGGTGAAGTAAGTTGATTCTGCTGCGTCTGTCCTATTTAGCTCTGAGCTTCATCATCGTCCCCTTCCCTCTTGCTTCTCGGCAATGGCCTTTGGCTGGCCGTGGTGAAGCATCCCCCTCCTGTCCTGTCTGGAGGGGCTCACATCACTGCCGCTGCCGGCGAATTTTTTTTTTCCAAAATTTTTTTCTGCCCGTTCAACACACACACAGACACATACTGCTACTCTCTCGCCGCTATGAGAGCTTCCCCTTGCTTGCTCGGAGTTAAGCACTTGCTTGATCCATGTTGCTGACCGTCGTCTTCACCATGATAGCTTCACAGTCGACGAGATCCGGGCGTTGATGGACAAGCCCACCAATGTCCGAAACATGTCCGTCATTGCCCACGTCGATCACGGCAAGTCTACCCTGACCGACTCCCTGTTGGCCAAGGCTGGTATCATTTCCACCGCAAAGGCTGGTGAAGCTCGAGCAACAGATACTCGTGCCGACGAGCAGGAGCGTGGTATTACCATCAAGTCCACTGCCATCTCCCTGTACGGTCAGCTCGAGGATGAGGAGGACATCAAGGACATTGTTGGCCAGAAGACCGACGGCCGTGATTTCTTGATCAACCTGATCGACTCCCCAGGCCACGTTGACTTCTCATCCGAAGTCACTGCTGCTCTCCGTGTCACTGACGGTGCCCTTGTCGTCGTCGACACCGTCGAGGGTGTCTGCGTCCAGACCGAGACTGTGCTCCGACAGGCTCTTGGTGAGCGCATCAAGCCCGTTGTCATCATCAACAAGGTCGACCGTGCTCTTCTCGAGCTTCAGATCTCCAAGGAGGACCTGTACCAGTCCTTCTCTCGTACTATCGAGTCCGTCAACGTCATCATCTCCACCTACCTCGACAAGACCCTCGGTGACCTCCAGGTCTACCCCTACAAGGGAACCATTGCCTTCGGTTCCGGTCTGCACGGCTGGGCTTTCACCGTCCGCCAGTTCGCCGTCCGTTATGCCAAGAAGTTTGGTGTTGACAAGAACAAGATGATGGAGCGTCTCTGGGGTGACAACTACTTCAACCCCCACACCAAGAAGTGGACCAAGTCCGGCACCTATGAGGGTAAGCAGCTCGAGCGTGCCTTCAACCAGTTCATCCTCGACCCCATCTTCAAGATCTTCGCTGCCGTTATGAACTTCAAGAAGGACGAGATCGCCACCCTTCTCGAGAAGCTCCAGCTCAACCTGAGCCCCGAGGACAAGCAGAAGGAGGGCAAGCAGCTGCTCAAGGCCGTCATGCGCACTTTCCTGCCCGCTGCTGACTCCCTGCTGGAGATGATGATCCTCCACCTCCCCTCTCCCGTCACTGCCCAGCGCTACCGTGTCGAGACCCTCTACGAGGGTCCCATGGACGACGAGGCTGCCATTGGTATCCGTGACTGCGACCCCAAGGGTCCCCTCATGCTGTACGTCTCCAAGATGGTTCCCACCTCTGACAAGGGCCGATTCTACGCCTTCGGTCGTGTCTTCTCCGGTGTTGTCCGCTCCGGTCTCAAGGTCCGCATTCAGGGCCCCAACTACCTGCCTGGCAAGAAGGATGATCTCTTCATCAAGGCCATCCAGCGTACCGTTCTCATGATGGGCGGCAAGGTCGAGCCCATTGACGACATGCCTGCCGGTAACATTGTCGGTCTGGTCGGTATCGATCAGTTCCTGCTCAAGTCTGGTACCCTGACCACCAGCGAGACTGCCCACAATCTCAAGGTCATGAAGTTCTCCGTCTCCCCCGTCGTCCGACGCTCCGTCCAGGTCAAGAACGCCCAGGATCTGCCCAAGCTGGTTGAAGGTCTCAAGCGTCTGTCCAAGTCCGACCCTTGCGTCCTTATCTCCACCTCCGAGTCCGGTGAGCACGTCGTTGCCGGTGCCGGTGAGCTGCATCTCGAGATTTGCTTGAACGATCTCGAGAACGACCACGCTGGTGTTCCCCTGATCATCTCCGACCCCGTCGTCCAGTACCGTGAGACCGTCCAGGGCAAGTCCAGCATCACTGCTCTGTCCAAGTCCCCCAACAAGCACAACCGTCTCTACATGGTTGCTGAGCCCATGGACGAGGAGCTTGCCAACGCCATCGAGGCTGGCAAGGTCGCCCCCCGTGACGATTTCAAGGCTCGTGCCCGTGTCCTGGCTGACGACTTCGGCTGGGATGTCACCGACGCCCGAAAGATCTGGACCTTTGGTCCCGATGGCACTGGTGCCAACTTGCTGGTTGACCAGACCAAGGCCGTCCAGTACCTCAACGAAATCAAGGATTCTGTCGTCTCCGGTTTCCAGTGGGCTTCCCGTGAGGGTCCCATTGCTGAGGAGCCTATGCGTGCTATCCGCTTCAACATCCTTGATGTTACCCTGCACGCTGATGCTATCCACCGTGGTGGTGGTCAGATCATCCCCACTGCTCGTCGTGTCCTGTACGCCTCTGCTCTGCTGGCTGAGCCTGCTCTGCAGGAGCCTATCTTCTTGGTCGAGATTCAGGTCCCTGAGACTGCCATGGGTGGTGTCTATGGTGTCCTGACCCGCCGTCGTGGTCACGTCTTCAACGAGGAGCAGCGTCCCGGAACTCCTCTCTTCAACATCAAGGCTTACCTGCCCGTCCTGGAGTCCTTCGGCTTCAACGCTGATCTGCGTCAAGCCACCTCCGGCCAGGCCTTCCCCCAGTCCGTCTTCTCCCACTACCAGGTCCTGCCCGGTGGCTCTCCTCTCGACCCCACCTCCAAGGTTGGTACCATTGTTACCGATATGCGTAAGCGCAAGGGTATCAAGGTTGAGGTTCCTGGCGTTGAGAACGTAAGTCATGATCCAATCTCATCTCTCCCACAATACAATGCTAACATATCTTTTAGTACTATGACAAGCTGTAAACGGCTCCCTTATTTGCCGATAGAATTACGATTCGTGTCGAAATGGGCACAATACGTCAGCCAACTAGTAGCAAAAATTAAGGGCCACTACTCGTATCCAAGAGGGCTCGCCGCCCTGCTGATCTGAAAGGTAGATGGACGGTTGCGGTTGTGTGACGAAAGAAGAAAAAAAAAATACCACCCCGTCGAAAAAAAAGGGAATACTCGTTGAGGCCATAATTAAGGGACGCCTCGCATGGCGGCTTTCATGCATGTAGTTATGCCGATGGAGTCGGATGAATGAAATTTATGAGAACTTTCAAAAAATAATTGCACGTATCCATGATGTGATTGATGCGTAGACTTGACAGGTACTTGTGAATTCTCTTTGTGACGAACTTGTCTCTCTTTTTCTCTCTTTATTCTTTTTGTGAAGAGACAACGCGTCTATTGCCATAGGTTAGCAATTCCCCCCCAGAAGAGCTTCATGAGCTACAACAGCATTGTGATGCAGATAGAGTAGTAACTGACTCTGAACAGGATCGTCTAGCAACCAAATAGAAATACAGTTTGACTTCGTTGAACCATCTATCCAAGCCGCAATAATCTTAATTAACCAACAGTATTGAAGAGCTTCTAAACCTTATCAGAAGCTCAATTATGTACCTTACCCACGATACCTTTTTTTTTTTTTTGATTGAGCTGAACTGCCGGGCTAAATGCTAAGTCTCCACTTTAAAAGCCACTGAGCAGCACCTTCCCTCGGCCATCGTCAGGCGCAGCCTTGCCTTGCAACTGTGCCAAATCAGACTTCATCCTTCCAACCTCTTTTTTCCTTCGCCATCAGACGTGAGAAGAAACGGAAAAGAAGAGCCCTTGGCTCAATTGTGCTTTTATTTTTCTTGCGCACAACGCCGTGTTTATTCCAATTACGATTTTATGATATCCTCCATGATTCATTGATCATTACTTTTCTGCTTCTTCTCCTTGGTTTCCCTTTTCCCTTCCCAGACCCGAACGATGCTGTTCCCGGAGGAAGATGCGCCGCTATTGAAGACGTGGATTGTCAAGCGCATCGAAAATACGTTTGTCTGCCCGCAACCGGGGATGCGCGACGCTCCCTCTTGATAGCTAGCTGTCTTGCTGTTCCAATGCTGACCTCTCCTTTCCTTGTTGCATAGATCCGATGCAGATTCTGATGTGCTTGCCGACTATGTCATTGCTTTGCTGAAACACGATGGCGATGCACAGTCGGTGCGGCAGCTTTGCGAAGCTGAGATTCCCGACTTTTTGACCGAAGGTTCGTTGGAGACGCGCTGGCGGTGGAGATCTAGTTGCAAATTGGGGGACATGGCATGCTGACTCGTTTATCCTCTTTGGCTTTCAGATTCAAAGGCTTTCCTCGACGATGTTTTCCAAGCGATCGCGTACAAGTCATATCGACCTGGTGCTCCTCCGCCTCCAAAACCTGCCACCGGTGCCATTGGCGCTGGAGCTCCCCCTCTTCCTGCGTTTTCGGGCGTACAGAGCAGTGCGCCGCATCAGGGTGGCTCAAGGAAACGAGGGTTTGCAGATGACATGGAACACGAGGGACCGGCACCGTATGGCAGGGGACACAAACAGGCCCGGCGAGGCTCGAACCACGGGAGGATGGACGATCCGACAATGGGCGGTTACGTATCTGTGGATTCCATGCCGGGCATGAAGCACTTTGATCCCAAGAGTGCCCTCGAAACAATCATGCAGATGCAGGCTATGGGACTTCCTTACCCTGGTATGGCCGAATTCATGGCTCAGATGCCTCCTGTTGGCGGTGGAAGAAACTCGCAGCGGCGGAGAGGGCGTTGTCGAGACTTTGATACCAAGGGATACTGTTCTCGTGGGAACCAGTGCATGTATGATCATGGGAACACTTCCGTCTATGTTCCCCCCATGTTTTCTGGAATCGAAGGTACGTATCGCGAGATTATACTAACTGAGAATCGAAACATATCAGATACACAGACTAACACGAACTTTCCTTTCCAGAGTACGATCCTAGCAATGCTGTACTTGGCATGTCAGGCCATGCCGCAAACCCTTACTCGTTCCCTATGGATATGATGGGCCGTGGTCGAGGTCGTGGCAGTCGTGGTGGCCGCGGAGGCCGCGGAGGGAAGAAAGGGGGTGCGCGAGCCCCTTTTTCAGCAGAAGGTCCTATCAACGATCGCACTCAGAGCACCATCGTTGTAGAGAACATTCCCGAGGATCATTTCGACGAAAACGAGGTCCGAACGTTCTTTTCACAATTTGGCGAAGTGATTGAGGTTTCGATGCAGCCGTACAAGCACCTGGCGATTGTGAAATATGACAAGTGGGCGTCAGCGAATGCAGCATACCGATCGCCAAAAGTCATTTTTGACAACCGATTTGTCAAGGTATTTTGGTACAAGGAAGAGGGTGCCAAGGTGCCATCCTCGGCAGCAGGGAATGGAGATGGTGTGTTCTCTAAGATTGATGGCGATGGATCTGCACCACCAGCAGAAGCTGAGCCCGAGATTGACATGGAAGAATTTCAACGGAAGCAAGAAGAAGCACAAAAGCAGTACCAGGAGAGAGAAGCAAAGAGAACAGACTTAGAGCGACAGCGACAAGAGTTGGAGAAGCAACATCAAGAGCTACTGGCAAGACACAGAGAAGAAAGCGAGAGGTTAAAAGCGAGGCTGGCAGAGAAGAGTGGCGCGACCGCAGACGCCAAACCCACGGGGTCTTCATCATCAACGGATATGCTACGTGCTCAGTTGGCGGCGTTAGAGCAGGAGGCGAAGATTCTCGGCATCGACCCGGATGCCGCAGAAGATGGAAGCGGTTATAGCTCACGAGGTCGCGGATTTAGAGGGCGTGGTGGACGAGGTAGCGATCGAGGTTTTGCACCTCGAGGTCGTGGCTCATTCAGAGGTCAGGCGGGAAGACATGCTGCCTACGCGCAGTACTCACTGGATAACCGGCCGAGAAAGCTGGCCGTCACTGGTGTTGATTTTACTCCTGCGGATAAGGATGAAGCTCTTCGACATTTCCTCTTGGTAAGTGACTTTGACGCAGCCCCCTGATGCAACAAGCTTTTCGGTGACTTGACTGCGGGACATGGTATGAGAATCTCCGACTAACTCGTTGTATCTGTAGAACCTGGGCGAATTCGAATCTGTAGAAACCACTGCCTCCGTCACACACGTATCTTTCCAAGATCGTAAAACAGCCGAGAAGTTTTATTACAGCTTGCACGGCAAAGAGCTGCCTGGTGTTAGTGGCACGCTCGAACTCTCCTGGATCAACACCCCATTGCCGCCTGTGGGGTCCTCCAAGAAGAACGAGGATGTTGAGGATGGAGATGCCATGGCAGGACTGAATGATGAAGAGGGGAATGCGGACGAGGGCTTGCCGGAGGAGCATATGCGGGAGCGACAGGTGGACATGGACTATGAAGTCGGTGAGGAGGAGGGTGAGTGGGTTGAGTAATGGGAATTGAGATAGCGTAGGAAGAGAAGAGAAACAATTTGATAAGGCGGCGCGAACATGGCATAGATTCGGCGCAAGACAGATATATACACACATAACTGATGGATACAAATCATGGGTTGACAGCCATTGGCAGAACTAAGGGAAGAATAAACCTACCAGTTGTATTACATGAGATGGCACAAAATATACAAGAATCATTGCCTATATAATCGTTTGTCAAAGGATTCGCTCACGCCTCAGAAAAGAAGGCAAATTACATGGATAGGCTTTGTCGTGCCTGGAATATTTCATCCAACCATGTTCTATCCTCCATAAAGAGAGAGGTAGGTAAGACATATTCTGCCCTCCGTATAAACACTTAGGTAGACAGACGTATGATATGATGAATAGGTATATACTTGTAGTGTATATACTACATACTTATATAGATGCTCATGTAAGTAAGTATGTCCCATCATACCACTTCACCCACAACTTTGTTTTTAGCGACATCCTAGTTTTCTAATGCTTCAGCCTCTCTCTCTCTCTCTCTCTCCTCTCTGCATCCTCCACAGCCTCCTCTTCTCTCATGCCAGTCTCTCTATCTCTACTTCTCATAACCATAAAAAAAACCAAAAAAAAAAAAAAAAAAAAAAGTCCGCAGGCGGGGGTATCGTTGAGATATATAATATGCAATTCCAAAGTCGAACCGGGGCTCCAATGCCAATTTTCTGTGCCCAAATTTTTTTTCCTTTTTCTTTTTTTCACATTTCTGTTGTGAAAAAAAACCAGCAAAATGCCCAAATGGATCGAAAACTCGACCATTTAACCCAGATGTCCCGTTGCGCCCGCCGCCCCGGGTTAAAATAAAAACCCCGTTTGTTCATGATTTTTTGCTACCGGTGTGGACTTTTTGTTGAAAAAGACACCGGCTACCGCCTCTGTTGCAAAAAGAAACGCCGCTTTTTGTCGTCTGCGCCGAGATAAAAACGAGAAAAATAAAATATGAATGTGAAAGAAAAGAATAAGAAGAAAAGGGAGGGTGGTTAAAGTCATGGTTGGGATGAAGAAAAGCAATACCCAAAAGTGCGGCTTGGTTAGTCCACAACAAGACTTTCACTCCCTTGGAGAAACCATGTCAAGCCGACCTAAGCCGAGCCAGTGACGGGGACGGCGAGATCCTTGACCTCAAGGCCTTCGAGGAACGCGAAAATGGTGCTGTTCTCGCGGAAATCATTGTTCACTGGATACCGTTAGTCTACTGGGAAACGAACTAGGCGTGAAGAAACTTACCAATGTTAACGAGATACCATTCATTCATGATTCCCTCGATCAGCGCGCGGCTAGGGGTGTTGGCATCGAAACAATGAGCCCAGTCGACACCCAGTCGGAAGGCCTCATCTCTCCAGGCCAGGAAACTGACAGACTCAACAATGGTAGGCTGCACAATCTCCTTGCCGGGGAAGACTCCCCAGGTGACGGCGTTGGGACCGTCTGAAGGTGCATTGGACTTGAGTTGTCCGTTCTTGGTAACAGCATAGTAGGTCAAGTTAGGGAAGTCGTCAAGGCGGCTGATCATCTCCTCCAAGAGGTAAGGTGGCATCAGCAGCTCGAGGTAGGCCTTTTGGTAAACGTAGCCGTTTGAAGGTCCCCAGCCGTGAACAGGGTGGTTGGACTTGGCGCCGTCCACTGCAGGCTGAGAGTTGATGGTGAGAAGACCTCGCTTGTTGAGAGCCACAAGGTCGTCCTTGATGGGATCAGCTTCGGCGGCAAGACCAGACTCACTCCAGGGCAGAGTTTCGAGCTTCTTCTCGAGGTACTGGACAAACGTGTTGGCAATATCCTGGATCGACGCGGGCTCGCCCCATTTCTTGCGGTTCTGCTCGTTGGTGCCAGTCAAGCCAATGCCATAGGCGTCGAGCTCTCCGAAAGCGGGCGAGCGAGAGTCACCCCATCGACCGTTGGGAAACTCGTCCCAGTCCTGAGTACGAATAACATAGGACTTGTTGCGGTTGCGCCAGAAAATGGGGCGCACGTCCTCGTCGCGTCGGCCAAAGCCTTTGGACTGCTTCCAGGGGAGGGCTTGTTTGAGAGGGTTTTCGGCCGAAGGGGTCCAGTTCAGCTCGTCGAGGACCATGCGAGTGGCCTGAGCAAGGTTCATGGTGTAAAAGTGAAGATGGTGAATGCCATTGGCAAGGAGCTTCTTGCACAATTCGGCAACCAAAGTCTTGCCAATTTCACGCACGGCTACGTCGTCGTTCTTGACTGGCTCGAGCTTGGCCATCCAGTCTGGAGGGACCCTGCACTGCATGTGTTTAGCACGGCGAAGGAAACTGGCGTACGTGGCAATGGGCATGATTCCGGGCAGAATAGGAATGGTGATGCCGCGTTCGCGGACCTTGCCAACCCATCGGATAAAATTGTCCGCATCGTAGAACATCTGCGTGACAATGAAACCAGCTCCCATGTCCACTTTCTCCTTGAGATGGTCAAGCAGCAATTCCTCATCCTTGTTGTCGTCGCAACCCTCGGGGTAGCCAGCAACACCAATGTCAAAGTGGTCGCCATATGTGTCACGAATGTGCTTGACTAGATCGCGAGCATACTGGAAGTTTCCATCTGCAGCAGTCCACGATTCTTGGTCACGGGGAGGGTCACCACGGAGGGCAAGAATGTTGGTGCATCCAGCCTTGTACGCCTTTTGCAAAGCATCATTGACCTTGTCAAGTCCCATGTCTGTGCAGGTAAGGTGCATGCAGGTCTCGAGGCCATAGACAGCCTGAGCCTGGACAACCATTTCACAGGTCAGCTCTGCAATGCCACCACCGGCACCCCATGTGATGTCGATGAACCTGGGTCCAAAGTTGTTCATGCGGTCCATACGATCGTAAAGATTCTGAACACCTTGGGCCGTCTTCGGAGGGAAGTACTCGAAGGAGAAGGACGGAGCCTTCGACTTCTCCGTCTCGGCGACCAAACTCTTGATATGCATGTTGGGCGAGCAGCAAGGAGCAAGACAATGCTAACGGGATCAGCAGGAAAGGGCAAGAGATGACAGGTAGATTGACAATGTGAATGGCAAAGAGACAATTTAATTGCTCGTGCGCAAGAAGTTCCTATTGCTATCGGAGAGCGAAGAGTTAGCAGGGACAGAGTCCGACAGAGGCTGGCCACGCGGATCAACCCACCACAGACAAGACACTGCCAAAGAACGAGAATGAATGAATTGGAGCGTTTGGTTGCGCCGCTTCGACTGGTATATGCTGCAAAGAAGCGGCAAAGTCGAACCGACAGCGATCGTAACGATTATTCGCAAGCCAGACTAATTTCGTCCAAGGCCGCCGACAGTCCGCCGAGTGCGGGTCGCAAATCTGTCGAGGATGGATTCGGGCGATTCACTCGCAAGAGAGAAACAAAGCGGGAGGAGGAATGAGAGGCTTCGGGGAGAAGGAGGAGAAACAGGAGAAATAGAGGAGAGTATCAAGAGATTGCAAGAGGAAGAGGTGCAAACAAATCAAAGAGGGGGGGAGTCACAAAGTAAAGTAGAATGGCGTCAAAGAAGAATATGGCCGAAATTTGTATGCGGAACAATGAATGACAGATGCGACTCTGGGGCCTCTCCGAATTATGGAGGGGCTGTGATTGGGCCAATTGCGGGTCACCGCCCGCCGAGTTAGGAATGGCGAGGTAGAGGCTACTTGCAGGGTACTCGCCAGGTATCCGCTTTGTGTGTCTGCAGCAGAGCAACCTGGGCGCATGCAGTGATACCAGTTGCAGGTGATATTCTGTCTTATCCATGGATGAGAAAAAAGACCGCAGTGGTTACACAGAAATTCGAGAAGGATCTACAGAGGGCAAGTAGTATTTGCTGATGGCGGCCGGGATGCAAGATGCATGTCCGTTGCGCATGTAAGATGTGCTAACGTAGGAATACCTGCAGTCCTGCACGAAGCCTGGAACGCTGCGCAAGGATCTGTACCCTGTACGCCCCAGGCCGCGAAAAACGGGATCCATGGAAAGATGCAAAGAAAAGAGCAAAAGAATGAGTTGTTGAGCGCGTAACGCTTACTTACACGTGGTACAGCTGCTCGTACTCGTATCTATAAGGTAAATCGAATCCTATGAATCACTCATCTACCAAGTATGTTTCTGCAAATACAACTCCTTGTGAGAGGTGAGAAAGGGCAAACAGAGCCGATAAACAGATTCAGTGCCTCATGGGATTTTTTTTTTTCTTTGCTGACCATCCATAGCGCCGTTGTCTTGTTGTTCCGCATGGGGAATATCTCCGAGTCCCTCGATTGTGAGCTGATTGATGGATTGATTGATTACAAGATGGCATAACGTATTGACCTGCAAACAAACTTGAACGACAGCAATCGATGGAAACTGAAACAGCAATCTTTTGATTCAAAACAAACAAGCAATTATTGTTAGCCTAATCAACATTTCCATATGCTGTATCTTAGTAGTCAATCCAGGTGTTTCCATGTGATTCATTCATTTCCATCAATTTGTTGAGCACCCCTCCCCCGCTGTCGTAAAAGTCGCATGTGGAGGTACCCGGTACATCAACTCTACTTCCTCCCCGTCTGACAGCATCTCACCCGCACTTCATCCCACGACTCCGTAACCATCACACAGTGTGCTCCGATACTACATCACCTATTGTTACCCTTCCTTGCTTTGTTACCAAAGTGCTAGAATACGATCCTATTTACATTCGAAATCTACAAAAGCCAAATCAATCTACTCCAATTGTGCTACCAATGACGAAATCCAGGGTCCAGCTGTCAGATTTAAGGCTGAATCGAGCAACACTGAGGTAGATGATCGTGCTATCAGAGCTTGCGGCAGGTAATAAAAGTCAAAAATGAGAGCATTCCATGCCCAGATACAGTTTCACGGGTATATCAACACTGTGGCCGTCATCTCTTCAACGCATCCTCGCATGGTCTGCCTGTCTGGTCCCGTCCCCTACACTGCATACACAGTAATAGCCGGCCATCTGCTTGTGCCTCGGTGGATTATTTGCACTACTATGTGAAACCTAGGTAGCTTATTTTCAAGTTTCTTGGTGAATCATCCCCCAGCCTAATACCTGTAGTTTGAAGCAATCAACCCTGCTGGCAACGGCCCGTGTAAACCCACAGCGGTGTGCATGCGTGTCCAAGTACAAGTAGGTAATCCGCGATGCAACCCCGAAATCCACCGACAGAATTCACCGAACAGGCTTCATCGCTGCTAGTATCGAAGATGGTATACATGTAATACTCGTATCTGGTATCGGGGTCGAGACTCCACGGATATTTGCAATGATATATCTCGCAGCGTAAACCCATGACTGTCGTACTTGTACATACAGAGCGCCTTTGTCTGACTTCACGCCTACTCTCTCATCCCCCTCATGTCTGATGCAGGCACCCGCTTGTTTGCCGTCTTATATACTATTAGGATATCTCACAACCGTGTTAGCAGATAATACTAGCCAGGATTGGCTTCGGGCCTCTGGATCTGCAAATGGCCGAAGCTGGCTGATCATCCTCGGTCTCACGCAGAGTGAGCTGTCATGTTCTTCGCCAAAAGATACAGGCCCGGGACTCTCGTTTTCATAGCCTTATCTCCGCTGTTTCAAAAAGAGAGTGGAGGATAGGTGACGCATCGAGCCCGGCTTTCATGATGGCGTTCCCTTCAATGCCAGCGGCGGCGCTCCTCTCAATTGGCGCCAGCGGTTGCTATTCTCAATGACATCTCTGTCAAATATGAACCACCATCGTTCAAAAAACACCTGGCCCACCTCCCAGCTATTCGGATCATACGGATCACCGCCATAGATACGAACCCCCTCTGAGTTGTCCTCAAAGTCATACGCAAAGTTGACCAAGGCAAGAGGGCCCTTCGCATTGGGGGGCCGCATCTCATCCGGCATCGAAAATATGTTAATCACCCTATCACGGACTTCCGGCCACGGCAGGAAATCCAGCATCGGGTGATGCGGAACCAGAATCTGAGAGGCAGTTGGCTTCCATGCGGCAGGGAGTTGATCGCTCGGCGTGGCGATTCCCTGGGTGAACGGAGAGACGGCCTCGAGATTCCAAAGCATTTGGCCGCAGCCAATGCGCTCTGATATTCTCAATACTGCCCGCAGTAGAGTAAGTTCGTGAACAGGTAGGAGATAGCTGTCGGCAAAGCTTCCATCCGACGATGATGATGATGGAGAAGTGCTGTCCCAAGTTGGTGGCATCATATCCGTCAAATTTCCATCCAAGCTTTCGCTGTTGCTGAAAACGAAACTCTCTTCTCCAGAGCTTTCCCCTGTTATTGATACGGATGAGAAATTCGGAATATTTCCTGTATTTGAAAGTAACAATGGCATCGACGAATCGCTGCTCATGTTGTTGAACATGGTCGTAGTCCACAAGCCGAGGTCAATCTCGTTCAAGCCACCAGCAGTTGGAGATTGGCTAGAGGTCGAGATGATTTCAGCCTCAACTTCTCTATCATTATTGCTCCGCGATTCTTCTCTGACGTTGTCGTTTTCTTTGTTTTCCTGGCCGTTTTCATTGTTTCTTTCTTTTTGTCGTCGCAGGCGCTTCTTCTCTCCTACCTCACGGGTAAGCAAATCGCATGAAACTGACAGCGTTGCCGTTGGTGCAACACCGGAAGGTACCACTGACTATATCTGCGCTGTGCTAGCACATTAAGAATTCGTTTCCTCTCCGGCGCGTTTTCCTCAATGTCTGGTACTTCGAGAGCTGGGGCTGGCTTGAAGGTTCTTTGCCTCGAGCGCGGCTTACCAGCAGTGGTGTTGCCTTGAGATGAGTACTCTTCATTCGCCATCTCCAGTTTCGCCGGCAGACGCTCGATGGAACTATTGATTGTAGTTCGTCAATTGAGTTCTCTGTAAAAGAGCAGCTATGTCAATTAACAAGTATTCTTTGCTACATCATCGTTTGGGGTGGCTGGCTATTTATATGACTTGCATCTATTTAACTAGAGCATAACGCTTTACGATGGATTTAGCGCACTGTGGCGTAACGGCATAACGGATATAGTATACCTGTTTGCCCACATTAACTTAGCGTGGGTGCTAAGTACTTCCTATCTAGTTCCTGGCAATGACCGTTGGGCTATGAGCCTCAAACAGTGTAGCGCCTTCGAGCTGAGGTGCCCTAAATTCACATGTGAGATCAAAGATGGGATATGATATGCAAGACAACGTCACGCTCTATTGGTTTTTTACATTTACAATCAATTTGTGACAATTCTTCTTCTCCATGATATCAATCGTGATATTCAGGGCTGCAAACTTGGTGAGCTATATCTAGCTCTGTAAGCCGGACAAATTCAAGTCCGACCAGCAGTGTTCCTCTGTGGCTGGCTGAGGTGTTTGAAAGGACGAGGTCGAATGGTGACCTTTTGGAATTCTCAGAGATGTAATATAAGTTTCTGTTTATAGGCCATAGATATAGAATTTTCACTTTTAATCTCCCTTTGGGGTGGAACGGCTGTCTTGATTTGCAACGAGTTAGAGAATACCTATTCTACACCCCGACGACTGCGTGAGGTTTAAGTGTCGGAACAGCATGCGTAAAGAAGCCTTCGTTTAATTCTTACCTCATAGGTAATAGACACTCGGCTCTTGGAGTATTTGTTACTGCGGTTAATATTCTTTCTTGGTATCTGTTACGATAGCTATATTTCTCTAGTTTCTGCTACTATGACAGTATATCCATGCAACCTCGTCTCCGTTATTGTAGCTCTGCCCCTCTAATTCCTGCTGCTATGGCTATGTATCTTTAGCTAAGAAGAAATTCATTACCTCCTACACGCACAGCCATTCATACAAAGAGAGCGACATATTGGATCCTGCATCGTGTTAATGATTGCCCAGGCAGAAGATCAAAGAAGACCCGGCAGCTTAGAAAATACGCGCGCCAATCAGCAGATACCATCACTCCAGGGTACGCAGGTACTGTGCCACCAACAGCGATGTTCTTTGGCCAGCAACTTGGAACTAAAGCATGTTTATGGATGTGAATCTGGGCACTCTTCATATAATTTTATGCTATTTGCAGTAATCAAGGACACGCTTAGCTGTGCCGGTAATGAACGCGGAGCCCCGGATACAGCTACCGGCGAAGAACTAACCTTATACAAACAATACGGATGTCGCTCTTCCGTTAGAATCCTCGACAACCTTGGTTAACACTGTCGGCGCCTTTGAGAACATGCCATTCCTCTGAGACCGACCCCCCCCCCCCCCCCCCACCGATCTTGGTTCGATTGAGGATAATAGAACAACATGATTCGTCTGAAGTCACAACCTAGATCTAACCACAAAAGCCAGGTGTTGGAGGATCGCTCACAGCTGCGCAGATATTACGAAAAACAGCATAGAGATCCATCGCGGAAAATCCGAACCAGACCAACCCCTCCGGATAAATGACTACAATTATGTACGTTAAAGTGCAGACTCATGCCTATACTTAAACTCATCTCGCCCCCCCCGGCTGCGATGACAGCAATTACCCGTAAGCCCAAGATGATAAATAGTCTGCACTCGAGCCCATGAGATTCCACTCATGGACCCAGAGTTTACACCTCTGATTGATGGCCTCTTTGCTTCTTCACCAAGTTCATAATGAAATCGTCCATATGCCTCTGTACTGCCGCCCTGGCGGCCGTTGGCCAGGCTACAGCAAATCAGCCACTGTACAAGAACCCTCACGCCTCAATTGATGACAGAGTATCGGATCTGCTCAAGCGCATGTCTGTCAAAGAAAAGATGGCTCAATTGATACAAGGCGACATGTCCAACTACCTCGATCTCACATACGGCACGTTCAACAAAACGGGTCTCGAGTGGAACATGGAGTACCGAGCCAACTCGGTCTGGACGGGTTATTATACCAATATGACGACGGTTAAAAAGGCTGCTCAGTTGGCACAGGATTATCTGGCTAAAGAAACAGAATTAGGTCAGACTTGGTATTTTGGAATTCCCTGATCGACTCCTATTAACGCCTTCCAGGCATTCCTGCCTTTGTTCAGAGCGAAGGCCTTCACGGATTTTTGGGGTTGAATGCTACCATTTTCAACTCTCCAATTGGCATGGCGTGCTCATTTAACCCCGAACTCGTCGAAGAAATGGCGAGGGCCATTGCGACGGAGAGTCTAGCCCTTGGCGTCAACCAGCTTTTCGCTCCGCTAGCTGATCTTGCTCGAGAGTTGAGATATGGCCGCGTGGAGGAATGTTTCAGTGAAGATCCTTACTTGTACGCCTTCTCACCCAAAGTATACATTTTGACCGTGTACTAATATGTGTCGTCAGGACGGGAGAGATGGCATACAGCTTTGCCAAAGGACTTCAGGAACAAGGCGTCTCGGCAACAATCAAGCATTTTGTACGTCAGGTTTCTTCTATTGTGAAGGAAACCGACTTATTGCTAATCCCTCAATGAAAGGCTGCTTTTGCATCACCGGAGCAGGGTATCAACACTTCCCCGGTGCACGGAGGCGAACGTGAACTAAGGTCTTTATATCTTCCACCATTCAAGAGAGCCATTATCGATAGTGGTGCTACTTCTATCATGTCGTCTTACAATTCATACGATGGCGTCCCAATTGTTGCGAACTCGGAAGTCCTCACTGACATTCTCCGAGGTGAATGGGGCTATAAGTATTTTGTTACTTCCGACGCTGGTGGCACTGCTCGCCTTGCAAATGCATTTTATGTCTGCGAGATTGAGGATAACGATTGTATCACTCTAGAGGTACGCTGGAGACGTTACAATTTCTCATATAAAAGAACTGACAGTTATAGGCTCTGCCTGCTGGCAACGATGTCGAGATGGGTGGTGGATATTACAGCTTCGAGTCTATCCCCGAACTGATCGAATCGGGGAAATTGAGTGAGAACGTCTTGGATACTGCCGTTTCCCGCGTGCTTCGTGCGAAATTCACACTGGGACTTTTTGAGAAACCTTTTACTGGCGTTCCTGACAAGGACATCATCAAATACATCAACACCAAAGAACACAAGCAAATAGCCCGACAGCTTGATTCGGAGAGCATCGTGCTCCTTGAGAACCACGAAAACATTCTACCTTTGAAGAAGGATGCGAATGTCGCTGTGATTGGTCCTATGGCCCATGGCTATGTCAATGTGAGCATCTTGAAATCGAGATTTGGGTTCAATCAAGAATAGTTGGCTGATGCATGCTTGAGCAGTACGGAGACTACGTAATTCACACTGCAATGACCCGAGGCATCACCCCTCTCGATGGTATCAACTCTGTCAGCAAAGGCAAAGTCACTTACGCCAAGGGATGCGAGCGTTGGTCCAACGATGAATCCGGATTTGATGAAGCCATCGCCGCCGCCGAAGCATCAGATGTCGCCATCGTCGTTGTTGGTACCTGGTCGCGAGACCAAAATGAGCTTTGGAGTGGCTTTAACGCTACTACTGGTGAGCACATCGACGTGAGCAACTTGAATCTTGTCGGTGCTATGCCTCGCCTGGTCAAGGCCATCATCGGCACTGGAAAGCCCACGATTGTTGTATACAGCTCCGGAAAACCCATCACAGAGCCATGGATATCAGAAGAGGCATCTGCTCTTGTTCAGCAATTCTACCAGTCCGAACAGGGCGGCTACGCTCTTGCAGACGTTCTGTACGGTAACGTCAATCCTTCTGGTAAGCTCTCTGTGAGCTTCCCTTATGATGTTGGAACTCTGCCCATCTATTACGATTACCTCAACTCTGCGCGGTCGTCTCCCAACCCAGGCCATGTGTATGATAACGGCACCATTGTGTTTGGTAGCACGTATGTTCTCGAGAATCCAACGGCACTTTACGAATTCGGATACGGCCTCTCGTATAGCCAATTTAAACTCTCCGACATTTCCGTTTCCAAGTCTCGCGTTTCCGCTTCTGATACTGTAACTGTCTCTGTAAAAGTGACAAACACGTCGAAGCGAGATGGTGCAGAGGTTGTCCAACTTTATGTCAAGGACGTGCTGGCGTCTGTTGAGGTACCGCGTTACCAACTTAAGGGCTTCAAAAAGGTCACTATCAAGGCCGGCAAGTCTACAACTGTCAAAATCGATCTTAAAGTGGAGGATTGGGGCCTTTGGAACCGAAAGATGCAGTACGTTGTTGAGCCTGGAGAGTTCACTGTGCTCGTGGGTAACTCTAGTGAGAACTTTCAGGGCAATGTAACAGTGACTGTTTCATGAGGTTAAATCATATCAACGATATTGTAGAAATAGTGGCAAAAGGAGAAATAAATTAGAAGAAATGCGTTTTCGTTTAAGACACTGAACGCTTAGCTACACTAACTATGAACGATACCTTGGTAAGGCCTGCTTGCCTGTGTGCTCTGGCTCATCAATTATGGAAGCAATCACATGGCTAAAGACCTTGGCGATAGCTTTAGCTTTAGCTTCTGGGGTCCTCCCATTGTAGAAATATAGAGATACTAATAGTGCGTCACCTCTGTCATCGACAACACCTAGCACAATATCATACTATAGAGATGTTAGTGTTTTGATCTTTGCCTATGTTCGTTAAAGAATATTTGACGTCTCTGGGATCTTTTGACCACTATCTCTCCAAAGATATAGTCTTGTCCGGAGCGATTTCCTATTTGGAAGAGTCGTCCTTTTGGAAAGAAATTGTAGTACTAAATAGAGATATCCCCTGGAATTCTCCGCCTGGAGAGTTCATTAGAGTGAAGCTCTGGTGAGGTGAACTTCTCACAAAATCTTCATGAACATCTGTGAGTAGCTGTTGTAGTGAACTTCCTTGCGGTATCCGTGCATTTGCAAGGGACGAGATTCATGTAGAGTCCAACTGCGTCTACAATCCTTTCGACAGGAACATCTTGTCTAGAGACAAGATAGCTGAAGCATACCTCTGGGCTCTTGACAAAATTATGTAACACCACGATCCATGCCGTCATGAAAATATTGGCAACGGTCACTCCATGCAATCGAGATGCTGCATAGAGCTTACTGTTTAGGTGTTCCACAGAGATGTCGATCGAGCTCAGATCGCCTCGCTGATGAGGCTCGCCTGTTGCGATGGTGCTCTGAAAAAACGTTTGGCAATAGATATCACGGCCAGCGGCTTATGCACAGCTGAATCACAAAGAAATTCGACTAAGTCGACTACTTTGCCCTATCACTGCGATCATCAACGCATAATGGGCAATAAAGTTGCATGTCTCCAGTCTATTTCGAAGAGCGATTAGGAGCGTAACAGATTTAGATCTGTCAGTAGCGACTTCCTGTCAATACAGTGTATTATGTATGAGGAAGAGACTTTAAAGAGAAATAAGGTCACTCATTTAATTTGAACCATCAACAAATGCTAATTTATATGGGGGTTATATTTATTATCGAAAGGGTCAGTAAAGCTGCAATACCTGGGCCAGAGCAAAGCTATACCCCAGTCTTTGTGTCAAAATCCAGAATCAATCCGTAGCTCAGCCCGATCAGCCACAGCCAACCATGTCAACCCTCAAAGACTCAGGCCACAAAGTATGACCGATGAAGGTTCAAGACAAAACTTAGAATACATGCGCAAAAAGGCCCGAACAACAAGAGTCATTTATATATGTCAAAGTTTAAAGTTTATTTGATGTATACTATATTCAAGCTGGACTTTATGTCTATATACAATGTTCCTCTTTTCCGCGTAGATGGCAGTAAACTGGCTAGTCAGAAAACAACTTGCGAGGGACGCGAATGAGACAAATGCTACTGAAATCCTGTACAGTATTGATGAATTAAGCAAAGCTCGCGCTGACGACGAAGCTCACGTCGTCGTTGAACAATGTAGTTGAATCAAAATCGTGTTCGCCGCCATTGGCCGCGATATAAAGCAATGCATTGAAGTGACGCCAATAGCGGGTAGGATAGCTCCACGAGCGGAAGGAGTTGCCCTGGCCGTTGAGACCGGCCTGTGGGCAAAACGTGGCGTCTTCAGAGAAGAGCTTGCTGCCGTCGTTGGCATTAAGCATAAGCTGAAAGTTGGAGTGGCGGATGAAGCTTCCAGGGGTATCAACAGATTCGAAAGAGAAACAGGCACTGTTTCCGAGACCCGTGCGGACTGTCCAGCTAGCTTGTTGCTTAAGGGCAGTGGCGCTAGACGATGAGACAACTTGAGTGTTGACAGTGGCACCAGTATGCGCAATATAGCGTGTTGTGCAGCAAGAAGTCGTAGCTCTCAGCGAGATGGAGGAGCCGACGGTAAGAGCAGGACCGCTAGTCATCAATGAAGTGTCATAGACATATTTGGCAGCCACAATATTGGCCTGAACCGAAGCCTCGGTGCTGTCTGAGGGATAGCCAGAAGTCATGACGCCTTCATAGAACGTGCCTTGGGCACCATCGCTGTTATCTCCACCAGTACCGAGAATAATAGCACCCTCTTTGCTCATTGGGTTATAACCACCAGAAGGGCGGGCACCGCTGTAGAATGTCGAAAGAGTTCCGGATGTCGCATCACCTCCACGGATTGCCCACTGATTTGGCTCACCCTTGATAATTGCAGTGACAAACCGAAAATTGATAGTCGGGTCTGCAGGGTTATTGATAGGACTAAGACCTGAGAACAGGCCGTTCTCAAGGTCTGCCATGATCCACGGACCACTACCGGAACCAGTACCACGGCCAGAGCCATCTCCAGTGCCAAAGTAGATGGCTTCCATATGGCCGTTACCCGTGTCGCGACTATTGGTCTCGGCGTTGCCATAATCAAAGCAGCAAGCCGTATTATAGTGAGTTCCATCAAAGATGGCATACATGCCCTCCGATCCATCGCCCGTGGCCGTGCCATTAGCGGCGTTGTTACGATATCCAGTTGTAGGCGCGATGAAGACACCATATGCCTTTTGGCCGTTCAATCGAACCGGTGCTGCAAAAGCGCTGGCAAGATTATCAAAGCCACCAGGCAGAGGTCCGCTTGCAGCACCTCCAGGAGGAGCCTGGGTAAGGTGATTTCCATGACCAGACTGGTCATAGATGGTGGTGATAAGACAAGTAGTGCCAGCACAGAATGAATCTTGAGCAGCGGCATTGGCAACACCACCAGCAGATAGCGGCCCTATATTAGTCGTAGCACCATCAGAACCGCGTGATACTTGATATAGCGACCCGGAATAAGCTCCGTATAAGGCGCGTGTGGTGCTATGCGCAGCAACACATGGTGTCCCACCAGATGCGTAGATATCGCAGGGCCCTGCAGCAACAAGAGAACCAGTGGCGACGAGGCCAAAGGTCAGGACGCCAGAGCGTCGGTGATTCACTCGGGAGAACATACTAGAACGTAGTGTTGTTGTGTAGGGTCACAATGAGATGGATCGACGAGAATGTTGATCTGATTCTGGGGCAAGAGGGCGATATCGTTGGGCTTTTAAGCTACACAATGTCTATCCTGATTACCTGTGCGCCGTCTCAAACCTAATGAATGGTCTTCTTTTGAGTAATCGTAAGAACATCTAACACAAAAGAGGCAGGAGACTGCCTTTGTAGTCATGGATAGAGTATTGCATATGTTTGCGAATGCTACCCATGGGCGTGCCTTGCTCTTAATAGGATCTAATTCATCATACAGGCTGCAGTAGTCTTGAACATTAATTTGAAAAGACCGACATAGTCCCGTGTATATTGTGTTCTTGTGCCTTGTTTTCCGCTCTTCAACATCTGGCACAACGCATCTCATGACAGTCAGGGCATGAGGTCACCACCAAGGCACGGGTCTTAGACGGATCGAAGATAAGATCAACAAGCTCTTACTCAGTTCGTGTCTTAGCGGCATTTTACTAAGCTGATTTTAAACTTTATAGAGAGCTCAACAAAAGAAATAAATCCGGCTAAAAATCCATTGAGTTTCAATAAATTGAGTTTCAACAATGCAGCCCACCAAAAGAAGGAAAGGTGTAAGCAGAAGGAGTATCACATTTACTGGAATTCAACTAACAAAAACCCCTCAGGAATTGATAATATACTCGGCTTTACTTAGCCCTTACTTACATCCTTCATCTAGGCGTTCCTTTCAACTACCGGCGTCATCGGAGACTATGACGAACTACCCCAGTCCCGGCTCGATATTAACCAGGTTCTACCCAACGCTTGAAACAGAATACCGCTTCACTAGTCACCAGGCTACTCGAATAGCTTCCTTTCGGCTTGCTCTATTTGGCACGTGCGGGAATTTCCACCAAGCGTACCAATAGCAAGAGATATCACAGCGCTGCCTGAAGAAGGATCAAACAAGTATCCACTACCATCGTGGGGAAACCTTGTTAATGTCGGGGATTAAAGCCGTCCTGAGGCAACATCACATGTCCAAATCAGAGCATCATTCGAGCTGCATTTCATGATCCTTCCAAGCTTGACCTCGCTTCAGGAATTTGTGCTTAAATCCGAGAAGCGGCGTTCCAAAACATGATACCGACGAAGCTGCGCATTAAGCCTGTTCTCTGGTTGAGCAGATCCCTTGTGATTAGAGCGGGATTCACTCTGGTTGTTGCTCACGGGAATCACAGAGTTACATTCGTGTGGGGAAATCCCTGCCGAAGCCGAAGCGAGGGGAAGATGTTGCTGTGAGATGATCTATTTGACGTTCTTTGCCCAATCATAGCAACCAAACCAGAGCCGATCCAAAGTTCAAGTGCGCGTATGACTAGATTTACAAGTCCCAAACTAGCCGGATCAGCTGGGACAGCGTTTCCTCGGAGGGTGAACACGTGCTAATACGGCGCATGATGGTGGATAAGTAAGAAAATAACACAAAACGAACAAGTCGACCAACAATCTAGGGCAAAGGCATATTACTTTGTCTGCTACTGAAGACATCGGAAACCTGCAAAATGAAGGCGTATTTTATTGTAAATACGTCAGTCGGGAATACGACTCGTTTTCAGATTCAGGAACCAGCTGTGGCGGATTTCCTTGTCAGGCAGGAGGCCCACTTCTTAATTACTTGTTTAGGGAGGTGTCTATTTTCAGTTCTGTGAGCTTGCAGCCACAGAAAAGTTACCCTGCTGCTGTCTTAAACAGTGATTATTTTTTCACGGGTTCAAAGACAAACTGCCAAGATCCACAATTAAAGTCACAAGGTTCCTGAGGTCCAACTGTAGCTATAGCATTCCATTCGTGCGCAATGTCGTATCATACAAGGGTTGATATAAATCCGGTGCGTATCCGATGATATTCTGTCAACTTTTAAATGGACCTTTATTGACTACTAACATCAAAACATTTTTCTTTATGAAAGAAAGGCTGTGAGTTTTTTTCCTCTTCTTTTCAAGTGTGGGGACATAGTAGAGAAATAAATTATTGCAGCGCAATTAACGTAATATTGCCATGATTGGTGACTCATAAAGAGATGCGCTTTCTCATAAGTTTTCAAAACATCCAGTCACGGCAATTACCATAGAGTATCTAGTTTAGCTAGATAATACTAAAAAGTGGCCAGTATAACATCCATCAGTAAGTAGGAGATCAAGTATATGCACACTTATAGTGCTTACGGATATAAAAGTCTCCGGCATAAATATTATCGTTCAAAGGGTAATTGATTTCATAATTATATTATCCAAACTTGTGAGCATATTATAGATTCTAGGATGCGAAGTGACCTAAAGATATCGAGACTAGGTTGAACAATCTTACTAAGGGCTCGAAAGCATATAGCCATGGCATGAAACTCTATATTATCTAGTCTGTTATGCTAGACAAGCTGATAATTGGCGCCATAAGCGTCTGTACGATCTGCGCGTCTTGTTAGCATCATTCGATTAGGCATCTATTGCAGCCAAACATACCCATTGTTCAAGATCGTCTTCATTTCTATATGCCTCGTCAAGGCGTTCTTTAATTTAAGGCCTGCATTAGCTTTTTGTACTTCCTATTAAGGTATGACGCCATATAAAAGCACTTACGCGAAGTGCAAAAAAGCATGTCCTCAAGTGTCTCGTCATTTCTAAGCGTTTCAAGAAAATCCGTGGCGCTAGAATCATTACCAATCTGACTAATTTGAAACAGAACAGCTTTTTAAAAATGTTAACATATAGATTGAAATAATTAATTGGAATCAAAACTTACTGGAAAGCTCGTAATCATGCTCCGTCATAAACTCAAGGCAGTTTATAATCGCGTCTCTGAAACTGGTTCTTGGTTCACCACTAGGACAACTATCTGTAATACAGAAAATAAGAATAGGCCTCTCTAACTTCGCTCCTTGTTTAATAACGTCATAAACGAGGGGTTTAAGGATCTTCTGCTTAAGTTGGGTGCCAATCCTCGTTTTACCACCGAGCCTAGTGGTTTTCATAATCTCTTCGACTTGCTTTACATTTAGCTTTGGGTCTATCTCGCGCCTGTCATTTATAAATAGTAAGCCTGTTCCATAACCTTCAGGCACTAACAATGTAGAAAGTCGGGCTGCTCGTCGAACAAACTCAATCTGGTCGATGTAGCGGTTGCCTTGTACCATAGAAAAAGTATTATCTACGTAAAGTAATATAATAATTAGTATCTGTTTATTTACTTAATAAGATGATATGACTTTATCTCAACTTACCACAATAGAAGACGATTTGGTAAAGCGCAAGATTCGCAATGTCTTGAATTTGTTTGGTTTTCAGCTGGTTGTCAACCATTCCTTGAAGCTCTGCCGCTTTTTTAGCGACCGTCTCCAAGAATTGATCACCTTCCTCGAAGAGATAGTCGAGGCCAGTTTCACTGATAAATTGAATCATGCTAGCCTGGAATTCTTCTGCCGTGCTAGCCTGGAATTCTTCTGCCGTCATTTGCTCTGAAATCTCTTTAGAAGTTTTGTCCGACATGTCATCTGAATACGTTCCTCTGACCTCGGGCACATCAGAGTCCAACGACAGGGATCCCCGTTCTACCTCAGATGATTTCTTGAAACTTTCGGCAAAGTATTCCTCGGGAATATATGCCCACTCCTGTTTAATTGGCAGGGGCTGTGTTGGAAAGAAAACGAATGTCTTGATATTAATCTTCTGAATATCGGCGCTATCTTTTTCCTCGGTACTCTTAAGCCACTCTTCGACCTTTGCACGAAGAGCAGGGTTGGACGGGTCAGTTGCATCTCCAACCAAGGACTCAGCCCAAGGTAGAGCATTAAGTGAGAATTCGTGGATGCAGTTGCCGACATGCTCAAGGTTTGCAACGGCATCTGGTGTCTCCTTCTCATCTTGGGGCCATGGACACAGGGGGCACTGAGCAATATTTGGAGGAATTATCTTCCGACATGTGTTTTGTAGGGCGATGATTTGATCTTCCGATATGGTGTCTGTATGCTTGGTCCGGTTGTGGCTGACAAACCCCTCGGCAGATAGGAACGTGTTCGGCATTCCAGTTCCAACACAGGCCAAACATTCCCAGTTCTCGCCTGCGCCGTGACTTTGGAGCACATGATCACGCCAGGCTGCTCGTGAGATGTACAGAACTTCTGGTCTTGGGCATTTTGGAAATGGACATGTGTAGGGACAAAGGTCTTCCATAAGGTGTTTTCTATAAACATTAGTAAATATTTAATAAGGATTACAGTAAATGTAGTTAAACTGTGACATACCTCCATCTCGACCAATTCTGAAACATTTCCGGTAATGTCTGATAACAACAAGGGCACTTGAATCCCCTCATCTGCTGAGATATTGGAGGAGGCGAGGGGTAATGCATTGTTGCAACTGACACTGACACGCGACTAGCAGCTGCTGCCATAGGTATTGCTATTTGCAAGATGTCGCCTTCCGGCACGGAAGGTGTAGTCGCGCTCATTTCTGGGCATTGGAGGTTTTTTGGCGGAGCATTGGACGGTGTTGTGCTTGAAAAATCTTCTGTTGGTAGCGACTTCCCATCATCCGAAGTAGGCGATCTGTTAAGCCTAGGAGTCGTTCCTTGGTGCTCCTCAGTTGTGTGTACAAGCGGCTTAGACATCGCTACCAGAGTATCTATTGTGAATTGGTCCAACTTTTGTTGATGCCGTCTCGCATATCGGAATCTATGTCGACGCCGCAAATTTGCTAGGATCAAATGCTGCTGTTCTGGGGTCACCTCCCGCATTCTTTTCTCAGTAGTGTTCTCCACGCTCTCTTCACTATACTTCTGCCTCCCAGCAGCACTGTTGAGTAATATGAACTCAAGATGTTTTCGCAAATCTTCGTTCTCGTTGGGTTCAAATGATGAGTCGGCTTTGCGTAGTCTTGCGACTGTTCCCGACTTTCGAATCGCGAAGCCAAGCATAATGAGCTGGTCTAGGATATCATCAACGTCTTTCATCGCTTTCTTGAGCGTCACTTCAGAATGCGGATCGTCCAACTCGTCTCCTACGCTGGAATCTGTAGAAGTGTCCGAGGCGGTCTTTAGGCTGTAAGCCAACGCTGTAAACCAAGAAGCAGAACTTCCAGTAGGATTCGAATCATCACCAAGAGTTAACTCTAAAGTACTCTCTGCAGGAGACACAGGGGCGGTCTCAGATTCTGCTTCATTGTCAATGTTTTCCTTTTTATCATGAGTCTCGTTCATAACATGCATGCGGCAGCTACTGATGAATTCCTGAAGAGTTAGGAGAAGGTTGATCAGGACCAGTCGAGGCTTTGGCTGAAACCGTAGTCGTCGATCAAGTGAAGCATTAGGACTCGCCAGTGCACCAACGCCTGAGGCCCAAAGATTTAGGTCGGCAAGTCGACTCTCAGCCCAGCCCTCCGTCATTAGAAGTTTGATGGACAGACAGCTCTCGAACTCAGAGATGCATCCCATTGTTGCATGGTGGATGTCTCCAAATTCAGGCATCTGAGACTCAGAAGCCGGTAAAGTCATAGTAAAGGCGGTACAATGTCAATGGGGCTTTAACAGTTTGCCATGTGCTCATTCAGCGGTACGCTGATAACCCCAAGAGTTAGGTCCGGTAACCGACGCCTGACAAACGACGAGGAGTGCGATTTGGCGTGTTGGGCTGATAGGTGAAGTCTGGCGCAAGACTTATGTAGGAACCATAATGATTCAAGTAGTATTGAAGTGCAATGTAGAATTTAAAATCGCATACAATTAGGCTGCCACTGAGGCTGAGAGATTTTTCCTCAGTAGTAAGACGACTGTTATTGTGAATGGTGGACTCAAGCCGCACCGCCTGGCATCTCCAATCAAGAGCGAGCCCGATAGTGATCTCTACCCCGCCTTGCAGCAGCTGCCCAACGATTTCCATACAATCGCTCCCAGAATCATGGAGATTGGAAAGCAGGAAGCATTAATGATGGAAACATGAATGAGCCTATGAGGACGGTATAGGCGAATATAGACACTATCTTGTGCCGGCTGGCCCCTGCAAGATATCAGTCCCTTCTAACGACGCTTCTAGATCGATCGACACCCAAACGCACCTGTTATTCTACTGCGATAGTTTCTCATCCATCAGCTGCCTAGCCATGGAGCCCTTGTCACAGGTGGAGCTTGCCCAGCGTGCGGCGCAAGACGTCGCAGTAGTTGCTGGAAACCTCCAAACCAAATGGCGAGGATCCTGGTTCAAGAACTATTCCAGACAGGAGCACATCAAGAATTTGGTCATTCTAGCCACTTCTCTTATGTGTATTTCATTCAGCCAAGACAAATACGAACAGAGAGAGCATGGGGATCAGCAAGATGACGAGGCGGTCAAGTTAGAGACATTCTTGTGCGGATTGGAGCTGGTTTGTACAGTCCGTAATCCCATCCACACCACCCGTATAAGGAAAATCTGCCAATTAACTAGAGCATGAAGTACCCCACAAACAATTTAGCCAAGTTCAACAAACAAAACGAGCCGTCTGCTCGTTTTCCAACGCTCAATACTTTGGTTACTGCGAACTCTAGAGAGACTATTCGATCAGCTTCAGATATCAGCATATTCCGCAAAGTAGAGAAGAGCGTAGAAGAGTTTGCGTCAGCATCAGCCTACATAACTGGCCCGTACTTTGCTTTTCTCAAAAGTTTCTCTGGAGTCAAAGACCAAGCCAAGAGGCATGCCGAATTAGCGCAACGAGATCCTGAATCACAACTAAATCCCAAGAAAACAAAGACAAAATCAGATGAGGATGAAAGCTACCCAAGGCATGTTTATGATACATTGTATAAGGTCATCAATAAATACTCGAAATGTAATTGTGGGTTGCCCAACCTGTCGTTGAAAACACCGAGAAGACATTGGGGAAGACTCGAGCTTCAGGCGAACTTTGGCTTAATCGACGATGAGATCCTTTTTCATACGGTATTCTCAAAGAGAGGATCATGCGAATATGACGAAAAGATCGAGTGGCAGCACCTACAATTTCGTGTTCCAAGGCATGTTGACTTGCTCAGATACACAATACAATTGCTAACCCAAGGAATCCAGAAAACAACGTAAGGCGCGGGCGGTGGGGTTTGCAGATAAGATGTGCTATGATGCTGTTCAAGACGAGACGAGACGAGACGATGCCACAGAGGTGGCATCGAGTTCCGAGTTCTGCAAGCTCCTTGGCAAAGATATCGGCTCAGGGAGTATGGATGTCCGCATCAAGGACGAAACACTGCTCATCCTTAATCGCGCTGTAGATATTGAAGTTGACATCGCTGATGGAAGAAGTATTTCATTAGCCGATGTGCTCAGTAACAATTCCCTGGTTCCCAAAACTAAGCTAATCCTCGCCTATATACTCGCTAAATCTGTCTGGCAATTCTACGATTCGGACTTCATGGGTGTTTGTTGGACGACGAAGTCTATTCAGCTCTTTCGAGAGAGGGAGGACGAAGATGATGATGATGAACCTGGTGTTGACTGGGCACCATACTACGCCTTCTCATTAGAGCAGATGACGGAAAGAGACTCCATGGAGCGGCTGCCACCGGGGCAATTCCTTCACCGGTACCCTCGTGTTCTGGCACTTGGCGCCATACTTTACGAGCTTGGTCAGAAGAAGCGTTGGGAAAAGCAAGCAACTTCTTCAGGCCCGGCCTCATCCACCAACCATATCGAACCTCCAACTCTCGAAAAGATGATAAATGATACCTCGTCCAAGATCCGCAAAGGAGTACAGAAAAAGAAATGGCCCGACATCAGTCTGAAGAATACCCAAACGTTGGAGGAATATCGCGTCATCGTTGCAAATTGTGCCAGCGAAAACTTCTTCCGGCCAGATCCGAAGGAGAAGCCGCCGAACTCTCCGGCTCAAAGTCTTCAGAAAACAGCAGAAGAATTAGAGGAAGAGCTAACAGTTGCAGAGAGACGCGCAATTCTCTTTAAGAAGGTTGTTGCGCCTCTCAAGAAGATGGTTCAGACTACTGGCTGGGTTGACGAGTTGGGCAATATTCAACGTTACTCCATAGAAGGAGCGACTGCACGACTGAAAGACAAAAGACCTGATTCAGAGAAGTCAGGATCGGAGACACTTCTCGATACTCCTCAGACATCTCAAGAATATCGAACTCTCCCACGCGAGATTCAAGATAGTCGAACGGCATCGAAGTTCGTCACCAACTCGGGAAGCTCTAGCCTCCATGCCTTGAATATGTCCAACTAACAGATTGTAACAGGCCTATGGCCAAGGCAGGGCTGAAAAAAGCCAAAGGAGTACCCAGCGTACGTGCTCCCCAAACGGCGCAAGGCCTTTATAGCGACGAGACCAAATCCACGCATTGGCAAGATAGCTTAGTGGAACAGCGCCTTCTCCAAGACCAACGCGACGTGACAGGTAATAATTTTGGCAATCGTACCGTTATCCATCAAGGTGACAATCATTACTACTCGACTTGCCCGACCAGATGATACGGTGAAACGAAATGGGGCGGGAAAGCAGGATGAACTTCCATACCTCATAGGGGAGAGGCCTGATGAATCCAGAAACTATGAGAGAACTGCCATCCATCTTCCTCAAAGGAGGAGAAGATTCTCTATCATGTCTCTTGGGGTCGTCGCTGACGATTGGTTAATCTCCTAGCGTCACTAGAAATGCACGCAACTCGAGCCATTATGACGCCGCGGAGTCCTTAGTATCCTAGCTATTCAAGCCACGAGGATTATGTCTATAAATAAGAACGTGGAAACGGAAAGATTTTGATTCTTGGCTCACAAAATATCAAGTTGCCCCGTAACTGTGGCTTTTTAATTCTAAAATTTGTAGGAGTTGTGAGAGACAAAGCCGGAGCTTCCGTGTCGTCGATTTACATATATCAAGTTACTTGTCTTACCGTATCCTCACAAATCCCCTGTTCTTCGGTTGCATCGTGCGGCTTGCGCACAACGATAATACCAACCACCGATGTTAAAGCTTTATTTCAGATGATTTACTGTGCCCTATATCCAACTCACGGGTAAAGGGCTCATCTGATAGGGCTTTGTGTCGATTTTGTGTTAGATAACGAGCTGTTTATAGCTTGTGGAAGAAACTCAAAGATGGGGAGCTCAACAATACAATAAAGTTGACCGTATTTTGTTCTGAATAACTCCTTGGGGCGAGGAATTGCAGATATCCCCCCAAAAATTCATCGGGATTGGCTAACATAATCCACCAAATAATAATTTGACTCGGGACGATTTCAATTTTGCTCTATCATGGTGGTGGCTACAGACTTCAATCTTACAATCCCACATGATGTGACTTTACTCAACTGTGAGATGTATAGCTGACTCCGCTCACTGTTTATTCTTTCTGAAATTGAGCCGAGGGATCATTGACCGGACTAATAGGCTTCCCCATTTTAAAGTACGCCCGAATATTTTCGAGGCATTCTATCTCAGCAAGCCGAAAAGCTTCCTGAGTAACGCCACCCATATGGGGCTGACATATGACCTTGTCGCTATTTTGGAAATAGCTGTTGATATGAGGTTCATTGCAAAACACATCAAGCCCAGCTCGAGCAATTTTACCGGACTCGAGAGCCTGGATCAAGTCATCTTCATCGATAATGGCTCCGCGTGCAGTGTTGACCAAATACAAACCATCTTTCATTGCCGCAAACTCGGCTGTGGAAATGAGATTGCGAGTATCGCCATTGAGTGGGCAATTGATTGATATAATATCCGACACGGTCAATAAAGCGTGTAGAGAGTCACAATAAGAGGCGCTGTACAGGGCCTCCTCTTCGTCGCTCAATCGACGACGATTGAAATACTTGACGCGCATGTTGAAAGCCTTTGCCTTTGCTGCAACTCGCTTGCCCACTTTCCCCATCCCAACAATACCAATTGTCATACCCATGATATCGTGAGTGGGATAGAGAACACTGGCCCAAGCACCGCTGCGGAGGGTCTGCTCTGTGCGATACGTATCGCGTACGGCAGCGAGAGTTAGGAATATAGCCATGTTAGACGTTGATTCGACTATTGAATTGGTCGTATTGCATAGCCAGATTCCTTGGCTCGTTATCCATTCAACGTCAAACTGATCGTATCCGGCTTTTGACGAGATGATAATACCACACTCGGGAGCTAATGGACCGAAAAGGTCTTGGTCGAAAGGCGCATACGTCATTGTGCCCATCGGTACAATAAAAGCGTCAATAGGACCATGCTTAGCTATGAGAGCCGGAAGTTTTTCTTTTACTTCTTGACGATTATCGGCTTCGAGGATCTGGCAGAACTTGGATCAGTCGATTATCTCTAACTGCCATTTAACGCAATGTAACCCACGTACAGTATAGTCGAACTCATTACGAAAGTCTGAGAGATATTCTCCTCCGTCATGTCTCGGGCAGCCAAGCCAGACGACAAACGGCCTTTTTCTGCGGTTCTTTGGCGGCATTATCCGAAAGAAGTATGCGGATTATAGAACAGAGGTTTAATGAGCCATACACAAATAGGATGTGCAGTTTATTGAAATATAAGGTAATAGTAGATAATACACGTCTTGAAGTCTGGGCAATAGCTTATAACTTATACAAGAACGCTAAAACAGAAGTATGAACATGGGGTTTTTAGAACCAGAAACTCAGCCTCGGTAAACGGCATGAGCTCATGGAATACAGCGGCATAAGATATCGTAGGATATACCCACCAGCGTAATTGCATACGTGGGGTGTTATCACCTAGTTGTTTACGATGAAGATACTAAACAACAGCGAACTGAACTTATACATTTGACAACATCCCCTGGAAGTGTCCCCGACCGTAGAGTATCATGGCTGACCCAGCCCGGAATATTGTGACAGTATTGGCTAGCATATCACCACGTACGAAAACAATTGAACGCGTTATGTACAAATGCAGCTCGAGATAGAAGCACTCAACCCTTGAGAGATGTACATACCCAAACCTAAGCTATCTAGTTGCTCAACTTGGCGGATCTCTGATAGGTTGGTAGATCTAGCTGCGATGTCGGAGTACCTCTTGCTTTTTTAATGCTCCTCACTTGTTATCGGCTTCTTTAGGCATTCCCACGTTTGTATCTAGCATAGGTGCTGACTCCTCATCTTGACTAAGTATAATGACTTCTCATCTCGACCATCCACGTTAATAACAATGCGAGGAGAGTGTGAACGGAGATCGACCTCCGCATGCGTTCTTACAAATACCATGCGCTTACAAATGCAACAACTCCGCATTCTCCCAGCGTGGGCTTAGTTTTGAGATTATGTGTAACTCAATTCTTCGTGTTCATTGTATTTAGATGGATTTCGGGGCGAAAGGTTACGCTCCTCTGGATCCTGGCATAGCTTTCTAAGGCATCTGACGTTTCCAACTCAATCGGTATCGAGCCATTACCCGTGTGTTCTATGACGCTTTTCTCGCCTGGATCAGTCAAGCCTTAAACTTGCTTAATAACAAAGCAGCCGTCTTGTCTGGCTTGTTATCAAAATATATTTCAAGCTGGTCATACCCGGCGTCAAAGCTGATTGACTCTCCTATTCATTAGAAGTTTAACTTCTGTAACTGTGTTACGGCTGTTGAACCTTTAGCAGACTTCTATCGCTAGCTAGATTATGGTTTCCACTCACCGGGCTGCTCTAGGCGCAATTAGGTCTCCTGCCATAAAAAAATGCTCGCTGCAGTTGTGTATATCGGCTGATGCGAGTTATGGATGGTTAGTCATGTTACGATTATATCTGCATTTATACTCCGTAATTGATCGCTTACTCTGACAAACCACCTTCGCCGATTTGTTCCGTGTTACTCCCGGACTATGGATCGACAAACTACATGACGGTAGAGGTAAAATACCATCTCAAAGCTCCTTTAAAGGGAGTATAAGTAGGAATGGGTATAATTCGCACAATATCAAGGCTGAAGCATGTTTTGCAAAGTCAGCACCGAAACTACGAGTATGAATAATGCCATTGGCACTCTAGTGCCAACATCAATTAAAATGGAGTGCAATGACCGACTCCCTTTTGTTTTCAACAGTTGCCAAGATGTAACTATATAGATAGCTACCGCTAGGGTATCTCCCCATCTTTGATCCCTAAAGGTTGCGGTAGATTCAACACGTCCGACCAAGGAAAGTCTTCAGCATCAAACTCGCTGTAGCCAAAACATGACGAGTTACCCAGACTTTGTTGCCCATTAAGCAATACGGGCTCATCTTTATCACCCACAAGCCTCTTAGTCAACAATTTCCGGGGATCTAGTGCGAATTTTACAACAGGCTTCACTGATACACGCATCCAAAAAGCATCGCCAGGGCGGCAAAACAAGACGATAACACCGCGGAATGAGCGTAAAATGCCGTTCTTGCTCACCGGATTCTCTGTTAAGTCCCATGTAACTGAATTTGCACCATCGTCATGGTCGTCATCTTGTGCCAAGTTGCCATGAACCTCGAGTCGCCCTTCCTCCGTGAAAGTCGTCTCTTGGGACCACTTGGCAGACATCTGAGCCGGCCCGAAGGGTGTGTGAAAGACAATAGGCGCGCTAATCTCCAATATTCTATGGTTGTCTCGTGGTTTGGTTTGCCCAAGTATCTGTCTAGGTGCAAAGTTGGCAACAATCGGGTCCAATGAGGCGTCAGTCGAGCGCAGGTGAGGTTTGCTGATGTTTAAAGCTTTCTCAAAGGTGACTTCGATCTCCGCAGAGGAGAAGCGGCCGAGTCCTTTTGGAGGGAAACGGAAGGCGAAGTCAATGCCAAGCAGACATGCAGATTTATTCTCGTAGGTGCCATATTGAACATGACGAACATAGGCACTGTAGCCTGTTTTGCCGATTTGATCTTGGGTTGCAAGTGACCGATTCACACGTTCATCGTTCCGAATTCCCAGCAGACCGTCATCTTCATCTGAGAGTACAAAGTCGGATTCAAAACCGAGCGCCTGTGGATCTATTGTGTCTGACATCGGATTAACGCTCACAAATGGCCGACGAAAGAAGAACTTGTAGTATCTGGTAACAAGAAACAAGATGAGGAGACTGGATGTAACCTGAGAAATCATTACATGATGATCTCTGAATCTAAAGATTGAAGAATCGTGCCCCGCCACACCAGTGACAAAGTCCAGCGCATTCCAGCGCATGACCACAGCCTTGCATAAGCCCATTCATGTAGGCATGTAACAATGTATTTGGTGCTCCTGCAAGGCTATTATACTAGAGATTTGAGTGGCTAGTATCCAAAAATTCAAAGAGCTTGGGATTTTTCCACCTACAACCTCTGGCAGCTGCCACAACTCGGATCCCGTCTGAGTAAAGCAGTCATTTGTTTCGCTCAGCACACAGGCGGAACATATATATAATCAGCAAATGGAAACCGAACCGAAGGAGCTTGCTAAGTCGTCACTTGAGGACATTCGGCGCAAAATCAGAGCTTACCGCTCCGTAGGGCACTTTGCTGAAGCAACGCTACTTATTGAACAGCTGCCGCAAGATATTAGATACTCGAGGGGCGTAGCAATTGAAGCCATCCAATTATACCTCGCCCAGGGACAATATCGGTTGGCAGCCGAGATCTGCGATAATGTTCCAGGACCATCTTCCACAGAAATCGAGAGCGAAAGTTTCGCATTTTCCAACCAAGATGAAGAGGCTGTTGCTTTTGAGCTGCTGCGTGCCCTCACATTACGAGTCGTGAGATTCTCAAAAGTCAAGACTGCGCTCGAGATTGCGCAACGATTTGGCAGTGCTTGGAATCTTGGTATGATCGTTCCGGATCACAATTTAGACGACTAGTGCTAATTGCAGTATTTAAGATAAGCCTGTGGTACTTGATATAATCGTTGAAAGTCATGGAAAAACTGAAGATAGAAGTCTACTGATTTCTAGCGCCGATGGTCCAGAAATAGAAGTGTTGAGCGGGAGTACATCACACATCTCAGAATACAGAGTGAGTAATTAATATCCATATTCACATGCGATAGCTAAATCTGATTTGATATCCAAGGCCTTAATGATATCTTTCTATTGGAAAATAATGGTAGCTGCTGCCGTTCATGGCCTGCTTGATGAGTCGGCCACTAAAGCTGCTGCTTTAACCACCATTTCTTCTTTACGGCAAGCCTTGCAGGCTATGAATCGTTTACAAGAGGCCTCCTCTCTACTTTACTTCGAAATTCAGCTTATTGCAATCCCAGAGGATGCGATGCAGCCGCTTCAAAAAAATTTTAATGTTCTGAACGGCGATAAGTGGGATGTAGAGAGGGCTCTCACTTTGGCTGAGATTTTTAGACTCCAGCTCCAATCTTCTGATGATACGGTTCTCTCAAAGGCTCAAGACACATTTAAAGAAGCACAAGAATTATTCAACAAAGTTTCCCATACTTTCGGCAACATTGACCTAGATTTTACTCGCATTTCCTTTGATCACACTCTTTCGACCGAAGAAAAGTTCGTTCAAATAATTAGTCTCGTGGAAAGGTACTTTGAAGTCAATCACTATGGGCAGATGATGTTATGCCTCACAACTGCTCTCTCTGAGCCAATTGATGCCTATGTCGAGCAAGTCAAGTATGCGATCGAACTCCAGCAGCAGTTGGCCGATGAAATGGGCAGTGAAATCATGCAAAACGCTGCTCTAATGCGCGCCGCAGGCTCAGCTAATTTGAATGCGTCGGAATATGGTTTCGCGCTTAATGCCTTGGAACCTCAATACATGAACCTTTCTGAAGAGGTTGATCCAAAGAGCCACACACTCCTGGCAACCACCATGTCAATGATATATGGAAGTTGTGGAAACAATATGGAAGCTCTTAAGACCGCAGAAGAGAGCCTAGAGATTGCAAAATCTGGAAAATCTTACCAAGCTTGCTCAGACGCTGCTTTGATCTTGGGACTTCGTCATCTCTCTATCTCTGAGCAATACCCAAGGAAGTCCGCCGAAGACATCAAGTGGCTATCATCTGCTATGGATATTCTAAAAGAGTGGATAGATAATGACGCTGAAAATGGCTATACTGATGGAGAAGTCCAAAAGTGTATACTGATTGGTAAATGGGAGAATTTGCGAGCATTTGAGGACCCGGAACTGAAGTTCACGCCAGTTGAGAAACCATGGATTGAAAGAGTGAAGAACCTTTTACCAAGTCAAACAGATGTCCTGAAACGAAGCGAACTTGTGGACCTTGAAGTCAGCATGCTAATGCGCCAAGGGAATTTCTTGGAGAGCTCGAAACTATCGACGGATTATCTCAATGATCTTGAGAAGCTGTCATTTGTGCCTCCGATGATTAAAGCGCAGGCATACTCTAGGGCTGCTCTCCAGGAATGGCTTTTTTACCGGGCAATACTGGGTGAAAATAAAACTACCACTGCAGAAGAACGACTCCAGGCCACAACACAGCTATGGTCCGCGCTGGACCTGGCAAATAAATCGCTTCAGCAATGGCGACAGACCAGCAGCTCTGAGTTGATCATTCGCAGCACTCTAGCTCTTGGCAGTCTTCTTTCAGACGTACTATCGACGATCTCAGAAGATTTAGAGCGTGAATTACTCAGTGGATTCATGGACGAACTGCAAAAAACAGAAATAATATGCGATGATATGAGACGAAGTGTCATACCCATTGAAGGTCTGACCTCTTTGATGAATAAAAGACTCCTGGTTGCCAAAGATTCGAGTCTCAAGATATACAACCTAGGAGTTCGCATAGCATTACGTCTTAATGACTTAGCTGAAGCTTGGACATGGCTACAAAAAGGAAAGTCCAGGGCATTCTCAGATTCTCTCGGCGCAAAATTATTGGTTCCGCAAAATTTATTGCAGAGAATCAATAGCGATCAAATAGCTTGCGACCTTTTGAAGGCGGAACAAATGAATTTAGACACCCTAAACCAGCCTGGGGCAAATCACATTCTTGTAGCGCGGGAACTTACTTCGATCAGAAAACGAATTCAAGAGTATCCTCCACTAGCTGAGATTGTACGAATCAAAAACACGACGCTGGATCTGGAAATAGACCCAGATTGTCTTGATATGGCACTTTCTAAAACAAATCTTTCCCGGGCAAGAGTCAAGTTTGTTGACTGGTATGTTCCGTCATCGAAAACAAAGGAGAACCCGCAGATAATATGCTTTGTACGGACATTAGACGGTACGACCCGAACGAAGGAGCTGGCTATATCGGTTACTCAGGTAGAAGCATGGGTTTCCAAAGCCTTCACATACCCTGATATGGCTGAACATCCTTTAAACAAAAAGACGGGCAATCGTCTGCTCCAGGAGATGAATGCTCTTGTCGACTGGCTGACAGATTACTCGGAGGAAGGTGATCTTTTAGTGCTCTCTCCATCAGGACAACTAAACAACGTACCACTGCACGCCTTATTTATCGAAAAAAGACCTCTAGTTGAGCGTAATTTGGTAGTTTACGCATCAAGCGCGGCGGTCATGAGCCAGTGTTTGGACCGTAGCGGCTCCGGAAGGAATTGCGAAAAACGGAATACGGAAGAAACTACAGCCTATTTCGCAGTGTATGAAGAGCCTCTTCATGTCGACGAGCGCAGTCTTATATTCAGTCACATTAAAATGCTTTCCACGTTTTTACCAGGCAATGTCTTAGTCGGGCCCGAAGTAACAAAATCGCGTTTTGTTGAGATGGCCTCCACGGCCACGTGGTTGCACTATCATGGCCATGCTAGTTATTGCAAAGAAGATGTTCTTCGATCGTCACTTATCTTGAGCAATGGAGAGGACATTCTTGATAATCGCAATGCGGAAAACCCGCGTCTAGGAAGAGATGAGTTCTCCGTTGTTGACATGTTCAATACCACTATGCCGCAAGGAGGCGTGCACTTCACCATCATTGCCTGCGAATCAGCCGCTCAGGACTTATCTCCTGGAGATGAACCGCTAGGAATCATCCCAGCTCTGCTTCACGCTGGGGCCACTTCAGTTTTAGGATGTCAGTGGCCCATCAAAAGCTCTGCAGGTCGTGCCTTTAGCGCAGCTTTCTACGACGAAGTGAAGTATATGCAAAGCACAACGAAAAGCGGCGACCAAGCAATGAACTTGGCCCAAGCCTTGGGTATCACTGTTGGGAAGATGAGACGTGGTGAACTAGGAGCGCAGTATAAACAAGCGTACTGCTGGGCTTCGTTTGCGATGCATGGCCTGTGGTTCTTTCCGAGTTTCAACGGTGAAACATGAATAATACAGGTTAAAAAATCGCTCCTTTGTATGTATCTTAGCCCCAAGGTCTTGTTCTAAGCATACTCAGAACTATTAAACTTCCTAACTCTCCTTTCGTACATTCTCAATATACTCAATATGAAACGCTGTCGCCGAGAAGTCGAGCGATTTCAGATTAAATGAGTACATGGGCGATAAACATGAGCAGTAATGATACAACCTCTTAGCTCTTCGCACGACGCATCTTTCCGACATGAAAACAAAAGAAAAGAAAATAAAAAGAAAAAGAATGAAAGAAAAATCTGCGAAATATGAAGCATTTTGCTGTAGATACTCAGCTGACAGAAGACAGCGCAGTTTGTTCGTCTTTATGGCGTCCTAGAGTTGAGAATGAAAGCCTATAGGCAGCTGGAAAATCAATTCGATAGCTATGCAGATATTGCCTATTATATAGATAAATGCCGTTGAAATATAGGTATACTTTAATAACCTTCTGGGCTTTCAATTTTTTCATTTTCAACAAATGCTAATTGGTGAAACTCAAATTGCGGGCGCCCAATTCATAAGTGTATGACTCACTGGCCGCTGGGCTATAAGCTCATCCCGATTCTCGATTATCAAACAAAATCACCTTCTTCATCCTTTATTAGCCTCAACTTTCAAGCATCGACATTTAGTTTTCGATCCAAGCCGATTCTCAAGCCACAGTGAATGGCCTACAGAGTACACTGCAAGCTATATATTTGCCTTTAAGAGGACAATCACGAGCTTATTAGATTCTCACACTTTGAACTTGAGTAGATCTACCTAGCCAGAATGGCCATGGCAACCCAGACGCATGTCGAGTCCTTGTCTATCAACAAATCTGTCAACCTGCAAATACTGAACTATTCAGCCAAAGAATTTCGAGAATGCCAACTCTCTGCGTCTGGCCGACCGTATGACAAGGTCGTGGTTGGGGCGGCCATATTTCGCCATATTCCGAACTTGAGCTCTTCGAAAATGCCCTGCATTCTTCTCTTGAAAAGGGCACCTCATGAACCATACTTCTCCAACATCTTTGAGTTACCTAGCGGGAATGTCGATTCAACTGACCCGACACTCAAACATGCCCTTGTCCGTGAGGTAAAAGAGGAGACGGGGTTAGATATCGCCGAAATCTCCGCGCAGCTGAGTCCAATGACATACCAAACTGAGAAAACCATCAAAAGCGACGCAGGAGTCGAAGTGTTTGTTGTCAAGAGCGCCATTCAGCTCAACTATGTGGTTTCAGTGTCCGATGGAATGGTGAAGCTGAGTGTAGACGAACATTCGGAGTGCCGTTGGGCCACAGAGGAAGAGTTGGATGAACTAGACATTACAGATGAGACTAGAAGGATCATTCGGGAAGCCTTTCAGTGGAGTACCAGCCAGTGACTAAGTGAAAGAAACAGTGGTTTTAGATCGCGGGGTATACCAGAGAGCTGATAGACTCTATCTGGTAGATTTTGTGTATTGTCACTAATGTTAAGTGGCCAACAGGCAAATACTTCAGACGGACTACGCGGTGCTTTTATATAAAAAGATCCCCTCTCGAAACTATGATAGAAGAATAAAGATACCAAGAAATAAATTGAACGCCTTAATGATCAGCTTCAATATATCCCCTTCAAAAGCCATCACCTGTTTATCAGTCCTTGTCAATCTTTGGTCTGCCCAGGGCAACATAGGCCATATATATAGCCGATTTCAACCAACTATCTAGATTCCACATGATGCTGTATTTGGTCCATTCTGAATGACTTATGCGGAGACGCAAATTGCGACCACGGTGATGAATGAACTTCAAAGCGCTGAATAGTGTAATGATGTAATAGCTCGACTCATGTGCGATGAAGCTCTTCATGCCAAATTATGTAGGGTTAGAAGAGCTTCATTAAAAAGGCTTTTTGGTGTTTGCCCCCGACCTCTGACAATTCCTATATCACAAAGCCGCTCGTCGTCTGACCATGACCACCGAAATTGGACAAACTATCGACTCTATTTACTGATCACTCACATTTGCCACCTCAGCTACGAAGTAAACAGCTGAGCTTGTCCAGAACCGGGCAAGGTAGGCTACGGGCACTCTGCTTCTGCGCGACAAGGGAACGGCTTCAATTTCCAGAAACTAATTGCCTTGACTAGTCGTTGGCGTGCCGAGAATCAAGTCTCAGCCCATAGCGGGAGCCAATCAAGTCTCGGAATCAACTCCTGTTAGGAAATATTGGACTAGCATCTCAGCTTTGGCCTTCGAAATCAATAAAGTGCAATTAGGACAAGACAATAGTGAACTAAGAGTCAGCTAGCCACGAAGCGGACGGGTACGAGCTGTGGGGGCTGCATCTTCACAGCCAATGGTGCATATACACGAACAAGGCAACTTTGGAACGTTCACTGAACCAGGAATGCCTTGCACCATCTAACTTCTCTGGACACGAAACACCCAGAGTTCGCCTAAAACGGATGTCTATAAATGAGAGCAGATGGTCAATATTCTACTATTCTTTCACACCCAATATCAACACAAGATATAAAGTACTGGCATGACGCTGCCATCTCGGTGTTATTCAGCTTTGATCCCATCTCCTCAGGACTAGACCCTGCGCCCTTCAATTTTGAACCTCAATATCTCACGAGATTTCCACGAATCAATCGCGTCGGTAGGGCTCTCTAGACAATTGGACAACCTGCTCATATTGTGCCGCAAGGCCCTGACATTGTCAAGACACTGGTACTCAACCACAGTCACGGGTATCAACGGTCTTACGACAAACGGCTTAAAGGGAGATAAATCTGCGGTCCTCGAAAGTTTACTAGGCAGCATATTTCACGATTCTAATACCGGGATCTTTTCTCTCGCTGTGGAAGCCTTGTCTCACCATCTTCGCCCCCACGCAGCTTTTTTTCCAGTCACAGAACCCCCGAAGAGGTTGCTGAGACCCTTGATTTGTTCGCCCGCTTTTCCCGTTTTCACCCCAACCTCATATCAACCATGTTCTCTGCTGCTGGTGCCGTCGGCACAATCCCCTCAGCGTATCCCGGAACACTCATTTCCAATATCCTCGCTGGTACTCCTCTACTAGCCAGCACAGCGCCATTCTCTTCTGACCATCCCAGCAGCGGGATGCTCAATGGTATTCTGGCAAACGCTCGACACAGTGTGCTGGAAATGCTCGACAAGACGCTCGCTCTAGTATCAGTCTCCGAGCAATGGATTAAAGAAATCCCTAACGTGCCCACTACAGAGAGGGAAGTCGCTCAGTGCGCAGCCTTTCAGAAACAGGCCCTAATGTCTTGCAGAATGGCCTTGGAGAATTCGCGTCTTGCCAACAACGCCTTCGTGGACTCTAATGGGTGCGCCAGAGAGGAAATTAATCGATTCGAGAGCGAGATTGCTCTGCTGAAAAACAGAGTCTTGAGCGTAGAAGCTCAATACGATCAGGAGATTAACCAAGCGCGCCCACCTCGGTTCGCGATGTTTCAAAACTTGGGATTCAGCCAGCCTACTGATGGCACGAAAATCGACGAGCTTAAAGCGCTAAGGGACTCTGAAATAGTTAAGCTCAGAAATCAGATCGTCAAACGCACTCAGGACTTGCAAATCGTCAACCAATCTATGACAAATTTAGGCTTATGGGTCGAACTGTGCGAGCGGGTAGGTGGTTATCTTGGGTCTATTTACAACATTCTTACCGCTATTGGATATAGCAATGATACCGATGCTGTCGCATTCAAGGAAGTGGTGGGGATCCAGTGGGATTAGATCCACAAGGAGGCTGAGGAGGTGAAATCGTTTCTGCAGCCTAGGTAGTGATGGTGCTATGAACACGATAGCTATAACTGTCGAACTTGCCGATATATAAAAGAATTCGGCAGTCGAACATACATATATTCTTTACCACCTACGCCCTTACTTCAGCAGTCACACACCCAAACTAAGATTAAACTCAGCCATCGTCTGGTGTAACATCAACGAGCCACATAGTACAGAGGATCACATACACTGATGGCATCGTCGGATACTTTGACGGCGTGTCCAATTGCAATGCCACCCTCCCCGATATTATCAACGGCATTTGAGTGGCGCTTGAAGGAGAAGAATGAAGATGAATGTGCTCATCATTTTGGACTTTCGTGTTTGTTCAGCCATAATTTGAAACAAAAATTCGCACTTTAAACTTGTATCAGCATAGGCTGTCTGGGAAGAATTATTTTGCTGCCACGAAGCACCTGTCTACATATGTAGGTATAGCCACAGGGATATAGATATGTATAGGCAAAGACTATTGCGCACCGAACCACTTTGCACAAAAGCCGAATGAACTAATGTTCGACTCCGGTAACCATTTATCCCAAAGGGTGGCTACCAGGATAGATGTATTAAACAACTAGGCGACAATTTGCTGCATAATAGTTGTAACTTGGGTAGACGATTTCAAGGTACCTATGTTAGGAGCTGTCCAAATCACATGATAGCCACTGGATTGTTGACAACAGGATACTGCTGGCTACGATTCTGGTAGGCTGGCCACCTGATAGGTCAATTGCCGGCATAGATTCCCTATTGGAATAGAAACATCGGGCAGCAAATATGATACATAGCTGCAGCCTGATCCAACTACATGCGAGCGGGGTCGAGAAGGCTGCTTTTCTTAATTGCTCAAGTGTTCCTTCATTTTGTCTCTTCCATGTCTCTCGAAAATTTACAGTATCACTCTATGTCTACGATGAAGTTCACTGAGCTCAATTGATAATGTTTTTATTCGCAAGCAAACATGCCGAATCATGAAGATTACACTGTTGGGTGGATCTGTGCCATAAGCACTGAGCGTGTCGCCGCCGAAGCTTTTCTAGACGAGAAGCATGAAGGCCCTGAAGATATCTCTGCCCATGATAACAACGACTATGCTCTAGGGAAAATGGGAAGACACAACGTGGTCATCGCCGTCCTACCTGATGGCGAGTATGGTACAGCTTCTGCGGCTACTGTTGCGAGAGATATGTTGCACAGCTTTCCCAATATCAGAATCGGCTTGATGGTAGGCATTGGCGGCGGTGCACCAAGTGCTGAGCATGACATCCGCCTAGGCGACATTGTTGTCAGCGCGCCTCGTAACGGGAAAGGAGGTGTATTTCAATACGACTTTGGCAAAACGATGCAGGATCAAGCATTCCACCAAACCGGATTCTTAGACCAGCCACCAACATTTTTAAGAACGGCCATCGCCGGACTTAAAGCTCAATACGAGGCTGAGGGTCACGAGTTGGAAGGAATGATTGATGATATTCTTGCCAAAAAGCGAAGGCTACAGAAGAGTTATAGGCGGCCAGCCCCCAGTAGTGATAATTTGATCCAAAGCGAGATAGTTCATCCGCCAGATGAAAGAACTTGTAAGGCATTTTGCCTTGATAATCCGTCTAATTTGCAGCCTCGCCATACACGAACAGAGGACGATGACAACCCAACGATTCACTATGGCATCATCGCTTCAGCAAACCAATTAATAAATAATGCGAAACTAAGGGACAGGCTTGCGGGCGAGAATGATGTGCTATGCTTTGATACGGAGGCAGCAGGGTTAATGAATCACTTTCCCTGTCTGGTCATCCGTGGAATTTGCGACTACTCAGACTCTCACAAAGACGCCAATTGGCATGGTTATGCAGCAATGACGGCTTCTGCATACGCCAAAGACCTTCTCATCCGAATACCGCCTAAGAAAATCGAGTGCGAGAAAAGGATCATTGATATAATTATGAAAAGTAAGTTCCCAGTCTATCCCTTTACAGTATAATGCACTGCTAACAGAGAAAAGTTGATGAAAAGATAACCGAAGTCGATGAAAAGATAAATTATATTAGTCAAAGTATTTTGTCTCTCAAACTTCCAGTTGTGGAAGGGGCTGCCTTTGACTCCTACGCCGAGGAGCACAACCCGACCTGCTTGGCGGATACGCGAGTTGAGTTACTCCAACATATCATAAGTTGGACGCAGGATCCAAATGCCAAGGCCATTTTCTGGCTAAATGGAATGGCTGGAACAGGCAAGTCGACTGTTTCACGCACTATTGCCAAATCTCTCCTCAGAACCGGTCGTCTGGGCGCTAGCTTTTTCTTCAAAAGAGGCGAGGGCGATCGAGGAAGCTCGGCAAAGCTATTTACAACTATAACCGCTCAACTATCCATAATGCAACCCGATATCGCGAGTTATTTCCAACATGCAATCAAATCAAATTCTGATATTGGCAGCAAAGGGCTCCGGGAACAGTTTAACAAGCTCATTGTACAACCTCTATCCAAGATTCCTCCGGGTCAGAGGAAATCCGGCTTTATCGTTATAGTCATTGATGCCCTAGATGAGTGTGACCCGGAAGACGACGTTAAACTTATCATACGTCTCTTCAACCAGGACAAAAGTTTGGGACTAAGAATCTTTCTCACCAGTCGGCCGGAGCTCCCAATTCGTTTAGAATTTTCCGCAATCCAAGGAGAATTTCAAGACGTCATTCTTCATGAAATATCTGAGTCTGTTATTCAGCATGACTTATCGGTTGTAATAAGACACGAGCTACAGATAATTCGAGACAACTACAATAAAACAGTTCAAGAATATCGACAGTTAAAGAGAGACTGGCCTGGCCAGTCCAGTATTGATACTATAGTCAAGATGGCAATTCCGCTTTTTATCTTTGCTGCCACTATATGTCGCTTCCTTGCCGACCGCAAATGTGGAAACCCGGATGACCAACTTCGCAAAGTTCTCGAATATGAAACCAAAAGTCAAGAGTCCAAGCTTGACGCGACCTATCTGCCTGTCCTTAATCAACAGATTGCCGGGCTGACTACAAGGGAGCGAAATGAAGTGTTGCAGGAGTTCAAATACATTGTTGGCAGCATCGTGCTCCTGGCAAGTCCTCTGTCGACATCCAGTCTATCGCAGCTCCTGGGGATTTCTAGCGACGTTATTGATACAAGATTAGACATGCTTCATTCCGTCTTAAGCATACCGCAATCATCTGAGTCTCCAATAAGACTACTGCATTTATCTTTTCGCGATTTCCTCGTCGATCCCGAAAAGCAAGGACTTAACCCGTTTTGGATCGACGAAGCAGAATCACATGCAAAGATAGCAGACGACTGTCTGCATGTCATGAAAGGTTTCCTTCGAGAAGACATGTGTAGCTTACGATCACAGGGACTAGAGGGTTCCATAGTCGACCGTGAAGAGGCAGCTGCATGCATTCCTGCCGCGGTCCAGTACGCATGCTTAAATTGGGTATTTCACCTCCAAGCAGCAAATAGTTATGACGACAATTACTCTGGAACATTCCAATTCCTGAAACAACATTTTTTACACTGGGTCGAGGCGTTGAGTTTGATACAACAAGCACCAGAGAGCACAAAAATAATTACAAGGCTACAAGCTCTGATGCTGGTGAGTCTTTATAAGCAAGATTAAATAAATTACACGGAATATGGTTACTAACTTAATGGCAGAGCAAGAATAACAAGCTGCTCTCTGAATTTCTAGATGACGCTTTGCGTATTCTACAGTCAAATTTACAGATCGTTGCCAGCGCGCCTCTTCAAATTTATTCTTCAGCCCTTCTATTTACTCCGCACAACAGTATCATCAAGAAACTTTTCAGAGAGAGAATACCTGAGTGGATATTGTTCGAGCCAAAGGTGGAGCAGAATTGGTCCCCATGTATAAAGACGCTGGAGGGTCATCGGAGACAGATTAATTCCGTGGCCTTCTCTCCCGACTCATCGCTTATAGCATCGGTTGGTTATAGAGATATTCGGCTATGGGACGTCAATACAGGCGAGTGTATTGAAGTGTTCAACGGCCATGACGACAAAGTTAGTTCATTGGTCTTCTCGCATGATTCGTTATCTGTGTTATCAGGTTCATGGGATAGGACTATCCGCCTGTGGTGCGTTGATACCGGTAAATGCGTCCAGATACTCAAGGGCCATGAAGAAAAGGTAACAGCCGTGGCTTTTTCGCATGACTCTACATTGATAGCATCGGCATCAAATGATGAAACCATCCGGCTATGGCGCGTTAATACGAGGGAGTGTGTTCACATACTGAACGCAACAAGCATCAATGACTCGTGGTATTCCCCTCCTCTAGTCTTCTCACAGGATTCGTCATTTATAGCATCAGGTTCTAGTGAGATATTTATCCAGCTATGGAATACGAATACAGGCATGTGCGCACGGAAACTTACCAACGATAAACCGTCATTGCCTTTTTACGATACTTCACCGGCTTTTTCGCATGACTTGTCGCTTATCGCATCAGCTGCAGATGAGATCTTTTGGGTGTGGCGCGCTGATACAGGAGAAAACGTCCGAGAGTTTAAAGGGCATCGTAATCGCGTTGCCTCTATTGCCTTTTCACATAACTCATCCCATATAGTGTCAGCTTCATGGGATTACACTGTTCGACTATGGCACATTAATACCGGCAAGTGTATTCAAAAGTTTGAAGGACATAGTGACAGAGTCATATCTGTGGTTTTCTCGCATGATTCAACGATTATAGCATCAGCCTCACTGGATGAAACTATTCGATTATGGTATAATAACATAGATACCGATGTCCAGGAATCTGGTGGTTATAGCAACGAGGCTCTCCCGCTAAGGCGTGCCGAAACAAGCAGCAATATCCTGGGAATTGGAGGCCACAGCGAATGTGTAGATGATGTGGTCTTTTCTTGTGACTCATCTCTCATGGCATCGTTTTCATACGATAATACCGTCAGAATATGGGACATCGACACAGGAAACTGTATACGGGAACTTAGGGGACCGTCTAGGCTCCGGTGCTCTCCGCAGGAAGCAGGATCTAACAGTTATAGCCGCTTAATTTTCTCACATGATTCATTACGTGTGGGACTTTTTTTAAGTGGCAACGCTACTATCTGGCTATGGAGTGTTCATACGGGCGAGTGCGTCTACAAGCTCATACACGAAGCAGATGTTGTTTCTATGGCCTTCTCACATGATTCATCACTTATAGCATCAGCTTCAAGTAGAATCATCCAATTATGGAGCGTTAATACCGGCGAGCACGTCCGAAATCTCACACATGAAGAGGACATTTTTTCTTTAGCTGTCTCACATGATTCATCACTTCTAGTGTCAGTTTCATGGTCAACCCTCTACATATGGAGCGTTGATACAAACGAATTGATCAACACGATTGAGAAAATCCCAAAGCCTGTTGATGAGGTAGTCTTCTCCCATGATTCATCACTTATAGCATCAAGCTATCTTGAAACCATTTGGTTATGGCGTACGAATACAGGCGAGTGCATTCATGAATTCCACGCACATAGCGGCACCATCATAAATCGCCTATCGTTCACACCTGATAGCTTACATCTGTTAACAAACGTTGGAAGGCTCATTATGCTTCAAGACGAGCACATTATTAATTTTTACGGCTATGGATTCAACAGCGATTACTCTTGGATTACATGGAATGGTAATAACTTGATCTGGCTACCTATGGAATATCGGCCGTACTACAGCCGCAGCGCTGTAGGTAAGACAGCCCTAGCAGTCGGCTGCATTTCAGGGAGAGTTTGGATTATGAAGTTTTCGGAATATCCTCACAAAAATATCGATCTGCAATTCGGAAAAGTGAGTCTTATATCCATGCACTAATCTAATTATATACAATCTGACACAATGGTATCATTTAGTTCGTCAAGGATATGATATAACGGACAAGCTGTTGAAGGAAGGGGTATGATTCAAGATATCTTTAAAGAGTATCCGATGACCAAATGGATTTTACTATTAATCTAATCACCGCATCCTATGATGATGTATTGTCTTGTGTAATGGATCTGGGTGCTATAACGAGGTATGAATATAGATAATTTACAGTTTAGCAAGGTCAAGATCTCAGAGCTCAGCGGCAAAGTTAGATCATGGCAAAAATACAGATGTTCTGACAATTTCATCCAACCTCATATGGCTCATTAGCACCACTTTGTATGCGGATTGAAATCCGTGGGAACTTCATCAATAGTCTCGTCTCATCATTTCAGTGAATCCTGTATATACTATAATAAGGACGCCGTCATTCAACAAATTCAGAGCCACTCCGGCTCCGAAAGTGGAGTCACATCCACCAAATCCTCCATCCGGATTGGCTTCCGTAGCTCAGTTGGTTAGAGCTTCGTACTAATACTTTCAAGTCTTCACGACTCAAAAGTCTTGGTAATGCGAAGGTCGCAGGTTCAAGCCCTGCCGGGAGCAATGCTCACCAGCCGCCATTCGGATACGGGATTTCTTTTTTGGCTTTTTTTCTGAATTACTTCATATTTTTTTCCTATCAAGCTTCGTCTGTTCTACATATCTATGAATAAAGGGGTTGTTTGTTGAGGGCGGAAACGCAATGCAGCTACTCATCTTTTTCTCCTCCACTTACATACGACGTTGAGAAATAGAGGTGCCTCAAATTCAACTCTCAATCAAACCTTCACAATGACTATTCCACTAAAGAACTTTCCTTTTTATCCTAGTAACCCAAAATACGAGATTGAGCATCGATCTGGCATGAGTAAAGCACAGTCCTTGTAGTATACATCAGTCCAACCTGTAGGCGTCATACTGAATAAGAAGCGAGATTACATACTTCAGGTTTGACACCAGTTTCAGATCGGGATAGAAAACCAATGAAGATGAGCTGAATAGGGTAGCTCATTGAGTCGAGTTTTGAAATTGGCGGTGGGGAGCGGGACGAGTTGCAAATTATTTTATTTTATTTGTTCATTAAGAAGCATCTAAGCCCAGCGCTCGAGTGCTGGCCTCGAGGCATCAAGTCAATCCAGCTTGATGAAGCCAAGGCATTATCTAAAAAGAGTATCTATAAAGCTAACAAAACAACCTATCTTGAAACCCGCCAAGCCCTTCAACCAAGTGAGCGTCCCTCCCCCTCGTCGGGAAGTTCAAGGACGTCTCACAGTGGCTCTGAGAGTGGGAGGCTGGCTGCGTTGGAAGCAGTCAACAGCCTGTCCACTCTGAAGGGGCGAAGCGGGTCGGTATAAGATATACCTTTTTAATCAAGATAGTAACATCCACAGACTTTTTGCTACGTAAACCTGCGGTTCTATATCTACACATGCTGTTGCAAGGATTCAAGGTCTCGGGGTTTAGCCGAGGAAATTATACAAGACCTTCAGTACTCATACCATTAAGCGGTTCCGTTGACAGTGCCGTTGGCCTCATTTCTGGCCTGGCAGACCTCCTTGGTAACCTCGTCGAGGCATCCGATGGCGGCGGCTACCAGACCAAGGATGGGGAGAGAGGGGCTGAGCGGCTGGCTAATGTACTCCGGGTGGTATTGCACACCGACGAAGTAAGGGTGGCTCTTGATCTCAATGATCTCCATACGCCTGCCGGTATCGTCCTTGCCGACAAAGGACAAGCCAGCCTTCTCGAACTCGTCGACAAGGGCAGGGTTGACCTCGTAACGGTGTCGGTGGCGCTCATCGACAGTCTCGGCGTTGCCGTACATGGCTCGGAGCTTGCTGTCCTCGCTGCCGGGCTGGAAGTGGGTGGTACGCAGACCGAGTCGCATGGTGCCGCCCTTGGTTTCCTTGGAGCCCTCGGGCATGAAGATGACGGCGGGGTACTCGGCATTCTCGTCGAACTCTTCGGAGGTGGCGTTGGCATGTCCACACACGTTGCGGGCAAACTCGCAAACGGCCAGCTGCATACCGAAGCAGATACCCAGCCAGGGGGTGTTGTGCTCTCTGGCCCACTGGGTAGCCTTGATAATACCCTCAGTGGCTCTCTCGCCGAAGCCTCCGGGGATAACCACACCAGACGCTGAGCAAACATCATGCCAAGCCTTGTGGTATAGGGCGGGGTCGGCCTCCCGGGTCGACTCTTCGAGATGCTCGGAATCAACCCAAATCAGGTTCAGCTTGCGCTTACAGTGGATAGCCGCGTGCTCTAATGATTTGTAGAGACTGAGGTAGCTGTCGTGAAGTTCAACGTACTTGCCAACCAGGGCAATGTCGATCGTCTCTGTGTAGTTCTTTGAGATGACATCCTTCCACTTTTGCCAAATTTCGGCACCCTTCTTGACCTGGGCCGGCTCAGGGGTGAGCTTGTCCAGCATCAAGATCGACTGCAGAACAGTGATCAGGCCCTGCTCTTTCAGAAGGACTGGCACCTGGTAGACTGTGGGCATATCTCGGACGGCAATCACCTGCTCAGGCTCGACCTGGCAGTGGAGGGCGATTTTGTTGATGGTATCTTGATCAAGAGGACGTTCACAACGGCAAGCAATCTGTCAGGATCGTTAGTTGAATACCGACAAGGCAATAGCTAGATTTAAGCTCATACCAAGTCGGGAATGAGACCGGCACTCCGGATAGTCTTGACGGCGTGCTGTGTCGGCTTGGTCTTTTGCTCGCCGTTGATGACGGGAACATATGAGACCTGGATGTTGATGAAGTTGCCCTTGCCACATTTGTGTCGGAGCTGTGTAAGCGCCTCAACGAAGGGCATGTTCTCGATATCGCCAACTGTTCCACCCTGTAGTCGAAGGTTAGAAGGAGCGCAAGCATAAGGACTGGAAGAGAGTATATACAAGCTCAACTAAGGGGTTGTTAGCGAATGTCCAGTATAGCTTGTGATCGTGTAGGCGGATACGACATACCAATGCAAACATCAGGCTCGGCACCTGACTCATCGATGGGGATTCTGGCAACCCGCTCAATCCACTCCTTAATGAGGTTGGTGACGTGGGGGACGACCTGGACGGTACGGCCCAAGTAATCTCCACGGCGCTCCCTTAGGCCGACCTCCATGTTGATCTTGCCGGTGGTGATGTTGTGGTCCCGGGAGAGGTTGATGCCGAGATATCTCTGGTAGTGACCAAGATCCAAGTCACACTCGCCACTGAGATGCCAAGAGTCAGTTTTTACTCCATGTAAAAGTTTTTCTCCCTGGGCTCGAAATTTTCGATTCCGGTACGAGACACTCGTCGTTGGCTGCCAGAATCGTTTTCGAAAGGGCAAGAAAGGACTCTGAAAGCTGCTTACCCGTCGTCCAGAACGAAACACTCTCCGTGATCTTTCGGGTTCATAGTTCCAGCATCAATGTTCAAATAAGGATCGATTTTCTGCCGTCATCGTTCAAGTTAGAGGCCGATTCTAAACTTTTTAAGGCGATTCCAGGTAGGTAATGCTCACGATGCAGGTGACACGCAGACCTAGCGTCTTGAGAAGCTATTCGGGCGGTTAATATTCGAAGATCCGCGTCCCGCCATGGACGAATTCTAGAAGCATACCAGGCCTGTGGACGAGGCAATAATGCCCTTTCCAACACCTAATAAACTGTTAGCAGGCGCCAAATTATTGTGTAGGATACGGTGCAGTACCGGAGATGACTCCGCCCGAAACGAGAATGTAACGCATGGTGACAAGAACTGTTCGTCAATATCGATGAGGTACAGGGATAGAATGACGATGACAGCGCATGTGAAGTTTTTAAGAAGTTTGGAACTTTTTTTTTTTTCCTTCTAATCGCGGGCAGCAGGTCCGTGCACAGCCCCGCATCTGGCAGGTGGCCAATGATGTATCCGCGTATGGAGCTCCATCCGGTAAATCTGCACACACCGCCCGGCAGTATTCTGAACGTCTGCATATGCATGCTCTTAGTGTATCCGAGCACGCTTTTGCCCGACTGCCGCGTACAATCATGTGAATTGCATAACTTTGATATCGCATGGCTCACAGCTTGGTGTCGACTCTTATCATGCATATGATGAGTCTTCCGGCCTTTATAGATTTAGTCGAATGACGCCGGATGACTCTATTGACATCTCGGCCGAGTCGGGGAATTACGATCAAGGGTTCATGCCTGTCAACCAGGGTCGCTGCAGCTGCCAGGGCATCCAGACGCTCTTCACATGCACCATTCGAATGGCTACCAAGGCCTATTCCTCGTCTTATATCCACATCTAACGGCCAAACTCATAAGTGTTGAACTTTTCCAGTGATGATATACCTGACTCGCGCGGGCGTCATAGTGAATGGTTAGGGTGTAAATGACAATGGGCATCTGGAACTTGGGTAGGTAGACGAAGGCTCGTTAGAGTTATACATGAAAGGTCCTTGTAGGGGGGGATGTCTCATATTTAAGCATTTATTATTTAGACTATCGTTTATGTTTCAAATCTTCCATAGTCCCCTTTTAAAGGTATCATCTCTCGTCCTCGCCTCTATGCCAGAAGCTTCGTTTATCCAAACTCGTATGCCCCAAAATATTTTCTATCGGCATGTAAAAAAAACATCAAAAAATGCACACCATTATTTATCTTTCAAAAACTCCTGTAGCTCCTCCATCTCTCCACTGTGGTATATCATGTCGTAAAACAAGCCCTTGGAATTGTACAAGTCTCGGGGAGAACCGTATCTATCGAAAGTTAGCAATTATACAACAACAAACGCTGTGCCGCTGGAGATTGGCTACTTACTCTACTACTTTGCCGGCGCCCATCACGACAACGGAATCATAGTCGATAATGGTCCGCAAGCGATGAGCAATCGTCACAAGTGTGCGATCTCCACCAGCAGATTCGAGTTCCGTGCGTAGCACTTGCTGAATGCCCTTGTCCGTTTCGTAGTCCATGCTGGCGGTGGCCTCGTCTAGCAGCATCAGCTTGCTCTGGCGAATAAGCGCACGACAGAGAGACAGGACTTGGCGTTGGCCGTGGGAAAAGTTTTCTCCGCGGGCATCTACCGGTGTCGACAAAGAAATTCCTTGGGACTGTCCGTGAACCGAGTCATCTACACCGTCGACAATCGTCTCATCAGAAGAATCGTCACTAGAAAAGGACGCGATGCCCTTGCAGTTTTCCAACGCCTTCTCGAGGATCGCCTTAGGAATGAGACCGGTAGGGTCAAGATTAGATTCCACAGTTCCGTTGAACAGTGTCGCTTCCTGAGGGATGATTGTGAGGCCTTCACGTAACCTGCGCCGGGGAATTTTGGTAATGTCGATTCCGTCGTATAAGATTTGACCAGAGACAATATGCGTAAACCGCAAGAGAGAAAGAACAAGAGTGCTCTTGCCAGAGCCTGTTCGTCCTACGACAGCAACTCGCTCTCCAGCTTTGAACTTGAGGTTGACGTCCGTGAGGATGTTGGGGCCATCAGGATCGTATCTAATGGTGACGTTGCGAAACTCGATTTCTCCTGACTTGGGCCAATTCTTGGGAATGACATGGCTTTCATCGTCTGCAAACTCCCCTTCTTCGGCATATGTTTCATCGTCTTTACCTTCAGGCTCCAGTTTGACATATTCTTTGACACGATGGAAGCTCTGCATCTCTACCTCAAGGTCGTTCATGGCTCGTACGAGCATGAGAATAGTCTGGCTCAACCCGTTGGCGTTGTTAAGGGAGAAACCGACCAAACCAGCGCCGACTACTCCAACCTTGGAGAGCGCGATGATGCCGGCAAAAAGAGCGACCAGGGAAGTCACAAAGTCCACTCGCATGGCCACCCAACGGTTGCAGTTATAGTTTGCCTCTGCTGCGGCCGACCAAACGCGCAGCTTGGATGCTAGATCGCGGCCAAAGGTTTCACCCATACCTGCCCTAGCCCTGATGATGGGCAGCCCAGCCAATGTATCGGCAAACTGGGAGAAGACGGGCGATTGTGCAGATGAAGCAAGTCGCTTGATGATGACAGCTGTTCGTGTGTACATTTCACCAACCACAACGCCAAATATGCATGTAAAGAAAGCAGGAATCATGAAAATCGGCATGATTGAACTGACGGCGGCAATACGGGCAAACAGCATCATGATGGAGTCAAATGTCACCCGGAGCATAGAGCTAAGTCCAGAATCAATCGATGCCATGTCGCCGGAGAACCGGTTAGTGATGCGACCGATGGGGATCGTCTTGAACCATGACAAGGGGACTCTCATGACCGCACGGATGAAGTCATTGTGAAGCTTGCGACCAGCACGCCATGCACCCCATTCGAAAGCGATAATGACCAAACCAAAGGAGATTAGCTCGGCAAAGGTGAAGGCGGCATAAATACCCATGTAATAGGCAATGTCCACGTGAGCGTTGTTATTGTAGGCCTCTACCCAGATACCCATCCAATAACTGGATGCGAAGAAGAAGACGTTGGAGCCGGCGAGGCCAACCAAGCAAAAGACGGCGAAGAGCGGGTGTCCAAAGTATCTCATATACTCCAAGGAGGCCAATCGACCGACCTTGCCTGATGCTTTCATTTCCTGGTTCACAATGTCTTTGGCCGAGGTTTCAGTGGCTACCTTTGATGGATCATTCAGGGCATCTCCACTAGATTGAAGCTCAGGCTCCGGAGGGGTTTCTGTGCCGGTTTCGGTTTCGGTTTCAATATCATCATCATCTCCTCCAAGGATTTCGGCAATCTGAATGGGCCTGCGAACTGCACCAATGTTGGCCTCGGCATTCTTGACTTGACCTCTCTCGAGGAGGACGGAAAAGTCTGCCTGTGCTGAGATCCAAGGAACTTGAGTAACGAGAACAACAGTCCTGCCTTTGAGTAGATCGCCACAGAAACAGTGTTTCCAAACACCAGCAGAGGTTTTGGCGTCGAGAGCCGAGAAAATATCATCTAGAAGCAACAGAGACGCTTTGGAATAAAGGGCTCTAGCCAAGGCCACTCTAGCTTTCTGTCCTCCGGATAAGGATGTACCATTCTCACCTACGACAGTCTGGTCACCGTCAGAGAGCTCCCTGAGGTCTATATTGAGACAGCAAGCTTCAATTACTCTGTCATATCGAGCGCGGTCCATGGGGCTCTGGAAGAGGATATTGGCTTGAACGGTATCATTCTGGAGCCAAGCCGATTGCGAAGCAAAGGCAATGTCGTTGGGCGCGGTGACCTTGCCACCCTCTAGATGAGTTTCGCCTAGGATTGCGAGCAGGAGGGTACTCTTCCCGCTTCCACTTTGACCAGTAACAACATTGAGACCACCTTCGACAAAGTCTAGCGAGATGTCCTCGAGGCGGAATGTAGCCTTCTTATTTCGACGGAACGAAGCGCCTTCGATTCTCAGAGGTCCAACGGGATATCGAAGGAGGGGCACAGTACTATCGAAGTACTTGTCGAGTCGGTTGAAGGCGACGCTTGCGGCAGCAAAGTTCCTTGAGAACGCACTGGCCATCATGATGTTTCTACGGATGTTCTTTACGAGGAAGGCGGCAGTAAAGGCAGTAGAAGCGTCAAGCGGATGCTTTTCCACCCCAACGTGCAATCCGAACATGACGAGGAGGCCGATGTACGGGAAACACTGTGTAACCTGGTTGACCATGGTCTGCAGGACAGCCACTCGCCACAGTTCCTTTTGTTCGGCCGCTCTAGACTCGATGATTCGGTTTGTGACGGGATCCTCCCAGGCAAAGTACTTGATGGCGCGGATGGAAGCTAGGTACTCAGCAACAAGAGAAATGCGTGTATCTTGTGCTTTTCTCACTCGTCTCTGTGCGCCATACATCTGACGACCCATGTACACGGATATCGGAGTAGCCAAAAGTAAAATCGCCGTTCCCACCAGCGATACCCAGCCCATCATTTTGTAAAGGCCGTAGAGAGATATGATGGTACCTGCAGGGACACCCGCAGAAACCAATATTACATCTCGTGCTCGATAGACAGCATCCACGTCAGCGGCCATCAAATTTGCCAAACGTCCAGCAGACGTCGATTTTTGGGCTCCCTGCGCCTCTTTCTCCTTATCGGTCTTTCCTCCTGCCTTGATATCGAAGGGGTCTTCCTCCAACTCCATTGACTCCAAAGCCCTGTGATATAGCTCCTGAGTCATGGCAGATTTGACTCGAACGATCAATCTGGTTGAGTTGAAGACATATTGCTGAAACAAGACGGATCGAGACAAGGGGCCGACAAACATGAGAATAAGCCATACAACTGGGTGGTATTGGGCACCACTAGGGTTAGCGAGATAGTCGAGTAGACGATACATGCCATACGGGGAGACGTTCTCCATTGTAAAAGCGGCAGCAGCCCACGTAGCCATCAGTAGCAACTCCTTACGCTGAAATTTCAGGGCCGTCCACAGAGTTTTTTTATAGAGCGCTCGGGCCTTCTTGATCTTCTGGAGTAAATACATGGGCTCATCGTACCAGGCTAATGTTGGGATACCAGACATGTCAAGCTTTTGTCTGGTGCCCTTCCATACGAGAGGTGTCAGCCACTCATAGGTGAAGTAATAGTTGAACCAGCTGCATGTCTCTTCAGGAGCAGGATCATTTTGATCCGTGTAGCCCGGAATATCATGCTTGATGGTAGGCGGGACCCATTCTCGTGGAGTAATCAATGCGACAATAACTGCCGCACCCAACGACGACAGGCAGCCAACGATGCCAATATCCCCAACACATTGATCCGTGCCAATCTCAATACAAGGCAGCAGCTGTGCGGCTGCTAGAACGAAAAACGTGGCAGTCAGGACATAGTTGATTTGATGAAGAACCAGATGACGCCAGGCGAGGTCATGGCTAATGGGTCGTATCAAGCCGAGGACAAAAGCGTAGGCAATGGCAACAACGTTGAGCAGATGCACTCTCCCCTTGATCAGGGCCACTGTCAAAAAAACCAGCGAAGCGATGCGGGCGGCTTGCGACACAATTTCGTATGGCCATTTGATCGACGATGCCTTGGACCTGGTAGTTGGCACGGAGTTCTTGCGATGCCGAATTAGACGAAAAGTCAGCCAAGCCGCCGAAGTGGCGAGAATCGCACCCTGAAGAATACCAGACCGAGCAAACTCAGAGACGCGGCCTATCCATTCAGTCTCAGAGGTATCGATGCCGAGGCTAAGAATGCAGACATATTGTTAGCAAGAGGAATTAGACAGAGGTTGGCGGAAGTCAACTATTGGATGTATTTCATCACGCAAGAAAAGAGAGGCGCACGCCATTGTACCACAGACAGCGAAATGCTGACCAGATAAACCTTGGGATACACGTACCGACTTAGAAAGGTGGGAGGTTCCCGAAACAGCAGCTCGTCTGTACTGGGCGTGAGCAGCTGAGTGCCAAGGCGGGATAAGACGACGTCCATGGTGCCGTCATCCAGAGGTTCGCCTTCGTTGAAGAGAAGGCTGAAGATGTTGAAAAAGAATTAAAGGATTGAGTGAGGAACAAAGAAACGGTTCGAGTTGAAGTACAATCTTGAATGTAAAACTGAGCGCCGCGAGTGGATCCCGCCCGAAGGCTCAACGGCAAATTCGCCCAATTGCCCCCAATGGCCCCCCAACCCCTGTAGCTGGCCCTGTGGCATCACCGCTTATAGGCCTCTTTGGCCTGTAGGCCCTGCATCAGAGGGTGTCGCAATCCCTGTTGGCGAACTGCAACCTGCACCGCGGCTGCAAAAATCCCTGCGCTAGCCCCCCCACAGTTGACCGATATGGGGACATCGGATGCATTTGTTTGTTAGTCGCGCTTCGTATCTTACAGGCAGAGCGTGCAAAAGGCGTCCATTGTTAGTAAGGGGGGCCTATGAGGAAGCGGACAGCTTGAAGCTCTCACCGTTTCTTCAAGCAGACGCCGGGACGGTGAGCAAAGGGAGCACTTGGCCCATGCTCTAAATCCTTGGGAGAGATGCGGTCAACAAGATACCGCGGATATGCGGTAATGTTGCTCTTCTGGACTAAGCATGTCTCTCTTACGAGTGCTGCCATTGAGTAATGGCGGGTAAATGCTAGCCCTGATATCAAATCCGTTAAAATAGTGAGACTTGGTGGGACGGCAGGTCGAATAAAACAACTTCGGCGAGCCAAAAACATCGGCGCCGTGTCGTCCTTATGCACGGCTTAAGCGGCATCGGCAGAGCTGCAGCCACCGGAGGATCAAAAAAGGTGCGCGCCCGGTTGGTCCAATTGCGTGTCATATGCCCATCCTTTTTGGAGGTTTAGGCGGCAGCCTTGATAGAAATCTCATATGGATATGATGTGCAGCATCGCAACCAACATGAGTTCTGGTTGATAGAATCGAGGATCGGGAGCAACAAGATATGCGGTCTGTAGATGCTTGAACCGGTCGGCATATCGTATCCAAAGCCGGGTGGTCGGAAGAGGATGATTGCCAGCTCCGGAAAGTCGAGCCCTGTCTAGTCCATGTCGCCCTCCAAGGACTCTATCGCGTGCTCGGCAACTCGGGTATCTGGCGAATGTTGTCTTGGCTCACCAGGCACACTCTTGGCCATTCAGATGAGTCATTCATCAAACTCGGAATATATGAAGTCGCAACACCACAGTTGAGCACGGCCATTGAAATACTAACCCACTCACACTTTAACTGTATCTCGCAGGCCGTCCATCAACCATCTATCTGTATTAGCGTACAGGCAGCGACGGTATCAAGGCTGTAATCCTGGCATCTAAGCCACACTCTGTCCCCGCAATGGATCGGAGCCGTGTCGGCAAAGTATCACTGTACGTTTGATGATGTTGGAAAGGTTTGGCGATTATGTATACAATACGGAGTAGCAAAAGTAACATACCACTACCTCGCAAAGATGGACGATATTAGATGGATGATCAGAATGAAGTTGAAGTGGTTTGGAGTTGAAAAGTGCAGCGACGTACTCAATGTACCTAATCTGTCATTGTACTACGAAAAGGGCAGGCGCAAAAGGGTGAAATGCCACAGCGCACCGCCTTCCATGAACCAACCCAGCTTTTAACCAAGTTGCCGATTCCTCCACATAGAACTCATCTCATAGTTTATCAATCATTCTCCTTTTCGGCTTCATTCAAACTCTCTGGTGAGAATATCAAGAAACGAGAGTCCACATATGCGACAGCTTTATAGGGCAAGCTAAATTCGCGCCCTCCATTAGTCACAATTGGTCCAAACCATCAACTGTCATTCACAGGCGTGCTGGCGCAATGGTAGCGCGCAGTCCTCCTAAGACTGAGGCTCAGGGTTCGAGTCCCTGGTACGTCGATGTGTGCGAATGCCTTTTTTTGTAGCATGCGACAATTCTATTGTTATCATTTTTTGCCGACTATGTGAACATTTGCGGTAGCATATCTGCGATTCCTCTACAAAGAGGTCCAGTGGTGAGCAATGCAGCAGCTACCAGTAAGTGGTGAGATATCCAGTTCGTCATCTTAGAAGCGAACATGTACAATATATATATACCATTGGTTTGTTTTCTATAATGCCTCTCGATTCATAAATAGGGTATACCAAAGACATCAACATCTCCTCATCGCACTATTCCTTCATCCCGTTCACCATTCACACTCACTACACTCGGATCATACGCCATACAGACTGCCGTCGCATAGTCGCCATCATGGCTAATCGAAATCATGGCACTCGCATCCTCATCTTCGCCCTCATCGCCCTTGATCCGTGCCACAGGCGGTCCGCTTCCTAAACGCTCCTCGTTTCTGCCACGACGCTCAATCACGACGTCGTGAAATGTGAGGCGACGGTGGGAGTGAGCCTTGATGGCGGCTTCTTTGGCAGCGAATCTATGCGAGTACAAGATTTCCTCCAGAGTCAGAAATTCCTTTCACATAAATTTCTCTTATTCATTTCTATAAGAGAAACAGTCTGTATGTTGAGCTTACCTGCCCGCAACAAACGTAGCAGCTGCCCATCTCTCAGGATCCTGATGGGCAATTTCTTCACTGCTTGGCGTTGTCCCAATACTCGACTGAAAGTGTGTACCTCCTTCGCTCAAAAAAGGGTTATCAATTGGGCGATTCTCGAGACATCGCAGCCTGGGATCCTTTCTCGCCTGCTCTTCTGGAGAAAAGATGCGGTTCACAAATCGCATGCCCCGAGGGCTCCTCAAGATGCCATAGATGCGAGATATCCGGCAAATATCCGTTCCGATGTTGAGCGGGAAGGGGAACGGCCTGAGAGGCTTCATCTGCTGCACAACCACATAAAATTGAAAGACGAGATAAAGGTTGATTACAATTATCGACACGAATGACAATATCAAGAAGAATCGTGCAAATGCAGAGTCGCAGTGGAGATGATCTATTCTATGGCCACGTCGGGGGTGGCTCAACGGCGCTTATCGATACGGGTGGCCAAAGCACAGCTTCCGTCGACGTCATCGATCCGTCAAGGTAGAATCATAAGCAGAATGTCTCACGGTGAATGATGCCTGTCTTTACGGAACAAAAGGTCCTAGCTTGGCAAAATCCAGGGATCATTGCATGCAAATATGAAGATTGTATGTTATGTAACCAACTGAACGCGGATCTGAAACAGAGCCAGAACCGACCGATGCTACCAATTACGAGTACAGGACTGCAAATACCCTAATCTCAACTTAATTTCGTACGCCGAACCAAAACATGGCGATAAGCCCCTTGCCAACTCAGATCCACAGATCTGTGGTGCTACTCTCCCCTACGTCATGTCCATTGACATCGTGAATCTTTTGTGATTCAGCAAACAGGCTTTCGGGTGATTCTGTCTGCTGTGAAACAAGCATCTTCTCACCGCCTCTGGGTTCACGGAATTGGTGAGGAATTGACGTGCCTGTTTTCCGCTTAGGCGGCTGACTCGTTGAGCAGCGGCGCGCGTTCGTCGTCTCTGCCCGTGGTTCGCCTCCATCTGACGTCTCTGCCCGACATGGCTGGAACAGCGATGGTGACTGTCGAAATGAAGAGAATAGCCATGATGATGAAGGCAAAGATCCACTGGAAAGCAACGACTTGGCGCTTGAACTGGGCGACACCAATTGCTGCCGAGAGGACGCTGAGAGCAAAGCCCATGGTGTAGTCCTTGATTGTGATGATCAGTACTTGATGCAAGAGAGGCAAGAAAACATTGGAGCAATTGTGACTTACATTGAAGGCAATGATGAAGAAGAATCCGTACGCCAAAATGGACCAGATGAAGACGTTGCCAAAGATTCTGGCCACCAGGCTGTGCGGGTGCGGCACCATGATGGCGCCGTTCCAGTAAATGGCCACAAACGTCCATGCCAACGGGCCTGTAGCAACAGGAACGTGAATGAAGCGCGGGACCGTGTTGTGGCGGAAATACAGTGAGCTGAGGTTGAAGAAGTTGAGAATCAGTATGACCTCGGCGATGTGGAAGTGCGAGTTCACAAAGAGCATGACGAATGCAGAGTGAAGCAAGTTGTTGAGGATGAAGTGGCTGCCGACACCAGCAGCTGCGGCAACGACGTCGGCACTGCTGGAGAAGAGCGATGTGACGTATCCAAATTGGAGGATGAAGAGAACAATCCTGGTTTTCAAGTGTCAGAAAGCTTGAACGAGAATTGATAAAAGCCATGGCGAATTTACCAGTAAATATCAGCAAGGATATGGTTCATGGTAAAGGCGCTGGGGTACAGGTAATTCTGGTCCCATATGCGCCGGCGGATATGGAAGCCATCGTGAGGCTCGTCAACGGCATAGTAGACAGTGACGACGACGGACAAAAGCCACGAGAGCAAGGTTAAAATCTTGTATGCGACGATGGAGCCATTGCTGTGCGTCTCCCTCTTACTGAAGGGGTTCCCTGTGATGCGGATTTTAGCAAGCTGTGAAGTATGGGAATTGTTGGAATTATTGTCTCTTACAAGACTGCCACCCAGCCATGATGTCTGCCTTATTGTGTCAATTCGGCGATGCGATGAATTCGTATGACGGCGCGGTCAGGGTACCGTACCTCGAGTACGAAGGAAACAAGACGAGATGCCGTATAAATGCCAACGACGCCGATGGTATGGAGAATAAGAAAGCTCGATTAATGCTCTTGAGGAAACCAATCGATGGAATTTATCAGCTGCGCAAGACGAAAAGAGTCAAGAGGGCAAGCTCCCCAAATCGAGGCTATAAGTGGTTTAAATACCCTTCAGCCATAAGCAAACGGAGTGACTGCGTGTGTGTATACAAAGACACAAGAACAATCCTCATTACCCAATCGCCTCACCTTCATTCGTCCATCCCACCCATTCACTCCAAAAGCTTGCACCCTGAACTCGTCACCCATTTGCGGGGAAGCATGCAAACTCATCCCGCCACCAAGCACGTAAAAAAAGAGAGACAAGCCGCTGCACACGGTGAATTGTGTCCCTTGTCATACAAGCGCCAACAAGGCCGACGCCGATTCTCTTGCGATCCGGCCCATGACGCGCTGCTCCCGTCACCATTTGCTTGCCTGTGTTTCCCCAGCAAATGAAAAAGTACACGCCGTCGACATCCATGGCAAGGGATGCAAGGGATGGGGAGGGGCGTGTAAGCTTCACGCCCCTCTGAGCCTCCCTTGCCAGCCATTGCTTCCTTTATACTGTACAACTAAGGCACGTAGCTTCATACTCGTACGAATACAAGAAAAAGGCTTTATGCACTTTGCTTCCCCCCTTGTCGCGATGCTCACAGCTAGGCTGCCTTTAGCTCCTCTTGAAGCGGGAGACGATGCTCATCGTGGGCAACGTTCTTTGCCTAATAGGTTGATCGTGTTGGTCTTATTACACGTACTGTGGGGGAATGGGAGCAGGTGACCCCATCGGGCCACGGCCGTGGTGAGCTGAAAGAAGGAAGCTGTCGCCGTTACATCCATCTGCAGTACGAAGTCTGGGTTCACGAGACTGTAAGAATAGAGTGATGATGATGCTGAGTGGTAATGCATTGCCAAGCCAGCGTTTTGTGTCCTCTTAGATCATACGATACCTTTCGTGCACTGTTATTTCGGCGGTGATCCAGGTACTTCTTAGCATTTATTCACATGCTGATGGCATCTCAGCACCACAACCAGCGTAATCGAATCCTCCAAATCACACCACCTGCGAAATACCTGCACCTATTACCCCAGATGGCGGATAGTTCATTAATAGAACCACCGCTAGTCTAACCCATTATTGCAAGCATCGCGATCCCAATCGCCGACTTCAACCCAACGAATACGGCCTGCTTACCCTAAATAGACACTTTTGGAGGCGCCGGCTCATGCATGTCTCTCTTCGGCCATCAACTAACCCGAGGGTATTTACTATCCCCAAGTATTATTTTCGAGAGATTTGTACCATGTATAAAAGACCTGATGTAAAAAACGTTCAAATTTGCATGAGGTGGACATAGTGCACAAATTCTATGACTTCCAACAAATCGCACTTTCAAATGTTTTCAAGTATTATATGCTTCAACAGGCAGCCTTTATTCTGCGCAAGAGACAGCACGGAAAAGTCTTCTATTCCTATATCTTTGGAAACTGCATATAGCCTACCTTTCCTTTTTAATATGTTCATTTCACCCATTCCACCAATATCAACATTGGATACTTGACCAGACTTTTCACCTAATCCAAACAACCTATTTTCACAGCACTTTTAACCTCCTCCACTTCTCGCCCAGATTGGAGTCAAATCTTCTTCACAGCATTTTTAACCTCCCCCGACACCCTGAGGGCGGGGATGAAAAGAAAGGCCGGAAGGGGAGAATGAACTATCATTGGATACTGCACATTAGCATAATATAAATTCGATAGCAAAACCTCCGCGGGAGAAACAAAAATTACGGACAATAAAACTATCGCGGCCACTGAGTGGATAAGCTATCTCGATACAAGTGTGTTTAACTCAATTTCTGTCCGCGTATTGATGTATTTTATTAATCCTGAATAGTGTGAGGATACAAGAAGAATACCCTGTTGTTGCTATATAAGTACAACTACCAGCGTATGATGAACGCATCGCATAGTTCATGAGATGGTCTTGTCTAATGAGCGCCGAAACTATAAAAAAATTTAAAAAAAAATAGAACGAAAATACCAAAATAACCCACATTCTCAGTAAAGACATAATCGGTCGAATTGCCAGTCTGCTTTATACATATCATATGTATCCAAGCCAGCCCATCTGGTATAGTCAGCATCACGAGTTGACCTCTCCGGACGCTCCATGCTGACTTGCCAGTTCTGATTCTTCAGGGGTATACACCCACAACCTCTCAATGCTACCTGGAACATGACCAAACCGCAGCTCTTCGTAAACCCAATCCAATAAACCAGGAGTCTTTACATGAGCGTCCCAACCAGTGTCCACGGGCGCACCCTCTCCGCCAAAGTCGTGCCAGGCCCGGATCGTCGCCGTCCGCATATCCGTAGAGACTTTGACCACGTAGTCCGTCGGGCACGTGGACAAGAACAGATAATGCCACACCCTTCGTATATGACAGCGTTTTCTATCGCTTGCTCAAGGATGATATTTTCTCTGAGCCTGGGGTTGCCCCCCTGAGCCAGAGCGGCTCCTATCCGTTTCCACCATTTGGAGTGCATGATCCCCTTGCCAAAGACATTCAAGTGTGGGCAGCCGGGGATGATGATGTGATCGAAGAGAGGTCTCATAATATGACACTCATCTGTAATCACCCACTCTCTTCGCAGGATGAATCGGCCATTAATAATCCTGGGCCACGCTGTGTAGGTCTCTGTAAAGGACGGTCCAAACATGAATTCCGTCGTTCTGATGTGCATATGGGGCCTCATCAAGCTGTCGAGGTAATTCCGGTGCGATTTTCCCATGCGAGAGAGCTTTAGAGCAATCTGTATGTGATTCTGTTGGAGGGAATAACCTCCTCGGTTGATCATTCGTGTAGAGAGATCAGCACCACAAGGGGGATTCTGCGGTGTATTTGGTGTATCCGACTCATCGATGGGGTGCATTCTGTTGCATTGCGGACATGCCCAGTGATCCGGAAAAGTAAATGCCAATCCTGCCCAAAATCGAGACCTATCATTAGAGGGGAGTTGAGAAGTCTCCCACTCCCAGTGGCGACGAAAGACGTCTCGCAAGCCACGACTTGTCTGAGAAAGGGCAAACTCGTCGTGTAAATCCACGTTATTGATTATCATGCGGAAAAGCTCTGGCGGAAGCTGGTACAACGGATGCATTTCGTTAACATCGCTGTTGCTGGCATTGTCGCCGTTGCCCAGCAAGCGACGTAGATATCGCAAACAAGACTGGAAGACACCCATGGTTGTACCTGATTCGATGTGGCCGTAGGAATCAATAGCGACAAAGTTTTTAACGATATTGATGTTCCGATGAAATAATAGTTGTCCGGCCACTAGAATGATAGGACTGATGCTGAGTAGCTTAATCAGAGACAGGTGGTGTTGGTAAACATGGATATGCTTGGGAGTGAGGATAAACACCTTGATGAGTATATCGACAAACGCTAAAATGGCAGGCCAGATGCAAAGAATGAATAAAAGGAAATCCGAAAGGACAGAGAAAGGACGGGTCGGGACTTGTTAAATATTCCTTTTTGTCTGAACGTATAGTCTACAACCTGCTCAAGCCTGCCAAGATAAAGATACGCCACGGAACGCATATACTTTGTACAAACATGGTTATCGTTGTTTCAAAGTTTTTCGGATCTTCCTGAAACTATAAGCAAAGACTCATTTCTGATCTTTGATACTGATGGACTCTGAAACAGCGATTCAATACGAGTGATACGCCATCTGAACGGCAATAGCGAAGATACACCGGCCCGCCCTTGAACATGAACACTCGCAACGTCAAAGCACTCTACATGCCCAAAAGTATACTCTGTATGCCCAAAAATAGACATTTTACACTCAAAAATATACATTTGTTCCGCCTCACATTCACCAAGCTTCTTGCACATCTTGGTCAAAGAGCATATTAACGGCAACCACCAATCACGTTCAGCGCCAATTTTCAACGACGATTTATTCCCGAATCAAACATCTATCTAGTCTCTCACAAGCTCTTTTACCTTTTCGCCTCTTGAGCTTCTCATTTTTTCATTTCTCCGAAAAAAAAAAAAAAAAAACTTCACCAGACGCCTCAGTAGACGCAAAATCTCGCCCTGCTGCGTACAAGAAGTCTAATTTCTACGGACAAAGACTCTTTTGCCACAAATCAAGCAATCGAAATCTAATTTTACAACGAAGATTTAACAAACGAGGCAGCATTTGTTTCCCAAAAGGTAGACAAGTTTGCGCCGTAAGTGATTGCTGCTTTTGGTTAAGAACCGTTTGAGTTATCGTTAAAAAATGAAGATACAGGAAAGGTGATCCAACCAATAAAAATGAAAAGGGAAGTATGTAAGTATATCTTTCTATGCTACTAATTTTGCTCTCGTATATGAGAGTAAAGCAGAAATTACCTGATGAAAATGCAGATTAGTCATTTATCAAGATGTGTAGAGGGCGTCCCAAAGCATCACACTCATCTATCCATTTAGACCAACCATCATATCAACCCGACACTCACAACAAATACAGCTCAAATCATAAAAATCATATGTATATGCATACCTCTAAAACTACTATAATCAATAAGTCTCATCTCAGGGTATCCGCATAATCTCATTTACTAAGCAGCATGCCCTCCATAAAACACAAAACAAAACAAAGCGAAAAAGACATAAATAACCTCCGTCTAATCATCTCAAAGCTCATAACGTAAAACTATCATGGCCCATAATCATCTAATCATCCCTCTTTCTCCCTTTTTATTCCAGGTCCGTCACTAATCTCTCATTCTCGTCCAACAACCCCGTAACCTTGCGTAAATTCTCAACCAAGCTCCTACCCTGCCCAACCAACAGCAACTTCTCTGCATTCGCCGGCAGACCAAGATACGTAGGCGGCTCACGCTCAGGAAGCTTGTGCACCCAGGCCAAAAAGTCTTGCAGACCCGTACCCGATGGAACAAGGAGCGGGTCATCTCCCTCCACCAGCTTGTGGTCGGCATCGTAGGCAGCGGGTGTGAGGAACGACGTAACCAGTTGTCCGAGGAGTTTGAAGTCGCCTTCATCATCAATCTTGCCACCATACGTCTCCGTGACCAGGTAGCGAATCATGTCCCACGGAATGTTTTGCGGCGCAATGTTGGTTCGATTACCAGCAACTCCCTCAATCCAGACGTCAACAATAAACGCACAGCATTCGTACTATCATCACAAGTCAGCAAAGTTCTATATAGACAATTCCAAAGAGGGAGAAGGGGGTTCCTTACGTCGCTATCATTAAACTCCCAGAAACCCTTCCAACCAAGATTCGGCGCATATCGCAATCTCTCCTGCACAACAGCATGCAAGAACGAAATCAAGAGATACAGTCTCGTCCTCTCTACGGGGCTCTTAACCGCGCGCGTCGAAAGCGAAGACATCGAGTCCTTCATATTGGCTCGCACACCAGCCGGCTGTTCATACATGAGCACGCGCGAGGCACGGAGCAAGTTGACAGGAATCTTGGGACTCGATTCCATAGACAGGAACAAGCGGAAATCGCTGTGCGGGTTGAGCGACTCCATGCGCTTCTCCAGACTCTGCAGCCACGTCGGTGCCAAGTGCACGTTCTTGATGAGGACCCATGATCCTGTCTCTGCTGCACTGCTGACGGCCTTGTCGGCGCTGGCCAGACCTTCGTTCGAACCCATGGCAATATTTGTGCAGCGCACGTTCATTCTCTGCACAAGACTGTCCACCTTGTAACTGGCATCAAAACCAGGGCTAGACACCAGGGCGATGGGAAGAGTAGCAGATACTTCACTAACAGTCTTGGTTAAGTCGTCCACAATGTCAAACATGTCGGAGCCAAACACGAGAGTAGCAAAGCGCTCCGCCGCAGGAACAAAGCGATCCATACGGAAAAGCTTGACCAGCAAAAGGGAGTAAAGAGCCTGGTCCGTCTCCGAGGTGCCCTCTTCCCAAACCTTGGGCACCACAGCCTCGGCCAGCTCCTCGGTAAAGAACTTGTCCCAGTCGCTGCTCGGAATGGCATCGAGCTTCTCCTTGAGTACGCTGAGCTTTCGGGCATCCTGGAAAGCCGCATCCTTGGCATCGAGGTCAGAAGACACATCCACGCCCGCGATTCGGTTGTCAAGAATCACGTCAATCATCGACTTGTCCATCTTGTACGGTGACGCCTGAGCGAGAAGCATGGCCAAAGTGATGCGGTCCTTCTGCAGTAAACCAAGCGCCGTCCTCTTGAATGTATTGACAAAGAGATCCTTGACAATAATATCTCGGCGAACATTGTGATTCGTCTCCTTGGCCAAGTTCTTGTTCCCGCGCAGCACCGACTGGAAAATGTCCAGGAAATATTGCAGCGAAAACTGGTAAAAGTGATTAATGTAGTGCAGCTGTTCCAAAACGGCAAACACAGCACTGCACGACTTGGCAATGATGCTGTACTGCTGCGTAATCTCTTCCACCTCGGCCATGACGCCCTCCGTGTTGCGCATCTTGTCGGAGATGTCTGCCGCCTCCGTCTTGAGCGTCTCTAGCGTCTCTATGACCTTGTCGTCGTCCAAAATGTTACCGCGAGACTCGTTGAGAGCCTGCAGCAACTGCTTCTCCAGCTGTCGCAGATGGACCTTGAATTCGCCCTGCAGCTTAATGAGGTTGGATCGCCTCTCGTCCACGTCAGGACGCTCCGACTTGAGCACATCGTTAAGTGACTGAGTCTGAAGACTGCTCTGAGTGACGGTAAAGTTGACAAAGGTGGTACGACTGCAAATGTCCGGCGCGAAAGTAGCCGACGGATCTCTAGTAGAAAGGTAGAGCTTGAATGATGGAGAAAAGTCAATGTCCTGCTTGCCAAGCTGGATGAGGACACGACCACCAGTTCGCTGGTACTCCTTGTTCAAGACGTGGTTGAGAATGGGGTCCAAATGCTCGGCGTCCTGGATAAGAATGGGGTTACCGAAACGCAGTGAACTCTCAAGCTGCTTTGTAAAAGTATCATCCAAGAAGCTCGTGACCGTCAGGCGGCGATCCTTGCACTCCTTCTGCAAGAACTCTGTAACTCTTCCAGACGGGTCAATGATGAGAGGATATCTGTTGAAGCGCTTAAGAATGATGGCGTTCTCGGTACACAAGTCATCGACCGGTAGTGTGTTCTCTTGCCATCCAAGTCGCTCATCCGCACTAGACAGGTACTCTGTCACCGGGTTAGGCGACTTGAACTGGATGCCAGACAAATCCAGCTGGTGATACCAGTCGTCAATCATGTTCTTTCGGAACGTCTGATCGTAAAGACCGGAATAAGCCAAAAAGGCAGAAGCAACAAGAACATCACCAACAAGAGTACTAATCTGAGTCTCAAAAGACTTGCTTCCTTCCTCCCAACGAGCCCTCTCAGACGACAAGCTGTCAAGAAGCCTGACACTTCGGTCGACCTTGAACTGGACCTTTGACATCTCCGCCTTGATGGCCTGGGTTTCGCTAATGAGAGTGGCATACTCTGTCTTGTAAGTGTTGATGCTAGACTCGAGCTCCGCAATGTTCTTCTCGACCGCCATCGCGCTAGCCTTTGTCTCGAGCGCCTGCTCCTCAAGCTGTTCGACTTCCTCTCGGAGAGGTCCAACACGATCCAAGATATCTGAATAGCTGACCTGGGCAATGACCCACTGGACAAGAGGACCACAAGCCCTGGAAGCGTGGTTCACCTTTTCAAAAGTAAACTCGGGGTTCGACAAGAAATCGTTGCGCATCTTGTTCCGCAGGCCCTTGGTCATCATCTTGGCATTGTCAAACATGATGATGCTGGCAATAAAGTCTTCCCTTCGAACCACACCTTGGACCGCCTTCCAGTCGTTGATCTTGTGTCCAAGCAAAGTGCACACGGCATCCAGTGCAAGCCGGACACTCTGTGGAGGATTAGACATACCACGCACTTCGACCAAGTGCTGTCGCTTAATGTTGCTGACACTGGCTTTGGCCTCCTCGACCGCAGGCTCAGCCTTTGCCAAATCCTCCAGCACAACCTTCTTCCGCATTGCCACCTCTGCCTCTTGCTTCTCCAACGCCGCCTGAATCTCCAAGGAAGTGTTCTTCCTCTGCTCAGCTTCTCGCTGATCTGCAACCATTCGCTGCAGTTTCTCGTTTGCCTCGGCATCCTTCTGCTCGAGCTGTGCCTTCTTCTCCGCAAGACTGACACGCAAATCACGCACCTTGTCTACGGTATCTCTCAACTTCTCAAGACCGACATTCAAGTGACGCTGCTGCTCCTCGAGATCTTCGCGCTTCTCATTGTACAGTTTGACATATTGGGTAACAAAGTCTAAGAAGTGACGAGGAGTTAAGAACGTGACCTTGCCTTGCTGCTTCAACAGCTTCTGGTTATACCGCTGCAGCGAGTAATGGATGTACACCATAGAATTGACGACCGTCTCGCGATGCGACGGTGGTAGCTGTAAGCCGCGGTAGGCCACCGGGATTGTGTCTGGAGCGTTGAAGCTGCTCTTATCCAGGTCGATAGAGTGTGTAAGTTCGTGGCCAACCTGGAACAGCGCCTGGTCCGACCAATCTCCAAACCAGTTCAGCACACATCTGTTGAACAAGGCCGGACTGGTGGCGGCCTTGGAGCCGAGACCACCCTCGGGCGGGTTCATGGTGAAGACGACGTGCAAGTTGTTGACAATCTGCTGAGTGAACCACTTGTACAACTCCTCAGGTGAATCCAGGTGCAAGTTTTGTCGTTGGGCACCTTCTTTGCAAGCCGTCATCAGGGCAACGTAGTCATCGCCCTCAAAGAGACCCGGCACCTCAGCGTTGGCAAGCAGCGTGTTCATGCGCTCCAAGAAACCAGAGTCCAAAACGTTGGCTTCGTCCATGATGAAGCAAATCTTCTCGCCCTTGCAGCCACATCGTCGCAGCACATCTCGCAAATCTTCGTCGAAGTCTTCGGCCGAGTACTTGCCGTGTACCTTGATCTGGAATACCTTGAGACCGTTCATCCAGGCCACGAATCGCGAAAGCGTAGTCTTGCCACCACCGCTCACACCAATGAGGATCAAGTGACCCTGCGGCTGTCGGAAGACACGATCAATACGCAGCACATGCTCCAAGACGTCGTTGAAAAGGATAAGCGGAACATCGACCTCTTCCTCGCAGAAAGTCCTGAGGCGAGCAGACACAAAGTCTCTGAGCTGCTCTCGGTCGACGGGGACGTAGTTCTTGGACAGCCAGTTGGAGAACAGAATGGGGCCGCCAAGAGCCTTCTCCTCGTCCATGGAGGGGAAATATTCGAGAGCAATGCGACGAACAGATTCCTCGGTCCACTTTCGCTCCTCTTCGTCTACAAGACGATCCTGGAAAAGTCGCAGAGCTTCGTGAGCCCAGATACGAATGAGACCTTCCAGGGATAGCGCTTCCAGAGGCTTAATAGCCTCATACACACCACGAACCCAGCGAGTAAGTTCACGAGGACTGTACACGTAATGAGGCTGAATCTTGGGCGTGAACCTCTGCTGAGACTCGAGGTAGAAGCGGACCATGGCATGAGTAAGCGACTCAGCATATCCACGCAGCGAAGGCACAATCTTGAGCACGGCAGCATTGAACGTGCCGTAAATCTGGTTGAGAGAGAGCTCGCCGGGGTAGTCAACCATGACAAGGGGAGCATGGCGAAGGAAACGAGCGCCCATGGGCGTACGGCCGGCATCGGTAGGCGGGTTACAAGCACCAACGAACTGGATGCGGTCAAGAGTAACCCACGACTTGTCAGAAGTTCGCCAGAAGCCGTTGTGCTCAACAAGCTGGCGCAGGAAGGAAATAGCTCGCTGAGTACCATATTTGTCGGGGGCCGGAAGGTTGATTTCATCACAGAAGATGACCAGCCAACGACCAATCTGAGTAGGAGACAGCATGACACCGTTCAGCGTCTTTTTGTACTCGCAGTACTGCTCAAACGTCTTGATCAAAAGATCAGGCGTAGTTGCGCTGGAAAAGTTGAGACCGACAACCTCCATATTGGGCAGCTTACGAAGAGCGCTAAAGAGCGTCATCGTCTTACCGGAACCAGGAGGACCGCAGAGCAGGAGAGGCTTGTGCTCAGCCAGCCAAGAATAAAGGACATCCTCGTGGCGCACGGTATCCAGGGTCGGGATGACAACGTCGGTTTGAATGATGGAGTGCGTGTTGACCTCAATGGTGGGCACCTGGTTCTGCCATGGCGTCCACTCAGCCTGGGGCAGGAGAACATCAAAATCAATAAGTGAGCTGGTACCATCCAGAGGCGGTGACCCAAAGTTGGCAAATGCGCAAATGTCATCACCAAACAGCTTTCGGTCACCAAGCGGGCAGTCTCCCGTAAGTGCCCAGACAAGCGCAAGAAGCAGCTTCTTGGCCATGAAACCCTCAATCTGATCATACTCTAGAGGGAAGTCGGCGTGCTGTCCGTTATACTCGATGATATCACGGGCAGCCTTGTTCAATAGCGAAAACAGAGTCGTGAGAACACGAGCAACTGTAAACTCCATGATGTGGTTGTATCGCTGAGCCCGCTCCAAGGCCTGGTTGATAAAGTCTTCCTCCGTCAGGTATCCCTTGAGCATATCGGCAACCTGAGCTTGAATGGCCAGCGTCTTAGCTGGGCTTTGGCCCGTGGCAACGTTATCTTCATCCAGGTCTTCAAAGGGAACGCTGCGAAGCGTCTCGATGTAGTTGGTCACCATCATGTTGGGCGAGACGGTATCCTCGCTGAACCAAACCATACCACATCGACTAACAGTGGCGAGAGTTGCATACTTCAACGTCTCGACTTCAAACATGATGCGGACATTGGCCGGCAAGTTGAGACGCTCTCCGTTGGGCAGCGTAAGCAGCTTGTTGTCGTCAAGCACACTGTTCAAGTTTTCTACCCACTCGGGATCAACATCACCGTCAAAGACAATCCAGTGTCTCTTGGAGTCTTCGCCACGAAGGTTGTCCACAATTTTACGCAGGATGCTGGTGAAGAGACCGTCCGTCCATTCACGAGTGGTAGAGTCCAAGTTACCGTATAGAGCCTCCTTGGACATGACCTTGGAGTCAATGACGTGAGAAACACCCTCGACATTCTCCACCTTTTGCAGAGCATCAAGCAGGAGCTTCCAGGCGGCTGATTTACCCGTGCCAGAGTTACCAACCATCATAACACCATGGTGAATCTTTTGAATCTGGTACAGCTGAAGAACCTTGGTCATCCACAGATCCGTCACCACGAGTTGGCGCTCAGCAGCGAGTGTACGAATAGCATCTTCGAGAGCGTGCAGGTTAGCAGGCACGTACTGGACGCCAGGGAAGCAGTCCTCCTCAATGTTGATCATAATGTCCACATCCGACTTGATCAGCTTTGGTGCAATGGTCTCGCGAATACTTTGTACAAGGATTTCTGGTTCAACAATCTCTTCCGCGCCGAGATCACCATCGCCCAACAAACGAGAACGCTTGAGGCCACCAGAGCTGACCAAAACACTCTTGAGCGCACGAAGACCGAAATCGTAATGGGCTTGCTTGGACAGCTCCTTTGAACACTTGTCGAAGAAGGGCACCGTCTGCTTCGAAAGGCGCTTGGCCTGGCCAAAACCTTGCGAGTACAGCATGACTTCGGCAATGAGCTCCTTGTCGGGCTTGGACATGGCAACGCTTCGGAAAAGCTTCTTCAAGTTATCGGGCAGGTTAGAACGACCGGCATAACCGGGGTTCATGGTGATGAAGATGCCCGTGTTCTCATTGACGCGAAGCTGTCGGCCAACAAGCTCAATCTGCGACTTGTCGTTCTCGGCTCCCTGCTTCAGACCGAGCTGGATGTTCTGAATCTGTTGCGAAACAGCAGACAAGATCCTCTCTTCGAGACGGTTAAACTCGTCGAAGCAGCCCCACGCACCAACCTGGCAAATACCCAAAAAGATACGACCCATGGCCTGGAAATCAAAAGTGTCGTCACAGCAGAAGACGAGCGTAAATCTTCCGAGCTGGACACCCAAGGCCTTGACGGATTCCGTCTTTCCTGTACCAGCGGGACCATATGGCGAACCTCCGAGTCGCTGGCAGAGAGCCTGGGTAAGAGTAAGGAAACATCGGTCGGTAAGAGGAGTCCGAACGAGACGATCGGGGACACCGAGATACTCGAAGCCGTAGTTGAGCTTGGCATTAGCCATCTTGATGTACAGGCGAGTGAGGAAGTTGCCTTCGGGAGTGTAGACATAGCGCATCTGGAGCTGCCAAAGGTAGTGGCCGGCGGAATCAGCCTTGACATTAACCAGCTTCTCAATCACATCTCGCTGGTGAACGCATTCGGTAATCAGCTGTTCGCACTTCTTGCGCTGGATGACTTCGAGGTCTCCCAGAACAGTCTCCGCAAGGACGCGAAGAACCTGCACCTCTCTCTCAAAAAGAGTCTGCAGTGTCTGGCCGCCAGCAGCAAGCGAGTTTTCGACAGCCGTCGTCCAAGCAGCTTGTGTCGCAAGGACAACAATCTGACTGGGGAACGCATCCATAAAGGTAACAAGCGCTTCCCGATCGATTTTTTCAGACTCGAAGATTGGAGTATACTCCTCCACGGCCTTGGCCAACAGCTCCGCCAGCGTCTGCTTCATTCCATTCTCCAGCAGCGCGAGCCAGTCATTGATTCTAGGTGTCTTTGCCAAAGAAATCTCCTTGTTTAGTGTGACAGCCTCGCCCTCCTTGGAGGTGAAGCCAGAGATGACTCCCTCGTCATCCATAATGAGGCCTGCCAACCCAGCAAACATCTTCTTGAAGTGCTTGGCAATACGCAGGGTATCGTTGCTGTTACCAATCATTTCGAGCAAGTCCTCGTCACCAACAAAGTAGAATCGGGGGAAGGAAACACGCTCCTTCTCCAGGTATTCACCAAGAGCCTTCTGGATCTTGTTCAGCATTTCAGCCAGACGCTCCAGGGACTTTTGGGCATTAGGAATGTTCAGCACGTCGAGGACGTAGGGCGTCTTGTTTGCTTTCTTCATGACAGCCAAGAACTCGCTGTTGATGTTCTGGAAACGACCAGACTCGATAGGAAGAAGGTGCTTGATATCCGCGTTTCCGGTAAAGACACCCTCCAGGTACACCCACTGACGCTGCACATCGATCCAGACGTCGAAGAGCACATGGACGCGGTTCAGCTTGTCTTCCCACGCCACCGCATCTTCTTCAAACTCCTTGTAGTAAGGTGAGTGTTTCATAGCTTGAAGAGAATTCAGGTTCTCACTACACTTGGCAAAAAGGTCATCCCAGCCACGGATAAGCCTGCATTTATTTTGGTAGTTGACCATCTCGAGAGCATAGTTCTGCCATGTTTCACGAACTTGCTTCAAGAACTCCTCGAGAGCCATCTCTCCTTGAGCCTGAGCAATAATGTCCTTGACGATGACCTCGGTAGCAGTGAGGTTAAGGTCCCAGACATCACCAAGAGTCATGGAGCTAGGTGAGAAGCGCTTCTGGGGTTTGATCTGTTTGTAAATCTTGTGCCAGTGTCGTTCGCGAATAGCATCGGATTTCAAGTCAGACAGGATATTGTTGACCTTGAGGAAGCCTCGCAAGACTCCCTGGACGTGCTCAAAAGCGGCGTACTGCCTCATTCTACTAGGCATATCCTTTGTGCTCTTGATCAAGTCATCAACCTTTTGACGAATCTTTCTCGGCTGAACAGCAGTCCACAGCATGTCTCGAGTTTCGTTGAGACTCGTCCAAATGGTAGAGAGGTTGGACCAAACAGATCGGAAATCACGAACTTCCTCCAGAGTGATTTCCAAAATGCTGTCATTATTGCCAGGAATGTCAAGAGCTTCCCTTGCCTTCATGACCTGCTGGAATTCCTCCTGCAAAGCCGTGATACGAGTCTCAAAAGTGGTCAGAGTTGCAGACGCAACATCGGGTTGGATAGTTCCAGACACGGGCTTCTCCTCGTTCCACTGGGCCACAATCTCGTTAATGCGCTCATTGATCAGCTTATCTTGAGCAATTATGTTTGCCCGCATAGCATCAGACTGCTCCTCCATAATCTTGGATTTCTTCTCCAGAATCTCTTTGAGTGCCTCCCACTGGCTCTCAATCTGCTCAATGTGCAGCCAGTCATTGGGGAAGGGGTAGCGCTGCCTCACCAAAGTAGACTGTCCCTGGCGGAACATGTCAATCTCTGGCGCCCACAGCTTTGCGTTGCGTCGGCAGCTCTGCACCGCGGTGATGAACAAGACGGCGGCCGCAGTAGATGAGGTGTCTGAGCTCTGGCCCTCGAGGTTCTTTCGCGCCTTTTCGATCTCGGCGTTGATGTCACGCATTCGGTTGCCCAGTCGGTTGGCAAACTTGATGAGAATCTCCTGCTGCCACTGGTCGTACTTGGCATTCACCTTGGTCTGGACTTGGTCATAGTCAATGGTGATGTGGCCAAACGAGCGGCTAACTTCTTGCGTGTCAAAAGTCGTTCTGACCTTTCGAATATCCTGCAGACACTCGAGCCATCGAGGCAGATGGTCACCGAGCATATCATAGACCTGGTCAGACTGGAGATCCCAAAGAGACTGGAACTGGAGCCACTTGTCGACATAAATGCTCACTTCTCTGAGCTTCTTCTCGACAGACAGGTAAACGCGGTGAAGCATATCCGCACAGTGAGAAGGCAGGTCGGTGAAGCGGGCTTCTTCTTGGGCGTCAGTGTTGAGGCTCATCTGATATCGCGTAGCCTTGATCTTGCGCAGGTTACAGACAATGCCCAGCCAGTCGTGAAGGTGGAGGAACCAGCTCGCTCTGGCGTACTCCAACGGCGGGTCAAGATAGATGACCTGGTTGCGCATGGTAATCTCAAGGATGAGACGCTTCATGGTTGGTCCATCTTGCTTTCCATCGTCCTCCTTGGACTGCTTCCACCTATCTTCCTCAGTGACATCTTGCTCAAATGCAGCTATCCAGGCCTGAACAGCGGTGGAAAGACGCTCCAGCAGGATGGTCTGGACCTTGTGATTGACACCACGCACCCAAAAGTCCAGGTTGGCATACTGTTCCAAGTTGAGCTGATCAACAGCGCCCTGGATAGTATCGAGGTAAGACTGGAAAGCAGCAGCATCGTAGGGGCAACCGCTGAGGTCCTTGAGAGCCTGCTCGATGGTAGCATAGATGGAATTAAGCGTAGCCGTCTTTGACTGAAGCACAGAAACGGCCGCCGAGAAGCCCCAGATGAACATGCCATGCTTGCTCTCCGTGTTCTTGGCCGGTCCAAATCCGGTGCTTCCAGGAAGCAAAGGGCGGATCTGTCTCTGATCGGCATAAAAGAGCTCGTGTGAGTTGACAAAAGACTCCCACCGCAGCGGGATACCGTCGCCAATCAGCTTGTACACCTCGTTCTTGTATCCGTGGAGGAGAATAGCTTCCTCGCCCATTGTGGATATCTGCCGCAGCGTCTGGGACAGAGTTCGGACACCTTCCATCAAACTAACGGCGTAAGGATACACTCTCTTGGCATCTTTTGACACGGTGGTCACCGCATGGGGAACCAGATAAGACTGCCAGGTCAAGTTTCTGGTCTCCTTGAACAAGGTGATGATTTGAGGGTCAAAGTTGACATTGAGCTCAAGGATACCACCCGCAGACCTCACTCGGTTGATGTTGAAAAGCTGTCCAGCGATTGAGATTTTGCGCCGGTTGGCATCAGCCAGCCAAGCGTCGTATATCCTGCCCGTGTCCAGCTTATTCTTGAACAGCTCGCTTTCTTCCTGGAGCTTGTGACCCTCGGCATGCAGAGTCCAGTCGGGTCCAAGAACAGCCTCGACCTTTTTCATGTATCCGTCAAGCTGGAGCTCAATCTGACGGGCCCAAATGATGGCACCCGAAACTGGTGGGAGATCGCGAAGTTGTGCCATGGCGTGGGCCTCGGAATGGCCGTACTGCTGCTTGAACCTCTCGTGCAGACCATTGATAGCCTGCTTGACGTGATCCATTAGCTGGTTCTGGTACTCCTGGATGGCACCACGAATCTTGGGTCGCACAAAGAGGGCGTTGAACTTGGAAAAGACTCGGAACATTTCGTTGGCAGTCTTGGCCGTGGCAAGTCGGTCACGCAGCCTTGCAATGATGGAGTTTTCAACTCGTGTTGTGCGCTCATTGTACAGGTTTTCGGCCTGCGCCCACCGTTCCTTGCCCTGGTCGGTAACATCCAAGAGATCGACATTCTGCAGCGCTTCCCAGGCTCGCTTCACCTCCTCAACTGCATCTACATCGCCCATTTCCTCAATGACGGCGCCGGCAGTAGCAGTGGGGTTGGCCGAGGAGGAAGTAATGTCGACAACGCCGGGGATAATAGCCTTTGGTCCCAAAACGTTGACAATGGTCCTCTGCAGTTGTTCGTGGTTGTCTCGGAATGCGCTGACATACTTGATTCGTGACTCCAGCTCAGAGTGGTTCTTTTCGACGTTGATGGGAATACGCTTTTCGTTTCTGCGGATGATGAGCATACGAGCCAGATGCGTAAACTCTTTGATATTGTCCTCCCAGGCAACGAAAATGCTGTCGCATGTTCGCATGACATTCTGAAATTCTGGGTAGCCCAGGTTGACCAGCTCAGTACCCGGAAGCAAACGAAGCAACACGTCGTTTAGATCCGCCGAAATGGCCTGAGCCAAGCTCAGCGCTCTCCGAATGGGATACGGGCACACTCTCAGCTTCTTCATCAAGTGGGCAAAGATCTGGGTAATGGCCTCCTCAACCTTGAGCAAAGATGGAGCAGACAGCAGCTCGTCGAGCGGAAAGTCGCGCATCAGCTGGTTGTATTTTTGCGCCTTCTCCTTGGCCTCCTTCAGGCCCGTATCAGCGACGAAACTGACGGTGGCCTGGAAACGCTTCGCATGCTTCAATACGTCGAGGGTCAGGAGGACACCTTCGCTCCTAAGCTGGTCCTCAATACCCTCCAACGCAGACTCCATGGACAGCCAAAAGTTGACCTCTTGGCTGGCGGTGCTAAACTCTTGAACGGCGTTGGACGAGGTCTCCTTTGTCAGTTTTGTGATGCCCTGGATGGACTTGATCCAGGTGTTGACGTTGGCCTGCAGCTTGTTGAGAAAACTGCTGTCTTGTAAAAGATTCTTCGGAATCGCCTCCATGGAGGGCTTCGTCTGGGTGACCTCGGCATCGTCGAGGACATTCTGAATAAGCGAGTGGAACGCCAGAGAAATCTCGGGGATGTCGACGTTTTGCTGTAGATGGAGCAAGCTCAGCTCCAAGTCGTTCAAGCGCTTCTTGGTCACCGGAATGCCCGTCTTCGCATCGACATCTCGCCCCCTGGACCCGTTGGCCAGCTGCTGGCTCTTGCTGTTTGCGTCAAAGTATGGCACCAAGGCATGGTGGACTTGAGAATGGAGCACCTCCCACGGGGAGAGTGCAACGCCCTGCTCTCCCGAGGCGGCATTAAGGGAGGCAGGACCAGGAAGATTAGTAATAAATATCTGAGAGGTAAGAGGACGAGAAGGATCAATCGCTTGCGATGCCTTGAGCAAAATCAAAGTGGCGACGGTAGTAGGTGTAGAGGTGATTTCGGTCGAAAGAGTGTAGTCGTAGGTAGAGGGAGCTATCGCAAAGCGTCAGTCAAGAAAACAAGACAAAAGCTGGTATAAGAAAACAACAAGAAGGAAATTGGGGGGGGAGAAGAGAGAGAAGTACAGAAATCCTCACCAGCAACGCCATTGCCATTCTCGCCCGCGTCTCCGTTCTCGTTGCCGTTCTCCAGCGACCCGGACTGGACCACGTCCTTCTGGATATACAGCACATTGAGCGTATCGTTGGCAAAGCGCGTGCACCGCGAGATGGTCTCTGCATACGACGCCTTGTGCAGCAGGTTGCCCGGCAGCTCCAGGTCGCTCCGCGATGCGCCCAGGGCAATCTCGCAAATGGCAGCGAGGTGGTCAACCACGCGTTCGGGCTCGATGGTCGGGAATGGCGTCGGCGTCGGTGAGGGCGACGAGGGCGCCGGGACAGAGACGCCGTTGCCGTTGGAGGCGCCGAGGCTCGGGGCGTTGGCTGAGGTCACTTCCATGGCGCGAGCGTCGAGATGTGGAAGAGACCGAGAAAAAGAAGGGGACAAAGGGAGCTTCTATGTCGAGAAGCCGGTCATCTCCAGAGACGTCGGGTTCGGGATAGGTTTCGATGGTGGGGTGTCGAGGTCGCTCGTTTGCTCGTTTATCGGGGGGCTAGAAGGAATGTTGGCCAGGGGTTGTGTGGAGAGGGGCTCAGGCAGAGGAACGGGACAAAGGGAAGCTTGACAGGGGGGGAAAAGAAGTACAAGCAGTAGGTAAAGTAGAAGATGAAGATGCTATTCGCGTGCAGTTTGGGAGCTGTCGTGAGTACAAAGCAGGAGGTTTCACAAGGAGAGATGCAGGCGTGGCGCCGCTGCACGTTGAGCTCGTACCTTGGCAGAAGTAGCTCGAGGTACCGTACCGCAGTGTGAGTACTAGTACTCGTACACCGACACAGAAACACTCCGAGATTCCGGGGTCTCGCTCTGTCACAAGCGAGAAAAGAATCGACGTTGGTCTGTGCAGGGGTTCAGAGTATATCGCGAAACGAAAAGACGAAAAAGACAATGCGTAGGGGAAAGAAGCAGAGAAACTGAAGTGCCGTTGAGAGAACGAATAGGAGGCTCACCGCACAAAGACAGAAACATGCATCTGATCCAGTCCAATCCACAAAAAGGTACACCCGTACAGTAGCAGCTACTACCTAGTAGTACACTACAGTACATGCAAAGTGCGCTACAGCACAGGCACAAGCCGTCGAACTGAAGCTAAAATGGCCCCAACCTCCGGTTTGCTCGACCCCAAACCAAGCCCAAACCCAAACGGAGGGACCCCTAGTTCCATGTCCAGTGCTAGTCCTGCTGTAGTCGCTGTGAATCAATCAATCGTCAGGCGGTGGGACAACAAGCTGCCAGCGCACGCGGGTGGGGGTGGGAGCAAGGTCGAAATGCGTGCCTGATTGGCCGGAGGCGTGGCGTTTTGAGGGCCATTGTTTTTGGTGTTTTGGTTTTTTTGTGGATGGAACAGAAAAGGCGTTGATGTATTAGAGAAGATCCTAGTTGAGTGAGTATCAGTCAATCAATTACTCGTAGGTAGTTGAGGTGAGAGATTTTGAAGCCATCATCGAGTACAGGTACATGAACCGATATATACATACATCTGAGATACTGTACTCCTGGCACCTACATCTAGCACGAGTCTTAGTGGACGGCAACTAATAGTAGAGCTCAATCTCTATTCCACTATGCCATCCATCACTCCCTATTCCCAGCAACGCCTCCTCATACGTAGAATCCCTCACCAATCATCCAAACTTCATCCAAAATACTCTTCTCATCAGCTACAGTATCTCATCTCCCAATAACACCACACAAACCATCGCAAACCCCTCCTCTTCATCACCCCTCAAAAAAAAAAAAGAAAGAAAGAAATCAACCAGTACAGCACCATTCACCTAAACAATTGGAAACCCACCAGCCATCGAACTCACCAAACCTAAACCCAACCTTCCCTACCCATTTGCCATCCCGCAACTCCCGTCCCCTAAAACTCACCCACACACCTCCCCTGAAGGGGGGAAAAAAAATTCCCTAACCACACGGGGTGCGTCTACCGGGTAAGGGCAACTCGACACCACATCTCCATGCAGAAATAAAACCGCAAAAACACACCCTCCCTTTCACTTAGTACTACTAAATCCATTTCCATACGGCCACGCCACATCTCCTTTTTAACTCAACCAACGTCTTTTCTTTTATCTTTTTCGGTATCTCGATATTAACACTCCACCTTAGTTTTTCTGGGACAAAGCTACGTACGTGCATATTAGCTGTACCACGTTACAGGGTGCAGACATGTGGCCCTCGTCTCAATAAGGAAATGGAGGGATGCATATAATTTGAGGTTATATAGATAAGGTACCTTAGGTACTAGGGCCATGCGAAGTGCAAAATAACACCACCGGTATACACTAGAAACTTGTACGTGATAGGCGGCGGTATTTTCTTGCACTCCCTTAGTAGGTAGGTAGGATCAATATCAGCACTCATCATAGTGGTATACGCACTCATTCATTCACCATCCCATCAAATCACCCCCAAATCGCAAAACGGAGCAGCAAAATCAGGACAAAGAAACCACAGAAAGGGCCACGTCCACATGAAAAAAAAAAGCATTTACTTCATCATTCAAACATTGACCCTCAAGTAAATTCTACCAACGTAAAACTACCAATTGCAATTGCTTATCCATCAACACAGCCCCCCCCCCCTTCATCATCCTCAAGACCAAATTTACATAGTTGACGCCCCAACGGAAAAAGAAAAAGAACAAGAGCAGAAAAGTGAAGAGTGAACAAGACCAAAAAAAAAGCGAAAAAAGAAACGGCCTCAATGCAAAAAAAAAAAGGCCCTCTTGATTTAAGTCTCTGGACAGGTCGGAAATGAATCCACCTCCTCTGATAGGAAAAGAAAAAAAGAAAAAAAGAAGAAAAGAAAAGCAAAGAAAAACGATCCACAACGTCATATACTTGCATAAAGACACACAGAAAAAAAGGTCATGAATGAATGAAAAACCAACACACCATACCGTTTCTTAACGCCTCTCCGTATGTAGACTTTAGACTCCGTAGAACCGGAACGACCGACTGCTCTCCAGTGTGCCCCTTTAGTGTATATCATATCAAAGACCGATACGCCAGGAGGAGGGAAGAAGGGGAGGGAGGTTGAGGAGGAGGGGGGAACAGGGCAAACGCAAAAGCAGAGGCTTAAACACTCGGGTTGCCACCGCCCGCCGCGCCGCCTTCAGGACCAGCCAGCCTTTCTCTCTGCAGAATGACTCTGCCGTTACAAATGTCGATAAACATTTCAAACTTTTCTATCAGCTTGTCCTTTTCCGCCATCTTGGCCTTGAGGTCGTCAATCTCCTTTTGCTTCTCCTCTTCAATCTTCTTCAAGTCTTCGCGAGCCTTGGCCAGCTCCCGCCTCAGCTCGGCTCGTATTCGGTCTTCGGGCGACTGCAACGGCTTGGTATATATGGCCGGCCGGTTCTCCGCCAGGCCCGTGGCTACTTTCTGCGGATTACGGTTAATCGCAGCCCGCGCGTTGTAAATGTCTCTCGGTAATAAGTGGCAGTCAGGATTATCAGTTTGGAGAATCTGCAGTGTTTCAGATACGCCTGCACCTACACGAGGGATCGGTTAGCGAGAATTTCTGCCCAACAGGCCTTCCGCCTCTCCCCGTTTCCACTCCCCTAATTCTTCAACATTTTTTTGGAGATGAATACTAACCACTATCTTTCAGTTGCTTCACAGCGGCAACCATCTTACTGTCAAGCTTTCTGGCTGCAGGGTGATTTGACGGACTCTCGCTCGGCCCATGGTTATGCTGCAAATGCGAAGGATCCGGCCGATAACGAATAGTCCATTGAGTCCGCTGCTCAATAGCAAAGAAGCCAAAGGGGCAGTCGCATTTTCTCGACGATGTCTTACGTTTTCTGAACTCGGGGCTAACCCGGCTTGGTGGCTTGCCAGCCCGGTCACAGACGAACAAGACTTTTTTCAAGCCTGGCACCGTCTTCTTGGATCGTCCGATGACGATGGCATAGCCAACCGAGGTGCAGTAGCGCAAGACGGCCTTCTGAACGGCCTCGAGCGTGGGATAACTGCCGCCTTCGGGAGGTGGTGACATCATCTCTCCCAAAGGTTGAGTGGCTGCCAATTGATCGCTCATCAGCTTCGACGGCGCCAGAGTGCTGTTGTCGTCGTCTCCATCCGGTTGACCGTCCATATCCAAGTCCTCTCCCGCATGGTTATCCTGCTGCTGCTGAGAAATGGGTTCAGGCTGCTGAGCAGCAGCTTGTAACTGCTGATGCTGTTGTTGATGCTGCTGTTGCTGATGTTGGTGCTGTTGATGTTGTTGCTGCTGCTGTTGCACTTGCTGTTGAGCCTGGTGCTGTTGCTGCTGGTGTTGCACTTGTTGGACCTGGTGCTGGACAGGTTGCGGAACCGGCTGTGGCACCTGCTGCTGCACCGGCTGCTGAGCCTGGGGCTGTGGGATTTGCAATTGCTGCCGCGAAGATTGCTGCTGCTTCACCTGTTGTTGCTGTTGCTGCTGCTGCTGCTGTGCTTGCTGTTGCTGTTGCGCCTGCTGCTGCTGTTGTGCCGCCTGCTGGGAGCGGGACGGGTGTATATGATGAAGCTGCTCCTGATGCTGGTGCTGGGCTTGCTGCTGAATCTGCTGTGGCACCTGGTGCGTCTGGTGCGTCTGATGTGTCTGGTGAGAGGCATGAGCCGCTTGGTGAGCCTGAGGGTGCTGAGCGTAAGCAGGATGGTGCTGCGGCTGCTGATGGTGCTGCTGCTGTTGCTGCTGCGGGTGATGCTGGACCTGCTGAGCCTGCTGCTGTTGTACTGCCTGCTGCTGCTGAACCGCCTGCTGCTGTTGCTGGTGGTGCTGCTGCTGCGCGTGCCCCGGATGGCCGGCCAATGCCTGCTGAGACGGGTGCTGCTGCGCATGCTGCGGGTGGTGTTGCGGATGGTGCTGGTGAGAGAGGATCGAGTCGTGTGCGACGGGCTGGCTCATGGACGTCGGGAAGAGCATGGGCGGCGGGTTCGGCTGGGCCTGCATCTGCTGCCGCGCCGGAGCGGCGCGCTGCTGTCGCGGCAGGGCATTGGGGACGTGGATGTTGGGCGCGCGCGACGAGGCATTGGCGACGCTTGCGTTGACCGACGCCGGCGTGTTGAAGAGGTGTTGAGGGTAGGCCTGAGGCGGCTGCTGCGGCGGATAGGCTTGCGACTGGTATGGCGAGGCCGCCTGAGGCGCCGGAGACTGTTTGTTGGGCTGGTTCGGGTGGGCGGGAGCAAAGCCGGTGTTGCGTGTCCTGAAGGACGACTGGGGGAAACTCAGGCCGTGGGGATTGGGCCCGGACTGGCCCAGGTTGGCCATGATGGGCTTCTCGTAGTCGGTCGGTCGCCTCGAGTCGCGAAAAAAAAAATATTAAAAAAAATCAATAGCAAAAATAAAAATCAACGACAGGCACGAAGCACGGCCCGGTCGGCGTCAGGGCGTGTCGTCGTCAGCCGGACCGGTCGCGGCTCTACGATCGATCGATCGCGACGGTCAAGCGTCGACGACCCGACGTTCTGGCAGCGCAGCGCCTTTGGATCTTGGATCTTGGATCTTGAGATCTCGACGTTGTCCTTCGTCGTTGTGCTTCCTCTCGTTTCTATCGAGCAAACCCGGAATCCTGGTTCGGGGGTGTCGTTAATGGGGCTGGCAGAGGCGTGCAAAGCGTGGAGGTGCGCGCTGGGTAGGAGGTGTGGGCAGAATGACCAGAGAGAGAAAAAAAAAAGTGCGAGCAGGCAAACTGCTGGTGTGCGTTTGGGGAACCTTGGGGGGTTGAGAGAGGGGGTTTGTTTTGAAGAGGGGGGGAGAGGGGGGGGGGGTTGATGTCAAGCAAGATCTAGTCGATGGGGGCAAAAGTTTTGCTCTTCTCTTCTTCCCGTCTGCTGCTGACTGGGCCTTGGGTTCTGAGCGCTGAGAATTTTTCTTTCTTTTCTTTTTTGTCACTTTTTTCCTCCTCTGCTCTCTGCTTTTACCTGGCCGGCACAGGCGCTGGCATGGATTTGCGATGGGCTGGGTTTATTATGGGCTGGGCGGGCAGAGACCATTAGTTGTTTCTCACGCCCAATTCGCCAGCAGTGACAGGGGGTTGCGTTTTTCCCTTCGGCACTGCCCCCCCAGCTGCTGCCTGTGATTTGTACCGCTACCTAGCCCCGAGGTACCCTTCCATGTCTCTTTCAGTGCTCGTACATCCACATCCATGCGATGCTGTCCATTTGATGTCCACTGATGACATCGGTTACACAAAACTTCCAAGACTCCCACTGTACGAACCCTGTCCTTCCGCTCGGAGCATCACATCGCTTCAGGTCAGGTTCGGGTCAGGTTCAGGGTCCGGCATCGAGCAAACGGGATGCTGCTCAGCCCTATCAAATCTATCCGCCACATCGAACGCGCATCTCCATCTCCATCTCCATCTTCCCCCCCTCCATCATCCTTCAGATTCCCTCGACATCCTCCGTCCATGTATCCAAGCTGAGGTGTACGGGTAGCACACGAGTACTGTATAGACTGTACAGCACACAGCGCACAGTACTGAGCGGTCGGTACTCGTACTCCGTATTGCGTCCTACTGTACTTGGCATGCCGGTAGCGCCACCGTCTCGAAGAGTACCGCTACCTGTTGTCTCTGATCCGGCCACCATGCAGGGCCTTTGCTGTGCTTTGTCGTCATACCTTGCATCCCAACCCCTACCTCACCTTCAGGTTACCTGTACTTTTCGTTTCATACCGTACGTGCCAACGTGCCAAGTATAGCACACGCAGAAGAACACGCATCCATTCGCATCCCATCCCATCCCATCCCATACACAAAATCCGCCGTCGAATCACCTCGTCCAAAGTCCGCCTGGCCACCTTGCGCCTGCGCCATGTGATGTCAGCCCGCCAAAACTTACGTGAGCCTCTGCCCAATCCCGCCGCGAGCTGCTCCGTCCTCTTAACGAAGTTCTGTCCAATCCCACGGTGAGATGCCCGTCCTTTTTAATGGGGTGAAGCCCCTCGCCCAATCCCACCTTTTATTGAGGTGCCAATCTCACAAGCGCCGCAAGACACAGTGTCAAGTTTCGAGTTCCCGCCACTCAGCGCGCCTTTTACCCGCGCCCAGGGCCCCCCAGAAAAGCAGCAGAAAGCAGAAAAGCGGAAGCGGGAAACTCGAAATTTGTTGGTCACCTGCTGGATCCAGCCGTGTGAAAAAAAAAATTGAATTGGATGGGAAATTCCGGCCTGGATTTGCGATCCGAAGCGACCAAACCAACACCCTGGCATGCAAATGCGGTGGACCCCGGCTGAGATGCCTGACATGTCTCACCTTTTTCGCTGGTACTGCTACTTGCTGGCTCTGTCCCAGCCTGTGCTACGTACTTGTAACTCGCCAAAGATTTGTGCGATCCATCAACAGACCCGTTGCTTCGTCTATAATAGGCTGTATCGTAACTCGTACATGTGCAGTCCCTTGCGCCATCCCCCGTACATACAAAAACTGTAGCTCTGCTGGCACCCAAAAAGAGAGAGAAAAAAAAAGCCAGTTCTAGTTCTGTCTCTGTCTCTCGCTCTCCCTTCGCCAAGTATGGATTCGGCTCGACCACACGGCCCGTCAGCATCCAGACCACTCCGGCGCTGCCACACTAATCCTCTTTCTGATCTGCATTGCATATGCATACATATTCAATAGTATGGCATCTCTGCCGACTATAAAGGAAAAGGAGGGAAAGGAAAAGAATGGAAGTCCAAAGCGAAAGGGAGTGCAACGAAAAAGAATACTAAAAAGGATACGCAAGCGGTAGACAAGGAGATGAAGATGTAGAGAGGAGTAGGAGAGTTGATCAAGTAAACGACAAAAAAAGAGAAGGAAAAAAAAAAGAAGAAAAGACATCGTATATCGAAGAGAGACGGGACTGCTTCTTGCGCTGGCAGCACCCCATACGTCACCTCCGTTCCCCTGCAGGGTAAATGCCCAATACCACCCAACAACACCGGTTGACCGACACAACGCTCTCGGTATGTCATGTGAATGTGGATGTGTATCTGAGTGTGAATGTGAGTGTAACCCACGCCGCCCGTCGTTATGCTCGTGGATATCAAATCATTGTATCGCGTCTTTGGCCTGGTTCCCATATATACGCCTCGCCTGCTCGTGCTGTTCATGTAAAATGTCCAAACATGTCTTAAATGGCCAACGAAGAAAGGAAACAAAACAAGAATGAGAGGGTATGAAAAAATGAAAAACAACGTAAAAAAAAAAAGATCATGAACAAAGGAACGTAAAATTATTCGCCGCCGATGCCGCCGTCTGACGGACGCTTCCGTTTGCGCGGTCGCCGTCCCTGCTTCTCCTCGTCGTCCACGAAATGGTTCTTTTCAATCTGGTGCTGCCGCAAATTGTCCGCGCGCTTGCTGTACTGGCTCGTGCAGCCCGGATAGGGGCATCGGAAGATTTGGGGGTTCTCGCTGTGAATCGTCCTCATGTGCTTGGCCATGCTGCCCACGAACCACCGGGGGTCGCCCTTGGGTCGATAGCCGCAAAGCTTGCAGCAGCTGTCGGATTCCACCTTGGTCGACGATGCCGATGCCGATGCCTCTGCTTTGTTGGGCGTCGAAGCAATCGGGGATATCAGCGCATCGTCGTCCACCAGCGGCAGAGCATCAGCGTCCATAGGCCGAGGCGCTGCAGGCGTGGCTATGGCGGCGCTGCCGTCTGGAGCTGTGACTGTGACAAATGCGGCATCTCCTGGTGTCCACCGCGAGGCTCCCATCAGTGGGGCGCCGGCAATGGCCGCAGGCTCGGCAATATCGTCGTCCAATCCTTGGTCCGGATTGAAGTCGAGCATTGGGCCAAAGTCAATGTCGAAGCTGTTTGGTACTGGTGCCACGCCCACGATTCCATTGAGCGCTCCGGAAGACGGCCCCGATGACCCAACTCCGGCCTCCACAATGACTAGGTTCCTGTTAGACTCCTTCATCAGCAGCTGGATGCCGCACCGGTGGTACGTCGACCGCGAGCTGAAAAATGGGCTCTGCGTGTACAGCGAGTCGGTCTGCCGCCGGACGACTTCGACATATTCGCTAAAGAATGCGTCGGGAGGTAGGTACGTCTAGATGATGTTACCCCTGGTTAGTTATCGTTGCATTCTGTATTTTTGGAAAATAAAAGTGGCTCTATATCTCACCCTTCCGGCCTGCATCAGCTCTAGCTCCAAGCGACGCACGGTTCCCACCTCGCCAGAGTTGATCTGGCCAATGAGTCTTTGCATGCGGCGCTCAAACCCTGGGTAGTGAGAGTATTCATGAGAAAAGATGTTGTCAATCATAAACCTGGCTGCAATGGCGAACGGTGAATTGTGGCTAGCTCCGAGGCCGTCCTTGTGGTGCTGCATGGCAAGTTCAGAGGCCTGTCCCGTATAGCTGCTGTCGTTGATGGCCATGTACTCGAGGTCTATAGTAAAGCACACACACAGTCACACATTAGCGTCTTGAACAAAGAGAGGGAGCGGGATGGGAGGATTGAGTGCGTATATGTACCATCTAGGAAGTAGGCCGCAATCAGTATCAGCGGGTCAGACCTTGATCCTTGAGGGAACCGTTCGGCGTGTTTGCCCTTGGACATGCCAGCGCTGGGTGACTTCAATAGTGCAATAATCTCGTCATCGTTTACTTGGCTGGGCTTCCAAAGGGTGTAAACAACCTCGATGAATGATATCTTGTCGTCGTCCGAGAACCAATCGCTGTACAGCAATGCTTGCTTGAACATGGCAGCAGAGTGCTTGGCGACATCTTGTTCGTGGATCACCAGAGATAGAGAGAAGACGACGTGGACGAAGCAAATGAGGTTCAGAGGCGATGAGGCTTGGCGGCCTTCCAGGATCTCAGTCATGGTTTCCAGACCAACAGCCGCGATGGAGGAGAGGGACATCTGATTGAGCTGCATGAAGATGGGGTTTTCATTAATGACGTCGAGCTTGCTGATTGAATCGGCAACATGCTCGCGGAGCGTGTCATGGACTGATCTGGCTAGAGACTGCGTGGTATTACGAGTGGTGGTTGGGAGGCTGGAGGAATTGGTATTCTGCATGAGACTTGGCTCAGTGTTACTGGTAGTCTGTTGTTGTGAAGGAGGTGGCGGCGGCGGCGGCGGTGCAAGGCCATAGTCGACACTATCAGTCGAGGGCATCTGAGGTTCCAATGGGAGCTGGAAAGGAATATCGGTGTTGAAGGAGAAGGCGGCCTGGTCCAAGCTCATGGGCGCCTGTGTCTTTTGAGGATCCATGGTGGAGGGCAGGTCAAACATGGGAATGTCGGCGGGAAGCTCTGATGGGCATGAGTTGGCCACCATGTTCTCAAACTCCAAGTTGCTAAAGGGAATTGGTCTCGTCGAGGTGGTGGTAGCGTCAGCAGTATTAGTAGTAGTGGTGGTGGTGGTGTTGTTTGTCGAGAAGGGACCGACGGGCAGGAGGCTCTGAGGACTGATGAGGTCGTCAGGTGACGTCAAGGCAGACTCGAAGCCGGACGTCTTTGTCCATCCGTTGGACCAGCCCGACATGGGCGAGATGTTGTAGCTGGCGGTGCTATCAGTGCTGTCGGTGCTGTCGGTGCTGCTGGTGGACCGGACAGAGGAGCTCGGGGCCAGCACCTTGCTGCGCCGTCTCCCTTGGCCTCGGTACTGGTCCAGGTGGGTGTTGACCTGGAGCGTTGGGCGATCGACCAACCGTGATGTGCTGGACTTCATTAGGCTTTGAGGTGCCACGGTCTGGGGGGAAGGTGGTGAAGGCCTCCAATTTATGAAGTCTGCTTCCATAGTCGATGGCAGCGGCACGGCTCCCGGGTGGGAGCCTGGTGGTGAGATGGGGAATGTGGATGGGGGGAGACAGGGGATCATCCCAGGGGCGGGTATAGGCTCAGTCTCGGTCTCACACTCCGGGATAGTGGGGAGCAGCACCTCACTCGAACCGATTTCATGTATCTCGTTCGAGGAGAGTTCGGCCTGGGGAGGCGGAGGCGGAGGCGAGAAGAGCACATAGTCGTAGCTTGGGGGCTCGTCTTCACCCCCGCCAGCACCAGAGCCGCCATCACCCACTTCCACGCCCAAGCCGCCCATGCCCATGGAGGACGCAACCAGCGCCAGGCTGTGAGACTTTGGCTTGTGGCCCAAGGAACTGAAGAAGCTCTTGGCCATGGTCATGATCTTTCTCCTCTTGGACGGGTGGCCCAGACAGCGCCTGCACTTGACATCGCTGAGCTGCTCGGGCTTCTCGCAGTCATAGCACCAGTACTCTCCGCCGGCGAGGTGGTCGCAGGAATACAGGTGTTGCAGCATGAGCTCATGGTTGGGGAACCTCTTGCGGCAGCGCAGCAAGGGACACTCCCGCCGCTCTTCGGAAGTCATCTTGGGGCAGGCATTGCGCTTGACGGCTGCCCATACGATGAACCTGTACAAGGCACACTCGTCGCTCGAAGTGTTGCGTGAGCTTCAGGGGAGCAAGCAAGAAAAAACCGAGAGTCAGTACGTAGCACATGAAACAAAAGAACATAAAAAAAAAAAAGACAGAAAACAAGTAGGGGGGCGGCGAGGCGGAGCAGAAGGAGAAGAACGAGGATATCAACTAATCGTTTTGTCCTGGTCTTGAGCCAACCCCCGTCGTCTCCTTGAGGTTTTCCATCAACAGGGCTGTTTTTCACTTACACACAGGAAGTTGGCATCTCGCCGTCGACTGACGAAGTCACTGAAGATGTCGAGCAGCTGCTGCTGCTGGAAGAACATGAAGCACTTGTCGACGAGCGCCTGGGAGCCAGACGACTGCCGGTTGGGCTTCGGACCAGACGCCGTAAGGCCAGGGCACCAGGGTCGTCGACTTTCTTGTTCTCCATGGCGGTCTGTAGCTATGCCCTTGACTCTTGTGCTTGGTGCTTGGTGGTCGTAACGGGCCCGGGCATAAGGGTAAGGTGCCGTAGGGCAAGGTACAGACGCAGGCTTCTCCCAACCAAGGGGCCGTTGTTGTGGAGATTGGTCCTGAATCGGGGGGGTTGAATAAGATCCAATACTGTATCAGTACAGACAAGTGGCAAAGTGTAAGAAAGACGGGCAGGTCGAGGCGAGCTGGCCACCTTTCAGGCACCGTCCATGGTGTTTTTCTTTAATCGCATGAGCATGAGCATGAGCCAGAGCCAGAGCTGGAGCCTTGGAGGCAGCTTGCCAACGGTCCTACAAGCACGGGCGAATGAGGTCTAGGACTTTGCTTCAAAGCTTAGTAGGACTCGTGCAGGGGTCTCTCTGGGCCGCCGGCTTGGTGCATGCCCACCGTTTCCGCGGCTGATTCTCGATTCGCAAGGCGACCAAGAGGAGGGGGGGGGGGCACCAAGCAACCAAGGGATCCTCCTGATGGGCCAATTCTTGTCTTTGCCAGGCTGATCCCTGCGCGCTGCATCCCAAATCGGCCCCCCGACTGTGGCTTGAGGCCAAGTACCCTTTGGAGACCGGGACTGCATCGTGTTAGTGCTCGTACGCAAGGCACCGGAGTAGCAGCGATGACGAGGGCATCACGAGGACTGCCGCCGTTGTCCAACTTTTTTCTTCATCATGGGCTGGATATCTCTGGGCATCTTGATTTGATCGCCAACTCCGTTAGTGCCCGGGATATTTACGTGCCGTGGATCGCAAAGTGTAAGAAAGGGTTTGGTCGTTGGAGGGCTTAGTTCCAGTAGTTTTGCTCGTGAACGCTCTGCTCTGGGCTTAACCGAGGGGCAGCTGCGCCACATTCAGGTACAAGCAGAGATAAAGCTGAGGCGCAGAGAGCCGCTAGTATCTGACCATTGGGGCCCAGCATCAGATCAGGGAACCTGGAAGTAAACAAGTAAAATACAGGAGTGAGTACATTGCAAGTAATGCTGCCAGCAAAATGAGTTGACGCCGTCGTCGTTGTTCATTTGCCATCATTACGTCTCTGCAGTCTCCCATCTGTCTGCTTTCGGTGTCTGCTGTCTCAGATTCGATCACCAACGGAGCCTTCTTCACACCCACTTTGTTCTTGTTATTTTCCATTTTCTATTTTGACTTCCCCTTACTTCCTCAACACACGTATACAGGTTACGTACTAACTACTAACATGATACTACCCAACCACCAAGCAAAAAATACAGGGAGGTAAAAATCACCTACTGCACGCACACAAGAGCCTCTATCCCCTCTCTCCCCCCCCAACCGTTTTTTAGAGCCTCCAACTTTCTTGTCTGGGCTGCCACCGCCAATTAACAAACAACCAAAACCGTGACCGCTCTTCGGGCATAATCGCAACGCAACGCAACGCAACGCAACGCAACGCAACGCCCGGCTCCCCCTTAATTCCATGTAGTCGTGACCTTCAAAATCATACAATTCGTACTATTCGAGCCGCTAAGGCCATATGTAATGCTACATGGCCAGCTCCGTGTCTCCGTCCATGTGCTTTGGCGTTTCTCTTTGCTGGCATTTGCGACGTGAAGCCACGTCAACTCGGCAACTCACCAAGTGGGGTGATTTTTTTCTTCTTTTTCTTTTTTTCTTCTTGTTGTCCTTTTGGGCTTCCATTTTCTCACGGCGTTTGTGGGTGTTGGCAATTCATGATTGATGCTACTACTGCAGGGCCTACTGTACGTGTGGCCTTTTGGGCGAATGTTTAGCCCCTGAGAGCCAACAAGCACAATCACTACAAATGAATTTCTAATTTTCCAATTATTAATTTATTTTTTATTTTTCCATTGTGTCTATTTTGTCTAGTCTCTTCTCTCTTTTCCTGTTCAACCTCACCTCGTACCCCATTTTTTTTTTGTGTTTTTCTTCTGTCTTCTTCTCTCGCGTTCCTGATCGGTACCACCGAAACACAGAATCCTTCTCGCCCTTGTACCACCACCCCAAGGCACTCTTAATCCTCCCTATTACGCAAAAACAGCCATTCCAGTTCCTCTTACACACAAGCCACACGCCAAAAAAATGTCATCCTGTGGCGCCGTGTGATTTTCGCACTAAAAAACATACTACAGCAACAAAAGTAGCCCACTTCAAGGCAACTTACAAGCCCTCACAAGGCTGACTTTGGCCTCTAGTCCCATATGTAAGACGGAGGAGGAGCCCACAACAAACCAAGACTCCGTGAATCGATAAGCCCACACAAGCCATGACCCGTAAATCGATTCCCGCCCCCAAACAATAACTAAACTGCTTATTCCAGAGTGAGTTGATAGAAAATCAGATAGACAAAACCTTGAACCTTTCCGTATTAGCAACGGTTGCCTCTTTGCAGTGAGATTCTAATATTCTATTCCCGCAATTCCGACTACCTAACCAAGGATGTTGCAAAAATCACCGCCGCCTATCACTAATTTCATCGCGTAGACATCGCATGGCTAACGCGGCCCCTACTATACTTGATTCATAATGTGTGTCAGCAGTGGGTGGCGATACTTCACCTTGCTAGGTTTCTTGTGGTGACATCGTCCCTCGACAAGTAGACATTTTTAGACGTGGGATTTGGACATTTCAAATTCAATACCCAGTACTCCGTAGGCTTTCTTGCAAAAAAGTACATGCCTCTGATCCAAAGCGAGCTCAAACTCATTGTAACACAAAGCACTGGTAGGAGTAGGGAAAATGCCCAACCCCTCATAACATAGCAAACAATTGTGATATTTCCCGCGCTGGGCTCGCCAAATACTCCGTACTCTTATATATACATAAACTAAGGAAAATACTTTGACTAAAGAAAGGGCTCAAACATATGATATGTATGCCGTAATGTGTGCGCTGCGTCGGATGCGGTGACTGTGCCGTATGTGTGTGTGACCTGAACAAAGATGGTGAACAACGAAATAGGGTGCATCCTTCTTCTTACAAAGGCGTGCAGTTGTTATAGCAGCTTGCCTCTCGCCATGACTTCTCTCAACACCTTGAGCTTCTCCTCCGTGACTCGAATCGCTTCCTGCACTTCCCGCTCGTCCATGCGCTCTTCTCTCAGCTTCTCTTCCAACGTTCGGGGGTCTGCCTCTCGCCTGCGAGCATTCGACCGTTCTACGGAAAGCCGCTCCAGGCTCACCCGCTCTTCCAACCAGTCCCAAAGCTCGCTGTCTTCCCGGCGCCACATCTCGTCGTATGCCGCAAGACGGTACCCGCTCTGCATGGCGGGTTCATGCCCAAACGGTGCAGGGCTCTTATTACTGTTGGGCGTGAGGCCAAACCCAAACCAAGTAGTAACCAACAACCCCACAAGGAGCCCGTAAACGATATTGCCCGTGAGGATCGGTTTGAGGATATCGACAACAGGTTCCAGGATTGGGCGCACCGGCTCCAATAGGCCCCAGTTTGGTTCTTCCTTTTTGGCGCGTGCACTTGGGCTAATAGACTCAGTTGATGACTGCAGCACCTTGCTTTTCTTGCCCTTCTTCTTGCCCTTTGCAGCTCCGTTTCCGTTAGTAGCGGACCGCGGTCGGGTAGAGACAGCCGCCTTCAGGGCTGTAAACAAATCTTTGCAGTACTGGGCCTGTCCCTCGTTGACGTTCTTCTCAATGGTACCTAGATAATGATATATCAGTGAGACTGTAAATGGAAAGCAAGAAAATGATATGACAAGAAGAGGAGATACATACCCTTGAGCCAACTCTTGCCACTCCATTCTGTAGTACAGTTGACTTGCACACGAGTGGCATTGCTCTCAGCCCAGGAGAGACAGTACTTGGTCTTGACGCGGAAAATGTTTCCACTAGGAACGTCGGGGTTCTGCGTCGCCACGCTCACATTGACCGCTTTTTCATAATCGATATTATCCACGGTTTCGGTGACGATGCACTTTGTCTGCTTGGGGCCGATGGGGGCATTCAGTGGCTTGATGTAAGTGAAGCTGCGAGTGCGGCTGTCTGGACCCATGCCCTTTTTGTCCTCCATCTGCAAATCAAAGCACTTTTGGTTTTCCGTAATCCACTTGCCCATCCATTCAGCAGAGGATTCACCAAACAGCATGCTGAATACCTTGCCCAATGGAGCTGGGATGATCTCGTCGGCCAGGAACTTGTCATAATGCGTATCGGCGTCGCCACACTCGGTCGGAGCATGAGTCGCAGGGCCCGGGAACGATCCGGCGGCGGCTGCGGGGGCTTGACCCTCAGCCGCCCCATCGATCACAGCTGCACTGGGAGCGACAGCGCCGGATGCTTTCCTGTTCGGCTTGCCGGTGTCTGCGCCGTTGCTGCTGGCGTCTGCTACCTGAGGCTCAGGAGCTCTATCGCTGTCCTCTTCGTAGAAATCTTCATCGTCATCATCATCGCTATCCCCTTCGGAGTCGGATCCGGCTGGCGTCTCTGGTTCCAGGCTGGCGGCTTCAACGTCAAGCTTTTCGGTCTTGTCACCACCGGTGCCCTCCAGACGAACTCCATTGAGAGTGCTAGTCAAGGTGGGGTGGCCAAGCTTCCAGATGTTGACAATCAAGTCGTATGTAGCATCTCGACTAGTGAAACTGGCAAATATGTGTTTGGCATGTAGGGTTGATATCATGAGTCCGTTTTTGAAGACGAGGGCAGTGCTTCTCTTCTCGACGGATACAATCTCGTCAAAGCTCATGACCAATGTCGTTGTCCACCCGAGAATGTTACTGCTAAAGCAAAGATGGCCCTCCGAGACGTATAACCGTCCGTGCGCGAGAATCTCTCTCTGCAACGCACAGCTATAGTCTTCGATAAGGTAGTCATCATCCGGTACACTCTTGAAGAATGTGTGGAAATCACGGTTCCTCTTTTTACTAGCAATGGCGAATCCCGTGAGCTTTGGAGCTGGGCCAGCTGGCGCCGGCGGCGCGACAGTATTTGTGGTGGCTGTAGAGCTTCCCCGTTTCCTTTGCGAGTCGCTCTTGTCATCCTTACCGTCGGCCTGGTCAGACTGCGAACCTCCCTCCTCGCCATTGGCCGTTTCGAATAGCGACCTGGGCCTGCTGAGGGACTCGTCGAGGACGATGTCGTCTGCGAGTCTGGGTTGGCTATCTGCTGCTGGAGCAGACTCAGACCGCGCGCGAGTGTCGTTGAGATCGGGAAATCGAGACGTTTCGAGGGCGGGCATGGCTGCTGAGGGTTCCATAATACCGAGCTGGCTCAAGCTGAGTTCTCCAGTACCAATCGTCTTAACTGCCGGCTCCTTCTTATCCATTCCGGTGCTTGACTGAGCCTCGGATGGTGGGGGTTCTGCACGGTCACCTTCTGCTTGGCTTGCGGCAGGGGATGACTGTGGCTTAGACGTCTGATTCGTCCGACTCTTGTTTCCTCCAATCCCAATGCCACCGCCCTGAATGTTGCTACTAATGGTGCTGGCAGCGTTCTGGGCAACCGAGAACATGGACGAGAAGAATCCTGCGGAGTTCGGGGGTTGGACTTCGCCGATCTCAGGGGTGGGTGAGAGCGGAGCAGTTGTGATGTTGGATAGTTTGCTGGGTCCGATGCTGGCAGATCCCGATTTGGTCCTTCGATGTGCGCTTATACCCTGGGAAGAAGAGGAAGAAGAAAATGACGTTGCATCCCCAGCTGACGCAGGCTCTGATATGACAGGTGGTAGTTTCTTGTCGAGGTGTAGGGCGAGGGGGTTTGTTCTCTCGACGGGTGTAGGCGGCGTATTCACAATGACGGGGCGGTAATTGTCGCTGCTAGTGGAAGGTCGAGCCGAAGTCGTGAGCCTCGAGGGCGAGAATATCGTGTGCTTCTCAGGGGAGGAGGTTGTCTTGGCCGCCGCTGGTGGTTCGGGGAGCTGAGCTATCTCGCTTAGAGCCTCCTTGGACGCATTAGGAGACGTGCTCCTGGAGGATCCACGGCGGAGGCGCCGAGAGAGAAGAGATGGGCGTCGTTCTCGTTCGCCGCGTTGACGGTCAGGGTCCAAGTCGGTGACCTGCACGATGGGAGATGCCAGAACTGATGTCGTGGTCGCACGAGCTAGCGGGGGGCGAGAGCTGCTTCTGATTCGGTGTTAGATCTGAGGTTGCAATGCAATGCACATGTAAGGATTTGGGTATGGAGGGGGGTTGACGGCATACGTGGGCAGAGGCGAATGAGGACACGGGAAGTGCGAATACGAGCAAAGGGAGGGAGAGATGAAGCGTATGATTGGGCGAGAAGAAAAAAGTAGAAGAAGACGAAAAAGAACGTGATTTAACGAGTGACGACGAATAAACAAACAAGATGAATCAAATGGCGCAGATGAAGAAAAGAAGAAGAAAAAAGCTGGGTTGTGTGGCGCTTTGAAGGACGTGCGTCCGAGTCTGGGCGCAAGGTGACGGGACGGGAGAAGGAGAGGGAGGTGAAATTAACTGCAGATTGGCCGTGGAGCTTCATGCAAGGCTGCAAGGCCTGTAACTTTGCGCTACCTGTCATCATCTTTGGGCTTGCAACGATGATAATGACGATGGCAATGATGCATGCAAAGTGCGTGGTGATTTTCAGAAAGAAGAAAAGACGACAATAATACTCACCGATCAGACTCTCCGTCCGCATCGGCGCCCCCCGACTCGTAGGACCCGAAGCTGCGACTGTCCATATCGTCGTCATCGCCAACGTTGGGCGACGCCGCATCGTCACTGTCTCGCGCAAAGTCGCGGCCATCCTCTCGTCCTGATGCATCTGATTCTAGGCCTCCCGTCTTGACCCTTCGCCTGCGCTTGGCTAGAAGCTTGCCCAGGCCTCCTCCGGTGTTGCTGGTGCTGGTGCTGGTGTTGTCCATCTTCTGTTATCGCCTGGCCGCAACGCTACAGTATAGCTGGCCGAGTGAGACACGGACAAGGCGGATCAGAACCGGCTGATCCAGATGCCGATGAGAATTGAAGTTTGTTGCAAATTGAGGAAGAAAAAGAAAAGAACAAGTGCGAATATGGTGAAAGGTGTGAATAGCTGTTCTAGTAAGCGGTAGGCAAATCCCCCGCTCCGTATCTTTGCAGCGGGCTTCTTTTTTAACTATCACAGCTCTCGGAACGTCGTCGTCGTTGTCGCGCAACCGTTTCCAGCATGATACGATGCCGCAGTAGACGGGAGATTATATAAATAGCATCGCCCGCCGTACCGACCGACTCCTGAAATCAGGATCAGGAACTAACTTATTCACAGCCCCGTCCGGTTCTGTGCAATTTGCACGGGACGCTTGATCGGGGCCGAGGACACGGAGTCTCATCCAGAAGATGCAAGAAATGGTCCGTCTGGGCTAATGACGAAACAGGACAGGGAAGCTTGTCGAGATTATGTGACGAGGGGCCCCTGGAGAGGAGAATTCGAGGTGGGGTTTCTGTGCTTCTTAGTCTAGTGCCAACATCCATGACGGAGTCGTTGAAGAAGCCTTTTGCAACTAAAGAAGCCCGCTAGGCCACCAAAGGGTGCGTCTGTACGAGTATAGACGGAGCAGTGCGAGTACGTACACGTATGTTTCAGCACCTTGTCGGAAGATGCAGAAACCCGAAACCCGTCAACGGTTAGCGATAGTTTTATCCTTGTCCGCAGCGTGCAATTGCTTCCTATTTGGATCTGTGCTTGATCCCTGTTATTAACCAATTGATGATGTGGCACACGAGCAGAATAGAATGTCGACGTACGCTGCAGGTACGGTACCCCAAACTCACAGACACGCCCGCTCTTTGCAGATCAAATCGCCGCTTTCGCCCACTTTGGGCTTGACAGTTGAAAGTCAAAAACTTTAGTTTCGCAGCACAAATCGCCTTTAGGCAAGTAATCTTTATGCATTCAATTAACTAAATTGACATGTGGAACTGTTCCATGTCATTCGAAAGCTTAAAGAGGGCTGTCGCTCTGACTGAAGTAATGATGAATCATCGACCAATAACTGCCTGCCCACATGCATACATACCCTGCAGCTATTGAATGAGCTCTCACAGCTGGTATTACACACTGTATTATTTCAAGTAAATAAAGTCGTGTATAGGTAAGTAAGGACGTTTATCTCTAGGTACGGAGTATATCCTCTACAATACAGCTAGAAAGTCGCACGCTAGGTACTAGGTAGTTGCTATACGCAACCTACGCCGCTGCATCCGACCCTGCCAGGATAACGACGATGTACTCGGAACCGCTCAACAGTCCGCGATTCCAGTCCTTGTTGCCTGAGTCCCAGCCATTCAGCCCATGCCAGCCTTCATCGAATCGGCCGCGGTATTCCAAAACGATCCAATCCATGGAGCGTAGACTTGTTATTTATTTATACAGACCCCCGTAAGTGGCCGACCTCGGTGGAAGTAATGTTTAGGGCGCCCCAAGCTCAGTTCTGTTTTCGGGACTTGCGCGACGCCAGCATCACGATTCAGTCGAGGCGGCGAGTGAAGGAACAATCACGTGTAATTGAGGTCTAGCTAAATTTCATGGATGAGGAACGAGTAAAGAAGTGCCTCACTACATACCTAGTTGGCAGCAATAGCAAATGTATTAAAAGAGTGTAATGCCTACCTAGGTAGTTCTATAATCTATCTCAAACGAATGTGCCCTCTATTTACATGGTCTAATTTAAACGAATGTGACGCCCATTCTAGTATCCCTTTATATTTTTTGTACTTTATGCGAAAAATGCTTAAACGCTCCGCCAGTAACTTGGTACCGTTTACCTTTCTCTTTGAATGCGTTGACAATAAGTATGTATCTTATCATCTTTGTGCTGTTTCCCAACCGCTTGTCTTGTAAATATATGTAAACCTTTTTTTTCCTTTCTGTTTTTCTTCTCCTTTTTCCCTTTTTAGTATCAGTGCTGTGTCCAACCGTGGCCATTTCTTCAATGAGATTTTTTTAGAGTATATTTGAAGGCTTCTCAATATGCTTGAATAGAGATTTTTTGTCATAGGTTTGAAAGTGTAGATCCGGTGGTAGATGATGAATTGCTGATAGAGATTTTATTGTTATTCCTAGTGGAGATAGTCAGTTCAAAATAACTACTAATGGTTACTGCTACTCACGCAAAGCCTCTTCAACATCAACCCACTGTCGATGAGCTTTGAGATAGTCTCTTTGTGCTAGAGGAAGCTCTTTCTAGCCAATGAGTAAAAAACTGTCTAAGTAGCACAGTATTACGCCTTTGGCGAATATATTCTTGAGCCTCTAACACGCTTTCATTAATGAAGACATCGTCCTCGAAAGATTCGACGGACGTGCTCTTGATCGATTGTGTTTGTTGAGGCATAACTGTATGATGTAATGCTTAAACTATAAGAAGGTCGAGTATTATTTATATAGAATAGTTGGTCTGTGTTGTAGTTGTCTGTAGGCAATGGTAAGATTATGTGGCGATTGAGGTGGGAAATAGCTGTCTATCTATACCTGTTCATTCGACTCTGGTTGAGAGTGTCTTCGAGCAACCACCGAGACAGTTTTATAAACAAAAAGGTATATATACTTACTTCATACACAGATTAATACTACTTATAAGGGTTAATTTGTTCAAGATGCCCGTACAGATACTTGCGACGGGCACTTCCAACTTGGAACTTCACCGCGTCCAATCCTCCCCCTCTTTGCTCAGCTTCTTGACCACTGCCCCTCCATTTCCCCCCTCCAACCAACCCCGTTATTCCCCAAATTGGCAACACTGCAGAACCAACAGCCGCCGAAATGCACCTGTCATGCATGAGACTCAACGAATCAAATCATATTTATGTACATGTACTTCTTGCTTGTATGCTTATGAACTCTTTCGCAAAGTATATCTACGTTTTTTGATGTGCGAATGGCGAGGTTACCGCAACTTCGGGGGTTGCATTTTGTCATATTTTGGGTTAGATTGTATGCATTTACTGCCATCCTACTCAAATCTTCCCCACATTCTGTCGAATTTTTCACTGGTTTTTTTCATTTTCAATTACTTTTTTCTTTTCGATGGCGACGCGTCCGCGTTGATAAGACGTGACGGCTGAAAGGCTTGTTCATACGTATAGGGCTCCTACGCGGCGTGGAGAGAACGCGAAGGAAACGCGCTGACTTTTCCCCAGAGTGATATGGACCATTGGTGTTTATACGGCTAACCGAGTTCCCTTCATGTTCAGTCAACGAAGACGCGCCGAAGAGTAATCCTATAAATTGGCATCGCAGTGATGTTGACGTACATGATCATAAGCATGGTTAGATTTATATAACTTCTACATTGATCTATAGATGTATATTTATCTAAAAGAACAGTATGAGAAGAGTCTTAAGAATAAAGTAACACATGGCTATTTAAGATACTTGATACAAGAAGCAATGAATTACCTTTGAGATGGCTCAAAGAATACCTTATATAACTACTAGGTACTAACAACACTCTCAAAAGATCTCACGTTATGAAGATGCTTTTGAAAGATGCGCACTGCGCAGCCATTGATTTGAAATGACCAATCTATCTTGCTGAACCAGAACTATGGTATTGCCGCAGAGATGCCGGCATTTGAAGTCCAAGATTACCTGTATGCCTCTGAACTTCTTATTCCCTCATCGTGTGACACAGCCCCCCGTCTTTAAGACCACAGGATATTCCAAACTGCATGAGTAACACTTGCCCTTCATAATTTCGTGTATACCTCTATAGCTTAAATTTCCAAAAGTCTTTGTCCGTTTACTCTGCGATCCAAAGATATGCGATGTAGAAGCATTAGAGTTTGCTAGGTACTTTAATATAACCGTCTCTTGACTTGTGTGAGACTCACACAAGTCTGTGCTCTTTGTGTGTAGAAGTCATGGCGATCAAAGTTCCTCCTACAGCTTACATCATCTACCTAATTAGAGCTCAAGCTATCAGATGCTAGCCTACCTAGTGGCCGCTTTGGCCCATTTTGGTTCAGCCTTGAGATGTTACATCTCAACGCGGTAACATGGAACAGCCGTGGATAAAGTAGCCGTAGATCTGATCAAGAACAGTGAAAAAAGAGAGAAAAAAAATATTATATAATTAAATTCATCTATAAGACTCTGCGGTTGCTTTGTAGAACTTGTAGCCGTGTAAATGCTGACATGTATTGAAGCAGAGCGACTTCCTAGGAAGTCGCACATTGACAGTAGACCAGACTGCGCTGGTATTTAGGAACAAAATGGCTGCACAATCGCCCATTCTAACTGTTAATGCATCGATTACCACGTATCTACACTTAATAGTATTAAGTGTTTCTATATTAAAGTAAATAGAAGATTTTAACACGCCTGCTAAGTTTGTATAGTACCTCTAGATACTTCCTCCACCGCGGGTGGCTTGCGGCCATCGAACTGTCTTTCCCGCGTATCTCCCGTCCGTCGGCATGCCGTCATAAGTGGGACGCCGAAAGTGCCCGCACAAATCATGCGCACTTATGCGCACACAGTCCTACCACCAGGCTAAAGTGGTATGCACATGCACTATCTTGCAACTGCAACCTTAAAACCGCAAGCCGAAGCTGAAGCTTGCTCAGCTCAACCACGACGCCTGTCCCGCGAGGGGGCAAATTCTTACAACCTGAATAGACGTGCCAGCGCGTCTGCAACAATATCGTCGAAATGGAATCTTCACCGCTCACCAAAGCGCACGACCATGCGCGAGCTGCTGCCGTGGCCACTCGCCAATCCTCCGATACCACCGTCGCCATCAGCGAACACACTCTGGCCGCGGGCGAGTTTGCCAACGCTGCCAACCTGACGTCGAGCGTCGAGGCGCTCCGAACCCTCAAGCTGCTGGAAGAACATCACAGGAAGCTGGCCGAGATCCTCAAGCTGCCCCCGGAGCAAGTGCCGCATGCGCGCGACGACGGCGAGAAGACGGCGTCGGAGAAGGATGGCGATGGCCTCAGCACCGACGCAAGCGACGCTCTCCAGGCTGCAGTCACCAAGGCCCAGCCGCCCGGCCTGTCCCAGCGCCGCTACATGCCTCGCGAAATGTCCTCGTCCATTGCCAGCAACCTTGCGTCGGCGAGGGGCATCCGGTCCAAGGATCGCAGCCAGCCGCTCAGCCCCAGCGTGTCCAACGATCAAGCCCCCGGCAATGTCGACCCCCAGGCCAAACGCGATGCCTCCAAGGCCAAGATGCAGAACATTATGGAACGCCAGACTGGTCGCCCGACTTGGGTCCCGCCCACCACCCCCGTGTCTAAGCAGCAAGAGGGAGCGGCCAACGGCGGCGCGTCCCCCAAGGTCGAGCAAGGCCCTCCTAGGGACGACGGCGGCTACGCCCGCTTCTACAACACTTTTGGAAGCCTGATCAACAAGATTTCTGCCCCTCTTGCTTTCGCCGGTCTGCCGCTCATCCAGGAAGAGCCCGCCACCCCTACTGAATCTGTCATGCCCTCGTCCAGTGTCAACCTGTCTCCCTCCAAGCAGCCCCGTGTTCGTGCCTCCCCGTCCCCCAACGCCGACCCTGACCTGGCCAAGATTTACTCAAAGGCCACCATGCGCGCCCTCGTCCGAGATGGCCACACTGCTGCTGACTCCTTCTACGTTGTTCCCTCTACCGGTCACACCATGTCTTATGCCAACATCCTCAGCTATGCTGAAAAGGAAAAGCGCCGGCTGGAAGCCTCGACTCATGGCGACTTCTTGCCTCAGGATGAAGACGACGATGATTTTGTTGATGCCCGTGAAGCCCCTGGTTCATCTGTAAGCGCCCGACGACGGATTACGCGTACTCATTCGGAAAAGGAACTGTATAATACTATCGAGGAACTTAGTCTGGAAAACAAATCGCTAAAGGATATGCTTGACAAACTATCGAAACGCCTCCATACTTTTGAAGCCAGCGCTCAGAGTTCTGCTCTCGCTCTCGCTGAAAGTTATCGTATCATGCCTGGCGGGTCGCCGCTCCCTGGGGGAAGCGGGAGAGCGAATGACGATGAACTGATACGCAAGAATAACGAACTGGAGGAACAACTCGCAGAGATGACGAAGCACATGGAACGACTGGAGAAGGACAACCGTAAGATGCAAAAGACGCTGGAAAAGTACCGTGAGAAGTGGGAGACTTTGAAGGCGGGTGCCAAGGCGAGGAGGGAGGCGCAAGTGACGGCTGAGAGCATTGAAGACGCGCGCTCGTCTCAGGTGTGATTTGATGTGTCGCTGATGCGTTCTTTTCGAAGGGGTTTTGTCCCCAATTTTAAGCCATTTGGCTGCTTTTGTCTGTCTCTACTTGTGCTTTGATGTTGTGGTTGCTGTAGGGCAAAGAAGCGTTTTTGCCGGCGTAGATTTGCTCTGAAATATACAAAGGTGTCACCCCCCGAATGTTCTTACGATTGTGATTTGATTTGAATGCTCGATTTAATTCCACCAAAAACTGACGCTGAAGCTGATGCTCAAACTCCGGACGTAATGCCACCACCCGATGGGAATCACCAATGTATCTCCCGGGTTAAGTATAGTCTCCCAATACGGCACATCCTCCAACTCTTTCCGAATACTCTCCCAGTCATTCCCACCGCCCTCATCCCAGCCCTCCAAGACGCCAACGTCTAATTCACTAGTGTTGCTCATATCAACACCATGCTCTATCCCTCTAGGCCGCAACCTTCCCGTCTCTTCAGGCGAATACAGCCTCACGTATTTCGTCCCAACGACTTGACACAACAAATTATGATATCCATCCGTATGAAGCGGCGTTATTGTCTTTGCAGGGCCAAACCACGCGTTTAATTGAGGGACATGCACTGGTGTCTGGTTCTTGGTTGAGTCGGTAGGATGGGGCGGGACGTCGGCCCAGCAGAAATCGGGGACTTGGATGTCGTTTCGTAGGGAGGGGATTTGTTGGAAGAGGTTGTGCTGGGCGAGATAGCCTACTTTTTCGGGCTGAAGCATCTCATTTGGATGTGTTTGTGTTGAGGTGATGATGCTCGGGTCGATGTACTTTGCGAGAAAGTGTTTGAACTGGATGAGTTCCTGACTCCAGCCTTCGTCGACATAACTTCGTCCGATTTCAACGGGGACGAGCCTCTTCCCGCCAAAGGTCCTCGAGAGGAGATACTCGGGGCTATTCCACGGCATATCCGAAAAAGCAGGCCATTCTTTCGTCAAGTCTGTAAAAACAATCGGCAGCGGTTTTCCCTGACTCTCTTCATTCATGTAATTCTCAAATTTCTCCAGCGTCCAGTTTTCATATCGGGGACATGTCCTTTCAGCAGAGAGATTCGGTCTACCGAATGGTTCGTGAGTAGAGAATGTTGTTGTGTCCCTTTTGATGCGCTTCTGCGGCCGTTGAGTTTCTTCTTCAGATGTTTCTGCTTCTTCCCAGAAACGACAGAGTAGTTCCAATGTCTTTTCGATCCATTGTTTGCCTAGAGATTTTCCCGCGCCGCCGGCTACGATAAGTGCCCTGTCTAAACTTTCCACCACGCGATCCATGAGATTCTCATCAAATGAATTCTCTCTCGCGGCCTTTAATATGGCATAATATGACATGAGAATCAATGTGTCCGTGTATATCCACCGCCAGTAATAAGGCAGCAAATCAAACCGATACGCATAAAACGCCGTCATGCAAACCGATGCGAGGTCATCCAGTCTTGTCCGCAGCAAATCTTCGTCTACGCCGGTATCTGCATTCTGGGGCAGTGATTCGTGTAATTTGATGAGGAGCTGGGCTTGGCGTTGTAGTAATTGCTGCATCGCGAGGGCTCTTAGATCCGTGGCTGTGGGTGGTGATGACTCGGGAGGCGTATTGGTTGTGGTGGTTTGAGAATCGAATGATGCATATTGTGATGTAGCGATTGTAGCTGCAGCATCACGGTATTGCGATAGAACCCGGTCGCGTAGTGAAGACATTATTTGATGACAATAAATTTTTGAGAGGAGACAAATAATATTAATTTGACATCTCAATGGGGGTATTACAGTCGGTGAGTGAGGCCTTTTGATGGTATTGAAAAGGGATAAAAAAGTTCAAGGTGTGAGAGGTGCTTAGACAAGCCATATTCCCACCTCACTAATAGGGTACCCTACAAAAACATCAACCCATTGGGGCATCACCACACTCACTCATTCATCCATCAACCAAACAATACAATAGATCGATAATATGAAATATAATGATTCAGGCATTGTCACCTTTGAGTTTCTTCAATCCAAGAGCCTTATTTTGATCGTTGATTCATATTCACTGACTCATCCATCTCTCACTTCAAAACTTTAGATTCATCAGAATAATATTTTCATCCCACACAAAAGACCACCCCTAACAACCCAAACCTATTTCTCCCTAACGTACAAGACAAATCGAATTTTTTCGTTTCGTTTACATCGCTTGAGCTGGCGCCGACTTTAACACTTATTCTAACAAGTCCCATACTCCCACAATGGCAGGACTTCCAACAAGTCCATACTCTCCCACAATGGCAGAACTTCTTAACAAGTCCATACTCCCACAATGCCGTCCCGCCTACCCTCTACCAGGTAGCCGTCTCTAACACGTACACGCTCGACGACGGCGGCATTCTTGGCGCCCTCGGACGCGGCGATGCCCGCTCCGCAGTCCCATTGCCGTCCCTCGACCTTATCGTACACCTTGACCACGTCCTCGCTGGCCGCGCTGACGATCCGTCGCGCATCAAACATCATGCTGGTGACGGGGTTGTCGTAGGCGTAGGCGTCGTAGATGGATCCTGTTCGGAGATCCCATATCTGTACAAGGCCGGCTGGTTAGTCGATGCTCTAAAGATGAAAATAGGAAGAGATAGGTAGGCTTACTCTGATGCTTCGATCTAAACTGCCCGTCACTAGATGTACATCGTCAAATTGCAGACATGTCACGGCGCCAGTGTGGCCCACCAAGCTGCGGTGAACTTGGCCGCTTCGGAGATCCCACAAGCGGACCATGCCGTCGGCGGTACCGCATGCCAGCGCGGACTCAAACACTTGCAAGGCACCGACAAAGTCAGCCGTGGTTCCCTGGGCTCGACCAGTCGGCCTCCAGGTATCGTCAATCGTCGCACTGGCCGATGCTTGAGCAGCCGCCCACATAACGTCGAGCGTCTGAACGCAGCGGCCCTTTTCCAAGTCCCAATGCCGGATCGTCTTATCTGCTGAACCAGAAACCAAGACGTCTCCTCTGAAGTGAAGTGCGGTGATTTCGTCAACGTGAGATGATAATGTAAAGAGAGCGCAGTCGTCCATGCTGCCCTCCGGAGGCTCGATGGGCTGCGCATCGGGGTGTTCAAAAGCAATGGCGTCTTCGTCGTCATCGCCAGCGTCCTTGCCACCTTGAGGGTTGTAGTGCGTTTTGCTCAAATCCCACAATCTGATGGTGGCATCCATAGAACCGGTAGCTAGAATGTTATCCTCGACCTGCAATGCTCGCACCGAAGCCGTGTGGCCCTCCAGGTAGCCCATGCATCGACCGGCATTCAGATCCCAAACCCGGACAGTATCGTCAAGTGCGGCGGTGACCAGAGTTCCGAATGGCGCATCAAAATCCATGGCCGTAATCGTATCGCGGTGGGCCCGGATTTCGCGGATGTTGGATCCCGGGGCAAAGTGCTCGTGCAGAATGGGCATGGATTTCCGGCGATGGACCTTTTTCGGCTTGCGCTGCTTGTTGTCGGCGGCGGGCAGCTTCTCGTAGACGGACTTGGACATGAATTCGGGGTCGTGGTCGTCGGCATCTCCCACTAGATCTCGCTCGTCCTTGGTGGCAGTGTTGCGCGCAATCTCCTCGGCCTCGTCGACAATGGCTTGGACTTCGTCGATTTTCAATTCCAGGTCCATGACTACACCGAGGGGCAACCAAAGAGAAGCATTAATTAGATATAGAACTTGATAACAGAGAATGGCAAAGGGGAAAATGAAAGCATTCTACTGGGGTATGGGTTCAAACACCTACCATCGTGCTCGAGTGTCGCCTCGTCTTGTTCAAAGCCTGCCAACCTCTCCAGCACAATCCTACGCATGCCGTAGAGATTGGCAATCTTGTTGTCTATCTCGCGGATCTCACAGCTGACCATGCTCTTGCGCACCCCCAGCAATTCCAGCTCGTGCACCATGGTCGTCTTTTCCTTCTTGAGCTGAGCCAACTTGGTCGGCGTTGCGGGTGTGTTCTCCCCCTCCTCCAGCAGTTTCCTGCCCCTCGACGGCTGTCGGCGGTGCTTCTTCCTGTCGTCCGCCAACTCGGGGAAGCTGGCCTGGAAGCCTTGGAACAGCGAATAGGCATTCTGGTGCTCGGGAATGTTGGACAACAGCTCGTCGGGCAGGTGGGTGAGGGCGCGGTGCTGGATCTCGGTCGTGGACAGCTTGGACCGCACAATCTCGGTCGGACTGGACCGGGCCATGGAGAACATGCCGCGCTGGACGCTGGGGCGCTTCATCTGCTTGTGAACCTCGGCCAGGGCGGCGCGATAATGGGCTCCCGACGCCTCTGCAGCCGGGCCCATGAGCTGGCTCGCCGTGACAGTGACCTTGCGGCTAAAGGCTTCGAGTCCTCGAGTCTGCGGGCAGAGAAGAGACACAACATGGTTAGCAGGCTGCGCTCCATGGGCAAATCGCAAAAAAGGGACGGCTCAATGCATTGGCATGGGATCTTGCGGCAGGCAGAGATTTTGAGAGTTTTTGCCGGTTTGCGACATACAGAGATGATGGACTGCTCGTCATCGGGGCCATCGTCGAAGGCATAATGGCTCTCCGAGTCGGCCATTACTCAACGGCTGGCCCGCTGCAGGCTCAGAATTCGAGACTCGAGGCAGCGCAAGGCAAAGGGCAAAGTTGCGTTGCGGTGGTCAAGGGAACAAGAGCAAGAGTTGGAGGGTTTGCATCGCAAAACCGGGCATGGGCTTGCGGGTGTGAAATTTGGATGACGCGCGCAAAAATGCAAAAGTCCAAGCACTGAGCGGCACCAACCGGCCCCCCGGCTATTGAGTACAACAAGTACATGCTGGGGCCTGCCAACCGCTGCTAAACCGCTGTTAGTGGTTTGGATCAGTTTGTACCGCCCACCCCTCTAGCTGTTCCAGCTGCCCTTTGTGTGTAAACCTTGGGCCATCCGATGGAATTGGCACCACCGTGCCGATGCATTGATGCAAGTGATTTGTGCGGGTGTCTATCTTGCATTTTCTACTTTATACTACTAGTATCCAATACAACTCACACCAGCAGCTATCCTCAAGTACTGCTACTATCAAGACAAGGTAGCATCGAAATTGATTAGCTGAGCTGTAAAACCGACGCATAAACAATCAAACGAGAGAAACCGGCTAGTCGAGCTGCTGTTTGCACGGCGTTTCGGCTTGTCTCTGCTAGTTCGGTTTTCATCTCAATCTTTTGCCTGTGCGGTTCGCTCGATGCCCCACTGGGGGCTTTCCGGGGTTCAAGGGCAGACCCCAGCAGTTCAACCGTGAAGGATTGACTTTTCCTCGATCGCCAGGGGACCCTAGAAGTATGTCTGATGGATGTTTTGATATTGATGCGGCAGCTTTGATGATTGTAGGTTCCGAGTGTACTGTAGTCTGTCACATGTTTAGGTTGAATACTTACTAGGTAGTAGTGATGGCATCAAGTTTAAACCCGTCTATTCTCAATTCCGTCCGCAAGTCTTACAAGTACTGGCACCAACACAAACAAGTCTAAATAGCAATTCCGATGCCGTGCGACATACCAAGGCAACCAGCATTTGCTGCTTTTGGCTACAAGATTTCCAACTGCAGCAGCGCCTCATTTCTCACTCGGCACGTGAAAGGCTCTCAGTCGCGCATCTCGCAAGGATCCATGGATTGAGATCTGAGCCGCCCTTGTATCAGTAGATAGAGCCTTTGGTAAGCTGGACCGGCCGCTAAAGATGGGGCTCGCTGAGTCCAGTTCTTCGAGACGGCCGGTCTCGGGGAGCGGATCAATTCCGTTCCCAGCTTGACTTGACTTCATCGACCATCGGCACGCTGATGAAAGTTTGATTTGCCCGTCAGCTTATTTTCGATTCAATCTTGCGCTGACATTTGCACTATTATTGCTGCTTCTCCAACATATTTAAATCCAGCGATATCCCCCTTTGATTGCCTCTCCTCAAAATGGATTCCGCCGTGGACATGGCCGACAGCTCTCGAGCGCTGGATCTGGCGCGCATCCGCTTCCAGCTCATGTCAGTTGGCCCGAGCTATGCAAAGCTCAGCTTTCAAGCTCCAAATTCGTCATTTTGCATGCGCTCTGACATGTTTCATATAGCCGACTCGAAGACACAATTTCCTTTTCCCTCATTGAGAGAGTGCAGTTTCCTCTGAACAAGGTGAGTCACAGATGCCGAGGCCCAAATCCTGCTCTGTTACTGATTCGAGCTTCCTTTGTCTAGACCATCTACACGCCTGGCGCTCTCCCCATCCCCGACAGCCGCCTGAGCTTCTTCGACTGGTACTTTTCTGAACAAGAGAAGCTGCAATCCCTGATTCGCCGTTTCGAATCGCCCGACGAATACCCCTTCTTCCCAGAGTCTGTCCAGAAGCCCATGCTGAAGCCCCTCAACTACCCCAAGATCCTGCACAAAAACGACGTCTGCGTCAACGACAAGATCAAAAAGTTCTACATTGAAACGTTCCTACCGGAAGTGTGCCCCAACTTTGGCCGCGAGGACCGAGGAGAGTCGCAGGAAAACTACGGCTCGACATCTACGTGCGACATTGCCTGCCTGCAGGCCCTGTCCAGGAGAATTCACTTTGGCAAATTCGTCGCCGAGTCCAAGTTCCAGTCAGACCCCGAGCTCTACACGCAGCTCATCAAGAACGAGGACCGGGAGGCGATTGGCGAGTCCATCACTAACAGAGCCGTCGAGGAGCAGGTCCTCGCGCGTCTTCGCCTCAAGGCCGAGACCTACGGCAAGGACCCGTCGATGCTGGGAGGCGTGGAGCAGCCCGTCAAGATCAACGTGGACGCGGTGGTGTCCATGTACAAAGATTTCGTCATTCCCTTGACCAAGGAGGTTGAGGTTGAATACTTGATGCAGAGACTCCAGCCAGAAGAGTAGAGCAATTTCATATCATCATCTATTGCGGCGCTGCTATATAGTCACTCACGGCCTTGACGGCCTCCTTGAATTTACTCGCCTCAATGAGGATCATGTGTCCAAATGTCTTGATGCCCAGCTCTTGAAACGCCCGCTTGCTGTCTGCCACCGCATCGTCCTCTTTTGTGTACCGGAAGCTGCCGTGCGCTACGGCGTATTTTTGTAGAATCTCATCCTCGGGATGGAAGTGATAGGTTGAAGCCTCTTCCTTGGCCTTTTTGCGTTTTCGGTCCTCCACGTCCAGCGTTGATTCTACCTCCTGATACGTCCTTGAGAAGATGAGATAGTAAGAGAACTCATACGGCTCCTTGTCTTCTATCGCGTCCTCCACCTCTTCAACGAGCATTGTATACAGCGGCGGTGCAATCTCAGACGGCATGTTGATGAGTCGCTCCGAAAAGACGAGCCCGACGGGCTTTTGTGCGGTGATGAGCTCGGCAACGGCTGATATTGAGGGATTGGTCTGGGCCTTGTCCACGATGTACTTGAGAATGTCCTTCATGGGCTCCTTTTCGCGGTGCTCGAATGTGTTGAGAACCGTGAGCATGGCATAGGCGTCGTTGGCCTTGCCGTCAACCTTGACTGTTGAGCCAATCGTCGGTTGCGACAGGATCAGATCCGACAGCGCAGACATGTTGAAGAGGTTGGCGTCGACATCGAATAGCTGCCGAAGCAATGACTTTGTGCCGTGGAAATCAATCTCGGGATCAAAGTTGAACCATTCAAAGTCCACATTGACCATGTCAAAGTCCTAACAACGTCAGCGCATCTTCCACCGAGTAGAACAGGACGGCTTCTCTCTTCTCACCTCGTCATCGCTGCTGTCCTCTTCCATTCGGTCGGCACCTGCATCCGCGGGCGGCACATCCTTGGCCTCCTCTCGTGACCTCTTTTTGCCCATTTTGGCTTGTGATTATCTGAATTGCTTTTGCGATTGATGGATTGAATGCGCTCCGCAATGACGAAGCAAGTCTTTTGGTTTCATCTCAACTGAGCTTCGATAACGAATTTTTGTTCTCCATACCCCGCGCTATACCGCATCTAGCCACGATAAGAGCTCTGCGGCGGCTAAATAGACGCGATAACGTGCGCTTAATCAGCCAACCAGCGGCCACTCCCCAGACTGTGCCTCTGTTCCCACTTGGATGTCGTCGCAACTTACGTAGCCGAACTGGATCAGCAGCTTCACTGGCGGAACCTCAACTTCGCGCATCCACCCTCTGCCGAGCTTCCAATCGGGCGTTGCGGCATGAGCGACACTCAATTCTGAGAGAATCTCTGTATCTAATCGCCGTATCTTATCCTCTCCTCGCAAAGGCTCATCGTGATCTTGCCTTTACCTCGCCGTTCACCCATATATTGCCGCTATACCGAGCCTTTGTTGGATCCGATAGTCACCATGGACTACAGCGCCTCTATACACGAGACCGAGGACCCGGCGGCGTCTCCCTGGGGCAACACTCCGGGCTCGTCTCCCCAGCATGACCGCACCACGTTTGCGAGCCTCACGGGAGATGCTCCTGTTCCCGCTTTCCCGTACACCCCGCAGCCATCCAACGGCCTGGGACCAAGTGGTGACGATGTCTTTCCGCAGTCTGGCTCAATAACTCCTGCGGCCGGAGGAGCCAGCGAGCATGAGGATACGGGATTGACTGCGTCTTCAGAGTCTGGCTCCGTGCCTCAATCTGAGGCTCCCCAGTCAGCAGCTTCCACCGAGGTACCACCAGAGGATGCGCAACAGCCTCGGAAGCCTCCGCAGCCCCAATTCCGGCTGCAGGCAAAGATTACAGGCCTGGAACGAACGGGAAAGAAGGATCCGATACTGCGATTTGACGTTCACGTGAGTTGTTCTCTCTGTCATTGTAATAGAGAGGTGCCATTGATCTAACAAGCCACTCCTAGACCAACCTACCTCGATTCCGCACCACTCAGTACCGAGATGTCCGACGTCTGCATTCCGAGTTTGTCAAGCTTGGAGAGCACTTGATATCTGCAAACCCCGAAGCCCTGGTACCCGCTGTCCCTCCTCCCATCACATCGGCTGGCGCTGGTACAGAGGAGGATGAAAACCGAGTCAAGGCCCTGATGCAGCGATGGTTCAACTATGTGTGTGGGAACGAGGTATTGATGAGAGACGACGAGATGGTGCTTTTTGTTGAAAGCGACTTTGGCTACAGCCCGCTCGTGAAGAGAAAGCAGCCCGCAACTGGTGTTCGCAGGAAGATTTTGAAGCAGTTTGCTCCGCCTCCCGATGATACCCCTGAGCTCGCAGAGGCTCGTCCTGTCGTTAAGCTGTTCTATCTTGGTACCATGGATGCCGGCCACAAGGTCGACAAGCTCGTCAAGGCTAGGAGAGGTAAGACAAGGGTGCTGGTTAAATAAGTCCATGTTGCCTTGCTAATTATTGTAAATTGCAGGTCTTGGACTCGTCGAGTCTGATTACGGTGTGAAGCTTGGCGCCATGCATGTTCAGGAGCCGCACCCGGGACTGGCAAACGCCTACAAGAAGCTTGGTCGGGTGATTCAGACTGTTGGAGACTATCACGCCGCTCAAGCCACGGCAGAGGCTGCCACCATCGGTGACCCATTCCAGTACCACTCGCAAGATGCTTTCATCGTCAAGGAGTCTCTCACCAACCGTCAAATCCTCATTCGCGAATTCTTGCAAGCCCAGGAGGTAACGCGAAGCAAGCTAAACGCTGCCGATCGTCTCAAGGCCAGCTCCAGTGTTAGGCGAGAAAAGGTTGACGAGGCCATCGCAGCCCTCGACGAAGCCCGAACCAACGAAACCCAGCTCTTCAACAAGACAAGTAGAGTTACCCAGAGCCTCGTTCAAGAACGTCGTAGGTGGTTCGACAGAACGGCAAGTGACCTGCGATTGGAAATCAGAGAACTTGTCCTCCGCGAGATTGAGGCCGAGCGTCGATCACTGGCCCTCCTCGAGAGCGTGAGAGCGGATATCCGGTCCATCGATGCTTCCGGTGGTCTGAGCCGTCTGGGCCGTGAATCTCATCCTACCGTGCGACGAACGAGCCTCGCTGCCAGCCAGGGACCTAAGGGAGATGCTTGGAGCGGCGTTCCTCGTCGGTCTGACGCCACTAGCCGCAGCACTTCGGGCGTCGGTAAGGTGGAGGAGGCTGAAGGCGAGGACGGCCAGGAGTCTGGTTCTGGTAAGCATGGAAGCGGGCTCGGCAACTTGGTCGGTCTGGAGGAGGATGATGAGGACCGGATTGACGCGAGGAATGCGGCGAGCCGGTTGGCTACGAGCACCTTTTAAGACGCTGGTGATTTGCACCTTTTAAGAGATGCTGGTGATTTTATAAGGGGGGAATGGCTCATGTTTTCTACTCAGTGCCAAAGTGCGGCCGTTGTCGTTAAAATATAGTTCCAGACGAGCACATGTTTATATTCAATTTTAAGAAAGGAACCAAGTTGACGAGTAATTAGGAGTGTAGAAATGAAATAGAGTTGTTTTTACGAAGAATTCGAATGGTCATATTGCGTGCACTTTTCAGTTGTCTTTCGAATTTAATTACGGCTGATAGTAGCGCCAGCCCTCGTTACGTCATTCATTACCCATCTATGAATCGTTCCCTTGAATGAACGCATCGAAAAAAAAAACGCCCCATGATTATGCCTCAAGCAAACAGAAAGGGAAAAAAAACACACACAGTTCTAGCCTTATAAGCAAAGCTTTTCATGATCCTCAAACGTGCAAATCGCCCGTGCCCGGAATGTTAAACGGGACACCGCCCATATTGTAATCCATATTCCCGCGCCTCGCTGCGCCCTTGCTTGATTCAATAGCATGGAATTTCCTGCCCACATCCTTTGCCTGGTTGACGCCCTGCATTATGGAGTTCAAAAGGCCGAGGAGGTGGACATTGTTGGATTCGCTCTGTACTTCCTTTTCGAAGGCCTCTCTGTCTGACGGAATGACGAGATCAAGACGACTGACTAGAGCCTGGATCTGTCGAAGAATGTTGTGGGATGGCGTAGTATTGTTGGTGTCTGTATCCATGCTCTCTCCCTGGTCATCTCCGTTGATGTACGAAGGCGGCAAGCGTTCCAGGTAAGTAGTGATGAGCTGGATTCTGGAGTGGAGCATCTTGATGGCGTTGGCCTTTGCCGTCAGCGAAGCAATCATCTCGTCCTCCTCCCTTGTCAAAGCGCTCGCCTCATCCACCACCGCGTCCTTCTTCTCCTCAACCTCGCTCTCCACCAGCCTCCGCTTCCCCTTTCCGTTTGACTCTATCGAACGAGCTGGCCTTTCTTCCTTGACGGCCGGAGCCGGGGCGCTGGCTGCTGCGTTTCCACCACCGCTTGCCACGTAGTTCATGCTAATCATTTCGGTCTCGTCCGTCTCAACAGAATACGGCACCTCTCGGAATTTCAGCTTGAGCGAGGAGTCGCCGTCGTCCATCTTCTTGTCCTCTCCGTCATTTTCCGCCCTGGCGTCGTCGACCTCAAAGTTGCTCTCGTATATCGTCAACGGCAATTTACCGCCGACTGAATGCCGCGCAACCTCTTGTGGGTGGAAACCTAGCAAAACGGCCGATTCGTTCCAGTTTTCGAGAATTTGGCCGTGGACAGGCAGGATGGTGGGCGAGGGACCTGATGACGACAGCAGCGTGTACCAGCCGACAAAGTCCAGTTTTCGGTCTTTATGCACAAGGCACACTGGTAACAAAACAAGTTAGCAAAGCATGCAGCGGGATGTCGAGGGAGGATTTGGCGCACTCTGTTCCAATCTTCTGCCAAACTTGTCCACGTCGACCAGGTAGCCTCCATCGACCTCGGGTGCTTCCTTGACGTGGCATTCAAAAGCGTGCTCGATGGTGATTTCGCGGCCATTCTGCTGGCCTAACAGAGCTCCGATTATGGGCCCCTTTTGCTCGCGCAGAGTGTGTCGTGTGATGTAGTCGGAGATTGTGAGAAGCACTAGCGGGTGCAGGACGGCCTGGAGCTGGGAGCTCTTCTGGGTCGACAGAAGAGGGTTGGAGCTGGGAGCATCCATGTTGGCGAACGGATATTGTGGTATTACCGGCAGGAAGTGATTCGGCGTCTGGGATAGTTGTTACTGTGGTGGTAATCTGGGTTGTAAGGGAAATGATGTAATAGAGAAGAAGCGTGTTGGAAGCTGAGATGTGAAGTTGAAGTTGGTTGTATGTTGGAGGTTGAGCAACTGCCCCGCGTGCCGTGGGGTTGGGAGGCAGCAGAGCGATGACTAAGCCGGCCTGGTTGTTTAGGCGCCCGGTAGGCGCACGGGACCGTACAACTGCACGGGACCCTTAGTCAGCAAAAGCCCGCTATAATAACCGCTGTAATTTTCTAGCAACAACCGCTATAATAACAGAGATACACCTATCTACGGAAATTATTAGGTCCAAAACTCACCGCTGCAGATGAGGATTCCAGTCAACGGACCGCTCTGGTCGACAATCTAGCAACACCTTCACTCCCTACGGTCGTTCCGGACTAGATTGCTCCCGGCGCTATAAATTAGCGGTTATTGTAGTGATCTTACAGCGGTCGTTACAGCGGTCGTTACAGCGGTTGTTTGCTGACTAAGGGTCCCGTGCAGTTGTACGGTCCCGTGCGCCTATTGGGGACCTGGTTGTTTATCGTCATGAAGCCTCTTGAAGCACAACCAGGAGCTCAACTATAGAAGCCCTTATTGGGGTTTGTATCTTTATATATATATATAATTTTTGATATTTTTAATCTAACTTTGAATTGACGCTCAAAATAGCGACAGATGTTGATCTGATGTGAACCGAGCTCCCCTCGACTATGGTAATCACAGCTTCTATAGATGAAAAAGAGGCTCACCTCTTCTCCAGATAGGCACTACTACTCAAAAGGGCTTTTTACAGGATTAACGCACATTTAATTCTTATGGTTCAATCAACTCAAAATCGAAAATCATTCTCTTTTTGACTATCAAGTAATGTCGCAAGCATCCATATAACTCCCCAATACGCCTCTTCCACCAATAGGCCAAGACAAAACTCAAGACTGCCATCTTCCTCCCGACTCTTGAGCCAACTCCGCCTCAAATCGTTTTTTCGCGGCTATTTCAATCTCATTTTTCCCCTGCATCTCTGCCAGAGCCTTGATCCTCTGCTCCGGAATTCTCTTGATGATTTCTTCGAGCTGCGCCGTCATCGTCTTACAGTCCTCTGCCTTTGCCAGATCCACCAACTTCATCAGTTCTTCGTTGTATTTGGCGTACAGGTCCATGATTTTCTTTTGGCAATTATCTGGATTGCACTTTTGGCACTGATCTTCAGAGTTGCAGTTTGTGATTTCCTTTTCGCATCTTCCGCTCGTGTCTGAGCATTGGAACTGATACTCGGTGGCGGTATGTCGGCAAGAGTACTTGGTTCTGGTGACTTTACACATTTTGAGGGCTGAGAGTGAGAGAGCTGGGATTTAGTTGTTCTTGATGATTTGGTTGGTATGGTGGTAACGAGTTGAGTTCCAGAAAAGCACATGTTGGAGCGGTTATATAGTAGAGATCGAGCGTCATTAACATTATCGTGGACGGATTCGTGACAATATGTGAACAAGTGTTGATGCAGTAAACTAGGCCAATAACGGGAAAAGAAATTGAACATGATATTAGAAAATTACCATTATTTTATTTTGAGCTAAGTGAATCAAAAAAAATCTACATAAACAGAGAGGGGAGTAAGTTTCCCAAATTCCAAAGAGCCAGTTACTCTAGCATAAGTCCATTTTCCAGTTGCCTATCCCGCCGCAAACGCCAATAGTCCAGGTGAATGTTGAATCCATGTATCATTTATTCACTGTGGTTTCTCTTGCTGGTTCTTTGGCTTCTTGACGCTTCCCCATTCCACACAACAGGCACAAACCAGCTGAGCACAGGTCAACGCCAACGCAGCGATAAAGATGTGCGTGCATGCGTAATTGTACGCATCAATCACAGCCGAAACGAATTGCGGAGGAACAACATCGCGCAGCTCAGTTACACCAGTTGTGATGATTTTCTTCGGATCTAGTCCGGGCACATTCTCCAATTTGGAAACGAGCAAGGTGTTCAAAACCGTTTGGCCGACGGAAATGAAAATGGCACCTCCAAGTTGCTGGGCAAAGAAGAGGATGGAAACTCCGGTAGGAATCTCTTTCTTTGGAATCGTAGCCTGGACAGCAAGGTTTGCAGTCTGGAATCCAAAACCCAGCCCGAATCCAGCCAGAAATTGGTACGCAATCCATTCAGAAGACCCAGAGCTTGGCTTCAAAGTGTATAGAAGGCCTTCGCCGACGGCCATTACGCAGGGACCAATTATTAACGCCGGCAAATAGTATCCAATTTTCTGAGTCATAAATCCAGATATGGTGACGGAGACGACGAGACTCAGGACAAGGGGGAGCGTATAAATGCCGGATCTCACGGGGCTAATGCCATGGGTAGTTTGGACTAAATAATATGTCAGTGTCAACACTCTCCCGATCACGGAAGAAGCTAGACTTACACCATAGGGGAATGAAGTAAACCAATAGCATCATGGCGCCTGCAACAAAGAGCATGTAGAACGTGGTAGAGAGCATGGTTCTCTGAATAATGACCTTGGGAGGTAGCGATGCGGTTTCGGGCATCTTGACTTGGACAATGGCAAACGCCACGGCAGTCAGCCCAAACATGATGAAGAGAAAGATTATTCTCCAGTTGCTCCAATCATACTTTGATCCTCCCCATTGTAAGGCCAACAAAAGGCACACAGTAGACGGGATGAAGAAGAACGTGCCGAGAGGGTCGAGACGAAGAATCTGCTGTTTGAGGGTGGCGGGAGGGTGAGTCTTCTTGGGAAGTCTCAGGAAGAAGAACAGGAAGACGAAGGCAACGGCGCCGACGGGAAGATTGATATAGAAGCACCATCTCCATGAAACGTTTTCTGTAAAGGCGCCGCCCATAAGAGGGCCAGTAATACTCGAAACACCAAACACAAGACCGAACGCGGCTAGTTTGTAGAAGGTTAGGAAATAAGTTCGACATCTGAGACTTTGAGGATTCTTGTGGTACCTTGAAACATGGGACGCTTCGCCAACGGAATCATGTCAATAGTCGTGAGTAGAGATCCGGTCGTGATGCCTGCAGAGCCCACTCCTGCGATAGCACGTCCTATGACTTGTTAGGCAATTGTCTTAGACCTGCATCCCATTGCAAACTTACCAGCAATAAAAACAGATGAGCTTGGAGCAGCACCACAAATGGCAGATCCGGCCTCAAAGATGACGATGCAGCATAAGAATGTCCAGCGCAGATCGTAGAAACGGTAAATACGTCCCCAAATCAGTTGAAAGGCGGCTGTTGTAAGCATATACGATGATCCATACCAGCCAATATCTGAGAGGGAGTGAAAGTCGTCAGTGATTGTGGGAATCGCAGTAGAGATGATGGTTCGATCTAGAGCCACGAGGAACATGGACACAAAGGCACTGATGATGATGAGCCAGAACTTGAGAGATCCTGGCTTGTAGCTTGCTTCGGCACTGTCAGGGGCCGCGCCCTGGGGATTTGCGGCCTCGGCATTGTCGTCGGCTGGCGGTGAATCTGTCTCTTTCTTGAGCGGGCTGTTTGTGTCGTCGCTTGTAGCATCGATGTTTCGCCAGTTATGTGATGATGATAGAGAGGTTGTGGACAGCTGGATGGGAGACGGTGCCGTTTGCATCCCTGTTTTTTCGTCAGGGATAGACATTGTGAAGAGATTTGATGAACTATTAGATGGGGCACATAAATAAATGAAAGACTTCAAGATACACTCTGTTCGATCAATATCTATGGTTGTTTATGCTTGAAAGCTGGTAAAGTAGACATCTAAAAGCCAGTCTTGAAGTTTATAGAAGAATATAAACTGCATTCTTCCGCGTATGTGGCTACGCGTGTCCGGCACCATCTGCCTTCGGTCCCATCATATTTGGCATGCCCGACAAGGCAGAAAAAAAAAGAAAAGAATGCATATCGTGCCCGTCATTACATTCTTCGGCTCCGTGAGTTGGAAGAGCCTCCCTTTGACTTACATGCACTCGGGCACGGAAGTGGGCGCTAGTACACGTTGGGCTGTGGCGTTTGCTCTCGGTCCCGAACCGAAGCCCGAGCTGACTCTTATACCGTTGTGTTGTTGGTCTTGCTGGCCATTTTCGGGTATGTTTCGAATTTTTACGCCGCTGAATTGAATGTTGATGCGAGGGTGAAATAGGGCTGATGATACTTGTAGTCACTCATACGCGTGTCGGCATTATGACTCTGATACGGAGTTCAAGCAGTGCTGAGTGGCGTTGGAGGGTGAATTTGTACATTAAGACGGGAGATGGGCCGGAAAGACTTGTGTTAGCTGAGATTACACGTACTTGTCAATTAAGCTTACAACGTGTGATGGCAAGAGAGCATCGTCAAGACACACAGTATCAGAAAGATATCATGGCATTGGAGCAACTGCACAGATTAGTAAAAGCCTATTGAAGTTTACAATATCAGGGACCGGGCAGCCAGTATCTGCTAAGGTACCCGAGGTATTGGGTGTTATTAGAGATGTAAATCCTCAGATAGGCTGACTTATACACCTGATTTACCGAGTATCGCGACTGCTCATCTAAGGGCACCTGTGAAGGTGTTTACATCGAATTAATGACATCAAAAACACTGTTCTTGTGACCCTGAAGCAATCAGCTGCAATATCATGTGGATATTCACATGTAATTCCTTGATTGTAGCTGCATTCCAGCAGTGCCAAGTACAAGAGTAGGTAGATACATTTGCATGTACAGTATCAGGTAAGCCCTCCAATCTAATCGATAGAGATTTCACCCGATAAGGCTTCATAACCCCATTTACTACCTGCTGCCTGAGGCTATTCTATTCCATCTCCCCTACCAAATATGGTTCCTGGCCTGGTCAACCAACGTCATGACATTCGTCACCAATAAAGCCAAAACACGCCATATTTTCCGCATTCAACCATCAAATCTTGGCCAACAAGGCAAAAAGCGGCTCCATGCCACAGGAATCCCCACCGGCTTGCTAATCTGCCTCCCATTGGCCTGGCCGCCGAAAACCGTAAATGAGCCCCCGCTTTCTCTCTCCTCGCTCCCCTCAAATATCGCCAGACGAACCGTCTCCAACAAAGTCTGGGCCCGGGTCCGAGACGACTCTTTCGCAACCGACGGCCCCAGCCGAGCCTCAGCCCTACAGCCTACAGGTACAGGCGCTGCATCTCCAGCGTAAAAGGCGCCCTGAGCAAACAGATCTACTGTATCCAGCTCAGCTGCATGCAGGGTTGTGTCAGCCTCCGCCAATCAGTCCGTGCCAGCTCTCGCCGCTGCGCTGACTAGCCAAGAGTATTGGGTTGGGCCAGCGCCCTTTGATTCCACTGGACTGGATCGGCCCTCCAGATCGGGACATTTTTTTAGCAGCCAATTGCCCGTCCTCTAGGCTGAATGTCTGCTGAAGCTTCTGCTCGCCTGCCAGGCCCCGGCTCAGCCCCGCCGCCGCCATCCGCCTCCCAAGGCCGGCCTCCCCAACATTCACCTCCGGTTGACCCTTCGGTGATCAAACTCACCCGGGGCACCAGCTGCGTCTTGTGCCAACAGCGCAAGGTCCGTTGCGACAAGAACAAGCCCTGTGCCAACTGCGTCAAGGCGGGTGCAGAATGTCGAGTGATTCCTCCACAACCTCCGAGGCGGCGGCGCAAGAAGCTGCAGGAAAAGGACTTACTCGAGAGGCTGCGTAAGTATGAGACGCTGCTGGCACAGAATGGCGTCAAATTTGATGCCATCGACCCGGACTACAGGGCGGACGGCAACCTCGGAGATGATGTTGACGAGCTTGAAACCGATTTCGAGGGTTTAAAGACCTCTCCGGAAGCACTTGCTGGCTCTTCTACTACTGTCGCGTAAGTACTTGTTCATATAAGTCCCCATGCTACCAGACAAAGATATATGTCGCTTAGGACATGGAAGGAAAGAAAGAGAATTTGATGCTGATTCGAGAAACTTGCCTAATATTAGTCCCCAAGAGCCTCCTGGAGCTTGGTTTTCTCTCCATAAAGAGGTAAGAGCCTAGCCCGACGTGTACCTACGTACACTTATCCCCAATGTCTTACTATTGATCCTGATTGACGTTGTGAAACAGTTTAGAGCCAGTGAGCAGATGCTAAAAGAGTCATCCGAAGATGAGGATGAGAATTTCAAAAAGGGGTCTTTCATTCATTCTGCTTTTGACAAAATGTTTGAAAACCAAGATGGGTTCCCTTTTATCATCGGAGGCTCCTTTGCCCCCGTCACTCACAATCACCCTTCTCCCGTCCAGGTGCTGCAACTTTGGCAGATATATATCGACAACATCAATCCCCTGTTGAAAATCACACATGTGCCTAGCATCCAGAGCAAAATTATCGAGGCGACCTCTCGACCTCACGAGGCTCCGAAGAATATAGAGGCTCTCATGTTTGGCATCTACGTTATCTCTATAAACTCCATTGAGGATGCTGAAATCCAGAGGATTTTTGGTGAAACAAAGCAGGAGCTTCTTGGACGGTATTTCCCGGCACTTCAGCAGGCCCTGGTTAACGCCAGTTTCATGCGGATTCCCGACCCCTTGACCCTGCAGGCATATCTCTTATATCTTGTAAGTCTCTATTTCTCCTCTTCTCATGTGAATTATTCTATGGACCAGTAGAGAGTACATATTATGCCATGTCCCCGCTAACGTATGCTATAGATGACCGTTCGGTGGTATATAGACCCGAGGCAGGTGTTTTGCATGATGGGTATTGCCATTCGTATCGCCCAGCGGATGGGCCTTCACCGAGACCCCGACGGCTATGGCCTCTCCCCTTTCGAGGTCGAACAGAGGCGGCGATTGTGGTGGACGCTTGTTTCGTATGACCGGCGAGTCGGAGAGATGACGGGTTCAACAGTCACCGCCCTCACCTCAGGCTGTGACTGCAAGAAGCCCTTAAACGTCAATGATTCTGACCTCCACGCCGATGGCAAAGAACCTCCGAAGCCGCATACAGGACCTACAGAGATGCTTTTTGCCCTGACACGCGTCGAGCTTTCCATGGCCGTGGCGAGTAACAGCAATCGAGACAGCTTCAAGATGAACCCAGAGACTTTACCCGGCTCACCGCAATCAGGAAAATCCGCACAACCAGGGAAACCACCCGCCGTGACAATCCGTCTGGCTGGCCAAGATGCTCCGGTATACACTCTTGAAGGATTCTGTGCTCATATGGAGGGCACGTACTTGACCCATTGCGACCCTAAGATTCCTCTCCATTTCTTTACAATGACTATGACGCGGGCAGCGCTCTGCAAGATGCGAATCATCAATTATCTTGTTCGGAGACACAACGCCGAGCCCATGCCGCTGAGCGAGATCGAACGAGATGCCCTGACTACGCAAGCCATATCATGGGTAGAACATGACAATGTAGTCATGTCCTCGGAGAGTCTTCGGCCGTATAGATGGTACGCGATGCACTATTTCCCATTTCCTGCATACATGTTCCTTGTTCAGGAACTGCGCAAGCGCCAATCAGGACCGCTGGTAGAGAGAGCGTGGGCAGCCATCGAGGCGAACTATGACCTTCGTCGTTTATTATCCAATCTTCACAGCCCGATGCACGGAGTTTTCGGTAACCAATTCATCAAAGCCTGGACGGCCCATTCCGAAGCCCAGCGGGCTGCAGGAAAGGATGTTGCAACACCGCGATTTATGAAGATTCTTCAAGAGCGTGCCGAGGCCAAGCGAAGGGCGCGCTCAGAGAATCCCGCGGGGCCCGTCCCAGAGCAGCCGCCGGTAGCCTTTCCTCGACCCCGTACCCGTGAGATGTCGACGACCTCGCTAGACAACGCTGTTATGATGACTCCGCCGGTGGACCAGAGTGGCGGGTTTGGTCCCCCTCAGCCGGCCATGGCTCCTTCTAGTTCGGCGTCTGGAGATGACGGAGAGATGGATTGGTCGTTCCTCATGGCTGGCTATCAGGATGCCGACACGTTTCAAGGCTTCACGACGCCTAATCACGCTGGCTTCGGGAACGGCATGAGCGGATTCGGCGGGCCGGGAGGGCCAGGAGGGCCAGGAGGACAGGGAGGAAACATGTTTGGAAACTAGAGCAGGAGAGAAGCACAAGCGCATTAGCATGGCGGATGAATCAGATGGCGGACTAGAGAGAAAAGGGGGTGAGCGAGGGATTGAGAGGTGTCACCCCTCGGATTTGTGTGCGTAAATACACGACGCGGAGCGGTATTTTCTTCTTTTCACTGTTTATTCTTTCTGGAATATCACTCGAATTTTGTGGTGTATACGAGTATTGATTAATATTGAGAGGAGAAGATATTACATATGGTAACAGGTAGAGACAGCGGTTTGGTCATCATCACTCAGCAGAGGCTCTTTTCCAGGGCAGTCAGATTCCAATAGAACTATTCACTTCTCCGTAATACGATACGCACTCGTTTAACCACCCCCGTCGCAATCAATCGATGTCGATCACAGGCGTCGCTTGTCCGTCTGGGCCACGCCGAAGCCACGAGCTGTTCGGGAACAGAACCCCCTGGGCAAAGCATGGGAGAACCGAACCGCACGTTGGCAAGCCCGGGCTCTGGACCATTTGTAAGAATCGGGCAACTCCGGTTTTTTTTTTTTTTTTTTTTTTTTTTTTCCGCAGCTCGTGCCTGTTTTCTGAAGAAAATAAGAATCTCACCTCATTTATTATAGCTGGTTCCTGAGAACTACTGTTACAGAGTAGGCGTATCGTAGCATTATTGACAATTACGCCATGGTTACACACCCCTTGACAAACACAAAGCGACGGATTTCCAAGTGGCTTTTCCACCCCAGCTTATTTTTCCATCGTTTGTGTTCCGTCGCATCGGTCCCCTACTTTTGACTCCATAATAATCCTTTTTCGTAGGTGACGAGTAATTGTACGCACGTCCTTCTTTTTTTCATAATTTAATCATGGTTCACACGAGGGACACCGCTTTGGAAGCAGGGGATGTAAGAAACTAGTATGATTTATCGGGGAGTTATGTATTTCTTCTCTCTTTCTTTATTTTTTTTTTTGTTCCCAACAAACGTTCATGAAGCGTAAAATAAAGCATTATAAACATGTCGGCACTGTACGTAGTTGCTCTCTGTGAGGCATGAACTATCTTGTCGTGGTGATCCCTGTAAGTTTCCGCATGGAGGTTCGGTTTTTGTTTTGGGTTGGCTGAAAATGGCAGTTCTGCTGCATATGAAGCATAGTGTCGTCTTTTGCATTGCTGTACTCCGTGCTTCGTAATATACAATTGTATTTGGCCTTTGAATGAAGTCATCTAATAGTATTGCTTTTGTTTCCATTTTCTTTCATCTTTCTTTTCTCATGGTTTGTTCGGGGTATCGATTTATCCAAATATCTATCACTGCCGTCACGCATAGACTAACAGCAGAGAAAACACACGCCCTCAACCGACAAGGCAAAACGATGAAAAAAGGCCATATGTATACACCCTCAAATACAGTAGAGTACAAAACGGCCAAAAAAACAAATCGGGCCCTGCAATCTCCGCCAAAGCGATCGGTCACATGTAGGCATTGAAGCAGAAAAGGCCAAAAAAGAACGAGGCTAATGGGCAGTTCAACATTGTAACCAAGCAACTGCTGACCTCTTCTTCCCATGATCGGAGGGAGGCCCTGATGGGCGGCTAGTGCATACAAAAGAAGTGGGATTGTGCATTTGCGGATGGGCCAGATGCGCGTCTTATATCCGATCAAGGAGGGAGGGACAGCGAGCGTCAAGAAAAGGTGATTGATTGGGGGCGGGGACCCGGAAGGGGCTCCGTAAGAGAGAGAGAGATAGAGAGAGAGAATTGGCATATCTTGCGAAGAGGAGGGACTCAATGACGGAGTGGGTAAAAGCATAAAGAAACCAAGCAGGGGTTTGGAGGGAAAACGTTGGGCGGAACAAGGGTATTATAACTCGTAGGACACAAGAAGAGCAGGGTTGGATTGGGAAGAAAGAGAAAGAGGTGTCATACCCCCCGGACAGGGTAGCACCCGGATTGACTTCTGCCAGATCACACATTTGATAATCATCTCTCAACTCCCGTACACGGTAACTGTGTTCGGCTGTTGTGGAATCGTGTGTTTTGTTGAAATGAAGTGGTGATGGATATTCGCTTGTTCGTAGCTCTGGTGACATGCCTGTCTATCCACGTCCACAATAAAACAGAAGGAAAGCCTAAAGAGGTAAATAAAGCCATTCACTCACACAGAGTCAGGATATCCAAAATACAAAGAAAACATCCAAGATATCACAAGCCCCTCTCCAAAAAGATTAGAGCCAAAAAGTGATAGCTGAAGCGCCAATATAGCGCTTCTCATGAGATATCCCTCCCAAAAAAACAAATTCCCCAGAATAAAGTGGGCATTTCCTTATCCTCTTTGATGGTAACCCCTCCAAATATACACCCATAAAATGCTCCCCCAAAAAACAACCAAAAAGACAAACCTAAACAAAAACAAAACATGTGCCCGTTTCTTTCGTTTCCCGCTCTTATAAGTCCCGAAGCCCAGCGCCGTAAACCCTTTTTGACTTTCTCCGTGATGCAAGGCTCATGTTTCCAAAACGCTTTGGTATGCGATATGTGAATTTCTGTAGGTAGGTAGAGAGAAGATGTGCGTGGTTGGGGGAGGGGAGGGGGGTCGTGCCAGGGGGTGTGTGTGCGCGTGTGATGAGGCATTCTGCAGTAGGTAAATCAATGGAGATGGAGAAGAATGCCAGCGTTGAATAATGTGGTCCATCCCCACCGTCTGTTTGCCGGTCCTTTACCGTTTCTTTTTTTATATATCTTTTTTTTTTTTTTAAATTCTCGGCGCTTAGGAATCTTGGACAGAAGCGGTGCTTGGTTGTGTTCTGTCAAACGGCCCCCACGTAGGCAGTTCCCCCCAGAGGAGAGTGTGAGAGTGAGGGAGATGGAGAAGGAAAAGAAAAAGAAAAAGAAAAAGAAAAGAAAGGAAACCCAGAGTATATGCCATCGTCATGTATCGTTTGCGAAGCCGCCAACCAGCTCTTTCCTTTGGGCGAGACATCACCATGCAATATGAATCGTGTCAAAGAGGGATTTTGTTTCTCTTTCCCTTAGCCAGCGAAATGCAGTCGTCACCGGTTCCCCCTTTTCATCCTTTTTTTTTGTTGTTCTTTTTTCCTTGTCGTAAAATGTTCATAAATCCGTGGCCGCCTTATCAAGATTATAACGGTTTTTGAGCCCAGACGATGCCCCAATCGAGGCGAGCATGGATCTTTGTGTTGTCCATGGCCATGAGCGTCTCCTGGCACAGCTGCCTCGCCTCTTCCTCGGTGATGCCAAGGTCGTCGTGCCGGATGAGCAGGGCCGCAGTCCAGTCGATGAGGTTGTCCTGGTTGAACATGCCCATCTCGCGCTCTCGTGACCGGCGCGACCATCGGCCGACGGGGATGTGCGTGTGCTGCTCCTGGATGTTGATGAAGCCCATCTGGCGGAGGACCTGGGGCAGCGTCGGGGGGAAGTAAAGCTGCCAGCCGTACTTTCGCGCAAAGGGGCCGTCGTTTACGAGGTCGTAGAGGCGTTGGACGGGATGGTCGATTGCGGGAGTGCCGTCTTCCCAGGTAAGGGGTATGAAGAGATCATGGCACTCGAGCCAGCCGCCAGGCTTCAAGGCCCTATTTTGACTCGGTCAGCCACTGTTCTTGTTCTAAAAGGAGTGTGAAAGAAGGGAGGAGTGAAACAAAGGAGTAAACGCATGGGGTCATTGTCGTACTCTAGAGCTCTCTGCAGAAATAGTTCGGGGTTGCGGACCGTCTGGATGACGGATCTTGTGTGGATGAGGTCTGCACCGGCGTAGATTCTCGTCCACGGACGGCTCTCGTCGTCAAGATCTTCCACGCGGAACTCTGCGTTTGGCGGTGTCCAAGGGGGCTGGATGGCAGAAATGTCGCTGCCAATGACACGAGCACTCGGGTATCTCTCGGCCACTTTGTTGTAGAAGGAAAGTTAGTTGAGTTGAGTTAGAATCGAGGATGGAGAGCATTTTTCAAAGCTCTCAGCAGCTGACAAAAGGGGAAGGCGTGATACGAACCATCGATGGGCCAGAAGCCGGCGCCGGTGCCTAGATCGACGATTTTCTGGGGGTTGTTGCCGATCGGTGAGATAAAGTAGTCGCCGTTGAGGAGATAGTCGGAGTAGACTCTGTGTTTGAGGTGTTCGCGAGCCTGCTCCGTGTCGTCGTTTGGCAGTCCATAGCGCTCGTCAAACCAGCCCTGATACCGCCTATTGACTGGTCAGCTCTCACGAACTTGACTCGGGCTCCTCTTTTTTGGCCTTGTTCTCTTTTCCTTCTTTTCCCCTTCTTTTTCCCTGTTCCCTTTTTTTCGCCACCCGAGGGGGTAGCGGGCGTTCTTGTCAGGGATTCCTTGACCTACCTCCCGTTTTTGTATCTGTGAACCATTTGGGCGGTGTCGATGGATGTGAACTCGGAAAAGTCCACGGTTTCGGCATAATCTGACGTAGAGTCCTCGCTGGAGCCGTGATGGTCGCCCCCTCCGGACCCGGGAGGGCCTTGTGCACTATTAAGGCTCATGACGGCCAAAGTGTATACAATGACAGGTGCTCAATATCAAGACAAGTGTAGAGAGAGAAGTCTGAGGAGAGGGGATAGAGATGGATGAGAAGAAGCTCTTTGAACTGGGAGACGAGAGGGGGGGGGGGAAGGGTCAGATAATAATCTTTATGCCAGAAATGAGTCCCCGAGGCCAATTGGATCGAGTGTCCGTCAAGCGTCTGGTCGGCGTTGCAAAGGAAGAAAAGAAATGAGTGAAAGGGCTCCGTTTCGGGGAGCCAAGGTCGATCTATTCTAGCACAGAAGTGGAAGGGCCCCGAGTGATTTGCAGCAAGCCAAAAAGGGCTGAGAGAGGAGAGGGTGTGGCAATGAAAGCAGAAAGCAGACACGCCCCCAGACAGACCAGACCAGACAGCGGCCGCGGACAGACACAGACACGGGAAAAGGCACAGCTCGAGCACGCACAAGTTTGCAAGGCCCAGTAGGCTGGATCCCGTCACCGGTCAGTGGGCACTGGCAACTGGCCAATGCGAGGCGATTCTGAGCCAGAATCCTCCGTCTTCCCAGCAGCTTGGGATGGAGGGTCAGACAAGCACATAAGCACTGACCTGACAGCTGCTATAGCGGCGTCAGACAAGGGAACTCGGGCCAGAGACACGGGGGCAGGGATGGCGGAGGTGGGAGGAGGTTAGTGTACTCGTAATTTAAAAAGATTACAGCAGAAACGTGAGAGGGCGAGAAGAGACGGAGTGGTGCAAAGTCCAAGTCGGGGGTGAGGAAGAGGAGTACAGCAGAGATGGGGATGGGGGGGTCCCTTGGAGTCTCGGGGGCCGGATGGCGGGAGTTTGCTCTGTTTTAGCAGTGAGGGTGCCTGAGGAGATACCTGAGGATACCCTGCCAGCAATTGCTACGTCGAGGCAAGGAGGATCCCCGGGGGGGCGTGGAGGCCCGGGAAACGAGGGCGTGAGGGCGTGAGGGCGTGGCTCGAGGAAACAAAAAGAAGTTATAGTTGTGCTGTTGGTCGGTGTCTGAGCCAGAGATCTGGTAGCGGGTGGAGAGTGGCTTATTACATTAGCTACCGTTTTGCCTGGGCGCCGTACTGTCGGGACTTGGGAGGGAGAAAAAAAACTGGAATAGTGACGAGTTGCCAAGCAAGATTGCACTTTTTAGCTAGCTAGCAACTTTTAGTATAGCAGATGGAGGCCAAAAGGCGGGGGCAGCGGAACTTGGATGGGATGGATGGATATTATGAAGGGGGGGATTTGGCAGACACAACGCAGACGCGGCCAACAAAAAAGATGATGAGGTAGGCGATTGAAACCAGGCACTGGGCACTGGGTGCTGCTAAACTAGATGGATGGATGGGATGGATTGGATCAAATTGGAAGCCCCGACAGACAGAACGTTGAAGCTAGAGCAGAGCCTACCAAGATAGAAGAGGAGACGTGAACGAGAATGGCAACATAGTGTACATTTGAACTCGAAATGCCACTCGATTGGCTGGATGCAACGGCAATGCATTCCAGCAGGGGCAAAAGTGCAGGCTTGAAGCCACAGGCTGACCCAAAGGCTGCAAGAGGGGTAGCCGGAGATGCAACTGGGAAGCCACCAAAAAAAAAAAAAGATCGGGAGGATGGCCGAAAGCTTGTGCGGCAAAAAGGTACATTGCACCGCATTTGACTCATTCCATCTACTGGGTAGGTACTTACGCGAGGAGAGAGCATTGATGCAATACGGAACGGAGTAAAGCTCGATTTACGAGGCGGACAAGGCAAGCATGGAAAGGCAAAGCGAAGCGAGGCGAGGGTCAGTACCTACATGTACCTAGTAGGCAAAGCAAAGCACATGCTGTAGCTACGACTACACTCCCCCCTTCTGAAGGCAGTGCCAATCCGTCCATTTGTTTGTCTAGGTAGTTTTGTCTTGTCTTCCCGTCATCGACAGCCGAATTCCTGGCAAATCGGTGCTAGGGAAAATGGGCGATTTTCGTGGTGTGGTGTGCACTCCATCATGCGAGGCGCTAGAGCTCACAAACAGCTAAGGCGGTGGACCGTTCCGCCGAGCAGCGCGCAAATGTGGATGGTCGCTAGGCTGGGGGCCAAAGTATCCAATCTGCTACAGAGGGTAAAGGGCGTCCATTGGCCTAACTTTGGATGCTAGGGGCGTGTTGGTATTAGTGAGGGATGGACTGGTGTTACCGAGTAATGGGGTTGGTTGGTTGGTTCGAGCCCAGACACGGGATACACACCGGGACACGGGCAAGCAAAGAGAAAAGAGAGGAAAGAGAGAACGCAAAGACTGAGCTGAAAAACAAAAAAAAAAAAAAAAAAAAAACAGACGAGGTTATTCGCCAAGCCCGGCCATCATCAAACTGCCCCGGTCCTGTCTCGTTTGTTCCAATCTAGGGCAGCAGCAGCAGCTCCTGCTCTCTCCCACCAGTGAGTGCTGCCAGCACTAAAAACGGCGCAGAGCTTGGAGCTACAGCAGAAACCTGAAAGCCACCAAAGCTGGCTCTGTTCTAGCACTACGACCGACCCCGTTACCTTGGGGCTGCTGCTAGCACAGGCGAAAAAGCTCTAGAATATTACCGGTTAGCAAATCTCTTCTAGCGGTGCATCCTTTGCAGAAACTTGTTCGGGCTCTGTGCCCCAAAAGTGCTGCGTCCAAGGGCAATCCAGGCCCAGCGCTCTGGTTAAATGTGGCACAACCAGCAACAGCCGGACCCGACAGTCTGGTGCGGTGTGTCATCCTCCAGGCTCAGGTCTCGGTAGTGCCCTTTTTTCGCTCCAGAAGGGCCTCCCCGGGGCTGGGTCAGGTACCTCGCGGGTACAGGCGCAGGTACCTACTCGTATATGGGTACAGGCGCAGGCACGGGTACAGGTACGAGCATGGAGCGGGTACCTCTGCAGTGCAGTGCAGCGCAGTGTGCAGTGTGCAGTGTGCAGTGGACTCAACTTCGATGGGCTCCATGCGTCCATCCGCGGCCCTCGCATTTCGAGCCCCCATCCATCAGGACGGAACGGCTACTGTGCATGGACTGGACTGGACTAAACACAAGTCCCCCCCCCCCCATGCCGTCAGCCATTCTCAGTGAAATTACTAATAGATGGCAATTTACAGTCCGCTCTCCCTGTATGATATGCACCAGAGCAATACGCAACGCACGCACGCACACCTGAGGCTGGAGGGAGCGCTTGTAGCGGAACTGCCGAGTCCGGGATGCTGGTGCTGGTACATGTAAGTACAGCACTACTAATGCTCGTACGAGTACTGGAACTTCTCGCTTGTTGGCGACAGCCCATCTGCCTTGACTCTCTTTTGTCTGACTCGCACCCACTTGCACACAAGATGAGACGGGATGTGGAAAAAGAAAAAGGTAGTTTGCTATCATATTTTCTCCGAGCCGAGCGTGAAAAAAAAAGGGAAAAAAGAAACAAAATTAGACCCGTAAGCCCTTACCGTCGTGTCGGTAACTCGTCATAGCCCGTTGGCCGCTTGCGGGATGTTGCCGGCTTGTGAAATCCTTCAGCTGAGCCGCACAAACGTTCCATAGCTGCAACTTTGACAGCAAACCTGCGTTGATGTGCGATTTCCCGCCTCGATAACACCTCAACCCTCGACCCTCGACCCTCGACCCAAATGCTTTGCCAATGCGCACTCCCCTCTCTCTCTCCGCCAAGCTCCGGCTTCTGCACTCCGTTTCTGCCGCAGGCCTGCAAGGTGCGCTTCTTTGGGTACGACAGGTGCATGTACTTGTTACCTGCACGAACCTTGCTAGATGCGCACACCCGCAAGTACCTCTTCGTTCTGGTGCTGGTACATGCCATCCTTGGTGGCGCCCGCCAATGGTCCTGTCAACTTTCTCACCGCCCTTGTTTCTCAACTCTCCCTCTGTTTTCTCTTCTCTCTTCTGCATGTGTACAGTTTCCTCCCCGTCAACTTTGACCAATGTGGAGCTGTCAGAAAAGGGAAACCTACCATTTTCTCTCTTCCCACGCCTTACTCATGTTGGGCAATCGACTGCTGGCCACGCTGGTCCCTCCCTCGAAATCCACGCCGGGGTTCCACTCTTTGCTTTTCCATCTAAGGCGATCTGCTGTCTCTCGATGTAACAGCCGGTAGCCGCTGGTCCAATCCGCAATCCGAACCCCCAACCCGCTCTCAAGCACGTCGAAGCTGCAGCGGGGTTTTTGGCGAGGACGGTGAACCATGTTCCAGTTTGTTAGCCCGAGCAGGGTCATGGAACAAGCCCGCAGTGCAGTTGCAGTGGTGGTTGCCAGTACGAGCACGATACGTGTACGGGGCCAAGTTTGGTGGCGTCCCTGTTTGCGGTCCTGATTTTCCTGATTTCCTGACTTCCTTGTCCTTCACATGTCTCGGCTCGAAATCATTCAGCCTCTTCTTAGCTCCGGCTGCCTGTCAGCATCAGGTACACTTTGCTCCGTCCCAAGCACGCTCTCTCAGCTGCCGCACAGACGGGTAGGCGTGCATGAGACGCATGCCTGCTGCGAGCTAGCCCATCAAACATCGTACCATGGCCAGAATAACCGGACACACCTCCACACCTCAAGGGCGGGGGGCTTCCAAAGGTCGTCGTCTGGCTCTGATGCCGTTGTTGACCGCATGATTAGTAGAGACCGTTGATTCTTCTCTTCTCTCCTCCTAGACACAATGCTTGGTGCTCCGCAAATTAGTGACTCAGGCTATTCAGATAGTAAGAATGACTTGTACGGAGTCACTAACAAAGGCCGTGATGCGCTAGTACTCGCCCTCCTCCCACACAAGATGGAACCCGCAGCGTAATTTCGGAAGGGAGACGGCCTAGAGCCGTAATGATGGCCTAGTATGCGACCTCACAGCCTAGGCTTGCTCCCATTGAAAATACGAGACGATACAGGGACAGTTGCCCGCATTCTCATGACAGCTATCTTCTCCCCATCTCTTAGTTTTTGCCAGGGTGGGCATGTTGTGTTCCCAATACTTCATCCTGTTTGTACATGTACTACCTGTATGAGTGTCTTGTGCAAGTAACCAAGCAACCATGTAAGCCTTGAATCAGCACAGGTTACATGACACACTGCTTTCCCAGGGCCTTGGCTCGGGTTTTCCCACCGACCAGTGCGACCACCCGGTGTCCACTCGTGTGACGCTGTCCTAGAGAGCCCAAGAGACCCATGAGGGTGTGGGTTAGATGCCTTGATTCACAGAGCGCCGCAGCATTTCCCGGTTTGAAATACATGTTATACGGACCGGAGAATAGAACGCACCAATGGATTATACCAAGCTGACAGTGTTTAATATATTGACAGCCGAACGGGCCGAGACAAGCAAGTTGGTTGGCAATATGGTCCCCGAAGCAAAACACATTGATGCTTGCTTGACTCGCATCTATACGCAGACACCCCGTCTTACGAATCAGAAAACGAAACGAAACCTAAAAAACCACGACGGGCGTAAAATTCAAGATCCGGGGGACCCAACGGCGTTTGGATTTAGGCGGGTAACGGGACGGAAATGGCCGTCCTTTTCTTGGCCTGCAGGAAAGGCAGATGATGCTTGTATAGGTTGCGGGCTGCTCCGCCGCTTCCTCCTTGCGTTGAGGTTGAGTCGTTGCTTTGCACTGGATGTTTTGCATCTTTTGGCGGCGCCTCACTTATTTTGTGTGTGTGTCTGTGTGCTATTGTTTTGGCAGGGGTGTTAGCTAATAGTATTCATGTGAGCTGGTTGACTACTAAAGTAAGCAGCTGCTGCTGTAGCTCCATCCCCTATGTTTTTATGTTTATATCACTAGGCATGAAGAGAATAATCAATGTTCCTTACAACTAATATCCAACTAATAAAACTATGCAATATCCAAGATCCTGTATGATATCTCAGTAAATACTAGGTAGAGGCTTCAGAAATCCGCGGATCAAACAAAACTGCATGTCACGTCAGAACTCATGCCCCACTTGGCAGGACCCCTCCATCGATCCTTCCCACTTGCTCGTCGCGGTGCGCGTCACTCAATTGGGCGTTTCTTTAATGGCCGCCCATACACGCGTTTTCTAGCGCAAAAACATCCTCGTGTGCTTTAAACATTCGAGCTCTTCAACAACAAAAAAAAAAAAAAAGGCAGAGCTTAAGCATTCAGCGTCAGCATCGGCATCAGCATCAGCATTTTGCTCGTAGCATTTTGTCTCTTGTTTGGTTTTTCTTCTTAATTTCCTCATTGATATGCTGCATCTGGTTTTTATTTCCATATTCTCTTCTCGCTCGGCTTGAACTTGGAACCAAAAGTCCTCGTACTAGATTCTTCATTGTGCTATGCGCCTTGGATCCCCGTGTCTAACGCCAGTTCCCTTTTCTGTCACGACCAGGCCAGGATTGGGCGCGTTTCCGGAGTGATCACCTCCTATCCAGGAAACAAGAGAAAAGAAGCATTTACTTGCAGCTTTTATTCCATGCCGTTATTCCATCAATTGGGACTTTTATAGGTTTTGATACAGATATCCATATCCGCCGTCTCGAGCCATGTATCTCCCGCGTTCTCTGATATCCAAGCTCTACTCGCACCTACAAAACACTCGACATCCTCTCTCCCCGGCCGTCTTGATCCTCGTCGCGCTCGAACCGGACGCTCTCTGCGCTTGCCGTATCCTTACTCGCCTCCTCAAGCATGACTACATTCCGCACAAGATCCAACCCGTCGCGGGCTACAATGACCTGGAGAAGGCCGGAAGGGAGCTTGTGGTCCCGATGATGGAGTCGCAGGGAGGCAGTGGAGGAGTTGTCGTCTGCCTCGGCGTCGGAGGCATGGTCGATCTTGGCCCGCTGCTGGGACTAGAACCTGAAGGCGAAGAGTCTCCCTACAGTGGCGTCGAGGTCTGGGTCTTTGATGCTCATAGGCCTTGGAACTTGGCCAACGTCTTTGGCGGCTTTCCCCTCGAGCCCCCGAATCAAGTATCGAGTTCATACCAGTCGAGGAGTCCGGCGGGAATCACAGGAGGCGCCATCAATCGATCATACAATTCTGGCAAGGGCGGCATCGTGGTGTTTGACGACGGCGATATTGAGGGCGACCTCATGACGGAGCGTGATGCGTATCTTGCGCTTCTGGATATGCCAGACATTGAGGAGCAGGACGACGAGGGCTCTAGCGAAGATGAGGACGACGATGAAGCCGATTCTGGCCAAGAGACAGCTCATGCGGGGCAGAAGAGAAAGAGCTTAAACGAGGACGAGTCTAGTGACGATGAGGAAGAGCCGCCTCGTCAACGGCGACGAAGTAATTCCGTACGTAAACCCAAGCATCCTCCCCGAATATTATTATGATAATGCATTTCTAACACTTCTTAGTCAAGTTCCATAGCCAGCTCTCCTCGCAGGCCGAAGCCTAGAGGCCTGCTGTCAATCCGAGATCCTGCAGTGCTGTCGAGTGACCCCGTCGAGCCTCCATCAGGAGCTCAACCTCCGCCAAAAGTTTCTGCCCGCACCCTGCGAAAGCGATTATTACGAATGCGACAAGATAAAGAAGCTGTCCTACACCAATACTACAGGATGGGCTCATCCTTTGCAGAACCCATCTCGTCCATGATGTACTCGTTGGCCTCCGAACTAGGTCGCGATGACAATGACCTTCTCTGGCTGGCTATAGTAGGAGTTACATCGATGGAGCTTTACGGACGGTCATCAGCGGGTGTTGCCGCCCCCGTCCGCTCTGGTGGGGGTGGGAGACCGTCCGGATGGTTTGGCGTGCGAGGCGCTCGCCTGCGACAGCTCTTGCGAGATGAGGTCCGGAGGTTGAACCCACCAGAAATGACAAACGGAAAAGTTGCTCCTGAAAATAACGGCATCATACCAACCACGGCCAGGAACCCTGAAGATACGGGCATTCGACTGTCACCGGAGCCACGGTTTCTCCTGATCCGTCACTGGAGTCTCTACGACAGCATGCTACACTCGCCATATCTCTTTTCCAGGCTAAGGACCTGGAGCGAGGCAGGTATCAAGCGGCTTCACAAGCTTCTCGCCAAGATGGGAGTCAGCCTGGCGCAATGCAAACAGAGCTATACGCACATGGACATGATGCTGAAGCGCGAGCTTAGAGCAAAGCTATTGAAATATGGATCTCTATACAACTTGGACGAGATGGTCCCAGCGGTCGACACAGACGGTAAAGATCGAGCCGGAGCCAAGGATGGATGGGGCTTTGTCCGCAGCTGGGGCTGGCGTGCCACCCTCAGCGCTCAGGATGTTGGCGTTGTCATTGGTGCTCTGCTAGAGGTTGGACAACATGCTCAGACTTTGGAAACAACAAACGGAGGACCAAGCCAAGTGACCCGCGAGATGGAGGACGAGTCAGAGTTGGCTGCGCAGGGCGAGGAGTGGATTGGACGCTTCTGGGAAGCGTATGATGCATTGGAAAAGTGAGATGCACTTATAAGTCCAATGCAGGAAAATGAAATTAATATGCTAACGAAATATGACAGTATTGACGCTCTCAAAGCCGGACTGCCAACGGCGCAATTCCTGCACCGCGCAATCTACCGAACAGGGACATCTCTCATCAACAAGAAGCAAATCAAGCATCTCCGTGCTTTCCGCATGTGTGTTGTCAAAGACGGCCCAGATGTTGCTCTCTTCACCCACCCAGCCGCCTTGACAAAGCTGGCTCTCTGGATAGGGGAGGCTTTAGCTGAACAGGAAAAGGAATCCCAGGGAAAGCTGTCCCATGGCGGTCGTGGAACACCCCTGGTAGTGGCGAGCCTAAACGAGAAGCGGGGAGTCTACATCGTCGTTGGTACTGGCGGAGGCGGAGGACCTGATAGCGTGTTTATGAACAAGGCTACTAAACAAGAGAGGCAATCAAACAAAGAGGCCAAGGCAAAGAAGAAAGAGGAGGCGCGAAAGGCGAAGGAAAAGATTCGGGAAGAGAAGCGTGCGGCTAAACGAGCTGCGAATCAAGGCAATGACGACAACGATGATGATGACGAACTAGAGACGGAGTCTGAAGGGTCTGACTCGTCTGAATCGGAAGATGACTCGGATGACGAAGATGCTGAGAACGATAGAGGGTACGGCTTGAACAAATTTGGCAACGCATTCCAGGAAGTCGTCTCTGAGACGAGCGCGCGTGTCCGAATCGACAGTTTCGAGCACTCTGTCGTGGAAGTCAAGAAGGAGGATCTGGGAGGTTTTCTCGAGAGTCTCAGTGAAAAGGCCGTGGTGGGTTGATAGATGGTCTTGACCATATGTTTGGCTTGAACATGAGCGACGTTCATGGGCTATTTCTCTGCGAGCGAACGGATTGACGAAAGGTATGTAGGAATGTTTGTTTATATAAATTTCTTTTCTTTTTTATTTTTCAGGTGTTTTTAGGGGAGAAAGGGGACAATCACGCATCATATTGGATGGATGAAGGGTTGGATGGATGGGAGTTTATGGGGGAGCTGGTGGGCATGGGAGTGAAGAATCATGAGGTTGAGGGCATATGTTTGAAAGGATAGCTTTTTCTTTTTTTTCCTTTTTTTTTTTGGTTGTCAAGGGGCTATACATATGGTTTCTTGTATGAGTTAATTGTATCGAATCACTCTTACTGTTTTCTTTTTCGTTGATTTACACCTTTTCTGTGTTTTGGGTTGATTGTACTAGATTGGATGATAGATGACAACGGCCGAGCAGCACGTTTATTTCTTGGGAGTTTGACTCTTGTAATATTGGAATTTTGCTTTACATTGCACGAGGGCAAGCCTTCACATTCACATGACAGGGAGCACAGTTTTGATTGACAATTCTTTTTTTCCGAGTTATCATGATTTACATACTCTCCATGCTAGATCAACCAGCTCCAACCCTTGTCGTGTTTCATTTCCACTTCATTCCTATTTTACCCAAAATGCCCATCAAGTGAAAGCTTCGTCCTTACGCGTTGATAACTAAAAGACCTCATTAGCACACCGACCACTTAAACAGTTATAAGAGAGAATCATGGTGTGCACTTACCAACATTGAGCCCATTGCTCTTAAAGCCCTGGTTCAACACAACAACAATGTCCTGTCCGGCAACCATCTGCAGATCCTTCATAGTCTGCAGGGAAACGATCTGCGCCAGCAAAGAGATTTGGCTGCCGACGTTCAGCTTGTCCAGGGAGCTGGCGTCCAGGACGCCGTCGAGGCCGAGAGTGTTGAGGGCGCCGGCGATGGCTGCGCTCAGAGCATTGTTGCCGTTGTTGTTGTTGTTGTTGTTGTTGTTGTTATGCTTTCCCTTGCCTTGGCCTTTGCCTTTACCGTTGTTCTTGCCGTTGTCCTTGCCGTTGTCCTTTCCGTTACCCTTGCCGTTGTCCTTGCCCTTGCCCTTGCCGTTGTCCTTGCCCTTGCCCTTGCCGTCGTCGGAGGCGGTTCCGTTGCCGACGGCGACGGCGGTGGTCTCGATGGCCGGGGCCGCGGAGGTGGTGGTGGCAGCAACGGTAGTGGCGGCGGCATCGGCGGCAGCGGCAGTGGTTGTAACCGCAGCATCACCGGCCTTCTTGTCATCGGGCTTAGCCGCAGGAGGGGTTGCAGCCGTGTTGGCGTTGAGAGGGACCAAATTGCGGGCAGCAATGGCATTGATGGCATGGCCAAAGAAAGATCGGCTGTCCCGGGCCTGGACACCGGTGTTGGCGGTACCTGGCTGAGCCGGCAGAGCGGACGAAAGGCCGGCAGCGGCGAGAAGGAGGATTGAAGAAGCCTTCATTTTGAATGATGTGATAAAATAAGAGATGAAAAGGTAAAGAAAAAAAAAAGAGAGAGTTTAAAGATTGGTTGGTATAAATCGAGCAAAAGGTTTCAGTGAATCGAAGGAAACAGAGCACAGCTCTTGTTTAGGAAAAGAAAAGAATTGAATGTTAGTGAGTGAAGCGCAGCGACCCTGAGGAGAAAAAGAGAAGAAACCAGAACTTGGGGCGGAGAGAGGGCATGATATATACTCTTGGGAAGAGGATACCTCGGATACTGCCGTACACAAGCTTTTTGCCCGTCTCATCTTCATCCGGAGCCCTGGTCGCTTAGCCATGGAGTCGTAGCTTGTATGAGTCGTCAGCCCCTGAGACCGGATGTGATGATATCCATCGGCTACCTCTACGGGGTTGAGGGAGGAAGAGCCCCTGGTCTATCGGATGATTCGCTAGCTCTGATGACATATCGATCTCAGTTGATCACCACAGCTCTCATGGCATCATGGGTAAGTACAGCGAAAGTCTCACGAGTCGGGGAATATTAATGCGAAACGCGAATCGTCTTCCAGCAGAAGCTATAAAGCAACACTAAATCCAAGCTTAGCGCACCATGCCCAAAGAAAGTTCAAAACGCATCACGGTAGGATCGAGGGGATAGTGCGGGAGGTATAAGCTCAAACCGGTAAACGCGAAGCGTCGCAGAATGACCAAAAGAGTAGCTGAATATGGTAAGTATCCTTGTTTGGGGTAAAGAAAAGCTTGGTCTTGATTCCCACGTTTGAGACCGCGGGGCAAGTTTCACCCCCCTGGCGATTCTCAGACGCCACATCGACCGGCAACAAACAAAGCCGCAGAACCCCAACGGTCTAGACGGCGGCAACGGATGCGAATGCTGAACGAGGATGCTGAAAGTGGCGTCTGGCTTGAGTCGCGCCAATGCGTCATGATGTTTGAAGGTTTCGGGGTGTTTCTCATGTTGCGCTCCGAGGTTTATAAACCACGCAGAAACATAAACGGCTGGCCTGACTTGGGGGCCGCTCATACAGGGTTAACAAGGTTCCAAAATTAGCATTGACTCAAGCGATTATGATTTGTGTTCATATGGTGCGGATGTTGCCTGTTGTGGTTTCAATCATTCGCTGGGGTTAGTACCAGGGGCGCGGAACCGATGAACAAGCATGGAAGCTAATAACAAAGGTTATCCGTTAACTTCGAGCTCTGCAGCTCGAATGACTCTGCTCAGTGGATATCACAATTGTTTTCAAATCACTTGTGGAACGGGTACTGCAACAACCAATCCTCCCGGTATGTCAGCTCGTCCTCTCTCTCGGATGTCAGCCTTGCGGAGCCGGCCTAGTCGGAATAAAGAGAAGAGTTGTTGATCTCCGCATCCAGCACACATTCACGGAACGGTATTTTGCCGAAATTTCGCATATTTGAACTTTTTTCTTTGCTTTTTATTCATTTGGCGGTATCAATCGTCATCTGTTTGCCCTTGTCTTGTCTTCCGTGGCGTGGAATCCGAGCCACTCTCCCAACATCCCTCCGGGTTTCGGTACGGGACATTCTCTCGTCATTCGCTCCGCTGCACGCTCAATCTCATCGTCTGTTGTCTGGTTGAATTGCACAAGTCCGTCTTTTGTATCGACATCCCTCCTCTTCCATCTCTTCCGTCTGCCGTTTTCATCGACGATAATCTCTCCATCAGCGTACTTTGTCCGCGGGACCGGGCATGGTAATAAGTGCGGTAGGGCAACAACGAAGAAGCTGGCAAGGACCGTCGTAGCGAAGAGTGACGAGGTCATTCGTGACCGTGGGTGCAGATGCGGCGGCATGGGGGGCAATCCCTCGGCTGTCAGTGGGATTGATTGACTGTGGTGTTTGAGGCTGTAAATTTGACACCAGCTGTTAGCTATGCCGTTCCAACACACCAAGTGACATGTAGAGTATAGATGTATGTGTATGTAAGCATTGAGAACTCACAAGGTAATTGTCGCATGTTCCCTCAAACCACGATGCGCATCCAATTGGAGGTTGGCAGTCCCAACTGCAGCTGGATATCGACAAGCTCAAGCAGAAAAAAGGCGCCTGGTATGATCAACACAGACATTCGATTAAGCGTGCCCTCATTGGCTGCACTGTTAGTGGGAGGTGGGAGCTTCCCGGAGGACCGGAGCAATGTAATTCCACTCCAATGGTCCCAGAATCCCGGGCTGCTGCAGGTCCTTGCTTGGAGCGCTAAAAAACAGCCGCTGGAGTTGTGGGATAGCGATCAATCAGTGCTAGAGATGAAGCGGGTTAGCGGCATGCCACTCTAATACTTGCGCCCGAAACGCAGCCGCATCTTGAACGCGATAGACTAAAGTGGTGATCCATTTTGAATCTTTGACTTCCGTCTTTCAGCTGCGCCTCGCGTGACTCTGCAACTTCCCACGCCAAACGGCGGTTCTGCGTTGCAATAACCTCTTTACCGCGACATGTTATAGCCATCTATTATCTCTATCCGACTATCGCATCAGTTTAACTGGCGCAACTCTCGTGTGGCGTCAGTCCACTCTCTCTCTCTCGCTGCCGCCGCCCATCATGAGCGATCTCGACAAGTCCGTTCACATACCAGTCCCGGCTCAATATGTCGTTTGCCTGCTAATTTACTCTGCAGAGCCATCGCGCAGCTGCGCTCATGCCGACCCATTCCGGAAGATCAAGTGCGGGAGCTCTGCCACCGTGCTAGAGAGCTTCTTATCGAAGAGGGCAACGTCGTCACCGTGACAGCCCCGGTAACAGTACGTCTCTCTCGGAGACTGAGATTGCAATGAAGAAGATTGGTACTAATTAATGCGACTTTGCTATGGTAACAGATATGTGGCGATATCCACGGCCAGTTCCACGACCTAATGGAGCTCTTCCGCGTCGGCGGCGATGTTCCCGATACCAACTATCTCTTCATGGGTATGGCTCTCCATGCATACCCCAACCAATCCCCATTATCCCCTCCTAACATCTCATGAATCTGCTAGGTGACTTTGTCGACCGTGGCTTCTACTCTCTCGAATCATTCCTCCTCCTCCTCTGCCTCAAAGTTCGATACCCAGACCGCATGACACTGATTCGGGGCAATCACGAGTCACGGCAGATTACGACAGTGTATGGTTTTTACGATGAGTGTCTTCGCAAGTACGGCAGTGCGAACGTATGGCGCTATTGCTGCGACGTATTCGATTACCTCGCTCTCGGTGCCATTGTTTTGGGCGCCTCCAGCACTCTCTCCCCCGGCTCGCCAGAAGACGATGACACCGAGATTGAAGTATGTGATCAGGCTGGCTCTATAATCAGCCGGTTTCCTCGACAGCCCGCAAACCAATCTTCCCAAGAGAAACTCGACAACTCTAATAAAGCCACAGTGGACAAGACTGGTCCACCCGGCACAGGAGCGTCTGGATCCAGCAGCGGCAGCGTGGGAAACCCTACGGGGGCTATCCTTTGCGTGCACGGTGGATTGAGCCCTCTTGTTGACACAGTAGATAAGATTCGACTCATTGATCGGAAACAAGAGGTGCCTCACGAAGGTGCCATGTGCGACCTTTTGTGGTCTGATCCGGACGAAATCGACGGTTGGGGTCTCTCTCCCCGAGGAGCTGGATTCCTCTTCGGGGCCGATATTGTCAAAGTCTTCAACCACCGAAACGATCTAAGCCTTATCGCCCGTGCGCATCAGCTTGTCATGGAAGGGTTCAAGGAAATGTTTGACGCTTCCATTGTCACCGTCTGGTCTGCTCCTAATTACTGCTACCGATGTGGCAATGTCGCCGCCGTGCTGGAGCTCACCGAGGACGAATCAGGCACTGGCATTTTCCAGAGGACGAATGGAGATGTTGGTCGTAGTTCTGGTGGCATAGTCGAGCCGAGAGGCGGTCCGAAGAATGGCCCTGCTCGACGGTATCGCGTATTCCAAGCTGCGCCGCAGGACTCTAGGGGGATGCCTGCCAAGAAGCCAGTTGCAGATTATTTCTTGTGAGAGAGATCTTTTGGTTTGACTTCTTAACTCATCTGTCTTTTCAGCACTTAGAGGGTTTTCTTCTCCTTTGCTCACATTCACCCGTTTGTTTCTTGGTTATCGATCAATCCAGGAGCGGCAAAGGATAAACTTGTATTTTTCGAGGGGCGAGCATATCGGATAACCAACTATTGTTTCGGCGTACGGAGGTTCATAAATATAAATACAATCACAAGCATGGTGCTCTTTTCAACAGACGTTCGCTCGTATGTCGTCGTCACTTGTCGTATTCCTAAGCTCTTGACAACCTGTGTGTAAGGCATACAGCGTCGAAATTCTTCGATCATCTACATGTGTGTGACTATGGTCTATGTCTGCAAATGCGAAGCTTTGCACAGCCGCCCGTTCAATATGTAATACTAATACTGCGTTCTAGGGTATTGGCTAATCTAAGGTTGCATCAAAGCCTTGTGAACCCCCGCTAGCTCTATACACGAGATTGATTGCTTCTCGCCTCTCATTGCATGAATGCATGTCATGTTAACCAATTATAACGAAGGCACGTGGTTTATCACCGTGCTGAATATTCAGCTGCTGGGTTGTCAGGGGCTTGTTGGCACAAACCCCGCCATTGATGCCTTATCCCAGATCCTTCTCGTTAACCCTAGCAAACATTCAATCCTACATCATTTCTATTTTCATGTTTTCTCATTCGGCAGAATCATTGGCTCTTCACTGTCAATAGTATTCACAATGAAGCGCTGGGCGCGCCCTATTAAACGCGTAAAGAGTAGAGCCCACAATACTACTGAGGCTCATATCCCAAGACCCCCAAAGGAGAGCCCAGCCCACAAAGAACTTGTCAGGGCAGGCAATGCCTTATTATCTGTCGCTTTATCACACGGTAAATTGGCTCTTCTGAAATCAAGGTTGCACAGAGCTAATACCGCGATCAACAGGACCGTCTCCATCATTAGACGCACAGGTTGCGCCCGAGCAAAAACAGACAGCGAGACACGAAGAAAGAATTGCCAAAGCCTTGTGGGACAGAGTGCTACTGGTATTAAAGGAATCAAAAGACCGAGATGCTATATATATAATCGACGAAATCGAGAAACATGTTTCCCAGGATGGATCTTCTAATGCTAGACCGATAGTCATGACAGACTTGGTGTCAACCGTCAAAGAGGCGATGGAGCACCAATTTAAGGATAAGCACGGTAATAATTCTACCTCCGCCTATGTTGAAAAGACTATTTCCGTCCTCAACCAGTTCATCTCAGTAGGTGATGTTGCAGTCAGCTATGATCCAGTACATGCAGCCCTTCCTTGGGCTGCTGTGCGACTGGTCCTTGTGGTAATTCATACCAGACCCTTCAGCTCAACGAGGGCTAACAGAGGAATGTATTGGACAGGGCATTACGTCGAATCACCAGTTGAATATACAAATTTTGGGAGGCCTAGCTTCTGTCACCTCATTACTTCTGCAATGCAACATGTATCAAAGGTTATACTTGACCTTCAGCTCTACCACGGATGGTATCAAGGAGGCTCTGGAGGCTCTCGAAGAATCTCTTGTCGACTCATACGCAAATTCTTTGTATTTCCTCGGCTTTCTGTATTCTCATCGAAACAAATCTATGGCAATAATGGCTCCGTTTTTACTCAACGACGTGGAGAAGAAAGTTAAAAGCCTCGACGAGAGCAGTTCCCAACTTACTAAACGTGCAGACGACTGTGAGAGATTCTTTTCTTTCAATCAGAACAAATCCTTCCAAAAGCTCTTTGAGCTCATTGAAAACTTACAGCACTCATCAAATTACCACTTGTAAGGACTACTTCCTCTCCATTCAAGTTTGAGGCTCTAATGGTGCATAGAGTACTGCTCGAAAGTATACAAAGGGAATCCATCCTGAGTAAGCTTCAAGTTGCTCAAGGAGCAGCTTATGAGGACTTTTGCGAAGCATCCAGAAATGAATGTCACCCTGACACGCAGCTGGAAATACTTGACAACACATTCGTTGAAATATATATCTCAATAGTCTTCTAGTGAATGGACTGTTTTATCAATATTTAAGTGGGCAGCCGATCCATCCGGCCCTTCCATTTTCTGGTTACAAGGGATGGCTGGAACAGGCAAATCAACCATAGCGCAGACAATAGCAAAGAAACTAGACGGTCCCAGTCTAGGTGCAAGCTTTTTCTTCAAACGGGGGGAGGGCGATCGAGGAACGGCCCGGCGGTATTTCCCAACAATCGCGAGCCAAATGATCCGCAAGCAGCCTATTCTCACGCAGGTTCTCCATGATATCATCCAGCGAGAACCTGAGATTGGAGGCAAAACGTTGGAAACTCAATTTCGAGAATTGTGGGCTCGTCCTTTCAAAGAGGTTCATTTTGAGTCTACCCCAGAGCCGATCACGATTGTGATTGTGGTTGACGCGCTCGATGAATGCGATCCACCCGAGGATGCAAAACTCTTAGTCAAACTTTTAGCGGAAGCAGATACTATCTCTCATATAAAAGTCAAAAGTTTTCCTTACAAGCAGGCCAGAATACCACATAAGCAATTAGTTCAATATGACAGACAACATCCGGCAGAATCTGGTATTACATCATGTGGAAGAAGCCGCTATCCAGCGCGACATTGAGAGGTTCTTGAAAGACAATATTCGAGAATATACAAAACAGTATAATCACAATAAAGAAAAGATGAAGCAGGGTCAGCCACTTCCATTGGACTGGCCTGGGGAAAAGATACTCAAGCGACTGGTGCGAATATCAAGTCCACTATTTATATCTGCTGCAACAATATCTCGAATGCTCAGAAAGGATCAGTGGCCAGCGACACCAGAGCAAAAGATTAAGCATATACTAAAATTCAGTGCAATGGGCAAAGGCCAGGTAGAGAATGTGTACTCTTCGATTTTGGCTCAGATTATGAAAAACACTCCAGTCAAGGCCATAGTCGAGTTTATCAGAAATTTTCGAAAGATCGTTGGTGCGGTCATCCTTTTAGCCAGCCCGCTTTCTGTTCCGGCACTCTCCAATTTGATTGGATTTCAAATGAGTGACATATACAGCATATTGAACTCTCTTTCTTCTGTGTTGGACGTCCAATCTACAGACATACCGATCAAATTACTTCACCTCTCATACCGGGACTTCTTACTAGATTATAGTTCTTCTAGTGGTAATGTATGTTGGCAGCAATTCTTGTCAGGATCTACGAATTGAAAAAAAGAAGTTGCTCATACGTGGTTGGCAAAGAGGTGTCGGCAGCTCTTGTTTGCGAGTTTGCACAACGGTATTTGTGGTCTTCGCGATCTAGGCGTGGACAAGGAGAGAATTCAACAAGAAACGGTTGAAAAGCATTTACCTCCAGCAGTAGCTTATGCATGCAACTATTGGACTCATCGTGTGGAAGAAGGAGAGATGTAGCTCCAGGATGGAGGACCAGAACATGAATTACTTGAAGCCAAGATGCTAAATTGAATTGAAGCATTGGCATGGCTTGGAAGAATCAGTGAAAGGATTGAACAGCTATGTGATTTAAAGAGGCTTTCCGATGTAGTTTTTTCCCCTTCTCAAATATTTTATCTCCCCAAATGGAACACTAACCCTTATTGTTCAGTTGTTCAGAGGCACCGATGTTTTGCAATGTCGAGGCTGCTTCAAGACGCCAATAAATTAATTCTCTTTTTTAGACCAGCGATTCAAGAAGCGCCGTTGCAAATCTATAATTTAGCGCTCTTCTATTCACTAACTAACAGCATTGTTCGGAAGATTTTTTATCCAAATCACCCAACCTTCATCCAACAGATTACCACAGGTCGATTCCGACTGGCCGGCTTGTGTGCAAACACTTGAATGTGAATTTCTTATAGACCTTTATTTTTTGTCCAACAGAAGGTTGTTGACCGTTCAAATGCCGGGCATTGTCAAGATCTGGGACCTGGAGGTGGCCGTTTGCCTCTATGAGCTGAACATGACGGGATCCGTGGTAAAAGATCATCACGCATACAGAGATGGCAGATTCGCAATCTTAAATTGGAAATACGTACAGCTCTGGGACGTCGAAACTCAACAATGTTTAAAAACATTCCGACATCATCATCAGGAAATACTAAGAGTATTCACAACCGTATCATTGACTGGAGATAATATATCTATATTGTCATCACATGGAGAGTACACGGTCCTCAATTTACTTTCTGGCGATTCCACAAAAACTCATCTCACGATTCCTCGTTATCAGAGGCATCGCATTTCTGAGGATGGTAGATGGGCTGCTTTTTTCGGCGGATCAAAAATCCTTATTTGGGATCTCCATGCTAATAATATTTGCCGGGAGTTCGAAACTGAACAGGGCTTTATCGATGAAGTTACCTTCGACCAAGATGGACAGTTTCTAATCATTGGATACAGAGGAGGCGATATTTGGTTCATGAATATCAAATCAGGAGATCTTGAAAAACGATTTAACGGAAAAGTAGACAGGATCACAAGACTTGTATTGTCTAGGAATAAGCAGATGCTCGCAATTGGCGGCTACCATACTTCAACTATGATCTGGGATATCAAAAATCGAGTTTTACAACATGTCATTCCCAGCGACACAGATGCCCCTTGCATGGATTTATCACCAGATCAAACGTTACTTGCATGTGATTCAAAAGGCTCGATCAATATATTGGACTTGCATACTGCACCCTCTACCAACTCTGCGACTCGTGCTATCGGCCGCATTACAAATATGTCTCTTGGCTCGATGGATCGTACACTCTATTATTCAGACAAGAACACCATTGAGATATGGAATTTAAAAAGCATGAACTGCATCAAAACATTGCATATTAGAAAATCCAGGGACCGGGTGTTGGGCGTGGAATTCTCAAAGTTTACGCCGTTAGTTGCGATCTTGTTCGGTTCACATGTGGAGATTTGGGACTTGATACAGTATTCTCATATATGTATGAGATCTTTGATGAGCACATTTTCTTTCCCAGAGACATCTTTTGAGCTGGAACACTCAATAGAAACATATTCCAGCTACTGACGTACCAAATGGCACCATGATCTGAAACCCCGTACTATCAGCTTGATGGATAAAAAAGCACAATTCCAAATTCGCATATTCTTAACCGCTGCAACTAAGTAAGCATCCGCCCCCAGTAGAATTTTGACATCAAGGAATATCAGCACCGTATAAATGTAAAAATGTATCTTGTATTCCTTGACGAATCGATCGAGGTAGAGGTCGGTAGCATGAGCATATGCTTGTCTCTCATGTAGTAAGAATATCCTCTGTTCCGATATCTACATCATTTACGGAAATGATAGGGTTGGGACTCTCTGTCCTTCCTTAGCCTAGTAAACACTGGGTCTTCAGGCACATCTGGCTCAGGCACCCCATTCAACAGTTGAATAATCTCGGCATTCTGTTGTTTGACACTTTCCAGATCCCTTTTGACGACCGATATTTCCTCACTTAGTTCAGTCAGCCGAATCTGCATGTGCAACTGAGAATCGCACGTCCTTTTCTTTTGATCTTCAATCATGGTGAACAGCTGTTCGAATTTGCTCTGCATGAGGTGGTATTCCCCTTTCTCGACAAGGCAGTACTTCTCATTCATCCAGGGAGTGTGCTCCGATTTAAGAGACGACAGCTCCAGCATGGGTTTTCCGATCATTTCCGTCCAACTGTAGCTCTCCAAGTCATCTGGCGAAGTTTCAAGGAGTCCTAAAACTCGTGAATTTCCGACTGAATACGCCCACATTCGAAGAAATGATTTGTCGCTTTTGCTTAAAACCTTTGTGTGCTGCAGTTCGATACAACTGGCCATCTCTTCTGTTACCAAATCGTGCTTGTCATTGTTGAAGAGCTCGAAAATATGCCACAGTGCAGCTTTCGCTTCTTCTCGGGTGAATACATGGGTTACTTCCATTAGGAAGGTCTCAGTCTGTTGGCCGTTACTCATGGCTTTGACTAGGAGTGATTTAAGGGTCAAATTGTCGGGTAGAATAGCAGGAGGCCGTTCCTCAGATGATCTCGAAAATGCGTCTTTAGTGAGTGCTGGGGGAATATGCAGGCTTCTTTGGGTCGGCCCTCTGTCAATGCGTGATTCTTTATTGTGTGTTTTAAACGTCTCTCGTTGGGGAGGTGGAAATCGTGTATGCGGAATATCTGGAGAAGGCGAGAGCTCTGGGTAATCAGAGAGTGCGGGAATAGATGGCAAAATGAAGTTTGTTGTCTCAGCGATGTGAGGCTCGGGTGAATGAAGGAAGAAGGAAGAAACTCTTAGCCAGGCGTCACGTCAAAGCGAACTTGACGGGGGTTTCTGCCCTCTTGACCGCCTCCTGGCTGGCAGTTGGAGTGACTGGCCACCGCCTCAAGTTGGTTGCCTATTAATGGCAGAGGTGTATCAGAGAAATGCAGTAATACTTGGAGATGCTAACAATTAAGGTGTGAATAGGATCTTAACGAATGGCTCTGCGTGGGAATAGAATATTGTCATGTTTTGCACACACGCCCCGATGAGCTGGGTGCCTGACTCTGTCACAGAACCAAGTCGATTGGATACTCGTGTGGACGCATCAAGGGCACAAACAGAGGCATGAATACAGGCATTTGAGGAAAGAGTGCTTTCAATTGAAGACTAGTGAAGCTGTGATGGGATCTTTCTTGACCCCTGTGAAGATCTCGAGATCCTAGAAACACATGACGTTGGCTTTACCCAATACACTCCCCAAAAGACTCGTCCCTATCCCAATCATTGAGCCGCGCATCAGCCAGAAACTGTTACACCTCCTCCCCTTGTCCCTTTATAAACCCTTAAGTAGCGTGAGATATTTGATCAACGCCAAGTAACTCAGTAGAAACCGCCATATCCATCATCCGTGTCAAATGCACCAACCCAGCGCGAAACTCCCCTCTTCCCACGAATTTAAAATGGCTGATTATGCATTATGAGGAGCTTGAGCGGCAAGAATCTTCCCTCCCTTGGTCGTAGACGTACGTAGGCGAGCTGCCTGGACCGCGACCGACGCGCTTGAGAAGCTCCTCAGTGTCGGAATCCAGTATCGGGAGTTCTTCCTGATGCTTGCTGTGCCATTCCACACGCCCCACGAACATTTTGAGCATCAGCAATCTCCTTTCGAAAAAGGCTTTATGCACCGGCTGCGAGAGCGTCCGCACGGCACTATCCATCTCTTCGAGAACAGAACGCATCGTTATTGTAGATGACCAGTATTCGTCCGCGGGAATTGTCACCGTCTCCCTCCATGCAACGCCGGTCTTGTCCGCCTCTGCGCTCTGCAGCCACTGAACGTATTTTTGGTCTTCCTGTTGATAGATCCATCCTGAGAGCAGTGCCTTTGCCAGTGGTTCCATCACTTGAAGCTTCTGGGGCGTTAGAGTTGCTGCAATATCTGCGGCCAGTTCTTCGGTCCATTTGCCGCGAAGGCGCAGAAGCAGCGGCTGCATCTCGTCCATGACATCCTTTCTCTCAAGTGTCTTTTTGACTGTGAAAACAGCATCTGGCTGGTTGGAATATCCTCCTGAAAATTGAGCATTTATAAGACCGTCGTTCATCACTACAGGCGGCAACCCTTGAACTTTGATGGGAAGCGTGGAGGTAGGGAGGTAAACACCAAAATTGTTTGGACGAGAGGGTGATGATGATGAAGAGAATAATGAGTTTGAAGAGAAGAAGGAAGGAAAAAACAAATAAGAGCATTAGTTCATAATAAATAGAAATAGACTTAATATGTGGCAGCTGTCAGTTAGACTCGCCAGCGCTTGGCAACTGGCGACAATTCACCGCCGTGAGTGAGGGGCCTGACAATCATTTAATACATACGTCTTCAGTACTTATTGTCAGATTCCCCTACGCATTCAATGCAGACTAAACAACAGGTGTTCTCATTCAACAGATTATAAAAAGGTCAACTTCACAGACGAGGCCAAAGACGGGGTAGCTACCAGCCTAACGATCGAATGAACTACTTCTAATATAATTCCATTCAACTTTCAAGATTCCAATCTTTTAGAATAGTCAGCACCTCAAAGATTTTCGTCGCATGCGAGCAGCTTGGATTATGCCTTTGTCGCCTGAGAGTGACACTTGAACTTCTTTGGATTATTATGTACGGAGGCAACGTCATCATCTCAGCCTTTCCAGTACCTACCTGACTAGATGGATACCTTATGGGAGCAATTGCATGCGGACAATGGAATCAGAAGATGAACAGCAATTATACACCACGGCAATTTACAAGCAACATTGACATTAAACGTGATTCAATCTGCACTCTCGATATGTATTCGCTAGCATCTCCTAATCTGACTTCAGATGTTCCCAATACCATCCATCCATCTTCATGCATTTAACTAAACACATAGCTTATCCATTTCTCAGTCCGTCCATCCTCGGTTACTTGCTTTCTCTCGAAGAAAGAATCTCATTGGCCTCCTAGACAAAAGCCGGGCCCATGCTGCCAGCATTCTCGCCGCAAACGAAGCGTCCGCCAACCAGCTTGACAGCCAAGGGGCTTCCAACTGTTGCTCGTTAGCATCTATCCTTTGCGAGTAGAAACGAAGTTGACTCACCACGAGATCCAATCTCCAAGGCTGTGAACTTTGGCATCTTATTGTCATCCAGACAGTTGCACTTGAGGTTCATGTTGTCTCCACCGTGGATGTTGCTAATCGTGCAAGGCCTGCAAGTAGCATCAAATCCACCACTATAAGAATCACAACGTCAGCCTAGCCATCCTGAAAAGAAGGCAATTCGTACTCAACTTACCCTGCTTGGTATACCAACTTGCCCCCAACATTTCCGATACACTCGTTCAAATTCAAGCTCGTCTTCCACCAATCGCCAGCACTGTTCCTGCAAAGGCCATCAAGAGTCGTCATACCGACCTTTCCATGTCCTCCAAGCGTAATCTGCTCACACGTGCCATCAAAGGCAGCATCAGCGGGGACCTTGACAGCCTCCTGCGTAGCGTTCCTCGCGAGATGGTTGAAGCCGGGAAGTTCCACCACGGGAGCATCCTGACCCTGAACCTCGGGGACATGTTGGCCAACAGATTGGTCCTGAGCAGGAGCTGCGATGCTGGTACCCGCCAGCGCGAGGAAAAGAACGGCGAGAGACTGCATGATGGGAGTTGAATATGGGCTTTTCCGTTGTTGGTTCGGTTTATGTCGTGTGAAATGAATTTCCGGTGGCAGTTCGTCAAGTAAACGGTGATAAAAAAAGAAAAACAACAAAGATCCTTCAAAAAAGAATCGAAATAACGCGAGAGAAACAGGGTAGATAAAAGGGAACGAAAACGAAAAACCCCAGGTCCAGAGAGAGAGTGGAGCAGCGTCCGAGACAGAGATGCAGCTGTCCGACAAACGGCGAAAATAACAATGCGTGCAGTTGGTGCACAACCATGCGAAAGCCCTCTCCTGACCCCGTGCACCTTACTCTTTGACCTCCCCGTTTGATGTGCGTCGGCTTTGCTTCGTTTGAATTGAGCGTTAAATTAAAGTTGGTGAAACCGATACCTTGGATATTGGGAATGAGGGGATCTGGATCTAGATCTTGTTTCCCCCCTCTCGTGGCGCCTCTCTTAATGTTGACAGGACAATGTCGGCATCGTGTTCGCTTGTTGGGGCATGTGGCTTGAGCATCGAGGAGCCCGCCCTTCGGATTGGCTATTCAGGGGTACTATTCGCATCAATCGTCGTTATTGTTGGAGGGAGAATAATAGAAGGCCATTTGAATGAGAAAGTTTGAAGAAGCGAGTCGAGGAAGGAGTTAGGAATTAGTAACGTGATTTGCTTGGCCTGGCTGCGACTTCCTCAGTGCACTGCAGACCTCCTTTTCTAACTCGGCTCAAAATAGCCAAATAGCAATACAGCAATGTACCAACAACCGATCATGGCTACGAGTACTATTTGAAGGGTGCTATATCATTCATTGTTGGTAGTTGGTAGGTTCCAAAGCTCGAATACAGCACCTGCTTCTATTGTCGTTTCAGCCTCAGCAGGGCGGCATCTTAATCACATATGTACATGTAGCTTCTTTACAGCACCGGGCTGCGTGTTGGGGACAACATTTCATCTGAACCAACCTACACTCCATACCAACTACAAGGTATAGCAGTATAACAACTTGCTCACAAATGCAGGGGAACTGCAATGCAATCTTAAAACATGTCTCTTCATATCAGTAACTAGTGGTTATCTTCCTGGCAAACACATAATCGTTCAGTAACGTTCTCGTTCCCCTTCATGGGACATACAATCTCTTCCCGCCATCATAATCTTAAACATGAGCGCTGCCCAACTCCGCAGCTTCGTCACATCCCGTAGGATCAAAGTGTAAGGTGAAAAAAAAATGGTAAAGAGAAGTGAAGTAAAATACAAGCCAGCCATTGGCCAGGCTCATCAAGTCCTGCTTGTAACAGTGTTCACACACGCCATCCAATCATAGGCCTGATGTAATTTGGTCACCTGTCATAGCAGTCCCAATACAACGGGGCGAGGGCGAGGCCGTCGCCTTTGCGTATGTGAATGATATATACACAGGGTAAATGAAAGTGCTGAGATCAGCTGTATAGAATAGAGAAGAAAAGAGAAAAAAGAAGATCTTGGAAGAAAAAAGAAACAGACACTAAAACAGAGCACAATTAGACAACAAAAGAGGAGCAGAACAAAATTATGTCCTCAGTTGTCGCCGTGGCGCCATATTCCGTGTTTAGATACCTCTCAAAAACGCCCAGCGCCACCCCTTTTTACCCAGATGTTGCGCGTAAGGCCAATATGCTTTATCGAAAATAGACAGTGACTTGGCATTGGCTATTCCATCAGTAAGCCTGGCCAGGGACAGGCTTTCTACCGATGGAACCTGCTTGTGGTCCCGGCGCCGGCTCTGTTGGTGACGAGGTTGGTGATGGTGGGTTTGGGTTCAATGGGCTGGAAACAGGGGGGCTCCCGCTCCCGCGTTGGCTCGCCGTGCTGGGGCTTTGGGGTCGGCTGCCCTGGTTCTTAGGTCCGGGGCTCATCGGGCTCATCGGGCGACCCATTGGAGACTGGGGTCGGCCTGCGCCGTTGGGGTTCATCATCGGACCGGCAGGTGAAGCGGGGCGCGAGCCAGGACCTGGACCCATACGGGGAGCACCGTTGGGAGGGCCATTGGGAGCACGCATCCCTTGAGGTGTCATTGGGCGGCCTTGAGGAGTCATGGGTCGCTGGCCAGAGGGTGAGCCGGGTCCCCTAGGAGGACCGGCGGAAGGAGCTCCTTGAGGTGGTCGAGGCTTCACAGGTCGGGTTGACAGACATGTGCGAGGAACGACACCCTGGCGGGACCTATCCAGACGGATGACAAGCGCCTAAAAGTGAAATCAAGTAGGTTAGCAAAGTCCGGCGAAATGGGGAATGCAAAAAGGTGGGGGGCTATGGAATCGAAATACTCACCCAGCCATCGTCATACTCGTGCAGTAGGCGTACCAAGTCGCCCGCCTTCAGTTCCAATTCGTCCTCAAGAGAGGGCTTAAAATCGAGCTGCACGCGGTGAACAGTCGAGTTTGCAGGTCCGCCAGCTGCAGCGATAGCTGCCGCACCAGATGAACCCATGTTGGGGGCAGATCCAAGAGTGGCTGATGAGACGCTACCGGTGGGGCTTGGGGGAACAGCTTCCATAGTGTTCACGGTCAGGTCAACATTGTTCTTGTTCTTCATGGAAGCCTTGCGAGCCAACTTGGTGGTTCCAGCAGCAACCACAACTCCGGTAGCGGCAACAGCAGCGGCCACGGCAACAGTCTCATCGGCCTTGGACAGTTCTGGCTCTGGCGCGTTCTCGGCCATGGACATGACGGAAGGCGTGTAGGGCTTGTAAGTCGGAGTCTGGGGGGTTGGCACATCGTTGATAGGAGAGGGAACACGCTCGGCTTGCTGGCCAAAGGGATTGGCGGGGTGGCTGCTCTGGCTCGTACCAGGTCGATCCGCACCATCACCAGTAACAGCGACACCAACAGCGCCAGCGGCAGCGACAGCGGCGGTCTGCTTCTCGAGATCCCAGCCGGGGAGGAACTGAGTGACGGGTCGAAGGCTAATGCGCGGCGCATTCGGGTTCGTGCGAACAAACGGATCCTCCATGGGTTCCGGAGACGGCGCGGGAGAGATTTCAAACGACATTGGCGAGACTGATCGTGCAACAGGCGTAGCAGCAGCAGCCGCAACAACGGGTGCCACGACAGGTGCCGCAGCAGGTGTCATCACTGGCTTCACGACCGGTGCTACAACTGGTGCCACGACTGCTCGCTGCTGGACGGGAGGTGGAGGTGCAGCCTTTTCATCGTCGTCCGAAAGTTGCTCAAGCTGGGATTGCTGCTTACGACGGCGGATGAGGAAGAAGATGAGCAGTCCTACAAGAGCAATACCGCCGAGCACTCCGATGGCAATTCCTGCCTTGGCACCAGCGCTGGTTCCAGAGCTGCCTCCGCTAACGCTGGTAGGGGTCGTTGTTGCTGAAGCCGGGCTGATAGAAGAGGCTGCAGAGTGAGCTCGGTTGCCATCAACAGCCAGTTGCGTCGGCGACGAAGAGTGCGTGGGTGAGCCAGTAGCCTTGACAATAGAATCATCGGACTCGGAATGGGTTTGAGCAGGAGCGCGAATTGCAGTGGGAGTAGAAGAGCTCTCCTTGGGCGTCTGGGATGGCGGCTTCTGCTGCTGCTGGCTTGGTGTTTCCTTGGGCGTCTCCTTGGGGGTTGGCGATGGCTTCGGGGTCTCCTTGGGAGTTTCCTTTGGCGTCGGCGTCTCCTGGGACTCGGGTTGCTTGCTTGGGCTGGGCTCAGGCTTCGGCGTCTCCTTCGGGGGAGGGGGAGGGTTGTGCACAGTCACGTATCCGCCAATAGGGCCAGAAAAGGTAGCTGACATGGTCTTGTAGACAACTTGAACCACAGTCTGTTGACCTAGGAGGGAGTCAGCATATCAAGGCAGCAGAAATGGAAGACTCCAAGGCCATCCAGGCTAATAAGCAGTTAATAGGTACCTTTCTCGGCATTATTGTTGTTGGAACCCTCCGTGTCGTGCTTGTCGTGGGGGTTCACGCCATTGATGATGTCGTCAATGTCATCGAGAAGATCTCGATGACGGTGGAGGTGCCGGTGTGAGATGGGCATCTTGTCCAAAGTGGTTTCCGGGGTATCAAGGAAAGAAAAAGAAAAGATTTGGCGTCACAGAGCAAAAGCAAGACGATGATCTTCGCCTTGAGCTCTGAATATATTGGCAATTCGATTCCGCAGTCGCAAGAGGCTGGGGAAGTGGTCGTCTGGAACGGGGGACGGCCAGTAATGGAGGGAGAAAGAATGTGGTGACTTATTGAGTCAAGGAGCGTTTTCTTCCACGGCGGGGAGAGACAAATGTCTTTGCTTTTTTTCGCTGGGGGGAACAAGGGACCAACGGGGCAGCTGGATTTCGAGACAATGCCAGGCCGTGGTTATTTCTGAATGTCCCAGGCGGTACAGTAAAATGACGATGCAAACGGCAGTGCGAGAAAAAGCCAGAGAGAGGGAGCGAGTCGAGACTTTGTGTGCACTCGAGTAATGCGCGCAATATCGCGAATAGGATTGGGATGGCTGAGCAGATGCAAAAAGAATGACTGCGTCGATTAAATCAGATCAAATCAATGAATGAATGAATGGACGGACCGGAGCGCAGCTCTTCAAAAACTGACGCAGAGGCCCAGACCGCACGATCGCTCGCTTCAAGAGGCGATGATGTGTCGTCAGCGATGGCAGGACGGTGGTGAGGAGGGAAAAAAGAGAAGGGGAGAGGCGAGAAGCGAGCGAGCGACAGCTGGGGAATAACCTGGACGGACGGGCGAGCCAGGGTCCTGGGATACGCAGGTAGGTACCTGTACTTGTGTGACTCTGGGGGCCTGGCAAGCGCCCAGCGTTGTGTCGAATCAAAACAGCAGCTGGGCGCTCCACTGGCTGCCACAGGTAAGCAGCTTGGCCACTAGCTGGAGCGCTGCAGCAGTCGGCCGAGGTACTAGTACGAGTAGCGCGATGCTGAAGATGCTGTGCAGCAGAGCAGAGCACCTAAGCAGAAAAGATGCATGGAGTGATTTGATGTGGTGGGTGCACGCTTGCTGCTGAATGGAGGGCTTGCATCGCCACGGTCAGCCAGCTAGCCGGATTGAAGACGCCTGTTGACGTTTGTCACTTTTGAATCAAGCCTCAAATTCAATTGATGGGATGACAGGTAAGTGGCTGAGTAACCTTGATTCTCTCCAGTCGCCCATCAGCTGTAACTTCAATTGTGCTGTAAGTGCCCTCACCCGTACAAGTACGAGTACAGCACAGCAGTCCCCTGTACCACATATAGTACGAGCAGCCCTCGCGCCAGCCCCGAATCCAGAAAAGACACCAGACAGGCGCCTGTGACAGCCCACGATATGAGGATCAGCACCGCTGTCGACCAAATCCAGCCAGCTGCTGCGAAAAGCTCCCAGCTCCCCCAAGCTTAAGAATGCTAGCAGCAAAAAGGCAAAAAAGCCTGCAGTCCGCCCAGGATCCGCACAGGGGCCGTCCATCCTTGGCTCAGGCACCGCGGCGCTGCCATTGGCTGCTGGGCCCCGGCGGCAGGATGCGCTAATCCAGGAACCGGTCCCCAGTAATCCAGAAGAGGGATGCGGTCATTGGCCCGTGCGAGGCGCTGCTTCGCGTCTTTTAGCTCGTCACCTCACCTCACCTTTCCTTTTGGACAACTGACCCCTGGCCTTGCGTTCTGCACGAATCCTTGTCCTTTGTTGGCGTTGGTTTGTTTTGGCAAAAAACGAACTTGCATGCATGCAGGTACCAGGACTTGCTGCCTTGGTGCCTTGTTGACTTGTTGACTTGTTGAGGTGCTGCATTATCGATACTGTGGCTTTTCCCTCCCTGGTTCCAGCTCCCCTTCAATATCCGCCACAGACAGCCATGGCGGCACCATCGGATCACTTATCGTGCTGCTTTTTTTTTGGTTCGAGCAAGGGAACTTGTGGCGCCGTCAGCACCCATTACTGAGTCGTGGTGCTATTATTGAATACGGGATTTGATGCCAGCTTGCAGACAGCTTTACCGCTACTTCAAAGGACAGCAGTTGGTTGAATGGCGAAACCATCAATTACATGATCCTCGTACAATGCTGCAGAACTTCCCTGCTTCACACAGTTCGGCCTCACTGGGATCTATCTGACAGTACCCAGAACCCAGATTCCGAGAAGCAGGAAGAAGAGCACGTGTATCTGCTATGCTCAGTTACTCACAAGCACTATGCCAACACGAAATCTTGACTTCACACCATCACGCCGCCATATACCCGTTGATATCTCCAGTGCTAATACGCCATCTCCGAGGCACCACCACCTCGGCCCCCAATCCACACCCTCACCCAATATCCTCTACCCTTTTGTCTCCCCTTCCCTCTGCAATTTTTCCCAGACTTTCAATCCCACTCGCCCCAATGTCTCGACTAAACTACAGTAAACGCGCTACCCGGCTTTCAACTCGGTCTACGAGCTAGCCGGGGTTCATGAAACACCCCCCTTTGGCCTTGGCATGCAAACTGGTGATTGCTTAGTAGCATTTCCGTCGTCATTGTGCAGGCCAGCCCTGGCATCATCAACCCCCAAAAGAGCCATTTCTTTCCATCTCTCTAGCACTGTAATACAAAATAGCTAGAGTAAAAAAGAAGAAGAAAAAGACCCGTCCCCTGGCGTATTTTTTTTTAATACCCTGCCGGGCCCTCCATCACCGCTCAGATTAGGTCAAGCAGAAATAGGAAACCTCTGCGAACGAAATAAAAGAAGCTCGGGAGAACAAAGACAACCAAAAAATCTTCCCGAGAAGGTAGGCCGTTTCACGTTAACCATCTGCTCCCCCTCCCCACCCCAAGGCTGAATTCTCGTCAAATACGCTCGCAAATCGACGATAGAAAAAGGAACAATTTCTTTTACCTTGGGTTCGCCCATAATCCAGCATCTTTGTCCCATTTCGCTTCTGAAGGGAAGGGAGGATAAAATCTCGTGTCCTGCGGGTCCCGGATCGGACGACCCAACGAGCGATGGAGCATATCGATGGGAGGGGACCGTGCAATCCCAATCCAAACGACCAAGGAAACATCTTACTCGGGCTGCTCTCCCCCAAACAAAAAAATTCGCGGAGGCGGGACCAGTTCTTTTGCCCGGGCTCCCGGACTAATGTAATTCGAACCTTGGGTCCGTTTGTCCAGGATTTCTTACCTAGACGAAAAAACCGCCAAGCTTCCCATCTTGTGTGTGCGCCGTCCAACGCGCTTCGTATTGGGGCAATTCCCGCGATAATCAAATAAATCACACCCCGAAAAGAGAATAAAATCCTTCTCCTTCGGCCGAGTCATCGCGGCATCTCCTCCAGCCCGCACCCCACCCGCAATTAAGGATCAAAAACAACGTCCCGGGCTCCCGGCTGGCTGTGGGAAATTTGCTTGTTTGACTATGTCTCAGAGAAACATCCATGGGACTCAGCTCATACCCTTGTTCAAGAGTAATATCTGCCAGTACCGTACTGCACAAACTCCGAGCTGTGTCTGCGGCTTCTACTAATATGATGCGATACACCATCCTCATCTAATATGGTACTGTAGTGTAGGGTGTCTAATATGTCTAATACAAAATTAAACCCACCACAGAGCGCCACATACAGTAGCACAGCAGGCGGCCTCCTCACGTTTAGTGTTACCAATGGATTCACTCGAATAATCCCATTTTATCCGCGGGATTCTAGCTACATAGTTAGCTCAGCGTATTTAGCTCGCAGAGTGTGGCTTGTCCTGTTCCCCTGCGGAGATTCTGCTGGTATCTTTGGTCAACTTGTGTTTAATCCAGGTACTAGCCGGAACCAAAATCGCGGACCCTTTGCTCGCTTCAAATTCCAGATGGAACCACTTAGACGGCTAAATTCATCACCGTAGCTGTAGTGCAAGAGAAATTCATCGACGCAGCTTTAGTGCAAGAGAAAACCTGTTATTAATTTGTCGTACATCATCATCATATTTCTTCTTTCGCTCTGCTTATTCTATACCGCTAATATATCTCCGTAAATAGTATACATATGGTACACATAAGGAAAACATGCATGGACGTATCTGTATCCATCCCAAGATGCTGCCCTGTCCATCCGTCCGTCTAGGCAAATAGTATCTCTAGTGTAAATCCGCTCAGGGTATTGTAAAGCAGCAAACAATGAACCGCCCTGGGGGACCCAAATCCCTGTTAACAAAATGACGTACCAGAAACAATATGAAATCACATCGAATCCTCCATCTGTCGACTTCGCGTCTTCGTCCAGCTGTCCTTGTCCTCTTTGCCTCCCTGGCTTTCCAGCCCAAGTCCTCTTTCTACCCACTCTTTGCTCTCCATGTGGCTCAACCGACTCAGGGCTCTGGCAAACGCAAAGGCCTCTTCCTCACCGGCGAATAGGTTCGAGTTCTTGAGCTTATCGACGACGCTAGATTCGAAGTTCTCCATCACGTTTTCCGTAGCGGCCTTTGTAGTCTCGGCTGTCGGGTTACTTTGCAGTAGTGTCTCAGCAATTTCATCGCGCGAGACAAACAATTCGGCCAGGGGCTTCTCAGTAGTAAGCACAAGCTTAGCATTCCCCTCATAAACAGCGTCGATAAAGGTGATGAAGCGCCGCGCAAGGTCCCGCTCGCGGATCGTCATGCCGGGCACCTCGGTGACAATAAAGGCATCGTACTTGCGCACCAGCTCGAGATAGTCCGCCGCCGACTTGGGCTTCTTGATAAGCTCGTCAAACGTGAACCAGGCGCACCGCCCGCTGACGCGCGGGACGAAAATGTCGCGCCCCCAGACCCTCTGCGTCTCGGAGCGTGGCGCAAAGTTCTCCGAGTCGCCGAGGAACCGGAACCATTTCTCTGCGTGCGACTCGGCGTGCTGGTCCAGGGCGGTGTGGTATACCCCCGAGGGTGGCCGAGGGATCTTGCGGTAGTCGGTTGGCGAATCGAGATTGATGACGTGTAGGCGGTTCTTGAGCAGCTTAATTGCCGGGATGAATGAGTCTCGCTGGATGCCATTCTTGTAGAGGTCATCAGGGTGTCGATTCGACGTCGTTACCAGAACCACGCCGTGAGACATGAGGCTTTCTAGTAGCCTATTCAATCAAGTTAGCCTATCGTCTTATTAAAGTTACAATGACTTCAAGCAATAAGAAGCTTACCTCCGCAGAATCATGGCGTCCGCCACATCGGTGCACTGAAACTCATCAAAGCAAAGGACATTGCCCTGCTCCGCAATGTCCGCCGCAACAAACGGCACGGCATCAACATCACTACCATGCTGTATCTTCAGCTTGTGCAGCCTCTTGTGGACATCCTGCATAAAGTTGTGGAAATGTATTCTCGTCTTTGTCTTGACCGTGCTGGGTAGTGTATCGTAGAATAGGTCCATGAGCATCGTCTTGCCACTGCCCACATCACCAAATAGATACAATCCCCGAGGTAAGTTCTCGGGGATATCCTTAATTGTAGCCTTTGCGGCGCCTCCATTGCCGAATAACGATGAGAAGACGGATTTCTTGGCGGGCTTGAGGAGATCGAAGCTGGGATGGACAACGGGCGGTGCATGGTAGTTGCGAAGCTCATTGTGAAGATGTTGCAGGTTCTCGATGATGCCTGTAGTATCGTACTAATTAGATATAGCTTCAAAGAGACAATGTCATCGCGCAAGCTCACCTCGTTGATGCTCGTCGTTCCGCAGAATCCCAGCGTCCACCCGCCGGTCATACTCCTCCAACGGACCCAGTCCAACCACCGGACGATCTGAAACTGTCGCCAAAGATCTCGTCGTCGCCAATGAAACCTGGTATGTACCACGCTTGGCTCGAGCATCGAGATATCTTCCAACGCCGCCACTCAATCCCGCTCGCACGACCACTGGTTGTGCCGACTGCACCCGAAACGACCTGCTAAACTGCCGGCTCCGCGCGCAACACGCCGAGAAGCTTATCCGGCTCAAGGGCCTGCTAGCCACGACACTGCCTCGCATCTTTTGCTTGCGTCTCGGGGGTTTGAATCTGGCTGGCAGGATCACAGGCGTTGGAGGAAAAGGCGCGAGCAAAGACTCATATATGCGGAACTAGAAACATCCGATGATGTAGTTTTTAGTGGCGGTGCGGCTCAGGCGGAATAACGCCATGGCAGGTCGATTCCGAACAGGTACCGAGCTTCGGACGTGGCCGGGCATTGCATGGGAATTTTGTGACAGGTATCACATGGCAAAATAGCCGTGGTTTAGGCGCTGGCTCCGGACACGAGTGACGTTGTGAGCGCACTTTGGGCAGCCAAAAATACAGTAGGTTGTAGTAGAGCGAGCAGAGAAGTCTGTTTCGCGGCTTCTACCAATAGAGGGTAAAGAATAAGTGAGGTCATATTACCAATTCCCTTGTCAATTAATTCTCTCGCTCTCTCTCTCTATCTCTTCTTTTTTTTTTTTCAGAGATATGGTATAGGTAGTTGACGCGACTAAATAGGTAGTACAGGCGCAGAGTTGCGACAACTTCACGCTGGAAAAAAAAAATTGCATACGGCCGTGATACCCTAGAATCTATCCCAAATCGGATATTTTCAAACTCGTCTTTAATATTCACAATTCACCTTAGCACAATCCATTACCCTTGACAATATACTCCATAAACAACCTCATTTCCTTTTTTTTTCTCTCTCCGCTTTTACTATCTCAGTTAGTACCCAAGTAACACCAGCGAGCCGTCAAAGCCTCCTTTCAAGCACAACTCCCAGTTCCCACTCTTCCACCCTAGAAGCGGGCAGCATTACGCACGCAGATAAGAAAGCCAGCCTTCTCTCGAATAATAAAACCCCCAAAATTTGTGAGGCACGTTCTAGGCCTTCTAGTTGCTCCCATTTCCCAACCCGTTTAGCCGTCTTACTAACAACTTCTCTCATCCAGTCAGCGCAACTTTCTCTCCTCCAAGTACAAGAAAAAAACGCCACTAATTTAGTCAGCCATTTCTTCCAGCCAAGCGAGCAATACTATAAGCATTTGGGGGGCACATGTACGAGTAGTATTAGTCTTACCTTAGTCTTGCTCCACGCGCCGCGAGGCTGGCATCGAGCAAATTAGATGGGAAACGGCCCTTCACTGGAGTAATACTCGGAGAGAGTAATGTTCTAATCGTTTACGACCAGATAACGCAGAGCTAAAAAGCAAGTAGCAAAGGTTGCCGCCCGGCATTCATATTAACTCAATCGCCTTGGGGGGTATCTAACTCGCCGCCTAATATCATACACCAACACAGGTACACATCGTATCCATCTCGTCCCAAGAAAAACTCCGGAATGAAGAATTTGATCGTATAGCTGCCCGTAGACAAAATCATTCACCAGATATCCTAACCAGATCACAAACTGTGCTTTAACAATTGACATTTGATATTTCAACTCGGTCCCTTCCTCGAGGTTGCCAAGGGACAAAGAGACAAGGTATAGATGGCATAAGTTGGCTGCAACATCGTAAGCCGGGTATCTGCTCCTTTTGGCATGTATTTAATGACAGGAACCAGGGGGGTTCTGCCAGGGTCCACACATAAATTCAGGCCATTGTTCCGCATTGAGACTCTTCCTCAGAGGCTACGCCTCGATCGTGTCCACTGCCGGGATCCTTGACGGCCCTCGTGTCATCAGGCACAAAGCAGCAGATAGCTTTTCCCCCATTTGCTTCTGGAAGCATCCGCGTATCTCGCTGCCGCATTGTTGACTCGATAAGTGCGGCTCCGTATATCGAAGACGCCATGCGCGGCAAAGACCGGCCGATATCTAGGAACTGATTTGGCTTTGTCCTTTGCGATTTCGCGATTTCGCGCGTGTCGTAGCTGGGGCCCTGTCGCGTTGCCCACCCAGCAACGTCTGGCGCATGGCACACCTAGATTCCACGACATCTCTTTGCGATCAACCCAGCACAGTCCCCTCTTCTTGCTAACCATGCGAGTCTCTGTTTGGGGAAACACATGAATTCGTCTCGTACATCAGAATGCCAAAGCTATGAGGGGGTCGTCGTGCGTAAATTCATCTTTCGGCTTGTTCCTTCAATAGTAGCCGCCCCCGGGAGGAGGCGGAGGTTGAGGCTGCTGAGGAAAATCGCGACTTGTAGGGGTATGGTATGGATTCATGGGAATGTAATTCAGCGCTGCGGGATTTTCTCCGACTGCTGGTTGAGTGGTTCCGCCGTGTTGAGAGACGTCTTCGAGTAGTGAACTTGAAGGGTTCATGTGTTGGAAGGAAGACGATCTTAGGGAGGCCGCAGGCCCTTCGGTGAAGACTGGCGAGGTGTAAGTATGCGGTCCCTGCGGCACTACCTGCTGTGGAGCGACGTGAGGATGTCCGAATGATTGCATGGAAACCTGCTGAGGATCCCACGGGGCCGCGCTGACTGATGATAAGCTTGCCGATGGCATTTCCCTGGTCACCTGGCTGGGCAGGGGAAAAGGCACGCTGGAATCCAGAGACATGGGCCTTCGAGGGGCAATGATTTGTTGGAGTGCCTGAACCGGGTCCGTCGAGGAAGAGGCTCCGGCCTGCTGTAGGAGGAAGGAAGAAATATAGTCGTCTTGGAAGCCGTGTTTGTGAAGCAGTTCTCGTAGTTGTCTGTTCTCTTCAGCCACTCGCCGAGCTGCGAGCTGCACCTCGGAACTTGCCTCGACACCAGACAGCTCATAAGCTCTTAGGCGCTGCTCAAGCTCTGCGATGTATTCCCTCCTCCGAGCACGAGATCTTCTCTGGTTGTCTCGGATGCGAGCAAGGTTGGCTTTTTGCTGTCGTGAGGGAAAGAGGAGAAGGGGTAAGTCGGCCACTGATTCCAAGCTAAATGGTGATTGGGGGAGGAGAGGAGAGGAGAGGACAGGAGAGGGGGGGAAAACATGATACACGGGCTGAATCACTTACTGCAGGAGTTGACATTTAGGGCCCGATTTGACTTGGCCGCATAAATAGCGACCTATCGCTCGAATCCGGAAGAAGGTTTGTTAAAGATGGCGTCCGCAAGGGGGAGGGGAGCGCGGAGGCAGGGCGTAAATATGCAGCGCTGACGGCGGGCTTTTTTTTTTCTCGGTGGCATATAGCGATGGAGGAGATATTGGAGGGGTCTGAAAAGGTTGTCTCGTCAAACAAGATGGTGAAATCCATGTACTCAAAGCCACAACAACCATGACCTCAAGTCCGTATGAGGGATCTTGGATATACAAGATGGCCGGAAGAAGAGAAGAAAGAAGAAAGAGAAGAGGCGATATGGGTTAAAAAAGAATATTAGGAAGAAAAGGTCAGCAAGATCCACCAAGCAAGTCGCGGCCCTGGACGGCGACAACGAAGGACGAAAGAAACGGGTCTGTCTGCTTCTAAGTGCCCCGGAGGGAATGGATTCAGGAACATCCGTATCTTCCAAGGACGGAGGTGTCGAGAGTCGGCGGCCGAAGAATAAAGACAAACATGGGCATTTGTTGTCCCGGTCTCTTTTCCCACTCCCACTCTCACTCTCACTCTCTCAGACAGCCGTACCTCTTTAAAAGGCGACCAGAGGAGCTATCCAGCCAGCAATAAGCGGGGAGGAGAAGGAGACACGACGACGACGACCCAGGCGCACACAGGTCACCTTTCACCTTGCACGGGCAAAAAAGAGTCCCTGGCTCTGATATAGGGATGAGGAAGAGGTAATTTGGGGGACCCAGGTAGCTTATTAGGCGGGAAATCGGGAGATGTACTTGGCAAGTCTGGACACTTGAACTGCTTGTCTTGCGTACCCTAGGCTTAGGTCTAATACCGTATGGATGCCATGTTGGACACGGGAAGCGCGCTAAAAGACGAGCAGCGTGGGCAGCCAGCCCCAGATAGCAAGCAGTTACATGGAGAGGTCCAGCCTCCACAAAGAATTCGTACTAAGCTAGCCCGCCCACGTTTATTCGTGTGTATCCATGGATGTCGGTTTGGAGCTGGGGCGAGATGCGCCACTCACGGGTCGACGATGCCGCCCAAGTCTCTGGAGTGTGCAAGCCACCTCGGCGAGCAATAATAACACCACCTCGGACGTCGAAAGGTATGCAGCCACGCCTCTGATCCACGTGTAGATGGCCAGTGTACTAGGCTGGTGGCCACGTAGGGCTGCGAGAGCACAAGAGAGAGAAGCGGATATGGATATCAAAGGGGAGAAGGACGTCGCCCCTAGTAGCCGCTCTGGTCTGGCACGTCACTTTGAGCCCAGTGCCCGATGGTGGGCGCTTTGGGCGGGTCTCTGTCGAGGTCCGGGATTTAATATGTAGAGATGTTTACATGCACATGTGAGTGCGCAAAGCTTGCTAGTAAGATGGTCTAAAGCAGGCTGGCAGATTTGCCAAGTTGCCTGTGCTGTGCTGTGCTGTGCGGTGCTTGCGCTGTGCTGGTTGGCCCCGGCACAGGTCGCCGCCTCTTGTGGTCTTGGGCTACCAGCCTCCCCTGCTTGCAATAGACGTGCTGTGGACATAGCGAAATACGGCGTAATATTACTGTTTCTCTTTTTGCGGAGGGCGACCCAGACGCCAGACCAAAGAAACAAGAGGCAGAGCCTGGGGGGGTGCGGGCGGGATGCCGTGCCTGCGGTTCGTTCGGACAGACTGACAGGGCCGCCTCTTCCCTCACGCGCACAGTACAGGACATGCCAAGCTCCGTAGTTACGCGGACATGCTTTGTTCGGTGTGACAGCATTTGACGGCGCAGAGATGGGCGATCATGAGACAATCCCTTGCTGGAGCCACACTCCCGACAGACTGGATTCTGACATGCCATGGTGGTACGCCAGCGCCGTTATGGCGGGGCAAGAGGCTGCTTAGCCCTAGCGACGCCATCCTGTGTCCTGTGCGAGGACGGCCGTCAGAGGGCAGGATTTTGGGTTTGTGGTGGTTTTGCTTGGTGCCCGCGCGCTTGCAAGCATCCACGGCCTTGGTTTCCCCCTCCTTACGGGAGCCCTCCGAATGGGAGATGACCGCTTGCGACGAGGACGAAGCGGAGGAGCAGCAGCAGGAGTCGAGAGAGAAGAGGGAGTCGACAAGCAAGCAAACAAGCACAGCACGGTACATGCATGAGCCGGGGCGCGTTCCGACAGACAGTGCAGATTCGAATTCAGACTCTGACACCCCGGTCTGTTGCCATGTGGTTTCTAGTCCCAGGTCCGGGGTGTTAAAATTGAATCGTGTTTGTTGTATGAGAGAAAAGAGATGGCAGCAGATTAGAGGACCTTGATGAAAACGCCACTCATCCGTAGTTACATTGCAACTGTTTCCGAGAAGGAGCGCCTGGTCTGCCACACGCCCCCCCAATCTTGGTATGTACAGGGCAAGCACGTACTAAGGCAAGATGGATGGAGATCAAGGCGAAGAAGGGGAAAAAAAAAGAAAAAAAAAAAAAAAAAAAAAAAAGAGGTACCTGACTGGAGGCCGTGCATTGCTGGGTTACTAAGGCAAGTTCCATCGTAGGTATAGGTAGTACATGTAGCAAAATACTCGATATAGTGGTATCCGGTACTAGCGGTTCGCGGCCGGGTTCGTGCTCGAGCTGCCCCTCTTCCACGTTGTTTTCCAGTGCACCGACTGGACCTTACAGGGTTCAAATGTTCCTTGCCCGCTAGATACTGCACTGGTTGACTGTCTTGGTACTTTAGGTGAGGAGGGAGGGCATCCCATCCAAATGATTGATTACTACTACTATATACTAAGGTATCAAGGGTAAATTAACACCGATTACCTACTACTAGTACCTAGGTACCTAGGTATGAAAACATGGTCAAGAGATGAATGAGGTCATGTACCTCATGTAGGTACCCCTTAGTACACAGCCGCTATGTTCCTTGTTCTTTCCGGCCTCCGTTGCGATGCTCTGCCTGACGACTACTATAGGTAAGGTTTCCACCCATCGAAACCTTCTGGCGCTGGAGGTGCCGCTGGAGGTGCCTGGGCTCGTAACCCAGCGGTGATCACGAGGCGCTCGATATTCTCTCGATACGGGATGCGCGCCTTTTCAGCCCTCCAGTGAGCTCTAGTGTCAAAGTGACTGGAAGTGTGTGTGCGTGTGTTGGCCTGTCTGTGCCTTAGCTGCAAAATGTTTTTCCCTGTGCTGAGATGCATCTCACATTCCAACCTCTGGCGGCTGTCGCTGGCTCTGGCTCAAGCTCAAGCTCACCCAACCGCTGGCGACGGATGATGCGAATGACTTCACACGAGACTGACAAAAGCTTCTCACCCTCTCTCGCGACCTCGCTGCTCCTCTCATTTCCTGCTCTGGCCCTTCTCCTCTCCTCTCAGCAGCACCAACCTGAAAACGTGTAAAGTATCGCAAAGTATGCGTGCAAAGTCTTAAGTAAATTGGCTCCTCATCTCGGCTCACCCCGGCGTCTCCCCACGATGATACGCTGACCCAGCTCGAGCTCAATTTCAGCCGCGACACAAGTCAAATCAAATCACATTGCATGCCATGGGTCTGGTTCCGCGCGTCTCTTGACTGGCACGCTAGCTTCGCATGGGTGACTGATCGTGAAACGCAGCAGCGGGTGCAGCAGCTCCCCTCGCAATTGAAGATTGACATGTTATCCGGTAAGTCTTGCGAGGGCGCAATTTCGCCGTGCATCTACTACTACTACGAGAATGGATCCCAGAGCAAGAAACAAGACTAACCTTCTCCACCGTGACGAACTGCTTCAGGGAGTTCCGGCCAGTCAACTCGCGGGGGTGACTGTGCTCTCGAGTTTTCAACTCTGGGTTGGCAGACGGCTAAGAGTTGAGTTGCAGCCTTCTCCAGCCCAACGGCCTATTTTTCGTTTCTTTTCTCGCCGCATCGGAACACGGTCGTGCTCAACTGTCCACTTAGTTGCTTGCCTCACCCTTGGTTGAATCGAACTGCCGGCGGATAACAAGGCAAACAACCATCCGCACACCCAACGCCTCGTTCTCAGGGTTGAGCCACCACCCCCATCTCTGCTGGAATAGAGTTCCTCGTCGTTTTTGTATTTATGCCCTCGATGGCTCGTTTTCCCTCAGCTCCCAAGAAGTTGCCAGCTACCAAAAGGCTGAGAGCAAAAATGGGCTGACAGTCCAGCCAGAGGAACAGTACGAATACGGAGGCGCCACAGACTGGGCTGGACGTGTGAGCAGAACAGCCAGAAAGGGAAACGGACGTGACACCATTCGCCTCGCTGGTAGCGGCTGAACTGGCTGATTACGTATGAGCTGAACAAAACGTAGAAGCCAAAAAATTCACCTGAAGCGCCCTCCGTGATCTGGAGGGCCGAGAAAGGCAAATCGAGTCTGGCCCGGCAGCCGATCTGGATCCAAAAGCTTAAAAAAGGGCCTGCCAAATGGAGCGATAGAGTACCCCCTATCCACGTGAATTTGCCCTATGGACGACACTAACGGGGGCTGCAGACGAAGCGACTGGACAACGGTCTTTGCCGCAGCTGCCCGAAGCCGATGCTACGGAGTACTGTGCCGTCCGTACGCAGATGCTATGCCAGCTATGCCTAATGCTAATACTCCGTCGACGCTACTGCTATTACCGGGCCTGAGCGGCCGACCCAAATCTCTTTTCTTCCGCAGCTTTAACCAACCAATGGTTACACTACATGAAACTAGACAAGTCGAGCCGTCGCCGCGAACCAAGAGCCGCATACCAGAGCCGGCACCGGTGGCAATGCCAAGGAAGGGTCCCCGACAATCACGGACCTCCGCCACTGGGTTCCCCGGCCGATATGCGGCCGTACTCGTGCTTCGTGCTTCGTGCTTCGAGTTCTGTTTTGTTTTGCCATCCCGTCTCCGTTTACTTGCCCCCTAGAAGAGTTGAACTGTGGCCCATGAGTCGCCGAAGCCGTTGAAGATTTATGGATAACTCCCCGACATTCAGATTCATCGTATCGTACGATTATGATGCGTCCATCTGGACGGCAAAACGGCTTTTCTCCTCGGGAATATCCAGAACTGCTGCAAGAACTGCTGTCCTGGCCTACGGCTTCTTCCGTTTTTCCAATGCCGTCTCCGTCCTTTTGACCCAGAGCGCAAGTTTTTTGGTGTCCCTACCGTATTTTTCTCCTGTTGTGTTTTTACTAAGCACCACAGCCACATCCCAGATCCCAGATCTGGGTACGAAGCAAGGCTAGCGGCCAACTCGTTCATGCGTCCGAGTATAAATAGCGACTCGGACAAAAAAAAAAAAACCACTGGATTACTATATTTGGCACGGCATAGCTCTGGGACTATTCGGATGCGGTGAGACGCTGCGCTGCCTGATGCTTACATACCCGTGCCTTAATGATCCTATTCCTGGTCCAAGCGTCTTTGGTGGTTGTCAGAGGCTCAAGTACTGTTGCCTCTTATACAGCCTCCAAAGGCTGCTCTGCTGGCAAAAAAAGAAGCTGTACAACTTGTATGACAACAAACGTGATATTTTCGCATCCGTTATCAACTTCAATGGCAGTTTTCCGCCGCCGTGATGGCATCGCATAACACCGACAATGATGTTTCAGTGACTGTAAGCTCCCAAGACACGACTGCAGTCTATTCCCAAAAGGGCGTCAACTTACACAGCTAAACATGCATGGATGCATGGGGGCTTTGCGTGGCGCAGACTGATTTGAGCCAAGATCGCATGCTCGTTGGCCAGTTGCTTGGGCTTTTCTCGTGTTTTCCCAAGATCTGCGCCATTGGACCCTCCTGTTCACGAGAATCAACGGGTAATACGAGAGGGAGCTATCCGAATCCTTCGGGATCGGCCTCCGTATTTAAGGAGCTCTGTCCCAGCTCTTGTTGTTGCTCTCCTTTTTGTAAAGTAAGCTGCTCTGCATTGCTCTTTAATAGCATCCTCCTGCTTTCAATCATCTAGCGATTGTTTGTCTGTTTGCTTTCTTTTCCTTTTTATATATATATCATCGCGCTTGATTATACTTGCATATAACAAAATGCCTTCCATCAAGAGCCTCCTTTCGGCCTTTGCCCTTGCGTACCTGGCCAACGCAACCACCATCAAGATTACAGCCACCTCCTCCAACACCTTTGATCCTTCAACCATCAAGGCAAACGATGGCGACGTCTTGGAGTTCATCTTTGAGCCCAAGAACCACTCCGTGGTCGCTGGTGACTACCGCTACCCCTGCTCTCCCTTGGAGCTCGGCACCGGCTTCTTCTCTGGCTTCTTTGCGACATCCAGCGGCGAAAATGTACGTCTCTTACCTCTTGCAACTCTACTTTTACGTGGCCATATTCTAACGATGTGACATTAGGACAAGGTCTTTCGCGTAGAAATCAACGGAACCGACACCATTCCGTTCTACTCCTCGCAGGGCAATGAGTGCGCCGGCGGCATGGTTGGCATCATCAACCCCAAGGGCAACCAGACCCTCGACGACTACAAGAAGCGCGCCTCTACTCTCGCAAGGAGCGTCTCCCCCGGCCGAACGTCCTTTGGCGGAGAGATTGCCGACAACGACAGTAGCTCAGACAACTCCACCAGCAGCGATGGCAACGGAAGCAGTGGTGGCAGCAGCTCCGGAAAGGGAGGTAGCAGTGGAAGCGGAAGCGGTAGCTCTGGCGACAGCTCTTCTGACAAGAACGGCAAGGATAGCGGCAGCGTGTCTTTGTCTATCTCCATTGGCGCCCTCGCACTCGCTTTCATGATGGCGATTTAAAAAAAAAAGTTGGTGCTTTTTTTGGGAAGCAAATCATTAGATACCCTTATTAGACTGGATTTGCTGCTGTGCCCTGTCAAGTCAGATGGAAAGTAGTGCTTATGGCTGGGGCTGGATTGATGTCGGCCTTACCTGTGGATACATGAAGCGTGTTGGTTTTAGCTTGGTCATCCCATCAGCGTATAGAAACATGAGACAATAATAATAATTTGGTAATGCAGGTTAATTACGTTCGATTACACATCCTAACTGTTTTTAGAATGTGCTCAGAAACCTGCTATATAACCATACTATATATCCTAGCCTCTGGCGAATTTGTTTTGTTTTGAATATATATTTCTCATACGGTTCGAAATCAAGGTTTTTTTTTTTTTCATCATCGGTCGAAATGTCTGACCGGGTGAATGAGGAATTGCAGCTTTGACAGTCTCTGTCGACGGCGGGAAACAGGCAGACTTACAACGACGACAGCCGACCTTTTTTCTTCACCAAGAATGAAGCGTGGCATTTCACTCATGGAATCAATCATGTGGCAACGGAGGTTGCTGACTGGGCGCTCGGAGGTAAGCATTTCGCGCGCACGTTTCTCCTTGCCAATGCCAGCCCTGGTTTCCGGATAGCTTAAGGTATCTATTTTCATATACGAGAAAGTACATGGCGTAGAAGCACGCTGCGAGTCAGAGGTCCATTGTTCCTGGTTGTTACGTATGAAGATGCAGTTTCATGTATGTGAAGTTTTTATCAAATGTATTTTTTTTAATATAATTTTGAGAATACGTATTGACTCGTCGTTGGTTTTCATGATCTGGGAGCTGTATAGTTCTAAGAACCAAGGATCTCCCATGGTGGTATCAGGTGATGATAATAGCCTTAGTAGGTATTAATAGGCTACCCTAAGTTAGTATCCGGTCACTTGAATACATGTAATTGCTCGATGCTAAAATAGTCATGGCCTCATGATCTTGATTATGTATCCAGTCTCTGTGGCATTTGTGGCAATAGGTGTAAGCTTGGTAAATCTGACACTTTCTGCTACTAATTCTATACAGGTATGAGTTTCATTGGTCTAGGTGTAGCTTGATGCAAGTTTCTGCGAATGGCGTAAATGTCATCGAGAATGCTATTGAGCGAGTGCTATCAAACTGTAGATTGAATAACTTTCCCAAGACGATGTCTTCCATTAGAGCAATAAGTCGTTCCTCGCTATGTCTAGCCTAATATGTAGAGATCCTATAGTCCCGCGCATCAAGTTTCGCATCTTGTTCTATTATACAAACATGAGTTTGTGAGCTTGAACTGGCAGTCGACCTTTCTAGTCGCTGCTTTGCTAATTATTGAATGCTTCGATGTGCGAGGCGCCACGATCGCGTACCAAGTTGGAATCCTCTTGCCGTTGACGAGTCCCTCATTCCTGCGCGATTTCTTCATAGCTGCTGCGCCGTTGTCTCAATAGAAGGTCTGTACGGCGTCAAACAGCGTTGCTCGAATGAGCCATGCTCCTGCGTTGACGGTGGCAGAGGAATTTTCTCGGCCAGCGGCTTTATTTGGGATCGTCATCCGTCAACTTCGTCTTCTAGTCCTGGAGGCTATGCAAAGGCCAAATGGTATGTAGTGTAGATTCCAGCGACGAGCCTCGGGCTCCGAGCTCAGTGCCACCTTCTTGTCGGGATGGATGACCAGCGGCTGGTTTGGGACGTAGAACAATTCCATCCAGGCCCTGTGCCTGACCATGTAGTACTGACATCATCTCAAGCCCGTTGGGCTGCTGGCAATCTTGCAACCGAATCAAGAAGTTGTGCGTGTCCGCAAGATAGGCCCATCAACCTTTGCCCTTGGAGGATGCGTCTCGATAAACGAGGCGTGAGATATTGAACGAAATTTTTCGCTCTTGGTGCAAGATACTTCGTCTGTTACTCTTGGTTCCCCTGAAAGTCTAGACACATAATTTCAAGGCTTTCTGTAAATCACCTGGTGTGGGGGGTTTCAAGTCATCTCCTCGACGAGGAGAATTATCGCTGCAGATTGATGCTGAGGGGCATCCATTTGTCCGTTCGTTTGTGTGCGTTTTTGTGAACATTGATGTCTCCCCCGTTCGTAGGGGTAGATGGTCTTCATAATGAAAGCCACAAGAGAGTCGGAAGAGTAGTCTTTGGGTTAAAATGGTTGTTTACAAGAATGCAAACGTGATGAGCCTCGTGGAGATTCACTCCAGTTGTCATGATGTTGATATTGGCCACAAAAATTTGCGTCTCTGAAGCCACAGGCAGAGGCATACATTCGAAGGTGTCGGAAGCGTCATCCAAAAGACAGCCCATCACATTGTTTGTTTGGGTTGTCGTGACGGCTGTTGAGTTGCTCATAAACTTTTGTGTGCCCGAACTTCTTGCTGCCTTTGGTGTCCATTGCCTCTTGCCTTGTATCCAGCCCATATATTGGATGCTTCTGGATGCTGCTAGAAGTCGACGACTGCTCGCTGCACAACTAAAACACCCTTCATATTCTGCCATATTCGCTGAAAATAAGGGAGCTCAAAAACTTGGCCTGTTTCCAGCTCATGGAAGGAGTTTCTCTGCACATAGGACACCGTATATTGAAGCATTTCGTTGATGGCTTTATAATTCCTAGCTGTGCCATAGTTGTGAGAGTCGAGAGTTTTTGGACGTTGATTGATATCCAGTAAAATTGGATTTGGACCAGAGTGGAAAGCCCGCAGTTGGAAACAATGGCCAGGCATGGGAGGCCGTGTGGCCCCAAGATTAGGCTGATGTACTCATTTTCTTTGTTGTCGTCTCCCACGTCTCTTTTCCAGTAGCAGAGACAGAATGGATGAACAGTGGATATGGAGATCGTATAGATAGTTGTCGATGCATCGCTGGATGTGGTTAACATGGTATGATAGGGGTACATGTAATACACAAGTGTTATTGTCGCTATTTTCTGGGGCTGTAGGGATATCCTTGAGAATTGCCTTATCAACCTGGAAGTCGTGAGAGTCTCTGTCTCGCATGCAAGGCAACGTTTTGAAGGGCTTGTGGAACCGTGTGTAAGTGATTCCAGAAGGAGAGTTGGGACGTCGATGTTCGTGATGTATTCGGTTTGTTCTGCCAGATTCATATTGGTTGCCTGCTTTGGCGACACCTCTGGCGTATTGTGCGTACGCAGTCACATTGCGGGCAGTGGCGCCATGGTCTCGAATGAGAACATCTCACGCTGATGGTGCTTGTGCCACCAACAGCAACAGCCGCTGTATCGTGTATAACCGCTTCAGTGGCCTGAGTGATATAGACGCCTAGTGGGATGTTTTCCTCGATACCGTTAAAAGAGCATAGTAGCTTTCTTCTTTGGCAGTAGCAACAGCTACGCCAGGGACGTCAGTTAATCCAGTGCAAGCTTCACCAACATCAGCACAAAGAGGGACTTACATGCAATACTATATAGCCTGTTGGGTGAGAAAAAAAAAGCCTCGGGTGTGGCTGACCTCTCTGGTCTGTCGGTATACCGGGGTTGTCTGGTAAGATCTGTATGTCTGTCCGTGTGTCTGTTATAGTCTTCGTCGGCCATGTCAGTTGTGGTCCAGAGTCAAGCGGTTAGTTATAAACTGTTCAGATAAAGTTGTAATGGAAGCAGACGACCTATTTATCTACAACAAACTTGACCCAATTCACTGGACTTTTGTTCTCAGAAAAGAGAAAAGGTCAAAGAAGAGGGTATATCCCCATCATTCACCGCTTCATCCACGTTCTAATGCAGAGAAGCAATCAAATTAATGTAATAACCGGGTGACACGCCATCATCAGTGAGTCATTTATACATACTGCTGCCCCTATGATTTGGAATCAAAGCGTCTATCCGTCTTCATTGAGTGAATGTTTAGGAAGACAGCGGCATCTTGCAGCGTCTTTAGGAACATCACGAATTCACCTGACAATTCATCATGCCGTCATCTTACACGGACAGTTTAATCGGCAGTTTTTCAATTAGCACGCGATACACAAGATAAGAAGCCGACTGTTGTGTTATTCCCAACACATCACAACATGCTGACCTGCAAAGATGCTTCCCCAACGCTGATTAAGGATGGAGACACAAAGCTTGCCCTCAAACGACAAACTTGCCTCCACAACCTCCACACACTTCTCCCTGAGAATCCCCCACCGCATCCACACTCCCAAGGTGCTCCTCCGCCAACTTCTCCAGCTCAGAGACCTTGAGACAGCGCATCTTACAGACGCCGCAGACTCTGGATATCCCGGGTGCCAAGATGGGGATGCCAGATGTCGCGCATATAGCTGCGTCGAGCGTTAGCATGATATACACCAGGGAGAGAAGAAAGAAAACAAGTTAATTCTGTACCGAATGCGTGGCGATTTTCGCAAGTAGCTACATCATCCTTGATAGATAGCCGAGCCTCGCAGAATACGCAAGGCAAACTCTTAGCCACATGCTTGAATAGCGTTTTTAGTGGATTGGCCTGCTGTTTTCTAGATGAGGTCTTGTATCCAGGGGTTACGCCAGGAACGTCGCCTCCCAGCCCGTACATCCACTCCCAAACTCGGCCCTCCGTGGTCAGTGGCTTAGAGATTGGTCTGGCGCGCTGCAGTTTATCGTCAGCATCAGCAGAGACTTGCCAGTCAAAGTGAACGTTTGAAACGCCTCGACGATCGGGATGCTGGGTATCATGCTTCGAGGCAAGGACCGCAGTACATCCATCGCCGGGGGATTTGGCTAGGCCCCAGAGGCGAAATCGGTACGGGTGGACCTGCAAAACGGGCTCGGCTGGCGCTGGAGGCGCGTCTTGCATCGCCTTGTCTTCATCTTCAGAATCCGACTCAAAATCGGAGTCTACGCCGTATAATGCGGCTCTTCGAGAGACGAGGCGGGCATTCTGGTCCCCTATATCTTCTACCCATTGCGGGAGGTTTTCCTCGGGCAAGTTTGTCTGGTACCAGTCGAGATTGGTGGAAGTGGCGGACAGCCTCACCAGAGAATAGTATGGAATCGGGGGCTTATTATTGGGATCAGGATCATGTACAATGAGGCCTAATGCGAAATTGTAAGAATATGAGTAATTTGACGATACGATATTTCAACGTTACCTGTGATGGGATTTGTCGACACATCCTCTTCGTCGGCATAGGCCGAAGCGCACTCCCAGATAGAGTGCGGAGGTGACGGCTCACTTAAGATACCATTGAGCACGACCTGGAAAGACTTGATTGTGAATGGAGTTGTGATGATACCTCGGGCGGTATGGGAATCTCCCTCGGTCCATATCTGCTCTCATTAGTGTCAACAATCTTATTTGGATATGAACAACAATCGATACTCACCGCATCCTCCCACTCAATCAATGCGTCACTAGAGAGAGGGAGACATATTGTAGTAGTGTCGCTTCGTTCGGATTCCACGTCGGGCAACTCGCCCCTCTCCCAGTCACCATACAATATGATCCTGCGGAAGCCAGCATGGTTTTTCGAAAGATATGCCAAAGTTGCGGTTCTGTTTCCATTGTCGACTAACCAGGGGCTCCATTTAAGGGAGAAGATGCTGCCTTGAGGACTGAAATCCGGATCCTGGGGATCTGAATCCTAACGAAAAGTAAGTCAAAAGCTCGGAAGGGCTAGCATCAGGTAGACTCACCTCCTTGTGAGGGCCTCGTCCATCGATTCTGATGTGCTCCGTCAAAGTCCAAACCCATTCTTGCTCAGAGCCGCGTTTGGAAGAATCTCGGCGACGATGATACTGGATGCTCATGACAACAATCTGACCCATGTCGTTCAGGTACGCCAACAAGGCTCTTCCCGGGGCAATCTCCTTGGCCCACGAAAATGAGACGATGCGCTCGTCCATGATTCGAAACGCGTCTTCGGAATTGGAATCTGGAATCGGAAGCCTGGCTCCCAAGCCCCAAAGCACCCTCCAATTCTTAAAGGTCCGAGTTCTCATGCTCGACGTGGCGGATGACTGGCTGTCGCCCTGCTCCCCAAACGTGATGAGATTGCCAGTAGTTGTCAGGGCCATCAGCACTGGACGAGAGTTACAGCCAAGCCCATTTGGCGACCACTCTACTCTGATGACTTGCCCCAAGGCTGCCCCAGACCCTGTGACTGTCCCAGTACCGACGCCTCTGAAACTACCCTCCTCGCCCGCTCTAGGAGCTGGTAGCCTGATGCCTGCTTGGGCGCACAGCTGGCCATTTATCTTGGTATTTGGATTGATGACGGCAGATGGCTGGAGAGAGAGCGCAAACTGATATTGTGAAGCATCTCGTTCATCTGCGTCGGCATCGTGGCCGGCCAGATAGTCAGGCAAGAAGATGTAGATGCATTCCTGCGTCGCAACGGCCAGTTCAGCGTCGCATGACCAGGCAAGGGCATGTGGCGATGGCGGACGCGAAGTGAGAGAAAGCGTCTGGAGGGGACGCGCCTAAGATCATTGGTGGCCGGGGTCAGCAAAGAAATTGATGTCGATATGCTGAACTCGTGAGCAAAAGAGGCTGCAAGGCAAAGAAAGAAACCAAGAATAGAGCTACAGCCTGGGGAAAGAGAAGCTGAAGAAGAAACATTGGGATTGTTCTATACACCTAAACACACTATAGGTTGATAGAATATGGAAGAGAGAAGATATTAAACAAAAATCAACATTAGAACCGAGGGATGCCCATTCAGATGCCATGTCCAATCACCGATTTCAAATCTGCTCTCAACTCACCCTGAATCGGTCCATGCTATGGAGGGCTAGGCGTAGCCAATTTCATCAGAACGCGCGGGTATACAATCTGATTCATTGGTGTCTTTCACGTCCGCATGCGAAAAATCCAAATTTCGCTCGGCAGGGTCGTCGAGATGAAAAGTTTATGAACAAGGTTCAATCGTGAAGAATGCTGCATCAGACTGGTAACGTCTAATTTGCTGCTGACTAAGGCATTCACCTGCGTGGACCGCCCATGATCTCATCAACCTTTGTTATTGAATTGAGCTGAAATTAAATCATTGCGAACATTTGTTTTTACATATAAATATTCCAAAGATTTTCTATTTAATCATGCTAGACCTTGATTAATCTTGCGCTAAGATGGGTGATGTATAATCTACGCTTCAATTCGATGCTTCATAAAAACAAGACAAAACCAATACAGAAAAACAGCCGCAAATTATGCTTCCAACAATGTGCCAACTCCCCACAGTAGCGCGCATCCAGCCAGCGCCGTGGCTCCAATGACCTTCTTCGTCCACCAGTCATCCTCGGTGAGAGCTTTGGCGCCCTGGATTTTCCTCGGCGGCGCCGTGGGAACGCTGGCGGGAATGGACGACACGTTGTGGCGGGCCGCATCTTCCTCAGCCTCCCTCTTCCGCAGCATGGCAATGGTCTTGCTTAGCTCGACGAGCTCTTCCTCCAAAGCCAAGTCCTTGGCTCGGTCGACCTCGACGTTTTGAATGTTGCCGAAGAAGTCGGTGATGAGGCGGCTGCGCGCGGCCTCTTCTCCGCCAGGGAAGAGATCATAGCGGACGCCAGCGGTGGAGTGGATCTTGTCGAAGTCGTAGCTGTCAAACAGCTCGCCGACGGTCTTTTTGCTGCTGAGATCCTGGACATGGGCTTCGAGGAATTCTAGGTTGTAGTAGGTGTATCGGTCGATGACTGCGACGCCGACGTCGTTGTCGGCGTGATGCGAATATGATGATTGGTCGAGCTCGGATGATCCCGTGGCAATGATGTTGGGAGAGTAAAGTCTGCTGTACATTGTGTTTGCCTGGCAGGTATCGATCATGAATAGAATCTCGTGGTATCTGTATTGTATCATAGGTTAGATGAATCCTTATCCTGCTGTAACAAGAAACATGTAGGAAAGTATAATGCGCACCTCTTCTTCTCCCACATCTGCTCAAAGGCATCGGCAAGATCGAATGCGCCAATCTCCTCAGCATCCTGAAATTTGAGAAACTCGTTTCCACCGTGGCCCGTCATGTACACAAAGATGTTGCTTCGGTCGTCGGTCAGCAGGCGCTTGCTTCGGGGTGTTTCGTCGCCAACACGATCCGTCAAGAGCCGGATAAAGTTCTCAACGGTGACCTCGTAACCACGGTAGTCGACCTCAATGTTGTCGCCGTACAGGTCGACTGCACGGTCCGAATTGCTGTAGACGGTGCCGGGGAACGCATTTCGAGGGTTGCAGGCCATGTCGTCGGGCAGCATGAGGATGATTTGCGAGTCGGGGATGCCAAGGCGCTTCACCGTTCGGTACATGGACAAGACATTGGCGAGATGACGGTAATTGAACCAGAAGCGTGATGTGCAGACCAGGACGGCCCAGTTGCTCGTGTGCTCGGCGACGGAGGCCGATGCGAGCAGCAGCGAGGCCACGATGGCCTTGAAGCTCAGGCCCGAGAGCTTCATCGCGATGGTGATGACGGTGTTTGTGATGTGATAACGAACGACTAGATACCTCGTAGATGCGTAGGTATTAAGGTAAGTATTGCTAGCTTGACGGAGCTTGTCGCGAAGCCATAGCCATGCGGGTTGATTGTATGTTATCGATGTGGTCAAGTCCAGCTCGGCAATCTTTGGCGCTGACAAATCTGGGCCCCCTTTTTTTACCAACCGTTTCATGGGCAGAGGGGCAAGTATAGAGTACGATACTAAATACTAAATGATATTAGCGGTGCAAAGTACTAAGTACCTACATCTGAAAATGTGCCCTGAAAATGACTACCGCGGGGCGTGTGGAGCAGCACAGAGGGGTGCATCTTGGATAAAGGAAGTACCCGTTGCTAGCGGCCGCTATTAAAGCATGTGACGGAGCAAGCAAAATTACAAATCCGGAGAAGTATCACCGGGGACTTATGATATTAACTGCTCGGTTGAAGAAGTCACCTGAGCTGGTGGGTTTAGGGAGTAAATACTTTCATATCCAGGATGAGTGGCGCGATCCGACATCTCGGTATGCCGGAGTATGTAAGCGCTCATGTGTGGTGTGAAGCTGATATAAAGACGCCTCATCGCAAGCCCTTGGTGAGATGCATTAATTAGTAGGCACACCATCGGCTGTACAGTATGCACTCGCAGGCCATCTTTGTTGCCCGTAATATCAGCAAGTGACACACATACAGAGCAACTGAGACGCCATGGATACACGTAAGAGGATGTGGTCGTATTGCTTAGTAGGTGCCTAGCCAGGAGCATCAAGTCCAACACACGTTGGAAGCATTAGTAAGATGGCAATGGCAATGGCAAAGGCAAAGAATGCTCTCAGCCATGGTGGTGGGAAGCTTGGCAAAGTTGCCAATCTCAAGAGCAATCAGGCTGTCAAGCCCATTGTCCATGATGTATGTAGCAAACTGGGCTACGAACTCGGCAGGAATGTCGGCCTTGGCAATGGGCGAGGGGCCTGCGGCGAATTCGATGGGAACCAAGCCGTTCTCGGTAATCTTGAAGAAGGTGGCGTGTATCTTGTTGACATCGAGAACCTTGATCTCCGTGGCCCTGTTCCAGGTAAATCCATGGACTCCCATGCCTGTATCGAGGCGGACCGTGCCATCAGGAATGATAGCATGGCGATGCGCAGAGTGGGCACGGACAACGTGACCCATGGAGTGGCGGCGAATGATATCGTTCAGGGCCTTGATATGTTCGGGATGCTTGGAATGGAGATGGGGCTGGTCCTCGAAGTAGGGAAGCTCATTGTACCTGCGATGCCATACAATGATATTAGCATGATTCAAGGATGATGGCAGTGTTGGACCTACACGAAGCGAGCGATGCCCAAGGCCAGGAGCAACCGCAGGGTCGAAGGCTGCCGTAGCTGGAGCAGCCATTTTGGTGGGATACAGAGTATATGGTAAGGAGTAGATCAAAGCTGTACGGGGCGTGTGGAATTCTTCTCCTTTGCGGCAGTCTGAGGACGGAGGAAGACGGTCTTTGACGGGATGAATCGCCTCTTTAAGTAGTGCTATCTATTCGGTAGGAGAAAGAGCAGATGTGGTCCGTTTGTCAAGACTGCCGAATGGCGGATATGGTGTCATGTAGATTCCCACTGGGGACTTGGAAAGATGAAAGGTGCAAGATGACTTCAACAACTGTATGGCTACGTTCTATCTATCAGCTTAACGAAAGGCTGCTTGCTCAAGCAGCTCAACAAAAGGCGGCTATCTACATTGCCAATTCACTCGAGCCTGAAGCCTGCTTCCGTGCCATCTCATACCTTCATGTGGTCTTCCGTACAGAGTTGGAACATTTCAGAGTTGCAAATGAACACTCCCGTCCAACGAACGGAGCTACGGCCCGTCATCAAACGGGCTTCAAAATATTCAATGTTGTGTCACACGTGCCACCCTGATCTCCGTGGCTGGGTCGTCCAGCTACCTTTTCTTTCTTTCTTTCTTATTTCCCTTCCCGCTTCTCTTCCATTCCTTTTCCCTTTCCCAGGTGGCTGTAATCAACGCCACCACGTCCATCCTCAACTACTAAATCTTCCGGCACCCAGCATTCGCAGCAGCCCACCGCCAAAATGGACATGGAGAGCCTGATTCGGGATCTATCGCAGATGCAAATACGGCATTCTTTGAGAAGAGCGCCCCTGTAACGCAGGTTCAATGCAACGCAGAGGCTGAACGCATCACGGGCGAGCCTGTCAAGCCCACGGCGGTGCAAGGCGGGTGCAGCTACACTGTTGTCACTGAAAGTGGCTCACTTGTTGTCCAATTTCGCAGCAGCGACTCTGCCCTAGACCTCGGCTTTCTCCAGGACATCGAACAAGCCTACAAAGGCTTCGTTCCGCACCACGAGAGTGTGGGCAAAATAGGCGAGCTCCACGTCTACAGGATGAACAATGTCGGCGGAGTAGCCATGTATCTGGCCCGCGACCAGCTGCATGCGAATGATTGCTTGCTCCTGAAGAAGACTCTGCAAGACTACGCAAGGTCTGTGGGAACCCCAAATCTAAAGCTAGAGGGAGCCGTGCAGCTGACTTTTGCCGATACAGGTTCTTCAGCTCGGCATGGTGGAACACGCCTCAGGCAATGAAGGATACAGACCGTGGCGAGCTCCTCCAAAATTACGACGCGCAGCTTGCGGTGCTAGAGAGAGGTTTGCCAAGTCGCTTTCACCAGACTCTAAACAAGGCCAGATCGCGCCTCCCGGAGCTCTTTGCCGCGGACTGGCCGATGGTGCCCAACCACATCGACCTCCGGGAGAACAACATCCACGTGGACACGACTTTGGGCAGCCTCGTCGGTATCTGCGACTGGAAGGACACCGAGGTCAGCCCGTTTGGCATGTCGCTTGGCGGTTTCGAGGCCATGCTAGGGATCAGAAGAGTCAGCGTGGGCTGAACCTATCTCCCCAACCAGCAGGCTCTTCGCGATGTGTTTTGGGCGGCGTTTAAGGAGTTGATGAAGGGCTACGACGATCGCGTGGAAGTTGCGAGGATTGCCGGCATCTTTTTGGACAATGGCTTTCAGCATGACGAGGAGGGCAACACGGTTCCGGCACAGGAGGGAACTGATGACTTGATTTTTCTTGATGCAGTTGTCCTGGGGAATTCGTCACATCAATAGCGGCCTGGCATCCATTTCGCAAATATGGAGTACCCTGTGGTCAATCGGCAGGTAGAAGTTGGACAGAATTATTCGTAGATCAAACCGTGGCATTGACCCCCTCCGCACCACAGGCATGAAGATGTGATGATGCCTGTTTCGAACAAAATAGTACTCCGTAAACGCCGAAGATACACTCGGAGAGGAAACCCGGTTAAAGGTATGGACTACTAGGTAGGTTCGTCATCTCAATAGCTGCCTGTCATTTATTTCGCACCTTCGCACCATAGACATAAAGATGTTGTGCCTGTTTCACTCGGAGGGGATATCCGGTTAAAGATACAAAGTACGGAGTAGGTATATAGTTTGAAGATGTTGAAAATAAGAACGAGTGGGGGGCACCGGCGCCTCCAAAACGATACTTTACCCCGACGTCACTGGAGCGGGTGCTCTGCTAAGACTGCTACCCCCGCGTTGCAATCGCGCGAATCTTTGGCCAAAAACTCACACCCAAGCAAAAAGATGCCCAGATTCACAAGCCAGAAAAGCAAAAGGGCCGTCATGCATACCACCAACCAGGGTTGCATGCGCCCCACGTGCCCTCAATGACGAAACAGCCGGAACAAGAGAAGCGTGAAAGAAAAGAAAAAAAAAAAAATTATTATGCTAGGGGACTATTGTTAAGAAAGGGAAAGGAGAAGAAAAAAGGAAAAAGTCACCAGAAACATTATTAATATAAATGGAGGCCTAAGATTCACACAAAACGAGTACAAGGATGGAGTAGAAGAAAAAACCGGCCCACGTCACATGGGAATCTCGGGGGCGTGTCTTTTCCCAAAGGAGCAGCCGAGACGAGATAGCCTTGCCCCGATTGAACGGGCAGATTGAAATTAATTTGGCGGAGAGACTGTCAGTTGAGTACTAAGGTACAGTAAGCGACTTGGTGCTTTAGTAAGGTACCTAGTAGTAATGATCCAATTTAATTTCCATCGCCTTCTTGGCCTGTGATAAATACATCAACACCTCGTCCCATCATCCAATCCCCCCAGTGAACTCAATACCTACGGGGGCTTATTTTCTGCAATTACAGTTCCATCTCGCACGGCCAACAGGCAGCCGTTGCACCGTCGTCTTTTCTCTCCTTGCACGGCCTGGGCTGACCTCATCTCATCCATCACACTCGGCCTATCCCCCATCGAACCACCCGTCTGTCGATTCGGAGGCGACTCTCGCATTCGCATCCTCTTCCACAGCCCTGCAACTGCAACTGCAACTGCAACTGCAGCGTCTCCTCCGCTTTCGTTTCCATCCTGCCCAGCTGATCAAACCCCGCCTGCAATTCCCTGTTCACTCTCTTCTCCAAGCCTGGTGTCATTCGGCCCCTCATATGCGGAGAAGGCAAGCCAGTGCCAGTGCGTAGGGGCGGCTGAGCCCGGCCAGCCAGTGCAGCCAGCTGGACAGAGACACGTCAGAAGCGGCTGATCAGGCGTCGGTGGTCTATAAAGTCGCCAGGAACCAACATTAACGAATTTTGTTTGTTTACCTGCGCGATTCCTCTATTTATCCATCCATCTCTACGTCTCTACTGTACTTGTCTACTTTTTATCGATATACGCACGCCATCTAAGCATCGCGTGCATCGCATTCTTTCTGCACCAAACCACACCAGAGAAGATTAACCATGGGTCGGTTACCATCGCATATATTCGTCGTAAGGTAGGAGACAAACTCCCAAGTTTTTAATCCCCCTGCTTTCCAATTGGCCAATCATTGCTAATCTCTGCGAGCATCTCAGACACGGCAATCGACTCGATACCGCCAACAAGCAATGGCACCTCACCTCACCGACTCCCTACGATCCTCCCCTGACATACGGCGGCTTCCTACAGGCCCGTCAGGTCGGCAACCAGATTGCGAGCATACTGGAGCAGGCAAAGGTCGAGGCCGAGGTCACAAACAACGGCGCCTCCTTGACCGGGAAGCGCCGACGCTTCAGAGTCGTCATCCACAGCTCTCCCTTTCTGCGGTGTGTCCAGACGTCCGTGGGCATCAGCTCCGGCCTCGCCCAGACAGCCTCCGAATCCATATATCAGCCGTCCGATGTCATCTTCCCGCGCAAGGCCCCGATTGGGCAGCAGAGCCCGCACAAGTCCGCCCTGTTACGGCTCGACACGTTTCTGGGGGAGTGGCTGTCACCGGAGTACTTTGAGATGATCACGCCTCCCCCGGGTCCGGCCCTGATGATGGGCGGCGCAAAGGCTGATTTGTTGCGACGCGAAGATTACAGCATCTACGCAGGCGTGCCCATGCCCAGTACCACTCAGGCGGCGTCGAATGGCGCCCTCTGGAGTTCGCCGGTGGCGGCGTCTCCCTCGCAACAGCCCGCATCTGGATTAGGCCAGGGTAGTGTTTTCAGCTCCTCCGCCATGGCTGCAGCTCTGTCATCAGCATCCCAGGAGCAGAAGAAAGGCTATCAGCCTCCGCGGCCATTGCATGCCATCTCGAGCAACGGCAAGATACCAGATGGATTTGTCGCCCATGCTAGGGACTCGTGTGTCGTCATTGACTATCAGTGGGACTCGATGAGGGCGCCGCTGGACTTTGGTGATGGCGGAAAGCTGCCCGAGGAATGGAAATCGATGCACCAGCGCTTCCGCTCAGGGCTGAAACGAATGGTCAACTGGTATGCGACTACGGACTCTCCCGACGAGCTGCTGTGCGCACCTGTCAGCACCGAAAACGACCACAGCTGCAGCGACAGCGGCTATGGCGAGGAGGAGGAGGAGGAGGTTGAGACGGTGGTTATCATCGTATCCCACGGTGCTGGCTGCAACGCCTTGATCGGGGCCATCACTCACAAGCCCGTTCTCATGGACGTCGGAATCGCCTCCATTACCGCAGCTGTCAGAAGACCGGACGCCGATTATGCCAAAGCACTTGCCGTCTCCTCAGGGCATCAGAATAGTGGTTCCGTAACTCCCCAAGCTGCGGTGGATGACTTGTACGAAATTCGCCTCTCTGCAAGCACAGAGCACTTGCGCTCCAACTCTGGCGCATCCGTCACCGCAAGGCCCGCATCTCCCAGGAACACCTGGAGCTCTTCTGGTCGTGGCCGCAACTCAACATTGCCCACCACGCCTACTGTGGATGGACCCGTGCAAAACCCCCTTTCGTTCCTGGAGCCGCTCTCGACGGCGAGCACTCGGAGCACTTCCGCAAACCCGTCAGTTGGCCCCTTTACTCGACGAGATTCAGGCTCCAGCCGGCGGTCCCCCAGGGCGGCACCGCCTGTGAGCGCGGGCTACGAGATTGAAGCCAACAGCTACACTACCGGACGGACGCGGGCTCCGTCTTCAGGGTCAGGGCTGTGGGCGCCCGCGCGCTCCTCATTGCGTCTGATTGACGATGTTGACGAGGAGGCAGTGGACGACTACGACAGCATACTCCCCAATTTCGATAAATTTCGGCCCATCTCTGACGAAAACATCAAGCCATCGCAGGAGGCTAAACCGTTGGAGCCGTTCCCAACCCTGGCTCCCGCCATTCAGCTTCCCACTTCTCCCAAGGGACCGGTTTTCTCTGCTCCCATCAAACTCAGCACAGATGTTTCGTTTGAAGATGCCGGGGATGAGATGCCCTTGTCGGGACTGGGCGGTCTCTGGACCTTGGCCATGCCGCCGAGCGAAGCGGATAGGCTTAGGGATTTGAGCCAGGCAAAGAGGAGATGGACTGTCAATGAGAGGGCTTGGTGATTCCTTCTCTCTTTCTTTTATAAAGAGGAATCTTTTATTTGTTTAATCATCGGGGACAGTTTGGAACTCTTTTATGGAAATTGTGATTTGGGATGAAAGTTGGCGCAAACGAAGCATTAAAACGGGGGTCCGAAAAGGAGTTCCAAAGGAAAGGAAGGATATTTCCCCCGTGAGTCGAATTTGGAGTTTTGTACAACAATAACAGCAGGGCGAATACGGGAGCGGCATGAGCGATGGGATTAATATTTGCTCAATCTTTGGCCTTGTGGTTTATTATATCTTGGTGAATTTTCTTCTTCTTCTTTTTTTTTTCTTTTGAGCGAAATCACGTTTGGGTAGTTTGGGGTTCTGGAAATTGCTGTTTCTTTTGGGTTTGGGTTCGGTTTTTGCATACGGGCTGGTGTTTATAGATTCCAGACAGACAGAATGAACGTCGACGTTTTTTTTTATTCTTGGTTAACATGCTAATCTTGGAATTATTTCTTATTTATTTCTTTATTTATTTGTCGATTTGAAGAGGTAATGATGTATAGCCCTTATGTCACCTCTTGCTTGAATGCAGAAAAACAGACGGCAAAGGGCATCTAATCTACGGGGCGAGTACACGTTAACACCGCCGTCTAAATCCCTTTTCCATGACTCCATCATGCAGGAGAAAAATAATCCAAACAATCATGAGGGTATGTCTCGATGCCTCCCCTTCCCCCTCCTTCCCCCCTATATACTTTTCTTGTCCCCCGAAAATCCAAAAGTTCCTTTTATACGCAAAACAACAAAACATTGCCAATGATATCGCAAAAAATTCAAGCCTTAAAATGAATCACAGATCACCATCATTATTTTGATCCAAACATCTTGTTCATGGCCTGGTGTGCCAGCTCCACGCCCAAGAATGTTGCTGCGTTGGCGGGCACAGCACGAGTGAGCGCAGGACCGAAGCCAGGGAAGAAGGCCTTGTAACCGCCCTTGCCGTAGAGCTCGCGGATGACGCCTCCGATAGTAACATTGCCCTCGGCGGTCTGAAGACGAGACTTGACGGTATCGACAGGGAAGACAGGAATCCACATAGCAACACCAGCACCAGCACCGGCGCACGTCACGGCCGTCAGGCTCAGCTGGCCAGTGGGCTTTCCAGTGACGGGATCTTTGGGGCTCAGGCTCTTCTTAATAACCTCGTAGGCAGCAAAGTACGCAGCGCTTCCAGGCCCATCACGGGCGAGGGTAGCAACGCTGCCGCGGAAGACGGAGCGAATGCCTCCCTCGCGGTAGAGCTGGCGCACGACGTCGAGGCCGCCGCTGTACTTTGGCTTCTCGCCGGGTGCGAGCTGCTTCTGGCCCTGGACCTGCAGGATGACCTTGACGCGCTCGAAGGGGGCGGTGATGGCCGTCATGGGGATGGCGGAGAGGAAGCCGGCGGCGGCGAGCTGGCCGGTGGACAGGCCGTCGGGCCCAATGGTCGAGACGCCGCCGACGATTTGCTTGCCGAGATCGTAGCCCCAGAAGGACACGGCGACTGTAGTTTTTGCGCACCTCTCGTCAGCTCACACATGTCCTACCGCAATTTGTGCCGAGGTTCGGCAAAAAAGGTCAAGATGGAATAAAGGACAGGGAAAATAACATACACATGGGCGTAACGCCAACCAGCGGCGCACTGACACCTGCATACAGGCCCCTTCTCAGTCCATCCCGCGCGACCGACTTGCGCACCACATCAATGGCGCTCGAGTAGACGCCGCGCTCGGCCGTCTGCAGGCGCACCTTGACCAGGTCGAACGGGTGGCCGACGACGACGGCGCAAATACCTCCGAAGCCACCGGCCGCCAGGGCGCGCAGCTGGGACAGGAGAGCGGACTGAGCGGCGGGCGCGGCGGCCTGGGCGGTCTCTTTGGCCTCTTGGGGCGAGGGGATCTTGTCGGCGATGGAGGAGACTGCCTCGGCGGGAGAGGAGCTTGAGGAAGACATTATGGCGGGGATTGTGATGTTTTTAGGGGAAAGGAGAAGAAAGCAAAGAAAACAAATGAGGGGAGAGTTTGCAAAAGAGGAGAAGAGGAGCAAGTATTAGAGAAGATGCGAAAAAGGAGGAGGAGGAGGAGCAGGAAGTGGAATATGGGGAGGTTTAGAAGGAAGCAAGACGAGCGCAGTTGCTTCTAATATGCACATAGCCCGAACCTCAAAAAAGTACATGTACATCACGTCCGATTTAGCGCGTGCACTTTAGCGCAGGTACTTGTGGCGGCCGCATCTCTACGGCCCAGATGGCATGTAGCATTCATCAGCTGTCAAGGGTTACTAAAATGACCTAAAGTTTGCGTGTGGGTTGGAGAACGGAGAGAAGGAAGTTCGGACGACGGGATGCGAGATGGCACATTACATTACAAACCCAAGGCTGATGATTCAGGGAAAACCGGGACAACTACCTATAGTTGGCTGAGATATAAAAACCCGCGTGATGGTTGCCATATGACTGCGGGTTTTAGATCCTTCTCTCTTCTTTTTTTCCCTCCTTTCTTCCTGTTTCCCTTTGTGGGAAAAGCTTGTGATTATGCTTGGTGTACCGAAACTTGGTAGCAGAAAAGCACCCATAGCCCGACTTGCACATGTCATTGGAACATCACCTTTATCCCCAAATGCCACCAAAAAAAGAAATTGCGCTGCTACTTTACACTTGACACCATGTGGCAGATATACACTTCACTTCCATTTGCCTTCATCCACCAACATATACCCTTTTAGTGCATATCACCACACACACACAATTACAATCCCAAACTACCGTCCAAGCACCCAAAACTCAAGCTCAACCGCAGCCGGGTCCCGCCTCGAACCTCGGCTCGCTGCTCCCTCCGTCGGCCGGGTCAAAGCTCCATGCCCCGCGTGACGGCAGTGTCGGGGGGTAAACTTGATTGTCTTTAAAGTCCACGTAACAGTAAGAAACTGATAACCGAAAAAGAAAAAAAATTCGACCGAAATTTGTGCTGTGAGGATGTAATTCCATCGAACTACTATAGATTTCTCTCCCCATTCGGTAAATCGCCTCCGATGATGGAGGCCTGGCATGACATGCTACATGTATGTACATGTACCTGGTAACCCTCGGCCCAAGACAAGCCACCGTCGAAAGCCACTGCCCGTGGGGTAACAAAAGGGAAAAGCGGGGAATCTTTTTGATCAACCCCACGTTCGTCATTCTCACGGCGCGCAATCACATGTCAGACCAAAATACTATGACGGCTCTTAATGCTTCCCCCACGAATACATAATAACCATCAAGTTGGAAATAAGATAGCTAGCCTCTATAGTAATCCACTTCTAAAGATACACAAAAACTCAACCATCAACCTCCATTATAGCAAATGGCGTGTTAATCTCAACCAACTCCGCCTCCCAGCACTTCTTGACATTCTGCACAATTTCGCCTACAGTCCCCCATATCCTCTTCCTATTGCGCAGTCCCTTCAACTTATCCTCGTTTGCTTTAATATCCGTATACAGCTGGTACCAATTCGTCCTATCTCGGGGCAGTCTCGCAGGCGCCATAGCTCGCTTCTTGTCCTTAAACAGCCTTGTCTGGGCTTCCAATTCAGGCGACAGTGGCGGAGACTTGGGCTCGTTCTCTTCCCAGATGGGATAAAAGTCAGGTTCGTTAGCCTTTAGAACGTCTGCTCGCCGGGTTCGCTCGGCCGTGTACGCTTCTTCCCGCTCCCGCATCTGCTTTAGGTAAGAAGCGTCTGCCATGGCCCAGGGGTACGGCGTAGGGTCATCGCACCAGGCTTCGTACACCCACGGCATCTCTCGGACCATCAACGTATGCCATAAAGTCATGGGGAGATGATAAAATGCCCGAGACGCCATTCGCAGCGACGCTATATCCTTTGAGCCGAGATGCCAGGCAATCGTATGTTTAAGCTCCGTTGGCAGTTTCAAAAACGGGTCGTCTTGCACTGCGGAAACATCTTGCTTCTCGGGCCGCACTGGAAAGGGACTGCTCTGGCTATCGAAATCCTCCGCGTCAGAAATAGCCGCATCGCAAATCTCCCTGAAGCCGGAGATGAAGACGGGATTGGCGGCCAGGTACTCCGTATCAAGCAAACAAGCCCACTTCCAGCCCTTGTTTCTCGCATCCACAATGTCGGGATGCCGTTCGCCAAACATGCTACGGGATGCGGTACTCTCGAGCTTCATCAATGAATCGAGGCTAACCCTACCCATCTGCTGCTTGCTTATCCTGATGAATATCTCAAAGCAGGTAGGGTGAAATGGCAGCACATAAGTTCCCCATCCAAAGAGCTGATAATCTTTGTTAGCACAGTGGTAAGTTTATCTCATGTTTCCCAGCCACATACATCTTTCCATGTGTCGCTGAGATTGGACGCATGGAACCAGTCTGCTCCACCACGAATCGGTGCGCACTTCACATCTCCTCCATTCGGAGGCATGCAGTCTGATAGCCCCGTAAGATGGTAATTCCTTGACTCTCTCTCAAAGTCCATGTCGTCGTCACTCGGCGTCCAATCACTCGTCTTCTTGTAGAGCCCCTGCACCGTATGGCAATCTATCATTTCGTCGAGAGTAATCCTATCGCCGTGGTAGCCCCGAAGATTACAGCAGCCTGGCCCAGCGATATGTTCGTATCTGCGAGCTGTTGGGAGCGCCATGATGTGATGATCAACTCCTATATCTTCGTCCTCCGCACCGCCTTCGTCGTCGTATGGCGCAGAGAGCGGCATGAAGTCGGTATCGTACTCTGGCTGGGGATCGAGTCCACTGGCACTGAAAAACCATTTATACTCTTCCTCCGCATCCGATTCTTGAGATTGAGATGAGCTCGTCTCGTTCACTTCCCTAGTTACCTCATCGCCGTCATCGTCCTCAGCATTCGAGTCGTACTCCAAAGGCTCATTGTCCTCGTCGCTCTCATACACATACGAAGCATCGTCTGGATCGTCTTCATACAAGCGCAGGCAAAACTTCAGCTCTCCAGGTGGTCTCCCTCGGTAGACGGAAGCACAACCGCCATCTGGACATTCCTGTGCATCGCCACCAGAGAGCGCAACCCATTCCCGGCTGTTATGCTTGCTGGTATAAGAATTTCCCCACGCAGAGCTACGAGGTTCGCTGCGAGTCCTGATGCGATTAATATTAAATGTAACGCCGCATAGCTGACAGCCCGTCTATAATTTGCGTCGCCTTCGTTTAGCCTTGAATGGATCATCTTTGAGCCAAGCAGACGCCATCATACCTTGTCAATGGAAGCTGGTTAATGCAGTATTAGCCGGGCGCTATTTTTAGGAAGAGGATACATCGCCATACTCATTTTGTTCAAGACACTAGCCCATATGCGAGAAGCAGATGTGAATCTGCGGTTTCACTGCGTTGGGAGGTGAAAGATGTCTAGCCTTGGAATATTGCCTCTTTCACACTCTACCCCTCCTACCCCTCCGTGAATCACGGATCCTGTGCTTACATCACAGCTTCCGACTAGACCATGTAGTTACACACCTTCGTCGCTATTTATACCTCCAACCCAGATCGAGCTCTTATTTAATCGTCATAGATGATATACAAGACTTGATACATAACTAAATCGCGGTATCCATTCATTCGAATTAGCCTGTTCACCCACAAGCGATCGGCATCTTCAGCGCTGAAAGGACAATATTACGGACTTATCATAATAAGATCAGATAACTGGCATATTCATGTTTCTTCAAGCTCCGGTGGAAAAAAAAAAACTCCATCATGAATCTAGGCAATTCTAGTATATGCAATCAGGAACTAATTATAGACGCGAACGTATCCTAAACACTAAGCAAAACCCGTAACTCGCACCCTAACGCCAAGTATCTCGCTTCAACCGGTATGTAAAATACAGCCAATCCCTCCCATCAAAGCCACCGCTAAGCAGACAAGTTGCGCAATTGACGCTGTTTCGCTGTGTAAATGCGTACAATTAAACGATCAGTCACTCACCTAGTCTGTCATTTGTCCAACCACTGAATCGTCTCTGCACCTGTTGTTGTATGCATGACACGGCCCTCGTCTCCTAGAATTGCTTGGACATCTGCGGCGGGTTGGTTGGAGCTCGTCCGCGAGTACACCAGCATCCATTATCTCCATCTCTTTCCACTTGTATGACGGCATCAATGCCCTCCTTGAGCAGGTACTCTCGCACGCGGTCTTTAGTCTCCTCTAGGGCAGCACCACGGGCCACTGTGACGTGAACAACACCCAATAACTGATTACCTCCAAAATCATCCATCCAAAATTTCGGAGTCGCATAGCTCACGACGCCTCGCTGTTGTCCAATGCCGGCAAGAATGTTCCGCAGGTTATACTCGACACCCTCGGGAACGGTCAAAAGTAGACGCTTTGCTGATGAAAACACGAGTGGCTGTGCAGATAAAAAGATGAGGCCTGCAATAAAGCACGAGGCCAGCGGATCCCACCCGCCCCAGCCCCAGAAGCTCGTCAAAACTGTAGATACAATGACTGAGACACTGCCCAGAGTGTCTGCCAAAACATGCAGGTAGATGCCTCGCATGTTTTCATTGTCATGGTCATGGCCATGGCCATGGTTATGGTCGTGGCCCGAGTGTGAGCTGCATCCATGGTCATGCTTCTCACCGTGAGAATGTCCATGGTCATGGCCGTGATGGTGGTGTCCAAACGCCATCATGCCAACCAAATTCACGGCCAATCCAAGGCTGCTGACAACGAAGAGCTCGCCCAGCCGTTTTGTTTGCGTTCCCTCCCACAGTCTCTCGAATGCCTCAAACGCAATTTCAACACTGAGGAGCCTAAACCAAACAGTTGGGTCAGAATCATGATTATTGGCGCATCATAGTTTGTACGTACATTAACAGAATGCCATTGGCAAATCCACTCAGCGTCTCAACTTTTCCGAAGCCGTATGGGAACCGTTGGCTCTTCGGCCACTTGCTTAGGACAGCTGCTAGTAAGCCTACGAGCAAGGCAACACAGTCGAAGAACATGTGAATACTATCGCTGAGAAGGCCCAGCGAGTCGGTTACGTAGCCATAAAAGGCCTGGATGATCATGAAACCAAAGTTGAGCCTGTATCACGTTATTAGTCACATTCACCTGCTGAATCTAGGAACAATGAGTGCAAACATACGACATGAAGTAAAATATCCGCCTTGAATCTTTCTCCGCTATTATGGAATAAAGAATGGGCCATCCAACCGTGTAGGGGAGGATTGTTCTTGTGAAGAGAGACCGCTTGGGGCTATGGTCGTGGCCGGCCTCGTGGGTGTGGTCATGGCCATAGTGGTGACCGTGACTATGGTCGTGGCTATGTCCATTGGAATGAGAGTGGGAGTAGGCAGGAGAATGCGAATGAGAATGCGAATGAGAATGGCTGTGGTCATGATTGTGGTTGTGGTCATGGTCGTGAGCAGATTCGTCAATAACTTCTGGTGTATAGCGGTTCCTCCTCGCCTGAGACCAGCTCCCCGGGCCCCCTATTGACGGCTTCTCGGTGGAGCTTGCATTGGAAGTTTGCGAGCCGCTGCGGCCGTGGCGTGGGAAGCTGAAGGAGTGCGCGTGCAAGTGCGAGGGAGAGGGTAGCGGCGGCGGGATGGAATACGCCTGCGAGCGCGGGTGAGAGTGGGAATGGGAGCGGCTATGATCGTAATTGTGGTCGTGATCATGGTCATGGTCATGGTCGTGATCGTGATCGTGATCGTGATCGTGGCCCTGGTCCTCGTCGTCCTCCAGCGCAGAGGGCAGACTCTCGCCTGACACCGTCATTCGCCAGGTGTTGAGCGATGCCGGCTGGGACTGGGTGTGAACCCGGTGAGCATGCGGCAATGCCGACGACGGCAAGGAATACGAGGCTGCCATCGTGTGGAGGTCGATCGATCGTCGGCAAAAAGAAAGGAAAAGACAGGCCGTATCGAGCTCGTCGGAGCCGAGGGAATCGGTTCCTCTGCTCGCGGGCCTCAGCCGCGGACAATCGCGTCGCTACGAGAGATGCGTCTCGCAGACAGCAAACACCCGCATCAAGCGTCTGCAATATGCCCGACAACGCAATTGGCGCGACACAGCACAGGCGGACTTGGGGAATCGAATCGATACGAGTGGAGGTGCGAGGTTGACAGTTGAGAGCTTGGAAGTTCCCCCTCCCCCCAGCTTGGGATTGTCGAAGGAGACAGACAGCAGATGGAGCCAAGCTGGGCAGGCCAAATAGGGGAACAAGCACGGACAACAGGCGAACCTGGAGAAAAAAAAACCAGTTGAGGTACTGCCAAGGTGCCACGGAGGCGCTACTCGAGCACCAAGAGTGACCGACTTTAGGAGGGTGCGGGGCACGTGGAGGCGCTTTTTGGGGGTCTCGTCCAGCTGTGGCCAGTGAGGGCGTTAGTGTGTGTGGGCGCTGTTTATCAGCGCGATTAGCGGGCCAGGTACCAGCAATTCATTCCCGCGGGCTGTTGGTGCTAATGTGACGGCCAGGATAATATTGATTCATTGATACACCAACAAGGTGAGACAGATGAGGTGAGATGCGATGTAATGAGAGATTGCCAAGTATTGTAGGCACGGTGACGCAATGGGACAGTCTGGAAATGTTTCAACAAAAGGCATGTGTTGGGATGAATCATGCAATGCGCAAAAGGTATCAAGATGGATCATGAGCATGCTGCTGCTGTGTATTGGGAGGAAAACATCAATTTCTATCAAATCAGAGTACAGCAGATCGAACGATGCAAGACGACAGTCTAGGCGATAACGAGGACATCAAAAGGGGAAGGTAAAGGACGGAATCTCTCAGTTAGTCCCAGCCTAACGGAGCTGGTTGAAACCTAATTCATGCCTCGTGATTGACAGCATTAATTGCAAGGTGAGTTATCAAATTGTCTAGTCGCAGTAGTGGCATGAAACCAACCGCCTTCAATGTGCCTGTATACTCTGTCCACATGCGCACAGATGCTCGATCCAGCGTGGGTATAACAGCGTCAGGGCAGGGCCAATCCTTACTACTACTAACTGCCGGGCAGCACAAATCTACCAAGATCTCACGGCATGCCCACGTATCTAATATGCAATAGCACAAGGTAGTACCCAATGTCTTGCATCTTGACGGCACTGATTGGCCCTTTATGCCGTCCCCACGATCTCCATTGCATGTGGCGCTTATCACATTCAGGGACTTGGGAAAATGACGACAGTTCCCTCACCAGCCACAGCACATCCATGCGCCACACTTCAAAAGTCCCAATGGCGTTATCAAACTACAGCTTGGCAATGAGCTTCTTGCGGCGGTGCAACAGATTCGAATCGCATGCCAGCAGCTCGTTTGCGACGCCAACCACCAGGCAAATGAGCTCAGCTTGAGCTTTGCCCTCATGCAGCATTCTCTGAAGCCTCATAATCCCTCACTTTGCATCGAGGCATCGTACCAGTGACCGCAGAGGGAGCATTACCAGAACCAATCCCCGTGAGACTGGACAGCTGTCACTACCTCTCTAGCTCATGCTCTAAACACGAACCACATACATCTCCAAGGACCACTTTGCCCAAAATGTCCACCTCCTACTACATCTCATTTGCAATATCTGCAATCATCGGCGGCTTGTCCGTCATTGCCCTGGGCCGCCTTTGGGGCTTCCTCGTGTGGCTGGCCAAGAGATCTCTCGATATTATACCCACCCGCTATCAACCCGCCGAGAACCCAGAGGATGAGCACATCCAGATTCTAGTCGTGGGGGATATTGGCAGAAGCCCACGGATGCAGTATCATGCTCTTAGCGTAGCAAAGCACGGCAGAAAAGTTGACATTGTTGGATATAAAGGTAAGCAATCTAAATCTCATGCTGTCCATCAAGCATACTTATCCCGGGTTCGTAGAGACGGCCAGACATCCTGATCTCATCGGCAACCCCAACGTCACCGTCTATCCTCTCGCTCCTCCGCCAGAATGGATCGCATGGGGAACGCTTCCTTTTTTCCTCAACATCCCTTGCAAGGTCATTCAGCAGTTCTGGACTCTCTTCGTAACGCTCATGTACAATGCTCCCCCGGCTCAATGGATCATTATTCAGGTACCACAACCATCTCTAATTTCAAAGAATCCATTCTAACAAGCTTTTAGAATCCCCCTTCTATCCCCACGTTTCACGTGGCTCTATTTGTTTCTTGGCTTCGTGGTAGCAAGGTCATCGTCGACTGGCACAACTACGGCCACACTATCCTCGCTCAAAAGTCTCTCCTCCGAATCTTGGTGCCTTTCTACAAGTTTTACGAGATCAGACTAGGCAAGTATCTAGGAAATGCCAACCTCGCAGTCACAGACGCAATGACGAAGCAGCTTCAAGCTGGAGGCCGATTCAATCTCGAGAACCCCGTCTACACACTTCACGACCGGCCGGCTGAAATCTTCCAGCCCATCATCTCTCCAAAAGCACGATTGGAATTTCTCTCACGTCTGGCAGAGACTAAGAGCCACGCCAAGAATATCGTCGATGGCTCTCTCCGTCTGGTCGTAAGCAGCACTTCCTGGACAGCAGATGAGGACTTTGGCATGCTGCTTGATGCTTTAGTCGCCTACACCACGCCATCTTCAGACCGGGAAGATGTTCCCCCCATCTTGGCCATCATCACTGGAAAAGGCCCGCAGAAGGAAGCATACCTCGAAAAGATCAAGGAACTCCAAGATGGCGGCAAACTTCCTGGTATTCGAATTCTCAGTGCCTGGCTTTCTAACCGTGACTACGCCTCGCTTCTCGCCTCCGCTGATCTCGGCATCTCTCTTCACAAATCCAGCTCTGGAGTCGATTTACCGATGAAAGTGGTGGACATGTTTGGAGCAGGACTTCCCGTAGCTGCGTATGCTGGGTTTGAGAGCATTGGGGAGCTGGTAAAGGAGGGGCAGAACGGATGTGGCTTTGAGACAGTGCCCCAGCTCACTGAGATCTTCAGGCGGCTGTTGAGCCTCGAGGGCGCACAAGAGCTGGCCCATTTGAAAAAGGGTGCCATTGAGGAAGGCTCACGGCGTTGGGACGAAGAATGGGACAGTGTCGTGGGGCCATTGATAGGGGTAGCCAAACAGACATAGGATTGACTTGATGAGAATTCAAACTTCTTTACCTGCCAGTTCCGACTTGGGCTTGATGTAGTTGTATTTTGCTGCCACTAATGACAAAATTTCGTCTTGTCATGCTGATGCTATCTCGCCATCAATGAGTGAAGCTCCGCCCAGGCTCCGAAAGGAAACCGGCATCTCCAAGACGCCAAACAATGCAAACAATCAGGACACCCCCGTCCTTGATAAAACGCCATCCACACTTTTAATATTAATAAAAGAGGAATAGAAACCCACCACGCCAATGCACACACGCACCCTGGTCCTCACGTATACTCCCCCCTTCCGAGCCTCTAATCCTCGCCCAAACTCTCCCTCACGCACTTTCGACACCGTCTCCGATAGTCCTTGTGCTTGCCCTCCTTCTCCTCACGCAGCATCCTCGCCGCCTCGACGTTCGCAGGGCTCTCCTCGTTAGGGCTATAGAACAAGCTGATTATGCTAAGCAGGATCGTCTCGGGCGTCTGCACGGGACTCCACCGCTCAGACGCAGATTCGTAGCCGTACTGGTCCTCCTCGGGAGGATGCAAGATGGAAATGCACAGCTTCCCATTCTCGTAAATATTGGGGTGGAAGGGGATCGGGTCTTGGAACGTGAGCGAGGGCGGCATGTGGGGGTAGTTTTCGGGAAAGGCGAGTCGAGCACGAAAGTTGCCTCCTAGACATTAGACAGGTTACAAATCAGCTTTCCCGAACCGCGGTTTACCAAAGCGCCTAAGGGAGTAAGAAAGAAACAGGAAGAAGAAGAAAATAAAACGCACCGCCGTAGTATTTGCAGTCGTCGTTGATCATGAGCATGACTTCCCACTCAAACATGTTGTTGTCGTTAACGAGGCCGCATGAGATGCCTGGCAGGTCCTTGCCCGTCTGCATTTCCTTGAGCTGCCGCCTCAGCAGCGAGGCGGCGGCGGCACCAGCTGAAGCCATGGCTGTGACGAGGAGATGGCCGATACTCGAATGCAATTCGGATTGAATGGGTTTTAGGTGATGCCCTATCGTGAGTGGGCTGAGACGGGGGGAGCTGCAGCTATCGTGGGAATGCCCAATATGTAAGAGGAGGGAGAGATGGCGTTCAGCGCTTGATACGGACGAAATGGCCTGGCCTGGGCTATATGGAGGGGGTTTGGCAGCAGCGCTGGAAGCTTTGGGGGGTTGCGGGGCTCAAGGTCCGCTATTCCGGCACCTGGGTGGCACACGATCCCCAGCAATTGAACCTGGATGGCCAGCAGTGATTTGGGGATTGCTGCTAATGTGCAGATTGCTTTCATACTTGGATCTTTACATCATTATTATGCTAGGATATGTACAGATATATATACCGCTCATTCAATGTTCCGTTACATTTCATCCATATGCTGCTTCGTCCCTGCTCCGCTGAGTCCTGTCTTCAAATCGCCTCCAGTCTGGGTATCATTAAGTCATCACTCTCCTTTCCATCACAAATCACTTCTTCGACGAGCCAAACCCGGTAAATCCCATCTGTGCCATCATGTCGTCCTCGTCATGCTCTCCTTCAATTCGCACATCTTCGCCATACTCCGTCTTGACCTTGGCCGCCTGCTCCTTCTCCTGGCGCTTCTTCTCTGTTTCCTCCTTACGCTTCTTCCTCTTCTCCTCTGCCTCCTTTTGCATCTCCTCCTCTCTTAGTTGAAGTCTATCATGAAGACTTGTGGCCTTTTCCTTCTCGAGATCCTCTTTCCGGCGGATGTAGAATTCGATTCGGTCGTGCACTTCCTCGACGGTCGCTCGCTTGACTTCGGTTGTCTGGCCTGTGTTGAGCAGATGCTGCGTCGTATTCAAGTGCTACACGTACTTTATTAGTCTCATATTACAGCCAAACTCCACCACAAGATGCATGTACATACCTCGACCCATTGTAGGTTGTCCTTGAATGTAAGATCACAGGCTTCGCAGTAGAAACCAGCGCCTTTGCCTCGTTTTCCAACGCCCGTCCCCGCAGGCACCAGCTGCGTCTTTCCAACTTGTGCGCTCACATCGATGATATTTCTCCGCGCCGATGTATACGTCTCATTACCCGTCAAGGGCTTGTGGTACTTCTTGCCGGCCAGCTTGGCCTCGTAACGCGCCTTGCCCTCCTCCCTCTCCTTGGCCTCGCGTTCCTTGGCTTTCGCTGCATATTCGTCGAGATCCCAATTCTTTCGGAAATCAGTATCTCCCGCTGCCACCCCGTAGGCGCTTTTGCTCTTTGAATCAGACATGTCGGCTAGTTGAATTGCGTCGTTGGAAATGAGTGTAGGAAAAAGAAAGCGGCTTAGAAACGGGCAGATTTAGACGCGACACCAAAAACCGCCAAAGCTTTTGGCATAAGCGGCAGACAAGGGTCAACCGGCGCTAAGATAAGAAATTGTCAACCCCACCGCGGGGCAGCTCCGAGAAGGAACTTTTTTCCAATTCATACAAACAATCTGCATGTGTCAATCGAGCCAATATGCTGTACCTTGTTGGCTTGGGTCTCTCTGACGAGACGGACATCACCGTCAAGGGCCTCGAGGTGGTCAAGAAGGCCTCGCGCGTCTATCTGGAGGCTTATACAAGCATTCTGCTCGTGGACCAGTCCATCCTGGTATGCATACACGGCATGTTTGGATGGGGGAAAACAGCTAACGCTGACTCTCAAAGTAGGAAAACTACTATGGACGACCGATAATCATTGCCGACCGTGAGATGGTCGAGTCAAACAGCGACGAAATCCTCAGGGATGCGCAAACCGAGGATGTTGCCTTTTGCGTTGTTGGAGATCCCTTTGGGTTGGTTCCACCTCGACCATGCCCATGGCCTTTGACTAACAGTATATGACCAGAGCTACTACACACACCGATCTCGTCATCCGAGCTCGCGAATTATCCATTCCTGTGCGCACCGTACCGAACGCTTCCATCATGTCCGGCATTGGAGCCTGCGGCCTTCAGCTGTACAACTTTGGACAAACCGTCTCCATGGTCTTTTTCACCGATACATGGAAACCCTCGTCATTCTACGACAGGATAAAGGAGAACCGCGAGATTGGCCTGCATACATTGGTTCTTGTAGATATCAAAGTGAAGGAGCAGAGCTTGGAGAACATGGCCCGAGGCCGACTCATCTACGAGCCTCCCCGATACATGACCGTTGGACAGTGCGCGCAACAGATGCTCGAGATCGAAGAGGAACGCAAAGAAGGTGTCTACACCAAAGACAGCTTGGCTATTGGTGCTGCTAGAGTTGGAGGCAAGACGGAGAAATTCGTCGCAGGAACACTCGAGGAGCTGTGCTCTGCAGATGAGGACTTGGGACCGCCTCTACACAGCCTTGTGCTGCTGGGCAGGAGGGCTCACGAGCTTGAACGCGATTTCGTGCGTGAATTCGCTGTGGACAAGGAGAAGTGGAACAAAATATGGCAAGAGGAGTACGGAAAGCAGTGAAATACACGATAAAGATATAATTATGAGATATAACTTTAATTCATGAAATAACCCGAGTACATATGATTCCTTCCCTTTTGTTTTTCCAGTTTTTACACCTTTTCAGCAATCAGACATTTGAGGCACGCCAGTTACTAACTTCTTCGGCCGAAATCTCCCGCAGCTTATTCACATGGGCGGGCTTTCCACTGATAACCCCTTGAGCAATCTCAGCAGCACGGCTGATGAAGTTGCCGGTCTGCAGCGAGTATGTCACGGTGGTCGTCTTGACGCGAATGATGCCGATACGAGGATCATTCTCCGACCCATCATGGACTCCATCACCAAGGTCACCCAGCCACGCCCTCAATTCGCTGCTGTACGTCTCCTTGACCAGCTCGCGATCAGTCACCAAGCTTGCTTTGCCTGAGACGGACGCCCACTCGCCAGAGCTATTGATGAAGGACACATTGACGTGGGGGTCATTGGACAAATCGTGAGTTTTTCCGGATTCGGTATTCGTATGGAAGAGAAGATCGATGCCCCCGGAATCCTATATGTAGAGATCAGTTTGTCTGGAAGCATGTAGCGGAAGGGGGTCTGCCTCCACTTACCGTTGCAGCCAGGGCCATGCAGCGAGAAACTAGGTTGTTCTGCGACGACGCCTCGATCGTGGTCATCATGCCGAATTTGCAGGTGGTGATGAAGTCAACGAGATCCGTCACCTTGGTTTGTAAGTCGGCCTCATCTTTGTTGGCCTTGGTGTAAGGGTCGGCGGGCTTGTCGCCGAGAGTTGCGCTTGCAGTAGACATGTTGTGGAAATAGTGACTGTTAAATGGGATATATTATATAGAGATGAGAGTGTGATGGCTAGATTATTGGAATCTATTTGAACTTTCGCCCTCCATGGACATACTTTATATACCTAAATTATCGTTCCTGAAGACTTATAAGCTATGCACAGATCTATGATACACCACATCCATCATAGGTACGTAAAATCGAAAGCAAGGGGCGATGGCTGGGAGAGATGTGCTGAATCATGACGTCAGGAAGATGGTGTTTTGGCCCCAACACTGTATGTCTAAGCAGCGTAGCAATTTAAACAAGTTCAAGCCAAGTCATCTGATGACGCCCTAGTTTACCATTGGAAACTGAGTTGAAGCCAATATTAACGGCATCTCTCAGCGTTCGATGGCGTCCCGAGGTTGGCGCTGCCTACCCTGGAGCCTGGGGTCTGGACCTGGGGTTTCCCATTATCCGGATCGAACCACCCTTGATATTAGTAGTAATCCTTTTCGCTTCGGCATCCCTGTTTGTTTGGGATTCAGGTACAAAATCCAATCGTGTACTTTACCCGTACAGAGTGAAATCGACATCTGAGACATTGAGAGCTTGAATTGGAGTGACGACAGGAGAATCAAGTAGCATCATATGATGCAGAGGCAGATACCTTACTACACGGCAGATAGCCGTCTCCACGATAGCGACAATTACTTACTGAGGTTAGTCGAGGCTTGCCTAGTCTCCGACGGAGCTGTGGAATCGCCATGCCCAATCCAGGGTCCATTGAGAGGTAAGTACCTACGGAGTAGTATTGGGCCATGTCCCCTCGACGACCTGATTACATGAGGTGTACATTCAGTTGAAGCAATCTCACAGGGACCACCACACACCCTTCGGTCGTTAGTAGCAGTTCTACCTGATTACCTTGGTACTAACTCTCAGTAATACGAATACACACCAAGATTCTGCCGTGCTGACGGCGAACCGTCCGTCACCTGATATCGCGTCCTCTTCACCTTCGGCAAGAGCCAAAGCCCGCCGCGGATGCCGTAATTGACGCCGTTCCTTCTTCTATTCCCCGCGCCATTCTCCCGCCGTTTATTCCCACCAGCGATCCCGGAAGGCACGAACTTGCTGTCCTGCAATAACTGCCACCGCGGATAAAGTCCTGCTGCCAATTCCGAACACTGGGGAAGTGGCGGCCACTTATCTCGCGGCAAGAGCCCGTCGAGTCAGGTCTTTCCGGTCTATCGCTCTATCGCTCTCTCCTTCTTGCCTTCTTGCCTTGAGTTGGGCCCTGCTCCCAACCTTTTTTTCTCCTTCCCTCGGCCTCTCGGATTGTGCGGCCAGAATTGCCAGCCAAGTGAATTCGTCCTTTTCTTTATTTTCCTTTGATCCTCTTTATCCTCCTCGTCTTTCTTTGTCATCTTTGTCATCTTTGTCATCTTTGCATCCATCATCCTTGTCTACTTGGGACTTTTATCCATTCGGCGTATTTGCCGAATCATCCTCAATCTGGCCATTTAATTTCTCCCCAATAGCCGACCATCTGCTCCCAAAGTGCCCTGGTTGCTACCAGCTTGCCCAACCCGCGAGCCATCTTCTTCATCAGTGAATCACGGTCAATCGTTTCCCGTTTACTGCCTGCCACCTGTCCAGCAGCTGCGGGAGCCGGCATTCCTTTTATTCACTGTGCCGAACCGAGGGGGAAAGTCAAGCTGGCATTGAGTCGCACAAGGCTGGTTGCTTTGTGTGGTATTTCTTCCCTCGTCTTTCCCTCTGACTTCCACATCAACTTCGAACCTCGCAAACTTTTCTTTCCTCATTCTGTCGTCGTTTCATCGTGTGTCGTTTGTCAGTTGTCAAACCCATCCAGTGGGCTATTCCCGTTCCGGCGTATCAGCAGCCGCGTATTACAGTCGACTTGTGTGTCAGGTGCTTTTTTCTGTTGTTGAGATTTGATTTGAGGAAATTGTTTCAGCACTGCGTTATCTTCCGTTAGACGCCTTTGTCTATTCATCGGCATTTTATCATTTCCATTGCAGCAGGTGAATTCACAGCAAGATGACTGGACAGGTAAGGATACGCTCCCCTTCTCATTGGACTTTTTCCATTTGCAGGTTAGATACTTATGCTCCTCCACAGCTTGTGTTTCCGTGGGAATGCCGCGATAAAGAGGATCAGGCATGGATTGCCTACAATAATCCCCTCCGCCGGACCAACCAGATTCTCGTCGAGGAGAATCTGAGACTCAAGCGAATCCTTCGTGAAAACGGAATCTCTTGGTCTCCACTGGCGCAGACTCATCTGAATCAAAACGATCCCACACGGCGCAAGACCCGATCTTCCATCGCCGCCGCTGGCCCTAGTGATTCTGCTTCGCCATTCTTGCCCACCGAGGTCCTCTTGCGGATTCTCAAGTTTGCCATGAAGAGCAAATATCCAATCATTGACCCCCTCAGCGCTCTCACGGCTGAAAATCTTACGGATGAAGAGAAGAAGAGAGGTAACCAGATTGCCATCCACTTCCTGGCCACCTGCAAAGCAATGCATGCAGAAGGCACTCGGTTCCTTTGGGAGTCCAATCATTTCATCTTCACCACCCCCCAGGCTCTGCGTAACTTCAGCGAGCTCAGTTTCCACTATCGGCACAAGATTCTGCATATCAATATGCGAGTCATTGCCCGTTACTACGATGACCAGCGTCGCAGGCACAAGCTCGAGAAATACTATCACCCAGACTTGAAGAAGGATCAGCCTCTCAAGATCCACATGCGCCCAAAAGAGTCGCCTCTTGTCCGCGGTGGCTTTCGCTGCTACACCTGGAACCAGGTCATCGATTTCCTCTTGGCTCTTCGTGCGCCGTTTGACCCGACTTACAAGGACAAGAAGAACCCGAGACCAAGACTTCTTCCATCCCTGTCCTCTCTGCGGCTTGATTTGGTCAATTTTTCAGATTCTCTGCTGCCATTTTCTGGATCCGAGCTTCACGAAGTGGCGTCTCACGAATTGGGATGTACCTTGAATGAACTGCAAGTAACCGGAATGCCATTTGACGATGTTGGTATGAAGGCCTCTGCCGAGCTCAGCGGTCTGGTGAAGGACGAAGGCCTCTACCTGGATGCATCTGCCGCCTTCATCGCCCACCCCAGGGGTCTGCAGGGCCTCTCAGGAGATAACTGGTGTGCTCGAGTGATTAGGGCATGCAAGGACCTCAAGGATGAGATGGAGGAAGAAGGCCTTGGGCTGGGTGGCGAAGACGACGATGAAGACGAGCAATTCCATCTGCATTCGTTTGAGGGTTACCACAAGATAGGAACACTGCCCGCTGCTCCCTCCGAGGAAGGCCACCCCCCATCAACTCGTGATGAGAAGAGAGTCATCTGGAAGAAGGTCCCCGTCACCCGTGAATCCGACAAGCGCATGTGGATCCAATTCTCTCGAACTAACGGATATGAGATTGAAGATTCGGTCTGGGATAGTGACGACGATAGAATCTGTCCGTGCTGCGGCGAATCCCACCCCGGCTCGTCCATATTGGGGTTCATGAGCGACGACTACGAGTAGGAGGCTCGTTGTGTTTATTTGTTTGTGCATTGCCCACGTCATGATTTGAGATAATGAAGGAATTTACCGCGGCAGAGAGATGCTGCATAGTATTATGTGCTTAGATACCCCCGCGGTTGGTGGCAAGAAAAGGGAGCTCTGTACTTGATGGAAGCAAAATACAAGTGGGTTTAAACGGCTACTAGTCTGAGATTTGCGAAGCTATGCAATTAATTCCATGTTGCCACTGCCTAGGTTGAGTGTTGGAAGTAGTTTGAGATTTGTGTAAGTGTTTGTTGAATGACGTGAGCTCTAGGGCTGCTGTAAGGGGTCGAGCAGATGATGCTGATCTCGCTCCGTTTTGGTTGGCACAAACACGTCAAGTTATCAGTGAAAAAGGGTGCAATTTATTCGCTATTGTACTATCAAAGTGTTTGACAGAGTTGTAATCGCTATAGCCAAAGATTGAGGCCAAATTGATGAAAACCATGGCATCGTATACGACGTCAGATTGGCAACTCCCGCCTGTGAAAACACCAGCTGGCGTTATCTTGCATGCCTAGATTGATACCGCCCGGAGATGTTCCATCCTGCCCTTGCTTCGATCACACCGATACGGTGCCGGCACGTCTGCTCTCAATGGCTGATCTGTGAATACAGTACCGGAGCCCAGGGCTGGTAGATTGACTACGACTGGGAGTAGGAGCATCATCCGAACTGGTCGGGTGATCCAGAGACTCGGAATCAGGCTCACTGGACATCATATGATCGTACGAAGTATCGGAGCCGTGATCATTGGGCTCAGGCTCACTGGACATCATGTAATCGTACGAAGTATCGGTGCCGTGATCATTGGGCTCTGGGATGGCCCCCAGAGCATTCTCGAGCCTTGGATAGAGCCAGATTGATCCGAACGTGATGAGGCCTCTCTCGCTGTTGGCGAATTCGACTCTGATTATTTCCGCGTTGCGAGGTTCAAGAAGGCAATCGGAATTCGGGTAAGCGACGAGGAGCATGCTGAACTGCAGGACCGTCTTGTACAGCATGCGGAGGAGCTCGCGAAGATGCTCCCTGTGGGCTGGGGGCTCGTCGGGGACGATCCGGGAGAGGCGGATGTAGTAGCCCATTTTGGTGATTGTGATCACGAGGAGTTTGCGGAATTTGGGGTCTGATAGTGGGTGTATTACGAGGCTCTGCGAGTTTTTTTTTTTCAGGGGTCAGCGAAGTTGTGCTTTTTGTTTATAACGGATTTGGGGGGGGTTTGTGGTGAGTGAAGGAGCATGTATATTACCTCTACAGCCCAGCAGAGACATGTCCAAGGCACTGGATATTGCAACAACTCCCACGAGTTTTCGAGATAATGCCTTAAAGCCGCCTGGGCTTCGTCAATGTTGATGCATCTCGCTTTTTCGAGCCACTGGTCCAACAGATAACCCATCTGCTCGAATCTCACGTCCCATTGTCTCGAAATCTCAAGGACTGCTCCTTCAGGCGTAGCTATTCTCGGGGCGTCTTGTATGCCCTCCAAGCTTTGGTTCAGCACGTCCTCGTACTTCTCGACCATGGATGGGGCGCTTTGTCGGACCTCTTCGTAGGCTTCGTCCTAGAGCTGCCTGCCGTGTAGTGCGCGTATAGACATTGTATCCTGAAAGTGTGGGTGGTGATGGGGATGGGGCGAGATGATTGGGGGGATATATATTCTATGAGCGGTGGGCGCTTGTTGATAGGGTTCTTGTTTCGCTTCGGTTTCTTTTGTAGTGGTTTGTGTGGTGTTTGGAGAGGAGGGTTTGTAGAGGTGGCTGTGAGGGTAGGTCTTGCAGGGGAGATGCTTTGTTGCCATTCTTCCTTTCATAAGCAGTCAAGTGGCAGTCACCAACGTTTCTTGCTATTCAAAACTACATTACTTTAGTACTATTAGAAAGTAAGAGCAGCCTGGTTTTCATAGGTACGACCAAGCTGATACGCCGAAGCACTGCAAATTGATGCTTTGGGAGAGAACGCACTTAATATTCCACCAACCTTACTACATACCTGTGCTAACTTAGTACCTAAATACCCAACTTGCTTGACCTACCTATTGTTAGACTGAATGGTCTCATACGAGAAACCTGAAGCCTTGCCCGCACCACTTCAGCTCGGCGGTTCTACCTCTGCGGAAAACCGGAATAGCAATACTTTGCCCGACTTTGTTCTGATAGCCACAATGTTGCCCTGAACCCATGACGCCGTAGGCCGATACATAGCTGGTATAGGGATAATATTCTTGCCGTTCCATGTGATCCAACCACCATCTTTCGATATGCCATATCGTTTACTCTGGAGAGACTGTTGAGTAAAGAAGGATGACGATCCGAGGGAAGACGAGGAAAATCCAAACTCAGTCAAGATATACTCCGGTATCTTGGGGTCAAATCCAACTTCATGTTGAGGGATACTAGTCTTGAAAGGGCCTTGGATAAGAGCCCCAGTAGTTGAATCCCAGACCCAAACCTTGGAATCTTCTGAACACGACACAATCCGGGAAGAGTCCTGCGAGAAAAAGACGTTCATGATGCGTGCCGAGTGTCCAGTCACTTGACGCTCTGGTCGTAGGGATTTGCTATCCCATATTGTCATATGTCCCCGCCCCTCCCCTGTAACAAGAAGCTTTCCATCGGGAGAGAAGGCAGCAGCATTGACACAACCGTTGTCACACGAAATAACTTTTGCATCTTCTCCATCTCCTTCTTTCAGGTAGTTCCAAATCCTCAGAGTGCGGTCATGAGATGCTGAGACCACGAACATTCCATCATGGCTGAAGATGGCAAGTGTGACCCAGTCTGTGTGGCCTTCGTAAGTGCGATATATACTTCCATTGGTCACATCCCAAACCCTTACGATTTCATCTCGTGAAGATGAGACTAAGCGTTTGCCATCGGGTGAAAAGGAGATAGACATCACCATACCCTGCGATAGCTTGTGTTGCTTCATTAATTTACCTGTCATCCCATCCCAGAGGTAGATTGTTTCGCCAGAAGCCGATGCGAGATATTTCCCGTCAGGAGACATAGTGATGAAGGTAAGAGGACCCTGACTGGAAGGTTCATCTAGGGAATTCATACCATTGCTCGCACTGCCTTCTGAGCCCCAGAGTCGGATAGTCATGTCGCCAGACCCCGATGCAAGGCGGCCTTGAGGTGAGAAAGCGACTGTCCTCACAAGCTTTTTATGCCCTTTCATCACAAATCTCTGGGCTCCTGTCTCACTCTCCCACACCCTGACCTGGTTGTTGCATCCTGCTGCAATGAGCGAATCATCTGGAGAAAATACCACTCCGTAAATGACATGCTCACAGTCAAATGATTTGAGATTTGTTCCGGTTGTAATGCTCCAAAATTTGACTGTCAAGTCATGAGAGCCTGAAACCAAGTGTTTTTCGTCTCTCGAAAATGCAAGGGAGCAGACATCTCCTTTGTGGCCTTGTAGTGTTCTCCGCAATACATTGCCGCGATGCGCATCCCAGACCTTGATGTCCCCCCGTTTGCTTCCGGAGGCTATCCACGTTCCCTGCTGGGAAAAGTCTATAGCATTAACAGAACCTTCTTCTTCGAGAATCTCTTCGGTAAATGTACATGTCTGCTTGCCGAAATCAGAGAAACTCCAAAGCAAAAGTGCTTCCGATGTGGCCAAGACCAGCTTTTCGCTCTCTTCGCCATTTGGCGAAAACCTAATAGACGTCACCTGGCGTCGTTGGACTTGAGAAGTCTTGAAACTGCGTCCTGTGCTTAAATCCCATAAACTGACAAACCCATTCTCTGAAACAGAGGCCAGGTGGCCGCTAGGAGAGAAGGCAACATAATGCGCAATTAGTTCAGAGCTTTCGAGAATTAGCTGTCCCGCTCCCGTTTCAGTATCATACACGCGTATAAGGTGATCCTTAAATCCTGATGCCAGCAATCTTCCATCTGGAGAGAAGTCAATGCTTTGGACAATGTCACGGTTAGCCAGAATGAGGGAGCCATCGCTCCAATTTTGTGCCATCCTTGGCGGCAAAACTAGCCAAGTTTTATTCTTGGCCACCCAGTCTTGTTTCATGGCGCTCTCCTCTGGGTAAAATATAACGCTGCTGGGATTTGTGTGGAAAACACTGTTACCAGATATGTGAGAGCGAATAACCTGGACGCCATCCTGGACCAAAGAGAGAATACGACTTTCCCCCTTTCTTCCAAATTGCTCGAAAGTTCTTTTTTTCGGCTCCTTGGATCTTTTTGATCTGGGTAATTCACTTTTCTCCTCTCTCGCTTGTTCCTAAAATTACGATTAGCTTCCTTTCCTCGACTTTTGGCTGCCCTTGTGCTATTTGGGCCACTCACGATTAGAACGGCCTCAAGCTTCTTCATCAAGACAACTGTGTCAATGTGAAGACCATCAGAGATAATTGCATCCAACCAGCGCAAGAAATGGTTATTCATGAAAGAAACCACCAAGTTAGTCATTGAAGCATCTTTGGCAATGTCTTTCACATTGAAAAGATGCATCATCCAATGGAGAGTTCCATAAGCGTTGGCTAATTTCTCTTCCCTGCTCTCATCTTGGCTGTGGCTGAGTCTGGAGACACCCAAAGCTGCAGCTTCGAAGTGTGTTGATAGAAACTCTAGGGCCTTCCTAGTAATGAGAGAATGCGCCTCAGAAAATTTGATCAAGTCTTGATGCAATTGTTGCCATGTGTCCTGTCGAGCTGCTGGATCCACGAACTTGACAACGCCTGCTCGAACTTCTAGAAATGAACACTTCTCGATTATTGCCACTGGATCAACTTGTGGCGGTAGTTCTGCAAGCCGTCCAAGCTCTGATACCAGAATGGGGCAGTACACAATAGCCATGGTCGAAACTACTGATTTGCAAAATTCGGGATCCTGACGAGGAAGCCTGCTCAAGTTGACTCTCTCGTATTCACACAGCTCATCTAGCCTCTCAGGCATCTCTTTGAGGGCTTCGACCGCGTACCAACTCTCTTCTTTTCGAAGCATGGCGCAAGCAATAACTGCGTATGAAGAATTTTTCTGTGACCTTTCGCTCATAACTCGTGAGAGTTCATGTTGGGGTTGTTCTGGATATCCTCTTTGCTTGGCCAGCTGATCAACTTTGGAAATCGCATTTCGGCGAAAGATTCTCGCGAGCTCGGGTGTCTGATCTCCCAGATTGATACATCGAAAACATTCTTCTCGTATCAACTTGAAATCGGCAAGAGACCCCATATCTGTGGACAAGAGCCACTTTATTTTATGAGAAACACTTGCTGTTGCCTCGATGAGCCGTATCAAGTCGTCAAGACCATCACCACTATCTCCCCCGTGACCAGATGAACATTCATCGATGCCATCTATCACTAGATATGACCGGACAAAGGCTTTGTCATCTAGCATCTTGAAGAGAACTGATGACAAGGCAAGGAAATCTTCTGGACTGTCGAATCGTGTTCTATCAGTGAAGAACAGGGCTTCCTCCAAGTGGAAGATCAATTGGGGCTGATGTTGCAGCAGTGAATGTATGACGCTTCTCAACACGCTTCCGGAATTGTTTATTCCAAGGCTATTCCGACCACATGAGTAATATGATAAAGCCCAGGGTTTTGCTTTCGAGTCGCCGTTGCTTACATCGGGATGCTCCAGATTTGCCTCACTTGAGAGGTGTCGGGCGATTGCTTCCATGAGAGCTGTTTTATTGACTTTTGAGTCGCAAGTGATCACGAGCGCATGACTCGTGGTATTTCCTGCGATTTTCTTGCTGGAGTCGCTTCCTTCGATGTCTTTTGTGTTCCAATTAATAACGGCCTTGTACTGTTCTGTTGAACAGATCCATTGACAAAGATCATGTAGTAAAAGGTCATTTTCGGGTTGCGCTTCTATTACGCTTGACGCTGTATCAACCCTGCCTAGTAGTGCTAGTTTCTCGTCGATCTTGCTTGGAATTGCCATTGCTCCCTTGCTTTTGAGTGAGGGTTGGCAGTTTTCTTTTGCTTTTTCTCTTTCTTTTGCGAGCGTCAAAAATTTGTCAAGTTGCTGGACCATCGACCCTCCGCTAAACGTCGAAAGATTGTCTTCTGCCGCTTTCAGTCGTGCCAAACTCGAATCCCAACCGTGAAGCTGACAGCCAGCTGGCAAGGAAACGTTCATCAAATAGGACAAAATCTCCTCGTACAAATCGACAACTCGGTTCCGTACAACGCGATGACCTTCCAGAGGCTCACTAGTGTAGCCACTGATGATGAGTCTCGGAAGACAATTATACCAATTCATCTTGGCAATAATATGCAAAAGACCGGGGCGAACGGCTTCCGTTTTCGATGGGGGCTGCAATAGAACCTATTGTTGAATTAGCAATCGTTTTCTACCGGGTAAAAATTAGGTGTATTACCTGCGAAGCATAACAAACGCATACCCAAGCCAGCGCACAGGGCGGCATGCTGCCCGCTGACTCTCGTATATGGCCCCTTAATAAATCTTGAAGTTGGTTGGATTTGTGGCTGTCCCGGTCACGATCATCCAACCACCAACTCAATAATTTACACATCTGAAGCCATCTGCCCTTTATATCCGTTTGGGAAATGGGAGTCTTCATAAGCTCCGTTCTCGACATTCCTCCAACGGAAGAATCTGTGGCCATGGACTCAATGTCCAGGGACAAGATCTCCTCGTATTGCGTAACTAGCTCTGGATGAACCAGTCTCAGATTGTCATACGCTTCATCCCATAGATGCTCTCGTTTGACTTGTGCTCGCGATAATTTAATTTTGGTTACGTACTTGTTAATTGATGCAGCCATGTTTGTGTGGCAGCCAGTTGAAGATGACAAAAAAAGAAAAAGAAAAAGAAAAAGAAAAAGAAAAACAGAAAAGCGTTGCGATTTTCCTCGTCGTAAATTGATGTAGAATGAACTCACATTATAAATGTTGAAACGGCGGATCGAGAAGCGAGTATAACAAGGCCAGAACAGTTTAGTGCCTAATATCCCTTTCATACTGAGGGACGCCCTTTATTCTTTTTTTTTGTGGCCGTTTGTACTATTTGCATCTACCCGGTGAGGACATGTAGTATATGTCTGGTTGCACATGTATTCGAATTACGCTGTAGGTTCCCGACCTATACAAAGGCGGCTCCGAACCCCTTGCTGGGTGTTTTTGCATGCCTACATGTAGGTTCCCTATCGCAATTCATCGGTGAAGGAGAGCAGAATCCACAGGTAACTCCTCATGAAATGCCGATGTATGACAGAGCGCTTGCAATTTTGATTCCCCCCCTCCCGATTGGTGGGTTGATCGCAGCATTATCTCTCTGTAACCCATTCATACCAGTTGTACAACGCTGTACGCTCGAGTAGAATCCGAACACGGCCAGGCAGGTACCTCATACTAATCTAGGTATCCTCGAAATCGTTTTGTGCTTGAATACCAATGATCCTAGAGAAAGAAAGCCACATATTCAAGCTAATCTTGCGATACGCTTTGTTATAGGGAGTTGGGTAGTTAGGTAGTGGTTCGTCTTCCTTTTCAAATCCGGCTGAGCTTTGAGAGTGGCAAAGAACATGAAATTTCATTTCAATGCCTGCTCAATTTCCAATCCATGCCGAATGCGGCGGTTCCTCCTAGCCTCAAAAGTGATGTTGGCTTGGCATAATGAAATCGGGCCTCGTTCACTCAGGATGTTCTGTCTTGCTCACCGGCTTCTGCTTCACATTTCACACGAACCATACGATCTAACATTATCATACCAGTTTGATCGATCCCGTGAAAATAGAAATGCCGCGCATTAAGAAACGGGGCGATCTTTATCTAGGCTTAAATCATTATCTGTGAAAGCTTCATCCACCAGCTTCTTGAAATCATACTCTTTTTCAAGTCGCCCCTTGCCACATAGTTTCTCCAAAACAACCCAGCTCCCCCCCTCTGCCATTCTATGAAATATACTTGTCACCATGGCAAATCTCCAACTTGCTCCTCCATCTATATCATTGGAGTGAAATCCTGATGAAATCCGAGCACATGCCAGAATAAGTGAAGCCATTCCTGCAGCGACTGCAGTCGAGACCGAACTCCCCTCAATAGACTCGGCAGATTCCAAATAAGGTACTTGACCGACGTGGACGTTATGACCAATAAATTGGTATTTGAAGCCTGTTTTTTGACTTTGAGGGAGTAAATTGCCCCATTTATCACATGCGGCAATTGGTAGGACGTCGCTCGTATCGCCCACCGAGTGAGCACCTATGCTGCCTTCATCTGCGGTGCTGCAAGTGACGACAATGTCATTATCTCTGGCTTTTTTGATGGCATTAGCCATTTCTCTATCCGTGTCTGAGAAGGCAACGAGGCTGAGGGATATTATGTCCACCCCTTTTTTTCGTGCCCAGTCGACAGCCTAAAATATAAAATATAGTGGTTAATTCGCTTGCTCCCTTTTCATGATGATAAAAGAGAAGAGATGATAGGAAACTGGATTACTCTCACCTTGGCTACATTGTGCCCCGTTATTCCAGACGCGTTTGACTCGGCCACTTTGACAACATAAAGGTCGCAGAAAGGGTTTATGGAGCAAATCAGTGTTGCCATCTGCGTGCCGTGTGGCTCAGTAGCATGCCACCACGGTTGTTCTTCATTGTCCCTGCTGACAAGCGAGATGCCTTCAACAATTCGCTGCGCTAGGTCGCTGCTGGCTACATTTCCTTCGAGATGCTCACCGCGCGCCCCTCCGACGACAACAACGCCACTATCAATCAGTGCTACCTTTGTCTTCCTAGTTTCTGTTTTGTCCCTGTAGTAATTAGAAAAATTCTTGATAAATTCCGCCAACCGTGGACCGACAAGATCCGAAGAACTGTGAAGAATGTAAGTATCGAATATACTGTATACTCTGGAGACTTACATGTTATCCAAGCTTCGGTATATGATATTTTCTCGCTGTTGAAGCCATTGTATCTGAGATACCTTAATCCTAGGTTGGGTCTGAGGTTGAGTCTCAGGTTGGCTCTTGAAATCGACGTCTCTGCCAACGCTCGTTTCTTCATAAAAGCTTATCCATGGATGGCCGTTTTTTTCATGCAAGTCATTCAAGTCTTGTCCAAGTCGCTCGCTCACTTCGTTAATCCGCCGGGGGCTAAGAATATCCTAACGACGCCATTAGTACCGCATATACCAACGTCTCCGAAGTGGTAGAGGCGTTTCGGCTTTATGACTTACCTTCACCACATACACATACAGTCGTTTCAACTAGTATTTGTGTGAGACCGGGAACCATCATGCTTTCAGGTGAGATTTCGGCGTCTTACCTGCTTAAATTCTGGTATTTGGCCTAGCCACTGATCGTGAACAGATTGATTGCCACTGGACCAGAGATGCAGCTCCTCTATCGCGTCTTTCCGTAAGTTTGTGAGGTATATGTCCAGCTTTTTCCACTTGAGAACTCTGACGCGAAATTTGTTGACACACGATGCCACATCTTCGTCAGTATGTGGACAGTGTAAGCGATCTTCAACCGTTAGGCTCATTACCTCCTTAACTCCTCTTTTAGAAAGCCAATCAAAAACGTCTGTAACTTCATTGTGGTCTTGCTTCAACTCTTCATTGCCCATAAATGGTACTTGGCCATTCAGATCGGGAAATATGGCATATTTGAGAAGTCTCTCGTATCGGAAGAACTCGACTTTCATTGTCTGCAGCCCCCGAACGTAATCTGCACAGCTTTCATTCGCCGAATCTGACTTGAACTGCGGGAAGTGAAAGGACATTTCGTTTGCTTGTTGAGAGATCAGCAACAGCCCCCCCCCCCCCCCCCCCCCCCCCCCCCCCCCCCCCCCCCCCCCCCCCCCCCCCCCCCCCCCCCCCCCCCCCCCCCCCCCCCCCCCCCCCCCCCCCCCCCCCCCCCCCCACAGACCGTTAGATTGTTTCAGTATTTCTCGAATTTTCTGGAGTCCCAAATTATGGCTTCGAATCATAGCGTGAACAAGTAAATCCCGAATGGCATTATACGTCTTTCCCTCCTCGTCAACGCCGTGGGTTTCTTTGAATTTCTGTAGATGTTGTAGAGGATAGCCATACCCCACCTCTCCTACCATTACTTCTATTAGAGCAGGCTCCAGCTCTAGGAGGGCTTCCACCATGTCGACTTTTCCCAATGATACAGCTTTATGCAAGAAATCGCAGTTTGGCTTGGAAATGAAGTTGCGGCGAGACTGTTGCGGGAACGCATTCCACATCTGCACCGTTCCTTTTTCCACAACAAATGCAGCATGCGATTCTGTGAGAAACTTTGAGTTTTCTGCCTCAAGTAGAAGACGAACCAAGTCTGGTGATGGTGTTGTGACTGCGGTTTTCCAGGTTGACTCATCGAAAAGACTCGCATTTTTGCTCACCATTACGTTGAGTATATTCATAGCCTTGTCTTGAAGGTGTCTTGATAAAGAGGCAAATGTATTGAGCAGTAGCTCTACAACCTCCATCACGTTCTTCTCTGCCAACGCTTTATCATCGAGATTGACTTCTTGTGATTGATGATCCTGCGATGTAGGCTCGGAGTCTGTGATATTGTAACGCTCAAGACTAGCCAAGAGGACATCAAGTATGATTTGTAGCATATGTCCAGACCCTGATGGCACTGCAGATTCGAATGCTGATTGACGAACAGCACCTTTTTTGGTGTTATCTGGGCATGGCTCGAACGCGATGCTTGGGTAACATTGGCACATGGCCCTCACAATCAAGGATGCATTCTCCAGTCTCTTTATGGTAATTGCTGACTTGATGGCTTTCTTATTATGCATTTCGAAATCCCGTATAATCGCGCAAAGCACCTCGATCTTTTTACTTTTGAGTTGTAATTTTTCAGAGTCGTATGCCAGGACTTCTCGCAGTTGGTCGAAAAGGATCGCCTCAGTTTCTTCCGTAGCTGTCTTCGAAGTATGTGCCTGGTATTGTTCGACTCCTTTTCGGATTGCATCATACGGGTGCTCACCACCATCCCAGTCTAAAAGCAAATCGTTCCAGAAGGTTCCAATTTTATCATACTGGCCATCTCCAAGTAGTTGTAAAAGAGACAGCCGAGCCTCTGAACGATCCGTGTCAACTAACTCCATGTTGGATCCAATCTGACAACCGCAAGCATCAGTAGCTTGATGTGGGTTTATAGGATGGGCCTTGGGACGTAGTTATTGATCGAGGAACAATTATTAAGAGAACCTACGGGTGCGATTGAAAGTTGGGATTTAATTATAATTGAGCCAAAAGAGCAACAAACGATATGATGTCCCACCTTAGTGAGGCGTAATGCCTAGGAGCAAAAGTTTCCCGTGGGAATAAAGGCTCCTCATTTCCCAAGGCGCCAATGATACCTGCGTCATCACCAAAGCTCTATAATACATGTCTCAAGGGCCGGGAAGTTGCAAGCAGCGGTGAGGGGTTTCAATTCCCGCCGGTCGCCAACAGGTTGTCCTTGTAAAACTTCGTTGAGTACTTCGGCGAATCAAATCATATCCCGTTATCGTTCTTCTAATATGCACATTGTTGTATTTACAAATACGAGTTGTTGTACAACAAGTTTAGTATCGGTATAACGTACGGTCCTCTATCGTACATGAATACGAGGTAGTACAACAAGGTTAATATTAGCATAGCAAGAAGTACTTTGTTATGTTAATAAATACAAGTTTCTGTACAACAAGTTTAATATCGGCATAACGCATAAGTGGTGACTCTATCGTATACAAATACGAGCTGTTGTACAACAAGCTTAATCAGGTCGAGATATTCTTGAGCGATTATCGGAGATGCGGCATGAAGATGCATCTTGCCTCTGTTACGGCGTGCCTAACCTAGCGTTTTATATTTAATTCTACATTCTTACTTGGATTTTTACCGCCTCCAGTCACAGTAGTATTGAGAAAAAGTGTCAATGGTAACCCTTTAAACACCTCGGTTCTGAAACGTGCCCAACTTTGGCTTGCGAGTGGAATATCAAGAACATGGCTCAAGATTCCACTCCCAATTTCCCCATCAGAAATGTTATTTTTCATGCTGATGACTACCTTTACGAAGAGCTGGAACCTGAGTTCAGCGCCCCGCCCGGCGGGTTCAAAACATCAAACCCCGTCCATGATCGATTTCAGCGACCAGTGATACGTGTCTCTGCAATGGAATCGAACTTCAAGAAGACGGTTGAACTAATTCTGTGCTGTCATGGTTGGAAGAATCCTGATAAAGAGGAGCCCATGACTCTGATTGTCTTGGGGGTAAAGCTATCCTGCCACGACCGCAACTCTCGTTTCCAGTCAGTGAAGATCAGTCTTCAATTTGACGAAGACGATAAACGCGACTCAAAAGACGCCTTCAAGGCATATCCTCAAGTGGTTGCTTACGCACCATTTGTACAGGACGAATACTGGAACATTACGGAAGCGAATGTTATAGACATCAATGGGTATGGAGGGACACTGGGCGTTGATCAAGTCGTTCAAGCAGAAGTCAGCGCGAATAAAGGTTCTGAAGTGTCGTACATTCGCAAGTACTTTGACCGAGGATCGGCACATCCCCATTATGACGAGCGAACGGGGAGAAGATCCGGTGTTGAGTGGTTCTGCAAGCAAAACAATCAGCAAGATTACGGTGTTATGCCCAACTTCCACTTGGCGGTTCTTCTCAAGCGATCACACGACGGGGATAGAGCCATTTCTTTCAAAGCCAAATTCGACATGCGGGCTGAGGCATGCTTCAAACACGACTTTATACAAGGTGCGCGCCGTGCTTTTAGGCGTCTGAAGCCCGAGGACGACCCCGTCTACTTTGATCCCTCTAAGGAGAAACCTGACGCCTACGGGGTTGGTGTGAAGCTATTGGAGAGCATCCAAGTAGACAATCTGGGAGCTCTTGCGGAAGGGATGTTGTTGAGCAAGCTGATCGACTCTGCTGGGGGTGCATTGGCTGGGCTTGAGCCGATGAAGACATTGTTGTAGGGGTTGGCTCTCATCATTCCTACTACAGGTGATCGATAGAGGCACTTGGCGTATTTCAATACATCGTTATACTTCTCTAGTTGCCAGTATCATCACCTACAACTTGCTTGTGTAGCTTTAAATTTAAGAAATGGAAGGGATGCTAAATATTAGACTGGAGTGCTGGTTAGTATTTCCCTTATATAGTAAGTAACTTTGCAGCAGCTAGGTAGTCGATATTGAAAAGCAAAAGACAGTTGAGAATCAGGAGATGTAGGGTATCAGAATCACATGTTAGGAATCGGGCGAGTGCCTGAGACTATTTGCTTGGTACAGTGAATGTTGACAGTAACAAAGAACAGCTAGAATGCAGATCATTTTGACATCAAGCTAAAGTAGAGAATACCTCCCGCCGCAGCAGAATTCCAATCGCCCTGACAGGTATGCAATACTGCTGCTTCATATGAGGCTTACCAATTAAAGGCACACCGTCACAGCACTAAAGTACAGCTACCAGCAGGTAACAAGGGACCAGCGCACTCACTAAAGCACGAGGATCGGCCTTAGGTTCAATTGATGTTAGGTGAGCAACTCAATTCAGCGACTCCACCAGCGTGGACAACTTGCTATCGCCATCGCCATCTTCATCTTCAACCGCTATTCTTTCCATATTTATACCTCCATATCATTTCCCATTATTATCATCTAGCAACAAACAATCCTGCCATCTCTACAAGAGTACATCAGCACCTCTTTGCCTCCATCAAGAGCATCGATCGAGACAAAATCGACATCCCCCACTGTCTAGATCCCGGCCCATGCCATAGGGCACCGCTCCAGCATGAGCATCCGCCATGCCCCTGCCAGCGCTGCTCTCTTCCAGCGATAGATCGTCTTCCTTCGGCTCGTCTTCCAGCAAGGCGCGCTCTGTCCCGGCCGTCGACGGCGACATCCCACCCGAGTACATCCACGACGAGGCCCAGCTGCCATGCATCCCGCCCGAACGACCGGACCTGCGCGAGCTCAACTGCGGCCTCGAGGCCCTGGCGGCCGTCTTCCCTGATATCCAGATCGAGGTCTTTCGGGAGCTGCTGGGCAACTTTGACGGCGAATCGAGGCTCGCCCTGGTGGCCGATGCTCTGCTGAAGAACCGTGCGGTATGGGTCAAGGGCAGGTGGAAAGTTGCCGGGCCCGAGAGCCACAACAGGCTGCAGGCTGGGAACGACAGCAAGGACAAGGACAAGGAGGAGGCAGATGTTGATGGCCCCGGCAATCGGCTGGTGCCGAGAGCAGAAATATTCCGGAGCAACGAGTACAAGAAGGCGGTCCAAGCGCTTGCGTGGCAGGAGTTTAAAGGCCTGTCCAAGTCGACCATCAATGCGGTCCTTGCCGAGTCCAACTACTCATATCTGGACGCTCGGAGAACTCTTGTGACGCTGTCATCTAAATCATGGCGCTTCACCATCTCGTCTATATTCATGAGACGGAAGCCTGTGGCGACGGGCGAGGCAGACAACCATCCTCTTGTCCGCTGGCGCACGACTGGCCATGGCTCTAGCATACCTACGGTGCGGTCTACGGGCAATGCCGAGCTTGATCGAGAGCTATACGATGCGCTCATCCGCCCACTGAAAGAAAAGGATAGAGAAGAGCGGGAGGTTAAAGATCGCGCAGCCGCTGTGCTGCTGAACAACGAGGAAGCCGAAGAGGCGGGCGCCATCCACGAATGCACGTGCTGCTTCACCACGGGCCCCTTTGAAGAATTTACGCACTGCAACAAGGACGCACACATGATTTGCTTCCGCTGCGTCCAGCACTCCATCAAGGAGGCCGTCTTTGGGCAGGGCTGGCTAAGCAGCATCATCCCCGAGACGGGAACGCTGAGGTGCATGGCCGTCGACCGCGATCAGTGCCCTGGCTATGTCTCATATGAACATATGCGTAGGGCCATGCTGGAGGAGAAGAAGGGTGCCGAGATTTTACATCAACTAGACCAGCGGCTTGCAGAGCACGCTTTGCTTGCCGCAAAATTACCACTGGTGCACTGTCCGTTTTGCAACTATGCAGAGATTGACGATATATACTTGCCGCATCAGAGGTCAAAGATGCGGATTCGGGTTGCCGGCGTTCTTCACTTGATGTTTCTTTTCTTTTGCTTCGTCTGTGTCGTCCTTGTCCTTCCCCTGGCTGCGATATCCCTTCTAACCGCTTTGGCGTTCACCTCTTGGACATCTTTTTGGAAACAAATATCGTCAGAATGGAAGCTCGCCGTTGCCAGACATTCTCGACGCCGACGTGGTCTCCAATTTTCTTGCCAAAATCCCGAATGTGGCCGAGTATCCTGCCTATCGTGCAGCAAGGTCTGGACAGATATCCATGTCTGCAACGAGTCATCTCTAGTTGCGCTGCGAACACAGGTCGAGCAAGCCATGAGCATGGCCATCAAACGAGTCTGTCCTCGGTGCAACACGTCGTTTGTCAAGAATGCGGGCTGCAACAAGCTCACCTGTCCCTGCGGCTACAAGATGTGCTACGTTTGCCGTGCCGACCTCACTGAAGAAGGATACCGGCACTTTTGCGACCACTTTCGGCCCGACGGTGATCCAAGACCATGCCTCGAGTGTGAGAGGTGCAATTTATGGGAGTCGGAGAATGTCGACCAAGTGTTACAGGAAGCCCGCGAAGAAGCAGAGAGAAAGTGGAAAGACACGGAGAAGAGGGACCTGTCCGGGCCGGAGAAGGCGTTTCTGGAGACGGGCATCGCGGCGCGTGCTACGGGCATGGGCAGCGTGGAGCAGATCCTGGTGGCTGGACGGTTGCCTTCTCTGGGGGAAGTTTTGGACATTGTGGTTGAGACGATCCTCGTGTGAGCGAGATGGGAGAGGGCAGAGAAGTTGGGGGCTTGTCAGCATTTGCTAGAGAATGAGTTGCTCGGGCTGCATTTCTGGCGTATCTCTCTCTCTCTCTTTCTCTTTCTCTCCTCCTTGTCTTTATATGACTTGAGATCCTTTTCTGCGTGGCGTCATGTGGATTATCAGAGATTGCTATGCATGATCCAAAGATTATATGCGCTTCTGGCAGCGCTTTTAGCCAGTTTGGATATTTTCCATAAAGATGGGCTCGACTTAGACCTGCCTACGTTTTTCTTCTTTTCCCTTTGTCTTTATCAAGAGCGCGCCCAAGTACTCGTCTAATTCTGCAACTGTTTCAGAGGAAACAGTACAGGATGAGGATAGATGACGGCTGTCTCGCTTTTCCCCTTAATTCTTCGACTCTTCTCTTTGCATATGTGTTTCCTTTTTAGTTTGGACGGTTCGGCATTGGGAATTTTGTTTCTTTCATGAGCTTGTTTTTTGATGCGAGGGACTGAGCGTCGTCGATTCATGAAATGTAAAGGGCGGGATAATAGTAACAGAACTTGATGAATTGGATGGATAGGAAACTCCTTTTGACACATGAATTAAAACAAATCGTCGACATGAAAGTATTGCATTCTAGCCTGTTAACAACATGAAACATTAAAAATATAGTATACATTCCATCCTTATCCTAAACTTCATCATCGTCATCACATCTCTCTCACGCCAGTTCAGCGGCAGCGCCAGCAATCGCCAACTTACCCGTCTCCTTCACCTTACACTGAAACACAACCTTCCCTCCCTCCCTCCACATCTCCGTCACAATCGTCTGCCCCGGAATCACCGGCCCGGCAAACCTCACTTTAATATTCTTGATCGCGCCGAACTTGTCATACACGGCCTTTCCTGCAACGCCAAACGTGCACAGGCCGTGCAGGATGGGCGCCTTGAAGCCTCCCATCTTGGCGAACCCAGGATCGATATGCAAAGGGTTGTAATCGCCGCTCAGACGGTAAATCGCCGCCTGGTCCTCACCAGTAGCCTCTTCGACGACGACATCGGGCGCACGCTTGGGAGGCTCGTTGGCTGCCGTCGCGGGACCCCTATCCTGACCCTTGTTCGCGCCGCCGAAACCTCCCGCGCCGCGCAAAAAGACAGTCATTTCATTGTAAAACACATCCTCACCAGTCTCGGCGTTAACAGTCGTAATGCCAGTCTTTACAATGGATGCAGAGCCCTTGTCAATGACCTCGAGGAGTTTCCCGCGAGAATGCAGCCGACCGGCGGTGGGAATGGGAAACTTGCGAATCTCGAGGTACTGCTCGCCGTGGAGCAGCATCATGGGCGAGAAGTTTGGCACAATGGTGTCAAAGTCAAAGGGCATTTCTGCGCTGAAGCCCGGGATGACGCCGAATGTGGGGAGGACTTGGAAGTCTTCTGCGCCCTCACTGTTTTGTGTTAGATATGTCCTTTCCTAACAAATTGGAGGATAATTGATGTTGAGATGGGTTCATGAGAACGTAGTGTTTTCTCCATCTGAGATAGAAGGGGGCATTCAGGGGGTATCACGGCTTACAAGACATATTTCAGCTCCTTGCTCTTGGCGCCAACACCGAGATTGTACAGAATGGCATCACGCTCCGTCAAGTTGTACTCGGTAGGGCTGCCCTCCTTGTTGAGAGCCTCAGCAATAGCGGCGAGATGTTCATTCTCGGGGGCGGCGGCAGTAGAACCACTCTCGCTCTGTGAGCAGAAAAAAAAACACACACAAATTAGCACGGGTCATTCAATGTGAAACGTGAAATATTTTGTTCTCTTTCTTTCTTTCCAATAGCATTTCTTTCATCTTTAGGAAACTATCCAATATGTACAGGGCTTTGATAGATTCGTGGTGGTGATACAGAGTCTTCCAAATGTTGACATGCCAGATGGAGAGACAAAACAAAATAAGAAACATTATAAAAAGAAAATCATTCAACATCGTAGACTTGACGTTTTCATACCTTGTTCTCCATGTTGGCCATGATCTTCTCCAGGCCGTCCTGAGCCTTCTCGGGGTGATCCGCGCGGCCATCATCAAAGTTGATAATCTTCTCCCACTGCTTGACGACCTCCTCAGGCACCAGAGGCACGTTGATGGGGAAGCCGTGGCCGCCGCTTCGCTGCCATCGAGTCTTGCCGACCCAGCCGCTGCCGACCTCGTACAGGCCACCAGTGGGGTTGGGGCACTTGTCGCTGCTGAGGGCGAGGACAAGGGGAGCAATGTAGTCGGGCTTGAAGGCGTCGACCATCTCCTTGGGCATGATGGTGGCGGTCATGGCAGTGCCGGCGTTGGGGGCAATGGTGTTGACGTAGATGCCGTACTTGAAGCCCTCGAGAGCCAGGGCGCGGGAGAAGCCAAGAATACCGCATTTCTGTGATTTTATGTTAGACTTATGAAGAGATATGAATTAAGGGGAATAACTTACAGCAGCGGCATAGTTGGCCTGGCCAAAGTTGCCGTAGATACCAGAGGTGGAGGTGGTGTTGATGACACGACCATACTTTTGCTTGAGGAAGTAGGGCCAAGCAGCCTTGGTGACCTTGTAGGTACCGCGCAGATGCACGTTCATGACGGGGTTCCACAGGCTGTCGTCCATGTTGGTAAAGGCCTTGTCGCGGAGGATGCCGGCGTTGTTGACGACAATGTCGACACGGCCAAAGGCGTCAATGGCGCCCTTGACGACGGCATCACCGTCCTCGGCAGAGGCCTTGACGCCGACAGCCTTGCCGCCGAGCTTCTTGATCTCCTCGACGGTGGTGTCGGGGTTGACAAGATCGTTGACGACAACGGAAGCACCGTGCTTGGCAAAGGCCAGAGCATAAGCACGGCCGATACCAGCACCGGCACCAGTGATGAGAGCGACGCGGCCGGTGAAGTCGAGCTTCTCGCCCTGTTCGCTAGGGCCCATCTTCATTGAGTCCTCCAGCAGGGTCATGAAGTCGTTGGGGCCAGAGGGGTACTGAGGGTTGGAGAAGTCAATGACCTTGTTCCACTGCTTCAGGATGGCGCCGGGGGTGTATGAGTCGTCGGCCTTGAGGAGCAGGCCGCTGGATCTCTCCCATCGCAGCTTGGCGATGTGACCAGCACCGGCCTCGAAGATTGCGCCGTTCTCGGTGTTGTTGGAGTGAACGAGCACGGCAACGAGCGGCACAATCCACTCGGGGCGGAGAGCTTTGAGAACATCGGGGGGCATGACAGTCTCGGTCATGCGGCTAGCAGCTGTTTGTCACGATCAAGTTAGCCAATGAGTTCAGAAACAAAAGTAGATCCAACCTCATAGAAGACACATACCAATGGGAGCAATGACGTTGGACAGGATGTTGTACTTGGCGCCCTCCTTGGCCAGTGTCTCGGTGAAGCCAACCATGGCGAGCTTGGCAGCAGAGTAGTTGGTCTGGCCAAAGCTGCCAAACAGACCGGCGGCCGAGGCGGTGTTGATGACTCGGCCGTACTTTTGCTTGCGGAAGTGAGGCCAGGCGGCGCGGGAGCACTTGTAGGCGCCCGTGACGTGGACCTTCATGATGAGGTCCCAGTCCTCGTCCTTGAGGTTCTTGAAGGCAATGTCGCGCAGGATGCCGGCATTGTTGATGAGGATGTCGATGCGGCCAAAGGCCTTGATGGCGGTCTCGATGATGCGCTCGCCGAACTCGACGCTGTCGTAGTTGGCAACGGCCTTGCCGCCGGCCTTTTTGATCTCGTCGACGACGACATCAGCAGCCTGTGGAGGAGGCGGTTAGCTATTTCGCCTGCTATCACAAATAAAGGCATTCATTCACCGACCTTTGTAGAGTTTCCCTCGCCCTTGAAGGTGCCGCCCAGGTCGTTGACGACCACGCTGGCGCCTCGAGAGCCGAAGAAAGTGGCATAGGCCTTGCCCAGACCACCGCCAGCTCCGGTGATGACCACGACCTGGCCGTCGTATCTCAGTTGCTCAGCCATGACGTCGGCAAGTTGCTATGTGTGTATGTGTGATGGGGGATGACGCTGAAGCGAAATACGACGTCAAGACACAAATGTGAAGGGGGGGGAAAGAAGAGAAGAAGAAGGGGAGGGTATCTAGATGGTGTACAGAGAGGATTCAATCAGGAGAAAGAAGGAAGAAGAAAACGGTGTCACGCTCCTCGGACTTTTTTAAAGTGATGCGGACGGACCGGGTTTGGACAAGCAAAAGGTGTCGATGCCTCGGCTTGAGCTGGGGCGGGTCACTCTGTACCGCTGTTGTGCCACTTCTGTACCGCGACTTGGACCGAGTTTAGAGGACCAATGAAGCCGGGGAGGGCGCTAGGCTGGAAGCGGAGAAGCAAGGGAGAGGCTTGTTCACATGCTTTTTTAGAGAAGTTCTGCTGGTGCATCGGAGTACGGAGTAGCAGAAAAGTTGGGGTATTGTAAAGGCCAAAAGCTGGGGGATGACAGGATACGAGTACATTCACGTGTCCAATTCATGTCAGCCATTTACTAAGAACTTGTGAGACGTCTATACTTGCCGGTAAGCTTCGGAGTAACATGTAATATTGTGTACCTGCTATCTATACAGATACAGACATGACATGACACATGCAATTCGAATGAATCCCCCTTCTTTATTAATACCCTAGTAGGTAGTATTCTCCGAGCATCTGACGTCTATCGGCACTGGTGTTGCACTGCACTGCACTCAATAGCACTGAATGCTCCCCATCTCTCTCCACACTCTGCCTGCACCCCATACTCTCTCTCTTCATCCCCGGCATGATCTTACATACTACCAACATATCACGACTCATTGCTCCTCTACTACCATTTTACTGCCTCTAGTAGTTCCTCTTCTGCTACACCATAGCCTATTACTCACTATTCCCATCCTCAACATCACCACATCACGTGTTTCTCTCACTCAGCTTCTCATCTTCTCCCCCACGCTTCATCAATCTACCGCCTCCCCACACAAATTCACCTTCACCCTCTAGTCCGCTAATAATAAAAGCCAAACCCGACCACTCGGTCAATCAAGTCACCGGTGCGGCCCCGGAGACCGGCAGCCCACATTCCCCCATGTAGTCCATCCATAATATCAAATAGACATCAATATCCCTTTGTGCATTTTCAACCACCAATCTCATAGAAATCACTCGTAACAAAAACACACCATGGCAACCCAATTCATAGACGACAAATCCCCAATATGCATCCCCTTCATCCTAAACCGCCTCCAGCTACACCAACAAGCCAATCCCAGCTCCAATTCCAACTCTAAACCCCCGCGTCCCCTCATCATCGGCCTCAATGGCCTCCAAGGCGTCGGCAAATCTACCCTCGTCGTGCCCCTCGCCGAAGCTCTCAACCGCGAGGGCATCCCGACCCTCGTCTGCAGCATCGACGATTTCTATCTGACGCACGAGCAGCAGCTTGCTCTGGCGCGTGAGAATCCGGATAACGCCCTGTGGCAGGTCCGTGGGGAGCCAGGTATGTATATTCTCACTCATTTACTCACTCACTTACACACATTTATACCCACACACTTCCATATAATTTACATATTGCAATCCTCACATCAGCCTCAACAAACTTCAAAACAACAACAAAAAAAAAAAAACTCACATCTTCCTACAGGCACCCACGACATCCCCCTCCTCAAATCCGTCTTCTCCTCCCTCCTCACCCACACACCAGCCTCCCTCCCCCAATACGACAAAGCCCTCTTCTCCGGCCAAGGCGACCGCCTCCCCCCCTCCACCTGGATCCCCATCAACCAAGAACAACAACAGCCTCCCCAAACCCCATTCCAGGTCGTCATCCTCGAAGGCTGGTGCATCGGCTTCCGCCCCATCTCCCCCGAAGCCGTCGCCGCAAAACACTCCGCCCCGAGCCGCACTCTCCACCAGCACAAGCTGGAGCACCTCCTGGCTATCAACGAGAAACTTGGTGAATATGATGATGTGACGCGCTTGTTTGACGCTTTTCTTCATATTGACTCGGAGAATACCGAGTACGTCTACGATTGGCGCCTGGAGCAGGAGGAGCATCTTCGTCTGACGAGGGGGGATCCTAATGCCGGTATGACCAAGGAGCAGGTCGTAAAATTTGTCGACGCATATTACCCTGCCTACGAGCTCTATTCCGAAGGTCTACGAAACGGTCTCTTCTCGGACAAGCCAGGGGCTCAATTGCGGATGGTGGTTGGACGTGACAGAAAGGTGAAGCAGGTGATTAAGATTTGAACATGAGAAAGAGGCAGAGAGAATGGGATGAAGTGTCCCATTACAACAGAAAAGTGCTTCTTTTAGCAACAGGTAGAATTCTAGATCATGCAACATATGCACTGCTTAGCTAGACCATTCCCTTTATATCCCACATAAAAAAAAAGGAAGAAAAAAACAATCTCAGTTCATTAGATCATTACCCGCCAACGCCATGCTTCCCGTTGTGAGGCTCAAAGACGCTCTAGGCCACGCCCAGCGCCGCCCATCCTATCCCATCCCATCGGTCAAGCCTGCAAGAATCAACATTGCACATGAATACCCACAACTTACACTCAAAATGACACAGCTTGCTTGGAGTAAAAAAAAAAACATCACTGCTGGGCGGCCTTGGCGTCGTTTGGAGTCATCAAACGCTGGCCCTCCTGCAGCATCCGGTTCAGTTTTTTGTCAATGGCCACTGTCTGTTCTCGGACCGCCTCCTCGCGAGAAGCTGCCTCGTCTTCAAACTCCCTCAGTACTTTCCGCTTGTTACGCCGAACCACCCTCATTTTATGCATAATCTCAGAAAACTGCTCGGCAAACCAGTCGCCCGCCTCTTCCCAGTCGTCGAAATCCATGTTTGCAAACATGAGGCGCTGCTCCTTCTCGCTCTGGTGCATGCCCTGCTCTATCCTTGCGACGCGAGCTTCCACAGTACCCGCAGGAGCACCTGAACTGGTCTGCGCTGTCGCCTTGGAGGGGTCAAAGTCGAATGGTTCTTTATCGAGATCGGCGTAGGCCATGTTGCTGAGAGCCATGTCGTCGTAATCGAGGCTTCCTCGTCGGCGCTTCTTGTCTTTGGGCGCCGCTGGTTTAAAAGGTGGGATGGTTGTCGTCATGAGGCGCTCCAGCGCAGCTCGATGTGGTGATAGAGGATGCCCCCTTACTCTCGGAGTGGCATGTCCGTCTTCACGGCCACCCACAGTGGATGTGCCATCGTCCTGGTCTCCATTCTCCTCCTCGTAAGCTGCTCCCTCTTCATCCTCCACCTCCTCCAGGTCTCTAAATCTGGTCATGGGACGGAAATCGTCTATTCTATCTCTCATTGGCCGCCCTCTGTTTGCGAAAGCAGGAGATGTGCTCCTCTTTTCTCTGTCGTCGTACTCAAACTGTCTCGGCCTTGGCACATGTCGAACCTTGATATCGCGCATGGGCAACACGGGCTGTTTCTCTGGCGATGCCTCTAGTCGGGCGTAGGTTGGTCGATAGTTTCCAGGTGGTCTGCTGTACCCATTGACGGCAGTTCTATTAAACCCATCGTTCATGTATGTGGATGCGGCGTTACGATGTCCATTAGTTGGAACTACTCTCATGAGGAGGTCTTCTCCGAGCTGAAAGGCGGCACCGTCATTTGGGAGAAATCTCCTATCAAAGTTGTAGCGGGGGGCAGGTCTGGTGATGGCGGCCGGAGCAGCGATGGAGACAGCAGGAGCAGGAGCAGTAACAACTGTATTCTTCTTATCCGGCATTGGTTCGTGATCGGCTTCGGATGGCTCGTACTGCGGCGTTGTTAGGCCAGAATTCATAAAGCTGTCGCCTAATTGGGAGCCCGTAAATATGTCCATGGGGCGATGTTGGCTGGCTGGGGACTGCGAATGGGATCGCTGCACCGACTCGGGCGGCGGCTGGCTAAATCTCCGCTGATGTGCGCTGGACTGGCGAGCATTGGCTCCTGGGATAGGAACTCGAGCGCTGTCGGCCAATTCCCTTCGTTCTACAGCCGACGAGAAGGCTGGCGGAGCAGAGCTCTGATAGCGCTCTGGCTCGCGAGTCTGCTGGACTGCCGCATTGCCGTTGAGGTTTCCATTGGTGTTGACGTCGGCATTGGACTTGTTTCTGACTTCGTTGTCGGATTTGAGGCGTGCAAACATCTGCAGCCGGCTCGATCGCTCCTTCAACGAGGCCGGCATTTCGCTGGTATTTTCTTTTGCTTATCTCCCAACTCAAAGCTGCGTATGGTTCAGATCTTTCTTTTGCGCCGGCACAAATGAATTGGAATCGCTCGTCGTGTCGAAGAATAACAGCCTCGCACCAGTGAGGGGTAACGAGGATGAAAAGGAAGAAAATTGTTGTGCGGCCGAAAGGATCGCGAAGACGAGGAAGGAGATGGGGTTGGCGGCAGGTTGGGCTTGGGAAGCAAGGCGCGAGCGGTGACAGTGCCCGCTGCAAGCACAACAGAAAACAAGAAAGGGCAAGAAATAGAATAGAACCAGATCCGAGATCCGAATAAAAGATGATCCGTACAAGAGAAGAGAAGAAGGGGGGAAGTGCAGAGACTCAGAGATTCGGAAAGAGAGAGATGAGGCTGCAATTCTTCAGCCAGCCCGAAAGAGAAGCGCCTGAAAAGAAGAAGAATGCAAACAAAACGCCGATGATGCCCGATCTAACTCAGATCCAGCAGATCAAGCGGCGATGCTGGTTTTGAAACACGGCGCCTAAAGGCTAAAGGCTGTGCCGCCATTGAGCTTTTGCGCGTCTGACGGGAACAAGAACAGGCGCGCGCAGTCAGGTGACAGGCGGCGGTACGAAGATACATAGACGCAAGATTCAAGACTCAAGGTACAAGCCACAACTTGAAGGTACCAAAAGTCAGAAATCAATCCGGAGACTGTACTGTACGAGCAAAAGAGTCTATGCCGTCATATGAACGAGAACGATTCGAGATAAGCTCGCACGGCTTACGGAGATTGCTGCTAATACGACTCCGCTAGATTAGTTAGTCCACCAAGTTACGTAGGAGGGACAGGGAACCGCCCAGTGCCGCGCCATTGCTGGGTGCCATTGCTGGGTGCCATTATGTCCTCCATGCTGCTAAATTCTGCGCTATTTGCTCTCTTGTGCCCGTGGCAACTTTGTATTTTCTCCAGGGCCGCAAGTACCAGCCTATGCTCGTATGGACTGCTCCATGCCCAATTGCTTCGTATTATACCATCAGTTGGATTCATAGGACCCCGTGCGCAATTTAGTCTTGTGGCAGTATAACAGCACAAGCACGGATACGAATTCATCTCCGCCAGAATTCGGCACAACTTCCACCAACATAACATGCTTCCAACAACGCGGCATGTAAGAATTACCTGCTCGGTACTCGGAACCTGAGATCGTCCCAACTTATGGCACTAACTCGCCCCGGTTCTTAGCAGACCCAGCGCCGGCCTCTCTCTTTTTTCCTCTCCCTAGGTATGTAAGTGTAAGGCACTCGTACATACAGTATGGAGCACTGCACGCCGGCTCAGCTGCAGGCAAGGTCAGGTCTCAGCTCGTCCCGGCATGTCTTTTTTTTTTTTTTTTTTTTTAAAGCTCCAGGCCATTGTTTTGGAGCCCTTTCGCAGCCCTTTTGCCGCCCTGGCGAGCCGGTTCCAGGTTCGAAAAACAAGGTTCAAGGCTCCCTGGCCTGCTCTCTCCACCTTGCCCAGGCCTTGGCAGTAACTCGTGCATTGCATGGCTTTTTACCAGATTCTGCCTCGAAGCGTGTGACCATGGGCTCAGCATCTCTCCAGCCTGTCGACCCACCTCGTGCTTCCACCTCTTCTTCAAGCTTCACACCCATTCATCTCTACTGTAGCTGCGGCATGCGTACCGTATGATTGTCCCTCGTCGAGATTCCGCCTGCACCCAAACCCGCGTCCTTGTGACGGCAGGCCATCCTCTCTGTCTCTGTCCCAGCATATATACCTCGGATCCGTGTTCGCGACTGTCCATCGACCCTCACGCAGGTTTTTCTTAGCATCCAGCCGGGGGAGATAGGCAGTCATAAGAGATTGCACATTTCGTTCGATGGCGTCACCTCCGCCAGAACCCAGGTCGAGATTGGTATCCGACTCTCCCTCTCCAACCTCTGCCTCGGCCTCAGCATCATCCAGAGCAACAGCTTCAGAGGCTCGCCAACGCCCAGTGAGAACGATCCCTCGTAAGGATATGCAAGCAGTCTATTGTGCCGGCGGCTCCGGCCTGAGTGACTGAGTGCTAATATTTGTCTCTTCGACTCCATGTAGCTTGGGTTGCCATCCGTGATGGGCCCTTCACCGAAGAGCAGCTCCGGCTGCTAAATCCTCCTCAACCTTCTGCAGCACCACAGCGCAATGCCATCCCCCAGCCCTCCCAACGGCGGGTGTCAAAAGATGGATACTCTTGGGAAGAAGACCCCAAGTTGGGCTCCCCGCAAAACGAGCGCGGACGGATACCACACCTGTTCAAGTACGGACGAGCCTCAGCACGAGGAAGGAAGTGGGATCATCTTCGATCCGCCGAGCCCGTAATTGTTTCCGCTCAGCAATCCGCCTATGGACAGCCGACCACTTCATGGGCAGATTTCGTACAGTCGTCGGCTTGGGGGCGCCCGCAGGAGAGCCATATAATCGACATTGAAGCCCTCAATCAGCTCCAACCCGGCTACAGCAGGCCAAACGAGATGGCTTTGCACCTACCAGACAAAAACCACGAGCCGCGGCACAAGGAAGTATTCTCCAAGCGCTTGTGGAACCGCTTTATGCGCAGCTCTCTCTCTCCCTTGCTTTTCCGATTGACTGTTATTATTATGTCTATGATAGCCCTGGGGATCGCCGCAAGGATGTTCGACCTCGAAGACAAGGTGCTCGGCGAGAGCGCTGAGCGGACACAATCCATCTTTGCCATTGCGGTGGACTCGGCAGCTATTCCCTTCAACGGGTACATGATATGGGATGAGTACACAGGGAAGCCCCTTGGCCTGCGATCGGCCCGTTCGAAAATGTCTCTCATCCTACTCGATCTATTCTTCATCATATTCAAATCAGCAGGCACCGCTCTCGCCTTTGAGCACGTCGTCTACCACACCTTTGGCGACCACATCGTACGGGGTTTTGCCAAAGCTCTCGCATCCTTTATGCTCCTAGGCCTCCTCGCATGGACCGCAAATCTCTGTGTCAACATCTTCCGGGTGGTTGAGAAGTTGGGGGGTGGCGATGAGCAGCGCATGTGACAGGGCCAAGAGTGGGAAAAGCACAAACAGCGTGTTTTAATTTTTAATTTTTAATTTCTTTGAGCGTTTGTCGGGTCAGGGGATTCCCACGGCGTCAATTGGTGGCTTACGAAAACTTTACGACTTGAATGAAGCTTATGAATGGTTCTAGCTGTCCGTTTGAAAGGCTTAGAGTAGCGCCACGGTAGTGTGTATATACCTTCAGCTAGAACTACCTTATATCAATACATGTACATAAGGAAACATGGAAAAACAAAACTACAGGACCCATCTTGTTTAGGCAGCATTAAGCCGAATGCCGTGTGAATCATAATGAGTATCCATGGATATCAGCAAGCTCCTATTCTGTACACTGCAAAGGGTTGATGGACTAGGGAGAGCTGCCTGCTGGAAGGTTTAGCGGCTTAGTGCTAGCCCGCCTGCCTAATAGCCGCCTAGCCGCATTATCACAGGGAGGCAAGCACCTATAACTGCAGAGAGCAATCCGATCCATTCATTTCTTCCAAGATGCGCTGAATGATTCACGCTTGGCATTTGGACTGATAAAATCTTGGATTGTCCATGCAAAAAGCCGTAGGCACTTAAACTAAATAGAATAGTGAGATACAAACAAGATGAGATGTAGTTGAAAAGGGTAACTTGACCGTTGAAACGCGTCCTGTCTGTCATCCATATTCATCCCGTCTTAGTAGTGCATGCGAGAGTAATAAGCCAAAAGGCGGTTGAGCAGGGCAGAAAGCGGCGCTAATCCCCTTGTGGCTGCAGGCCTGCCTTGCCAAGGAGCCTTGCCTCAGCAACTCGAGCTTTGGGTTTGACTGCCTGATCCCTCATCATTACGTCTGTTTGTCTATCGACTCCTCAGCCTCCCTTCTTCTTTCACTCTCTCTCCGACTTTTTCTCCTTTTTCTAGCATCTCTTCGCAGCGAACCGGCCGAGGGACTCCTACAACTCCTCCCTCCTCCATTTGCTCGCGTCGAGCTTCACTGGCCGGTGCTTTGGCTTGCTTCTAATCGAGTGACCCACTGCCCATCCGGCTGGTGCGTGAGCATCACCGCTGACTTCCGCTGCCTGAGAGCTCAAGGGCTCTCTCTCCCCCCCAAGGCTTCTTGCAACGCCGGTGCAACTCCAGTGCAACTCCAGTGCAACGCATCAACCACGGCGTCTTCCTCGGTCCTCACCGACGCACCTCTCGTCCGCCTCTTCCGCCGCGGTAATCCCGAGCCAACACAGGCGATCCGGCCGCTGCGTGCATCGTCGGCCAATCCACCCACGCCAGCCGCAGGAGCATCACTCTTCACCCCGCCTTGCCGCTTCTCGACAGGGCTCGATCCACACTCTCCATGATGGTGGCCAGAATGGGAATGCCTGCGGTTCCAAACCGCGAGGACATCAAAGCAACGTGAGTCGTCGCCCCGTGGTGCCAATCATGGCCACGTCGCCGGCGTGACATGACATTAACTGCCCCTGCAGATGGAAGTACCTGGAGGATGGCATCACCCGCATCATGAACGACCTGGAACAGGGCATGGATATGCAGATGTATATGGGAGTCTATACGTATGTTGTGCCTTCTCCCGCCCTCACACGCCCAGGTCCGATTGCTCACATGGTCACAGCGCCGTCCACAACTTCTGTACCTCGCAGAAAGCCGTCGGCCTTAGCGGCCCTACCATGACTACAAGTCATCGCGGAGGTTCGTTGACATTTGCATCTCTCTCTCTCTCTCCCCACCAAGTTAAACGCTCGCTAACCTGCGTCCCGCTCTTCTTGTCGGCTGAACAGCACACTTGTTGGGTGAAGATCTCTACAACCACTTGATTAAATACCTCCAACGTCATTTAGCGGACCTCGTCCAGGCATCCAAATCCCACACAGACGAGGCTTTGCTAGCCTACTACATCAAAGAATGGAACCGATACACCGTCGCTGCCAAATACATTCATCACCTGTTTCAGTATCTTAATAGGCACTGGGTCAAGCGGGAAATCGATGAGGGCAAGAAGAACATATACGATGTCTATACTCTACACCTCGTCCAATGGCGCAAAGTGCTGTTCGAGCAGGTCTCAGAAAAGGTCATGGACGCCGTTCTAAAGCTTGTGGAGAAGCAGAGAAACGGCGAGACCATCGAGTACGGCCAGATCAAACAGGTCGTCGACTCGTTTGTGTCTCTCGGTCTAGACGAGGCCGATCCATCCAAGTCGACACTTGACGTGTATAGATATCACTTTGAGCGCCCCTTCTTGGCAGCAACAAAGGAATTCTACCAGGCCGAGTCCAAACAATTTGTTGCTGAGAACACTGTTGTTGAGTACATGAAAAAGGCAGAGGCGCGACTGGCGGAGGAGGAAGAGCGCGTCAACATGTACCTGCACCAGGACATTGCGCTCCCTCTCAAGAGATGCTGCAACCAAGCTCTTATTGCCGACCATTCCCTGTCTTTGAGGGAAGAGTTCCAGGTACTTCTAGACAATGATCGTGAGGAAGACATGGCTAGAATGTACAATCTGTTATCTCGCATCCCCGACGGCCTTGATCCGCTGCGCACCAGATTCGAAACCCATGTCCGGAAAGCAGGGTTGGCCGCCGTCCAGAAAGTTCAATCGTCTGAGGGTGACAAGCTGGAGCCCAAGGTCTACGTCGATGCCTTGTTGGAGATACACACCCAGTATCAGGGCTTGGTCAAGAGGGCCTTTACCGATGAACCTGAATTCACGCGGTCTTTGGACAACGCCTGCCGCGAGTTTGTCAATCGAAACGAGGTGTGCAAGTCTGGGTCTAACAAGTCACCCGAGCTGCTCGCCAAGTACACCGATGTCCTCTTGCGCAAGAGCACCACAAGCATCGAAGAGGCCGATCTGGAGCGAACCCTGTCCCAGATCATGACCGTCTTCAAGTACATCGAGGACAAGGACGTTTTCCAAAAGTTTTACTCCCGCATGTTGGCCAGGAGATTGGTGCACAGCAACTCGTCCTCGGACGATGCTGAGACCAGCATGATCAGCAAGCTAAAGGAAGCCTGTGGGTTTGAATATACCAACAAGCTTCAGCGCATGTTCCAAGATATGCAGATTTCAAAGGATCTTAATAAGGAGTTCCGAGATCACCTAGAGACCGTCGGAAATGCCAAGGCTGTTGACTCTACATTTTCTATCCTGGGCACAGGTTTCTGGCCATTGACACCACCAAGCACCCATTTCGACCCGCCTCCGGAGATTTCCGCCGAGATTGAGCGATTCGTCCGATTCTACAAGCACAAACATGACGGCCGTAAATTGACTTGGTTGTGGCACTTGTGCAAGGGTGAGATCAAGGCCGGTTATTGCAAGAACAGCAAGACGCCCTACACTTTCCAGGTTTCAATCTACCAAATGTCCATTCTCCTCTTGTTCAACGAGAAGGACAGCTACTCCTACGATGACATCTCCAGCGCCACCCAGCTGAGCTCCGAGGTGCTCGACCAAGCCCTGGCCGTAATTCTCAAGGCAAAGGTGCTGTTGATGGATGGCGGCGATAAGCCCGGACCCGGCAAGACTTTCCGCCTCAACTACGATTTCAAGAGCAAGAAGATCAGGGTGAACCTCAACCTCGGCGGCGTCAAGGAGGCGAAGCAGGAGGAAGTCGAGACGAACAAGACCATCGAAGAAGACCGCAAATTGGTATTGCAGGTATGTTTTGAATCCACATCCAAGTCTCGAAGACCTACAGCCGTAAAGATGCTAACATTCCGTTCAACAGTCTGCAATTGTTCGTATTATGAAGGCGCGAAAGAAGATGAAGCACACGCAGCTTGTGAGCGAGACCATTAACCAGATCCGGTCTCGGTTTGTCCCCAAGGTCGGCGACATTAAAAAGTGCATAGAAATTCTCCTGGACAAGGAGTATCTGGAGCGTCTGGACGATGATGAATTGGGCTACTTAGCATAAAATATTTCTCTGTATTATCCTCCGGTAGAATTCGCGGAGCTTGTCAACGATTATTCTTCGTTTCCCCTTTTCCCCCTCCCCCTTCGATACAGGCATGTCTCTATCCACACCTTTTTTTCATCACTCAGTCGGTCATTCATGCGTAGATTCAGGTCATATTGGGAATGGGATCCGCTGGAGTGGGCATGGTTGGTTGGGTTGCTTTTTGTTTTTGTGGTTTTTTCTCCTTTTAAACACTTTGCTTGCTTACATGCTTGATTTTTTTTTTTTTTCATAATTGGCGAATTATGCCCTAGCTAAACAGAGCATTATGCGGCCCAGCAGATTTCTAAGCATGGACTTTTTCACGAAAACGAATGCCCTCCTCCCAAATGTGCGAGATTTTGATGTGTGTTTTTTGATGTGTCTTCTTCTTCTTCTTCTTCTTCTTCTTCTTCTTCTTCTTCTTCTTCTTCTTCTTCTTCTTCTTCTTCTTCTTCTTCTTCTTCTTCTTCTTCTTCTTCTTCTTCTTCTTCTTCTTCTTCTTCTTCTTCTTCTTCTTCTTCTTCTTCTTCTTCTTCTTCTTCTTCTTCTTCTTCTTCTTCTTCTTCTTCTTCTTCTTGTTTTGGTTGTTGTCTGTGGTGATTTTTGGTTTTTTTTTTTTTCTTTTGGGTTAAATTAATTTTGCATGATGGGATGGATTAGTATGTATTAGAATTGTCTTGGAAAGGGGGGTAGATGGGCTGTGTAATAAACGGACGTCAATATTTCTTGACGAGAAAAATTCAGTAAAAGTAGGCAAAAGGCTCAAGGACTCAAGAAACTGCTAATCAATCATCAAATGCATTCCACAAAAGTAAACAAAAAAAAAATTAAAGACGGAGGTGAATATGTGCATCAGTGTGTATAGGTAAATAACTTATAAATCCCATTCTCTCCTTTTGTTTCCAAAAAAAAAAAGGATTCAAATCCCATTACCAACCCTGTACTTTCGTAAACTACAAAGCAAAATAAGCCTCCCTTGTGGTTTCTTTATCTTGATCTTGATTTTGACATTGCTTTCGTACTTGTGTTTGTGTGTATGTGCGTGCTCTTCTTGATTGTTCTGTTTTGCACCACATTCTTGATTTCCATCCAATGTCCTGTTTCCCTTGTATCATCATTTCCATCCCATGTACGGAGTACATCTCATCTTTTCGTCTCTATTGTGTCCAAATCATATTCCTCTTTAAACTGTCATGCATGTAAAAAAAAACCCCCAGATACTCTTCCTGCCCGCTCAATCAGCTCTTTTGGTCCCGCCATTGCCAACCAGCGTCTCCTCATGAAACCCATCGTCAAACTCCCTCGGATACTGCGTCAACGGAGCCGAGGCATCAGCCCCCGAAGACCCCGTGCCAGGCCGATCACTGTCCGCCGCAGAAAGAATGCTCTCGCTGAAGCTGCCCTGCGTCATGGGCCGGTACGCCTCGGTCGAGTTGCCGCGCGAAGCCAGCATGCTGACGAACTGATAGTCCTTCTCAATGGGGCTCGTCGGCATCGACGCCGTCTCGTCGGTTTTCTTCTTGCCCCAGCCTGCGCCCCATCCGCCGTTCTTGCGCTTCTCGCCGGCCCACGACGCCCAACTTGCCATGTAGGCGCTAGCTCTGCTGCTTACTGTCTCTTGTGGTTTGTTCGCGTCCCCGTTGATACCGTTCATGCTGTTTCTTTTGCTGCCGTTGCCTTCGGTAAGTCTGGCAGTCTCTTCGTTACGACGGCGCTGTGCCTCACGCATCTGCTCCATGTCGTTGTACAGCCTGTTGAGCATTGTCGACGCCTTCTCCCGCCCAGCGGCAAAGTTGCGCCCGAGAATGTCACGGCCCTGCGCAAAGCGTTCGTCGAGATGAAGCTCCTTTACCTGCTCTGCTATACGTCTCTGGACGTCCTCGATGGAGAGACCGCCAGCCATGGGGTGTCTCGGCTCGGAGACGGCAAACAGGTTCGTATCGGTGTGTGAGTCCCACATGCGGTAGTTTTCGGTTCGTGCCCACGCCTCGACCCAATCAAGCCCAAAGTCAACGGCGGGATCGCTCTCCGACGTGTTGCGGCCAGCATTGGCGCTGCTGACGAGATAGTTGTGGAACTTGACGGAGGATATCAGGCCAATGATGTAGCCTTCAAACTGGGCTCTAATGTACTCTTCGCTTCCTACGTATTTCATCGTCTTTGGCGTGCTGGGATTGGATTCGTCCCAGGTATCGTTGACCTCCTGGGTCAAGAAGTCGATCCATCTCCTGTCCGCCGCAGTCAAAGACAACGCCTGCCTCAGAGAAGGTGACGTGATGTTGATGGTGTTGTCATCGAGGTTTATAATGATGTCGCTGTAACGGTCCTTTTGTTGGAGAAGTAGAGAGTTGGTGCTGCCGACGAGGTAGGATTTTGTACCGACATCGGCCAGCAGGTCGAGTTGCTGTAACGGAGTATAGGGGCCAAAGATGCTTCCCTAAAGTTGGATTTTTATGTAAGAAATGGTATTCTTTGGAGAGGGTACAAGTTTGGGACATACTTTGCCAAATATCTGTAGTGGGAGGCCCATATAGGTCAGAAGCGAGTTGCGATTACTACTCTGCAAACTCGTTGGTTGTGCAAGTTTCTTTTCGTGGCTGTTGAGCTCGGGATCTGCGCAATCTTGGAGGTTACGAATGAGCCCGGGTATCAGTGAAATGAGAGAAAATTGGACCATGCATAACCGATCGCATCGCGAGCCGAAGAAGAGCATCTGGATTGGCCATTAGCAAGTCTAGTCTTTGCAACAAAATCCAAGCACTATTCTTTTGAATGGGCCTGTAGAGTGGTCACCAACCTTGGGCTGAAGAAGACAGCATTTGAGTAGTACAAGGGCCTGCCATTTGAACTCGTGAATCAGCTCGCGCAGACTCATACCCAAGTACTGATCCCGCTGCGCCTCTTCTTGCAAAAGGCCTCGGCGCTTTTCATCTGCGAGACTGTCCTGGAAGCCTCGCAGGATATCAACGTCTGTAAACTCGCGCTGGGCAAACCATGCTTGGGTGACTATGCTGAGACGCTGCCTCAGCATGCCAAAGAACTGAGGGCTATCTGCGATGACGACAACCGCTTTCTGCACGGTTGAGCGAGTAACATCGGCAGGCCGGTTGATGAGCTGCGAGGAATCGAGCTGGCGAGTGCATGATATGCCGAACAGAGACGTTGCAGGCCCGTCGTCGGTCTCGGGCCGCAGCAGGGTAAAGTAGGAAAAGTCCTCCTCAGAGCTAATCAACAACCTTCAAGTCAGCAAGCAGCTCTCCAACTACGATACAAAGACAACGTACGCATGCGCTCCGTCACTCAGAGCCATGAATGGCAGCAGAGTCCATCCATACTTGGCGGCCGGGTCAACGCCGTCCTCGGCTCCAAACCAGCTCTCGACCTCGGGGCCCCGCGCATGATGGAAGCCAACAACCGTCACCAGCGGCGTAAAGCCAGACACAAACGGGGTGGTGGGTATCGTCGGGGTAATTGGCGACAAGACACTCTTGAGTTCGAGCCCATTGGGCGGGACCTTGATTCTCTCGGTGGTCATGGTTCAGCTCCCCGTTGGGATATCAAGATTTGCTGCAGCTCGGCGCCGCTACAGCGATGCCATGCGCTTCCAAGGAAGCTTCCAGTCACCGACTCTCCGGGGGGGGCGCAGCTCACGGGCGTCGTTCGAATTCGGAAGGGGATTCGGCCGTTCTGTCGAAGTTGGTTTGCTTGCTTGCTTGGATATTGTTCGAGCGGTGGGCGGGCAAGCAAAAACGGGCACAAGGCAAGTCGGTGTGGCGAAAAGGCGGGATTCCAAGATTGACACAGGCTGGAGTCGTTGCCAGTAAGCCGATCGCAACTTCAGACTTGCTTCGGCTATTGCTCTGTGACGTGATGGAAAGCCTGGTGCAAAAGAGACAGGATCAATTCGGCTTTTGCAACGAAGTCCAGGGGGGAGACAAGACCCAAATGGTCGCGCGTCCGGTCTTGCTGCAAGGTGAATTGGCAATGGCGGGGGATCCCTGGCAGCCTCAAGAGCACGACAAGGGTGGAGGAGGAGAAAGATGGGCTGGTTTGATGCTGGGAATCAGCTTCAATTGCACTCGACGCAGTGAAGATGCAGGATATCAGAGCAGGCGAGGGCCTCTATATGCCTCTGTAGGCGGTGTTGCGAGCAGTATGGAGAGGCGAGTGAGTGGCTGGTGACGGGCCGCATAAGTTGAAGTTTATTGTCCAAACTCCTGTTGGTGAGACTGAACCTTGAAGTGCTGACTTTGCCTTTGGTAGGGCCCGCCACGCAAAGCTGGTACACTGCCTTAGTGTTGGCTCTGCAAAAGAGACGATCCGCTGTATGGTCCACTAACAAAGGTACATGGAGACCAGAGGCCAACTGAACTGCCGGGAGTTTGATGTCGCTGTCGACCTGAACTTTAGTAGGGTAGGTGGGCGCACATGTTAAAAGTGCAAGCTTGGAGACTCTTTCTTCTTTCAACCCGGCATCAAGCCAAAAATCAACATTGCCTTGTATCTGGACAGATGCATTACATAGGTACAACTACATGAAGGCATGTGATGGCCACATTCAGTTGTAAACACTGGCCAAGTTATATCTTGTTCCAGTGCTCAAGAAAATCATCACCGATCCATCTCCGAGCAAAAGAGGCATCACCACAAAAACAAACAATACTACTGAACAAGCAAGTAAAACAAACCACACCACACACACCCACGCACAAAAACACAAAAATCCCATCTTACAGGCCGACAAGATTCCACGTCAACAGCAGCCTGCCATCCCAAAGCCTTCTTTTTCCTGCACGATCTCTCTTGGCTGCAGCCCATGCAGGGATGCGCCAGCGAATGGCAGACCCGGATGCTGGTCTGCCAGCGTGTCTTGCATTGCATTTGCGAGCCATGCCCGCCTCTTTTCTCCTTCTTCGCCCTTCCTTGAGTTTCTTTTTCCTCTTCCCTTTTTTCTGCTTCCTTTCCTTTTTGCCACTATCGATATGTCATGCTGAACCTGGATATCAGGGTTGTTTTTGTTTTGCCGCGTGATATCATGGGTATCGTCATGTGGAGTGGTTTGTCGTACGTACATACAGGAGTGGCATCAAGAGAGGGTACTTGGCCAGACCGCATATTTGGGCTGCATGTCTCCGACACTACCTGCTGTATCTGCTCTGTTGCATTAGAGAATCAGATGTAGAAAAAACCCCCAGTCATGCTCAAGGTCCAATTCCCCCGTCCCGTCCCGACATCGCGGATTCGATCACGCAACCAAAACTGGCCAGATGCATGTAGCTAATGTTACCATTGATGTTTTTGGCTATCTACCAGAAATGTAGGTAACCGCAAACCTGGAGACGCCTTCGGGGGAGATGAGACGTAAGGGAAGAGAAGTCACTCGATTCATCATGTCGGCGAGATGCGTCACCTGTGTAACCCCAGAATGTCCTGTTCTCATGGCGATGATGTAACGCGGTCACCTCGTGGTCCCTCTGCATCCAATCTTGATGAAACAATCAGCCGAATAGCTACATACACCGAAATGGAAAAGGCCGCAGCGGTATCATAGATGTACCGTGCAACAGCATCTCATCTCATCTGCGGAATACAAGACAGACTGCGATCATCTGGTCTGCTACATAGAAGCCTAACTTACCAAAGTACCTAGTAGTCTCATCTGATAACAGGGTAGTGGTAGCTTGAAGCTTATATGAACCTGAAGCTCGGGGCAAAAGTACGTCTACGTCTACATCTGTACCTCGGACGAAGCAAAAAAAAAGCAGAATCGTTATAATGATGTACCCAATACCTTGGTCCGTCGCATCAGCAAATGGAATCACATCCTACTCTTACGAAAGCCAAATATCTTCCATACTGGAAGCTAAAGCTAAGATTATGACGGCCCGCAAAGACTTGAAACAAAAAGGGCAGACAGGGCACTCGGGGGAACAAACATAGCTCCCTATTGCTGATGAAACCTGCACCCAGCCGTGAACAAAATGAACAGGGGCCCCGGGAAGGAAAAAAGAAAAAAAAAAAAAAAGAGTGAGCACAAGATACCCGGAACGAGCGGATGGATTCCGCATTGACTGTCCCGGTATGACAAGAGAGAAACACTGGAGCAAATTCTTGCTATGAATAGCCTCTTGTGGGAAATGGGTAATGCGGAATATTATCCGGTGTCCGTGCTCGGGAAGCCAGGGCAGCTCTCTACAGTACATGGAATCACGTTTACCAGCATCACAGCTACAGTAATACCAATTTCGACGGGACTTCAACACCAGTTCTTTGCGTAGGAGAACTATTGCCCCAACCACGTACACGTAGCCCATTACCGCAGCTATACGAGACAGAATCCTTCTTCCAAGAACTTTATAGACACACCGTCCCACAGCCAAGCAAGCAGATAGGCAGGCATTCCCGGAACGACTCCCAGGGAAGCACAACTTGGATAAGGCTGCGAGAGGCATCCTGGCACGTGGGAATCATAAGCAAAAAGTGGAGGGAAATCCCGAGGGATAACCCGTTAAAGTTTTCCCATCATGCACGATGAACCGTGCGGCGCAGGGCAAAAATCCCTAATGCTAGTAGCCGGAAATCGTTGGGAACGAAACCTCAACAGCTCGCTCGCTGTGGGAGAATAGACAAATAGAGTATGATAACCCTAGGTGTGATTTGCAGCGCCAAACTCACCGAGTTCCCGATCTGCCATGGCTCGCCTCTGTTAACGACAGCCGACATCCAGGACGAACTCCATACGCCAGACGAGTAGTATATCCTAGTGCCAATACTAATCAGGGGCTCCGTCTCTATCCGCTGTAATCATTGTCATCTCATTAATGAGAATGAGTCGCCGTTGTGCTATTAATTGTCGAGGGTAAAGCGCTCTATTCCACGGTGATACTAGCCTACGGGCCACCGGAGGGCAGAGGAGCAAACTGCCGCTAAATAAGAGGCCAAGTCTCCTTGGCTTGCGTGTTATAGCCATCGGCTGCATGTTTGCGACATGCCAAAATGGAGGTCTGCAGACAGGGATAATCTGAGACTTTGTTAGTTCGTAAACGCCTCTTGGACGGAGCCGAGCGGCAATTCTGGAACGCTTCCACGCTCTCGCACAGCATTGGCCCCAGTCAGCTAAAAGGGTGGCTTTTGATGCGGGATTTGCCTGTGGATGTGTGAATGTGGATTGAGGCGGCGCTGTGCTTCCAAACATCCCCACAGGCTGCCACCAAAGACATCAAGCCATTCCATTGGGGCAAGCAGCCTCGACGGGCGCCTCGTTTCTTGGTGTCGTCTCAAGGGGGCGAGCTCTGCTTCTTGCCAGGCGAATTGGCTCTTCCAGTGCAAGGCTGAGAATTGCCCATTCGAGGGCCGTCTGAATCCTTCACATGCCATTGGCCCATCTTGACCAGATAAACACATCACCTGGGCAAGGCCAGACTGGGCTATTGAAAGGGCCGTCATATCGAATGGATTGGCCAAATCGAATCTGGTTGGGTGAAGATGGCTGATTAGGAGACAGACTGACGGCGAAGACATCACCACGTGCGTTCCCTGTCGGAGCTGGCAAGCTGGATCCAGGGGGGCTCCCCTGAGGTTGCTTGCTGTTGGAACCCCCCCAAAACAAGCCACCGAATTCAATCCAGCAGCGTCGTACCGCGGACGAATTGCAGCCAAGACGCCGTTCATTGGTGACAACGATCGGCGGCGGATTGACTGTTGCACTCCTTGTTTACTCCGTAGACCACTAAGAAATACTTGCACAGGCCCCGTCCTTGTAAAAAGTATGAGGCGATGTCGTAAGCTGCTAAAAGCTGCCGGCGGGCGCCGACTAGGGGTAGGCGGGGAGCCATGTTCGAGAGATGGGTGTAGGCATTGACTCGAAGATCGCCATCTAAACGCATCAATCTTGGGGCTGCCGCGAGGGTTTTTGAAGAAGTAAGCCGGTACGAAGGACGAGATTACGTGCCTGACCAAGGTCAAAAAAAGGTCGAAAGGACATCAATTGGCCATCAAGGATCCAGGGATTGACGTGGTGAGGCTGAAGTACATGTAATCTTGTCTCCGAATGGACCAGGGTCTTTTCATCACGACGATTATCACCCAGCATTAATATGGAGCCCCTTTGTGATCCGAAATGAAAGACAATATGCTAAGCTTTTTTGCTGCACTTGACGGTTAACGGGAAGCGCCAATACCAAGCACAAATAGCACATGAACGAGTTCCGGAGAGTGCTCGGTAAGGTATCAAGTATAGAACGGAGTGCTCAGCCCTGTGATCTTGTACGCTGCATCGTACGAGGCCAGCTAGTAATATAACTTCCATGAACCGGAAGCGCCGCGCTGTCGATCGTAAAAAGCAAACTTCGGCGTCCCGAGAAACAGCTGAGATTGCGGCGCCCTTATGGTCGCGGCCTGGGATTATTTTAGAACACGCAAGGATACATTTGCAGACCATGGAGAGGTCCGTCCTGACCCTGCTCTCCCGAGGACCGTGACGCTGGTATTGCTTAAATTATTCTGGTACCGACACGCTGGCAGGTGTCAGACGGAATGGGGGCCACGAATGCCGCATGGACGTTTGCATCACGAGAGACAAAAAAAAAGATGAAAGGCCTGTGAAGAGGAGCAATTGTCAAGCTGAAGTGTAATTTCAATGTTGTCTGGAGTTGACCGTAATGATGCTTGGACAGGTACAGGTACAGAGAGAGGTACAAGGACACAGCCAGGCGCACGTGGCCTCGGCAATTACCTGGATCGAGTGTCGTTGGAGAAGATGAAGCTGCTATTGAGGGCGGTAAAAACAAATAAAGGCAATATTAAGTTTGCTAGTATCAAGTGGAATGATAATTTTACAATGGCGTATCACACCTCTTTATTATACACGATTGGATCAATACGATAGGGAATGCACAATCGCCCTTTGTTAGTGCTGGCAGCACACTCGTCGCCAGCGCCGTGCTAGCGAATTGAATCCAGTCGCTTCGAGCCTTCTCCTGCATCAAAGGACGCTGCTGCACGCTGGTTGGACGCCGCTGAAGGCATTTGCTGGGGTACTGGGTCGGCTTGCGGGGTTTCCAGTGGTCAACGGCCCTCTAGCGCCGTTCGCACAGGCCCCTCCAAAGCAGCTTAGGGCTGCTCACTCAGTGCATGTGTGTTCTTTGGCGAGCTGCGCGCTCATGCTCAAGCCGGACAGCGGCGAGTAGCCGGCAATGGCATGGCGCTGTGGAGACGCTGGAAATGGGGGAAGCGAAGGTTGATAAGGCACAAGGCAATCGGATCAGGTGTCGAAGATTCGGTGTCCCGAGAAATGAAATTGGATTTGAATGGGGCCGCAAGTTTGATCCATCACTCCATCACTCCATCACCCCCCCCTGTGGGCCTTTGTTCTCTGGGCGCTATTCGCCGCCCAGCTGCTGATTGATGCTGCAGACGAGACACTTGAGGTGAGAATCGGGTTGTTGCCACGAGCTGTGTGTGCTCTACTGTATGTACTTTACTGTATGTTCGCAGGCGTTTGGTACCCCGTGCCTCACATGGAATTTAGTCGTCGTTCGGGTACCTTGGGATAAGAACAAGGCAAGGGAGTGTCAAACAGCCGCAATGCAAGGTTGCTGAAACCGCATCAGGCACAGCAGCCGCGCAACGATGGGCCGGCGCAAAAAAAGATTGATCAAAGCAGCATAGCCTGCTCGAGAGTTTGACACCACCTGGGATTAGAAAGCCAAGCGCAGACCGGGGCAGCTGAGAAGGACGAAGGAATGCAAAGTAAAAATTCAATGGGCACAAGTTACAACGGTGTAGAAGGGCGGTCGAGACGCGATAGCCGGGTACCTGCTCCGCCGGCGCAGATGCTGCAGGGCGCATGTATACTAGTATGCACAAACAGGTGGGCTTCCACTCAGCGCCCCATACTCCGTACTCGTGCTTGCACCGGCGATAACTCGAGATTGGCACCACGGCTTCCGGTCGAGTTGTTGTTTGGTGCTACGCTGCGGGACTGTGATTGTATAGCCGCTACGGGTATGAATAGGTACAAGGCAGTCCCATTTTACTCCGTATTCCAGATGAATGGTAGCGATACAAGATGGGATTGGGATGGATGGGGGGGTTTAAGAGGTAGCCTCCATGGAAATGTGTGCGGATGGCTCAACACCCCTTTGGCTGTCCAGTATCAGGCGGCATCAGATCTGCATTTCCAGCTGCTCCTTTGGCTCATCTGCTGATTGACTGACCTGTTTGCTTGTCCTTTGCTTATACTATAATAGTACTTTTGCGTCGCCAATACGAAAACGCACCACAATGAATGTACGACTATGCACATTGCCGTGCAAAGAGCTATGCTGGCTTGAACCCAGCCGCCCCTTGTCCTGGTCAGAGCAGAAGCCGGTAGCAGTACTTGGCAGTGGCGGGCCTGCGCCGTCATCTTCTCATCTTCTGCTGCTTCGCCCGTACCAGGTACGAGTACTCGCGCGCGCAGCTTGGCACCTCGAGTCGGTAGCCAGAACGGCCCGGCTCTTGCATCGAATCCTTATTAGGCAAACACCAAAAAAAAAAAAAAAAACCATCAGGCGAATCCCCTCCCCGCTACCTCAAGCCATCCTGCGTGGCCGCCCTGCCTCAGAAATTCGCTCTTGTGCCACCTTGAAAGCCTTGCTGGGTGAATGAATCATTCATCCATCCCATCCAATCCAGCCAGTGCCCAGATGATCCGGGTCTCGTGTCTGTACCTGTACCTGTACTGTGTTGCTCGCTGACGTTCCAAAAACACGGCTGGGGTTCCAGGCCAGGCTCTTCTTCTCTCGCCCTCCCACCCCAGCATCACCGCCGCCAGTACTCCGTAGGTGCCACTTGTTCCGCCCGACCTGTCATCATTTGGCCTGCTACAGCCACGCCCTAGGCTGTACAGTATCCACCACCTGGAGCTTGGGATTGGATTGGATCCCATGCTTCTGTGCTGCGAGCTTGTGCTTGTACATACATCCAGGCACTCGCACATGTACGGGGTAGTGCTCACTTTCACACGCCTCAAAGCCTCAGCTCCTCCCGGCACTCTCCAGAGCAGGAGTCCAAATCTCCTCGTTCACGAGGCTGCTTCCGCGCGCCGAAACTTGGACCGCCCTTTGTCGCCCCGGCCCGGACATCTGACGCCTTTCATCATAGGCAGCCTACCGACTTCTCTCCTCCGGCGTCATCATCAACCCTTTTCGCCCTCTTCACCTTTCCATCAACTCCCCGCAACCTGCTGCAGCTGGTTCTGCTGCTGCACTGACTTGAACCCTACGACATTTGCCGCCTCCGCGCCGCCATTTTCTGCCGAACCCTCCGCTAAACTCCAGCCCCCAGCTCGAGCGACTCTATTCTGAAGCATCCCGACTTTTCGTTTCCATTTTTTTTCAACCCTGCAGCAACTACCTAGACAAGGACGAAAGAAGCAAAGGAGGAAAAAAGAAAGGAAAGATCACCGTTCGCGTCTTCAACCGTTTCTCCCGGTGTCCGCTGCTTATGCGTGTGTAATTGGCTGCATGGCAAACCCACCTTTTGGATCCAAATCGCTTCGTCTACCGATTCGTCAAGTGCTTAGAGAACGCCGACAATCTCGCCATCAAACACCAAAGAGTGCCGAATCGCCCAACATGGGCGGATGCATGAGCTCCAACAATGATGAGGTAGAGCAGAAAAAGAGGAGTCAGGCTATAGATAAGGAGTTGGACGAGGACTCAAAACGGTTACGGAAAGAATGCAAGATCCTGCTGTTAGGTATGTCTCTCCCCGGGATTGGCGGTCCCTCGTGTCGTTGTGTCCCAATCGCTCACCCTTTTTCTTTTTTCTCGCTTGTCTAGGTTCTGGTGAGAGTGGCAAGTCGACAATCGTCAAGCAGATGAAAATTATCCACCTAAAGGGATACTCAGAAGAGGAGCTCTACAACTACCGACCGACCGTCTTCAAGAATCTAGTAGAATGTGCCAAAGCCGTCATAACCGCCATGCAGCAGTTCAATATTGAGCTTGTGCAGGAGGACAACAGATCTTTTGCCGACTTTTTAATAGACTACCAAGCGGAATCTGGACCGCAAGCTCACATCGACCCCCAGGTGGGACTCGCTGTGCAGGCAATATGGAGTGACCCGGCCAAAGACCTGTTGATGGAGCACCAGACGGAATTCTACCTGATGGACTCTGCCGAGTAGTAAGTTGCATTGAAGCGTGGCTGGCGACGCGCCATCTGGTTTGCAAGCAACTTGGATTCTAACCATGCTGCCTTTTTCTCAGTTTTTTCCAAGAAGCAATGCGCATCGTCGCGCCCGATTACTTACCTAACGAGATGGACGTATTACGCGCCCGTACAAAAACTACCGGCATTTACGAAACGCGTTTCCAAATGGGCCAGCTTAGCATTCAGTACGTCGCATCGAAAATTATTTTGCCATTTTTTCTTTCCTTTTCCATCTTCTTTCCCCTTTAAGCTTATCCTTGAGCTCCATATTTGCATTGTTTAAACAACGGGGCTAATGTTTCCTTCTAGCATGTTTGATGTCGGCGGGCAAAGGAGTGAACGAAAGAAGTGGATACACTGCTTCGAGAACGTTACATCAATCATTTTCTGTGTTGCGCTCAGCGAATACGATCAAGTTCTTCTTGAGGAGAGCAGTCAGGTAAGCTACGAGCGATTGCTGCGTGCCGTTGATGGTATTCTTTGCGGATAGGCTAACCTGACCGAATACAGAACCGCATGATGGAGAGCTTACTACTCTTCGATTCTGTCGTCAATTCACGGTGGTTCATGAGAACAAGCATCATTCTGTTCTTGAACAAGGTGGATATCTTCAAGCAGAAGCTAGGCCGATCACCTCTGTCCAACTACTTCCCCGACTACACCGGTGGCATTGATGTCAACAAAGCCGCCAAGTATCTGCTATGGCGATTCAACCAAGTCAACAGAGCGCATCTCAACCTATACCCACAGTGAGTAAAGGCGCAGATGGATTCTAAAATTGTTTTTATAGGCTGCTGGCTAACGTGACTGTCAACCCTAGTCTTACCCAAGCTACCGACACATCAAATATTCGACTCGTTTTTGCAGCAGTCAAGGAGACTATACTGAATAACGCACTCAAAGACTCTGGTATCCTCTAAGCTTATGCTATCTGAATCTTCGTCATTAATCTATCTATCCACCAAAATCCGCTTCGGGAGATGCGGCGTTTATAATACGGCACGAATTTACAGTGCGCCTACCCGCCGATCCATATTGACCTGGTTCACGCCATGCATTTCTCTCCCATAACGGTACATGGGCCCATCCAGCCGGCATTTTCTTTAACATCGACATTACGCTCTTTTCTTTCCTTTTTTTCCGATGCGATGAAATCCCCTCTAAGGGCTGATTTGTTTTTTTCGACCCAAGAGGTCTGAAGAACGTTGCACCTCGATATGGCCATTTCCCTGTCTATTACCACTCAGCAAGGCGCGGTCACTCTCACTCACTCTCACGATATTTTTTATATTCCCCCTTTTCCTTTTTCTGTTATTCGGAATTATTTTGTTGGCGACTACTGTCTAGATCTCGTGTGGCAAGCTACAGTATAAGGCTGACATGAGAAAGCCGTCTCTGGTTGGTGTCTTGATATTGGGACTACATGATGCAATGGTGTTTACGATGATTCGCTCTGAGGGGCGGCGGCAGCTAGATACGCAGCTGAAAGACGGGCAATTGGATACCACGGCGGGCCGAGAGGAAGAATGGAAGCGGATACGACAACCCTTTCCTTGGAGGCTGGGGTTGGACGTGGACTGGGCCTGCTCTGATGTGGTCGATTTTGCGGTGCTTTCCGTGCCCGGGGTTGAGCGAATATGAGAGTTAGCAGGCGGGAATGCGTGAATAGGCTCGGCAAGATGAAATCTTTTGCAGGGATACCGAGAGTACAAAAGAAGAGATGTTTTTTATTCTTATCAAGAATTGGCTGCGGATTTTTCTTTTTCTTTTTTTTTTGTTGCGGCTTACGGGCTTTGCTTTTGGGCTGTTGCGCGCATGCAGGATGCTTGGGATTGGGGGAGGAGTTATTGGATAGGCTCTCAGCTTTACACGCGCGAGAATAGGTATTAATTGCTGCGCCCTTTGTTTAATATTGGCCTGACGTATGGATCGTGTCTGAATACAGTACCTACGTTTATAATTGATACCTTGGTAAAAACACTCTTGTGCAAAACGTTGGGAAACGAGCATGATGCATGTGATGTGATGTTTTGTAGTAAGTAGCAAGTAGGCAGTGTTGGGCTGCCAGCAAAAGGGCCCTTTTGATGGATGAACTAGATGAATTGGAACCATTGGCTGTTCTACCAAGGTGCTTTTAGCCGTCTCGGTTTTGTTGGAGCAAAGGGAGAATCTGCAATGCGAGGGTTATTGAACGAGTAGCTATACGCATCATAGCCAGTCTTTATGGCGAGTTGAGATGTGTCAGGCTCCGACTTTCCCATCATCCGAGCAATTCGACAGTCACAGATTCGCAGAGTGCCCCACACAGCTGCGGCCAAAAAAGTGGTGTGATGATGCAGGCTGTACGAAGTATGGATGGACAGACAGTCTGTGGTTTTTGCTTTTAGGCCGAGGTGCTTGAGCTTCGTTGTTGCCCAACAGAGGAGTTGCGAGAGACAATATACGGGCTGCGATGGGATTCTATTGGCATGAGGGGGGGAAAGAGGTAGTAATACTTGAAAGTAACTGTTGAATGAATGGAACAGTAGCAGTAAAGAGAGAGAGAGAGAGAGAACAATTGGGTAAAATGCAAATGCCAGAGGGTCCGTATCCGAGGACCTATGCGAATGGATGGGATGCCCGGATCTCCGCGAGAAGATGGACGATGATGACACCAGCGTGGCGCTACGGAAATGGTGCCGCCCGCTCTAAGGTACTTACTAACAATAGGCACCTAATGTAATCGAACAACCTAAAGAGAGAAAAAACTTGCTGTGGGAGATACTTACTTACATACCTACCTAGTAGTACACGGAACACGGACATGGGATGCACTTACACGTCTCGTGCATATCCATTGGGCAACATCGCGCAAGTCTCATCTTCTTGTTTTTTTTTGATGCTGCCCCTCCTTGGTTCTCTCTCCGCTTGCCTTGGGTACCTAAAGCTGTCCCTTGCCCCTGTGCCTCCTCTTTCTCTTTCTTCTTCCTCTCTCTCTCTTCTTCTACTTCTTTCACGATTTGCTTTCCTTCTTCTATTCAAACTTTTCCAATTGAACCCGTTCAGTGGTGCTTCTTATCTGCCAAGTCCCAAGACAAGCAGACCAAAGGAAGCTCCTGATACCCCGCTGTTGCGTTGCTGCCCCACCATAGCTTCTTGCAGCTGAGCTGATGTAAGTCCCATTGATAACAATCGCTCACCACCTGTTCTCTCTCTCGTCCGTGCCCTCTTTCGACCCGTCATCATCATACTTTCTATCATCTCGATCTCTATCCTGTTTACCCTATCCCTTTTCCTTTTCTGCATCGTTATCCTTATCCCCTTCACCTCATCAAAGGAAAGGCACCCCAGATTGCTAAATTTCACCCGCCCTGCAGCCTCGATTTTCCCGCCATGGCGACCAAGCAGCCGCTGCCCGTCCGCGAGCGTCGCCCCTCCACTGGAGCTCCCCTGGTGGACATCCAGGGAGCTGTCGGCCCAGCGGGCATCTCTCGGCCCAAGCACAGGAGGACTTTTACCGGCTTTGGCGCTGGGGAAATCAAGCACGTTGAGGGTTGGTTCAATTCTTTTGCTTCTGTTTCTGCTACTTCTGTTTCTGCCCCCCTCTTGATGCGATCAATTGCTTTGTTTGAGCGGTTGGGATCGGCGGGCGATTTGCATGCGCTTGACCCGTGCGGCGCGGGGGAGGGGAAGCTTCGACTTGCTTTTGGCGGGGCTTCCCATGCAACCATGTGCTACCGTGTTTTGCGTGCTGTACCGCCATCGCTGTCTTTATCCACTGTTCAATGCGGCCATTCTTTGCTTTCTTTATAGTTTTCAAACGAACCATTCACAATTACTAACGAAGCTCTCCTACAGCCTCAATTCCCGAGCCCCAGCGCGAGGCATGGAGGCGGAATCAGGTCCAGAACATCACCGACAAAGACACCTTTGAGAAGGAAGTTGTCCGCCATGTCGAAACCACCCTGGCCCGTAGCATGTTCAACTGCGACGAGACTGCCGCGTACGCAGCCACCAGCTTGGCCTTCCGTGATCGACTCATCACCGACTGGAACAAGACCCAGCAGCGCCAGACATTCCGCGATACCAAGCGTGTTTACTACCTCAGTCTGGAGTTCCTCATGGGACGAACCCTGGACAATGCCATGCTCAATGTGGGGTTGAAGGATGTTGCCAAGGGTAAGATCTGTTGCCATGCTCGCTATGTATATATATATAGTATGACTATTTGTATCATCTTGCTAATCCAACTGCTACGTAGATGGTCTCTCTGAGCTTGGCTTCAGAATCGAAGACATCATCAGCCAGGAGCATGATGCAGGTCTAGGCAATGGTGGCTTGGGCCGACTCGCCGCATGCTTCCTTGACAGCTTGGCTTCCCTCAACTATCCCGCTTGGGGCTACGGTCTTCGCTACAGATACGGAATCTTCAAGCAGGAAATCATTGACGGCTACCAGGTTGAGGTTCCTGATTATTGGTTGGACTTTAACCCCTGGGAGTTCCCCCGTCACGACATTACTGTCAACGTGAGAGCCCTTAACCCCTCTGACACTAATATTATTGGACGAAGCTTACCCTGTGATTAATAGATCCAATTCTACGGCAAGGTCCGCAAGCAGACCAACAACGATGGCAAGACTGCCTTTGTTTGGGAAGGCGGCGACATTGTCGAGGCCGTTGCCTACGATGTCCCCATCCCTGGCTACGCTACACCCACCACAAACAACCTACGACTCTGGTCTAGCAAGGCGTCCGGAGGCGAGTTCGATTTCCCCAAGTTCAACAATGGCGACTACGAAGGTGCTGTCGCCGATCAGCAGAGGGCCGAGACCATCAGTGCCGTGCTGTACCCCAACGACAACCTGGAGCAGGGCAAGGAGCTGCGACTGAAGCAGCAGTATTTCTGGGTGGCAGCATCTCTCTATGATATTGTGCGCCGCTTTAAGAAGACCAAGCGCTCCTGGAAGGAGTTCCCCGACCAGGTCGCCATCCAGCTCAACGATACCCACCCTACTCTTGCCATTGTCGAGCTACAGCGCATCCTCATTGACAATGAAGGCCTGGAATGGGACGAGGCATGGAATATTGTCACTGCCACGGTAGGTTCTCCCGATCACAACACCCTCTTTAGTAAGAAGAGGAATTGGCTAACATGTCTTGTCCGCAATTTTAGTTTGGCTACACCAACCACACCGTGCTCCCAGAGGCCCTGGAGAAGTGGCCCGTTGGACTGGTTCAGCATCTGTTGCCCAGACATCTTCAGATTATCTATGATATCAATCTGTTCTTCCTGCAAAAGGTCGAAAAGGCCTTCCCCAATGACAGAGACTTGCTCCGCAGAGTCTCCATCATTGAGGAGAGTCAACCCAAGATGGTGCGAATGGCCTTTTTGGCCATTGTAGGTTCTCACAAGATCAACGGTGTGGCTGAGCTGCACTCGGATCTGATCAAGACCACCATTTTCAAGGACTTTGTTGAGATTTACGGCCCGGACAAGTTCACCAACGTGACCAACGGCATCACCCCCAGACGTTGGCTGCACCAGGCCAACCCTCGTCTGTCTGAGTTGATTGCTACCAAGTGCGGTGGTGACAATTTCCTCAAGGATCTGACTGTTCTCAATAAGCTGGAAGCTCATGCCAAGGACAAGGTTTTCCGCAAGGAGTGGGCAGAGATCAAGTACGCCAACAAGGTGCGCTTGGCCAAGTACATTCAGACCACTCTTGGCGTATCGGTCAACCCAGCAGCCCTGTTCGACGTGCAAGTCAAGCGAATTCACGAATACAAGCGCCAGCAGCTCAACATCTTTGGAGTCATCCACCGGTACCTGACTCTCAAGGCGATGAGCCCCGAGGAGAGGAAGAAGCAGTTGCCCCGTGTCACCATTTTTGGCGGCAAGGCTGCCCCTGGCTACTGGATGGCCAAGCAAATCATTCACTTGGTCAATGCTGTCGGCGAGGTTGTCAACAAGGACAGCGACATTGGCGACCTGCTCAAGGTCATTTTCCTGGAAGACTACAACGTTAGCAAGGCCGAGATGATTATCCCCGCGTCTGACATTAGCGAGCACATTTCCACTGCAGGAACAGAGTAAGTTGATATATCGAAGCCTAAGAGGAATAACGAGCTAACAAACACATAGGGCATCTGGTACCAGCAACATGAAGTTTGTCCTCAACGGAGGTCTCATCATCGGAACCTGCGACGGTGCCAATGTAAGGCTTACTTGAGCTTGTCACTTTTGCTTGTAACATGCTGACTCTATATACAGATTGAAATCACTCGTGAGATTGGCGAAAGCAACATCTTCTTGTTCGGAAACCTTGCCGAGGATGTGGAGGACTTGCGCCATGCCCACAACTTTGGCTCTCACACCATCGACCCCGACCTGGAGAAGGTCTTTGTCGAGATTGAAAAGGGCACGTTTGGCCTGCCCAACGACTTTAGCGCCTTGATTGCTGCCGTCAGAGACCATGGTGATTACTACCTGGTGTCGGACGACTTCCACAGCTACATTGAGACGCACGCCCTCGTCGACGAGGCCTACCGCAACCAGGACGAGTGGGTGACCAAGTGCATCACGTCCGTAGCCCGGATGGGCTTCTTCACGAGCGACCGCTGCATCGACGAGTACGCTGAGGAGATTTGGAACATTGAGCCGCTGGATGTCACTGACACGTAGACTCTCTCTTGCGTAGAGTTGTGTAGAAACCAGTGGGGGAATACCTCGATAGATTCGAGCAGGCAGAGTTACAGTTACACAACAGGGAGGAGTGAAGAAGATACGACGCTCTCTTCCTACATGATGAATTGAATGTCCAATATTGAATTAAGCAATGATTTGACGTTTCTTGCTTTTTGACCGCTACGTGATTCCAGTTGTTGGTGAATGCATGTAACCTCGGAAGTGTGATTCATAACTGCATGTGCCTAGGACTGTATCTACTAGGTACGATGTAATTGCGCGTTGACGCTAGAAAACTCCTGCAGGCACGGTAGCTGGGATATTCCTGGACAAGTTGCAAAAGTGTTGTTTACTTGTACATCCCAAGCTAAAGCACTGGAAATGCTGGCAAATAAACTTGATATTTGGACATTAGCAGCACAAGAGCGGTGTCACGACTTGAGTGGGTTGGTCGTTGGACAATGGGAGAAAAATTGAGGTGCGAAAGAGAAAGAAGACCGGAGCAAAATCTCCAGGGGCCGCGAGCCGATTCGCAGCGATTATTTCGATGGCGGGAGGGGGGCCCGTTCCTGAATCAGTAGGCGGAATCGCTGAGTTGAGAAGTTGGGGGGGAAGAAAGTGTATCGTGTACTTGGTTTGTTTCATAGAAGCACGGGTGATGTAAAGTACCCTGTACGGAGTATAGTTAGCGTGGGTCATGGGGAGATGTGGGTTGAAGATTGATTTGATTGTGACGTCATTGGGGCATCACCGCGGTTTAGACCAGAACTGACGATGTCAAGGTTCTGTCTGTGTTGCGTTGCTTTTTTTTTTTTTTGCCTGGGGTGTGGTCCAGTGTCTTTTCTGTCTGCAGAGGATTAGATTAATGCATGTGGGAGCAAGGGAGGTTATTAGCTGGAGAGAAAGGGGGGTGGTGAAAGCGTCGCTGGACGAATGGGATGGGAGAGCGGTTTAGGTTGGGTTGGGCTCTTTTTTTGGGGGCGAGGGAAAGCTGGTTTTTTTGATATGGATGAGATTTGGGGGGGTCCACGTCTAGATAGGGGCGGTTTTGGGATGAGGAGAAAGGATGAAGAATTGGGAAATGTCGATCTGGATGAAGATGGGATTTTGAATTTCTTGGATGGAGATTTCGAAGGGAAAGGGCTTTTCAAATGATAGACGGTGGCGAGAAGATCACAGATTCTCGACGGATGGTGTAGATGGCTTGCAACGGTGGTTGAGGCTAGTTAGTGGGATGAGCAATGACATTCTCCCGCGGCTTTTCAGCTAATCCAGGCCTGAGCATAGACATGGGCAAGGGTTGTCGTTTAGGCATTTGGAGGGGTTGAACCCGAAAGGAACAAAACATGGGGGCAGCAAGCAAGGCGCACGATGTCGTCACCGGAGCTGGGTTTGCAGAACGAGGGTGAGCGGTCCCTGAAGCGCTGTCGTTGTCTTCGCTGCGGGGCGTGACGATGATGATGATGTTGGTAGACCCTGGAAGAGCAAGAGGAGGAGGAGGGGATTCACGGTTTTGTTTATAGGTGAGCCGTTGTCCTGTCTCGGCATGGTGATGGTTTCGGAACTGTCTACTGCCTTATCCATACCCTCGAAAACAACAAACTGCGTATCGTATAAGATTGAGGGTCTTTCTTGATCTGGAGTCTCTTTTTGCCCAAGTTCTGTGCACCCTTTTTGCTGGGCGCCTAATACGGAGAAGAAACGCAAAAACCCGACAAGATAAAAAAGCACCTTTCCCCGATTTTCGAGACCCAACGAGGGCACGCGGGCATTGGTATTTGGGAAATTTCCTGATCCTTGGGCGAGAATCTCGATCGATCGCTTGAGACGGCGCGCGTATAAGTAGGGACGAGCCTGGCCCCCCCTTCTTAGCAGCTTTTGCGGTTCCACGACCCTTTCTTCTGCTCTTTTACGAAGAAATATTCTCCATCTTTTATTTTTGGCCGTTCGGTTATAACATCGCTCTCTGTGGCTGTGTCCCTTCATTATTTCGAATCCCTGGATTTGATTGTCGAGTTGTGTTGCTACGGCTTCATTGTCTTGTCTTTTGCGCCTCCCGTCCCACTGAAGGCGAAACCCATTGCGACGGAGCCGAACGAGTGACATTCAGTGGCCTCTGCATTCGCTAGAAACGCGTTGGGCACCTTTTTGGCGATTCACGAAATACACGTAAGTTGGGAAACAAGAAAAAACCAGAGAAGCCAAAAAAAAAAAAAAACAAGGTCAGAGGCAGCAATTGGGCTGGGCCTTGATTCCGTCTTGGTGTCAAGGCCGCCCGGGCACAATTGACAAGCCTGCTACCTGGCTTTTACCCCGCGCAGCGCGCTCTCTCACAAGTACAACTGCCGAACCTTGCCCGTGCGCCCACTAACTCGGTGTCCTTTTCTCTTCTTGGGAAGCAGGGCGTCTTTTATTACCTGAACTCTCTACCTAACGTCCGCATCCAATCTCTTGTTTGGGCTTTAGGCGCTATTCGCTTGCCAAAGTTCCCTCTTCCAAGTTCTTATTTCCCCCGTGGCTATTAAGAACCGTCCACCCCCGCCTTCGCGAGAACAGGGAGAATTCGACCGACTGTCGCTGAAAATACGAGAGAAGAAACGAGTTTTCAAGAATCAGAAACAGTGAAAAGAGACGCAGAGCCAATCGATCCGACAGACTCTCCTTTACTCGCATCCTCCCGCTGCGATCCTCCATCCTTACGAGGCCCGGATCGAGATTTGCAGCTAATTACAAGTTCCAATAAGCTCAGCCCGCTGTGCAAAAGCGCCCCCCGCCTGCTAGCAGCGAGTGGAACTCCTCTGTAATCCTGCGCAATACCGCCTGTGCTGGCTTTCTTCTTTCCAACCGAGCCGACCAAAAAAAGCATCAGCAGCAACATTCATCCATCCCGTTTTTGGAGCGAGGGGTTCTAATCCAACTCTTTTCACCCTCGACAAACCTCTTTCTTACGCCCGCATCTTTGGACGCTTTATCTCGCCCATCGCAACCCGCGTCGAGTTTTCACGCATTCTTTACCGATAAAATTAAACTAGATTCCCCCGCCAACACGAGACAAATCGATCCGTCACAATGGCCGAGTTTGTGCGTGCGCAGATCTTTGGCACCACGTTCGAGATCACCTCAAGGTAGGAAGAAAGAGCGAGAATCCGGGGCCGCGCGAGGAGCAAAAGAAGCTGATCAATTCCATCAGGTACTCGGACCTCCAGCCAGTGGGCATGGGAGCGTTTGGTCTTGTCTGGTGAGTTTGTTCCCCCCCCCTTCTGCATTTTTGGCTGCGTTTTTGAGGCAATCCTGGCTAATTGCGACTTTCCCCTCCCCCGCCAAATAGCTCTGCGCGAGACCAGCTCACCAACCAGAATGTCGCCGTCAAGAAGATCATGAAGCCCTTTAGCACGCCCGTGCTCGCTAAGCGGACGTACCGTGAGCTGAAGCTGCTCAAGCATCTCCGACACGAAAATGTATGCGCTTTCCAGGCTGTCGCTCCATCGCATTGCATCGTCAAGCATGGCTTGATGATGCTGATGATGACACCCGCCGTTCCATGCTGACGTTGGGCGATTCGCAGGTCATCTCTCTTAGCGATATCTTCATCTCTCCCCTCGAGGACATGTACGTCTTGTTCTTTTCGGCTATTTTCGTCCTTTTATTCTCTGCTTTGTTTTAACATCGCCTTCTGCAGCTATTTCGTCACAGAGCTTCTTGGCACCGATCTGCACCGGTTACTAACCTCCCGACCGCTCGAGAAACAATTCATCCAGTACTTCCTCTACCAGATCATGGTATGCGATGGCACATGAAATTCCCTTTGCATTACGCCTGTATCGGTTGTCAATTAGCATGACGCCGTATACAGCGCTCGGCAGCGCAACAGCGGCTAACGTGTGCGTTTTTCATATAGCGCGGCCTGAAATATGTCCACTCGGCCGGTGTCGTCCATCGTGATCTCAAGCCCAGCAACATCCTCGTCAACGAAAACTGCGATTTGAAGATTTGCGACTTTGGTCTGGCTCGAATCCAGGACCCGCAGATGACGGGTTATGTGTCAACACGATACTACCGCGCCCCGGAAATCATGCTCACATGGCAAAAGTACGACGTCGAGGTCGATATCTGGAGTGCTGGGTGCATCTTTGCCGAGATGCTCGAGGGCAAGCCCCTGTTCCCGGGCAAGGACCACGTGAATCAGTTTTCCATCATCACCGAGCTGCTTGGTACTCCTCCGGACGATGTCATCAACACTATTGCTAGCGAGAATGTGAGTCTCCCGTTTCGTCGAGATGTGGTCGATAAGGACAGCCAACTGACACGAGAATCAGACGTTGCGTTTCGTCAAGTCACTACCTAAGCGAGAACGACAGCCACTTCGAAACAAGTTTAAGAATGCAGACGATTCAGGTAAGAGGCCACAGCACCCAAAATGCTATCCCATTGGAAGATGCTCTTGTCTGACAGGAATCCGCACAGCCATTGATCTTTTGGAGCGAATGCTTGTTTTCGACCCCAAGAAGCGAGTAACAGCCACTCAGGCTCTGGCCCACGAGTACCTCCAGCCATATCACGACCCCACCGATGAGCCTGTTGCCGATGAGAAGTTTGACTGGAGTTTTAATGATGCCGACCTCCCCGTTGATACCTGGAAGATTATGATGTACGTTTGTTCGTCTTATCATCATGATTTACTCAACTGACATGAGAACTACAGGTACTCGGAAATTCTTGACTACCACAACGTCGAGGGCGCACCCAACATGGAGGAGCAATTCCCCCCACAATAGATTGAGAGAATGGAAGAGCAGACCTCAAATTACAGGGTGGCATAAAAAGATTTTGAACCACTGCACACAAGACGGATACAGGAACGCGCGCGTCTAGCAGACACACGGTTACACGACTTACGAGGGCCAGCGCACCTTGTTCTGAGACAGATACTTTTTTTGCAGTTTCCGGCGTTGGGGATGGAAAGACTGGCATGGAGGGGGGAAGGGGAGGCAATTAGGAAGGGTTAAATATGTTGTAAAGACTTGCGATTCTGTGTGCAGCGACGACAACGATAAAATATACGAAGAAACGGGCTTTCTTTTTCCTTTTTCTGTTATTCTTTTTTGCTGAGCTCTATGTATCCGGTATCGTGACGGTTGCTTGCTTGGCAGTACAGAAGCACTGCCTCGGCCGGGTTTTCTGGCTGGGGAGGGGCAAAATGACAGGGGGTTTTGAGATTTTCGAATCGAGGCTACTTATAAGGTTGAACGTGAAGATCTAGGCAGCCAATGGTGTGACCAAATATCAAAGATCATCTGAATCCTGCCTGGTAGAAAGTCGTAGCGCCGAACAGAGCCTCACTCACATAAGAGGGCGGAGCAGGGGGGCGGGATAGATGCAGTCCCCATCAGGCAAAAGAGCCAATCCCGGGAGAACACACGATAATACAGCATATTCCGGTTTCCGATCGCCATATAGCAACTCTACCTGAAGACATGTGTCGGGGCTTGGTCGGCAATGATAGGGCGAACAGAGACGACTGGTCACTTTTTGTGAGAAGCCGTTTTTGTACCCTCATGACAAGAAGGCAGTGCTTTTTTTGCTTCGCTGGCGCCTAGTTTTTGTGTTGCATTCGCATTCTTTTTTCTACTATTACTGATTGATTGCGCCCTCTTTTTATTTTTCCTTGTCGGCTTTTTTTTTTTTTTGTTGTTGGAAGCCTTGAGCGTTTAAACGGCCTTGTACTCTTACGTTTTGTGGCGAGAGCGAAAGGAATTGAGTAACGACATTTTGGAAAGCGATATTCCTTTTTTTGAATTATGGAGATTTGCCGCGATGAGAAAATGGGTCGTCGGAAGGCATTTTGCTACTGTCCGAAGCTGGAGACGGTCTCATGGCGGGATTGCTCAGGTATGGATGCCTCACCTCACCCTTGATTCCCTAGACACCGCCACTTTGTCGACTTTGGGATTGATTTCACCAACACTCTTTTTTTTTTTTTTTTTTTTTGGATGAGGATGGAGGCAGAATTGATGAGTTGGATGAGAATGCTGACAGATGATTGATGAACGTGAATGTAGGCGAGAAAGTGGTTACGACGGAGTATTTGGCTGCGCAGGACTTGGTGAAGAGCAAGGGGACGGAGTTTGCTGTTGCTGATGTTACTGTCACGTTCGTAATATTCATCTGTCTTTTCTTTCTCGGCGTCTTTTTGCTTTCTTACTTTATTTTTGAACTTTTTGAGGTGGCTAACTAGCATTGAATAGATATGCTCAGGGTGATGAAATACGCAAATGTCGGAAGTGCAAGACTGTGTTTGATGAAAGATTTCTGATACCGCGGGTGTGGTGGACGACGTTGGCGAAGCGGTCGAATGGATATTTTGGGTATCAAGATATACTTGATTCAGATGGCACGCGGACGGGCACAAGTACGTATCTTGTTCATTCATTTTGGATTTTCACTTGATCAGACGATTAATGTATAAAACCTTCATGAAGTCTCGTGGGTGAGGTTCATGGTCAAGCGAGTCAGCAAGGTTCTCGACGCCCACGACGTCGACGAGATCAAATACCACTGGGTCAAGCTCAACGCCGTAACACGATGGAATGCTTCCAACAACCGCACCGACATCATCCTCTTCGACCACCCCCAGTTTGCGCATCTTAGCGGGGATTCCATCCTGCGAGACATCAACCCGCGCGAGCTGGGCGATCCGTTCTGGGCGTATCCCAGCATGGTGGAGGAAATCGCCCAGCTGCACGACGTGACCATCTGGGAGACTCGCAACCTGCTCCGCGACTTTGAGCTGCGGCGCGCCTTTTACCGCTTCAACTACAAGTACCTGCACGAGATCCCGCGGCACATGACGCACGTCAACGAGATGGTGTACGTAACAGAGAGCATCCTGACCAGCATCCAGAAGCACCACAACCACTTCCTCGCCACGGAGAAAGCAGCCGACGCGCCGCCGAGGATGTTCTTCCTCAACATCCAGAGCAGGCTCGACTCGCTGCACAACATGGTGACGAACCTGCGGCACCGCGCCGAGAGCAACAACGCGCGCATCCAAAACGAGATGGCCCTAACCTACAACGACGCGGCAAGGATCGATTCGTCGGCGATGCGGGCGATTTCGCTGATTGGGCTGCTGTTCTTGCCGGCGGCGTTTGTGGCGGCGATATTTAGCACGAGTTTTTTCAACTTTGATGCGCCGACGGGGATATGGAAGCTTTCGAGCCATTTCTGGATGTATTGGGCAGTGGCGGTGCCGTTGACGGTCGTTACGGTTGTGTCGTGGTTTTTTGGGCCGGTGATTATGGATAGGGTCATGCCTCAGTGGAGGAGGTATGTTGAGTGAGCGAGTGAGTGAGGATTTGAAGGGGAAGAAGAGGAGGAGGGTTGTTGAGGAGGGTTTTGAGATACCATTCATTTTTATTTTTCAGGAAGAGAAGTCTTTGTTTGTTTGTTTGAGCTGGGGGAAGGAGATTGGGTCAAGTGATTTTTAAGGATATAATGTGAGTGATTGGGTGTTTTGGGTACTTGAGATTTGTTGTTTCATGGAGAAATAGGATATAAGGGATATATGGAAGTGGGAAGAGTCGTATTTTGCGACAACTTGATATCACTTGAAGACTCTTTTTTAACTTGATGCAATTTTATACAGAATTTGAGCTATTGTACTGGCATGTATTAAAGCTGTGATATTAAACCATCTTCTCATTCAATAAGATCTAAAGACAATTATTATATTGCTTTAGCCTTAGCTTGACGGCTTGCCTATATCTGCGAATTTTACAAGGACCTGTTCAACCATACGCAGTTGCGCTTTAAACCATTGTTATCAACGTATTATATACTTACTTCTGCCATTAATATAGCTTGAGTTTCCAAGGTCGAAATCCCGTTTTCCTAAGTACAAGGATTGGATATAGTTTGCTATTGAACCAGCTGCTATATGTAAGTTACCTAAATGCATTATGAAGATACCATTTCTATATTTTGCTCACTAATGATTTAAGTCTTTGGAATAGACGACTTAAGCAAATGTCCCTGTTGAGGGCCTGGTTGACGATAGATCTAAGGTGAAGAGTTGTCAGGAGCCTCGAAGTCAGATAGCCGATAGAAAGCACATCTAAGTTCAAAAACCGGCTCTATGGTTTAAATAAGAAACTACAAGAGAGAGAGAGAGAGAGAGAGAGAGAATATCCCTCTTTTATTAAGAGATTTATAGATAGATAACCCTAGCTCTATGATGGTAGCCAGCATGCTGCTCCATAGTCTATTTGTCTTCATCGCTCTTCTCTTTGTAATCCAGGCTTCTGACAAGAAGAGGTCTACCTCTATACAGCCACATAATAAGCAGCAGGATGTGTATTTACCTACATATAGCACATAGGACCCAAAATATTGACCAAAGATTTCACAGCCACAGATGGCTCATGTCAGAGCTGGATCACCCAATGAGGTCTTGAAGATGACTTTTATGGACGATAGTGGCGCATTGTTTGGGTTGGACGATGACAAGCTTACTCTGATCCTGTTATGCCATAAGCGCATGCTCATATCCTAAATATGTTATAAACGGCTGTATATATATATATATATACATGGAGAATAAAATTGTCTTCCTCGCCACAAATTTGGATTACAGCCACTTTGTAAGTAATCTTGTCCATCATTTTCAAGAATTCACTGCCGAACAGGTCAGAGTATAAGCCGAGGAGAGGCTGATGTGAGCAATCATTCTGTCACAGTGGACATGATGGCCATGCCCAATCCTACGGCGCCATCCTTGCCTCAAAAAATATCATCTGGTTTCATGTCATTGTTTGGAGTGGATATGTCACATAATGCAGAGTCCTACGTGTCTGAATAAGGACTGAGTCGAGGCCATACCACACAAGGCATCTATCTCTACATGCGCCTAGAATGCGCCAAGTGAGAAATACTGCAACTATTTGACGCAAACTTGATATCGTCACCTCATTCATCTTCACTAGCTCGTACGACTCGTAACAAAATTTGCCAAGCCGTCGAGCTGCAATGTGATATGCATCACGCACTCCACAGAAACGTTCGCATAGACGTCAAAAAGTCAGGGCTGCTGCTCGATCCGTGCTTAGCCCCAGGGTCCAAAGCGGCCATGGCGTTTTTTTTGCGGCTGACATGCCAAAAAGTGAGGCGGCATGCCAACAAGCATCTGACAAGCCCGTGGCGTTTGATGTCCGTGATGCGGGAGGACGGACTAGTGCGACGAGCTGAGTGTGAAATATGCCTACGCTAAGTGGCTCACCGAAATTAAGGCCGCGAGCCACGGGCAGCCACGTCGAATGTTGTGGAATTAGGGAATGAGAGAAAAAGGTGTTTGTGTTTGCATGGTTTTTGTTTGTGTCCAGTCATATGTGCATGCGTGATTGCGGCTTGCGACTGCTCATAATGGGGTTGGTTGCTGGCATCGTCACGCGGGTGAGGGAGGTGACATGTAAGTAAGCACGCCTCTAGTCTTTGGTCTTTGGTATTGGGTCTTGGGTCAATGAAACAAAAGAGGAGCTGTTGAGATCTCCACTGTGTTTCCTGGACGGATTCAGCCTCCACTGCCGTCTTTGACTGTCTGGAAGTAGGTCTTGGTTGATGCTTGTAATAATAGTCACGTTGAAAGCCTGTCTATTGGACGCTCATGCTCTGAACGAGGAGTGTTAGTTCGTATGTGGGTGTAAGTGAGTTGAACCGCTCCTGAACGGCGAATAGCTCTTGACGGCGACGGTTTGTCGGTATTATGTTTGTGATTTATGATGGGATTCAGTGTTCAAGGTCGATGATGAGAAGAAGAAGAAGCCTGGAAGATGTTCAAGTGTGTGTACATGTAGAGCTTGTTCTAGAGTTTTGGTTGATGATGACGTAAGAAAAGTACTCTTTCGCATGTACCCAGATTCACAAGCTCGAATTCCTTAGTACGAAAGGACTATTGGGCATTCGTATCAATAATGCTCTTCAAAGGAAGTGATGAAGATCCAAAAATCCACTGGCTACCTACTTGCAGTGTAACGAGATACAGAAGAAGTCTACATCTTTCATCTGATAGCACCTGTTGCTTCGAGTATCTGTTATTATCGGCATACCTGTATTGGATCTGGTACCTACTACCTAGTAGGTACCTAAGTAGGTAGGACATGATACATGGTACTCCTGGATGCCCTATTACAATGGCAGGAACAGAGACAGACGACACCTTCCCGTTTGTTACTCCCCTTACCAGAGTTTCCACCTCAAAATTGAGTCCCAAAATTTCGCCTCCATCTTCCATCTTCCATCTTGTTCCTCTTCACATCTTCACCTCCGTACCTATTCCCCTTTGAGTAATTTTGTGTAAGTCCTTGGCATCTCCTATTACTAGTAGTATTCCCACGGCAAACTCAGATGCCGAACACTCGCATTACAATTTACAGCCGCCCCGCTATCCCAACTCAGCCTCACTGCAGGTGCCGGATACACGATACACCAACCACTCCCCCTCGTGTGATTCCAGCCAATTTCTTTTTCCCGAATCTGCGACCAACATTTTAGATGGCCCTGGCGGCCAAATGATCCGCGGCAGCATCGGCAACGGGGTCCAAATCGAGACAATCCAACCTGAGCTAACTCTGGGTCCACCGTTCTCTCCAGACTGACATCGCTTGAAAGACTCTAATCAACTCCGAACTCCATACTGTACAGTACCATTCAAGGACTGGGAAGCTTCTGCACGGATTCTATTCGATTTCCCGTTTGCCACCGCTACACAACATGCCGCACACACAAAAAAAAAAGTTTTGTGAGACAGTCATTATCAGACGCTCCGTATCCGTCGCACGATGTTAGCGGGCCACAGGGTTTAACATTTTTGTCCATTGATTACTACTACAACCACAACCACTAACACAATCGACACATGGAATTCGAGCTCTCTCGTCATCTTGCTACAAGGGGGTCGTTGAAACTGCCAAGAGGGGAGATATTAATCTAGCTTATAAGCTGATTGATCGGCTAGCAAAGCAATCTCGCTTTCATGGTTAGCTGGCCCAAGGCGGAGTGAGCTAAAAACGAAATCCGATTTCCAAAAATATGAGCTTGCAATAGCCAAACAAGAATGCCACGAAAAAGCCTCCAAGATGGAATGAACGGGATCCCGGCATCCTCTATGCTCCGGGACGTGACGAAAATTCACAATTAAAGGGGTCAATGGTGTTTGTTCGCCGCGTCTCCACCGTGGGAAGAAAGTCGCGTGCGAACGGTCAAGGCCAGCCGGCAGAGCGGTAAATCACGCTTTAGCACGCACTGTTTCCAAACCACGGACGGCCATAACGGCTCTTCTCGTACGAGCCGAAGCAGCAGAGACTAGAGGGGGCTCGTATTCACTGGTTGGCTCGTCAGGGATCATGACGTTTAAACCGTCTAGAAGCCGAAAAAGGGGGCCGCCAGACACGTTGCGCTGGATTGGGCTTGAGTTGATAACGGCAGGGAGATGCCAAGATGCATGTTGAAGACCAAATGAACCGCGATCTGGAAGATGGACGGAGATGCACGGGGTGCTTGTAAGCGAAGGTGATCCTTGGAGCACGACAAATTCTGGATTCACCGCCTGCTATAGCCTATTCAGACTCGGAGGACATGTCATAATCGATGGCATGGCATGCAAGGGTTGCCATGCTCAAGGTGGTTCACCGATGGGTGTACCTGCAGTTTGCAGACGCTTTTCAATTCTGGACCGAAGGCATTTACTCGTACGTACTCGAATTTGGTCGATAAGATGACTTGGACAACGGGATTGGTGTGTTGCGCGCGCAGCGACGGCACAGAGGGGAAGTTTGTGGACGGCATCTTCATCTTCAGGGATTTCCGACATCCAGACATGCAGCTGCTCCCGAACACTGCTTGGCCCCAACATGAAGACATTGGAGCGTGCCTCGTTCAAAGTTGTTTAATCCTTCCCGTGACGCCTTGTGTGACACGCCGTGCGACGCAGCCCGTGCTCCAAACATGTGAAGCCGGAGATGGCGACGGCTAAGAATAGAAGGGGATGACTTGGAACGACAAAGATTGGTGAGCAAATAAGCTTTGGATTTGGCCGCTCCTCATTGAGCAGAATCTCACATGCCCAAATCTCACCTGCAGCAAGCACAAAGGGTCTCGGAGAGGGCTGCTAGCAAACGAAACCGCTTGCAGTGATTGATCAACAATGCTAAAGTGCTTGACCTGCAATTCCCCTTACCTTTACGGGTCGATGAACAGGTACCTGCGCATGGCATAGCCGAATGCCTCTGCGAGCAAGTACATACTACATACTCGTACCTCGCAGCTTGACGCACCTTACCTTGGGGCCGCATCCCTTACTTGGTCTTTGGGGGGGTTTCCGGGTCTGTGCTCGCGGCGGAGAGGCGTCTATTCGCTGGAACAGCCCCTGGAAAGTGCCCTAGCGTGGTTGTTTCTGGCGTTCTCTCCGCTGGCACTTTAGCGGCTCTAGCGGGTGCGCCACCGCACCGTCACTGGGCTCCCTGGCCTTGGCATCGCCTCCACTGGAGTCAGCAGCGACTCAGCCTTATCCAGAGAGCACTGGAAACGAAAGAGCTTTGTCCTAGCACGGAGCGGGAGGGGGGGCCCCTGTAACGGCTGTTGTTGATTTCATATATCTAGCACACCGATCTTCCAACCTGCGTCTTGCTCGGCCTCAATCGATTCACTGCTCCTGCGCTCGCTTTGTTACTGTTGCTGGCCTCCATTGCTCGTTTGCATCTTTGCAGCCTTTGCTCGCGTGATCAGCTACCGCTACTGTACTGTTCTGTTCTTGCTGCTGGACTACTTATTTCAGGGTCTTTCCCCCACACACCACACAAGCAAGACGAAAGACGACAACGACAACGACAACGACGACAAAAAAGAGAAGAAAGAAAAGAAGAAAAAGAAAAAGAAGAGCATCAGAAGAAGAAACCCAGAAAGAATCACTGTAAGAGCAAGGGAATCAAGGCCGATATTTTGTGATACCTGGGGTTTTCTTGGACAAGAGGCATCTGTCTTTCTTTGCACTGCACCGCAAACAATGGGAAGCGGCCCTACCCGATTCGCACCACACCAGATTGGAAACGCAACCGCAGCTCAACACCGCAACGATGCAGCGACGAGGTAACCGTGACGTTCGCTTTGCGGCAGATGACGACGACGATTCCGACTATGAGCGCACCTTTACCTACCGGCCCCTGTCCAGGCTGCCCACACCGCCGCCGACCCTGAGCAAGGCGAGCGTGGACCAATACCAATCGCTCGAGGGCGATGAGACGCTAAATCCGCGATACCGAGGTGAGTTTTTTGGGGTGCTTCCAGGTTGTTACGAGCCATGCTTCGTGTTCTGCCCTGTGTTCTGCTCTGCTGTGGCCTGCAATACCGTCTTGTCTTGGCTGGCTGCATGGATATATGGATATGGGGACACGGAAAGGCGGAATACGGAGTAATTCGACTGCAACCTAAGGCTTGCATCTGCATTGCCGCTCTATCTGGACGAATCAAGTTTTTTGCTAACAGTCTTTGGTTGCAGGTCCCGCCATCCATCTTGTCAATCTGATTCCCGCATCGGCGTCGCTGGCGAGCGCATCGGTGCCCTTTGTCCAGGCCATGCTGTCGAGGGCCGACCTGACCATGGAGATGCTGGCCCTGGCGGTCTGCATCCTCGACAGTCTCGACACAAAGTTTGCCCGCACGTGGCGGCTGTCGTGCCCGCTGTCGTGCCCGCTGCACCCTGACGATGCCGACTCGGCCGCGGCGTCGCCTTCCCTCGTCAAGCGACACTCTCTTCCATCGACGCCGCGAGACGCTCCCCGCCGGCAGCTTCACATCGATTCCGTACGTCCCGAAATCATCATCCTGGCAGCGCTTGTCATCGCGGCCAAGTTCACCCAAGATCCGCAGCAGCCACCGCAGTTCTACCGTCTTGCGTGGGGCCGCGGCCTGTGGTCCAACGACCAGCTCAACGTCACGGAGCGGTGCATCATGGAGAGCCTGGACTATCGGATCCTGCCGCTCTGCGACGACGACTGCCTTACCGACGCCATGGTCGACATGCAGCTTGCCGCCGAGCTGGAGTCGGGCTCGCGGTGGAAGCCTGCTCGCCAGCTCACACCCCCGGATAGCGCAGCCAGCAGCGACTGCGAGTTTGTGCCGAGCCACACCCGATCCAAGACGACGGTTGGCGTGGGGTTTGGCCTGTGAGGATGTGGGGGCAGCGCAAAAAAAGAAACGGTGATGTTTCAGCTGATAATCCCGCAAAGCTGGAGGGTTATCCATTATTTTTTTCGGCATACTTGACGAGTCATTGACAAAGCGATGGGCATTTATTCATTTTTTAATATTCGGCATTTTTTTTGTTAGTCCTCTATCAGCATGTTGAGGACATGAGCATATTTACAGGGGCGTTTTGGAGAATTGCAAAGCGTGGAGCAATAGTGGCCTGACATTTCGGCTCACTGGGTTGAGGATTTTTCATTTTATTTTTTATTGCCTGTTTTAGGGTCACCGGCATGGTACTGTCCTGATGGACGTACCTTTGTGACTCTAAAACAGGCCTATTGGGAAGCATAACTTGGGAGGGTTCTGAGTCGGATATGGCTGTTTTTGGATGGGACACCCATCTCTTTATACCACTTTATATCCTGTTAGTTAGTAGCTACATAGCTTTTGTATTTTGGATACTGAGCACAGTAATCACCTGATGCCTCTCCTGTGGAAAGGGGGGCATTTGATATACCCAATATGATGTTTCCTCATACTTTGATTCTCTGAATCTTTTTTTTTTTGTTTTTTTTTTGTTTTTGACTCTTGTGTTATCTGTTTTCCTTTTCTCCCTTTTGTTTCACCAAGAGCCTTGTATTAGTGCATTCTATGCCAGACATGTTGCATTTTTTCTAATATTACATGTATATAGAGAGCCATGTAGTGTATGTATATCGGGGATGACTTTGCAGGAATCAAGGACTCAGTCTCTCCAGACGCCACTTGCCCTCCTTTCCATCCTCGCCCTCCTCCCACTCGTACACGAAGCGATCGTGCAGCCTGCTCTCCCTGCCCTGCCAGAACTCGACGCGCTGGGGGACGAGACGCAGGCCGCCCCAGAAGTCGGGCACGGGGATCTTGTCCTGGCCCTTGAAGCGCTCCTCGACTTCTTTGACCCAGCCTTCCAGCTGGGCTCTGCCGTCATCCTCGTACTCTGGGTCCGTGCCGTTTACCAGCGCCTCGGATCCAGATTCATGCTTCGCTGAGGGCTGGGGCTTGAGCACGGCAGACTGACGACTCGCCCAAGCTCCAATCCGGCTTCCCCTAACCCGGGTATCAAAATACGTCTGGCTCTCCTCCCGGGAATTCGTCTCCGTAATACCCTCGACGCGAACCTGCCTCTGCAAGGGAGGCCAGTAGAAGACGAGGCTGGCGTGCGGGTTTGTCTGCAAGTCGTGGGCTTTACGCGAGGTGCCGAGGTTGGTGTACATGACGAAGCCGTGGGGGTCGAGCTCCTTGAGGTAGACGATGCGGGAGGAGACGCGGCCGGAGGGGAGGTGGGCGGTGGACAGGGTGCATGCTTCGGGCTGGGAGATGGACGGGGTGCGCTGGGCGAGGGAGAACCAGGCGTTGAACTGGGGGATGGGGGAGGTTGGGTCGAGGTCCTTGAGGTGGAGTTGGGAGAGGGTGAATTGGGGGGCTTGGCCGTGGGGGTGGTGGCCTGCTGGGGCGACTGTTTTAAGGGAGTGTTAGTTAGTCTGATGTTATACGAGGCTGTATGATGTGGTGTGAAAGGGGGTGGTGATGGTTGAGTTGTGGTGTTGAGAGGATGGGATGAGTCATGAGCGATGAGAGAGGCATGATGAGTGAGTGGAGAGTGAGGTAGAGAGACAGAGACACGGACATGGACATGAACAGAGACAGAGAGACGTACAAATCAGCTTCTCCTCCTCAGTGGTGAGCACCGTCGAAGGCCGGCGATACAAAGCCATCCTCGTCCTCGTCGTGGCCGTCGAAGCGAAATATCGCAAGCCGGAATATCTCATCAAAAGACCCAGCCAGTAGCTTTTTCTGGCACTGAAGCTGAATCCCCTCTCTCCCTTGAATGAAAGAGTGTAGGAGCAAAAGCTGTTAATGAGATTTTAAAATAAACGGATTATAACAAGATTTATGAGTTTTTGGTCTTAACAGTGAATCATCATCATGGATTTAATAGCTGAAGTTCGATGCGTAGAAATTGAGGGAAAGAAGAGGTGCGAAAAGTGGGGGCCCGCCGTCCGATTGCATGACGCTCTCGAAATCGAATGAGGCGCTTTTTAGCCGTGGGGATCTGGGAGTTGGTGTAGCAGCTACACTTTTTTCACATGTTCTCAGCAGCGAAACAGCGAGTAGAATATACTTTGTGTTGATCCGGTGTTTGTTTTTAGTAGTCAATTGGACGCTGAACGTTGCCAGATTCTCCACTACAAAGCCAGTGTCTTTGATGACAAAGCATCTATTGATGAAGAGCCGGAGTCTTGTGCGCTACCATTTGAGTCTGTTGATTCGGCTCAACGACTTGATGAAGTGAAATCATTCGTTTCTCTTTGAAACTCTTCAAGAGTTGTATACTCTTTGTAGATGAGAGTTGAAGTCTACAAGTGTTGATGTTCGAAAAAGATGTCGAAAATAAACAAACCTGTAAAGATATACAAAACTCACCTAAAACAAACCTACATACAAAACACACATACAAAACACACATACACGCGAAACGCACGAAACGCACATACGTACATACGTACGCACATACGCATACGTATAAAAATACGTATGCGTATACAAACATGTTTATTGGGTATCATACGAATATCATCTACGGTCTGCTGGCTTCAACGCCACACAAACCCAAAAAACCCTCCAAATGAAGCAAATGTTGCCGTTTGCTGAAATACGGGTTTTATACCTAGGACGTACTCTAACACGTAACGTCCGAAAAGAAAAGAAGAAAAGAAAATAGCCTTCTACATCATACCGCCTTTTTGAATAAACCGAGCCGTGCTATTCGCCATCCACCCAAAAGAAACCATCGAAAGTGAAAACCGAAACGAAGGAAAATCTACTCTGTACAGTCTTTGGGAAAATGCGCCGTTGCGTCTGACAAAATATAGCCTCTTTACGAGCTAGCCATAACAAGTGCCAGGAGCGCCATCCTGCAGTAAAGACCATACCGCATCTGTAAATTAATGTTAGCCAATTCACCTCCTCAATCCGCGGGGGAGTCGTGCTTACCTGTCTAAAGTACGCCGCCCTCTGGTCAAAGTCCACCTCCTCGGCCACCTCCTCGTTCCTGGGCAGAGGGTGCATCACAACCATGGAGCTCTTGGCATTCTTCAGCGTAGCGTTATCCACGCGGTATGAATCCTTGACCTTCTCATAAGCCTCCACGCTCTCAAAACGCTCCTTCTGAACACGCGTGCAGTACAGAACGTCACTGCGGGCCAGGATCTCGGGTGTCAGAGTCTCAGACTCCACCAGCAGCTGTCCTGATGCAATCAGCTGCTCTCTCACCTTGGCGGGGAGAGACAGAGCCTTGGGGGAGACCAGCTGAACCTTGACCTGGTAGTGCTGGAGCAGGTACACCAGCGAGTGGACCGGTCGGCCATACAGGAGATCACCCAGGAAGGTAATCGTCAGGCCTTGAACAGTGCCCAGCTCCTCACGGATGGTGAAGAGGTCGAGGAAGGCCTGAGTCGGGTGCTCCTTGCTACCGTTTCCGCCGTTGACAACCGGGACGGGGCAGTACTTGTCTGCAATGTCCACAGAGGTCTCCTGGGGGTGGCGCAAGACAACGGCATCTCCGTAGCAGGCCAGCGTTCGCAGAGTGTCCTGCAGCGTCTCGCCCTTCTGAACAGACGAGCTCGACGTCGAAATCGCAATGGTGCGTCCGCCAAGTCTCTGCATGGCAGCGTCAAACGAGGCCGAGGTGCGAGTAGACGGCTCGTAGAAGAGCGTGCAGAGAACACGTCCGCGGAGGACGTTCAAGACACCCTCACGCTGAACGCCAAGTCGCATCTCCTGGGCAACAGTAAACAGCAAGTGCAGGTCAGCTCGGGTGTACTGCTTCACAGACAGAACGTGAGAGTTCTTGAACGAGTTGGGCTGCGACAGCAGCTGCTGGAGAGGGGAGCTGGCGGCGGGTTGGGGCGACAGAGACAGACCCAACTCGTCCACAGCGCTTCCCAGTCTGGCGGGCGAGCCCAGTCCCTCCATGTTGCGGAACCTAGCCGCAATCTTGGGGCTGCTGAACGCGGCCTGCTGTCTGGGCTTGGGGCTCTCGGTGACCTGGGTAATGAGGCCCATGGCAGGCTTCAGAGGGGGAGAGACGGGGACTTCGCGGGAGATGTTGTGCGAAGACATATCCTTGCCCTTGGGGGGGACAGGCAGGAGCTCGCCGTCCAAGCAGACGGTGGCGTCCTGGAAAGTGACCCTGCGGACAGATCCGCGCATCACACGGCCCTCAAACGGCGACCACACGCTGCCGGGGAGAACCTGGTAAGGACGATCAATCTCAACCTCGATGCTGGTACCGACCTGATCATGGAGCTCAAAGATCTCCATGGGGTTCTGGTAAAGCTTCTCCTTGAGGTCGTCAACGGTCAGCTTGCCCTCGGTGACAGAGGTCAGCAGGAGCGGAAGGGCATCCGCAACGCCGCTGGACGTGTCAGCCTTGTGACCCAGGGACTCGGCGAGCTGGTAAGGCAGGCTTCCGACGGAGAAGACGTCAATGTGTGCCATGTTCTCCCAGAGAGCAGCCTGGTCCTCGGGGGTGGGGAGGAGTCGGTCAAGCTCAGGGTAGTCCTTGGTAGACAGGTAGAGAGAGTAGATGGAGACGTCGCAAGAAACACGCAGACCCTTGGCCTTGGACAGCGCAATCAGCCGAATGTCGTCCTTGTTCGTAACCGAAGTAACGTGAATGCGGCGGTTGTGCAGCGAAGCAAGCAACAGGATCGACGCCAGGTCAGTCAGCTTGGCATCGGTCACAATGACCTTGTGTGTTGGCCAGGCGTCAAAGTGGGCAGTGACGGCAGCCACCTTGCTAATGTTGCCAGACAAGTGGTTGAAGGGGATGAAGAGGGAGCCGACTTCACCGGCAAGGGCGCTGATCTGGCTGTCGTTCTCCGAAGTGGCAGAGACAGACAGGTTGTAGTCGCAGAAGTCGCCGAGCTTGCTGTTCTGCTGAGCAGCCCTCAAAGTGATGGCGTCAGTGATGGCACCCTCGAGACCGAGAGGCATGACGCGGATCATGCTGAAGCCCGCAGAGATGGAGGCCTTGGTGACAATCTCCATGTCGTGGCTCTGAGGAGTGACAAGTCCGGGAACAAAGGCCGCAACGTTGACCAGGCCGGGCAAGACAACCGTCTTGTGGCTGGTCTGGTAATCGCGCTTGGCAATGTTGAGCTCGAAGCTTCGGGCAATGGCCTCAATGAGAATCTTGGCGTTCTTGACGTTGGTAACCAGGGGGATCTGGTAATCAACAGCCATACGACGAGTCTGGTAACCCTTGCTCATGTAGTTGGCCGGGCGGCGGTACTTGTTGTTGGAAGGCAGGTTGATGTACAGATCAATCGTGTTCTTGGACAGGTGCTGAGTAAGAGAAAACTCCGATTCCTTGTCCTCCTCCTTACCGAGGACTTCGAGGTACTGGACGGGAACTCCGTGCTCCTGCAAAAAGTCGGCGGTACCGGCTGTGGCAAACAGCTTGTAGCCAATCTTTTGCAGCTTCTGCACCGACGGAAGCATCTCCTTCTTGTCCTTGTACGAACCAATGGACAGCAGAATGTTCTTCTTGGGGATCTTGAATCCAGTGGACAGGAGAGCCTTGAGGTAGGCCTCGTTCTTGTCGACACCAAAGCAGGCAACTTCACCAGTAGAAGCCATCTCGACACCAAGGACGGGGTCGGCGCCGGAGAGACGAGAGAAACTGAACTGTGGCACCTTGACACCAACGCAGTCGGGAGGAATATCCGTGGGAGGGTACTCCTGGAAGGGCTGGTTCATGATGGCCTTGGTGGCCATCTCGATGAGGTCAACACCCATGGTCTTGGAAACGAATGGAAACGAGCGGGAAGCTCGAACGTTACACTCAATGACCTTGATGTCGTTGTCCTTGGCAATGAACTGGATGTTGAAGGGGCCAGTCACGTTCAAAGCAGCACCAATCTTGCGAGTGGCCTCCACAATGCGGTCAATAGTGGTGCGCTCAAGATCCTGAGGAGGCAGGATGAGCGTGGCGTCACCGGAGTGAACACCAGCGTTCTCCACGTGCTCGGAAATGAAGTGACCGACCATAACACCGTCCTTGGCGACAGCGTCCATCTCAATCTCCTTTGCGTTCTCAATGTACTTGGTAATGACGACTGGGTGCTCGCGAGAGACCTCGGCAGCCTGGGCCAGGTAGCTCTCCAGGTCCTTCTCAGAGTAAACAGTGTTCATGGCAGCGCCAGAAAGGACATATGAAGGGCGGACCAGTACAGGGTAGGATACGGCCTGGCAGAACGCCCGTGCTTCCTCGAAGCTAGTAAGCTCCTTCCAGGTAGGCTGGTCGACGCCGATTCGGTCCAGCATACGAGAGAACTTGTATCGGTTCTCAGCGGTATCAATCATCTCAGGCGAGGTACCCAGAACTTTGACGCCAGCGCGGTGCAGAGGAAGGGCAATGTTGTTGGGGGTCTGGCCACCCATGGCACCGAGAACGCCGTGTGCATTCTCCAGCTGGTAAATGTCCAGAACCGTCTCGAGGGTGATGTTCTCAAAGTACAGCTTGTCCGCCTCGTCGTAGTCTGTGCTCACCGTCTCTGGGTTGTAGTTGACCATGATGGTCTTGTGGCCGGTGGCACGCAGGGTGCGGATGGCACGGACAGAGCACCAATCGAACTCGACAGACGAGCCGATACGGTACACACCAGAGCCGAGAACCATGACACCATGGTCCTCAAAGTCGACATCGTGCTCAGACGCGTTGTAGGTGAGGTACAGGTAGTTGGTAAAGGCAGGGAACTCGGCAGCAACCGTGTCAATCTGCTTGACAAAGGGCTGGATGCCAGCCTCGAGTCTGAGGCGGCGGACAGCAATTTCGTTGGAGCTCCAAAACTTGGCCAGCTGTCGGTCGCAGAAACCCAGACGCTTGGCCTGAAGAAGGATGCTGGGGTTCTGCGCGATATCGACGGTGGTGAACTGAGTCATTTGCTTGGAAAAGTCGCTCAGTCCCTTGAGCTTTCGCAGGAACCACTTGTCGATTCGGGTCATTTCCCAAATCTTGTCGACGGAGTAGCCCTGGTGCATGGCGTTGGCAATGGCAAACAGACGCTGGTCAGAGGGCGTCTGCAGCTCGTCGTCGATGCTCATGAGAGCCTTGGTCTCGTTGAAGCCAAGGTTGTGGAAGTCGATGGCTCGGATAGCCTTTTGAATGGCTTCCTCAAACGAGCGACCAATGCTCATGACTTCACCAACACTCTTCATGGAGGAACCAAGCTGGGTAGAAACACGAGTGAACTTCTTCAAGTCCCATCTGGGCATCTTGACGACAACGTAGTCGAGAGAAGGCTCGAAGCAGGCGCAGGTAACCTTGGTCACCGAGTTCTTAATCTCCTTGAGAGGAATTCCAAGACCCAGCTTGGCGGCAATAAAGGCCAAGGGATAACCTGTGGCCTTGGAGGCCAAGGCAGAGGATCGGGACAATCGAGCGTTGACCTCAATAATGCAGTACTCCCGGGAGAAGGGGTTGAGAGCATACTGAATGTTACACTCACCGACAACGCCAAGGTGTCGAATGACGTTGACGGCCGTTGTTCGGAGCATGTTGTAGTCCTCATCTGAGAGGGTCTGAGAGGGGGCGACCACGATGGAATCACCAGTGTGGATACCGAGAGGGTCAAAGTTCTCCATGTTACAGACAGTAATGCAGTTGTCTTGGGCATCTCGAACAACTTCGTACTCGATTTCTTTCCATCCCTTCATACTTCGCTCAATTAGGACTTGAGGACTGGCGGCGAATGCCTTGTGGCAGAGGTCAAGCAGCTCCTGCTCGTTGTTGGCGAAACCACTGCCGAGACCACCTAGGGCATAGGCGGCACGGACAATGACTGGGAAGCCAATATCCTTGACGACGTGGAGAGCTTCGTCCACATTGCTGGCCGAGGCCGACTTGGCGCACTTTTCGCCAATGGAGTCCATGCTTCGGGCAAAGAGCTCTCGGTCCTCGGTGGTGATGATGGTGTCGATGGGCGTACCCAGAACCTTGACACCAAGACCCTCAAACTCATCCTTGAGCTGGATACCGACCTGCAGAGCAGTCTGGCCACCGAAAGTGACGTAGATGGCATCTGGTCGCTCATACAAGATGACCTTGCGGACGAACTCGGCGTTGACAGGCAGGAAGTAGACCTTGTCGGCCAGGCCCTTTGAAGTTTGAATGGTGGCAATATTGGGGTTGATGAGGACAGTGTAGATGCCTTCCTCCTTGAGAGCCTTGATGGCCTGGCTACCAGAGTAGTCGAACTCGCCAGCCTGGCCAATGCTGAGACCACCACTGCCAAGAACAAGGACCTTCTTGACAGAAACGCGAGGGTGAAGCCTCTCGTTCTCCGTAATGGTTCCGCCGGGGAAAGCGACGGGGGCCTTTAGCAGAGCAGGGTTCTCAGCGCAGTTGGCCATGGTGTCAATGAAGACGTCAAAGAGATACTCTGTGTCGCGAGGGCCAGGGGTGCTCTCGGGGTGGAACTGGACGCTAAAGTATGGCTTCTCGACGTGCATGATACCCTCGTTGCTGCCATCGTTGGCGTTGACGAAGAGCTCTGTCCAGCCGGTGGGCAGGCTGGCGGCATCCACAGCGAAACCGTGGTTCTGGGAAGTGATGTGGCACTTTCCAGTGACCATGCTTGTGCAGGGAATGTTGTGGCCGCGGTTACCAAACTTCATCTTGGCGGTCTTTGCGCCAGAAGCGCGGGCCATGAGCTGGTGGCCCAAGCAGATACCGAAGATGGGGATCTTGTTGGTCTCCATGACGGCAGCAATGTTCTTGGCAGTGCTCTCAAGGACAGCTGGGTCACCAGGACCGTTGGAGATGAAAAGACCGTCGTACTCTTCACCGGCAGCCTTGGCCAGATCATAGTCCCAAGGAACAACTACGACTTCGACACCTCGCTTGAGGAAGCATCGAAGCTGGTTGTATTTCATACCAACATCGACGCAGAGAACACGGATTGTCCGGCCGGAGGGATGCTTGCGAGCAACAACGGACGCGGGAGGCTTATACAACTTGGGCTCCTTGACGGATACTACGAAAGGCATGAGCATATTGTCTCTTTGTGGTTTTCTTATCTAGTAAAAAGGGAGGCAGATGGGGAAACTCACCCTGTGCCACCAAGTTCTGTGTGTTGGGGTTTACCCAGTCAATTGCCTCGAATTCGTCGAGAGAGGCGAGGCCATTGGCGGCGCCGTTGCCAGCAGCGGCAATGCTGGCGAGTCTCATCTTGCCCAGCATGCTACCCTTTTCACGGATCCGCTTGGTCAAGGCTCTGGTGTCGACGCCATACATGGCGGGGACGCCCTGCTCCTTGAGCCATGTGCCCAGGGAGGAGGTAGCGAGGAAGTGGGAGAAGTCCTCGCCGCAGTAAGAAGCGGTAACAAGACCGGCAATGTGAATCTGGGACGACTCAAAGTGGGCAGGCAGGTCGCCGAGCAGCTCGTCCAGCGTCTCCCGCGAAGGGACACCATAGTTTCCGACCAAGGGAAAGGTGATGACGAGGATCTGGCCGCGATATGAGGGGTCTGTGATTGATTCGGGGTAGCCCACCATGCCGGTCTGGAAAACCAGCTCTCCGGCGATGCTCTTCTCAGCACCGAAGCTGTAACCCTGGTAGGTTGAGCCATCCTCGAGCTCAAGGCAGACGAGGCGCTCGGTGCTGCCGTAGCTGGCCGAGGCGGGCTTGAGGAGCTGGACAGCCATGTTTTTTGGTGTAGAAAGTTGGTTTCTTTTCCTCGTTTGTGTGGTTGAGGTTCAGCAGAAAGCAACTCTTGACTTTTCGTCGTTTAAGAAGCTTTTTTTCCCCAGCTGTCTTGTTACTGACGATACCCAAGGCGGGGCAAAAGATGGTGATGAAGAGAAAGTGAGGGGCGAAGGTTTGCTGGCGACTGACACGAAAAACTCGTTTTCAGAGCTTCTCCCGGGCAGGTCAAAAGCTACCTCGCTGTCATCTGCTTCCTCAACAATTGCAAGGCGTCCTTCAGAGAGTATGGAGAGAAAAAGAAAGAAGCTTGAAGGATGCTCTTGCCGTAGTTGAGGAGGAGGAAGAAGAAAGGAAAAGGAAGAGAGAAAAAAATATCGGCGGATTTGACACCATCTTATTTTTTTTTTTTCTCTTGCCCATCAATACCATCATCAAGCCATGACTGGCTCGGATTAGCCTCAAAATGTTGAGAGCCGGCGCCTCGCCATTGGCCAATGCAGCTGAGATCACAGCGCCCGTTCCACCGCCACCAGCCAGATGGGCCAATGACGGCGCTGCTCGGAGGGCTCTAGATTGCCTATGATGGATGTTTGCAGGCGTTTGCGTGGTATTCCTTCAGAAGCCCACGCACTAAATGGACCCCGCAGCGGCCCTGGGACCCCCAAAAGAAAAAAAAAATTCAATGGATCGAATAAGATTGACCCCTCCATCGGTGATGGATTCATTGTTGCCTCCCCGGTTCATACGAGATACGATGCGTCGTTGAGTGTTTGAACAAGCACGAGGCAATCTGTATGACAAGAGCGGAAAAGAGAGATGGATTGTAGAATACAGATATCTCCAGATTGGCCCTGAACGAGCACCTTGTGAAGCAGGAAACCGGCTCTCTTGGTGTCACGAGACTCTTCCTCTCCCAGAAGCACATGTTTCTACCACCATCTCGTTTGTGGAGCACCATCCAAACGCCTCCGCAGATCTTTTTTTTTTTCTCTTGCTTTTTTCCCACCATGTGGATCACGGCAAGCCAAAAAAAGATGCAGAGATGGTTGGGGGACGAGCATCCTGATTTGCTCTTGTTTCGATTAGTCGAACCCGTAGGTAAGCGGTTGTGATGTGTAATTGTCTATCGTACAAGTTATTCTCACTTGGACCTTGGCAACTCGAGGCTAATGAGATTGAGTTTAGTCTGTAAATTTCTTCCGTCTTCAAGAGCAGTGCCGTCACGCAAAGTATTTGATACGTCAGGTGTGTTTGCTAGGCCTTCTGGTAACTACAGTACTGTAGTGAAGAATTTCATTCAATCATAGCAATAGTACTAGTCACCAATAATCTACTTAGAGTGTACTGGTAGGCTCCATTTGATGCTTCATCTACTTCAAAACATTCACCAGTTGGGGAGAAATTGTGTAGAAAAGGGCATTTGCTCCTCTATCTTCCAAAGTTGCAAATAGTACCAGTCCAGTAATACTAGGTACCTCATAGAGTACCGTTAACCAAAACATCAGTTAAGGTAGCCATCGCCAGTAGAAAGGGCCGTTCAATTTGCAAAAGATACAAATCGTCCAACAATCACACCACCAGCACCTGTGGGTTATCTCCCCAGTTATAGCCAGGCCTGCGCCGGGGGTTGTCAAGGACTAATGACCAGACGAGTCCTACCACCGCGATGTATATGAATACAAAACCTATCGGCATCATCCAAGTGTGATCTCCAAGGTCTTCCAGAACCATTATCCAACATGACAACATGATGGCCACGAGTAGAAGGAATAAGGATGCATATACAAACACGTAGCCCTCGTAAGCTGATCGGCGAGGGGGCCCGCGTGTGAACCAGCCGAGCGAGTCGGGAATGCGCAAAACGCGAGACTGGATATTGTAGCCTCGGGTGGCTATTGTAACGAGGACGGGGTTTGGCTCCCCATTTTGAACTTGGCGGCTGAATAATAACTTGACGGTCTTCATGGTACTCCTCTTGGTACCTCTTGACGGTCTGGAGGCCTCAGCAGTTGGATTTTCTGGTGAAAGTTAGCGAGTTGCTCTGATCAAGGTGAACCGGCGAAGCACAGTTATAGCTGCATTGATCTTACCTTGAGGAGGAAGATGAGGGGGAGGAGGAAGATGAGTGGGGGTAGGAGGAAGATGAGTGGGGGTAGGAGGAAGAGGAGTTGAATATGTTGAAGACATGTCTGATGAGAGCAGCCAAATGGTCGAGTAGACGAAGGTGTAAGTAAATTGGTGTAAGGGGAGGTGAATTCTATTTTCTGATGAATGGTGGCACTTCTTTTTATAAGAGAGAGTGAAAGTATATTAGAATATTCCACCAGCGACCAAGAGGTTCCCAAAAGCGTATCCGAGAACAATCTCAATGGCAGATTCTGAGTTTCGAAGCCCTCTGTTAAGCTTTGGTGTAGAGGCCAGAATACATGTTCAAAGTTTTGTCATGAAGGCTAATGTACTTGAGGCATTTCGGCGAGAAACACATGTACGAATTCATCGGCTTATATATATATATGTGTGTGTGCGCGTGTGTATATATATATATATATATTTGACCATGATCAGTAGTACCTGAGATTTTATGCGCTACTGCAATATATACCTGGGTAGAGGTTGACGCTCCCTTTCATATTTTCCGTATAAGAATCCACAAAACGATATCCCAAACATCGATCTTATTGCCAACTCGTCATTTGCCAAATTGATTTCTGGTTTTTACATCTAATCGGCACCTACAAGTCAAGTCACTCGAGGCAAAACATATAACAGATCCAATACTCTTATCCTGCATAACTTAAAGCAAATCAGTGGTCTGTATCTATTATACCGTATGTATCTTCCAACCTCCGGTCCAGACATAATCTGGCAAACGACGACGACCGAAAACCACCATTAGCCAAGCGATGGCAACCAGGGAAATCGCAAACATCAAATAAGCCGGTAATAATCTGAGAATCGAGAATTCTCTTGACTCGACAAGATGACGCAGTATAAGGCACGCCCCAACAATAATAAGGAACAAAAGGAGGAAAGCTAAATGTGCCACCAAATACCCTTCATAAGTTTGTCCACGGGGAGGAATGGACGACATTATGCCATCTCGATCGGGAATGCCCATCATCTGGTGAATCTTATAGCCACGTCTGGCGAGTGTAACATGGGCAGAATTGACGGTGTTGTTGACGATCCGATCCTCACCGCGCCACCAGATGAGCTGCTCAGTTCTATTCATGCCAGGAGGTGTCCTGATGGCTAGTTAAGCAAGGAATCAGTGAAATTGTCCATGTACGAGAGAGCTGGGCGATGCGGACACGTACACCTGTTCTCCTTAGGAAGATGATATGGTGGGAGGGGTTCTATGTTCTGTGCCATGGCGTGTGGAATAATGGTTCACTTAGGCAATGAAGGATGGCAATGTAGTATCTTTAGGTTCTGAATATTTGGGCGAGATTAAGAATTGTTGAGCAGAAGCAAGATGGGACTTCAATTTAAGGATAAAACATGAGAAATTGCTCAAGACGTAACTTTGTCTACCACAGGGCGGCCTCACACACACAAAATAATGCCTAAGATCTAATTTTCTCTCATATTCACGCATATCCATTTATAAATAACAAAGTTTTCAGGTACCTAGCTCTATTTTGAGGCTGAGATGATAAAGTGACATGGAGGACAAACATGAACTCTCGACGTTATTACTCGTACCTCAATGGCCCACCGGGAGACTGTAGCTAAAACCTTAGCGTGGCGCTAGCAGATCTGCATTCTCCAGATCGGGTATTGCATCTGTATTGATACATCAGATGAGGCTTCGACTTTGCTGAAGCCATCACGAACACGTACCGTCGCACCAGATTCAGTGAGACAAATATTCTAACAAAATCTCCGAGTGTCACATGATACACCCCTTTCTGAAGCTCCTAGTTTGTGTAACGCCCCAGGCAAAGAGTCAACAGGGCCACCCCATCGCACAGAATCCAAATATTCACATGAGCTAACCGCTCGTCAGCACTGTAAAGGAGTTATACAAGTACTAGCTAGTGTATAAGAAAATAGATAGGTACAGCTAATCTAAGCAAAGCATGCCTCCCGAGAGAGTTTCGTCATTTTTATGCTTCATGAGTGTATGCGTCTCCAAGCAACGTCGCTGTCATGTGGTCTCCCCCCCAAATCCAAAGGTGAGGAAACGCAATACCAAGTGGTATCATATAACCAAGTAACCGAAATCAAAGCCTCTAAGTCGAAAACGCCAACAGGATAGCGGATATCGCAGGCCCGCTTTCCCTTCCCTGCTATTCCTGTTCTTCCATTACGTCCACAAATGCCCAAATCACTACGCAGCCCAACGGCGAGTTTCATTGTCCTACTGCAAAGCCAAGTTGGGCTGTAGATTCATTGGCGGGCCAGGCATATTTGGCAGCTGGGGTGTCCTCTGGGCAGCGGGACTGGCATGCTGGCTCGGGGCCATTGGGTTACCCGGCTTCTGACCCGAGGCCGTCGTCCGGAAGGCTGGCTCCTTCTTCGGGTCGAACGTGGGGAAAACAGCTTGTAGTCGTCGATACAAATCCTGGATGGACCTATTCCGCTCTTCTCTATCCGCTACAGCATCTGGAGGCGTTGCTGAATTCTCGGCGCCAATCGGTACGGCTCTGGGTCTGAGAGTCAAGTTCAGTGGAGGTGCACTGAGATATGCTGGACAAGGCGGTCCCTTGACTTCGGGCTTCCTATCTGCCAGTGCAGCCATATACGACAGATTTGCTTGTAATCTTCGCATGCAACTGTGAACCATTAGTTTTGTGTGTCTGTGTCAATATTTTGGCATGTTGAACATACTGCAGATAGTCTTGTTGGAAGTGGTTCTCCTCATCGGACGGTTTCCGGTCTGGGATATTACCATTGACAGCGGCAAACTCCTTTTTCATTTCTTGTAGCGTTGTTTGGATCTGGATCGACTCGTATAGTAGCTCGTGGTTGATGTCTAACAGCAGGGCGAACCTCTCCTTTTCCAGAGCCTCTGTTGTAGGGCTCATAGGTACCGCACCCGTTGGTGGACCGGCCATGCCACTGGCCGGATTGGAGGAAAATGTCGGTGTCTGAGGGGTGCCCAGCCCCATTGGCTGTTGACTTGTCGGCGTCTGTCCCTGGGACATGGGCTGTGGAGTCGAGAACTGAGGCTGCTGGGGAGGCATGATGTTTGTGGGCGTTCCTTGGGCTGTGCTCGGGGGTCTCTGGGGAGTCGACACCTGGCCCATGGCCTGGTTAGGCTGCTGCTGCTGCTGCTGTTGCTGTTGCTGTTGTTGTTGTTGCTGCTGTTGCTGCTGCTGTTGCTGTTGCTGTTGCTGTTGCTGCTGCTGAGCTTGTTGCTGCTGTTGCATTCGTTGCATCATCATCTGCTGCTGCTGAGGCATGCCGGGCTGGCCCATGGGGAAGCCCGGCATTCCGGCACCCATCATGTAGTTATTCGGAACGAAGCCCTGAGGCCCGACGCCCGCGGGGAGGACTTGGCCGTACGCCGCGCCGGGGAATTGCTGCTGGTAGGCCACTGTTGTTGCACGCGGGTTAGTGTTTAGCACATTGGATGCTGGTTTGCCCTGTCGCGCGACTGCTGGCTGCTGCAGGGGAGAGACGGAGGGAGACGGAGAGAGACGCACTCTGATTGTTTGGCGCCATGCCCGGCATGCCCTGCGACGGCATCATGCCCTGCGACTGCATCATGGAGTTTGCCGAGTTTGCGTCGGCCATCATGTGCGGGTTCGCTCCCGGAAACGCCCCTTGAGGCGCCATGCCGGCGAATTGCTGCTGGCGGTTGAACATGACCTGCTGGCCCGGCTGCATTCCTGGCTGCGGTGTGCCCGCGGGGTTGAAGTTGGGCGCGGCATTGCCAAAGCCGTAGTTGTTCGCGTACATGGCTGGCGATGGATTGCACCGGTCGTGTTGTGTCGTGTCGTGTCGTGTCCAGAGGGCGATGGCGATGGCGATGGCGAGGAATGGCGAGGTAAAGTGGCGAGACTCGGTGCTGTAGATTATATGCAGTTTGGGCGGATGGATTGGCTGAGAAGAAGTTGTAGATGGAAAATGGCCTTAGCGGGTCAGAGAAGCGCGAAAGTGGCCTAGCCTGCTGTCCTTTGCAGTCGCGAAATGACGTGAGATGCCGATGCGCTGGGAATATGAATATCCCAAAAAGACACCTGAGTTGGAGAGAATCTGCAAAGATTATAAAGGGCAAATGCAATGACTTTTATGAATTGAAGTGATTGACTGCAAGGGAAGAAACACGAGAGAATTGTCCTTGTTTTTATATCTTCCTGTCTGCGCGTGTTTATTTATAGTTTTGCAGATGGAGCAGCAAAGTTAAGCAAAGTTTTGCTGGCGCTCGGAAAAATGCGACGGCTTGTGTAACTTGGCCAGCTTATTGGATTGCATCTGATGAGATGAGCAAAGTCGGGCTGCAAGCCTCGGGCCGTGCCTCTGCTGAATAAGCTGGCAGAGTTGCTGAAAGACATCAGTTGTTGTTGATGCTAGAGGAGATACATGGACTTTTTGATCAGGCAGAAGTGATATGCTGCGGTATCAGGTACTGAGGAACAGCAGCATAAACATGTCGAAGAGGTATACACTGCGAAGAGGAATTTATGTCCTATCATATCAACTTTGTAGTATATAAATTCAGCCCCAACTTTAACATGAAATTGACCATATATCTTTCATAACTTCCAGGTTGTATCTTGCCAAGCTTGCTCATCACTCGTTGGCCTCCAACCTTAACATGAGCCCATTCGTCATCATCATTTCTCATCAGTCCAAGATAGGAATGTCCAATACTATTTTACAAACAAAGTCCGCACCCCTTTTAACCGGTCGCCATAAATACGACAAGCTGAAATGCGATTATAAATCTCATCCGTGATTCACACAGACACTCAGCAACGTTATGCGTCAAGACTCCGGCTTACTCTACGAATAATACCGGCCGCCAGCCAACGTAATCGTCGACACAGCTTTACTGTCCCAGCCTCGAATCCCAATCTCACGTATAAAGCACGGATAACCAGCAAAAGTCGTCGTAGCTCTGGATGCCACTTATTCACCACACAATCGATTAAGTGAGGTAGCTTAGTGGTAGATGGTGCCGTATTTCGATCTTCCTTCCAACAGATTGATAAACTCATCGGCAACATGTTCACATGTCCTCTCTGATGGATGCACCTCATCATACCTATTTCAATACCAAGTCAGAACTCAAACTTTCTCTTAATTCATCTCAAAGTCACGCTATGAGAAAACTCACCAAACGAAATTCGACTGCGGCTCTGTCGACTGGAAACATCCCGAGTCTCCGCATCCTCTCCAAGATCCGGTAATATCAACCGGCTCCGTATAATACTTGGTCGGGTCTGAACGCAAGTCCAGTAACAGCGAGTGCACGTCCAGTAAGCTGACAGTAGCCCCTGGCCAGCGCTTCTTGACCAATAAGTTATACGGCGCTCCCGTGGCGAACATGGTGTTGGCACTGGTCAAGAATTCCTCCATCTTATACTGAGTGTCCGTTGTGTTGTATGTCGCCTTGTTTCCCCAATACTCATTGTTTCCCGTTCCGCCGTTCGCGATGGAAGCATACATCGGCGAGAGCTGCAGTGGCAGCACGTTGAGAAGCACAAACTGCCTGCCTCCCAGCTTGTAAACGCCGTCAAAGGCTTTCCAGACACACTCTACAAAGTCTGTAATGGTAGCGCCATTGACTTGGTTGTTGCCCAAGAATCCGTCAATTCCTAAATCATTGGTACCGATCCAGAGCGCGTAGACAGTGTTGTCCGGCCTCCTATCTGGATACAAGCCCTTGTAGCCAAGATCTGTCTTGAATGCCGGGACTTCGTAATCCAAGATGGAAGGGAATGGCCCATTGATATTGCTGAGAAAGTGCTGGGTAACGCTATCAGAGCACATGCCGCCAGCAACGGCATAGTCGTAGAGCTTGGCTCCCGTCTTTTGTGCTACGAGTCTTGGCCAGGCATAGCCGCCTACTGATGTTGCATTGTTCACGGGTAGAAGCTGGCCTGGCGGAGGTAGTGCATTGTTGGCAAAGATGTAGTTTAGACGGCCCTCGTCTGTATAGCTGTCTCCGAATGTGACGAGATTGCTCAGCTTCCGTAGGCCGGTTGTGCTGGCAGCCGTGACGGCAGCGGCGAATAATAGAAGAGGAAGCATCTCGATTTGGGTATGCGGGTGTATTGCACCGGACTGGAGATTGTCGACAGAAACCCAGTCTATCAGCAAATGACATGATATTTATACATTCTCAAGCTCGGTCGACCGGATCATGTTTACAAGAGTTGGACAAATTATTCGGGATAATAAATCCTATGCACGCATTTGGTAATAGACATCAACCGACGGTAATTGTTCAACTATACAGTCTTTAATAATTGGGGCACTCAACCTGGCCAATTGTGGAATAGATGCCGATATCCCCAGATCCGTTGTCCGGCACATCTTCCCCGCATTATCGCCATTGAGATGGAGACCGTCGAAGATCACATGCCTTTTTACAAGATCCCCTCTATTTGACATTTTGGATAGCAAAAAAGGGTTGATTCCATCCTGTCGCAGTTGAAAACTTGGATACTAAAATTAGATGCGAGGTGTACAAATCGTCTCTTTAGCTACATGCAGCACACGTTCGTATCTACATGTAGGAGAAACGGTCTATCACAAAGTCCGTTCCTCAACACCATCATACGAGATGCAGAGAGAGTCATCACAATTAGTAATTGCCGTCGGCTATATAATGCACCGTCTTCTTTACCCCAGATTTCCAAACCTCTTTCCTATTTCGATGATAGAGCTTCTATGCCGAGCCATCATGGTCTCCGAATGATACTCCGAGGATAGTTCATTGGGTCGGATAGTAAGTGCGTCTAAACAAAAGTGCGTCATTTCTACAAGCTTTTATCGTTCAAATGTGTTCTATTCAAATGAGAATTGCGCTTTCTAGAGTGACTGAACATAGACGGCAATCTCCGCGAGAAGGCATCACATGGCTCAGCTTCGTATCATCTTTAGCGTGAATTCGTCTTTGAGAGCCTAGTCCTATTACATTATATGTTCAACTTTGGTATATGACAAACACGCTGTAAACACGAGTAGCAATTCTCCTTCAATCTTCCCAAAGCATGCGCAATCAAATCTGGCCGTTCACACAATGCAGCTCCCTTCAATATGAATCTCTCAGGAAGGTCGTGTAAAATTGCTAAAAATGGGCCGTAAACCACTTGATGCACTGCTCAGTTGCATCGTCTGCCTGCTGCAAAGAGTCAGGAAACTTGTGGTCCGCTCGTACACAAAATCCATGTCCAGCCTTTAGATAGATGGTCAATTCTCCGCGAGCCGGTTCGGGCTTCGCCTCAACAATGGCCCTGATAGCCTCGGCCTTTTCGACAGAGAGCTGGTCATCGTGCTCGGCCATCGCAAACGACACTGGCAGTTTCAGATTCTCAATGTCGCTGTTGAGACTTAGAAGACTTGGGTGTCCGGTGAATCCGGCGTCAATCAGCGGTCGCCCGTCAATTGTGTCTCCGCGGCCCAGCAGAATGACTTGCTTGCCGCCCCAGCAAAAGCCTGCGGCACCAACTGGCAGTGAGGCGCCTTCTTCCTTGCGGAGCTGCTCGAAGAAGCCTTTGACTCTTGGCCATGCCCTGGTGGGCCAATTGTAGGTGATGAAGGGCAACATGCCGCCCATAGCGTGGAAGAAGTGATAGCTACAAGTTCGTTCGAGCTGCGTGTTAGCGACTGTAGCTCAGTTTCCACTATGGTCCTTATTATGGTACTTGCATTTTGGAGAAGATTCCAGCTTCCTTCGATGACATAATTTTCATGTCGTCAATCATGTACAAAGGTGCAGCTCGACCTACAACAATCAGTCTTCAATGTATAAAACGTGCTTCAAGAGCCATGGATTGTATATCGAATCCGACTTACCATTCATGAAATCAGGAGCATACACCTTGAACCCGCCCTGATCGGCATACTTATCCGCAAGAAGCCTTGTATTGACAAAGGCCCATCCAAATGCATCTGGAATTATGACGGCTATGCCTTTGGGGGGCGTCCCATCAGCTGGTTCGACGACGTAGGTCTCGAGACCGTAGGCGCGGGTGACGGTGCCTCGCGGCTCGCCTTCGTGGACGGAGCCGCGGTAACAATCCGGGCATGACATTTTTGTAGGACCTCTTACTTAATTTTCGGATGCGAGAGGAGAGGTAAATTGAAAGTGGCGAACAGAATTGGCTGGAGAGGTGAATATTTGAAGTTCATTTTGTCTGTATTTATCAGATGAGGAGAGGGGAATTTCACATGCCCGGAGATAAGGATAGCAACATCCGGCAGTCTTAAAATCGAAAAACTCCATCATTTATCAAATAATTTTTGAAATTGTCTACCCGTAGATCATGCCATTGAAAGAAGAAAATTACACTAAATACGTATGCATAACAGTTTACACCGAGCGTGAGAACGTGCGACACCTTTGTTAGTAGTGTTGGTAGTGCCCGCATGTGAGAGTTTGTACTGAGCCACGCTACCCTACACCACCATACGAAAATTGAATGCGAACATTGAACTTATATGTTTGGCGATACCTTGGTTGCATTAACCGATGAGATACTCTGTAACCCATGAATTTCATGAATATCGACTCCTTATCATGAGTCGTCAGCATTAGGTAGAAAAACAGGGTAAAGCCGATGTAGTAGTATTCACCGATCAAACCATGCGTTTTTTCGGCGCCGGTTCGGCAACGCTAATACTAAACTCAACTTCGAGTAGATTCGTAGTCAATGAGTATTACGGAAGACTCAGTTGATTTTTTTTTAGATGCTTCTCAGCTAGAAAACCCACCGAAGACGTTGTCACCTTGAATCTCTGACGAATTGAGTCAGAAGGCTGACAAACAAAGGAAGTACATGTAAGTAAGAAACGATGCTATAAGGCACATAACTATGTATGCATGCATTAGGGACATATACTATAGTTTCCGAGGACCAAAAATATTTCGCTGGTATTGTAGGAAACAAGTTGAGTTGAGCATTCTTTCCACCGGTGTGTATCCTAATGATGCCACTGCGTAATTTTTCGTGGTCTCTTGGCTAAATTGATTCGTTTCTTGATAAGACTGCCCACGCCAAGGCTTGACTTAAACCCTCCTCCGCTGTGTAAGTGGTTGTAGATTCTCAGCAGAGTCCTGTCTGCCTAAGAGCACTTAACCCGATAACCCGATATTTTATTCAAGTGGTATCAGCAGCGTGACGAACGATAGTCATGGATGGTTGTATCTCATCCGTGGTGCCAGATAGCAAAGATCCCTCCGCCCGAATGGTCTTGTATATGTAGAAAGTGTGGTTGCCAATCTTTCACGAATAGCCCAAAACGTCGAACATGTCTTTAGACTTGACGCTGCCATTGCTCGGCTCTCGTCGGTTCACGGCTAAGCACAGACATGTGCGGCCCACGAACCGCCATCTCCATCTCAAGCCGAAGAAGCAAGTAAAGCATCCAGGAGCCCACGCGCACCGCCGCCAAGGCGAACAAGACAAGATAAAGGAATCAAGCTTCTTCTCCAAGCTTCGACTAGACCTCGAATAGGCAGCAGGGGGGATCATGAGAGTTCTCCATTGGGCAGGAGGAACTGTCCCTAGACCCCTTAGTATTGCTAGGCTAATAAGATGCCGGCGTCAAGGGGGATTTTTAAAGTTAACGTTACGGGCAGCGGTTCGAGAAAAAGAAACAAGGGGGAGGCTATACTGTAATAGATAATCTAGCTTATGAAGGGATGTTTCTGAGTGCCGTTTCGCGTTGCATGCTAGCGCGCTGCCATCAATGGCAAAAATGGCGCGGGCAAGGGAGATCGATAGTCGGAGGCATCTAAATTTCAAGCTTCTTTCTGGAATAGGAAGGCCGTGAGATACAGACGTCGCACGGCGCGGCATGCGAACATTGCGACCTACCGCTCTGGCAATTAGGGGGCCTGCTTTGATAAAAGTTCCGCTTTATGTGTAGTATATGTTTGCGAGGGTGAGACTGCGCGGAAATGTCGGAGAGCGAGGCCGGATTTCTAAACGGCAGATTTGGTGGGCTGCGCTGACGATGGTCTGAACTTGGTGTTTTATATGAGATGCTGGAGCTGGAGCCCTGGTCACTCACTATGAGCGATCTTGTGTATTGAATGAAGGTCATCGGGAATAAGTTGAAATGTGTGATATCGGCGAAATGAGACGACTTGAAGCAGCCCATATGTTTGCCGCTCCGAGCAATATGCATACATGTAGTCGCCGTATCAGTGCCCACAGACATGCCCGATGTAGATTGAGGACGGAAATTGTATAGGTTGCCTCTGCGCATTGGCGCCAAGGACGACCAATAAATCTATTGGTTTTTAGTTAATATTCATATCCATCCTATGCACCCCTTTGTGTTTGTAACGTGTCAAATGGAGAGATGGTGGTTTACAAGGCCGCAGCCAAGACCAAAGTAATGATTTCTTCGTCCCTTCTCTCCACCACCTCCGCGTGTACTTTTGGAGAATGCGCTGATCGACAGGCACCCTGTATGTTCCTGTTCCTGCACCCGTCAAACGCATGCTTACCTCTTGTCAGGGCTTCCCGATTGGTGGGATCCGCGGCTGTCGGTCCGAAGCCTCAAGCATTCCAGAGCCAGGCAAGTCCATGGCTGTTTCTTTTGTCAAGTCTCCGCATCATCTTTTCGGAGCCTTGTTGTTTCCCCGAAATGTTTCTGTTTTGTTTCATGCGGTTGTGAATAAGCGGGAAACATTCATTCCAAAGGCTTGGCGGCTGGCTGATTCTCCTACGAGGCGCTTACAAGTCTCTTCTCTTTACGTGTTTGCTTCGACAAAGCAGTGGCTGGTGCAGCATCACTCGAATTGGCAACGCGTGAGTGTCCATCAAGTAGAGGATAGCACGTGAATATTTTACGTTTATGAGTATGCGATTAAGTGATCTTCAGTTTCATCTCTTTCTTAAAACGGCCGCTCGTTGCAAGTTCATTTGATGGGCTCGGCGCCTTGGCTCATCATGGCCGCTTACACACATACGCGGCTTACCAGTAACACTGGAAAATACTACTCGCAGTAGGTATTATGATAACCAGCTTCCATACGCAGAGGTGGGACCAGACAAGGGAGCCTCTGCATCACAGCCTCATGGTTTCGTCGCAGTGGTTCAGGTCCACATGGCACCCCTGTGCTGGAGCTGGTAGTCACAAGAACAGCGTGTGTGTAAGTGGCTGGGACAGACTCCAGACACTTTAGCCTGGTCACGATCTGTGTTTGACAGCATCTGGCATTGACTTCCCCCGCAATGGCGTTGTCAACAGGTTAATTGGACCACCCAAGTCGGTTGCCGCCCAGCGTGCCGTGGTTTGGCCTTCTTTATTGCTGGGGTCGGTGTCAATGCCGCCCATGTAGATGACTATCTAGTAGGATTTCGACAATGCATAGAATGCCAAGAGACCAGTGTGGTGACCTCGACGCTCGGTAGCATTGGGGGTCAGGGATGGTGGGAGATGGCATGCCCCAATCTGGGAGGTTGACTCTGCTATTCATGGCATCAGCAACATGCCTGTCCCCCTTTCACGCGAGATGTAACGGAACGACTGCCGCATCGCTGGCAAACCCTTACAATGGGTCTAGCTCGGTATTTTTTCCTAAATCTAATGGATTGCTTCGTGCCTTGTCTGCAGTATGGTTGGAACAACTACTTAAGATACCACTTGTCTCTCATCTCTTCGTCCAGCCTTTCTCTTGGATCTGCTATACAACAATAGTCTCTGACAGCTCGCCTCAATCGGATCCCTGGACTAAGACAACACTTACATCACTCTCACACAATCACCACAATGAAGGTCTTCACTCTCGCCTCTATTCTTGGCCTCGCCGCCATGGCTCAGGCTCACATGGAACTCTCGTGGCCCTATGCCTTCCGCTCCAAGTTCAACCCCAACGTGCCTGAGGCTCTGCGAGACTACAGCATGACCAACCCGCTGTTCCAGGCCGGCGGAAACTATCCTTGCAAGGGATACCAGGTCGACTTCAACAAGCCCGAGGGCAAGTCAGTCGTCACCTGGCAAGCCGGAGGCACTTACAACTTGACCCTCTCCGGCTCTGCCACTCACGAGGGAGGCAGCTGCCAAGTCTCCCTGTCCTACGACCAGGGCCGAACCTGGAAGGCCTTCCACTCGTGGATCGGCCAGTGCCCTCTCAAGCCCACCTGGAGCTTCACCCTGCCCAACGACACGCCTGCTGGAGACGCCATCTTCTCGTGGACCTGGTTCAACAAGATTGGAAACCGCGAGATGTACATGAACTGCGCCCACGTCACCATCCAGGGCCGAAGCAAAGCCGCTCGCAGCCCGTCCGACCCGTTCAGCAGCCGTCCTTCTCAGTTTGTTGCCAACGTTAACAACGGCTGCGGTACTCTCGAGGGCAAGGATGTGCTCTTCCCCAACCCCGGCCCGGATACCGACTTTAACTCTGCCGGCACTGCTCCTCCTACTGGCTCATGCAGCACTGGCAAGCGCATCGCCCAGCCTTTGAACGTGTAAGTACGAAAAGATGCCAGTTGAAAAGGTTGAGAGGAGATCGAGAGAGTGAGATTTGGTTAGCATTGGGAGGCTAGCAATTGTGGTGAATCTGATTCTGTATATATATTTTTGAGAAGAGGCTTTGTACATACGGGTGGTCCTTGAACTTCACCAGACTCTCTTCACATGGCTAAGGAGAGGTCTGAACTGTCCATAGTTGGGTATAAATACATTGTACATTTGACATCATTAACTTGAGAACATATTTGTGAAAAGTAGCGAAGAGTAGCCATTGTACGATAGGACATGAATAAGGAGTGATCAAGAGAAGTAAAGCAAACATTGCAACCAGTGCCATGCAGGGTGGGCCAATATGGTCATATTTGTTTGTTGGTCAGACATCGATTCATCGTCTCTTGATTGGCTGCCCTTCCACCGCCTTTGCACATAAAGCTGTTCTTCCTCACCCAATCTTTATCTGTGGTATCTCCCGCCTTTGTCAACGTCAACGCCAAACAACGTCGCAGCTCGGCTCTTTTACATCACTCACCATCTCGAGTTTCTCCTGACTCTTATTTCAATTCACTTTTACCCATCTATCCTCACATTGCTGAATTATTTTCGCACAATCTCCCTAACCCCAATTCGTAACGGCCCGAGCCACTAGAAATTTGCATCTCTCATCTACTAGAAACCATCATGGAGGCTCTCACCGGGGAATCAAACCCGCCGCCACAATATTTGGGACCGGTACGGATCCTGGTACAAACAGTAACAAGCCTTGTGCCGGGAAATGATTATGGCCAACGAATCGATTTTATACGAAACTTCGTTTGTCAGCACCATTGGAACCGCGACTTTGATTGGAACAAGGATCGTGGAATTCATACGGTGACAACTTTGGCTATGAGAACCGCAACTGCTACTTCCTTATCGATCACGGCGAATCTGCTGAAGATCCGCCAATTTTACGGTACAAGTGGACGGGAAAATCCCTGTTAGCAGAATCCTATAGCGTTGTGAAGTCATCATCAGTCCACTAATACTTGAGTAGCATTGCGATCCAGGAACCACTCCCTGAGGAAATACAATCTAAATTGGAAAGGTATCCATTCCCGAGGCAACCGAGGCAACCGACTAAACGTTCACGAAAGCCAACACCTGGGCGGTATGATCCCAAAACATATCGCCAGATTATTCGGGCAAACTTTCGTCGTGATGCGCCCCTTACAGATGATTGTATTCAATTCTTAGCGACGCATCCAGAGGATGTAGCATGGCTCAAAGATAATATCGAGGCTCGATTTTGGTCCAAGATTCAATCCTTATTGGAGTCGAGACAGGGCAAAGACACCGTCTACGCCAATCGGGAGCGTAAGTTGGCGAATTCTTCCACTCCGGAGGAGTAAGTCCACCGCAGGCCAACAGACGTCCGCCTCGGATATCCATATTCTCACGATCAGCTGTTCAGGTGCAAATCTGAAGACAGTCGTCTTCCGATGACAGCAGAACAAAGTAATGGGAATTCTGCAGGAGGCAAAGAGATCGAAGACTCATTCACTTCATAAATAATACGAGGGAATCTGGTGAGATGCGTGATGATCCTTCGCAGCGTCTAAGTCTATCATAATTCTATTACATCCGCCATCACCAGCACTTACTGCCCTTGATCAGACCTCATTATGTCATTCGGAATAAGGTAAAGGAATATTGGGAAAAAATGCTTTCTGCTGGGATGTGAGTGTCACCACCGTCACCGATGAATTGCTAAACGTTTGGCGTTAATACGTCCGTCCTCAGTCTTTACAAGATCATATTATTCCCTCCTTTGTTGAGTCCACTCTACCTAACGGTAACAGTATGGGTGATGTGCAATAGTTCATTTATAGAAGAAGAGGATTGGGGCGATTGGTAGAGTGTCACTCTTTGTAACCGTGAGGGTCTATTCAGTATAGATTGCTAATTACCTCTGTCCGGCCAGTACACCAAAGTATAGCCCATGGCAGTAATGATTGTATTGCAGTAGAAGTAAAAGTAAAAACACGAACATGACCGACAAAGGAGAACTCCTGACACCAATCCATTACATGAGACTGCAACCACCTGCCCTAGTTGCTAACAGTACCTAAATTGGTCGCAAATTCCTGAACCGAACCTTGAATTGAGGTTGCCATCATCAACCCTAAAAGTGATTAAAAGGACTTGGAGCAGTCGCAGTCATGTGTGACAGTTTGTCGCACTTGTTCAATCCGTATGCCTGATCCCCGGCAATGGGCGCAATCACAGTTTCTGAAGCCCCAATAGCTTGCGCTCCTGTCGCAATCGGTGGAATGCCTTGGTGGGGGACATTTGGATCCACGGCCCTTGCACATCCAGCAATAAACATCTGTGTCGACCATGACCGTCTCATTCCAAGTACCACTTCCATTGCAAATGGCACAACTTGGGTCAGGTCCGCTAGACTTGTGAGATGACATGGTAAGAGGCTGCGTTCCTTTGAGAAGAGAGACAGCTGGTCGTAGGACGATATCGAGGGGGTTGGCCAGTGGAGCAAGAAGAATTGACTCGCCTTTGGCAAGGCTGGTATAGTAATGCGAAGAAGATGATATTCTTGGCTTGTAAGGGATAGTGGTAGTTTATAGAGAGAAGCAGCAACTTGAGGAACATAATAGCTCTTTATATATCTCTTTAGACGACGAGGAGGTTCCCTGGGCACCACCAACATAGGGAATTGAAGACCTACGGGGCTAAATCTCGAGACACTTGAGTATCGTCACTTGGTCACGGTGTAAAGGGAGAAGCTTTGCACGGCCAGAGCTGCGACCTTCGTGCCCAGCCAATTTCGGCGTTGTTGAGCGATACCTAACATTGAACCATGCCTCTGTCTGGGAGGGCAGGTTCAAATTTATAGGTGTTGGGTGCCAAATTAACAACCACCAACATGCAGGCCATTAAAACATTTGTGAGTGGATATGTATGCACAAAATGCGCCTACGCCACTATCAAGGCCTAAAGTGGCTTTGAAGCTAGCATTGAACTTATTAAAAAGCTACACGTAGTCATTACATGTACATATATACCCAAATGTTCAAATTTCTGCTACTATCACTACTTTCTACTATCATCACTGCATATTTCAAATATCTTAGTATCATGTTTTCCTAGTATCTGCCACTATTGCTGTAATTTTTGGTATATACTACTATGGTAGTAATTCTCTCGTTTCTGGCATTATCATCTATTATCATGTGGCTTCAAATCTGAGACACGAGATGCTGGATAGCACTAGTGTTTCTCATTAAAGTTATTAAACTCTCTTGATATAACTAGGTGGAGGTGCGAACTATGAATTATTATAACTACGTCGCATATTTGACATGACCACCTGTAGAATAACTTGTTTGTTAAAAGCACATTGAAGTAGTCCTTGTTCGATGCTATGTAAAGAGTAGTCAAAAAGAGAAAAGGAAATATTGCCATCAGTGTATCTATCGCATATAATCCAGCATATCGCTGCCAAACACCGTACCGACGTAACCGTTATCCTACCCAATTTCTAATTATATTTCCAAACCTGCCCATCATAATTCCATAACATTATAAAAACACAAACGGGGTATAACGCAGTCATAAATTTGGCATTTCTCGTGCCATGTCCAGTTTTATCTTGAGCTTTGTCCACCCACTCACTTTGTAGTAGAGGGAACAACCACGAGAGGAAGAGAGTCTTGCTTTTTGTGAGACCAAGACCATCCCTTTTCTTCGTGGGGACAAGGCAAATCTTCGTCGTCTATCAAAAGTATTAGTAAACCTTCACTGTCTCATTGAATCAAGAAGTCTTACCAAACTCAGAATCCGAGTCACCGTCCTCATCCGCAGCCAAGGACATCAATCCCTTGCCAACGCCATAGAATACGCTCAGCAGCTGCGCGAGTGCGATGAAAAAGGGCATAAACTGGCCCGGAGCTACGAGGCTGTGGACACCCGAGATGTTGTTCCACTTGAGAGCCATTTCCACGTAGACGATGGCGCCAATGTTGACGAGGAAGTCGATTGGCCCGAAGCCCATGGGGTTTTCCTCCTCCTTGGACCTGCCGCCTCCTTCGCCGCGGAATCTCTGCACAAAGTTGGCGGCGCGGACAAAGGTGAAGAGGATAATAGCTGTATAAGCACAAGTGTTAGTGTTTGGAGAGCCTATCATTGGGAGAATTACAAGAACTAACCTGCGAGATAGAAAATGACGGAGACGACACCGCCGATAATAGCAAACACGGAGCCGACCTTGTTAAGAGTGCGGAACCAGTGCCAAATGCTAACCTTTGCAAAGAAAAAAGCCTTGTCGTCATGACACGCGCGCGGCAGCGTATCCATGCCATGCCACCAAAACCACGCAAACAGCGCAATCAACCCACCAACCTCGAAGGTGTAGATGAGCGCCGTGGTCTGGCCCTTCCAGTAAGGAACGCGGCAGACGCCGACCTGGGCGAGCAGCAGGGTGAGGATGGGGAAGACCTCGACGGCCTCGACGGTCTTGTCCCGCAGCTCGCGGATGAGGACGATTCCCGTGGCGAGGACGAGGATGATTGTGCCCTGGCCGAGGGTGTCCTCGGTCTTGAAGATTGCGCTGGCGAGGCCGGAGAGCTGGACGGTCATCATTTGGATGTAGATGCCGATGCGGATGCCGAGGCCGTAGAGGTCGGAGTCGCCTTCGACGGGGCATTTGGGGAGGACGGTGGAGTTCATGGCTCCGGTGGTTTGTACGGTTTACCCTGCTGTTGAGTTGAGTTGAAGTTGAATTGTGGGAAAGTCCAGGCTACAGAGTTGTGTTGTGTTGTGTTGTGTTGTTGAAAAAAGTCAACAACTTTTTTGTGTAATAAAGCTGTGAGAGGATATAAGCCCCCCCATGCCATGTTATCTACCTGTATCTACCATGCAACCCAACCTCCATCGCCAGATGCACCACAGCCACACAGCCAGGCTCCCTCTCCACACATGCTTCAAATCAGTTACACTCAGGGCTATCCCAGACGCTGGCTGCCCGTCTCCTCAGCCTCAGTCTCTCAGTCTCTTTCTCGCCCCTCCACCTCCCCATCCCTTCCTTCAGCCGCTCGAGCTAGCAAGCATCACATGCGGGAAATAGCCATAACCAAAGCAAGACACAGGACGAAAAGAGGCACAGCGATCGTATAACGGGGAAGCACCAAGAACAGCTATACTTGCTAGCGCATCGCGCTGGCCCGCTACCCCTGTCAGTTAGATGTCTGCCTCTCACACGATAATCTTGATTGGTTTATAAGTCTCAAGAGGCGGGACCCTGTTGTGGCGGAGGGCGGTTCGGGCCAGCGCCCCTGGTCTGTGTCTGTGCCCAATGTCTCAAGAAGAGGGAGCTCGCAGTAGTTTTTGAGTTGTGAGGCTGAAAAAAGCAAGGAAGAGACAACCAAGTTGTCCGTCTCTCCCCCCACACACCACATGCCGATCGATATAGTCTAGTGAAGTGAGGCGGATATCGCCAAAGCGAGGCTGTCGTTGACGTTGCTTTGCTTGAGCTTTTGGATGCTCGAGCACTGCCCCCCCGTCGCGAGAGGGGGCTAGAAAATCGATGGTTTTGATCTGCGTTACTCACATATCTAGCGGCTGGGGCCCATAACTTAATCGAGGACCGAGTTTTGTTGCTCACGGAAATCGACAGATGCTTGGCGGCGACTAAATTCTTTTTATAACCCTCTGTGCGAGTGCGAGAGATTGCGTTTGTGTCACTTTGCCCCTCGAGTCTACGGACTATTGCATGTTGGTATAAGTGAAGAAATCGGCGGGCTCTTTGACTGGCTTCTGTTGGGTTCATCTCATCCCCCAGCTCGGCCCTCTTGTTCTCTACCCCAGCAGTTTGTCGCTTCATCTTCCGTTCCTCATCATCAAATCAGAACAACTTCAGATAAATCATCACCATGGTCGTCGCACCAGACTATTGCCCAGACGGCAACTCAGATCTCTACGGAGTGGGCGTTCGCGCCGGTCTCTATGCGCAATGGGTCGCTACGCTGCTTGCGACCCTCTTCGACCCCAAGACTGAGAGCACGTACCGCATCGCCAACCTCATCATCCAATGGTCCATTTTCCTGGGCCTCTGTACGCAATCTGAACCAGGCGATCCCGTCATTGGCGCTGTCATCACTCAATACTTGCTCTTCGGCTCACTGTCCAGTCTGACGGGCGACGGCGTTGGTCATTTCAGTCACTTTTCAGGCATCTTTCGCATCATCTTTTACACGGCTGTCTCTTCGTATGGCTGCTGGTTCTGGTTCAACGGGATAGACGACATGACAGTGGAAGGATGCCCCGACATTGCCTTCTTCGGAGACGTCAGCCTCCACGGACCGTTCCGCACCGCGGGCAAGGTGTTTTCCGTGCTGGGAGTCATCATTTGCGTCTTTTCGCTCGTCTTCAGCGTCTTTGCGACAATGAGGAGATTCAGAGGCGGCATTCGAGATGCCTTTGCGACAAAGGAAAGGGCGCGTCCCAAGGTGGAGCTTGTGCTGCTGGTTCTGTCCATGGCCTTGATCGGCACGTCTATTTACCTGGTTGAGCACTTGATTGAGAGAAACGGCATCACTGAGGTTGGCGTTAAAGCGATTACTTCTGTTGGGCAGTTGATTCCGCTGCTGGCGGGTGGATTGGCGTGCGCAATGACTCTTTGGAAGATTGTGACTCACCAGCTGTTTATGAGAAAGCGATGCTGGTACCTGTTTGGCTACCACTTGTGATTTGAAGTTGTTGGTGCTGTTTTTCTTTTTTTTCTTTATGGTTATTATGGATGACTCAACGAAAGCGATACCAGGTTTTGGGTTTGTGGGATTTTAGAAGGGAAACATGAAGCATAGAATAAGCTTTTTTTTTTTTTTTTGTTTAATACAATTCATCATTTATTACTCCTCAACTCAAATCTTATACTCACAATTCAATGCCACAATCAAACTTGCCCGCCGCATCTCCGGAGCCCAAACCCGATCGCCCCACCGAAACCCGCCGCCAAAAATCAACCTCCGGCCTCGGGGCTTATCGTTATCACCATCTGATTCATAACTTGAACTTGACTCGAACTTGTTCCGACTTGGACGCATTCAGCGCAAGTCTCAAAATACCTTCTTCCCTCTTCTTCTCCCATTGTTCCATCCTCTCTCTTTTTCTCTTTATACCACATCAACAGCCTCAACATCGTCAATTGGAACCTCTCTAGAGGCCCAATTCCCACCCCGCCAAAAATGTCTCCCTTCAACCTCGAGACTTGCGCTCGCCCCAATATCCTCGCACTGCAGCCCTACCGCTGCGCTCGAGAGTTTGTCCACCCTCCATATCTCTGTCTCACCTGAAAAAATAACTGACAAATATAATGAAACAGCGACTACAAAGACGACGGCACAAACATCCTCCTCGACGCAAACGAAAACGCATACGGCCCCTCCCTCTCCTCCTCCGCCGTGTCCGTCGCCTCGCAAAGCAAGAATGGCCTCGGAATCGACCCCCTCGGCCTGCACCGCTACCCGGATCCTCACCAGGTCGACCTGAAGCAGCTACTCTGCAAGCTGCGCAACACTCACGCGCACACAGACAAGACGCTGTCTGCTGAGAACCTCTTTGTCGGCGTTGGAAGCGACGAGGCCATCGATGCGCTGCTGCGGTGCTTCTGCGTCCCGGGCAAGGATCGCATCTTGACTTGTCCTCCCACATATGGCATGTACGCTGTCTCGGCACAGGTCAACGACGTTGCTATTGTCAAAGTGCCGCTTCTTCCTGCGCCTACTTTTGGCCTCGATGTTCCCGCTATCTCTGCTGCTTTGTCGTCAGACTCGTCTATTAAGCTGCTCTACCTATGCTCGCCCGGTAACCCGACTGGTTCTCTCCTAGCCAAAGACGATGTCGTCGCTCTGCTCAACCACCCATCATGGAACGGCGTCATCGTGCTTGACGAGGCATACATCGACTTCGCCCCCGAAGATGCCTCCCTCGCCGAGCTCGTCACCGAGTACCCCAACCTCGTCGTCATGCAAACCCTCTCCAAGGCCTTCGGCATGGCCGGCATCCGTCTCGGCGCCGCCTTCGCCCCGGCCCCGATCGCTTCTCTCCTCAACAGCCTCAAGGCACCATATAACATCTCCAGCCCGACCAGCGCCCTCGCCGCCTCCGCCGTCAGCACAGAGGGTCTCGCCGTCATGCACGGCAACCGCGCCAAGATCCTCGCCCAGCGCGACAGAATCATCAAGGAGCTGCCTTCGATTCCCGGCGTCGGCAGGCTTCGTGGCGGCACGGAAAGTAATTTTTTGTTGTACGAGATGCTTAATGCGGAGGGTCAGCCGGATAATGCTGTTGCATTGGCTGTATATGAAAAGCTTGCTGAGACAAAGGGCGTGGTCGTGCGATTTAGGGGTAAGGAGCACGGATGTAATGGTTGCTTGAGAATTACTATTGGTACGGAAGAGGAAGTGACGAGACTTTTGGAAGCGCTGAAGAAGACGTTGGCGGAAGTAAGAGGAACTGCGTGAGAGAAGAGATTATAAAAATGGTGTTGATTGTAAAAAGGGGGAACAGCGATTTACCTAGATGGATACCATGTTGGAAAATAGAAAAGAGTAAAAGAGGACGTCAATGACATTAAATAGAGCGTTTATATCTATCCATATAAGACAGGGGTTTCCAATTCAACTCATGTTCTAGAGCCACATGCTGCCAGCACGATATATACAGAGCTGGCTAATCTTTACACTACTATATACATATACAAAACAAGGAAAACAATGGGAGGAAATGAGATGTTTTCAAGCCAGACCCCAAGTGGCCAGTAATATTCCAAAACCAACCACCGTCAACGGCTTGAATTCGAGATTCAGTCTCGCACCAGCAGCATTCTCCGTCGGCTTCGCATCTCCCGCAATGCCTCGCTTCGTAGTCGGTGCCTGCGAGGGCGTAGGCGTATAACTCTCCTGGGGAGGCCAATTCGTATCCCGCACGGTCTTGATATCCTTTGCCTCCAACGGCGGTGCAGCCCCGTCAATCAGCAGCCCCTGAACAGCCTCGAGCGCGCACATCTCCGACCCCAAGTTGGTCAAGCCGTCGAATTCGCCCACGTACCACTTCTGGCCACAGGCACGGCCAGTCTCGGTTCCCGTGCAAGTTTTCACGGCGGCTTGAGCGCTGACGGTGAGAAGGCTCTCGACTTTCTCGCGGAGGGAGGGGACCATTTGCGTTGACTGCCACATGAAGCGTGCTAGGTAGCCCTTGAAGGTCGTCATGTCGGCGTCGCAGCGTTCGACGGTCTCGCAGGCGCCCTCGTACATGATCTTGGCGGTGCTGTTGGGCGGAGTGAAGAACCAGCCGGCGCCGTCCAGCAGTTTCTCGGTGCGCTGCTTCCACTCGGGCTTCTTAGTGTAGTTTGCCATGACGGCCGCGCCATAAAGGTAGATGCCGCTGGTGTAAGTAAAGGATGCCGGGTTCGTCTTGGTGCAGTTGGTATCGATACCAGCGCCGTCGTAAACGTGATACGATTCGGGATCGATGAAACCAATATCCATGGACCAATCCCAGACCTTCTCTGCCCACTCGAGATACGTGTCATTGCCCGTGGCGCGAGCCATCCTCGCAGCTATTTGAAATAGACCACCGTTGCTGACGGAGTTCTTGTACGTCAAGCCGTTCGGATTGGATGCGTAAATCTGCCACAGGAGACCGCCGCCGCAGTCTTGCGTAGTCCAACGGCTCGCGAGCTGGTTGAAGACATTAGCTCCCAAGTCCAGCCACGAGGGCAGAGTCACGTTCGGCTGTGGAAAGTTTCGCTCCGCGGCGGCGATGGCAGCTGAGCCCCAGAAGAAGAGATCGTCATTTCCCTCTTCGAATTCGTGCTCTGCCGGCATGTACGACTGCTGGATTCCGAGGTTCGTGGGTGCCAGTAGGGCCTGGATCACGACGTCGTTGTAAGTCGAGTCCCCTGTGAAGTGATAGTAGTCGAGCATCGCCCCCCAGAGTGCGCCGGCCGTCCACCAGTAATAAGGATCCTGGAGATCGCCCATGGCGACCGAGTCCGGGGCCGAGAGATTGCCCTTGTAGTAGGACATGGCGTCGTATGCAAGAGTGGCAGCTACATTTCGAACCGATGCTGTTTGGGTCTGGTGTTAGTTGCCTCGTCTTCTATCGGATCTTAATTGCACTCACATAGACTCTTGACATCTAACGAATTAGGAGCTGTGATGGCTGAGGCTGCTGCCGCAGCATGGACGCTTGTGATAAACTTCATATTGTTTTGTTCTTTGTGTGAGACCAATCTATAGCCGGCTGGTCGATTGGGTATCCAGCACCAGTAGATCGTTTCAAAGCTCGGCCTCAAGGATATTTCGGTAGCAATAGACTAATGAACTGCTGAATCAATCTACCTCCGACCTGGAAGACAGAAAAGCCCAAAAAGAAAGGATTGGGAGAAAACGAGTGACCAGATGCGTCCAGCGGCAAAACGGTCGAATGGGAATCGATATGATGGGGTCGGGACGTCAGAATACGACAAAGGAGGGCAGTCAATATACAATTGTCGCCACTTGAATAATGGAAACGGCCGGGAAATAAAGAATCAAGCGCAGCAAGATCCAGGGAAGAAAGAAAAAGGAGGTAGATAAAAGTGACAAAAAGGCGACAATGCCCTGACCCGGGGGAGAAGAAAGAAAAGAAAAGTGAACAAAAAGAGAGAGAGAGCTCAAGACTCGTTTGAACAAAGATAGAAACAAAATCGGGGAACAGAAACAGAAGGCAGCTTGAACGAATAAATAAATAAGCCCCCAGCTCGTATTAACTTGACTTCAAAGTGAAAAAAAAAAGACCAAAAATAAATGGCAAGTCCCACGTAACAATAGGTAGCTTAGCACCCTTCCCTTCCCTTGCATATTTGTTTCGTCCAATGTAGCCTCTATCCAAACAAGGAAGCCCATAAACCAGATCGTGCATCTTGGCTTCGGTGCATCTCACGCCAATCAACTCCAGCGCTTGATTTGGTCTGGGGGCCGCCCATCTAGCCTAATTGTAGGTCCGAATAGGGTGGGATGGTCGAAGGCGAAACGCTCCATCCCGCGAGATATTTGGCTAAGAAGCGAACTGGAGCTGGGCAGCATTTTTGGATTTAGGCGCGGCTGCAGGGGTTTCGTTGGTGCTGGTGGCGAGGAAAAGGAAGAATGAGCCTTGCATGTTGTGTTTTGCTTGTAGGGGAAAAGAGAAATCATGGGGGGCTGCGTTTCATGTTGCCCGCGCGGCAAAAAATCATCTCCAGTCCTCTGGTTAGCCATTAGGGATAAGGCATAGCGATAGGTAGTGGTGAAAAGATGAAAAGAAGCAGCAGAAAAAGGCTGTGTCTAGCTGGGCATCTCCCCAGAAGAGCTGGATTGGCTGACAGCGCTTCGTGCTCATGAAACACGGGGGTTGAAACAACCGGGGTGGATCGGGCTGACATGGGTGGTGATTCTGGCGGCTTGAGCATTCGAGCTTCACCTGCATCGTGACTTACTAGTATTTAGCATCGTGAATGGCGTCTGAATAAACTGTAGTTTATGAAAACGGTTAGAGAAAATAAGTGCCTACCTAGTCAAACAGCTGTTGGTATAATAAAGCGTCACGATGAAGAAGCCGCACGAGCATAACCCTCAACGCAAACATCGCCACACAACGGAACAAGACACACGACAAGTCCATGCCTGATTGACTTGGCTACCCTTTTCCCAAATTTTATCCCTCGATAATCCATAGGCTACCGTACAAGTGCCCCATAATAACCCGAAAAAAACAAAACATCTTGACAAATTCGATTCCAAAACTCCACGCTTTGAATTCCCATGAAATTACAAACTCCTCCATATGCTTCGCTAAAAAAAAATCAAATCGCAGAGAGGGTATAACGCAATCATAACACCTCCGGGAAACAGGGTGTAGAAACTTGACAGAGCACACTCCCAAGGCTTGGTCACTTTTGATCAGCCATTTCGTCCCTCGCCTTCGTTTGTCTCCATGCTTATTCGATAATGAGAGCTCGTATCGCACCGACATTACTATAACGCCAGGTATACGGCCACAATGCCTGCCATGAGCCCATAAAGCGAGAGCGATCCGGAAATGCGCAAATTCGATCCTAGCGACGTTGGGGACGGTTCGTACATCATCCCAGAGGGAGCCGAGGGCGTGGTCATGGTTCCGGCAGGGTCAAAGTCATCGTCGGTTGTCCCTGGGGGTTCGGCCATGGTCAAAGTACCCCACTGCACCTCTGATCCAGTAAAGGTGGACGTCCATGAAACCTGCGTTGGTCCAGTGTGGTATGCGTTTGTGTAACCAGATCTATAGCTCGAGTAACCCGAGCACGTTGCGGCCGTTGTGCCCTTCAAGTCGCACTCTACGTCGGCGATACTTTTGACGCAACGTTAGCTTATCTCTTCCACACTTACACCAAGTTACACTGCTCACTATGTCGACGTCACTGTTCCATGGAACTCGAGTGTACCGGGCCCCTCCACAATGACAAAGGGGAATTCGAGAGACAGGTCGCACGCGAGGGGCGTTTGCGTCGGGCAGAAAATGGTAAACGTTGTTCTGCTGGCGGATGGATCCTTGAGCCTGTGTTAATCCTGCTGGGAGGTACTCGTATATCTCAAATGAGAGAGTGGAGAATGTAGGCAAAAGAACCAAAGGCTGTAGACCCAGCATACCGTTGAAATGATGCTCCCTCGAACCAGCGACCACGCGCGCTCGTCATAGTAGGGCAGATAGATGGGAGCAGCCGTCACTGTTGGGGTCGGGGCCAATCTGTGAGGCTCACCATCTGCCTCGTCGTCGGCAGCACATGGAGCGACCAGCGCGAGCAAGGCAAGCAATGCCGACCAAGGTTTTGGAGTAAATCTGGCCATGTCGAGTCGTCGCTTTCTCGATTGATGTGGTTTCGTAGCGGCACTGCTGGGAAAGGTAGAGGGGGTTGTCGCGAAGCCAAACTAAGCGAGCGCAACGGCGAGACTCGAGAAATGAGCGATTCTGCGTGCGTCAAAGTTTCGAGAGTCGTTTGTCGGGTGCGATTGTCAAATGTCGACTGGATAGCAGACTAGTAGATTGTCGCAGGTTGGCCGTTTGACGCAAGACTCTGACTGACAGCAGTTATCGTCAAGGCGTCTTGTCACCACTGGCTTGGGAGAACAAGATGCACGGGCAGATGCATGGAGGATGGAGGACGGCCGAGATGGAAGATGGAAGACGGAAGATGGAAGATGGAAGATGAAAGATGAAAGACGGAGCGGCAGAGGTCCGGCCACAGACCAGAAGAAGCCCGAGAGCGGCCCATGGGAAACGGAAGCATCAAGGGTCAAATACTAGCGATTTTGGTCCCACGATGCCAAGAGTTGGAACTCTGTCTCCTTTGCAGCAAGTCGCAAGGCATGTGGCCAATTGGGTTTAGAGCCAGTGCCGCTACGAAGGGGGTTTTTTCTCCATGAGGTCTTGGCACTGCCGGGCTCCCTTTTTTTTTTCTTTGCCCATGACGAACGTCGATTTGTAGGTGGTTAATCTGTGGAGCATCAGTTATAAGCACATGGATGAGATGGGAGATGAGAGATGAGATGAGAATTGATATATGTACAATTTAGGTGGTATAGGTACTAAATCATCATAACGGTATATTTGTGCTCACGTAGTAGTGGAAGTATTTTGATAGAGTCTCATTAAAAGAAAGAACCGGAGGGGCCTGTGACTGTCACGCGCAGATACGAAAAGTGGCTGCACCTTGTAAAAGCAGCACAATAGAAAATTGCGCGGCACCAACACACGGTAAATCCACAAGGCAGGCGCAGACGCCCGGCGCAGAGCAAGGGAGGGAAATCACGACCGGCTTGGCACGCTGCCGCAAAAGCGGCCACGCATTTCTTCCCAGCTTCCTTCCTCTTTTTCTGCGACCTTGCGAGTCAAATCAATGGGCCGCCAAGGCTTTGCCAAGACAACGTCTGAGAAGGTTTGATGCCGGCGCGTGGCTGCCAAGAGGCGAGCGCTGCCGGATAGGTGCATATTACTAGGTAGTAGGTACCTATGCAGCGGGCATTTCCGCTTAGTGTACTCCGTACGCATATCTCCCTATCTGCGTGGGTACCGATGAGCATATACTCGGGCGAGCACGGCGCATATCTACGCGCGGCGGTACTTTCGAGGTGAATTGCATTTATAGGTACTAGGTACTAGGTAGCGTTGTCCATACTCCGTATGTGCGTCTCAAGGGAGAAAGATCGGCGGGCAGGCACGGGACTCTCCGTTGGGTTCGTGCGTGACTCCCAAATGAATGTTTGCGCCGATCTCGTCATGCAAAGAGCCTAGTCTAGTAGAGACACGTGAGGAGGCAGGGAACAACAGCTAACCTTATCTTGAGTGAATCTAGTTTACTGTACACGGGCAAATTTGAGTGTTGCATCGCCATCTCGTCGATCTCAAGGTACTGTATGTACAGCATCTCAAACAGGCGCCATTCAAACAAGGTTACACAGCCAGCCTCATGTTTGCCGCTAAAATAAGCGAAGTGCAGAGGCTTTGAATGTGCAGCCCGAACAAAGCAGCTAGCGGTTAAATCCAGGTAGCACAGATCGCCTATTTGAGCCCCGAGAGCAGCAGCCATTGGCGGGATTAAACAGTTCTGCTGGCTTCTGGGAAAACACATGCCGCATAATAAATATATGCTTACTTGATTTCTGCTAGGACCATTACTCGTATACTCGTACCCGGCAAAGGATTTGACACAACCCAACAAAGCAAGCAACAGGTGCCGTATCAAGGTTGCATTTCGCTCTTATTAATTCGCCGAGCAGCTCTAGACTCGTCTCTCCACCAACTGCGCCCTGTCATGGCAAGAATTTCCATTTAGAAAGAAAATTGGATCACTCTAATGCCGCCTCCCGCCAGACCAATCGGTTAGCCAGGGGCTGCAAAGGGAAAAAATTCGTCATCCATGCAAACCTTGTTGGCTCTGGATCCTCTTACAAAGTCGGAACAGGAACCGAAGCATTGCGATTCCAAAGTCACGCTACACCACCGGGCTTGACGATGCGATGCAGACATGAAAAAGCCATGGCCGGCCTAATTTTTCCAGCATCACTCGACATCTCAAGTGCTATCCTAATGCTCAGGTAATGATGCCCAAGACGCAAAATGACTGCTCTGTGCGCTAAATATCGTGAGAATCAAATCGGGAAGCATGACTAATGTTCTGACAATCCGACAGTCCGGGTCTTTTGCCACGATCTAACTTGTAAAGTCAATCGCCGAGACTAGCATGTGTGCAGCGCTACCTTGAAGAAGGAAAAAAAAGGGGACAATACGGGAGTAGTCTGGACCGTCAGAGGCCAAAATGAGCTTGCAAGCTGCTAAATAAAGATCGCGTGGTGGCCGGTTTAAAACCGCTGGACTGTTTCTTCTTCTTCTTGGTTCTACGATTCACTCATTCGATCGTTACGTCAACCAGCCATTCACTCCTTTTTAAAAACCAACGGCAACCAATATCAACCTTTGGACTTGTCAACTTGCAAGACCAGACTTGACTACTCTGCCAGCACATTCGTTCATCCATCAAGACCAACATCAACATCAACAATGGCTCGCTCGCTCGCTCTCCTCGCCTTTTCTGGTGCTGTCTTGGCTGCCCAGACCACCACCGTGTCTCTCCTGCTGCCCTTTGCCGACCCTCAACCCTTGGTCGGCTCAGTTATTGGCGTTGACAGCACGGCTACGACCTATGCTTACGGATGTGCTCCTGGAACTTCTGAAGACGATTGCGGGTTTCCCAGCAGCGAGACTGTTACTCAGGGTCCATCCACCTGGGCCTTTTCTATGTCTTACTCTGCTGAAGGCAACTCAGTGTAAGTGGTATTCTGGCTTAACTCTAGCAATGTCTTTGAGTGTGATGGGTCTGGTTACCATGAGCCAAAACCTGGAATCCTTTTCATAGCCAGGCTCACACGCGAGACGAGCATACACCTCTCGTTTGACTACTCAAGGAGACACACTTACGCTTTCAATATAGTTCCGAGGGTGGTACCTGCGTGCTCAACACTGCCAAGGACGCCGCTTCGTGCAGCATGGCTTTCGCCCAAGTAACGGGCGGCAGCATCTCTGCTACCGGCAGCAGTGGAGTTGAGGCCTTCCTCACTTTCCAGCTTCCCGTCACCATCACCGCCGGCCTCGAGAAGCTCAAGGCCACTCCCGGCGCCTCGGCCACCGATAGCTCAACCCCTGCCCCCACCAACACCGGCGCCTCCCAGGCTGCTCCTACAGGCTCTACATCTACGACTCTCGCCAGGCAGACATCCGCTGCAAGCACTGGTAACAGCACTCGCACCGCTTCTTCTACGGCCGGTCCCTCAAGCACCAATGCTGCAGGCGTTGTGAACGCCCAGAACGGTCTGCTAGCCGGTGTTGCCGCACTTGTTGGTGGTGTCATGATGTTGTAATTGATTGGAGAAGACGTTGTTTGAGCTCCAACAGCAGCAGCCATTTGACAGGATGACGAGGAATACACGATACACGTATGTATGCTTATTGAGTTGATTAGTAGATACAGCCAGCATGGAATTAATACACACAAAAAAGGATTTGACAGATCCAACAACCAAGCAGCCCGTCAACTGCGGAGTCATCAAACAGGTTTAGTCAAGTATCTCAACGATCCATGCTGCCAAGCGTTGCGCCATGTATCATGATTAATTTTCCGGTGATCCTTCTGCCATTTTCCCCATGACCTAACTTGTAAAGTCAATGGCCGAGACTAGCATCTGCAACGCTACCTTGAAGCGGAAAAGGAGGCGAATAGTGAAGGCTTGGCAACGAGAGCCTTTTTTGAATCCTTTAAAACTCGAGTCGTTGGCCGCTTGGGTTTTCCCTTTTTCTCACTTGACTATCGCGATCCCACTCATTTCTCTCGACGATCGTTGCTTTAATTTTGAATTGCAACAGCCATTCTTTTCTTTTCTTTTTTTTTCTTTCGCAAGATCCAACTACCAATACAAGGTTAAGCGTGCAGTTTACCAGTCTCCTCGTTCGTTCTCATCAACACGTCAACAATGGCTCGTTTGCTCGCCCTTCTCGCACTTTCCGGCGCCGCCATGGCTGCTCAATCTACTATCGTCTCTCTGCTGGTGCCAGCTGCCGATCCCCAGAGGCTTGTCGGCTCTGTTATTGGTGTCGATAGCGCGGCTACGACTTATGCTTATGGATGTGCGCCTGGGCAGCCTGCTGATAAGTGTGGCTTCGAATCTAGCCAGACTATTACTCAAGGTCCTACTACATGGATTTACACAAGTACTTACCGTGATGGTGAGGGCGACCATTAGTAAGTGACACCCTACCTCAATGTTTATGATATGATCTCATGGCATCGGCGGCATGTTCATTATCGATCCAACCGTTGAGCAACTACTACTCCCATCATATGAGCATACAAACGCCATTCGAAATAAAATATTTATAAGCTAATGTTTTTCCCAATAGCACCGAGGGTGGCCACTGCAAGCTCTCCAGCGCGGCAGACGTCGCTTCATGCAGCATGTGGATGACGGCGACGGATTCCACCGGCAGCATTACTGTCGTTACCAGCGTCGGCACTGAATCTTTCCTACCCTTCCAGCTCCCCGTGACCATCACCGCCGGGCTCGAGAAGCTCCAGGCTGCCCCTGGCGCCTCGGCCACGGATAGTTCAGCCGCCGCCGCTCCCACCAACAGTAACACTAGTGCTTCCGAGACCTCGCAGACGACTGCTGCTTCTTCGGGTGCTAATACGTCTAAGAGTGCTTCTTCGGGCCCTGCTTCTACGGGCGCTTCTTCGAGCGGCGGGTCTACGACTCTTGCTAGGCAGACAACCGCTGCTGTGAGCACTGGTATCAGCACTTCTTCTACTACTGCTACTACTGCTGCGCCTAGTAGCACTAATGCTGCTGGTTTTGTAAACGCTCAGAACGGTTTATTAGCTGGTGTAGCTGCTATTGTCGGTGGTGTTCTACTGTTATAATTAATTAGGGAAGACGTTAGTTAAGCTGTAACAGCAGCAGCCATTTAGCAGAATAGCGAGGAATAAATACGATATATATATATACTTATTAAGTTTATTAATAGGTATAATACGATAGAGGATTTAATAGGTCCAACAACCTAGCAGCCCATCACTTACGGAGACTAGTACGGGTGCTGTATTAAGGCTGCGTTTCGCTTGTATTAACTCACCGAATGCCTTGAGACGTTTCGCTGTAGATGTATCGTGAAATTCCAATCAGGGAGCATGACTAATTTTCCGGTGATCCTTCTGCTCTTTTCCCCCATGGCCTAACTTGTAAAGTCAATGGCCGAGACTAACATCTTCGTAGTGCTGCTACCTTGGGGAGGAATAGGAGATGAATAGGCTGGATTGAGATTCGGGAACCCACTTGAATCTGTTGAAGCTCGACACAATCCTTGCAATAGCCATTCGTTTTCGTCTGCAGGATTCAACGACCAACACACAGTTACACGACTACCCATGACAACCATTATTAGCGCACAATATATAAAGGTGAGCAGTTTTGCACAACACACACGTTCGTCTCATCCATCACCATTAACCATGACTCGCTCACTCGCCCTTGTCGCGCTTTTCGGCGCCGCTGCAATGGCGGCTCAATCTACTACCGTCTCTCTGCTACTACCCTATACCCTTCGCCATGCTTACTTTGGCTCTGTTATTGACGCTGATAGCACGGCTACGACGTACGCCTATGGGTGTGCACCTGGACTCAATGGAGTCAAACCCGATGACGAAGACTGCGGCTTTGGAACCAGCCAGACCGTTACTCAGGGCCCTAGCACATGGATTTACACTTCTTCTTATACTGTTGAGGAGGGCTCTGTGTAAGTGACATTCTGCCTCTATGCTGATGATGTTTGTCTCATGTCTTCGGTTGCCCATTCATTTATCCAAGCGCCTGTTGAGCAACAACTTCCCACCATCTAAGAATATAAACAAGACACCACTTTAGAGTAAATATAAGCTGATACCTAGTATTTTCCCATAGCACCCTGGGCGGTCACTGCAAGCTCTCCAGCGCGGTAGACTTGGGTTCATGCACCATCTACACATACGCAACAAGCACCGACGGCAGCGTCACTTCCTCTACGTCCTCGGGCACTCAGCCGTTCCTCACCTTCCAGGTTCCTGTCACTATTACCGCCGGTCTTGAGAAGCTCCCGGCCGCTCCCGGCTCCACGGCTACGGATGGTTCAACTTCTGCTCCCACAAGCACCGGTGCTTCTGAGACCTTGGAGACGAGTGCTGCTTCGGGGGCTGCGTCTACGACTCTTGCTAAGGAGACGAGTGCTTCTTCGGGTGCTGTGTCGACGACGCTTGCTGAGCAGACAACCGTTGTGAGCACTAGTACCAGCACTTCTTCTACTACTGCTGCGCCTAGTAGCACTAACGCTGCCGGTCTTGTGAACGCTCAGAACGGTTTATTGGCTGGTGTGGCTGCTGTTGTCGGTGGTGTTATGATGTTGTAGTTGAACGGAGAGGACGTATAGTAGGTAGGATATGTGTTGAGAACTTATGAACATATGAGCCGTTAGTCATGTTCCAAAGCCATTTGTTTTTAAGCGTCTTGAACTTGAATTACCTATGTTCACCAGTAATAGAATAATCAACGGTGTTTTGAACAGGACCCGCATTGTTGGGATGAAAATGAAACAGTGCATTATATGAACATAGTCTTTGAGTTGTTTGATAAATCTAACTTGGCGCCTGTTCCCTAGTTATACGCTGTCTTTGAACAAGTGGTTCAATGAATCACTGCGTTTCTTTGTTATTGCACTTCATATCCAGTATTTATAAGCCTCCCTTTTCCGACTTGACGACATTCTAAGCCAACCGTCCATACAATCACTCACAGTCACTACACACACTTCAAAGTTACACTTCAGTGATTCCCAGCGTATCTATTTCCCACCACTTCCGCAATGGATTCTTCCCAGCGTATTCTCACCACTTCCACCCAGCAACATGAGTACAACCTCTACAGCAGAATTCTGCATGGGATCAAGGGGATCTTGCCAAAGTCCTTCCTCATCGCCGCGTATCTTGTCGCCATCGTTTACATAGTGGTAAAATACAGGAAAAGCAGGGCTACGCCAACCGACGAAGAACATTGCAAATGCGGGGATCAACATTATAAGAGATTGCTTCGACAGATGGAGCGTAAGCCCCCGGCTTTCGCGTCGGGTGTGGATGCTCCAAGGTACCACTCGGACGCTGTTTAATGCGATTGTCTGTGGTTACTTATTGTCTTGTCAGGCGGAAGAAATAGCACATGTCAGGGAGGTGCTCATGATTCATTCGGTATCGCGCTGCGTGGTTCGGGGTGTGCTATCCAGGTCTTCTCTGCCGTCAAGCCAGCTGCTGCAGTTGATACATCGACGAGACTGCATGTGTTTGCCTATAGTATTAGTCCTCCGATTCTTCCCATAGAGTAGAGTCAAATATACAAAATATCGCACCTTTTCATTAATCCGCTTCAAACAATATGGGCATTTCTTAGAATACTTGATAATGGGATCATGCGAAACAAGCGTATACACGTGTGCCAGCCCGTAGAGCGAAAAGCCCATCAAGGTAAACGACACCATCTGGTAGATAAAGGATCCGTAGGCCATGACGACGGCGCCGTCGGCTTGCGCTTGGTGCAGCGTGTTGTAGCCACCAGCGGGCGAGGAGGCATTGTACTTGGGGCCGGGGCGGAGGACGGCGAACTTTTCTTCAATGTTTTTGTTGATGGGCAGGATGACGGAGATGGGGGGCATGAGGATTGCGCTGACGAAGGATTTGACGAGGTCTGTGAAGGCAGCGGCGAGGCTGGTTGGTGGTGGTTAGTTTGAGGGGGTTTCCATGATACGGATTTGCTTTGTCTTTGTATTCTCTTGGTGTAGGTTATCCCCTTTGTTGTGTGTAAGTGAAACCCGAGAGAAAAGCTGCTCACATCAAACCAAACGCAATCTGCAAAATGTTCCCCTGAAATGCAAAGTCTACGAATCCGTGAAAGAAGCGCGTCACTCTTGTGCGGCCCCTGTCGAGCAGAGAATCTGTCTCGCTGGGACCGCCAATCTCAATGTCGTGGGAGGAAGAGGAGGCATCTGGGCGTTTAGAGTTCATTTTTGGGTAGTTCTATGAAGATGCTGATGAAGATTGCAAGTCTTTTGACTGAATTGATGACTTAAGTGTATTTATCAGTGAGAAAAATTAGGGTTGGACTTTAAAGATTCATGCCTGATGTTGGGCGCGAGATCGTCAATGTCACGAGCTTTGGCTGCTGCAGAGATGAAGCGCTCAATTCCCCGTTTGGGCAATGTATGACGCAGATGGCGCTGGCTCTAATGCGCTGTTGCGGAGGCTTGGAATAAGCGATAAACAAGGATAAACACCAATAACAAGATCATGCTTGCAGTTGATGTCTTATCTAGCACTGCGTAAGAGTTTTGATGTTTTACTTTTGGTCTAAAGAGAGTGATTTGTTTTTTTTATTCAGAGATTGATATCATCGCTGTTATCAGCGTGCATATTAGTGAGGTTTGCCCTCGTAGCATTTTGTATCTTGGCCTTTCCACAGCCACCCTAAAACCAAACCATCCAGTCCATAACCTGAGCTCTGATATAACGAGCGAACAATAGGAAAACAGAAAAACCCCGGGAAATCATTATAATGCAAGTGTTGCAACCCCTATTTTTCTCTTCTTTGCCATTATGCAGACAGACACTCGTCCTAGCGCCAGCACCAGAGACAGGGACCGCCGACAAGAGTCATGTCAGCTTAGAATCCCTCCTTGGAGTATCTCTCGCGCTCCTTCTTCTCCTTCTTCCAAATGAACACAAACTTGCCGATCCAGAATAACGACGACAGAATCATCAAAGTCGCAGTGACCCATGTAATGGTGTAGAACTTTGTGCCGTTGGTGGCCACCACGGTAACTGGCTTGCCTTCAGTGTTGATAGCATTGACGGCAACGGAACCAGCTGCCGTGGCGATGATGCTGGCAAGAGTGATGAAAAAGGCAGCAGCCGATGCGAGGCCCGTGTTCACCATGAGGATGATTCTCTTGTCTCCCAGGATGATAGCTGGGATGCAGGCCAGCATGGCGAGGCCGCTGAAGCCCACGCCCAAGACGTACAAGACGAAGAGGGCCATCAGGGCAGCATTGAGGGCGTCAATTTTGAGCTGGATGGATCCTGGCCAGTGAATCTTGGCGAGGCTGATATGAAGGGGCCCGATGGAGAGCTGGTGGTCCATGAGCGATGTGAGGTTGAATCGAACTATAGTGATTTGAGTTAGTTGGGCTGTTGGGCATTGGAAGTGAGGATGATGAAGCAGCTGTTAGACTTACCTTGGGGAGCTGACTGAGTGCAGTTGGTGGTGTTGAGCTGGAAATGCGATGCCGTTGCGTTTGGCCCAAAGCCTCCCCAGCAAGCGTTCATGACGTGGAGCGAGTACCAGTCACTGATGCCCAGCTCGTCGGCAATGTCGCCGATGATGTCGCCGGCGATGTCGTTGATCTTGCCCTTGGCAGCGTCGCCGAGGTCGCCGAGGCCGTCCGTGAACTTGTCCCAGAGACTGTCACCGTCATCGTCATCGTCGTTGCTTGACTTGTCGTCTGACGACAGTATGTTTTGACCAAGCATCGTGGTGTTTATCTGCATGACTGTATCAGTTCTGCGTAGTTGTCTTGATTAGACGATTTTACTTACTCTGACGACGGCATATTCCTCCATAAAACCCTTCTTGCTTCCGGCAAACAGAGTCAAATTCGTCAGGACAAAGGCGACCAGAGAGAATATTAGGGGGATGAGAACGGCGAATCTTAAAAGGACAGCCATGATTATTAATTTGTATGAAAGAATGAATCACCAGGATGCAAATTCTAGAGGTGTGGAAAGGCGTAATAATGTGTAAGAGAGTGTATCACCAGGATGCAATCCTATAGGTAGGTATGGGAGAAGAAAAGGGAATGAGGCGTAAAAGAGAGAGTGCGTAAACTGGGAAGAAGGGCGGCCGACGATGACTCTATATAATCGTCGGCTTGGCCATGATTGTGTGAATAAAGCCTGGCTTTGCCTGGCCTGGCCTGTTTGATGAAGTGCACACCCACGTTCACATCCAGTTCACTATTTTTTGCAGAATGGATTGGCCCAGAGCGTAAGTTACGCGTATCAGAGCCGGGATCAAAGAGGCAACCAAAAGGAACAAATTCGATTCTGCCGCGGATTGTCGCAGCCGATGTCTGGGATTGGCTAGCCGCGCGACAATCAAGTGTCTTGAAAAACAAGTTCGTAGGCGCAAATCCGCTGCAGCAGTTTCACGGGAGCGATTTGCCTCTGGGATGGCGCTTTGCATCATGATGGCGGCGCTGGGGGTGAATGGTTGGCTGAGACTGGGTGAATCGTGAACAGGGGTGTGTTCAACTCTTGGTGGATCGGCAGCAGGGGTCAAACACAGTTGAACAAACACAATAGGTACATCACGGGCTCATATTGATCCCATAACTGAATGAATATTGAATAGAATTCTTATGTGCTTTGTGTGTATTGTTGTCCTTTAACGAATTTATGTATCGAGCCGATATATGCATCATAGAATCATCAATACGTCTGAAGGGACAGCGCACGAAGCCATTCTCACTTCTAAAATTATCCAATAAGCGGCTCGGATATTGATGACTCAAAAGCCGGCTCTCGATGCGACAGCCGTGTTAAGCAGCCGTTACAGGGCAGATTTCAGATTCTGAAGCGCTGGGCCAATCGATGGCTGGGCGCTTGGGCGCCTACGTGAAACGGGCTGGGCGTTACCAGCCCAAGATTTCGTGAGGACTGGTGCATGTTTCGTGTTTTTATAGCACGAGCCGAATAATAATAAATCAAGTGTGCATATACATGTAGATATTTTATCTGCTAATAGGTGCGTTGTTTAGTAGGTACTCATGCTTGTGCACGGAGTAGCATTCAGAGTATTGGAAGAAGGGCATTCACTAGCTCCAATGCCCAATCAAATGAACTCATAGAAGCGTGGAGAGGAAGAAAAAAAAAGAGAACAAGATCTCACTTGGGCAAAAAAGTTTGATGTAAAAAAAGTGACAAGGAGCCAAGCACAGGGGAGGTAAACCCACGGCGCCATGTCAGCCATGTCTGCGATCCAAATCTGCAAGACAATAACTGAAGCTGACTGCGAGAGAGTACTGGGCGATTCAATGCCGTCATGTCCCCAATCTGGCCGCTTGTCGCTGGTTTAACATGTCGCTGAACTCCTTTCGGTTTGCTACAACAAAGCAACCTACATGTACCTTTAGTCCAGAAGAGCATAATTGCGGGATTCCAATGCCCGATCAAATGCTTTATCTGGTTTGCCGTGAATCTCAATATCGGTACTGAAGACTACAAGGACGCCGTCAAAGTCCTCCAGATGTACTAGAAGGAAGCCACACGTCTGAATGACGAGGAACGTGCTGAATTCGTGGCCATCATCAGGGAGGGAAAGTATTTTCTTCTAGTATTCCTCACTATAGAGATATTTGTCTAGGATCTGCTATAATAGCTACATTCTTCTACTATATGGTATTATCACTAAGGTGACTTTAAATTTGAGATATGGGATGCTGGATAGTTGAATAGCCCCTCCCTTTGGAATTACCCTGTAGTCATGTAATTATCTGAACTTGGGTTCCGCGCGAATGCCGTTTGGTGCTGAATTCGACGCCATTGTAATTCCTATTGCTATATAATGATGCATTCAAACCTCACTTGTTTTTTAAGAACTGATTTAAGAGCTAACGGTCCTTTCGAGAAGAGGCGAGAGCGTGGTCGTTTCGCAGGAGGTTCCTCTGGGTGAGGTTCGATCGGAGGCGACCGCTTCACAGTCTCAGGTTCGGTGTTCGAGAAGGGCGTGGGTTATTATTAACCTTGAATATTAGCGCCATTTAGAGGAAATTTTCCTTTCCAATAAGAGGTATGCTACAAGGCGGAAGGGTTTTTCGTCTCAGCATAACGCATGTTAGGTAACACATTTCTAATGGTAGTAAAGAGGCTCGTGACATTGCCCAACCATAATACCTCTCGATATTCAGGCTCCAGCGGTCTTTATTAGAAAGGATCTTCATCGAAATCATATGTGCATGTACTTTGACGGGGCTGTAATCACTATTGGCTAAAAACTACACGTAGGCTGTGACAGCGTGATCACGTAGTGGGGATGAGCTGGAGCCTCGTCTGAGAGCCGCGGTGGGTCCTTTCTTCTTCTTCTTTCTTTCTTTATATATGGTACCTATAGATAATTGCCAAGATCAATCTCCTTTCCAAATTAAAGTTAAACAGATTGTAATATGAAATTGGCCAACAAACTGTCGAATTATTAAGTGGGCTATCTAGTACCCAGAGAAGAGTATTTACATCTATGCAAGGGGCAAGGGTGAGGAGGAAAAAGAAATACTGTACGTACATGCACATTAGTTTTCTCCCCGCTCGGTACAATTAGGCACCATTGATGCCTGATTTCTTTGCATCTTGAGTTCAGAAAGAGTGACTATATATCCGTATTCTATTCATCTCGTGCCAACGATAAAGAATACTCATACAGTCTTCTTGATAACCATTTCTGGATCGAATCATGACGAGGCCTCATGTTGTGGCAGTGGCAGATCATCTGCCTAGATTCAACTTTCCGCCAGATGAAAAGAAAGCAAAGATATTAGAGATCATTGAAAGAATCCGCCACTGTGACGTCGAGCAAGAAATTGATGTCCCAGAGCTGGTATTATGTGGCCAGCAATCCTCTGGCAAATCATCCGTTTTGGAGGCTCTTACGGGGCTCGAATTTCCAAAAGGAGATGGCGGTCCTTGTACGAGGTTCCCAATTGAGTATGCCACACATGTATCGACCTACAGCTTTGCGCAAATCTTTGTCTCTCTGCTGATACAATGAAACTTAGAATACGACTTTTTCCTGGGGCAGAAGACCATTATATAAAAAGTAAAGTCAGATTTCGCCCACCGCCAACTGGCCTGCCATCCGAGACGAACGATATGCAAGAAGGGGAAGAGTTGGTGACTATAGCCTCCAACGACCCCAGCGACATAATAAAACGGGCAAAAGAGATTATGAAGATATCGGAAACGGATAAGTTCTCATACAGTGTGCTGAGCATAGAGTATCATTTTCCAGATCCAGCGTCTTCGACACACGCTCCACGGTTGACGCTCATAGACCTTCCAGGTCTGGTAGCAGTCGTGGACGGAGACACGCTGGAAGCATATACCAGAAAATACATTGAAAGGAAAACAGCACTCGTACTTGCTGTTGCCGATGGAACAGCTGATCCAGAAAACCTGAGAATACTGAAAGTGGTCAATGACTCGGCCTGTGCAGATAGGACTTTTGGCATTATCACCAAGCCGGACATGATGTATCCGAAGTCCGCCTTAGAAGCTGTATGGGTGCGCCAAGTTATGGATCCCAACCCTAGGCAATTTGGTCTAGGAAGCCATGTCGTGTGTAATCGCAGCCCTTCTGAGCTACAACCCGGCGCCTACCAACGCACTCTGGATGACAGAGATTCACGGGAAGCAGACTTTTTTGCCGCAGAGACACGGTTCCCCCCAAACGCAACTGAGAATGGCGAAAACCAGAAACTTCCGAACGGATGGCACAGAGTATATACGATGAAGCCATCTGATAGATGGGGCATCCAAAATCTTCGAAACAGATTAGTTGCTTTGCTATCAGACATGGCGAGTGAGAGGGTATTACCCATCTATCGCGGCGTTCAAGCCGCAATAAAGAAGAAACGTGATGAGCTTGCCGTACTAAAGGGAAAAGATCCGAAGCAGATGAAGGCGCATCTCAAAGATGCCGTCAATCATCTTCGCAAATTAGCTGCACAAGCTTCTATTGGGAGCTATAAGGAGCAACCTTCCACCAAAAATTACAAAAGCAGACCTTATTTCATCATTTCTCAGGATAGCTGTCGCTGGCTACGATCTAAGATTGACGAAAGGAGCCACGAATTCTCCAAAACAATGCGGAGGGAAGGTCACAACTCCAACGAGTACACTTGGAGCCCCGATGAGGATCTACCAACTGATCTCAAATCTGAAGATGTCAATCAGATGTTGACGCTGTTACGAAGAACTCAAGCTGGCACTCTTCCATCTGAATTCGGTCATGATATCCTGGATTTGGTGTTTAGCAGTTTCTCTGAACCGTGGCATAAAGTAGCTTCTGAGTACCTTGACCAGTGCTATGTCTGCTGCGAGAGCTTTGTCTGTGACTTGGTCCGCTTTGTTCTGGGCGATCAAGCCTATGCTGAGAGGCTGCTGGCAAAGGAAATACTAGTCAGGCTAGAAGACCGAAAGGAAGCAGCCTTGGCGACACTAGAGTTGCTCGAGCATGATCGAAAAGATGCTCCCATGAGCGTACACCCGGACATGTGGATGGCGGCCAGGGAAAACACCATCAAGCTTGCCCAAAGTTACAAAACAGCGTTTCAGTCTGTGAAGCCCCAGCAAGCAACTCCCCAGCAGGGTAATCAACAAGCGAAACCAAATCCTCAGAATCAGATTCAGCTCGAGGAACTCGCCATTGTGAATCAGACAACGGCTCTGAAACAGCTGCAGAATATTATGTTGGTGTACAAGGTATGGTATTACTCGATTGACAGAGTAAGTTCTTCATTACTGACTCATTCATCGTTTTTTTCTCGCGCAGAAATCTAGAGAAACATACATCGATAATATCGTCGTTCAAGTTGTACAGAGATGTTTGCTGCGTGGATTTGACGACCTATTTAGAGACGACTGGATATTCGACGACGCATTATTTGAGGAAATTACCAGCGATCCCAATAAGGATGCCAATGTGGAAAGAGAGAGGACTCTGGAAGAGCACATCAGCATCTTATTGTCGGCAAAAGCAGATCTAGAGAAATTGTTGGGCAACTATAATAGAGACTGAGGGTTGACGGTGGTGTGTATTTGTATTTGTTATCTACTAAGTAGTGTATACGATAAGGCCGACGATGGCGTCAATCTTGTAAAGTGCCGCTGACAAGGGTCAATTTGCGGAGACGCAGATTTCCTAATCTGGCAATCTACGCAAGGCCCCATCTTGGACCTCCGCCTTTCATCGGCCTCTGTTATGCCGTCGTCGATGAGATCTAATGGATATTCACAGGTATAATGATGGCTTGGTAAGCATCCTCCGTCACCAGATTGATGATGCTGCAATAGAGCTTTGCTTTAGTTCAGGGTACGTGCTTGTGTGTGAGGTACATGCGATGATGCTATTGGCGTATACGGTATGGATTCCATTTTGATTGTTCAACAGCCATCGAATATGTTACCTGTCATTGTCTCTTCCGTCGTCTGATCCTTCACGCAGCATGGCATTGTTTACTCCACCACCATGGTCTCAAAATCATCTGACCACCAATAGCCGGGATTGCACCATCTCCAGACAGAACATGACCTTTGGGTAGGTCTGCAGCCTTTATTGCCTGGGAATGCATGACCACGTGAAGTCCATGAAACTTACAGCGTTGGTCAGCGGTGACATTGGCCCGCTGGGAGACTGTGGAGGGGCCACTAAAGCCGCTACTGCTACAGAGCCACCCCTCCACTCCATCCCACAATGCCTCTCCGCAACGGCACTGCAGCTTTCGTCATTCCCATAACCAAAGTGGGAGCCCATTATCGGCTCTTATCTGAACGTCCATCTCCATTTCTCCTCACAATCACCGCTTTTGCTTACTGTATGCACATGTACTCCTCCATTGGTCTACCTTTCCTCTTCACATCACAAACCTCGGAATAGCCTCATCCCCGCAAGGCTTGCTCTTTACCTTTCCTCATCCCCCACCTTGACGAAACTCAGCACCAACGTCCACTGAAGGCACTTTGGAGGGGCTCAACTCGATTCACTGCGCCACTAGCTGTTTAGCTCCCTCCATGGAAGAGTAACGCGCCATAACTTTTCTTCCTCTTCTTCCTCCTCCTCCTCTCCCTCTCCCTCTTCCTCTTCCTTTCTCACCCATTCCCGTGTCGTCTTTGTTTCCCCCTACGATGCCCTCGCATCGTCCCTCGAATCTACGCCGCCACCGTCTCCGAGTACGCTGACGCGATCGACAATGCGATAAGCAACCTCTTCGACCCACCCGCGCGCCAACCTTCCCGTCCTTCATCTTTTTGCTCGTCCAAACTTTCAATCTTCGCTTTCGACTCATCGCTTCATTCTCACTACCAAACTTCACCCTTCGATCCGCACCCCATTCAAGCTTTCACCCTCTTCTCCTCGTCTGCACGGCCTTTCCGTAAACCATGTCATCTTCTCTCGAGGCCAAGATTGTGGTCTTGGGCGCCCAAAACGTGGGCAAGACGTCCCTTGTGATGCGGTACTGCAAGGGCTCCTTCAATCCAGCCCAGACGACGTCCACCGTCGGCGCCAGTTTCCTGACCAAGCGCGTGGTCGACAATGACTCCGACACTGTTGTGCGCCTCCAGATCTGGGACACGGGTATGTGCATCTGCTGCTTTGTATCGCTGTCGTGTTGTCTGTCTTATGCATCCCTGCCATTCCTCTGCTGGGTGCTGCCTAGACGTCTTTCATGCCCGATGATGACTTTTTTTTTTTGCATGTTGAAATCACGTAATTTGCATAACATTTTATGCTGACTCTTCTTGCAGCCGGCCAAGAGCGTTTCCGCTCCATATCCCGTTTATACTACCGCGGCGCCAATGCTTGCATCCTTTGCTACAGCATCACCGATGCCCAATCTTTCCTCGACATGGGCGAGTGGCTCATGGAGCTGCGCCACAATCTTCCCGCAGACGTCGTGCTGCACGTCGTCGGCACAAAGGCCGACATTGTGGCCCGCGATCCTTCTCTCCGCCAAGTCCCCTTTGAGCGCTGCATCGCCTACGTCGCCGAGAATCTAGCTCCCGGCCTCGGCAGCACGCCGCCCCCGACCGCCACGCCCAGCAACGGCCATTCCTATCCCTCAACGGGCGGCGTCGAACCCCGGAGCCCCAGTTCTAAGCGGAGCTCCGGCTTCTGGGGCCAGGAGGTTGGCTGGGACGCCTGTCACGAGATCAGTGCCGAGAGCGGCGAGGGTGTCGAGGAGGTCTTCCGCGTCGTGGCCAGGAAGCTCGTCGAGCAGAACCGCAAAATGCAGCAGGCTCTTCTCCAGGCAACCGCCACGCCAAATACCCCCGGGTACGAATCCGGTATGGACGGAGGATACTTTGAGGGCATGAATGCTAGGGGGAGCTTCCGCATCGGACGCGACAGGCGGAGCTGGCTGTTTCCACCAGGTTTTTCGCCGGCTGTGACCATTGACAGGGCTGGATCTACACAAGAGCAAGACCAGCAGGTTGATAGCCGGCAGAAACAGCGGCGGAGCAGCTGCTGCTAGATGATTGCACACGATCACTACCACTCCCCCGTATGGCAGCTACGTATTGCTAAACCCATTGGATTCGCCGCTCAGAGGTTTGTTTTTTGAATCCTAGCGGCGACCTTGACTCCTTTTTTTACTTTACTTTTTCTCTTTTTCTTGGGGTTTCACGAGGCCTTTTTCTCGATTTGCTCATATGGAACTTTTTAGAAGGCGGGTTGGCGTTCAGGATACAATGTACGGACGGGCTGGAAAAGACGGCAGAAGTAGAGAGGATGATAGGAGTGCCGTCTTGCCCAAAAGGGTGTTTGTTTTTGTTTGCTTGTTTGCTTTGCTTTTGTTATACAGAGGATTGGGAAAGAGAGCTCTCACGAGACTATGGCTTGTACTCCTTTTTTTTTTGTTTTGTTTTGTTTGCGGATTATGGTACAGGATATACGGGGGTATGGGCAATGGGTTTGATTTACGCTGTTGCTTTTTTCTTTGCGTCTTTTCGCTTCTTTTATACTTGATGTCTTGGTTGGCTTTGTTACGTGTTTGTTCCTTTTGGAGCTTAGGGTAGCGTAGGTACGACTTTGACATGTTAATATTTTCATGTTTATGCAGGTCATGAACAGATTCTACTACAAAAATTTCTATGGGCTTTTTACGCTGATGATCCTTCTGCTGTCTTCTTTACCTGCCCTGACTTGTCTAAATCGTCGTCCACCGCTGGGGGAGCTGGAATATCCACGCCGAGGACCCTGTGTTCCACGCCGACGTATCCATCACTTACGACAATGACGTCCAGCTTGCGGGCCTCTTTGGCCTTGGGCGGGGGAAGCTTGAGCACCGTTCGCGCAGAAGGGTACGAGCCCTGACCGAGCGGCTTCTTTATTCCTGAAATGCCTGCAGAGGGACTGCCCCAGCCGAGACGTTTCACGGCAATGACCTCGTCTTTGGCGACGTCCGCAACAATGACGAACCATCCCTCATTCTGGGGCTTGTGGAACTTTGGCGCCCAGATGCGTGCATCTCGGTCGACGAGGGGGTTGAGACGCTTGACGTTTACGGTGAGCGAAAGCGTGGTGATGTCGGTGACGGTGACGGCGACGTTGGGGAGCATCGACGCGGCGCGCTTGAAGCGAGCTTGGAGATTAGATGGCACGTGGAGTTTCTTGGCAAATGCAGTGATCTGGTCTGGAGAATAAGTGCTGATTGTCGCGAGGGTCGTGTCATTCTTTGTGGAGTCTGGTTCGACGCCGGGCAAGATTGATGCGGGAGGATCGGTTGGCCATCTGGCGCACTTGATGCTCTGAAGAAGCTTCATCATTTGTAAACAGCTAGAGAGGAAACCCATCTCGGTGAGGACATCGATAGAGGCCTGGATGATACGGATTGCCTGGTCGAGCACACTGGTTTGATCACCGACGTAATCGGTAACAGGCAGCTCGATGCGTGACATGAACGCCTGCAACAAGAGGAATGACTTGACATGAGGATCCCACATGGGCAAATTGAACGAGTTTCCAGGGAAAGGAAGGTTCTGCGAGAGCACCTCGTTGACCAAATCCTCGTTGTGGCGGACGGGTAGCTCATCGTATTCCGTTGCATGACACATCCACGACAAGACGTTCAAGAAGCTGGCATTCGCCTTGGCGTTGCGAGAGAGATACCGAATCGTCATATGTGAAAGATAGTAGTAACTCATAATCTTGCCGAGAGGAGTAGGATCGACATCGCCGTTGGGGAAGACTTCGACGCATTTTGATTCGTCGAGCTCCTCGAGAGATTTATCGACCATGTCAATCATGAACTCGTTGGCCAGCTGCTGAGCGGCGATGGTGCTGTGTTCTTCAGCCGAAATCTCCAGTCCGTAGTAAGACGGGTTCTTGTGTAGTCGTCTGAAGAAGAACGTCCATGTCAGATAGTCGAGTGCGTCTTGTTTATTCATAATCGTCTCTGCAGAGATTTCTGCGCAGATATGGTTGTCCAAGACTTTGTGCAAGGTTGATTCCACGGGGAAACCAGTATGCAGAAAGTGCTTGTAAAAGTCCTTCTTGGCATCTTGGGTAAAGATGCGGGCCACACCAGAGTTGTCAAACTGAGGTCGTCCAGCTCGTCCCAACATCTGCAAGACGTCTGTGAGATCCATGTCTTTGTAGCCGCTGGTCTTGGCGTCGTAAAACTGAGTGCCCTTGACAACGACAAGGTGGGCTGGCAGATTCACACCCCATGCAAGTGTACTGGTTGCGACCAAGATTTGAATCTTGTTGTTCAAGAAGAGCTCTTCTGCAATCTGTCGATCAGACTCGACGAGACCAGCATGATGGAGGCCAATGCCAAAGTTGATGGCTTCTTTCAGAGCATCATCCTTTACACGCGACAAGTTGAGCTGCAGATCTTCCTCGTCCATTCGAAGGAAGCGTCGTGGGTTGTCCTCCATACCGCAGTAATTGATCAGATCTTTGGCCGTGAGGCGAGTCTGCCGACGGGATGCAACAAACACAATAACGGGCTTTTCAGGGCTGTGGTTCTTGATTGCCAAAAACGTTGGTCGGTTCATAGATTGCATCAATGGGCAGAAGCCTCTAACTTCTGGGAAGCCATCAATGTACAGCTCCAGAGGGACGGGGCGGACGGAATGCCTAAAGTTGAAGAGGCCTTCCTTGACACCAAGCCAGTTAGCCAAGTCAGTAGCATTGGCACAAGCTGTCGACATGCCAAGCAGTCTGACTTTATTCTTCGTCGAAGATGAAATATAGTTCATTCCTAGTCAATCAGTTAGCGGCGGTATTATCCAAGATGAAAAGAAAGAATATCTTACGAGAAACAATAATCTCCAAAATCGGGCCACGGTCTCCGGCCAACAAGTGAATCTCATCGATAATTACCAAGCTGACCTGCCTAACATAGCCTCTGGTCTGCCAAGAACGAGAGATACCATCCCACTTCTCAGGAGTTGTGATGATGATGTCTGCATCCTTGATAGTCCTCGTGTCGGGAGTATTGTCACCGGTCAACTCGACTAGCTTGAGTCCCAGGGGCTTGGCAAGACGGTTCCCCCAGTCTATGACACGTTCGCGAACCAGGGCCTTCATTGGCGCGATATACACCACCTTGGACTTGGGTCGTTCTCGGAATGCCCACCACATGGCAAGTTCGGCAGCAACAGTCTTGCCACTACCTGTCGGAGAACCCAGAAGAACGTTTGCTGATGTGTGGTACAGAGTATGGAAAATTTGAGTTTGCATCGGGTTGAAGAAGCTGAATCGCTTGGCATAGAGCTCTTCAAGTCCGGGATTCTTGAGTGCCGTGATGGGAAGGGGTTGCAGGTTAAGCAAGTCGGTATACACACTTTCCGTATCTGGGCGAATGAGATGTTGGAAAGAAACAGGCGTTACCGTCTCCGATCCAAGCCATCGGTCAGAGATTGCTCGAACGTAGATCTGTGTCGGTAATGGGTCTGACAGGGGGATGGTGAAATTCAGTTCGTGCTCATCATGCAGCTTTCTCCTGTTGAGAATAAAGTACTCATGATGGTAGATCTCTGAAGTCTCCGAGTTCTCGACCCAAATGTAGAAGGATTCCGACGTCCCATGGATGTGATCTTTCCACAAAAAATCTGGAATAACATACAACTTGATACGCAACACATCTCGGTTCAAGGGAGCAATCTCAGCCTCCACGTGAACCATTGGGAAGTTATTGAGTATCTTGGCAATGTTCTTTCCAGCACCTTGGTTGTGTACCAAGCTTCCTATCTCTGCGGGCTCCATTTCTTTCATGACGTCGATGGTCAAGTTTTCTTTGGAGTCGAGTTGGTTTAGGATTGGCTTCTGGAGCTCAAACTGATGGAGAGGATGTTGAAACGGCCAGATTCTTTTCTCGATTGACTTGGACAGGGTCAGAAGCACTAGACATTGGTGGCCCCATCTGCGATTGAGAGCAAGCATGAACAAGGCTCTGCAAATTCGACCGGATTGCTGAGCAACATAGTTCATATCGTTGGTAAGAGCGAAATCATCTGGCTGGATCTTGGAAATGTATGACTGCAGCAGAATATTGGTCTTTACCTGAGGCGTGTCAATGCCTTTATCAACATCGCAAGGAACAATGTCTTTGAACTGCAGCAGCTCCTTTGCTTCGCTGTCCCTGGACTGGATATTGTCAAACTCTCCACTCATACTAATCATCTTCAAGACGTCGGCCTCGGTGGCTTGAGGATTCATCATTGTGTTGAAGACTTGGATGCTCGAGTGAAGGATGTAGTATTGACTGGCAATGCGACCAATGTCCTTGCTGCGGAGCTCTTCGGTATTCTCATTGAAGATGATCATCTGCGATTGTTGCAGAGTTCGCGCGGCCTGTATCGCCAGTTGGCGACGTCGCTGAACCAGGTTCGGATCATCACGTATTTCTGCCCACTCAATGCCATAAGTCATCGGGCTCCTCTGCATACGCACAAACAGATATGAGTATCCTATCCATTGGACGGCTTCTGGAATCGACGTGACAGTGCCTAGGGCGATTTCGGCATTGAGATTGTCTACCAGCTTGGTCGAGAATTTTGATTCGATGGGTTGCTGTTCCGTAATGGCTGATAAGTAGTGTGGAAGCTTGTCCAGAGTGGTACAGATCATGCCGATACCAGTGTCTTCAAACTGGGGACGACCGGCACGACCAAAGATCTGGAGCACATCAAGAATGCTGAGGTCAATGAATTTACCGTCTTGTGCACTGTATACCTGAGTACCCTTGATGACGACCGCCGCAGCCGGCAAGTTGACTCCCCATGCCAGAGTAGCAGTACAGCAGAGAACTTTGAGCACGCCATCGGCAAAGAGCCGTTCCATGAGATTTCTGTCTGCTCTTGCCATACCAGCATGGTGAACACCGATACCCTTGGAGAGCAAATCTCGAATATCCTTGGACTTGGACTGGCCTATATCTCGTGATGCCTGACCATAATGAGGATGTCCTGATGGATCAAAAAGATCGACACAGAACTGCTCGATTGCCTTTTGGTGAAGCATCCTTGCCGTTACCATAGTGTCTCTTCGGGAATGCACAAACACCATGACTTGATGATCGCGCTGCAGCATCTCCTTGACCTTGTCAAAGGCAACGTTATCCAAGTTGTCTTTGGAAGTCTTGGACCCGGCCTTTCCTTTTACACCAATGAAATGCTGCTCTAGTGGAACAGGGCGGAATGAAGCATCAAAATAGAACAGGCCAGCGTACTTGTTCACCTTCAGGAAATCGGCAACGTCGACATAATTGGGCAGGGTAGCACTCAGGCCGATGATTCGAATGAGCGACTGAGTGCTTTCAACCTGTCTCTCTGTACGAGCAACAAGAGATTCTAGAACGGCTCCACGCTCGTCATGAAGCATGTGAACTTCATCGATGATGAGCAGCCTCACCTTTTGCACCAGCTCCGTATCTCCAGTTCCCTTTCTGGTGACAACATCCCACTTTTCAGGGGTGGTGACGATGATTTGAGTCTGGACAATTTCAGCCTTGGTGAGCTGCATATCGCCAGTGTATTCTCGACACTTGATGCCCAGCCATGCAAGACGCTTGCCCAACTTCTCGGTAACTTCAGCTGCCAGAGCCTTCATGGGCGCGACATAGACGATTTTGAAATCCTCCGTGTTGACAGCAAATTCAGTCGCATCGGGGTTTTCAATGGGATTTGGTTGAACATGCTGGCCAATGGTGTGAAGAATCGTGAGCATGGCTGCATCAGTTTTACCCTAATCATAATAATGAGCATTGGTAGAGGGAGCTTGTCACGAAGTTGAATGAACTCACCGCACCGGTTGGAGCACAAATCAACATGTTCTCACTCGTCTTGTATCCAACTGGAAAGACCAAACTCTGCATCCGGTTGAGTGTCTTGTACCCCTTGAATGTGTTGCGGCAAAGCCCATCCAAATCTGAAATTTTGATGAGCTTCTCCCCTGGTCCTGGTACGCCTTTCTTCCCGGCTGGCACGAAATATTCTTCATATTTCTCAAATTGAAGACGCTCACTGCCAACAGGTAGGCCGTACTTTTTACCGGAAGAGCTCAGGGTGTTTCCCGCATTGTATGCCCTGTAAACGTGAGGGTACTGAGGCTCTTTGGCGTAGCTAGGCGCAAGGGCAGCGTTTTTGTGCTGGTAATCCCGCATACGAAGAGCCTCATCCCTCTGAGCTTTGGTCAAAAGCTTTCGTCCTTGGGATTCCGGCTGCTCATGGTGAGCCGAGGCGGAGGCAACAACTTCATCTTTGTGTCCCAAGAGCTCAATGATAAAGTCCAAGTCATCAAACCCAACCAAATCAGTGAGATGAGCCTGCAGCTCATCCTCGGGCTGGCCAGATGACAGCACGCTCACGATCTGAGACTCGAAGACATCGGGAGACATGCCATTCTTGGCTGCAATGGAAGCACATTTGACGGCAAGCCACTCGGCCCCAAACCCACCAGCGGCTGCACCGGTTCCAGTGCCATCCTCCGCGAAATCGCTGCTGTAGTACTCCTCGTCTTCGTCGGAGATAAAGTCCCAAACATCGTGGCCGCTGGTCGTAGAGGAATAGCCACCAAAGTCGTCGTCATCCAGATTGGCATCAGCATCGGGCGCTTTGATACTATTTTGAGGCAGCTTGAGATTAGCAAGGGCCGCCTGCATAGCAGCAAATTGCTGCCTCCACTCGGCCTCTGCGCTCAACAGATCAGCTGAGGCCATTGTTGGTCCAACGTCGAATTCTTTCTTAAAAACTGCGGCAAACTAGAAATGGAGCGAGCGCAGTTGATTCAAACGCAGAAAAGTCGCAATCTATAGCTTTGGTCTTCTTGATGCTTTAGTGGTCCCCTCTAACCTTTTATTCTCCCAAGAAAAGATCCATAGACTCCGTATGACGCATGGGAGCTAAGATGCTCCTCATATCAGTCATACACCGCCTGGCTCCACTGCTAAACTTACAGCACTCCCAACACCACTGAATCCTGCTTCTGCGCCTGTGTGGATTTAGCGGGGTCCTCTTTGTACTTTGCAGCGCCTAAACTCCGTAGTTGAATCCCTCCCAGTAGCGCATGAAACTCCGACTGTGAAACACCTGCGCTTTCAACGTCGAACCTCGTCCATTTCCCGCCTCTTCAACAACCCTCCTTTGGCCTGCAATTTCAACCCGCGCTCTCCCATCGCACGATTCTGCACCACCTTCCTGGAACATCTAGACGAATAGACCAGATCGCTCTCAACAAAACTCGCCCATCATGAAGCTTCACTACATCGGCGTGCGTCCAATCGAGTTGCCCTGCTACCCTTTGTCCTTACCGAATCCTCGAGCCTAATCGTCCATTTTGGCTAACACGGAATCTCTCGAGATAGATCATCCGCAACGATAGCCAGCCCGCAGTCGAAATCGTTTCCGAAAAGGAGCTGAGCGCATACTCGCGCTTCACACGCAGCAAGTTCGTCGTTCCCCCGCAGGAAGCCAGCCTCGTCTCTCCCAAAGCACCACTTTGCCCAAACATCAACCATCTAACAAGATCTTCTCCAGCTATGGCGAGTTCATGAGCCTTTTCGCAAAGACTGTTGCCGAGCGCACTCGACCCGCCCAGCGACAAGACGTCGAAGAACAAGGTACGGAATCCAACGCTTTCCTCCCTCCCTTGCCAAAGGGGGGAGAGGGGGAAAGAAACCCATCACCACCCATGAAGATCGCTCACACGCAATCAACCTAGACTACACTTTCCACGCCTACGGCCGCACCGAGGGCATCTGCGGCATCATCATCTCCGACCACCAATACCCCGCCCTGGTCGCCCACCAGCTCCTCAGCAAAGTCGTCGACGAGTTCCTCACCAAGCACCCGCGCTCCTCGTGGGCCACCGGCGAGCCCGTCCTGCCCTTCCCCGAGCTGAAGGATTACCTCGAAAAGTACCAGGACCCGCAGCAGGCCGACAGCATCATGAAGATCCAGAAGGAGCTCGACGAGACCAAGATTGTCCTGCACAAGACGATTGAGAGCGTGTTGCAGCGAGGAGAGAAGATTGACGATTTGGTGGCGAAGAGTGATGGTCTGAGCGCTCAGAGCAAAATGTTTTATCGTATGATACGCCCTGACTTTTCCCCTTTTGTGATGATCGGGGTACATTTGCTAACATGTTAAAAATTTAGAGCAAGCAAAGAAGCAGAATTCCTGCTGCGTGTTGATGTAATTAGGTCGTTTCATTTGGCGTTGCATGCGGTTCATGTTTCAGCAACAAATGGGGTGTTTGCTTTGAAAGATTGGTTATTACTACGAAACACACAACTCGCACAATACCTCCTACCTATATTTAATACGTATCACACACAACACAATGGGAAAGACGAGGGTGTTTCACTGCGATTTTTGCACACAAATATATAAAAAATACCAAATGATATTTTCGTTAAAGTTTTCATAAGATTGCTCAACACAGCCGTGTTTTCGCTTTGTAATATTTTTATATATCCGCCATCAAAGCTGGCCCCCGGGGCTACGCACTAATGCTATTGAATAAAGTAGAAGGGAATCTTGAAGAAGTTGGGTAATCGAGTATGAAGAAGAAAAAATGACAGATGAAATGGAAGTAAGTGAGGGCATATGGATAGGTAGCTAGTTATGCACGCCAGGCGGCTAAATCATAAGAAAATGAAGATAGAAGAAAAAAGGGGGGGGGGGGGATAAGAGTGTAAAAAAATAGACAAGAATACATCAGTCAGAAATGTAAAAGGTCGTTCCGTCATGCTCCTTCAAGAACCACACGCGAGCTCTTTCGATAGCCACCACCACCACCTTGCGCAGTATTCGCCCGGCTAGCAGGATGCACCAACACCGGGACCGCAGTCCTCGTCTTAACAAGTCGCTTGTTCTTGTCCAGCTTGATGTTGGAGGCCGCGTCAGGCGCGGGCTCGCCCGGGTTCCTCTTCGAAGCGGAACGGTTCAGAGGCGCCAGCATTTTACGCTGCTGCCTTGAGACGCTAATTTGCCGCGCAATCGAGATTTCTACGGCCTCGTATAGGGCCTTTTCGACCTCCTCTTCGCCTGCGTCGGTGCGGATGGACGCCATGGACATTTGGTGTTGGTGCTGGTGTTGCTTCGGAGGCGCAGCTTCCTGAGATGCTGCTGTGGGTTCGGCTATGCGGTTTGTCGGTGGAAGAGGTGGTGGTCCTGATGGCTTTTTGAGGATGGATCGCGGCTGTGGTGGCTGTGGTTGTGGTTGTGTGGATACGGAGGCAGGAGATTCGGATGACTGGTCAGTGACTTTTGGTACACTGGGCTCGGATGGCGATTCTTTGCGATGGAACTTGGAGATGAGGCGCTCGCGTCGCTCTGGCGTTGTTTCGGCGTCTGCGGGCAGGGGTGGTTCGTCGTTTGAGGGAGTAGAAACTGAAGTAGTTCTCTTTCTCGATTGAGTTGGGGCTTTGTACATGCCTGGAGTCGGAAAGTTGACCACAGCAGCAGGAGTGGTGTTGGATCGTCTCCGCGAGGAGCCCCTCGGGGGGTTGCCTGCTGGGGCCTGGTTGGGCACGGCCAGAGATTCTGATGGTGTGCGCTCTGGCAAAGGCGAGCTGCCTCTCCGTACTATCTCGATAGGTATGGATCTATCTCGGTAGCTTTTGGCTGCAGGCAGGTCTAGCCTCTCGATCTTGATTTGTCGTCGGTCAGGCAAGCTAGGCCTGGGTGACGGTTGCGGCGGCTGCTGCGGCGATTGCAGAGAGTCTTGTGATTGTTGTGACTCCTGGGGTCCCTCGGGCTTTTCCAACTCTTTTGAGCTTGATCGCTGAGGTCTTGGTGAGGGCGCAGGCCGTTTAGGTTCCTCGGGGCGTTGTAACACCTGAGCCTCTGGAGCCTTCTGAGCTCTCTGAGCCTCTTGAACCTCTTGAACTTCCCGTACTTCTTGCAGCTTCACAGGCTGTTCTACTTGTGCTTCCAGTTGCGGCTCTTTTGGTGGTTGAGACTCCTGGGCCTGTTGCAGGAAATATTGGTACTGCTGCTGCTGCTTCTGAAGAATGTTTCCAAACATGATGCTGTAGCGCTCCATTTCAATCGTCGGAATCTCAATGCTCAGAAGGGACTGTAGTTGTTTCGGTTGCTCAATCTGAATCTGCGGCGGACCGGGCGCTTCTCGTGTCGGTGCCGCTGTGTCTCGCGGCGGCAGCACAGGCATCTCGGGGACCGGATGCCTCGATAAGCTGCCTGAGCTGTCTTTGCGTGCCGTTGAACCCTTTCTGTCACTCTCTCTATCACCACCATTTTTCGATACATTGGTACGACTTCCAAGATCCATGCTCTTTCCCAAATCTGCACCCGCCGCTCGCGAGGCCGGGCTGTCGGCCGGCTTAGATCGCTTCGACTTGGTCCTACTAAAAGGATTCCATCTCTTCGACATTGACCTTGACATGCCATTGGGATTAGGATTGGGTTCCGACGCATCTCCCCCAGAAGTTACAGTCGTAAGGACTTGAGTCTGGTTCCATGGTGCCTCGGCAGATCCAGGAGGGTGGCTCGGACTTCCGAGCGCCATTCCGATCATAGTTGGTGTGTCGCCTCCGTTGACTGAAGGTGGTGCCAATGAGGATGAAGTTGGCGTGCTTTTGGAAATTGATGCCGGCGACGATATTTCGCGTGGATACGGGATGTGATATTGCCGGATAGCTCGCCCTTCCAGGTGTCTCGTACTCGCAGAGCGATCAACAGAGATCGTCGCCTGAGAACCTAAACTGATCTGATCGGTAGACCTGCTATATCCAAACTGATCAACTTGTCTAAGCCGTCCGGCGGCAGTACTGGCATCCAGGCCTGAAGAATGGTAAGGACTGTGGTTTTGAAAAGGGCTAGTAGCGCTTTCAGTCGCGACTGATCTGAGCGACGCGGACGAGGCCGGTTTATAAGAGGACTTGTAATCTCCATCTGCCCATTTTTGCGGGCCCTCTTCTGATGCTGCATAAGTCGGCGTGCTGCTGTGGGCAAGCTCAGATTGGGAGAAATTTTGTTTTTGCAAGGTTGCGGCGTCCCCTGCCCGTACCTTGAACAGCCCCATCGTTGAGCAACCAGGGCCAGACTCTGTGAAGAAGACGAGGACTGGCCTGGGGACAAAGTCGATCAGAGAGCGATCATGCGATGATTTTCCCTCTTGGCTCAGAACACGGGGACGAGGCGTTTGATAAAGGTAAGATGCTCTTGGTTGGCAACCGGCGAACTATTAGCACCAGTCCAGTAATAGCGCCGAAGTGGCGGATCGGCATGAAGACAGTGGCGTTTCGAAATCCAAAACGCAATACCTGTCCTCCGACTTGCACATTCATCCACCTTTAAAGGCCTTGCATTCTTAGCGGCGTCCTTTCGGGGCACGAGAGCAAATGCTACCTACTCACCGCAGTGGAACGGGGCCAGGCCATCTTCACCTAGGCGAACTTGTCGACTTGTTAGAGAACCCCATGTTTACTTTGACGCTGCAAGCGGAAAGACCCCTAGACGCCGGCGCGGCGCATAACAATGTACGAATAGTCGTATGAGCGGGCACTCGGTGTGTGTTACTTGATGCATCAAGGCGGCAGACAAAGGACCTCACCGCCCCTGTAGTGGGAGACTTGGGGCAGCCATGTCATCGAAATGCGGAACTTGGGACACGATCTTGGCCAGTAGCATAACGCGCGGCACTTCTGGCTGGCAAAGCTATGTTTGAGGTTGATGAGAGGGGTCGCGATGTCCGGATGTTAAGGCGGCTTGATCCGCACCAGGATGGCTAGGCCAGGGCCCAAATCAGGGACTAGCAGGGATTGTCGGATTGGGCAAGCTGGAGAAATTGGGTTCCATTCCATCCCGAGTTTGCGAGCGATTACAGGCGGAATTCTGTTCTGTAACAAAAAAGCAGCCTCGGGATAGTGGGGGGAAATGACCGGCATGGATGTGTTTGTAGGATCGATATAGCCGACGAGCTGGGCGGTTTAGCATTGATCCAGCACGGCGAATTATCGATTGTCGGCAGCCGTCACCGCCTGGGTGCATTGGGAATATTGCCCGGCATTTAAGCTACCGCCTACAAGTATTATCCTGACTCCAGTCCTTACTAAGTTGGGCGTCAGAATCTCATACAAAAATAAAGGCACAGACAAACGCTATTCTCAAACACGGCGATCTGATGAAAGAAACTACAAATATAGCAACAAACTGCAGCAGAATATGCTTGAACCGATGTTCCAGAAACACATAGGGAACATCTTCCAGCCAGAGGCCGATCTGAGATCAGACGCGGGTGGCTCCTCGGCCCCCTGATAATTTAACATGGCGGGGTGCGACACTAAGCTCGACTCCTGAAGACATGCTGCGACAGCCCTGTTGGCAGGTGCCTGACTGTGCTGGTGCTGTCCTTTGTTTAGACTTTGACTCCGTAAGACACGGAGCACATGCGAAAAAGCCTCTCTATGCGTCGTGACGTTGCAGACCGAAAGGAGTTTAAGCGATGCTACGGAAGCTCGTTTATCGTAGTCAACCTCCGAGTGACGGATGGCCTACGCCTCCGTTTTACCGCTTGCAGCTAAGCCAAATCTCTGCCTTCTTCTGATCTTTATTCAAGGGTTTCTTCCCAATTACAGCAATCCGTATATCAACATGGGCATATTCAGCTCTTGCGTGGCCCCTGCCGTTCCCATCGGATCCTCTTCCTCCTTGTAATTTTGCTGCTGGGATTTGTCGGCTCACTTTGTCAAGGGGATGCCCTCTACGTTTCACTTCCTCCGTGGACGAGGTTGCCTGGCATTCATTATCCTCGTCATATTCCCGCGCACGATGTACTTTGCACATTGCATCTGTATAATTACAAAACTACCACTTCCTCAGCTATGTAAGAGGTTGGAGGATGACCCCAGAAAAGGCATGATATTGATAGAGGTTAGAGGTACTTGCCAAGGAAGTGGCGGCGGGACAAAGGGAACGGTGACATTTTACAGCCTTGCATCGACTACATGTGCCAGTTAACATGTCTCTGCTGTCAAGGCACCACGATACAGTCATACGATAAGCAATAAACTCAAGATTGTTTCCAAAGTGGATTTGACAGCTTGTTGTTTTGTCATTGTATCAGATAGAGAGCAGGGTATGAGGAGGGAGATGGCGGGAATACTAGTCTAACAGCTTACACGTCAGATGCGCAGCAGCTTACTGCAATTTCGGGATGACATCCGACGAGCATCGACATATTTAACCTCTGTATCCTGCATTAAACAATCGCCATTGCCTTCAGCGGTACGATATCCGGAATTGATCTCTAATGACCCTAGTAGTGAGCGACCATTTCTTGGAAAGATTCCACTCGATATATATCAACGTCCTTGAAAGCTACATAATGTCTGGTCATTTATCAGACGTAGCTGGTGGTTCTGCGGAAATCCGTGGTAAAGGCTCACGATTCTGGGTGCAACCCTAATGGCGATTCTATAGACGCCGATTTCATACCAGTGATACAATTCTTGACTATCATGTTTATAAAGTTAGAAGAAAGAGGAGAGGCAATGCTTTATATACCCTTGCCAGTAGCATTAAGGAGAAGATGCAAGTTTAGCGGAATGGAAGTCAATGTCACTGCGGAAATTGCCATCCATAGTCAAACTTACCAATAATGGGAACAGATATTGTCATCGTTTGGTAATAGAAACCAATATAATTTGCCTCCATCCTCCATATAGAGGAGGAAATTGCAGTCAAATCTCATCATTTCACAATGTCTTCCCTGTCCCACTTACAACAGAGGATGGGGAAATGGGGCCCCGCTTGGGGGAGCTGAGTTCTGTTTCATGTGATCCAATCTCTGATCAACTACTAGTCATTGTTATATATACGGTCTTGTGGTAGACGATCTGGACACGGATGATCCTTTTCGGACATAGACATGGGCATGGACGTGCGAAGGAACCCGAAGCGTGACCCGACTCTTTTGGCTGGCATCTCACCGACAACGCCAACGGGGGAACCACATGGGATGAATATTCTGGAGCCGCTGGGAGAAGCTCGGTTAAATTACTCTGATGCTTTTTTGGAAGTTGGACGGTGCGCTTCTTGGTCGTCCACCGATATCCTGATGACGTAGGTGCAATGAGAACCGCTTGGCATCAGATGTCTTTTGAGTCTGGATGAAGAACTGGATAAATTCATGCCTGGACAAGTGGGCTTGTCAGGTCATGGAGCGTTGCCGAGACCGCGATAATTCCGCTGGGGTAAGGGACCCCCTTAACTGAGTCCGGGGAGACCAAGACGAAGGATGATCAGAATCAGCACACGGATGACATCGTAGGCTAGGAACATGAATGGTAGCTTTCGAGTATATTGGAAAGGCTGCCACAATGATTCCTGGCGTCTTGGAGCGAATCCTGGATACATATGGCGGTTCAATTTATCTGGATGCCTAAGTGGGTGGTAAGGCATCACATTTAATTTGTTTAATTTACAAGAATGACAGGCAAACCCCTTTTACGTACCTTGATATACTGCTTCTTATACTTGTCTCTCTCTATACCTGTAGACCAACCGGCTTGCTCGTGACCATGCAACCATTGGAACGGGCTGGGCACATGTACCACGTACATGCCCAGTACAGTAGCATCATCTCGCTGAATTTGACGTCAAGCCCAAGCTAGCGCAGCCTCTACACTACTGAATGCAATAAGCAGGCACCCGAATTAGCATCACCTGGCCGTCCATCAGCATCAGGCCCCCTGGAATCTGGCCTCCTATACCGGGCCCTCCTATCTGGAGATACCCGCAGCGGGCATCAGAGTGGCGGTAGACGCCCTGTACTACCTACCTTATACCTAGTAGGTCTATGTAGCGCTGGTAGCATGGGACATGAATCCATAGCACCAGAGAGCTTTGTTGTTTGTACTGCTGAGCTGGTTCTTGGTGGGGTTTTTGGCCAAGTGTCGCCTCCTCCCGCAGCGGGGAACTTTGGGCGCGGATTGGTCAGTGACATGGAAGCTGGCGCAAAAATACCGGCGCTGGCAGGTACCTTGCGCACCTCGTTCAAGAAAACGACTGAGGGGCAGCACGCACGGGCACGGGCACGGGCACGGCTCAGCGCTCAGTACAAATCCACCTGAATCCAATATCCACAGCCGCCCAAATAAACAACCCACTCCGCCATTTTCCTCTTGCGTTGACTCTCTTCCAGTCGCGGAAACTTTTGCCATCTTCATCTTCTCCTTCTTCTTCTCTGCTACTCTTTCGTTCTTCAACTTCTTCTCTACCACCACATTCCCGCTTTCACCATGTCCTGGCAAGGTCAGTCCAGTTCTAGCTCAGCTCCCTCTTCTCCCCCTGATCCGAGAATAACCCCACCTTGAACCTTCGAGGAGAGCAAAAAAATGACAGCTACTGACATGCCTCATTATCGCAGCTTTCGTCGATACTAGGTACATTTCCATTCTCCCGCGCTTCGTCCGACTCTCCGAACCATCGAATACTGACTGCGGGATTGTAGCTTGGTCGGTACCGGCCACATCACCAAGGGCGCCATCATCAGCATAGCTGGCGACAGCGCTTGGGCTTCCTCTCCTGACCTGACGGTATTGTGACCCCGACTGCTAACCTAGGACTGCGCGGTGAGGCTGATGGTGGAATATGCAGATTCAACCCGCCGAGATGAAGGTCATTGCCGATATCGTCGCTGGCAACCAGGCTGCCATCGACAAGGCTTACGCTGAGGGCATTCACGTTGCCGGAGTGCGCTACGTTTTGACCAAGACCGCGGACGACGTCTACGCACGAGCTGTACGTCCACGATCCCGAGCCTCGTCCTTCACACTATCATTACATATGCACACACACTCTCCACTGGGAACCAGACTAATATGCATTGTTAGGGCCGTGAGGGTGTTTGCATTACCCCCTCCAAGCAGGCCATCGTTGTCGGCGTCCACGGCGAAGCCGTGCAGGCCGGAAACGCCACCTCGGTCGTCGCCGCTCTCGCCGATCACCTCAAGAAGACCGGATATTAGTTTTGATCGCCGATAGATGGGAGTCAAAATGGCATAAAAGTTCAAGGTGGTCGAGCAGTGTCGTGTCGGGATAGCGTTGGATGACATAGGGGGTGGGGGAGTTTCTGTGGGAATCTTTGCAACTTAGCTGCCGTGTATTGGGAGGACAGAGACGTCTTCCTGGCAGAACCAAAAATAACAGCATTTTTCAAGTCTCATTCCAAAATGGCTTCAAGTCTAAAGCTCGTTGCTATTGCCATTCAAAGCTGATTCAAAGTGATCCTTCATGTTAGCTGTTTAGCTACCACTACAGTTCGCATCATAACCGTCCCGCCTAAGCCTAGGCCGATACACGTATTTTACAATCCATCAGTATTGTTACATCGTCCAGTCTCTCTGAAAGCCGCTGTTCAGTTAACGCCACAAACGCCGATGTCGCTGCTCACTCGAAACAAGTCATTGCCAACCCTTGAGAATATTCGCTATCATCACCCCACCCTCGACTTCTTTCAGCATTTCCCAACGTACAACCAAATCATGATATGGCAGCTGTCATCGGAGCGAAAGTGCACGGGGATCTTAGACGGGCAGCTCGGCGTTGCGGCGTCCCAGGCCTATCCGATCTGCGAGCATACCGATGTAGGGCCCGATCACAGGCAAGCCTCGGGCGAATCCTGCAATCGTGCCCAGGAAATCGCCAAACAATACGGCGATTCCGTACGCTTCTACTATGAAGCCGATAAATGTCCATTTTATCAGTATCAGCGTGAGGCCTGCGAAGAATGCAGCTGTGCCTTTTGCTTTCTGTTTCCTGGCGAAGAAGAAGAATGTCTTCTGAGGACCAATGATAATCGTCAAGCCGATGAGGAACAGAATCTATTTTCAACAAGGTTACTTTGTCAGCTCGGTCGTCGGTTCGCAAGCGGGTAACATGGGAGAGACTGTACATTTCCCATCGCAAGCCTGTGAAATAAGGTATTAGCTAGATGAAACCCCACAGAGACATTCGCGAAGAGTCCTTGGAAAGGGACGACTTACATGGCGCGATCAAAGAATAGCATCACTCCACCGACGAGGAAGAGACCACCTGAAACGAAGCGATCTCGTTAGATCAACAGCGCCCTGGTTACGTCGAAGCTTTGTAGACAAGGTCGCATACCTACCGCCAGAGCAGAAAACCACCCCAATCTCTATTTACACGAGTCAGCATGCCATCGCATCGCTACCGGGGACAGCCCAGAAGCTCGCGTGAGGTCGCCTCTGCAGGGTACATACTCTGGTTATCCGACAGCCACATGGACATTTTGGCAAGCTGATGTTATTCCCCTCCTTTTGAAAATGGTTCTGATATCGTATGCGATTTGCCGAGGTTGTCGCGACAAAAGATCTCGGGTTCGGAAGAGCAGTGCAGTTACAGATGATGCGCGATGCTGGTTCGTTGGAGAGATGGAGAAGCAAAAGATAACAAGCCGCCGTGCAAATTAACCTGGATTTACCAGAAATTAGGAGATGAAGCTTCCCTTGTCTTAGGACACCATGGCGGAACGCGATTGGGGGGCTTGTCTGCTCACCTTATCGCGGATTAGGCTTAGCGCCAAGGGTCTTTCACGAGGTACCTGTGCTGGACTGCGATTCTCGACGTTACGGCCCTTGATTGGTTGAGAAAGATGTTGGTATATATTCTGACATGTGAGGTTGAGGCTGTTGTGTTGGTTGGTTTCAATAGAGATTCATGATGAGTCGAGTGTGGCATGATGAGATGTCTCGAAAACCACATCATCACGACTACTAGACCGGCCTTGCTTGTCTGAACGTTTGGTTGCCAAGATGTACTTGTAAACAAAAAGCCTTGGCGAGAGTATCAGACAACCGAAAGGGGGTTTCAGAGCGAAGATGTTGGTTTCATTCGAAGCGAGACTGTTGCTGGCACTTTGATGCTTCATCTTAACCATGTTATGACTGAAACGAAAAGAAGTGTCTTCATTCTTGACAGATCATGACCCTGTATAGTCAAGGGGGCATCGTACCCAATTGTGAGAACAGTAATTACTAACAAATTTGTAATAAACAGTCGAACGTTGCCTCTAGACTTGACAGAAGACACCATGCGTACTCTTACCAGGTTATCAAGTCCTAGAGAGTTTCAAGAAAGCCAACTATCTATACCGAGCAACCAACCAATCAATTCACTTAACACTTGCGCTATCGAGTGACTGCCTAATAGACCAAGAGTACAGCGTCTCAACAAATGCGCCTACTATTAGTGTTCTTACAGAAATAAAAGATTGAGCCCAACATTTTGCGACCTCGTGATGAGTAACGACGTTGTAGACTGAAGTGAATGCGGAAAGAAGCATCGAGTCCTCAACAAAACTGCCTAGACCTGTCACCAAATTCCGGCCTCATGACACTAAGTGATGGCTTCACTTATTTCTATTCTGCAGACGACCGGCGGTCAATCTGGCGGTCAATGATATATGCTTCTCTCCGTCCGTAGTTACTTAGTTACTTAGTTACTCAATAGTAGAAACCGCCAAAGCATGAGAGGGCCACATCAAACCAACACATCTCATTGGTGTATTGGGTCGGGACCACGCACACATGAGATGCAATAACCCAGTGTTGAGCTCTCAACATGGCTAACCACAGCCTAGAGTGAATTAAAAGCCAATTCACTCAGTCTTTTCAATCCGTATGGCAGATTGCAAAGATCTATATAATGTCACAGCATTCCCATTACGATTTCCTTTCCAAGTGCCCACAGCCCCATATCATCTACCCATTTTGCAGATTGTTACAGAAGAGGCATCGCCAAGGGACTCAATCCTATCCTCCAAGGGCATAATTATGACTTGCTTATTTGATATACTTCGAGGACGACTATTGTAATCCGACGGCCCAGCTCCGAACAAACTTAGACCTCGAAAGCCATAGCGGTAAGCAGCGGTCCCTAAGGTGGCTATTAACATAATGCATCTGGCTAACTACTAGGTAGTAGATTGATTTAGCTACATGTGGTATTTGTCTGCGATCCCTAACCGGGCTAGACAGGCGATGTGCCGTTCCCGTATGTGGTACCCAAATATACTCTGAATTCTGAATTCTGCGGTGCTAATACAGTACCACATAGGAAGAGCATCCGCTCACAAGCGTCGCGCTGGCGAGGGCTTACCACCGGCAAATGTACTGCCTCTGGGCAGCACAAGAAAGCCGGAGCCTCAGCAAAGTCGCAAGACTGCAACGGGCAACAGAAATGGTTCGCTGTGCAGCAACCCAACTATACGCATGGCTACTTGCCAAAGAGGAGGCATAGAAAGCCAACAACGAAGCCAAGGAGCAGTAAGAAGGAATTACAAAACCCGCCTAGTGGAGACATATCCCGAAGGCGACCCCGTCTGCACGACTGCTGCAGATGTACGAAGAGTTCCGGGAGGGCATCTTCGGACGCGATGTTAGTTTCCCTCACCGCGATCGACATGTTGGGCGCGGCGGCCGAAGCAGACTCCGAGGAGACGGACATCCCAGACATGCAAATCGACGAGACAAACCTGCCCGAGCCCAAAGCCAGGGCCGAGAAGATAAAAGAGCGATCACGTCGCTTGCCCGCCGCGGGTACCAAGGAGGTGACGGCTACTGTAAGTCATTCTCTCCATTTTCAACCAACGTTTTCATCACGACCCTGTTGACTAGCTAACGGTCTTACTAGAATCTCACCTCCACTTTTTACATCATCCCTTTAACAGGAATTGTAAAAAGTCAAACACGAAGTGAGTGTAATCGCCTTTCTACATTTCCTTTGTTGAATTGGTCTTCATCCACTGCAAGAAGATTGACGGGGGCACTCGAAAACTGACTACTAGACAGCACACAACTCGGCACAAATACGCAGGGCATAGATCTCCAATATGAACCACTTTTATCGAGAGTCATCAGACATGAATGGTTGGGCAATGGCACTCACGTCAACTTTTGCCCTATAGATTTACCAACAGATTTCCAATGAGGAATTGGAAAATCAAGGTCCCAGCTGGAAGCTGTCTGCCGGAGACACGTCCTCAGGCATGTCATATCAGCTTGCCCAAAGTATACAGCTCATATATCTTGATTCTACAGAACAACGGAAGCCCCACGAGCAACACAACATGGAGATGGAGGAGGAAGATACGTACTATTCTCCGTGGGGTCTACAGCAGAATTGCCTTTACCAATGGATACAACTCATGACAACCAAACACCTACTATATCGAACAGCAAGCGCACTAAGACGTACAAGATGTTGGAGAAAGGTGCGACCGATTGAGCGTACCTTCTTATAAAAGGTCGCCCCGCTTAGCAACATCGCCTAGAATTGAGCATTAACATCAATCAATCGTTCGCAACAACTTCTCTCATTCTCTCTTATCCCAATACAAGAATGGGCCAGAGGTTGCCTATTCGTCACAGACACTACTGGAGGATAATGAGTACTGGCTGTGCTTTGATGGAGGCGTCGAAAAGTCGTCAGTGCAAATTCATCAGACTAAAGAGGTTACCGGGATTTTACAGTCAAGGATCCCCCTTTGCCCTGCAACACGGTCAATCAACCAAGGATGCTACCTATGCCAAGGAATGATGGGATATCAATCTCCCATCTCCTAGAGCATCGTTGCGTTGTCGTTGTTTCTTCTGATTTAATCTTTTTTAATTGTATTTGTCCGCTGAACCCGCCGTCATCGCCATCAAGATATGTGGCGTCACTGGAACGAAATCAGCGAAAGAAGTATATCCTCAAATTCGACTAGGAGAAGCAAGGGGATTATGCACAGGCGTCATTCATCACGAGTTGTTTCCAACACATTTTCGAACCAATTCAGAACCAATCACGACGCCGCTTGTAATAAATTCGAAACCATGACTCAAAACGTACAAGGACAAAGAAGGTTTAGCAACCTACATGCACTGCAGTCAGAAAATCAGTCTGCCCGAGCAACCGCACAAGGGCATACCCCAAGTTAACAAAGATGAGGTCACCTCCGAACCACCGAACCTTTTGCAATTCCTGGATTAAATTTGGGCAACGCATAGAAACGAATTTACCCTCCATTCAATTACCGATGAGTAGTAGTCATCTCCCTCAACAACCAACCAGGCATCTACCCCTGAGAGTATGAAAGCCCCTTGACAAGATGCCCGAAGCTGAAGACTGGACAGTGGTCCGGCCTAAATCTCGTCGATCAAGACGTTATCCCACTCAACAACCAACGAGTACATCTACCCCTGAGGGTTTGAAAGCCCCTGACAAGATGCCCGCACCTGCAGACTGGACCATGGTGAGGTACAAAACTCGCCGTTCGAGACGAGGACAGGGCTCCACCTCAACCTCTAACCCCTTCTCCCAGCCTTCTCGCTCTGTCTCCCTAGAGACAAACGAGGACGGCAGCGACATGGATGGGGACATGGATGATAGCAACTCTGATGAGGTCATGGAAGAAAACGACTCTGAAGACGAGTAAGTGACATGTCCCATTACTATTCCGATTTCTACCTACCTCCTCTTATCATGAATTTTGACAATGAGGCAGTAAGAATTCCTTTCCTTATGTCAGACGTTTAGTCTACGGTTAAAGTATCTACACGAGATCAAGGTCTAATAAGCCACGAGGGTTTCACACACGAGTTTACTACGAAACACTCTTTGAAATAATCACCATTTGGCAAAATCTCTCAAGCGGCTCAGACAACCATTTCACTGAGCGAATTTGGAACAGGCAAAATACAGTTGTGATACCCATTGAAAATGTTGAGAACGTCTTCTTCTGCCCGGAGGGAGCAGCGAGTATGGTTAGCCCCGGAGTCTTGAGAAGAAAGCTGCAACAATGAATATGGAATACTCCCTGATACATGCCTGAGCCACGCGTGCTTCTCCCTTAACTCTCATAATAAATTCGCATAGCCGTGTACAGGCTGTCGAAGAAGGAATCCTCAACCACCAACTCGATATCACCTTATACTTAGAAGCGGCAACAGCTGCGTTATTTCGCATTGATGGATGCTTGCACACACGCACCATGCCGACGGTCCAGCCTAGCCAAACCGCCATCTGAAGACAGCAAATTTGGCCCCGAGCAAGCCTGGAATCTGGTGGCTATACGAAAGAAGAGATTGAGTTTTATAGGACTTGTGGTGTTCTTGTATCTGCTTTGTGGAGAAATAAGGCGCGATCTTACACTATCTTCTCAATGAACATCTCGTACTGCTGGTCAACCTCTTGGAGTCCCTACTGTTGCGCTTATTCGTACTGAACAACTCACATCACCAAAAGGGGCGAACGCATTGGTGGAGGCTGACGGTGAAAGTTTCCTTGCTACATACATATACATATGCCACGACATCACGAATATGGTGAAGGAGTGGGTGAGCCTGGCATACAGGGGCCGTCTCCAAGCTCAGTCTTGTTCTTGTCCCACCAGCAACTCGTAACAACTTCAGTCGCGAAATATTCGAACGGGGTGTTTACAGTTTACACTTTTCATCAGCCGCGAAACAGCTGCACGAGTCCTGACCGGCAAGCCCGAGCAATTGACACTTTGAGCCTCATCGGATTGCAGGTATGTGCCCAGAAATATGGCACGCCTTTGCCATTGCATGGATAAAGACTAGGGACCATGGCCGGAGGCTCTTGGATTAACTTTTTAAGGACCGAGTCCCATCCATTTCTTTCTTTCTTCAGCCCTTCGGCTGTATCTTTTGCATCTTATAGAACCGAGGTTGGCTTACTGCAGATCACTCAGCATACAAAAAGATGCTCGATACCCCAGCTACTTGCCGCGCTCTTTCATTCTGTCAAGTTCAGAAGGTTTTGAAAACTTTGGGCGCTCTCATCACAGGCTTTCTAGAGAAGTCTCCCGGGTTCGAACAGTGCCATAAAACGCCATGACTGAGGCGGCGGTTCTGATTATGTTGCAATGGTATGTCTTGAATTTTCGGATTAGGGACTGCAGAGTACTACTCCTAATCGGCGGAGGCAATTTTTGCGTCATCTCCAGGTCCTCTGGTGAACGGGACCGGCCATTGTTTTCTTCAGATCCTACCCTTTTATACGAGACTCAAGCTTCTATCGATGACGCACTGGAATTTATTCATCAGCGCCTTCTAACGGCTTGGACCGTCCGCATTGGAATCGGTAAGTGCCAATATACGTTTCTCGAATGATGTCTGGATCTAATATGGCCCGATTAGTCTACCAGAATTCCATCGGCACGTTTCAGAGCCGAACAACATTAAGGGGTTAGAAATGATTCTCACGGCATACAGGAAGCAGTTGGTCAGACAAAGCATACTGGTCCTCAACAAGGAGGAGTTCGACGTTGATGAAACAGCCTACGGTTACCTCGCATCAACTGTCTTGCGATGGATTCAACAAATACCAACATTGTCAGATTGGGCAAACAAAGCTGTTTTCACAAATTTCCACCATGTTGCACACGGTAGGATCCAACTTGCGCACAGGCCTCAGCAAAACATCACTTTGGGCCACAGAAAAAAGTGGCCAATGAAGACTTTGACTTTGAAATATACAAGGACAGACAACTCAACTCCACATCGAGGAGATACGGGCAGCAAGTCCAAGTCTATGAGTAGACATCAGACGACGCCCGAATTCTCAAGGAATTGCGACGGCGTTTAGTTTTACACAGATGACAATCCCACTATGGCGCAGAGATTTGACATCTCACGATTTGAAGACTCCGAGTGCATCAGGCTCCTCAAATGGATGGATAAACTGACAGACTTTTCGGTGGCTGCTTTGGAGTGGATCAGGGGGCAGAAGCACGTCTTGTGTTTGTGGCCGCGGGGATTAGCTACAAGCATTTGGGTGACTTTGACTTTAAGGACCTTGTTTTGAGGGTTGAATCACCGAAGAATATATCAGGGGCGTGGTCATATGTCCTCACAGGCGAGGCTGGCTCCTACCACACATGATGCCGGACAGCCAGATGCCCCCAATGATTAACATGGAACCTTACCTTGTTTTCCTCCGCAAACCCAGTCTTGTTGTTGTCCCATTAGCCACACCGCTGATGGACAAGAGAAGCTCAAACCTCTTCTCAGCTTGAGTTTGGAACGGCACAAGTTCATATTTAGACCTTCTCGATGACACAATGATCAAAGACGATATTCACGATTACGTCCGATATCTCAATATCAGGAAGGGACTTGTAGAGGATCTGATGACTCTTATCAACCAGTACAAGTTGCCATTGCAACTGAATACGTCCTACATCAATCCGGCTAACGCACACTTCGTCGCTGAGTTGGTGTCTCGACTGATGGCATGCGCACCTCTTTTCTCAGCACAATCTTACCTTGACGACCGATTTCACGACCGATTTAACGCCGGCCGCCAATATAAGGGCAAGAATAAAGGCAAAGAAAAGGAACAATCTTCTCTTGAAAGCACCTACTCGTTCTCCTACTCTCTGCAAGGGGCGTACGACTCTATTGTCTCCATTCAACCCGCCAGCGACCTCGTTATTCTCCGAGTCAACCCAAGCAGCTGCTGGCCTTTGCGGGAGCCCTCTATGTCGCTTAATTTCGGTGACTGGATGACCTTCCAACACGTTGGCCAACGGCTTTTCCAACGCGCTAACAAAGACGATATGCTCACGGTAGGCGTCGAGCATTTGCAGCAACTACTCGGCTTCGATAATAATTGTGGCCTTGATTATGTCTTTACAAGGGCATGTCTCGATCCAGATGTCTTCTTCGCTCATGACTTCGGAATCCCCATATTCGATCATTTGGGCATTGGACGTTGCAATCAAGCGCTGTGGCAAACAAATTGGACGACCAATTCCATGGGATTGACTCTTGCACGCAATAACTAGACCCGGCCAAACGAACCTACAGATATGCCTCTGTTATATCACCCAACTTCAACCTATCTTCTTTCTGGCCTCTACAGACCCTGCACATGGCTTCCAGGCAGCGACGGCGTCTCATTACCGTTGGGATTTAGCCTACCTTGAGAAGAACAGAGTCAGGGACAGTTCCAGTCATTGTACCATGGATTCAAGGAACCTGCTCTGCTTGCAGCGACTCAAGAGGATCTACAATAGCAACCATGCCTGGGCATTAGTTTCATGAGGATCCAAAAACATCATCATCCTCAGACCAACACAGAACACGATGACCCAAGAGTCCTGCCGTAGTCATGTATCGACGAAGCATATGTCGGATGGTCATCATACATCTAAGGACCTGTATTTGACAATACTATTGGGAAAGCACGATACGCTTCATTAGGCTCGCTTTCAAGCAGAAGCCTTCAATTTGAAGGGACCAAACTTGAGACAGAGAAAACTCGGAATTATCTTGATTAGCTTTTCATAGCATCTCTATTACCACAATGATTGCTTTTACCTCCCATCATCTCCATCATCTACTTCTTCACACAGCAATTCCCATCCTTGACAACCTCATCCGCCAAATTCTTCATCTCGCAGCTCGCCGGCTCCGGCTCCAGTTCACCAAAATCCTTGGCTAGGGAATCGCAGAGAGTAGCTAGGCCGATGTCCTTGTCTGATAGGCCTTTGGGGACATGTGTTGTCCAGCGAATGAATGTCGTATTATAAACCTATAGATAGTCAATCCATCAATCTTCTCTCATCTTTTCATCGTATCATTTGTGAAATGTGTATAATTACGTTAGACCACTCAGGATGATGATTCCAGATCTTGCACTGCAGCGAAACAGCCGTCATGAAATCCTACCAACAAAAAACTCACTCATCAGTCCAAACAACCCAGAACTCATCATGTGTATTCACCTACCCATGTCTTTGTAAAGTTTTTAAACTTAAAACTTCGTTCCAAAGCCTCCCCATCAGCCGTCAATGTCCACCTGCCGCCATTCGATACAAGCAGCTGGTCGAGCTTGGGAGATTGAGAGGACATGAATCTGGTGTGTCTGATGCCGGAACTAGCGAGAGAAATATTCTTACGGGAGAGGAGTAAGGATGTCAGTTTTGAGCGGGACATTTCTTTCTTTCGTTTAGGACATTGATGAATTGGAATTTTGGTGTTTGTGATGGATTATGTAGGTTTTAGTTGACGGTTGTTTAGTCGAGGTTCACTTTGACGCTATTTTTTAAGCTCACTCCAGGGTATGTGGTTATAACTGCTACGTCAAATGATGTAAATAACATCCATCAAAAACTCAAGCACTCTTTCATTCATATTTTTGCTGTTGATTCGTTACTTCATTCCTCTATTTGCCAATCTCTCAATTGGATAAATGCAGATAGGATATAGGATATCGATGATCCTGAATCCCCGCTTCGATAGCTTCTATGGTCTCCGGCCCCTGTACCCGCTCCACAACCAACAGCTAACGTCCGCCTCATAAGATCTTTTGTCGGATTGTATTTAGCCAGGATCCTGTTCGGGCAAGTGGTGCGCCTAAATCGTATTGATCGTATCTCCATGTCATATAAGCTCCCTTTGAAGGATTCCCCAGCCACGCAATGCGGGTGTGATAACGGCCAAGGAGCTATAAATGGACGTCATCCAGCATGTCAATCTTGAAGATGGCCTTTGTTTCTTTTCATTTTTCGGCGCGCTTATTCTTTTCTTTTTCGAATTGATTTGGTATAATACTCCCACCTGTCCTTGGATTCGAGTTGCTCTATACTTCTGCCAAGCTCCCGTTAATATGCGCGTTCCTATCCAGCCCCATCTTCCCCCCTCACATATTGCTTCAGAGCCTCCAGTCGAGGACAGCGAGACTGTATCTCTCCTCGTAGCGACGCTGCTGATCCCCGGCCGCGGAGAGCCCATCAACAATGGAGCGCTCGCCATCAAAGGCGGCAAGATTGAGTGGGTTGGCAGCTATTTCGACAGACCGCCCAAATATCAGAACATCCCGCCGAGACATGTACCTGTCCTGATGCCGGGCCTATGGGACTGCCACGTCCACTTCATGGGATTGGACGTCATTGGCGACCTGGCCTCGATGGGCTCATACCTCCCAGGCTACAATGCCCTGGCCGGCGCCGTCACGGTCGATGATCTGAAGGAGACGCTTCTGGCCGGCTACACGTCGGTGCGGGAGCTGGGAGGATACGGAGGCGACTTGTGGCCTGCCGTGAAAAACGGCCCCCTGATCGGACCCAACATCTATTCTTCGATTGCTCCTTTGTCCATCACAGGCGGCCACGCTGACGACCACTCGGCGCCCATCAGCACGGTCATGGCTGCCATGAAGTGCGGCGGCAGTCCCATTGGTGTGTGCGATGGCGTCGACGATTGTATCAAGGCGGTTCGTAACTTGGTACGAAGAGGCGCTCGCTGCATCAAAGTCTGCTCCACCGGGGGTGTCGGTAGTCTCAACGATGACCCGGAAGACCGCCAGTTCTCCGACGAGGAGCTCAAGGCCATTGTTGAAGAGGCGGCTCGAAGCCGACGATCAGTGGCCGCTCATGCCATGGGCAAAGCTGGTATTCTGGCTGCACTTCGAGCGGGCGTCAAGTCCATCGAGCATGGCTGCTACCTCGACGATGAAGTGGCCGACGTCATGCTTGAGAAGGATGCCATATTCGTCCCTACGCAGCACATTATCCGTGTTCTAGCTCGAGACTACAGCGATCTGCTCCCCCCTCCGGTCAAACGCAAGCTGCTTGGCATCTATGACCAGTCCAGGAACGCCTATAGAGTGGCCATTAAGAGAGGAGTCAAAGTTGCTCTGGGAACCGACATGACCAGTAGTGCGAGAGCATCAGCACTCTCCCACGGCAACAATGCACATGAACTCACGTATGCGGTAGAACTGGGTATGACACCACTTCAAGCAATTGAAGCCGCAACAGCCAATGGACCAGAGACCCTTGGAGGGCTGGCGCCCTTGAGCGGGCAGCTAAAGGCGGGATATGATGCCGATATCATCGCTATTGTCAAGAACCCGCTGAATGATGTATCAGTCTTGACGGACACCAGTAACATAACGCACGTATGGAAAGGTGGCAAGTTGTTCAAGAGTCAGCCGAAGATGCCAACTCAGACATTTGGTCAGTCGCTATAGAAGTCACGAGTTGACCATTTCTTCATTGGAAGAATAGACGCCCCCTTAATTATGAATGTTATTTCTGGCGTGTAATGGTCTGCTGTCATGCAATTGGATAGCCGAGTTTGATATCAAGCTTCGCGAAAAGTTGCCCACGTTGTTGTAAGATGGAACTTGTAGGATGCCATCAAAGTCAGAGCGTAGTCAAAATATAGACCTCGACTATATATTTCATATGCTGCTTTGATTCGGGAGTCGCTGGGTAGCTGCATATGAACATCTACAATTCCCGCTCTTGAAGAACCAGGAATTCCATCAAGAAATCACGGATGGTTATAAGATTCGCCGTCAAGTACCGGGTGCAAGTACCCATACTAGTACACAACACGGCCTCCATTGTTTGCGCCTAGATCGATAGACTCGCGTGCTACAGTAGTAGACTCCGCATCTAGACTATCGCGAATGGAAAAGTCACCGAGGAGGCTATTCCGTATCGAGAGCACGGTTTCCCGAGAGAGATCCGGCAAAAACGGGACTTGCCGAGGGACCTTGGCCGGAGATAGCAGGACGCAGCTTGCATTGAATCCAGTAGCCTGTCGATTCCGAGGTGGGATGACACAAGCATAAGGAATGCTACTATGTAATCAAAGGTCGAGCTAATGCCTGATGGGGCAATTTTTGAGCTTACTACTGCACTCCACGCTCCATGCTCCGTACTGTAGAGGCAACACACGTCGAGGAGGGTAGATATAACCCAATTTGTTGGACCGGCCAGTGCTCGCGCGTTTGGAAACATCCGAGAGATCCTTCTTCCTCACTCGAAGAGGGACGCAAAGTACAGTAGTGGTACCTAGCTTCGGACAGGGCGGGTCTCTGATTCTGCCAACAGAGCACACTTGCACTCTGTTCGTCCACACATGCCTGACGTACAAACTGCCAAACTTCTGGCATTGTTCGGAGCCCAATAATGTCACCAGCGGAGGAAGACCTCGATCCAGAAGTGGCAGACAGTCCAATGCCGTTGCTGCGTCTGGCGTCTGGGCGAGTAATCATGGCACTGACTGTGGTTAGTCGACTTTGTACGAGTACTGGGGGCCCTCGAGAGCTTCGAAGCGTATTAGTGATCAAGGGCGTGTTTGTTTTCGACTACGTGGGTTAGCACGAATAGTCGAAAAGAGGTAAGCCGTAAGGCGAGACGCGGAGGCCCCATCGAATTGCGCTGCAGCTTTTGACGCGGTCCGCTCGAAGCAGTTTGTCTTTTCTTTTTGTTCGAAGAACCATGCCTCTCCGTCTTCCCAGAGCCAGGCTCGGACATAAGCTCCTCATTCCAGCTTTTGTCCCCCATGCCAGTCGAGTGGCAGGCCATGTCATCACGTAAACAGGCAAAAAGGGACATGGGCCATGGACGAATCAGTGCCACCAACCAGACACCCCTCCCAAGGAGAAATCGTGACTCGTATTTGGTGGCTGGTGAAGAAGTGGTAGTAGAAGAAATCGAAAGAAGGCGGCTGACTGTGCAAACGGGAATCCAATATGCACTGTGTGTGCGACATCGTAAGCGGCATACTATTGGCACTGTATTCTGCACTCCTGCACGACTACCTTCGGATACATCAAGGTCACCAGGGTGGGCGCTGCGTTGCTCCGTACTGCAGCGGTACTGAAAATTGGGGCACCGTTTACCGCTTCCGGCGCAATAGCGAGGCAAGACCCCATTTATCCGACAGCGAAGAGAACCCACTTCTTATCAAACATGACTAATCTCGCTAGTCTTGTTGGGGCTAATACGGAACACTGCTGACAAACTCCGATCGGGTTTTGAGGAGCTGCAGGTGTCGGCTTGGAAGCCAGGATCAGTCAAGGCCGAGGCGCCCGCAGGCGTGACAAAACAAAAGAGAGGCGGCTGTATGGATGGACTGGACGCGGCTGGATTCACACGCTGCCGACGTGGCTGTTTTGACTAGGACTGTGCTGTAAGGTACTGCCAAGTAGTAAATGATGTTGTTGCCGATGTCAATGCCGTCTTTTGATGAGGAGACACGCGTTGACGTTGTGTATCTCTGTTGCTTTCGAGTCCGGGTGGTATTATACGGAAATGGTATGCGAGTATAGATACAAGAGTTACCTAGAGAACGGTTGATGTACCCTTATTATCCACCTGTAACCATCTCCAAGCACTATTACATCTTCACCGTACTCGGCACCACTGGCTCAAATAGGCATTGACGGCTTACTGTACGTGTGGCAGCAGAAGCACCATTACTGTGGAGGAGTAATGCGGCACGGAGGTCCGGTGCAAATCGTGTCCAAGTACCGCTCAAGCCTGATACCCGGACAGTGCTAAGACAACACGGCCGTGTACCTTTTAGTGACTTGACAGCAACTTGACAATGTTGAGCAGCGGCAAGTGGGAGGGATGGGGCAGTACGTGGCGTGTCTTGGTAAATCTGCAGCGGACTTGGGTATCAGTTGAGCCTCCGCTGCAAGGCCCTCAAAGTAGCCGCAGGTTCCGCGCCATCTCCAGCGCAGCGCAGCACGAGCACAGGCAGCCGTCAGGTACTTGGGTCGTGCCCATGCCCATGCCATCAAATGCCTGCACCGGTTCTCCGGACATTTGATTTGATTTGATTTGATTCACTCAGGTCAGGTCGAGTCGAGTCTTCTTTCCCCTTCCCGCTAGTGCTCTCCCAAGTCTCCTCACATCATTACCTACCCAACCTTTCCGCGTCCCGGAATCCGATCAGTCATCATCAAGCCCCATTGACTTTGTGTGCACAACCCAAACCAACCAGGGAAAAAAAAGCAAAAGCAAAAGCAAAAGCAAAAAAGAAGGGCAGAAAGGGCGGATCTGGAGAAGCAAAGACAAAGAAAAGAAAAGAAGAACCGAACCCCGTACTGTACGGAGCACGGAGCACAAGCCCGCCAGCCACGCCATTTTCCCAGGCAATCCCGCCACGCCGCTGTTACATAATCCCGTCGCATCCAGCTCGTCTTGCACTTGGATTTTCCATGTTTCACGTCAGCAATTCTGCCCCCCTCTGAGTAGTCATCAAAAATCTGCAAAGCTCAACCTGCCTCTCCTCGCTCTTTAAGCTGCTCTGCCTACGACTCGTCCCGGATGCTGAGTCAGAGTCCTCGAGCAATGCAGAGCTCTCCCGCCAACGGCGCAAACACGCAAGGTTAGTTGAGCAGTTCTTTTTCTCGTTTTCCCTTCGACTGTGGCTTGCCTCTGTCTCTGCCCTCATCTTGTCTATCCTATTCCTATCCCGCCCCGGCCTGGTTCTGCCCTCCGATATTCTACTGGTGCTTGCTTGTTGCTTGCGCTTCTGCTCGGCGTTGCTGTAAAAGGGCACTGCTCCCACTAGCATCGGCATCAGCATAAGCATCATCAACATCCACCACCTGTGCGGCTGCTTGTCTCGGCCTCGTTCCCCTCCACGCCGTCCGCCAAAAATAAAGAGGAAAATTTCCGGCAGCTTTTCTGGTTGCTTGTCGGATCCGTCCGGGTTTTATAAATCCTATTCCGTCTCTCAAACGCCGCTTGGCGCGCGACCTAGACGCCGACGGTCCGTATTACTCCTTTGCCATTGCTCCAGGACCAGCGGCTTTGAAAACAACAACCACACGACACCACGATCCGCTTACCACATCACCATCTGCCCTCACTATTTTTCTCCCTTGTTGATTGGCCTCGATTGGCATCCCATTGAGCCACACATCGGCCCTCTTCCTCTACTTTTTCTTCTTTTCCGTCCTTAACGCCGTCGCTCCATCCTGGGCCGCCGTCTCATGATCGCTGAGCTAACACAAGCTGGCTCTCCAGAACAGCACTTGCGCGCACAGCTCGAGCTCCTCCAGAACCACGATTCCGCTGCCTCGTCCGCCTCGCCAAACTCGAGCGCGCGCGATCCCCGAGCTCCGTCGCGGCCGCCGAATGGATACGACGTCCTGGCGCCTCAAGACGTCTCCCGCCCTCTCGCCAAGCTAGACGCTGAAGCGCACATCCACCCCGATCTTCGAGCTTCCGTCGGCCACGCGCCCGCTGCCAACATGATGCCCATGGTGCCTCCCGCCGGCCACAGCCCTGGCCCTGCTGGTCCCGGACCTTCGGCTGTGCCCCTGGCCCCCGCGCCGCCGCAGCAAATGTCCATGGACGACTCCAATCCCGCTGATGGCCGCAAGGCGAAGCGCGAGCTGTCGCAGTCCAAGCGCGCCGCCCAAAACAGAGCTGCACAGGTGAGTTTGTCTGATTTCAGCTTTGTCCTTGTTCCAGTTCACTTGACGATGGCGCTGGCGCTGTCCGGGTTATTGCTGGGTAATGCTGGATTGGTCAGCCGGGGAGACGGCGCCGGCAGCGCTCGGATTGGTTCGCATGACTTGCATGAAGCCATTGCGCATCGCCATCGCGTCCCTATGTGCATGAGCTACCGGCAAGCGCCCGGGTTGCGCCCAAACAATACCAATTCACGTCAATGGCGTTACAATTGCTGACTATTCTTCTTACAGCGAGCTTTCAGACAGCGCAAGGAGGGCTACATCAAGAAGCTAGAGCAGCAAGTTCGCGACCTGGCCGACTTGGAGCACTCGTACAAGTCGATGCAATCCGAAAACTACGCGCTCCGCGAATATGTCATCCACCTCCAGTCTCGACTGCTTGATACCCAGGGCGAATTCCCACCGCCCCCTCCCAACGTCAACCTCTCGCAGCCCTCGTCTGCCGCGCCTCCTCCACCCAGCGTCCCTGAGCATCACCAGCAGCAGCATCAGCAGCACCACCAGCCGCCCCCGCCACCGCAGACTACCAACAGCAGCAACTCTGGCGTCGGCACCCCTCTCGAGGCTGTTGCGCAGGCCGTCGCAGGCCTCGCCGCTCAGGAGCAGATGGTTGAGCGGTCGCAGACATATCCTAGCCCGCCTTTCAAGACTGAGCAGCCAGGCGAGCAGGACAACACGCCTCGTCCCACTGCGGACGACTTGAACAGGTCATTGAACCCCGAAGAACGACCAAGCCAGCCCTAGAAATAAAGGATGGTTAAGGCTGAGTTTTAAACAAAAAAAACTACTTGGCGACCAAGAAAGCGTTTGTCCCATTCTTCCTCTATTCTTTCATTTAAAGGGCAATTTCTGTTGGTGGCGTTTGAGGGCTGTCATTGCGTTGTATGTGCAGATATAATCCAGACGCAGCTTTGTTTTTTATTTTCTCTGTTTTGTTTCTTAACTAAGGAAAGGGGGGTTTTCTAAATCGATGGGTGTGGCGTTCCGGGAGACAAGAGTCCTTTTTTGTGTTTCTAATATGAAGTTAACTTTTTTTCCCCACCGTATCTTTTTTTTTTTTTTTGGTTTCCTTTGTGTCTACCTATGTCTTCTCGATCCTCTCTTGATGTGTCTCTATAGAGGGCGTGTCCTGACTTGGGAGTGGGCTTTGGCAAGTTTATAACCCCCTTTTTCCTTTTATGTTTTTTTTTGTCGTTGTGGGAATTTTAGTGATATCAATATTGGGATGTGTGTGTGTGAGGTGATTGGGAGGGGGATATGTGTGTGTGTGAAGCGGAAATACCGAATCGAATGTAGAAGAGCTTTTTTTAAGAGAGTAAAATAAAAGGAGAATGGTTGCTTATGAGAACACGAGATGCATATGATTTTATGATGAGAGGCAAAGGGAGTGCTTTGGGCCGTGTGCAATGATGCCTTACGATATGATATAGGATGGCGAACTTGGAGGAAATCAATGGCAGAGAAACAGCTGGTTCTTTTTTCTACCTGTTACGTGTGATGAAATGACTTGGATGTTGAAAATGGAAAATACCCGAATAAATGGAAGTATATTAAAGACTACCGAGACGTAAAAAAAAGTGAAATTATGAATTGACTCCCCCATCCAAACATTTTCACGCGTATGAGTTGCCCATGTCGTGTTCCTGCAGATATCAAAAGTGGTTAGCAAGAACATATTTCGAAAGAGGCAAAGAGATAGGACAAAAACTCACCTTGATATACTCTGCCCCCTTTTCCTGGTACTCCTCCCTCGTTATCGCCGCCGTCTTCCAAGCCGACGACCCAACCCACCCAGCAGCGCCCTTCCAAGCATCCAGCAGCGCATCCTCAGCCCGACGCACATGGAGCGGCGAATCCGCCGGCAGCAGAGCCCTCAAGCCATCCCGCACGCGGTCATCAAAGTTGCGGAACAGAGTGTTGCCGCCCGTGAGAAAAATGTCCTTGAGGAAATCGTCGCGGTTGGGCAGACTTCCGAGACGCTGCGTGAGCACGTCGCCCGCAATCTCAATGATGCCGGCCTGGTCGACACCTGCGATGGAGGGCCGGAAGACGACTTCGGGCACGCGGATGCGCTCGACGTTGAGATGGATCTGGTGCAGCTCTGCTTGGGAAGCCAGATCAATAGGCCGCGGACCGCGCGTAAACGCATGGAGCAGAGACTTGGACCACACGGTCTGTGCCTCCTGGGTGTTTTCGTAGGTAAAGTTGGGGTCGTACTTGAGCAGATCCTGCTCTAGGGTCTTCAAAGTCGAAGCGAGATCTTCCTCCTCTTGCTCTTCATCGCTATTATCTCCCACTGCAATCTGGCGATAGACGCCCCAGTCGTCATCGTTGGCACCAAAGTTGTCGTCGTCACCGCCGCGCCGCCTCTTCTTCGTCGGGTTGTCGGATGCAAGGTTGGCGATGCTCTTCATGCGGATCTGAGACGCAAGAGACTTGCGGTTACCCAAGTCTTGCTTCAGCCTATCGCGCTCCTTGATCTTTTGGAGCGTGTTCTGCAAGGCTTGGTGCTTCTTGTCAAGCCATCCCTCTAGATCATTCTCACGACGCTCCTGGTCGAGCCGCTCCGCCTCGGCGATGCGGGCCTTCTCCGCCTCCTTTTCAGCCTTGGCGCGAGCCCGAGCTTCGTGGTTAGATTTGAGAAGGCGCTGTTGCCGCTTTTGCTTTATTTGTGCTTCATCGAGCTCCTCGTCTGGAATTTCCAAGAGACTAAAATCTGGCTGTTCTTGCTCCTCTTCAGGATCGCCCCCAACATCCTTGGTGCGAGCCTTCTTGATCGACTTCTCCAGCTCCTTGATAATCTTTTCCAACTGGCCCTCGTCTTTGATATCGTGACTATCAAGCAGACGCCGCGTTTCCTTCTTCGTCTCGTCGACTAATCGGCCCTGGAGGTTCTTGTAGTACTCCAAATCTTGTTCCTTCTTGATGAGCTTTTCGAGTCTCATCTTGGCAGCTTGCTCCTGTAATCTCCTTCCGCTCTCCTTTTTGCGCTCTGCAATTCGATCCAGCTCTTCCTGGCTCTTTTGAACGATTACTTCTTCTGTGAAGGGATATTGAATGACAATATCTCGATCTTCCAGGCCATTCCAGTCAAGGTAATCGCGAATCTCGTTATCGTAATCCTTGGAGACATAGAAATGATCCTGTATCATGTGCTCTGCTTGTGAAGAGTTGAGTTTACCTGTAAAGGAAGGGTACTTCAACCTGATTAGCTTGAGCAGATACTCGGCGTTATGGTAACCACCCCAGTTCAGTCTTGTGGCTTGAGAAAGGAGCGCTTTTGAGTTGTAAACTGGTATTATGTGAGTGGATGTATGAGAAGAAGACACGACCAGTCCCGTCTTTCCATTGTTATGCCTATACGAGAAGAGCGAGTCGATACCGTAGGCGAGGGATGGTGCGCCATAGCATTCGAAAATGATTTCGGTCATTGCTAGATGTAGGACAAAATGTTAGCCGATTGAATCCCTTGGTGACTAGTCTTCCATTTGGGCTTGGATTTGACTTGCATTTCCTTGAATAGGGCAGGTTTGCGACAGCCTCCGTCATGACCACAGGAACATCGATGGAGCCGCTGGCATCATTCATGCCCAGCTTCAGAAAGACGTAATCCAAGACGTGCTCTGCCACATCCCAGTTACTTATAATGCCGGTACCGGCCTCGAATGCGTTTCGGATATGGCCTCGTGCCGTCGTATCGGCGTAGCAGTCTGAGCCGGCAAAGGAAAAGGTCTTTGCAAGCTTTCTGTCGCGATACTTGGCCATGATGGGCGGTATGTTTATCCGGGGCGTGGACTCGAACGACCATCCTGCTCGGACGGCGGAAGATCCTACACACTGTCAGTCCCCCTTCCTAAGGTCTTCCGAGCTGGTGCGACGGCTCACCATTATCTATCACGATGGCAGCATTGCCGGGCTGCTCCAGCGCTCTCTTGTAGCCGTCGGTCTGGGGCTCGATGAACTTTTCAAACTTGGTCTCCTTGACGGGGAAGATCTTGGCCGGCGGATATGTCTTTTCGTGCGGTGCCTGGGGCACTCGGTCGTCGATGGCAGAGGGAGCCATGATTATGATTTCGTCGGAAGGGAGTTATCGCACGAGTTGCAGGACGTAGCTCTCACAAGGTCTAAGCAGAGACCATGTTGGGGAGGAGAGTATTTCAGTGTGCGTGGGCGGATTTTGATGGATGGCCGTTGTTGGATGATGGCCAATTGGGGAATCTGAAGACGTTGCCGAGCTTGAAAAGGTTCAATGGATAATCGCGAGGCTGCAAGGCTGATGACGGGCAAATGCATTGGCGCGGGTCCATGCCGCTAAACGCAAGCGCGTCGGACGTTTCTTTTGGTCGCCTCACGGCCTTTGAGACAGGCAACTTAAGTAGCAGTACACGAGCGTGTGCACCGTATAAAGACAAAATAGGCGGCCCTCTATTGATATGCCAGGTTCTTTTTACAGTGAACAAAGTATATTCTGCCATTTAAAAGGATTTCTTGTTTCCGTTTGTTATTTCATTTCTATGAATTCATATTCGTCGTTTACATCCTGGTATCTTGAACACAGCCATCCTTTCTCTCTATGCCACCCAACAACAAACGTCATCACAAATAGACCAAAAATCATTTGCATCGCATCATGAAGGAGGCTTCAAATTATCCGTAGCTATTATATAGAATTAGCATCTTGTTAAGAGTAATCAACCATCGCATTGCAAGAGGAACGCACCTTCAAGGTGAAACAAGACGTTGGACTGGTAGTTTTTGAACATCTGGGCGACGAGCTCCACGTTCATGTTTTGGACATTAATCTCCTGCGCCGCATTAATAAACAGCATGATAGATGCACACAATATTTCCTACTTGAAGGCTCTTGTTCATCACAACGATGGCTTCGTTTAGTTTTTCCTGCACTCATTTATTAGTCAAGGCCTCATGCCAGTCTCAGTAGTGGATGGCCATACGACGTTTGTGATGATACGCGAAAGCAGCAGGTTCTGCTGATGCTCATGTGGGCTCTCCTGCGCATGAATTAGCAAATAATCGTTCAAATATTAATGTGTGATTCTAATAAATACCATATTTCAAAGGGAAGGCTTCCGCAGTTCCTCGATGGATGATTGTTGATGAGATGAAATGGCAACTCAGAGACAAGACAAGACGGAGGGGCTCTCAGTTAGCAGCACTTCCGCCTGTACCTTGTACTTTACAGGCGCTATCAGGTCTTCGGTGAGCTCAGCGAGAGCATCACGCACATGACTAAGCAGAAGTCCAAGGCTAGGAGGCTCTGACCATGGCCAGTCGATCCCTTCATCAGTTGCCTGATCATTCCGCCTCATCAATAATTTCTCTCTGAACAGTCACCACAAGCACCAATTCCCAATTCATCTATATAATCTTCTATATCCCGATCGACACCACATCACATCCCGCCATGGCCGCTCCGACAGAAGCGCAGCTCGCGCATATCCAGCTCCTCGAACAGCTCGACATCCACTCCATCCACAAGAACTTCCGCAACCCCAACTGGAAGCCCAACCAGCGCCGAAACAAGAACCTCAAGGCCATCGTAGGCGACGCGTCGAAACGAGAAGCCTCTGCCCTTGCGACTCCACAAGACGTCAGCGGCGATGCGACCCCAGCCGCCGACGATGGCCTCTCGACCAGCGGCACCTCGACGCCGGCCACAAGCACCAATGGGAACCCGCCGCCGCCGAATCTTGCGCAGGCTTCGCGTAGTTTGTCGAAGCTCGTGCTGGAAAAGACGTTGAAGCCGCCTGTGGGAGGGGCTGGAGCTGTGTCGGCACCAAACGCGACGTACACAAATATTGAGTCGGCGCCTTCATTAGCACATTCGAAGCACTACTGCGATATTACGGGCCTTCCGGCGCCTTACTTGGATCCCAAGACCAGGCTGCGGTATCACAACAAGGAAGTGTTTGGGTTGATCAGAGCATTGCCCCAGAGCTCTGCGGAGCAGTTCCTGGCTGCTCGTGGCGCGCATACGGTGCTGAAGTGAGCGCGCTGGTGGATGATTATACGAGTTTGAATATCAATAGCACATCAACGGCTTTTTTTTCAGGAAGGGGGGAATTCACCAAGCACAAAGGAAGGGTATTTTAAAATCTATCGCAACGGCGCACTGGGGTTGTTTATATTTTACACTGGCTTTTATATGGGAGAAATCATGTTGGATCCACAAAGTCAAGCCTCAACTATGCACCTCCCGCCTTTCGGCAAGAGGATGGCAATTGACGCTCCGGCTTAATCGGAATCGCGAGCTTGTTCTTTGCCCTGAACGAGTACCGAAAAACGTATGGGGGGAACGTCTCAGTTGCCAGAGCTGATATGGCGGTGGCTGTCAGGGCAAGTGGTAGCAATGAATAATATGCAAACGTTTAATGATCGAGTTATCCGTCGCTGTAGCTGTAGCTGTGATTGATTCTTCTTTTTTGGCAGAAAAGGAGCAAAAGAATAGTGAATTGTTGTAATATCCATGGATGAAGGAGACTTGGCGTGACGAGCATGTTGCTAGATGCGACGGCTAGGACCTTGAATCAAAGGCCAGTGGTTGAGTCACTTGACATCTCGACATCTGGTAGCTTTACCATTTACCATGTTTGTCATCCATGCCCAAACAGCAACGTAGCTTGTTGGTGACAAATTGAGAGGATGCTGAAGAAAGATGGATTCATCGCTGCGAAATTTATTGTAAGAAAATATTCTAGTTGAAGCTCCAGTTCGCTTACATAACGAGTGGGTCACCATCCCCAGCGAGTTGCATTTTAAGGTACGTGTAAATTATTACTAGTCTTGCGTCTGTATGGTTAAGCAATGATCAGGTTGGTTTACAAGGGCAAGCAAGAAGCGTAGGTTTAAGCATGGAACTGACGTTGAGCTGTATTAAGTATATGTCTAAGGTGTGCGCAAAGTTCGTATATATACAAAATATTAAAGAAGGTCATGCTCACGCCACTCCCCCCAACGCCGGTTGATGCCATTGCCATCTCGGAGGCTGCCGCAGCTAGCATAGCTGACTATTAATCTAATCCTTCTTTTTTTGTTGTCATCAAGTATGTGCATTTCTCAAATCGTGCCTCCGTTTTCATTGTCGGTTTGAAAAATTGTGTCGTCTCCCATCAACTCTGTTTCAAACAAGCCGGGCGAACCCAAGCCCGTTTACTGAGCCTTCTTGGCCTTGATCTGGGCCAATTTCTTCTCACGGCGTCTCTTGTGAGCATCGGCACCGGCCTCGGTGTCGAGCATGTAGTCCCACCAGCGGAAGCTGGAAGCGTAGTTGCCAATGAACTTCTCGTGGTGCATGTCGTGGTGGTCGGCACCGGCCCAGACAGGCAGGAAGTGGCGCAAGCTCCAGGGGAAGTCGTAGCCGCTGTGGGCATCGATGGCCTGCAGAAGACGGAGGGCGATCCAGACGTACATTGTGAGCAGGTGGAGCTCGCCGGTGATGGCAAGGAGAAGGATGGGAGATCCGACGACACCAAGTCCGAGGAGACCAGTCTCAATGGGCGAAGCATACTCGGCAGCCAAGCCAAAGGGAGCAGAGTACAGGTGGTGCATCTTGTGGATGCTCCTGTAGAGAGGGCCGTAGTGAAGAGCGCGGTGGAACCAGTAGTGCCAGGTATCCTCCATGACGAAGAGGATGGCAATCTGCCAGGCCATGGTGAAGAGCGAGGGGAACGGAATGCCGTAGTCCATGCCGAAGTAGGTGGCGACGGGGTGGAAGAACCAGATCTGGGGTAGTTCGGCGGTGAAGTGGCTGATGAGGACGATGGCGGCGCAATCCCACTGTTCCTTGAGGGTCGGGATCTTCTGAGACTGAATCTTGTATTTGTGGAAGTAGGGGATCTTGTCCATGATCATGAAGGGAATGCAGCGGCCGAAGTAGATGACCTCGTGCATGACGAAGCTCATGATGCCGGTGGCCAGAGTGTCATTCTGCATGAAGAGGTACCAAGCCTGGAAACTCTCGAGTTAGTTTTTATTCTCGATTTCGCGTTGGGTAAAAAAGAAACGAAAAAAAAAGGCAGAGGATGCAAAAACGTACAGCCCAGAGGCGCTCAAAGTAGTTGAGCTGGACATTGTATTTGCCAACTTCTTCGAGGACGTTGAAGTAGCCCTGCGTTTGGTTCAACGCGGTGAAAGTCGCGCTCCTATTAAGATTGCGGGTTAGAAAACTGACGGGCCAGTTGCAAACGCGGCTCACTTACGCCACGTCCATGGTTGAGGCCCAATTGGTGAGATGTTGTTGAGATTCCTTCCAAACTTGCTGAGGGGATGTAGGAAGAAAGGAAAGCTCCCAGAAACAAAGGAGCGGAAGACTGGTGTAGATAAGGAGATGAGCTTGAGCAAAGGACAAGCGTATTAGGGGACTGGCAGTGGGGGCGAGAAGGGAGATTTTTATCGTCGGTTCGCAGAGTTGAAGACGTTCATTGGCCGTGCTAACTGGCTAGTCAGGAGATGGACTTGTGTGGCCAAAAAGAACATTACATTGGGAAAAAAAAAATATGGACCCGGTGCAATGAGCCCACAAGGGAACAAGAGTTTCCGTGCTCTGGGGATGCAAAAGCGTGCGAATCGAATCGGAGCCACCAACGGCCCGCGCAGCCTCGCGCAATTGCTGCGGCGTGATAGGCCGTGGTTGGGCGCTGATGCGCTGTGATAGGCTGTGGCGGGAGGGTGTTCCTGCATGGGCCGCATTCGTATTCGCATCGGAGTGAGACAATCTGGGCGGATTTGTGTGGTTTGGTGCTTCGTTCTCGCGATGAGCACACACACGCACACACACACACACCACTCATACAAAATCTCATCTCGTACATACGAGCTCATACAAACTCAGCTAGCTCTCTTTTGCCTTCTGATCTGATCTTGATGCTTTGCTGACCCCATTTTGCTCGTCTTTGGCACTGACCGCTTCCACGTGCGTGGTAGCAGCGGCCGCCGCTCGGCATCTTTTGTGAGACAGCTTGCGGCATTCTCAAGTTCTATTTGATTTTATTTGATTTAATTATTATCTTTTTGAACAAGGTGCTAGGGGTGCTGTCCTGTGCTTAGCCCATATATCTTCTTTTGGATAGACAGAGGCAGGGCTTACAGTACGCGAGCGACATGCACCCGCCACTTTGGGCAGCTTTTTTATCGGAGACCTGGTAATTGGATGGGGCAGATCTACAAAGGGGCTCCATGTATGTAGAACTGCCTGACGCTGGATATTGCCATCCAAATGCCCAGTTGCTGTACGCGCACTTACAGTAACAGTATTGGATTCCAAATTTTGGGGTTTGCAACTACCGGAGCTGTCTATGATCTCATCAAGGGCATTAATTCTACAGTGGCCACTCCAGTGGTTTAGCACCCGGCCATAGCACCCATCGCATTTAAGCCGTGCTCTAATAGGCGACAGTAGTGACATCACAGCTAATTGCAGCCTTCCCCTCCAACGAGGCACTGGACAGTTAAACACATCAGCACCCTAATGAGAGAATACGCAACTCTGCTCAGCCATTCTCGCCTCATCCCCTCCATCATCTTGACATCTCGACATTAGCTTCATCCTCTTCCCCCTATTCCTGTGCATGACGTGAGCTGTTTGTTTGTCGCTCCGAGTACGAGCCATCCAACAATCAATCGCGGCGTTTCCATATTCTGGAGCTCAGGAAAAATTCGGGCACAAACTGCCCCACGCAGAAGCTCCTCCTCCTCCTCTCTCCTCCTCCTCTCGCGGGGCGGCAAACCGCGGATGGATCGATAATACTGGCCGCGCCCACCTGTTAACCAGTTTACTCTCGGCCAGCTGTAATTCCGGACGCTGCCTGTGGTGTGATGGTCTGACTATCGTCCAAGCACCTCCGGATTCGACTCCACCCGCAACCTGGTCCAGCTCCAGCCCAGATCGATGCAGATTCAGCAAGGTTAACCTAGCCCTGGTCGAGACAGCCGGACCGTTCGCTTGTCTGATCGTTTCATCGGCTCATACAATTTTAAACCATGTCGCTGGTTGCCGAGTGAGTTTGTTTGCGGCGCCCCTCCAACAGCTTCTAGAGCGAGCTGCTGCTATTCCTATCTTGTGTGTGCTGACTTTGCTAATCTCTTGCAACAGCCAAGTGCGGCGACTGGATGCCTACCTCGACCGTCTCCCTGTCCTATCCGAAGAGGCTTCTGAAGATGGGGTTTCCGAAGCTGGGCACCCCTTTACCGTCACAGAGGCGCTGGACGTTCCGCACCTGGACCGTCTGCTAGGCATCATTCGCTCCTTGAGCACCACCTCGTCTTCTCAGCCGTTACTCTCTCTCGAACGTGTTAAACTCCTCCTCGACGAATCAGGCATTCCTGCGATAGCGAATAAGGGCCATGGCACCGCAGGCGGGGCTTATGCACAAACCAAGACACCGTACGAGAACGAAATCGAGTGGCTCCTTGTCTCCAAAGCGACGGTTCAGGTCTATGGAGCTATTCTCAACACGCTGGTTGATCGCATTGTCCCCTTGAGCGATGATTTGTGGTATTGGGACGGAGTCTTGAGCTCCTACAGCTATAGCAGTATCTACGCGGTCCAGACATCTCCTCTCCGGCTGTGGGCGTGGTCGCATGACATATATCAAGCCAGCCGGGCACGATTACGCTCTTTGTCTGCGGCAGAGGCTTCGGCCGAGCTTGTCGAGTCTACACGATCCACCATCTCACAGCCATGGAGCAGATTCTACGGCGTTGTTCGGGACAGTATTCGGGAGCACTCATTTGCCAACATACAGCGAAAAGTACTCTCGCCCGTTGCTCTATGTCGAGCCGAGGCTAGGCGCAAACAGGCGCACTTGCGAAAGCTGAGGGAAATGACAGCCAGCGGTCTCGGAGTGCTCATGGATGAAGGCCTACAGCTTGGCCACGACGATGAGAGAGCTGGGGTGCAGGATCATGAAGACCTTAAGGGGGTCGTTGAGCGCAGCGTAGCATTGATGGACATGGTTCTCAAGGAGGCATGCAGCCTGGAACCCAATATTCATGACTTTGAGGAAAAAGTGTTTGCTGGTGTCGAAGAAGACGCTGAGCTATCCGTGCATGTCGAGGAAGACATGGCTCCCTATCGCCCAAGCACCCTGGCTCGCCGACTGCTCCAGATAATTGACAAGACGCTACCCCAACACATCAACGCCATGCAGACTCTTGCCAAAGAAAACGGTCGACCGCCGGTTATTATTCGATACTGGCTGCCGGCTCTCATCGGCCTTACGTCTTCTACTACCATTCTCAACATCTTGGTCAACCGCAAAGCAGATATTATCCAATGGATCACGGATTTTGGAAGCACGCTGCGAGATTTCTGGATTCATTGGGTCGTTGAGCCAACCGAAAAGGTCATCAAGACGATTCGGCACGATGAGACGAGCGAAATTGCCATTATGAGCAGAGACAGCCTCAAGGCCGATCGAGAGAGCTTGGAGCGAATGGTTGTCGACTTTGCCACCGACAAGCCTCAGTTTGCTGTTGGTGGTTCATCCATCACCGAATCCCAAATCGCAGACATTCGCTCCAAAGTGGCGGAAGGCGACGTGACCCCGGTTCTTCGAGCGTACGAGCAAAACTTGAGAAGCCCCTTTGTCGGTGCCGTCCGGGGTGATCTTGTCCGCTCTCTCCTAATCCAGGTTCAGAAGACAAAGGTTGACCTCGAAGTGGCCATGGCCGGCATTGATTCGCTCCTCAAGAGCCAAGAGCTGGTTTTTGGGTTCGTGGGCCTGACCCCTGGTGTGTTTGTTTCTTTCGGCATCTTCCAGTACCTTCGCAGCATCTTTGGTGGCCGATCTGGACGGCGTCATAGCAAAGCCTCTGGCAAGGCCATTCGCATCCTTCGAAACATTGACCGCATCTTATCCGAGGCGAGACCAACGGAGAACAATGTCCTGTCCTACAAGGATCACGGTCTTTTGCTGTGCGAGGTTCACGTGCTTCGTAATCTGGCGAGCAAACTGATGCCAGATAACATACAGAAGGAGTTTCTGGAGGATCTGGACGACCTTGCGAATGTCAAGGGGGTGCACATTCAAGCAAAGGCCCTGGAGAGGATTCGCTGGGCATACGCTAGGTGGCTTAGGTAAATTGGACACAATGTATTTTTACATATCGGAGAGCAATTCTTTTTGAAAGAATTCTTGTTTGACTAGAAGAGAGGATAGACGGGCGAGTGAGCATTGTAAGAAGCATGTCAATTACGTCTCCCATCTTGAAGCAATACCTTTGATATCATATTCAACGTGCATTGTTATTTTGCGTATTAGTCTAGGGTACTTGAGGTTGTATCGCCTGATGCTGCCAAACCACTAATCTGGTTCCAAAAACCGCAACCCGTTGCGCCATTGCCCATGTTAAATGCTTCTTATAGCAGCAATAATATTGGAAGATGATTTTGTTGAAAACACTCTAATTGTGTACTCGGATGACTTATGCTTTTGTGACCCTTTACCCGGTGTCCCAATGATGATGCTAGATTAGAAAATATTTGTAAAGGAAAAAAAAAAATAGTAATGCTTAAACAGTTTCGCTGTCGGTAGGAGGTTCTTCCTTCTCGCGGAGGTCCTTGAGGCAGGGAGCGAAGAACATTTCGCCAGTGATGGCGAGCTGCAAAGTCCTCAGACTGACAAGAATCCAGAGGAGGACGACACTTAGAGAGATGATCTAGCAAACCAGTGGGTTAGATGGACCAATTTCCACAAGATAGGTCATACAGACACAGAGAGAGGGAAGCAACTCACCATGGTTGCATATTTGAAAAACTCGCTGCCCAGATTCTTCCACAGAGCATTGGTGCAAGTGCCCCAGACGCCGAGCGGGAAAGTGAATCCCCACCAGCCCATGTTGAAGGGGAATTGGCGCGTGGTCCTGAGGCTGATGAGTGCGAAGCAGACCCAGGCGAGGGCGAACCCCCACATGACGATGCCGAAGAAGATGCCGAGGAAGTAGAGGAACTCGGCGCCCCGCGTGGGATCGACGCCGGCGACGTGGAACATTTCCGTCTGGGGAATCACCTTGAGGGCTACTTTGCCGAGCTGCTGGATGCCGAACCCTCCTTGGCCGAGGGGTCCCACGGGGAGAAACACGGAGACGATGACTTCCCGCGGAGGGAGGGAGTGGATGGTCAGGCGGTGGAAGTAGAGGGCCATGACGCAGCCGGAAAGGGCCTGGCCGATGCCCCAGAGGACGTAGGAGACGATGAGGGTTGCGTAGGCGTGGCTGGCCGAGGGGAGGGCGTCGGCGACGATGCCTCCCGTGGCCGCGGCGACGACGGCGGGGACGATGGGGAGGAGGAGGGTTGCGGTGGTCTTGTCGAGGCCGGGGCGGTGGCGGTGCATGACGATGAAGGGCATGGAGATGCAGGTTGCCATTGAGACGAGGACGTCGATCCACCAGAATGCCCAGGCGAGGTAGATGAGCCAGGGGCCCCATTGGGAGCACGCGAAGATCATCATGTTGATGATGGCTGAGACAGTTAGTTTATTGGTTTATTGGTGTTGAGATGAGATGAGAGTGTGACATACTGGCAAATCCCATGGGGAAACATCCCAGGAACAAAGATTGTGCGGGATGTGAAATCATGGCCATCCATATCTCAGGATAGAGCGTGTATCGTAGTAGCGAGATGATGCAGAAGATTGTGAAGAGCAGGATGTTCAAGGCGAAGAAGATGTAGGAGATGATGTGCAGCCAGTATCCGTTCCAGGGGAGGTTGAAGAGGAGGATGGAGACGATGCCCGTGCCCATGTTTACGGCGAACCATCTTTTTGAGATTATCGTGTTAGTTTAAACTGAGTTCAAATAAAGTGACGGGTTTGGGGTTTTTTTTTCTGTTTGAGGAATTGATGGTTGTGTTGTGTGTAAGTGAGATGCTGGAGCGTGTATGTGAGACTTACGATGGAGTAAAGTTGCGGACGATTTTGCGCCAGCCGCGGTTATTCTTGCAGGGTCTTGATTTGGAAGGGCATGGAGTATCTGGAGTATCAGGAGCGTTGGCATCATCATCGCTGCTGCTGTCGCTGTTGTCGTTGGAACTGTTTTCTGGCTGTGGCGGCTTCTCGGTTATGGTTCCGAGTTGAGCGTCTGCCGGCCTGGCTGTTGTAGTCGCCATCATGATGGAGAGTCTCCAATGAGACCAAAGAGCGATTCAAGCTGATAGTTGTTAAAGTACTGAAACTTCAATTGATGGTAATAAAAAAAAATTGAAGAAGTCGTCCAATCGTCGTATTTATGAATGTCTTGAGACTATTGCTTTAGGCATAGCCCTTCTCGGTATTCGGGGCGCTCGCTATGACGTTATGTTTGTTGTGTGTAAGCCACCAAAAAATACAAGACGCAGCGGTTCGTCGGAATGTGTGAGCCGAAGGATTTACTTTTCGGGAATAGGGGCAAAAGATGAGATGTAATGAATTGGATTGATTCTCTCTTTTCATGTGAATGGATCAAGTTACCGGTCTGCCGTTATATAAACCTTTCGAGTCAGAGGCAAAAGAATTTTCTTTGACTAATTGGCTTGTTTCGCCCATTCCCGGCCCCCTAGTCAGATGATGCACCGGCCAGCCGGCCGTCCAGGTACGGAGGACCCTTTTTTTCTTCTTTTTCTTCCCTTCCATTCACCTGCGATGAACCGGGGATCCACCAATGTCGGATTTCTAGAAGATTACCTAGCATCTACAAATCCAGTTTTTTTCTCGTAGTAGTGCTGCTCAGCCCTTCTGACGTGCAAACATGATTCACATGAGCCGCCGCTATTCGCTCTTTTGGCGGCTGCGAATCTGGGGAAAGCTCGGCATCGGGGCGTGATGGGGGCCGGCTGTCGGTGGGAAGATGGATATGGCTGACCAGGGCTGCCTTTTTTTTTTTGTTCCGTTTGGGCGACGGGCCGAGATGCGGGTTTGTGATAGTTGCTGGATGGAAGTGCCGAGCTGAAATGTGTTCTTTGGCATTGTTTCTTTGGTCTCATACGGTTATTGCGGCATCGGGTAGAAGGGGAGCGGATACGTTGCGGTGGTGATGGGATCCGTGATGACGACGGTTTCTGGGATTTTTGTAAGAATAGACTGTAAGTGAAGTTGGAGATAAACTCGATTCGGCAAGTGAATGGGCATTAGACAACGGGGATTGCAGCTCTCCACTACTGTTACGAGTCAAGTTGCGGCTCTTATGTGGGATCAAGGTAAGATACGAGATAGCCTACGCAACATCTTCACCATGACTTCGATAGCTCTAGGAGTTGAGGTTGAATGGTTCGAATACATTTATGAATCTAACTTTTCATCGACGGCGGTATACTTTGCATAACTACCTAGGTACAAGTCGGTATGGCTTGCTTACATTCACCAACAGCATCAACATATGGCTAGGATCAATCTTCTTTTACCACCGAGGTGCATCGCGAAGCAGATGGAGATGGACATTATACCGGAGATAAGGACTCTTTTTGAGAATGCAATCCAATTGGCATCTCATCGTTTCCCACATGGCATACTCTGGGCACATAAGCCCGGTCCAGCAGTTCCGTTCTTAACGTGGCAGTTCGCCCTAGCTGACATATGAAGTTCCCCATCAGGGACATCAGACACCATTGCGATCCGCCTTGTAACGGCACCAGCCATGCATTGCGACGTGCCTCATGTTTTTTTTCTTTTCATTTTATCTTTTCTTTTTAGAAATTTCTCCATCCGTGCACTTTGCCAGACTGGCTCGTGAGTTGACCAAGGTGGTCGAGGAAATCTGCTCCATCAGCAAAGGCAATCCAACACACGCTGTCTCACAACACCAGATGAAAGATCCTTCCTTCACTCAAAGCGGGTGGAGCACAAGCAAACTCCTATTGAAAAGCTTGGCGATATTTGTGGAACTTGAAAAGCACATTCCGTGCCCACTTGCTCCGTATGTATTCAACTCTATATTGACTGAAGCTCTCTTTGAAGAGTCCTGTGCCGAGTGACCGAAAGTAACGGCTGCCAGCGCGGGTGTCGGCGGCGGATGTCGGAGAACCCCGAGCCGCTGCCGTCATTTCATGTCTTACTTATATCTTGTACCTTTGTACTGTACTCCGTTTTCCGTCTATCCCGCGTCTTATCTTATAAGTGGAACAGCGGCACCAATATAAGACATACAGATTGTCAAGGCTTGCGTTTGTTGCAAATGAAAAAAAAAAAATTACAGTCAATTCAGATATAATAAATAATTGACAGCTCAGGGGCAGATAAGGCGATAACGAGTCGGGAGAGCACAGAGTTCTAGATCCTCCGCCAACCCCCTTTCCATTCGCATATCGCAATCAGTCGCTGAACATCTCTCAAGGTTCCCTTGAACTTTTTCCCTTAGCACGACGCTACTGCTCCCAGCATGTACCAGGTTTCACGAAGCCCCACGCTTGGCGGATACTGTCCGTCTGGTCACCAAAAATCTCAACATTCGTCTCAGTTCGATGCTCGGGTCCCTATCGCAGAGCCTCTCGTGAGACCTGTGACATTCCAGGCTGCGTAAATCCAACTCCAAGTGCAAAGTAACCACGTCCAGAATCGGGGTTTCGTGAATCTGACAATGTCCGGTCGTCATCATTTCGTAGCAATCTCATATTATCTTTCAGGCTGCGCGTCAGCAGTTCGCTGCACCGCCTAAACTCTGGCTGGCCGTTGTGCGCTCCTAGCGCCTGGCCGTCCAACCAGATTGTGCAAAACTCGCGCGGCCTTATCCACCGATAGTTGCCAGGTGTACCCGTTTCCCGTTGTGCCGTTGCTCGTACAGGCGATCATTGACTACTATTGCCCTTTTTTTCTCGTGTGGCTTGAGGGTCAACGAGGATTTTGACAGGCCGACACCGGTTGCACTACCCTCCGTCGGGGGGTTCGCTCAGCTGACCAGACACGAGAGACACCGGCCATCCCCGCCCCCAGTCGGTGTGTCGCTTTTCGTTGCGTATCTCTGAGATCTTGATAAATGCACTCGTCGTATCGTTCTCTATTGCCCATTCGTTAGATCCCTCATAGCATACCTCCCTATACAATCCATCCTCAATAGCCATCATCAAAAGATACCATCAACCATGACCGTCAACGTTGTGTCTAGCAGCCAAGCGCTCGGTGGCGTCGGCGACGTCGTAGCGCAAAAGGGGGATCGCTTCGAAGAACTCGTGCTGGCGCTCAAGGACGCCCTTGGCCCATCGTCAGGCTTGACGTCGGACGATGTCGACGTCGGCTTCCTGATGGAGCTTATGCGCGACTATGATGGAAATGACATGAAGTGGTCCAAGTATGCCTTTGGCGACGGCAGCAGAGGATACACTCGTAACCTCGTCGATGAGGGAAATGGCAAAAGCAACCTGGTAGGCCATGTCTCGAAACCTCGTCCAGGTGCATCCAATGTATTGACAAGAAGCCAACTAGCTTGTACTCGTCTGGTCCCCAGGAAAGGGCAGCCCCATCCACGACCACGGAAACGCGCACTGCGTCATGAAGATTCTGCGCGGCGATCTCACTGAGACTCGCTACGCCTTCCCAGAGAAGGACGAGCCCGAGGGACCGATGAATGTCATCTCCGAGAAGACATATAAAGAGAACCAAGTGACATACATGGCCGACGAGCTCGGCCTCCATAGAGTATCCAACCGTGGCAGCGACTTCGCTGTCTCACTGCACTGTAAGTTGCGTCGCGGCCTCAAGACACTTGTGCTGGACCTGACCTAACAACGTCTTCAGTGTATACTCCTCCCAACGTAGCAAGGGAAGGCTGCCACATCTTTGATGAAAAGACTGGCAAGCGAAGCCATGTGCCCGGCTGCATGTACTTCTCGATGTATGGCCGCCTGGTCAAGGAGTAGCAAGCACCAGACTTGGCAGCGTGTGCATCGGGTTCATAGGAAGCGGCGTTTTGGCGTTGGTTTTGTAATGTCTTTCTCATAATCGTCTTGTTGCCTGTATTGTTTTAGTTCATGGTTCTGGGTGTCGTTGGGTAGCATCTGCCATGTTCATCCATGGAGGAGGAGAAGCGGTCCTCAGTGACGGATATATAGCGAAGCACAGCATTTTTGGTACTGAATGAAACGCCTCATCGCATACAAGCTTGTCTCCCCTGTTGCAGCAAAGAAGAAGAGTGTAGTTGAAAGAAAAGCAAGGTTGGACGCATGTCGTTGATATTCTGGCTCTTGTTCTGGAGAGCCATCGATGGCGTGATTTCGGCTAGACCTAATTGGGGACAGTCGAGTGCTTGGTGGTGACGGATCTCGGCGCACTTTTTATGGGGGTTACGGAGGAATTACGGTATTCTGGCTGCTTAGTCACGGTGATTATGATGATTTACAGGCACAAAAAACACGAGACAAGATGTATTAGACGGTAGGGAGTGTATTATAAGGGAGCTGTACTTGTATTGATATGTTGATTCCCTCCATGCGTGGGACATGATTGTGTGGATGCCCGACTAGAGATGTACTAAAGTGCCTGTGCTCCATATTGCTTACAAAAATGGTACGAGAGCTGCCAAAAGTCGGAGTGACATGCTCGGCCTGTCAGATTGCTCGCTGCTTGCTGTATCTCTGACACGTCACATGACCTCGCGTTTGCAGTTTCGTACTCGCAATTGGCTATCACTAAATGGGACGCGAAGTCAACCGGCGGACCTGCCATACCTATTGTAGATTTTAGAGTTGAGAAGAAGCAAATTGATAGAGATGCTCGGCTCTAGAATTTTATTTCCCTTCAGCAGCCTCAGACATCAAAACTCCTCTCTTTCGAATTAATATTTTCGTCTTTGATAGCATCTATTTAAAAGCAATCATTCTCGTTGTAGCAACATGCCTCGTCGCAAGCGTGCCGCCGCCGAGTTCATTGATCTCACAGGAGACTCTCCTGAGCCAGTTCGCAAACGACCAGCTGTATCTTCTTCACAAACTTCTCGAGCACCTCCTCGTCTAAATTATGCATCTCAGAGGGGCCAATCATTTGCTTATCCAGCGGCCACACAAGAGCCAGACTATCTGGACTTGACGCAAGACGACGACACCGCCGACAAAGAATTCTATGGCACTTTTGGTTCGTTTCTTCCCTTAGTTCATTTGTTTCAATAGAATACTAATTCTTTTTGTATAAAGATGGCAAAATCGTCGGTGTGAGGTACTATGATGGACACGCTTCGCCTGGCGAGGCCGTCTTGTGTCGCAGAGAGCCGGAAAATCGGGTATGCATCAAGCATAGCAGCTGGGTTGGCATCATCAAGTAACAGAGCTAATACGCAGACAGTATGATAAAAATGCCATCCGAATAGACAATGTGCTTCACCAGCAAATAGGCCACTTACCTCGCGTAATTGTTGAGAAGCTCGCCCATTACATCGTAAGTTTGGCACCCCTAACTACCACCCCTCTAGGTCTACAGCTAATGCGGAATAGGACTCTGGAGATCTCACAGTAGAAGGCCAAATCATAGGAGAAAAGGCTTACTACGATTGTCCCATAAGATTGTCCTTTTACGGGTCAAGTGATCCTGCAGAGCGGACCAGGATCGAGACTGCTCTCAAGGCAGATAAATTTGTCAAGGCTACCCAGCTGAAGAAGACCAGAAAGGAAGCCGAGGCACGTAGGGTAGTGCTTGGGCTATCTCAAAGCAGATCGACAGCTGGCTTCGACACTAGCCAGGCGGTTCCCGAAGTATCACTCGAAGAAATCCTCCAGTCCAGCGATGCAGTCGAGTTCCGCAAAAGCGGCGACGCCATCAAGACCCTGGCAATGGGCGAGGATGAGCTGTCCAAGATGCCTCAGGCCGAACAACCCAGCCAGCTCAAGTCTACCCTTCTGCCATATCAGCTACAGGTATGTATACACAAAGTCTTGCTTGCTATTCTTTGTTAGTTCTTGTTTGCGTTGAATCAGAACTAACACCGCGTAAAAAGGGCCTGGCTTGGATGCAATCGAAAGAGACCCCCAAACTTCCAGCTGTGGGTTCGGATACGGTAACCCAGTTGTGGAGGCGCGATAACAAGGGCCGGTTTTGGAACGTCGCTTCGGAATTCATCACCTCCAAGCCACCAACGCTCTTCTCAGGTGGTATCCTCGCGGACGATATGGGTTTGGGAAAGACGCTTCAAATCATCAGCTTAATCCTTACCGGTGGCCCGGGTTCAACGCTAATAGTTGCTCCTGTTAGTGTGATGAGCAACTGGGAGCAGCAAATTCGAAGGCACGTCAAAGAGGAACATCAACCCAGTATCCTGATATATCATGGTGCCAAGAAAGTGGCAGCTGAAGAGCTGGAGGGATACAACGTTGTCATTACTAGCTATGGCACACTTGCCAAAGAATTGGACCCCGGTGTCAGCAAAACTCTCTTGAGCCAAAAGAAGAACTGGCGGCGAGTTGTGCTCGATGAAGGGCACACAATAAGGAACGTCAAGACCAAGGCGGCTCTGGCAGCCTGCGAGCTCCACGCCCAGTCCCGTTGGGTGCTGACTGGAACACCAATGTGAGTGCCATGTTATAATTGGTCTTTTGTTATTCTCATTATCACGATACACTAACCCATAATCAGTGTCAATTCCGTCAAAGATCTCCAATCTCTGGTCAAGTTCCTGCATATCACAGGAGGCATTGAACAGCCGGAGATATTCGGCAATGCAATCTCGCGCAAACTAATGATGGGCGACCGCAGTGGGGAAGCCCTTTTGCAATCTTTGATGCAGGACATCTGTCTGCGACGTAGGAAAGATATGAAATTTGTCGACCTCAAACTTCCCAAGAAGACAGAGTACCTCCACCGAATTACATTCCACCCAGAAGAGCAGGCCAAATACGACGCTCTATTGTATGTCATATGATTCTTGGCTTGAGGATTTGGTACTAACGCACTTGTAGATCTGAGGCCAGGGGCGTGCTGGAGGAATACCAAGCCAGATCGCAAACTGGACAAAAGGGCCGCTTCCAAAACGTCCTGGAGCGCCTTCTTCGGCTTCGACAGTCGTGAGTCACCTGCTCATTGTTTGATGCTGCTTGCTGATGTGTTATAGATGCAACCACTGGACTCTATGCAGAGAACGGATAAACGATCTAATGCAGATGCTCAAAGACCAAGACATTGTACCCCTCACCGAGAAGAACCGCGCCTTGTTGCAGGAAGCCCTTCGGCTGTACATTGACAGTCAAGAAGAGTGCGCAATCTGCTACGACTTGCCTACCAACCCAGTCATTACAAACTGCCAGCATGTGTTTTGTCATCACTGCATCTCCAGGGCAATCCAGCTGCAGCACAAATGCCCCATGTGCCGCAACCCGCTGACAGAAGACAGTCTGCTGGAGCCAGCTCCTGAGGGAACGTTTGATAAAAACTTTGACACTGAACAGCAGAGTTCAAAGACGGAGGCAATGCTGCAGATAATTCGGGCCACATTGAAGAATGATGGCTCGAAAATTGTCATCTTCTCACAGTGGACATCATTTCTCGACATTGTGGAGAAGCAGGTCCAAGGTGCTGGTTTGAAGTATTGCAGGATTGATGGAAGCATGAATACAGACAGACGAGATCAGGCCATTGATGCTCTTGATAACGATTCAGAGACTCGCATCCTACTGGCCAGTCTGGCGGTTTGCAGCGTGGGCCTTAACCTTGTTTCCGCGGATACAGTCATTTTATCCGACAGCTGTAAGTCCTTCCTTTATTGGCATCCCCCCATGTTTTACATCCCATCATGTGTCTATACTTACTTGTACTCTCATAGGGTGGGCGCCAGCAATCGAAGACCAAGCCGTTGATCGAGTACACCGTCTTGGCCAAAGACGTGAGACGAAGATTTGGCGTCTCGTCATGGAAAACACTATTGAGGAGCGCGTGCTGGATGTCCAGCAAGAGAAGCGCGACCTAGTCACCAAGGCGTTTCAAGAAAAGGACAAGGCGAAAAAGTCCAACGAGATGAGAATGGCGGATGTGGTGAAGCTGCTTTCTTAGACGGATACATTGGGCGGCGCAATTTAGGTTCCGATGGATCTCCACACAGTGTACATGGTATAGACGATGCTATCAGCTTGAGCATAGTCTTGAGATTTCCGCGGAATACGACACAGGCACGGGGGATCTTTTTGCTCCGTCTACCTAGGGTTGATAGAGGCGGTATAGCTTACGGTGCTGACATATGCTTACATACGAAAGATTATGGAAGACTGTCAATGTCACCATATACAATGACTTGTGGTTAATGAGAAGATGTGACTGCCTGTCCGATACCATCTACTTGATGCTCACCTAATCTCCTAATCTCCAGCATTCACCAGCTTACGAGAAGCTGGTTGGATCCTTTGCAATACGAGGGGCCAAATGTATGAAGTTGCTGTAAAGGGTAGGATTTCGATCAAGGGTATGTACTTGTAAACCAATAATGGTGTTCCATACACGAACTCGGCATGATTTGTAAATACGACCTGTGAGTTATAACGTATGAGTAAGCTCTATTTTTCTAAAAAAAGGTAGCCTTCCCGTGGCATGTAGTATCAAGAACTCGGGTAGATTGGATATTGCGCAGATTGTTGTGTTGATACACTATGATTCACTTGCCCCTTCTTTTCATCTATTCAGGCGTAAGGTATAATCTCGAAGGAGATCGATCTAAAGCTCAAACTTTTGTTTAAGTTGCAAGGACACTTTCATATTGAATTAAAAAAAAAAATTCTGGTCCAATACAGGGAGAGTTTTTAAATACCGATTATGGTCAACCCATTGCTACGCCTTGACAAGTCAGAATGCGAGAGACATGGAGTTGGAGTTGGCAACTCAACTATCCTCGTATTATCCCGACCCAATAAACAAGATAAACGCGGTGGAGACTAAACGGAATATAGATGCACGGGTTGAGTTGCTAGTGGCAGACCCCCAACCTGAAATCACTCAAGCCACAAGACTCATAAACCAACTAAGCTTACATTGGCTTACCATAGAGGAATGACTCGGACTTTCTATCGTTATGATTTGATTTAGCGGCGAATATGTACCTATTCTGGGAGCATCTAGATCAGGTAATTTATGCCAAAGAGGGAAGCATTCAGTAGGAGGTTTCGGGCGAATTCGTGCGAGTTTCCACAATGAACTCACAACTCTTGCTACTCTGTTTTTTTTTTGTGTTAATAGTTTCACTTAAACTGAGGAACCGAAAAAAGTAGTTGTTTATTCTCTTTCAAAAGATTAGAGAAGGATATTATTTTTGAGTCATCTCTAGGTAAACATCGAATAGACTACCCTACTAAGCTTGGTGATTTGTCTATTTCTCGTCTGATTCTTAATTTGGCCAAAGGTAATCTTACATCGTGAGAGGGCAACCTGCCGGATTTATAAACAATTTTACCGGCCTCGACTAAACAGTAATTAGTAATCTGCCACCTTGTAGGGGCATCTCCATAATGGCCTGCGTTGTTCTAATCAAGGAGTTCCTTTCCGAGGCTGTAAGCTGGAAAATACAATCATGCTATTTTCGGAACGGTTCCGAGTGGCTCCTGCAAGTTAACGGCGGAGTATATAAACATGATGCGTTCCGTTGACTTGAATAAAGGAACATCGAATCAACAACTAGACACATATCTCAGCCAAAAAAAGCTTTCTTTCTTCTATTTTCTCCTTAAGGAAACATACAGAGCATAATACTTCAATCTAGCAATCATGGCTGTGATTTCGTCTCCCAAGCCACACATCTTCGTCATTCCAGGGGCCTATCATCCAGGTTCTACTTTCAACCTATTCATTCAATCACTCGAGGCAGCAGGATTCTCTGCTGAAACCACTACAAACCGCAGTGCCGGCAATGCAGGCATCACCGTACGGGACGACGTAGCACACGTGCAATCTCTACTCATCCCTCAGATGGACGAAGGGAAAGAAATTGTGGTTGTCGCCCATTCATATGGCGGTGTAGTTGGATCGGGAGTCATTGCAGGTTTGGACAAACGAGGCCGAGAGGCTCGAGGTTTGAAGGGAGGCATCATCGGGATCATTTGCATCGCGGCTCTTATGACCGCGCCGGACAAGTCGATTCTTGATATGAGGAGTGGGGGGGCGTTATCACCCTGGGTTGATACAAGTAAAGTAAGTCAAACTCCCTTTTTGCTTCTTCTCTCCCACGTTTAGTCTTGTCAAGTAACTATGCTGTATCTGTATGATGATGTGCTAAACTTGTTCGGCCAGCTCGAAACCGAAGGCGTCACGTACACGAGGAACCAGATGGAGACCTTTTACCATGACGTCTCTCCTGAACTAGCCCAAACCATGATAGCGAGTTTAACGTCACAGTCTGCGCTGTCGGTGCAATCGAAACCTGCTGCAGTTGGCTGGTTGGATAATGTGTATGATGGCCGCCGCGCGTACATTCGCTGTCTTCAGGACGGCGCGTTGCCTCTTGCGGCGCAGGACGGCTTGCTTGCTCAATCGGGGGTCGAATGGATAATCAAATCTCTGGATGCTTCACATAGTCCGTACTTGTCGATGCCGGATGAGCTGACGAGCGTGGTGGCGGAAATAATCGCAGAATTCGCAACGAGCTGAGTGTTTGTGTTACTTGTGACGGGCTTGGATTCGCGGTTTGTTAACATGGTATTTAGTTTATACCACATGAATCTGAAGGATAGATGAAGAATAATAGCACCATGATTGCTTTTGGCATGTCCTTGATCGTCTTGAAAAAAGAAGTTTGACCAACTTATTCACCCTCTAAACGTGATGCCGGATGTGATGCTGGTGAGAAGATCACTGAAGTCAAGATAGCCCCCCATCTGGTAGAAGGCTGCTAACAGTTACTAACTAGGCCTTTCGTATACATCTAGGTATAGATGCCTAGCCTCGCTAAACAAAGCCAGTGGCTCCCTCGATCCATTTTTTGGGGCAAGCCATAGGCACTGGCTGTCCTTCTCCTGACTCGTCTTTGCATCCCTTAGGAATCAGACTATACAGCTGGATTTTGATAATAGGGAGGCCCCTATTCGATACTTGCACACAAATGTCTCCGTATCGTATGAGTCAATATCAAACATCAAACGACTCATTTCCAGAGCCAATATTATGGATTTCGGACATGTAACGCCTCCGCGATGTGGTCGTCCACGCACGCACTCCCTCACAGCAAACGGGCTTCACTTACATACAATCGCGAGCTTACTCAGCGGAACTATATCCCACTTGCCCACCTATCTGGATATTCAAACATTGAATCAACACGAGGTCTATTCCCCATGGACATACCCTATTGCCAAAACTCCAGGCCAAGAGCAATACGGAGATAAACCACGTAATGGATATTCTAAAAACAATCCTTTACAAGAAATTTCCTTTTGGTTTCGTCATCGCGCCATTATCATTCCTCCGCAGTTTATTGTTTATCCATCCCGCCGATTAGCTAAGCCAGATGTCGGCCCGCCTGGGGCCATTCGCGCCGACAGCGAAGCTCCGATGCTCCGACCTCCGATGTTTCTTTGGTGAGAGAGCCGTTGCTTGTAGAACGCGACGGGAGCGAAACCAACTGCGTATTTTGACGCTTTGAGTGTCTTTACAAACTGAAAAAAATGAATGCAAGATTTGTTGTTTAGAATAAAAAAACTTGTCAGAAAGCCAAGCCTCTAAATAAATCTATTCAGCTACCAGCCCTGTTGTCTCTATCCATCTCCATCTAGAAAATGAATACCCGGGCCTTTCTGTCTCAGTCTCAGTCTTGTCTATCCCTCTGTAAGCACACACAAGCTATACTCGTATATCTGGCGTATCATCGGCCGCGCCAAAACAAGTCTCCCAAATAGCCTATCCATTAACCTACCCAAAAACCCATCCATTCCCCTTACGGCCCCCGTTTTTTTCTTTCCCTTCCCGTTAACGTTAAAATTCATGGCGCTCACTCACTCTCACACCCAAACCAACGCGCGCCCGGACCTTGGTGTGTGGTATCCCCATCCACGCTTCTGAACCCCGGATCTTGCACAAAGTGCGAGCACCGATCACCACATGTTTTCTGTTTTTCTCGGTCGGCGGCCTAGACCCGGGACCCTTAACTGCCTAAGCCTAAGCAACACCGGCCGTTCGTTTCGTTTGTCTTGCGTAGCGTAACGTAGCGCAAAAGGAGCCCCGGCGGCCAGGCCAGGCCAGGCTGTCGGTCATGGCACCTCGCGCGAAAGCGACAAGCGGCACACAAGCTGAGCTGCGGAGGATTTTTTTTTTTGAAATCATAAGGATAACTAATGTACAATGACGGAGGCAGCTCGCCTCGTTGGTTTCATGTAGCACTATATTTTCTTTTTACTATAATACTAGATGTGGGCAGTTGCCAAGTCCTTCTTTTTTCCCATCCTGGTCACTCTCGCCAACAACCAACCCCTTGTTTACTTGGTTACTTCGAATCGAATATAATTATTCCATCTCTCGCTCATCTTGGTATTTCAATCTCTTGGTCTTTGCGCAGACTGATATAACCGATCCACCGTGCGCTGTGTTGTTATCGACTCCTGCGAGCTTGGTGTTTATGGTGGTGTGACTTGGGACGACGACTTATACGCATCTGCTCACGCCAGCATAACCATCACCTGAATCAGACAAAACCCTCAACAATCACGAAAATATCCATCTCATCAAGATCAATTTGATTAAAAAAAGAATCTCAGTCGAAAAGATGGCATCCAGCGGCCAAAGCGGCGGAGTGCCGCCACACATGGTACGTCCATCCCCCCCTTTCTCCCTCAACACCACCACCAAATTCATCACCACAGGACCCTCCAAACCAAACCCATCAACAGAAAACTAACATGAAATCCCTCGCCAGAGTCCTCCATACCCTCCCAAATACGCAGGCCTCGGCCTCACCCCAACCGTCGGCGTCGACGTCCCCATCTCCGCCGTCATCCTCTTCTTCTTCATCTGCTCCGCCGCCCTCAACATGACAATCTTCCAGCGCAACCGCCGCCGCGGCCACAAGTTTGTCCTCTCGGGCCTCTTCTTCGGCTTCTCCATGGCCCGCATATCGGCAAACGTCATGCGCATCGTCTGGGCGTGCTACCCGAAAAACGGGCGCATCGGTCTCGCGGCGCAGATTCTCGCAAACGCGGGTGTCCTGCTCGTCTTCGTCGTCAACATCATTCTCGTTTTGCGTGTTTTGAGAGCCTATCATCCCCGTATTGGTTGGAGCTTTCCCGCCAAGATTATATTTCGGTCCATTTACGTCTCGGTCGGGGCCTGTCTCATCATGCTCATCGTTTCCGCCGTCTACGGCGTCTACACACTTGATCAATCCGCCATCGACAAGACCCACGACGTACAAGTCGTTGCCACAACGTACTTCGCCTTCCTGGCATTCTTCCCAATCCCCGTCATCGCCCTCTGCTTCATCATCCCCCGCCGCCAGCGCATCGAGAAGTTTGGTGCCGGAAGCATGCGCTACAAACTCTTCCTCATGATCTTCAGCGCCTGCCTGCTCACTCTCGGCGCGAGCTTCCGTGCCGGAGTAGGATATTACCGCGTCCCTGTGACTCAGCCGCGATGGTTCCATCAAAAGGCCTGCTTCTACTGCTTCAACTACGTCATCGAGCTCATCGTCGTCTTCACGTACGCCCTGTCTCGATTTGATAAGCGCTTTCACATTCCTGATGGAAGCAGCTCTCCTGGCCACTATGTCAACGGTGTTCCGGGCTCAGATGGGCGAGTGTTCGATGAGGAGCTTCCGGGGAGCGCTTCTGCGCAGACGATGCATGATTCCACCTGGGACACACCGCTCGAAAACAAGCTCGAGGCTGGCAAATGATTTGGAGAAAGCAAGAAGAGAGGCGGGAAGCAGATAATCACAGCATGGAGACACCTGAGGTTCTGTATATATATGTCAGTGTGCTCGGTATATTTAGACAAGGACATCGAATGGCGTTGGATTATAGATAGGGCATAGCATTATGCGACTGGAATCATGGGAATATCACGAAAGGGCCCCTTTTGTTTAGAGCAACGGTGGAAAGAATCTTCCCTCAGTATAGAAATAAGCGTTCTTGGATAATGTATAGAACAAGAATGATATCACCTATTTTGCCAATTAGCAGTTTTGTCATCTAACACGCGTGATAAGCGAGGGGGTTTGTGGCATCGCAAAAAGACTGATAGCCAACGTCTCTCTCCTATTCCAAATCTATTGCTCCCAGTTCTGACCATGACAATGCATACGCACGTGCTGACATCATTCACATCAGCGCATCACCATACCTGTTAGTAAACTTGAACCGATCTGGAGCGGCAGCACTTTGGCAACTCCTGTTCACATTGAGACTTGTCACGGCTGGGTGGCGTGGGCCCGTACACCGGCAGTAGGATTAATCGTACATTATTTTTTCTTTAGATGCCCGGCTCCCTGGGCTCTAACAACTATAAACCCTCTTGCAAAAAGCCCTTTACAGCAATAACTCGTTTGAATGAAGAACGTCGGTACTAGATTAGAGGAAGTAGTCGGGGGTTCCTAAAAGGGAAAAAAGTCAACAGTCTGATTTGAGCATTTGGGTGGGAATTGCAACACATACGTCTAGAGACCATTGGCTCTCCGGCTCTCGGGCACGGATCGAATTGCAGGCTGTAGGAGTTAGGACTTGTGGCTCCAACATGGGATGGAACTTTGCTGCTTACAAGGTATATTTCAGGTGCTCGTCAATTTCCATTATGGCAGCTTGGTTACCACATCGGTAACAGTAATTCGGTGCTGACAAGTAGCGGCATTGTTAGAAAAAAATCTCAAGTATTATTAAGTGATGCAGGCGGCTGAAAAAGGGTAGGCGGCACGCGGGCAGCAGAGCTGTTGGTGCAGCAGCAGAGGCTCGCCATTGGCAAACAAGGGAAATGTAAAAATCCGAGAAAAAGGCTCACCTGAAAAGATTGTCACCACGTTCCGGTCCTGAGACCAGTTGTAACCCTCCATGACAAGCTGATGCGCTCGTGCCACCAATGTCAAGCCGTTGTTGTGATTGAAAGCCTCTGAAATGTCCTGGCCAAACGTGTACCCCGCACCGCGGGGAGAGATGCCCCAGCCGCAGCGGTCGTCGGGGTCGGACCATAGGAGATCGCACATGGGACCTTCGTGGGGGACTTCCTGGACACGGTCGAGGGCCCTGATGTTATCTAATGTGTCGATGCTGGGGGACAGGCCGCCGTGGAGGCAGAAGATCTGGTTCTCAATCAGGGCGGTCAGGGGGAGGTAGTCGAAGAAGTCGGTGAAAATCTTCCACACGTTGGCGTTGCCGTATTTGCGGAGGCATTCGTCGTAGAAGCCGTAGACTTGTGTGATTTGGCGCGACTCGTGGTTGCCTCGCAGGATGGTGATGCGTTGGGGGTATCGGATCTTGAGGGCGACGAGGAGCGACACGGTCTCGACGGAGTAGTATCCTCTGTCGACGTAGTCACCTGCGGCAGTTTCACAAATCGTCGTCAGCAAACGGAGCTCAAGGGAGGAATCAAGTCGCGTCTGTTCGCACCCATGAAGAGATAGTTGGTGTCGGGACTGGGGCCGCCAATCTTGAACAGCTCCATCAGGTCGTGGAACTGGCCGTGGATATCGCCACAGACCGTGACGGGGCATTTCTGCAAAAGGCACTCAGTATCAGCATTCTCCCACGCCAGTGACCAGACAAGACATCCGATCACAGCATCGCTCAAGGACCAAACCTACCACTGGCTGGACGTTTGATTCCTCCTGAACAACCTCTCGACCCTACACGAACATCCAAAAAGTCAGCATCGCTGGCGCCCAACAAAACAGCATCACGAGCAGGCGCCAAAAAAAGGGCCACCAGCCCCAGGCCCAAGACGTCGAGAAATTATCGCCATCGCTTCGGTATCGGATGCTCACCATGTCGCACAGCCTCTGGACGTCGGCCTCGGACAGCTGTTTGCAGTTCATCAGATTCTCAATCCACTGTTCCAGCGTGGATCTGGTCGCAGGCTCCGTCTGCACTGGCGACACGTCGGCCGGTACCCTCCCGACGTCTTCCATATTTGTGTCCATGGTCGAAATGCGCAGCTGCGGCCGAGGCGAGTCGTCGATTGGCGATGCGTTGCTGGTTGGGGAGGCTGAGGCAGAGGTAGAAGGGGGGGTCGAGCTGGTTAGGTGAGGTTTAGGAGGGGAGAAGGTTGATGCTTTGAATGACGTTGCGGTCACGCTTCGGGTTTCTGTCCCAAGAGGTTCTGGCAGCAATGGAACAACTTTGGCAGCAGGCAGCGGGTGGCAATTTAGCGGTTGGCAGCTGTACAGTCCAGCAGCAAATAGCGGCCGGTGGTGGGGCAGATGCGCCAAAGGAGGCGGTTTTATAGCGATGGATACGGCACGGTGGTCGCTATCAGCCAGTGAAGTGCAGTGCAGTGGGATGGGACAAAGAGAGTGAGGGATGGAGGAGAGAGATTATGTGTGTGAGAGCTGGAGGGAGCACGAGAGATTGCGAAAGCTGACAAGGGGAGGGGGAGGGGGTTCAAAACAAGCAAAGGCAATAATACGGGGTATTGAGGCTTTACTGTACAGTGGCGGCTACGAGTTACATGGAACTTGGATGCTATTGGTTTGGTTTGGATTCAGCTTTCATAAAAGATGCATCAATGGCTTCTTTATTGCCCTCTTCTTTCTTTGTAAATCTGCAGGTTGGTTGTGCACTGGACGGCTTAAGCGTTCGCGTCTTGTCTCGAAATCGCTAGGCTGTGTTTTGCGTGCTTGAGCCTTGAGGTACCAAGCATGAGGGGTTGGTTCTCAGCTTAGCTATCACCAGCATGTCTTCCATTTACAGTAGCTTCAAGCTCTCATGCACAGCACTGCCATATCGAGTCTGTAAAGCATCAGAAGTAAATCTACATCTATCTCTTTCTGCATGATGATAGTGCCTCACTCGCGCTATGATGCTACCAAGCAGCATTGCTACTGCAGATACATGCCCAGGGGAAACGAAATTAAAAGCTCCCCCCTTTGGCGCCAAGCTGGCAGACCTCAGCTCCGGAGCTGCCCCGCCAAGCTTATCCCAGAACCGGGGCACATCATCTACGAGTACATCTAGATTGTCCAATAGATGTGATAAATGCTACCAATTGCCGCAATACAGGAATCGCGAATGCCTTTCAATTCTCTTGACCGAATTATGTATATTTGAAATATTAAACTAGTAGAATTATACGCAGCAACCACGGCACTGCTGCTGACTCATAACCTCATCAACACCTGCATGAAAGGGAGCTCAGCTCCGATGCCCGGCTCCGTAGACTCCATGCTCATGCCGAGAGCCCTTCTGTATAGACATGTTTGATCTCGTCCTGCTGCAATGCAGTGAATAATAACCATTATAATCATGCTGCCTTCTCTTGCTGCGTCATAGCATTCATCCTTCAAGCCAGTCCCAGCCCAACAAGGTCCGAAGTCTCGGCTCCCATACCGCTCGATGGTCCATCCACGCCTTTGCCCACCAAGCTCGTGAAATCAAGTCCTACATCAGACAGCTTCTTTGCGTGTTCCTTTGCCTGGTCCATGCACTGCGTCCAAACCTGTCCGCCGCGCTCCGTGCTCGCCAGCTGCCTGGCAAGAATCACGTTGAATGCTTCAACCTGCTCCTTTGCCCACTTGACGCACGTGCTCATCATGGGTGGAGGGAAACAGCTCTGAAAGCATTGGACCGTGTTGTGGATGAGGGTGAAGTAAACAAAGGATAGCTGCCATATGTACAGGTGCAAGTCACCTTGAAAGAGACATTGTCTGTCCACAAAATGTTAGCTTGTGTAATGTGTGACGCAATACATGTAGAGAAAAGAGGGAAAACGAACCTAGCTCTCTTATGAATCGTGTCAGCTCGAGCTGCAAGATACGCCTCTCTGGCCCTGTCTTCATAGCCCAGTCTCGCCAACCAACTAAGGTTTCGCTTCGTCTTGTTTGCCTGGTGATGTGTCGTCTCCATCCCGTGAATAATAATCGTCGCAAGCTTGGCGCATCTCTCTTCAACCTCAAAGTTGATAAAGTCTTGGGCTACCGTATTGCCCTTGAGGCCCCGTGCTAACCCCTTGAGCTTTTCCACCCGCGCCACTGCGGGCTCGAACCCCTGAAGAGCAATGTCAATATCCAGCTCATCCATCTGGCCTTCCACCCATCGGAGATTCTGCTGCTTGCCGTCCACCTCGATGAGCATGTCTTTGATATCAGAGAGCGTCTCTAGCAGCTCTGTCTTTTGGAGCAGACCAGGGTCTCTTGATGCAAAGTAGTTGATCGTCTCTCTTGCCTTGTTATTGGCCTCCATCTCAGACTGCAAACCTTTGCGTAGCTCTTCCACTGCTTTGCGCACGTTCATCATCAATGCCTTCTTCTCGCTCGCTTCTGGCTTTTCCGTGCGGTAGATGAACGTCTCTTGGCCACCACCCCGAACCATGATGGCGTCGGCCAACTTGGTACGGCCGCCAATGGAATCGCCTGTCCCTGGCATTTCAATGACTTCGATGTCGAGCAGGGGCCAACAACGGTCCGCGACGAGCTTTACCATGGGTCCACGGGTATCTGCGTTAGGTGCATCCACCTTGCGTTTCTTTCGAGAGGCGATAAGGAGATGGTCGTTCAGCAGAAATATTTGCATGGCCCTTCTGCTCTTATACGTTGCATTGTCCAATTCGATCCAAGGCCCAGCATTGAGAACCACATGACGCCCAATCGCGTTTGGAAGAAACTTTTGCGACCCTTCCACCGTCTTGTAAAGAGATTGCATCTGCGAGGTCCAGAGAACGCTTCGGTCCGCGACGGAGCTGCGCTTGTCACGTTTACTCATGGTGACAGCTCCTCCGATAGATGAGTCCACCTCGTTTCTTCCCGAGGCTTGCCTAAGAGCCGTCGTGTTTGCCTTGAGTTCGGACATCAGGTTGCGGAGAGCTCTCATTTCCCCTTTGAGTTTCTCCGCCTCTTTACTGATTTTAATGAATTGCGTTCGATTTTGAAGTAGATTCTGCTGCAAGTCTGCACCGGCGCGCGTCTTAATGCCTTGTAGCGACTCTGCATATTCCTGGATCTGGTCCTCACTCGCCTCGCTTAGCACTGAAGCTACATACTGGTCGGGGATAAGGTTCGGATCCCGGAGTGCCTTGAGATCGACAACGGGAGCAGCTCCTGGCCCTGCTCGGGACGGAGGGGGAGGCTGATAGTCGGTGTTGTATCGCTCGAGAGGAGGTAGACTTGGAACTGGCGGGGCGGCCGCGTCGAACTCGGGAGGCAAGTTGTTAAATCGAGAAGAAAAGCGTCGCTTGACCAAATCGGATGTCTGTAAAGTGACTATTAGTCAAGAAACCTCCCGCTCGGTGGTATCGAGATGTCACCTTTCCACCCGCTCCTACAGGTCGGGGGCGAGGCGCCTCAGGAATGGAGAGCATCCCAGGAGCAGCAGCAGCTGTTCCTCCCGTCGACCCATCTTGAGGAATTGGCGCAGAGATCTGTCGCGGCGCACTGATGACGGGACGAGCCTTTCGTCGCTTTCCGCTTCGAAGGGACAGGGTTATCTTGCTGCGTTCCTCAGACATGTTGCCTGCTCGTTGAATGGATGACGGAGGGAGATTGATTGATTGGTTCAGCACGAGAGAAAGGAAGGACAACCGCTCTAAGACGAATTCGAATGCCTCCACATATATCGCTCAATTCCACAGTCGCGTCTGCCCGTAACAAAGTTGCTTCACAAAGCTTCCCACCGCTGCACGGTGATGTGATAGAATGGCCGTTGCGTGGCAGATGCAACTCGATACAACGAATGTATGGGGTATCAAGTACCAAGCGCTAGCGGAGTAAGAGCAAGCTCCATGGCAGTGCCTTTTACCCGACAATGTGCCGGCCGCCTCCAGCGCTCAATCGATGTTCCGAGCTACTAGCAGGTATCGCCGCTGGACTCCATATTCCTTGTGATATCTTTTTCAGAGCCAAAAAAGCTTGAAACCGGCGACGGCATCTTCCCAGCCACGGCTCAATTCACTGCTACATTACGCCAGGGCTTCTTCTGAGCAGCACCCGCAAAGGCCGAACCGCCCGGAAGCCCGTCGTCCTTTATTTTCTCACCTGCAGCTGCAGCTTAGAAACTCCCCCCCAGAGCTCCCCTCCATTTTCGCCGAAAAATGGTTAACACAAGCACCGTGGTGACGGCATCAGTCGCATCCGTTGCGACAGGCCTCGTTGGTTCGTCGCTGCTCCAATGACATGCGCGGCATGTTCCCGGTAGAAATTTGGGTTCGCTAACCTTTGGACTTTCTTTTTTTCTCTGTCGCAACAGCCTATGCCGTGTACTTTGACTACAAGCGAAGAAAAGACTCCGAATTCCGCCGGAACCTGAGAAGAAACGAGCGCAAGCAGGTCCGGGCCGAGAAGGAAGAAGCAGAAGCCTCCACACAGCGACTACGCGGCCTCATCAAGGCCAAGGTGGACGAAGCTAAGGAGGAGGGTTTCCCTGTGGGTGTGGAGGAGCGAGAAGCTTTCTTCAACGAACAGGTTATGACGGGCGAGATGCTGAGCCAGGATCGTATGGACGAACCCCTCCATGTCGCTATCTACGCACCAACAAAAGGCACAAATGCTGACTCTATCTCTTTCTCCGATATAGCTTCTAAGATGATCGATTCCGCGCTCGCTTTCTACAAGGGTCTCAAGGTCTATCCTGCTCCTGGTGACCTCATCAAGATCTACGACAGCACTGTTCCCAAGGTAGATTATGTCATTGTCATATGCGTTGCATCGACTGGACTTGTAGCTGACGATATTTCCCCTCGCAGCCTATACTAGACATCCTGGCCGACATGATTGCATACGACGGCGACATTAGCATTCGCACTCGTCCCTCATCCGCAGGCATCAACCTGGGCGACATCCCCAGCGTTGGCCTCGACTAAATTAACACTCTCCGAGAATCAACGAAATAGCAGAGTGTTTTCCTCTCCACTCCACTCAGCTTCTATCAAAAAATGATGATGAGAGGGAAATCAACACAGACAATGCATCGACTTTCCTTCTGCAACGAAAACGAAAAAGCCTTCGAACTTGGCCAAGAACTGATGACAAGGGAGAGAAAACAAAAACGAAAAAAATTGACAAAAATAAGTCCTTTTTTGACTCGAAGCTCCGGATCCCTCCTCTTTCATTATACATCTCCATCTGTACCTAGAAAAACAAAACATGAGGGGGGAAACGCAAAAATCGCTTTGGTGTACCATAAAAATCCTGTACCTCTTTCTTTACGGGCTCTTTCTTCTCGCCCCGGGATTGCAAAATATCTGGTGGGCATTTGTGTAAACAGTTGTATGCGGTGATATGATACAGCCATGGGAGGTCTTTGGGAAGGGCAGTGCGGGTAGCGTTTCCGTAATCCAACATGAAATTCTAATGGCTTCATTCTTTTGGTCTACGTGATGATGTTGTCAGGGCATGTCATTCAGTCCATCAGTCGCTTGGTTGACAAAACTATGATATTATGCTTTTTATCTTACTCATACATACTATATCATTAAGCAATCTTACTCAGGCGCCTCGCGCGCAACAATGGCTTCCATCTTGCGGCCCTTCCTGTCCACTCTCTCGTCTCGAGGATCGAATCCTCCGTTCCCCCACAGCGCCCACTCAGGAGTCGGCGGGCCCATGTAGTCCTCAGGCGTCCAATCGCCATCAGCACCCCTCTCCTCAAGAAGCTCAAAGAACTTTTGATAGTCGATGTGTGTATGCCACTTGCCATCGACGTTGAAACGGTTGCTCGCCAGCAAGACGCAGCAGCTGTGTGCATGCTCAGCCGCAATGCCGTACCCGAGGCCCTTCTCCGCAAGCCGCTTGTCCAATGCCTTAACAAACTCGCAGACTTCCCAGTAGAACGGCACGTTGGACATACTGAGGCCAGCATTGGAGGATGTTGACGTGCCGCAGTACGTGACACCCTTGACTTCGACGAAGCACGGCAGGCCGCGCTCGATGAGCTGGGCGTAGCCTTCGACTTCATCTTCCACGTTGAAGCCCTTGACGAGGGTGAGGCGGTAGACTGTGCGGTGGCGGAAACGCTTCTCGCGGAGGATGTCTAGGCATCGGAGGAACCTCTCCCAGAAATCGCGGTGGAGGGGCCTGTCAATCTTTTTCAAAGAATCTTTGTTGGAGGCGTCAATAGACACGTACAGCTGCGTGACGGCCTTGAGAGCAGCGAGCTGATCGGGATGCTGCGCGTTGCAGACTAGGAAAGAGGAGATGCGCTCGTTGTGCAACATGGCGAGGAATTCGTTGATGTAGGGATAGAAGATGGGTTCTCCAACCAGAGACAGAGCGCAGTGTCGGATTCTCAGAGCCTCGGCGTATCGCTCTGCTCGGACGCCGGGTACACCGCGCATCATCTTGATCTTTTTGTAGTGGTTCTCCTTGACACCGTCGAAAATCATGTCAGGAGGATCAACCACCCATCGCCAGGTTGTACCGACAGGGTTCGTTCCGTGACGCCAGCAAAAGACACACTTGTTGGAGCATGAGAGCGAAGGGGTAGTTTCCATACATTGGTGAGAGTTGATGCCGTAAAGAGAGTACTTGTAGCAGCTGCCTCGTCCACGTAGAGCAGACTTGGTCCAACGACAGATCTTGACACCAGAGTGGGAGCCTACAATGGAGTAGCCTTGCTTGGTGAGAGCGGTATAAGTCGGTGAGTCCTTGGCCACCATTTCCTTGATGATCGGTGCTTGAGCCTTCTTCTTGTTGGCGGAAGTATATGTGGTAAAATCAACGGCTAGAGGTGCTTTCCGAGTGCCTTCGTTTCCGTCTTTTGTGCGAATCATTTTGCCAAGATCTTCAACGTCGTCCAATGGTCGGGAGTCGTCGGATTTTCTGCCCTCGCTAGGCTCCTCGTCGTCGAAAACGACTTCGCCATCATCGGCTTCGGCCTCCTCGTCATCACTTTCCACTGCATCACCACTGCCGGGTACTCCTTCGCCAAGAAACCCGGTTTGGGCGGCCTGAGCAATGACATCTTGAACTCCTGAGGTCCATTCGGCAAACCGTTCCGCGTGATCGCTCTTCATGTCGCCCATTCCCACGGGATAGGCTCGCTTTCGACCAGTCAGCTTGGACATCCATTTGTCGAGGTCCTTGGCTTGGAAGCAGAATCCCTCGTCCTCATTGGGCCATCCCTCCTTGTCACCGAAACCGAATACGGAATATCCAATCAGGGAAGACAGGGGAGCGGTATCAATTCTGAAATCATGATGGGTTTCTTGTAGATGCTGTAGGAAGGTATCATTGATGGTGTCGATGTTGTAGCTCGGAATGAGAAACAGGTAGAAGTATGCGGCGCCTTCAGCAGACTTGGGAGGGCTGACAAAGTAGTCCTCAAAGTCAATCTCGGTCAAGTCGAGTAACTCTGGCTTTAGGAATTTGCCGTCTGTTTCCTTTGCTTTCTGGTCCACGAATGTCTCGAGCGCATTGATATAATCGCGGGCAATCTTTTCAGTCTTTGTAGTAACAGATGAGAAGAAGACCAGTACCTTGGCAGGTCTGTCCGTAGATTCGGTCGTCGCTGTCTTTCCCTCCTGAGAAGATTTCCTTGTCAATCCTCCTTTGATACGTCGAGGGCCAGTAGACTTTTTCTCGGTGTCGACAACGGGTTGCGCCTTAACAATCGGCTTCTCGCTTGTCTTGGGCTGTTCCTGGTTGTAAATCTTTGGAAGTGCAGCGAGAGGCTCTCTCTTCTCAGTCGTATAGAGGAATATGCGCAGACCAGCAAGGAGAAGGAGAGAAGCCAGGATTATCGTCGTGCGATGAATGTGCCAGACTTCGACCAGGTCTGTTGCATTTTTTGTCAGCACGCGATTTAACATCCAGCCGCTCAGAATCGACGAGAAACTCACCAGCGATCGTCGCTTCCAGCTGGAGACGAGATCCCGCATCCATCTTGACGGCAGAAGCTCTTGCGCGCAATTCAGGCGTTTGCGCACAAGAATTTCATGCAGCACGTGGGCTTTTGTCTGGGGATGCTGGAGACTGGAGTTGCTAAGAAATCTGTGCCCCGCGATGCAAATTTTGGCGGGGCATCACGATAAAGTGCAGCTGCTGACTCAATGCCGAGTGCATGCTCGTGTAAATGGCACTGTCTGGTTTACTATTCGCCCACAATTTCCGCTTCTGCTTTCATAGCATTCAGTAATGGGCGTTCTGCTTGCCGTAATGGTCGATTCATGTGATATATACCTTCAGGATGTAATGCATCCTGCAATTGTTCTATGCATGCACTTATACTGGATGTACTGCATCAAGCAGCTGTTATTCATTATTATGACAAGCTTCCCCAGCGCGGATGAAGATGCCTTCTCTATCCCAAACTCCGTCCTATGACCAATTGTTTTCTGGCTACCGTGCTATTATGGGTCTCAACAACTTGTGATTAATTATCATCGCACCGAAACAACATGTTTTCCGCTGTTTCGGAATTGTGGCATGCAAGTCTGCAATCCATGATGAAAGAGTCTCTCAACGTAACTTTACTTGGCTAGTAAACCATCTTACACATCACCAATGATCCATACTAGGTAATCAACAAATACCCCAATAGGCAAGCTTACACATCCAACTAAAACTGCGCATCTACGAAAATAATGGGCATGAAGGAGTAAGAATGTCAGAGGCTGATTACCAATGCCTTGTCCCGATTCGGTTACTTGGAACTTGTGGCTCTCGCCATCTCCATCCAAGTTTTGCCCGGAGAATATGTAGAAGTCCGAGGCATACTAATACAGGAAGACTTTTGCAAGTATAAATGAAGCTCTACCTTCTAAAAACCTGCTGTTTCACTCAAGTCGTTATTCAGTCTTCATTGATTCCTTCTCTCTCAGAGCGTTGGTTCCCACGTCTAATATCGAATATTACAATGGCTTCTCAGACTCTCAATGCTATACTGGTGGTTGGCCCTACGGGCTCCATCGGTAAAGTTCTATGCCAATCGTTGATCTCCCGAAAGTCTGAATTCAAACGCATTGCCTTCTTCAATGATACATCTAGGCCAGAGACAGAAGAGAAACGGGCGCTATTTGATACATTCCGCAATGGTGGGATGGAGCAAGTCTCTGGACAATACAAAGACACAGAACCATTCGCTGGTTTTGATTGTGTCTTGATGCCATTGGGAAACCACGCCATTAAATTCCAGCCCACCATCATCGATTCGGCCATCACGGCTGGGGTACGCCATTTTTATACAAGTGAATGGGGAGCAGACCTCAGCGTGGGATCAAACTGGACGCAGCGTTACTATAGAGACAAGGTTCTTACAAGAGAGCACTTGGAGAAGTGTGGCCGCGATAAGGACACTCCAGATCTCGGCTGGACCTATATACAACTAGGTCGACTCACAGAATGGAGCATCATCAAGCATTTTGGAATCGACAATACAAACTACGTTGCCAATATTTACGGAACTCCCGAAGGACGACAGTCGTTGCTTCCGACTAAAGATGCCGTTGCGTACACGATGGAGACTCTCAAGCACCCATTCTCAACTGCCAATAACGGCCACAGACGCACATATCGCTTCCATGGCTCCTCTCCTACTTGGAAAGAAATCTTCAATGACCTAGAGGCAATTACTGGTCATAAATATACCGTCACTTACCATGATGTGGAAACAGCTGCGGAAAAGGAAGCCCGAGCAAAACGACTCAACGATGTTGAATTGGAACTGGAGGCTAGCCATCAGTTGATCCAAGGAAGAGGTGGCACTCTCTTGCCGGAGCCGTTTGATAATGCTCTTTTCCCTGATATTCACCCAGAGTCGGTTCATTCCGTCTTTGAAAGAGTCTTTCAGGACCCAGAAACGAGGAAATTCATTGGTGCTCCCTGATTTGAATAGAACATATCGTAGCTACTATGGCATGGGAATTATGAATATCACTCTTCAATAAGAGCTAAATTAATTACTACACAATTCACAAAAAGACTTGTATTATGGTGAAATGATATCTAAGAATACAAGAGGCGATACGCCAAAGACGTAATTGGGTAGCGACGGTAGGTTCCTGTCTTGCGTTGTGACCAAGAGTGGGCAACATCTTCCTTAATTAATTGGTGGTAGGTGATCAAATGTATGAGCACAATGAACTAAGATGTTAAAGTACGTATGTAGATACGGTAGAAGATAAATGGTTGTCAGCTATTAGACTGTATCATAAAAAACAGTCATATATCCTGAACGTCGCAGCGGGCTTAACTTGACGCTATGGGATTGGTATCAAGGAAGTACCCTAGTACCAAGAGCATTAACCATCAAAGCCAGAATTGTACTCGCCAGTGTCACTATCTTCATCATTTGTGCTGTTCTAGCTAGGTGCCTAGGTAGTCAAATGAAACTTCGCGTGCACCCAGCCCCAAGACCGCCCAATTTTTCAATATGCGATTTTTATCAATCAACACCAATGGGGAGGATTGACACAAAGGTGATGAGTTTAGTAAACTCATGTAACATACATGCTGTCTAGAAAATTTAAATAAACATGAAACTAGAGCCGCCTGAAATACCGTGTGTAGCTACATATCTTTCGCCAATCTAGTTGACTGCATGTAGATTAGACGCCTACCGGTAGACACATGTATAAGCAAAATAGCATACATGTATTCTGCCTGCGCCTAATAGGAAAGTCTTCCAAATGGTACATACCTAAGTACTTGTATGTTACGGAATGATTAAACTAATAAAAGAGACGCAACGAGGCCTAGCCGAAGCCGCTGCGATGGCGGGGTCGTGTCGACTTTGAGCATAAATGTGCAATGGGTTGGGCACAAAGGCTCTCCCAACCTTCTCTGGCGCACCATATCTGATGTTAGATCTTTATTGTATCTCTGCATGAAGTTTTGCCCAGATTCCCAAAGTATTTTGAGATATAACTCAATAAATTGGTCGATGAAACCAATGCGCAAGCTGGAACGAACGCACTGAAAGCAGAGGAAGTGCAAGCTCAACATGACACCATCATCCGCCAAATGAGGAGTGGGTTAGTAGGGCTTGCTGAACATGCTACCAATATATTTCACTAAACACTCTCAGCGAATTGCTTGGCCGGGCCAAGGTCGTTCTTATTACAGGCTATGCAGGGGCTGGTAAAAGTAATTTGCTTAAGCTCATCACGAGAAGCGCAATTCAGATCGGCCATGGCACAACGAATGGTAAGATATGATGAATTGGTATGTGATATAGCCAAGCCAACGCATTTACACTAGGGACGGTGGACGCGTTATGCCAATTCGTCAACCTCGAGAACGAATTATTCGTCTTTATTGATACGCCCGGTTTTGGGACTGCTGGCTACAGTGCATCTCAGATTAGAGGCGTTATTCAAGGCACCCTTGGCTTTGCTACACGCTGTTTTGGCGGAATTCACGGCGTCCTATACCTTCATAGCATCGAAACTGATCGAGAATATACGGGAATAAAGGAAAGTCTTGATTTTTTACGAAACTTGAAACGAGAAGACCAGCTACCGACTCTTACTTTTGTTACGACTAAATGGGATCGTGTGCGAGATGAAGAGAGGCAGCTATATGAAGACAGGGTCACACATCTTGAAAACACATCATGGAGAGAGTTTACCGGCCATGGTTATATCGAGTTTGGATGTAATTACGATTACAGCAGCCCCAAAACCCGACAAGCCGAAAGAACGGCACTAGTGGAGCAGTTATTGGGGCAATATGGCAGAGCCAATCTTGTACCGGTGGTGATGCCATTCTGGGAGTGGACCTGGGGGGAGATTGGCACAGGGATTGCCGTAGTGACGGCCCAGACTGCTGCCGTCGGCTTTTTTGGATACCTGGCTGCTCCAGTTCTGGTCCCGCTTGCGATAGCTGCGGCAGCGATTGGTTTGATACAGCAGGAATTAAGAGAGGGAAGGCTATCGATTGGGATCAACACCAATGGGGTTTATGTAGAGCATCCAGAGCTTGGGAGAAGACACTTCAATCAGTAGATAATAGCTCATGAAATAAATATATCATTTTAAGGTCTTGGGTTACAAGACAAGACACCTGGCTAGAGCTGAGCCCTACAAGGCCTGTAGTAGAGCTTTGGTTCCTGGCAGTTCAAGTTCCGGACAGCACAGCTAAACGGCCCAGAAATTACATGTACATATATACAGTATATACCTCTAGTAAGCATCGCTTAATTATTCCCAAACTGTTGGTATTTGTTTAGAGCTGGCTAATCGAGACCAGCAAGGAATTGACAGATGGATAACGTCAATTACCCTCGTAAAGGAAAGCCAAAGGTAGCGATGCTGTAGGTGACGATTTTACTTCATGAAAGTGTGTTGAGCAGTAAAAGCAGAGGCATGGGCATTAATGCGTACATGTAAGTACATCTCTCAAGGTTATGATACGATCCGTGATTCTCAAAATTCTACGATAAGAATCATAAGATCAATGGCGAATTATCAAGTAATACGATTTCGAACCCCATAAGGACATTGAGAGGTTAATGCTACTGTCTATTAGGTGTCTATTGATGTGGGAAGTGACTTCGATGAAGACATCGTGAAGGGGCACGAATAGTAGATAACGAGAGAGCCGTAAATTGGCTGTCCACTGCTACTATCCCCTGCTTTCCCTCCTGCTTTCCCTACTATTGTCCCTGCTATTTCGCCTACTGTTTCCGCTCCTGTTCTCCCTGCTGTTCCCTCTCCTGTTCTCCCTACTGTTTCCCCTCCTCTTTCCCCTCCTATCCTTCCATGCCCTGTTGGCCAGCTCGCCTTGCTCTTCAGGCTGTAGCTTGTGCAACATGAACCCCAAGATCAGGTAATCAAAGACAACTAAAAACTCTTCAATGACAGCCATGGCAGCACGCACACTGACTTTACCGCCAACGACGGAGAAAGTGTCGTTATTAACGAACACTGCAAGTGCAGAGTAGATGAGGCGGATGAGGATGAAAGGCCAAGCGATGGCAACGGCAATCGGGCTGCGGCGTTCTTGACGAGGCACTCCGCTTCTGTAGCTGGATGAAAGAAGGAAGAAATAGGTGATTCCTGCGAAGCCGACGATGTAAAGAATGATGCCCGCTTTGCTTGTACCGGAAACCGTCACGGTGCCGTTGCTGCCAGTCGACCCTCCAGTGCCACCGGCAATGCTAAGAATTAAGCCAAGGGTAATGAGGAGTTGAACAAATCGAAACTGTTTCACACTGAAAAGCTGGATTCCTTTGGCATTGATGAAGTCGATACTAGATCGTTGTTAGAAACGGATTCTAGAGAGTGATGCCCTGGGGGATATACATACAATCGTGAGAGTACCCCCAAAGTAGCAAGCAAGAGAGGAGAAATGCCAATAGAGTCGATGATGACAGATGCCTTAAGAAGGCCTTCTGAGTGATCAGTGTGCGTGAGGAGCTGACATATTGCGCCAGCGATCCGTATAGCACAAAGGATGACTGTATAAATCCATCCCGAGGCTCTGTGGAAGCCGTGGCGCGCGGTAACAATGATGGCGGCGATGAGAGCTGGTATGTAGATAATAAGTTCTACGATGGAGACGTAATCTGGTGGACCAAGCCCCATGACGAAGATTGCTGTTTGTATCGTTGATCTGCGGGTTGGTTGTTCCTGGTCACGGTGCTCTGGCTCAGTGATTGATGATACTCAAGGTGAGATGCGAATGAGCTGGATGACAATGGTAATTAAATTGATTCAAAAACAACAATAAAGCAGTAGATACGGCATCTATATAAGTTCTTCAACACTACATACAAAGGAGAATTGCTATATCAACTTCTGCTGAACTGAGGCGATACAAACCACACGCGTCAGCCATATCCATAGCCCATTCTAGGATGCAACTCGACGCTAAACACTTCTACTGTTTCCTCTTTTTCCTTTTTTAAAGAGAAAACCCCAGGCGCCAGATTCAGAGGCCTCTTAGAGTATAGTGACTATCACTTTTACTAGTCATCTTGTCTAAGGGGAGCGGTAGTGTCTCAACGAGAGTGGCTGGATCTCCCAACGGCTGCGCTATTCCAATTGTAGTATATGTTTCGTCGCGACGAGGCTTCAAGTTCCCGCTGAGGATCCAGCTCAAAATGGGTTTGCATTGCGTAAGAACGGGTAAGGTACCAGTGCGCCAGCTCGCTTCAGCAGTCTATCTTGTTAGTCTGGATATGGACATGTACAATGAGTCATCTTTCAATCCCAAGTACACCGTGAATCAAATGATGAAGGATACTTCATCTAATATATAGCATCTAGTAGCTTAGATATGTATTTAATTACACTATTTTATAATTTGTAAGGATGAGATCGATATTCTGGTGTTAGGAATGCCCGTGACCGAACCCCATCCTGTATGAGTTTCGACATGGCCAGCGCTTGATTAATACCCATTGAATGGCCAATCTTATCCAGACAGTTCGCAATCCATTTGCGAAGATCATCGCATGCAAATCCTGAGTTTGCAGCAACTACGAGAGGCCACATGATGGTGAGGCCGCCTGCTCCCGAAGCTTGAAAGGGTGACAGAGTGCTCGCCCCGTCTATCCCGTGATAAGTAGATGTGTGTTTGGCTTTCAGAGCAGAATCTTTCAGGCGTGTGTCCTCTTCTATCCCTATATTTAAGTTGTAAGGCACGCTGGCACATATGTCTTCCACCAACTGAAGCGCTGTCTGGCTAGCTTGACTTGCCAAGCTGCTGCGTTGTGAAAGACCAATATCATCATTTTCGGAATCTTCTAGATCCTTGAGGGTACCGATAATGAGCTCTTGAATGATGATACGAATTGAACGACAATTATTCCACATGCTGCTTGCGGGAATGCTTTGATATATGTGATAGCTGTCACCCCAGACCGCTTTGGTGATGGGCTTTCCATCAAACAGTGGAATGTTGACTATAGTGTATCTCCACGAAGGGGGCATGCCGATCATCAGGGATACTAGCTCTGCATCGAGCTTCAGAGCGGTGCGGATGATTTCTGTAGGGTTAAGGATGTGCCTCCTAGTTACATTCGCGCAAAAATCTGTCAATCGAGTAACTATAGTGGCGAGCTGATCCAGGATTTGATCATTGGGATTCTGATCTCGTTGGATTTTTTCGGTCAATTTATTGAAAACTGGTGCGCTGTATCGCTCCTGGTAAATGCGACTGAGGCTCTATATTTAATTCGATGAGCATAGCCTCAAGCTATCAGAGGTTCATATAAGGCCTTACCACTTGACCACGTAGTTGTGTAAATAAATCTAGCCCTTCCTGCCGGGAAAGCTGTTCTGAGCCACGAATCTCTATCAACCTTGTCGCGCCTTCCATATGATGCACCCAACGGTCAATAAATGAGCCGTCAGTACATGTCATGACCTTGATTTCTCAGGATTAGCAGATACGGAGTTGGCATTCTGGGGCTAGCTTACTTCAAATATACCAAGCATAACCACCGCTGCTAAGGTACCATCCGTCTTGCACAGGACAGGGTCTTTCAGGGCCAAATTGGTCTTAGACAAGGCCTTAGTATACTCTTTCTGTGCTTTCAGCATCGTATTAGGAGAGAGTCGGATATTTGATAGAGCCGCTAATGCAACGGCATTGACTGCCGCGTTGACTGCGGAGTTGTGTGAGTCCTCCATGAGAGGTAATAGATATGACATATAACTGCAACGGGGACCTCCTGTCATGTAATTAACATAGAGATAGCTCCTTGCAATTTCTTCCACAGGGTACACAAGAGCAGCCGTTGGAATGATCACAGCCGCTTTGTCGCTGCACAACGGCCCATGATCAATTGGGTCCTCGGGCACTCTAGTTGAAACTGATGTCCGAGATTTCACAATGCGTGTTGACATAGAGCGCTTCTTGCGCGCTGGAACTTGATAATTGCGAATAACATCATTGCTCTGATCCCGGAAGTTCAGGTCCAGCAAATTTCGGTATCCGAGACAGTTGACCTCAGCTCGCAAACATTGGGTGCATGAAGGCTCTCTATGATCGCACTATGAATCCTAATGATTAGCCGACAAATTTTTGCAACTCTGGCTCAGCTATTTTCTTCACGATTAGCAAGGTAATCGAGCTGTTAACTCGAAATGTATCTGCTGTCTTGAACGCATATGCGGTCTCCAGCTTGCTTGTAAGTACTAAACTTACATACCCTTAATCGGCGTTGCCGGCAGCGCTCGCACGCAGCGCTTGGCTTGCCACGATAAACCATGACCCGTGTTCTCAACTACCGTTGCCAAAGATTACCAAAAGAAGAAGTCGATACGTTGACCAACAATGAAAATGTTTGAGAAGTCAGCAGTTGAATAAAGAGAGATTGGCGTTGATGGCGGCAGCATCCCCATTATTTAGGCAAATCCATTTTGGGTAACCAGCTCGACGCTACACATTAGAATGTGGCTCCAACGAGAGCCGTGCCGTTTTATCCGTGCTCAATACGTGTAATTGGTGGACTTGGCCTTGTAGCCGCGTCACCGCCACCTCCTAAGCCTCATAGGCCATCATTCCCTACCATCATCAGAAATTCTTTTCACGAGGAGAATTAAAGCATGTTAAGGCTGACGCTGTTGAAACGCGTCGTCTCATGACGTGGTCTTCTATTTTAACTCTGCCAATATCTGTATGCTGACCAAATAGCGACGGCAAGATTAGTCTTAAAGTATATGCTACGGGCTGATTCATACATTACTCAGCCTCTGCTCATACAGCAAGTTGTTTAATATTGCATATGAGAACATTCTTGGACACGAAAGAATAACTTGTTCATCGTTTATACGAATATATCCCATTGTGTAAACCAGTCCATGTACCTATGCTTCTAAATTGTATTAAGTCGATCAAAATGCGACACACATTGCGACGAGTTATAGGGCTTGGACAAACTCTTTAACCGCGGAAGCAACCTCATTGGGCTTTTCAATAGGCAGCAAATGACCGGAGTCTTCAATAATGACCAGCTGCGCCTGGCCACTCCGCCTGCTATTCAGGTCCTCCTGAACTTCGGTAATCATCTTTTCGGGTGATTCAATAACATCGCTCTTCCCAGCCACTACCAACACTGGGACCTCAATAAGATGAAACAGAGGCCGAATATCCTCTGCGGAACCATAATGAGGCCATGCAGACTTTGCAAACTTATTACCACGGACCATATCGCCGGCCAAATCCCTCACCACGGCATCTGTCAGGGCCAGGCCCCCCGGCGCGGTAAGGACAGTTCGAATAACCGCTTCGGCATTTGAGGTGCTATCATAGGCACGAATCTGCTGTTCTTTCATGTCTGAAGGTAGAGAAAGAGGCCCTGGAGGGGCGGGAGCGACCATAACTACGGCTTTCAAAAGAGTTGGTGGAAGACGACGTCGCCCAGCAATTGCAGCTGCAACCTTGCCGCCCATGGAGTGACCGACCAAGATGACATTTGTCAATCCAAGGCTCTGAATGACGACTTCAACATCTGAGGCCAAGTGACTAATGCTATACGCCCCAGCTTCGGCTGGTCCTGAAGAAGCACCCCAGCCACGAAAGCTCAGCGCAACAGTTGGGAATGAAGGAGACAAGGCGCGGACAACCGATGACCAAGTGTCAGCCGACCCGCCCCAGAAATGGAGAAAGATTAAAGTTGGAACCTTCGTAACGTCAACTCCTGCGGGATATGTCTGGTTGAAGTGAAGATTGACATCTTCACTGATTTTCACAAATTTAGAGACTGATGTAGACATTGTGGGCAATTCGTTTAAAATCTGCGACAATAGGGCTCTGTATAGGAGCAAATTGGTTCCTGGCTATTTCGCCCTCTTTATGTAAGAAATAGCAGTTGTTCATTTGGAACTACGAGAGGGCAGAAAGTATTGATAATATCCGAGTCAGCTCGGATAATGTTGAAATACGAGCTCCAACTACATGGGATTCCAAATTATATTCGTTATATATAATGTTTGAGATTGGAACACATGTGACTAACAAAAGTCAACTAAGCATCAAAGGTAGGTGAGATATATGAGTTTAGGAAGTCTCTTGAGATCTTTAGGAGAAAACTGTCTTTTCCGCAAATATTAGTAGGAGACGGTTTACTGTATTCTTATTGCATTTGGAAAAAGGTGTAATGGCTTTGGCTGGCCTACGGCTGATATAGATTATTCGTACTCGGCTTTTTAGAATTCGAGCAATATACGATGTTTAAGTCTGTTGTGTTTATTCCGAGGGCAATCGGAAGGAAGACAACTAGTTTCGGGACGTGGAGTCTGCCGCGACATGAGTGGCGAAGAGCCAGCTTCAACAAGAAAGCGCCACCACCACCAAGGGAAAAAGAAAATGAATCAAACAGATAAGTCGATAGTTCGAGAATATGAGATAGAGCTGAAAGTCATACTGATAATTCAAATATCAAGCTTTGAGTGTGCTATCTGTCCCTTCTCCTACATTTGCATCACTAGATCTAGGTGGTAGTGGAGCTGAGCTTGTAACACAGACCGACGGCGTTTAATTCCGAACCGTTTCGGCTTTAGACTTTACTTTGATCCTTCTTGGACAGCTTTGAAGTGAGAGTGACTTTTGACCTCCTTGATTGGTTGCCCAGCACCCCAGTGATTATGCGGAGTTCAAGGATCGGAACTGGCTACGGAAGAATGCGTCTTACTTACTTGTCTAGGTAGGTAGGCAGAAGATGCCCAATTCTTCGAGTGTTTACTGCTATCAATATTTCCTACTATATCCTTTTAACATCCAATACTATCACTAGCTCTATATTTGAGACACGGGATGCTGGATAGCAACCTTGGGTTGGCGAATAGCTGCAATTTAACATTCAGCTTACAGCAGAAATTCTTCAAAACCAAGCCCGTATACTTCAGTCAACAACTGCAAGCCTGGTGCTAGCACCAATGCTCCACTACAACTCTATTTACTTGGAGTTGCTTGGGCAGCGTCAAACAAGAGGCGCCCTTCCGTCGTATAGCCCTCGACAAACCTTTTGCCATATTCCATCTGAAAATTGTCTACACAATGTCAGTACAGAAACAGACCAACGATATTGCATAATATACATACCATATGTAGTTTGTGGTTTCGAACGGCAAAAACCACAAATAATTTCGCGAATACCGCCACCTAAGTCGAGGCGAGGAAACCTCGTGTTGACAGCATTGTATACCTCCTCAGAGATAGTGCCATTCTCATCCAAGGCTGGGCCCCGGAAATCTGCGGCGATTCCGAGAGCACATACCTTGATGACCTGTTCTTTGTGCAGCGCTATCGAGGGAGTAGTATGCAGCGCAATTGCATCCCACACCAGTCGAAGTCTGAAGTCGTCCCAGTTTTCTGCTTTTCCGTTTTGCTGCTCTTCCTTGATCCAATTACAAGCAGCTTCTGCACCATCAACTTCAAATCTCTTGTCCTTGGAAACAAGCTCGCCTGTTATGTCCCAGCCAAGGTCATGGAGGATCGCGCTCAGAGCATGTACTTCGAGATCAATTTCCGAGATGGCACCGACCTCACGGAGCTTCTTGTAAACAACAGCACCCAGAATCCATGAGCGCATTACATGGTTAAATCCCATATCATTAAGATGAGCGCGAGCATACTTTTGAGCAGCTTGCACGATTGGAGTGTCAATCACTGTGACTCCTGCGATAGTTGTTTCAGGCAGTTGGGCCATGATTTAGAGCAAATTTTGGTTGAAAGCAGTAGAAGATAATTTTTGAATGGCAGCGTTGAGTTGAATGTATCAAGATGACTGTTAAGAAGTATCTACATCACAAGGGTTTGCTTTTATAGCTAATTGTCACGGCTTTAAATACTCCCGTTCCAGGCTGACAGCGAAGTAGTTGACAGGCCATTTACATAACACAATTTCATCGTGTGACTATCAGGTTCTGCTCCGATGTAAATCGGTTTATATTAATTTCATCAATGCACAAGGCTTGCGCCATACTGGCTGGAAACCTTCATCTTGTTACCTAGTTGTATTCATAATTGAGATAGCTCATTCCCAGCGTAGTAACTATCAATATTAAGTAGTATCATTATCAAAATACCCCACGATTCTAGGCATTCATATCCGAACACGTTCGGATATCGTCGTATAGGAGCTGCATAGGATGTGCTTTGATAATTGTACCGAAGTTGCTGACTAGACTGCTCCACATAGCTGGAGATTATTAGGCAATGAATCCGATTCATGGCAAATAACCTCACGGAGTATAGTGGGATGCTCCAATTCTAGGTCCATCTTGTACAGAGGCATTGACAAAGCTCCTTTATTAGACAACGAATAATTCTTCAATAACTAGCTACATAAGGTATATCATAAGCTTATTTTAGAGTATTTCTGATGTGCTTCCTTCCAAGTCACTGGCTCTCTTGATCTTATGATTGAACAAGTTAGCCATTGCCATTGATGATTCGTCATCCGGTTCTTTCTAGTCCCAATAGTGCACCATAAGCCTACTAAGTTGACTATTAATATCAGGCTGTGACGCAGTGCAGCTTGTAAAATGACTGTGAACTCCTTCTGTAAGCACGAAGGCCCCTTGATTATTGTTCGCAATGGGGTAACATGTGTCCTAAAGAATTATGAGAAGAAGCTTTAGATGGAATGTAGTATGCTACCACTTACCGACCAGAGGTCACCCTTAGGAACTGACGATTTCTCAGTGAGTGATTTCTTGAGTATTTCCTGTTAGACTGCACTTACTAGTCCAAGTAACAGAATTTCCCTGGCAGTCTCTGCCTTCAAAGAAGTATATGGTACAGCTGTGGCAAGAATCCGTTAGCACATGAGCGCCGTAGAGCTTCTGGTCGAAATTGACGCAAACGAGTGGATCTTGTCCAGTCGTAGGTTTCGAATATATCGGCTTCTGAGAGCAAGCTCCGTCTGGGTACAAGAAAATGTTGGGATTGAATCTCCATTTTGCTCGGTCTTGGAGCTCCTTGATATTTGATGGTGCTGCAGAAACAGTAGCAGTTAGGGTTAGAGCCACAGCGGCAAAGACTCTATTATAGATATAATACGAGAAAAGTTAGTTGATGCAGGTTGGATATGGATTGGCGGTTACTTCGTTACCATTTTATCCTGCTTGGAAATCTTATTTTATTGTGTGCTTTCCTATATACCAGCAATGACCTGGTGCTATCATCCAGTGATGCTCGAGCATATATATGCATATCAACGACGATACTACAGGTTTACTAACTATCTTGTCCTGATTTTTAAATACACCTTCTATAAATATAATTCCTATAAATATAACACTCAAAAGGCACCATGAAGTGACCCTGATCAAGGCCCATAGATGTGTAATTTTGCATGTTGGTTAATCTGGAAGAAACGCCGAGCCTAAGTGTAATCTATCCGCGTGGTAAATACCCACAATCACAAAGCGGCGGTGCTAGCCCGAGGAATTGCTATTTGACTGTCTGCGCGCTAGCAGCTCTCATTTTATATGGACAATCTACGTTGAAAGACGCAATGGGTTTTGGTTTACTGTTCACACTTCTCTGCTGCATTGTAGATGAGGAAGCAAGATGGCCCTCCAAACTATCGCAGGATTATTATTAGATCAGACTCACTATAGGTGAGGGAACTTATTTACTGTAAGGAAGCTGGTGCCTCCTCGCCTTTGATATTGACTGGGTCCCGTTGGATAAAGACGCACTTTATCAAGTCGTAGTAAGGCTGCTGTGGCAGGTGTGTATATTACATCTGACAAAGCCATGCTCATTCTGGAAAACTGAAATTATAGTATTCTATAAAAATAGAAGGAAAGAATGAAAGAGAGAAAGAAAAGAGAAGAAGAAGAACAGCCGATATGTTCAAGCGGAGGAATTACGTGTACTCCATTGTGGTTCTAGTGCAGAAAATTAAACAATACAAGTAATACGTAATAAGTCTCTGACGACTCTCGGTCACCGACAAAGGTCCAAATACACACTCTCTAAATTAAGATCATACTGCTAAATTGTTGTGGTACTTGCATTTCAAAAAGAAGTGAGGTTCCATAGTCCTCCAGTCATATCTCCATGTTGCTGCGAGCCATAAGCGCCTAAGCCATTCTTTGGACTGCCATTTCCAAGGTCGCGTTGGTGTCTATAGCTTTTCAACATTTGACAGCGTTGTGCGTGTTATTAGTGACAACAACTTCTAGAGTGCTGGATGCATGATAGGTATCCATTATTTTGTTACGTGTGCAAATACGATCAAAAGGCAGAAGAAGTTGTCCAAGCGCCGCACTGAAGATAAATGCACGCTCTAACGCAAAGACTTGTCCCTTGTTTTGTTTGCAATACTTGACAAAACATATTCCTCATCCACAACGCAATGTGACTATTGTATCTCTTAAATTCTAGTTGCCTAATCTAAGATATGATTGCAGTCTCTGGAATAAGGCCAGCCTTAAGAAGCGCGGGAATTGCTTGCTTCTCTGTTCATTCCGTGCACTTTATGAGAGGCTTCCAATACTCCCCAGGGTTATAAAATGTCAACGGGTCCCACTCCTTCACTGGTTCTGTCTTCATAGTTTCGATATTAAAAGCTTTCTGCTTTGGCGGTGGCGGGAGACTTTTCAGAATAGAATCCCATTCCTGTTTAAAGTTGACAGTCTTGGTGTATCCGAGTAGTTCTTTCGAATGTAGCGGCTGGGCATTCTCTTCAATGTGGAAGGTTGTTGATTCATAGCTCATACCACTGGTAATGCCACCAAGGACATGAAACTTCGTACTGCTGCCATCAACGTCTGTCTCTACAAATACAACAGTATGATATCGAGGTTGAGGCATATCAGGATCTTGAACAGCAAGCGTGAATTTGAGTTTATAAACTGGGTACTACTGAGGGTTTGCCATCTTTGAAGTTAAGAGGTGGTATAAGTGACGTTGGTATCGACAGATGAGGGCGCTTTTGGAGAAGAGTTTATTCTTGGTGAGGTTGATGAATCGCGGTCAAGCCCAATCATACGTGTGTAGAGTATGGCGAGAACCAAAACATTTTTGTAAAATGCGGCTTCTGCCTAAAACATCCTTGCGAAATGCGGCATCTCTCTGGGGCGGCTATGTTCAGCGCTGCAGTGTTACCCTGATACAGGAAAAACATGCAGCCTGGATGTGAAATTGGCTACGAGTTAAAGAGCGTTATATATAACCTTGACGACGATGACGAAACCGCAGTCTTCGATCTCGTAGTGATATGGGATTAATGATAAATTGAAAGTGATGAAGTATTGCCATGACCTGAAAATCTGTACGGTATAATTAGGTCGGACACATTCACGGTCTATTTCACTGCCAGCGATCCAGTAGGGTTAAGTCAGCATTAAGTCCGTGATGCATTAAATATTTAAATATCATCATCTAGCATAGACCACCGTCGCTGCAGCTTCCCGAGCAGCTATAAGATCCATCGAGATTTGCGTCAGAGCCGTACATGTCGTAGCCCTGGAACCATCCGTTGAGCGTCTCGTGGAGATAATTGAGGTTCTGGGGATCTCCGTTATCCCTTCCTTCCTGAGAGCAGGGATAATCCTGCGTAATTCCTCTACCACCGTTGAGTCCAGTGCCATCACTAGCTGTGAACCATCCATTATATGAGCCCAGAGCGTGGACAGCATTGCCGCCAGTGTTATCAAGGGCAGATCGAAGAACCCAGGCACCGCAATCGACATTATCCTGGATGGGATACTGGCAGCTGCTCTGGCCGTTCTGGCAGTTTCCAGGATCGCACTGCATCAGACCAGGAGTTGGGCCACCCTCATCAGCATTGCAAGAAGACTCTTGCATAGCGATGAAGGCCAGGATTGCGGGATCGATGTTGTACTTTTGGCCGGATGACTGGAAGTACTGATCATACTGCTGGCAAGGTGCACCAACGCCGTTGTAGTAGTCTGACAGGCTGATGTGTGACAGGCTGTTGATGTCCAAGAAGGGGGGATTCCAACCATTGCCATCAAGGCCAGAGTTAAGCCAGGCTTCGGAACCATTGGGACCGCATGCATTTGAACCGCCTGTTGTTGGTGCGCAAGCGCCTTGTGCGTTTGGGTTTGTCTGGGCCGATGCCAGTCTGGCAATGGTGACGGCCAGAGCCACCTGGATGAAGCGAGATGACGAAGTCATGGTGAATTTAGTTAATTGCAAGATGAGGGATGGGTTGAACTGTGCCAGTCTACAACTACCTGAACTATGGCCATCTCCGGCTCCCTATTTATTTACATCCATTCGGCTCTCGCTAGCCCAGAACCAAACGAGGCTCTCGCGACACTTACATTGCAACCTCTGCAGATCTTGCTGGAATCGTCGGAAGGCGGTGACAGACGTTGATGGACTGACCTGCCACGTTCGGAAACATCGTGGCCGATCCAAAGCCGCCATGAAACCTGCAAATGCTCAAAATGGCAAGGGACTCTCTCCACTGCCGGCACCGATTCTCCGTTTCAGCGTCACATTCAGAAAGACCTTCCAGAACCTTAAAGAGCCCCCTTGTGCTGCCACCGAAGAACGGCCGTCTAGGGGGATACGACGGGTAGCATTGGGACGGATAGGGAAGCTCGTGTTAGTGTTAGTGGGCGACCGCCCGGACGAATACGAGTATGTTGCTGGTAGTGTTTTGTTATCCAATTGCCTCCACGCGGGCTTCCGCAACGACTCAAGTCCGCATGGAATTGGTGGAAGAGCTGACACTTCCGAACAGGGCTTTCATCAAGCTAGCTCGCCCTACGATTCAAGTGGCAGGTTACATCGTGTCCGCAGGAGCTGGTTTTAGTCATTCGTGGTACGATGTTGATATTTCCGGTATCCATATCCACGCATTGTACAAGGTACATATCAACCACGGTAGTTGACGAAGATGGACTATGAACATGGTTATAGCAAGAGGACCATTGAGGTAACTCGTAATCATGGATAGAATGGAGCTTCTCCGTGACAGCCTGACACTGACGGTCTAGCGGGACTGTTTCTGTTTATTCCCAACAGCGCCACTTTTTTTTGGTTGTTTCATTATGAGAGCTTACTTTGTGCTGATTGGTTCAGCCCTGGAGGTAACCAACTTGACAATGCCCTCTCGGACGGGCTTGGACTACCTTTGCAAACAGCAACAGTCATAAGACAATCTTTACTCTTTGTCCATTGGCGTAGGCTTGGAGACAATCATTGTGCGGCGAGCCAGTGCGGATGCATTAGCATATTGGGAAGCGAATAGGTGATAAAAGTGCTGTGTCTATTGGAGACGTAGGCAAGGCAAGTGTCGATGGTGAGTGATGAGCTTGAGAAAAAGCGTCATAGGCGTTCGTCATATTTCTATGACACATAGTTTATGAATTGTCCAATATGCCGTGTAAGCATATCGAGTTACCTAATTAACACATTTTCCCTCATACGCATCTCAATACATAATTGGCTGTCAAGGGAAATTGGGTGGCGGCAAGTCCAATGCAACGGTGGGCAAGGAGGCGCTCGCTTTTCTTTTAAAAGCGCCAGATGGGCAGCGATCCATGAACGTCTTGCTTGTGAATAGGATCGCAAAGACTACGGCAGAGGGCAGGGTCATTCCTGATATCACAAAACCCCCTCTTGTCCACCTCATAGAAATGCTTGGAAGACTGACCAGCATAAGTGCCGCTCAAATCACGGCCTTGATCTCTGCCTACACAGCAAGAAATGCCATGGCTCATTGGCCCCTCGCATCTGAAATCGTAAAAAAATCCAAGTTGGCAGTTGACATGCTTCAGCAAGATCTCCAGAGACTGAATTCTTCGCCTGGAGTTGGGAACAGTGCCAATAGTAGCTGAACTTGCCAGAGCGTAATTTAGCAGAGAGCCATGAGAAAGTTCAAAACGACAAAGAATCTGAGATTGGGTTGAGGGAGCACCGTACTACAAGGCCAAGCTTACCACGAAACAGTTCTTTGTCGAAACATAGGGACAAAGGGCGATCCAGCATTCCGTAGAGTCAGCAGGACAAAAGAGTAGGCCAATATTGACAGCTCTAGAAGGCCAGTGAGAACTTGATCATATCACAAAGAAATCGTACCGCGCGCATCTCCAGCCGACAATTTATTAGAACCAATAACATAAATTAGGCATATACACGGCGGCATCTCAAGCTGCCCGGGCGTCTGGATCGATCTGCCATGTGATTGCCACGGTAGATTAATTCTTTGTTGATCGAGGCGAGGCCACGATATCCTTTGAACACGCGCCCTTTCATCATCTTCGGGTCCACGAGGTTCCAGCAGTTGATTTAAGTTCCAGGTCAGCACCCTACTTGTTCAGTATCTACTATTTTCCAACACATCGACTTTCTATTGCTTCTTTATCATATTGTAAGAATTCACGAATACATTCAAGACTCTCTCGAAATTGTAAGCGCTTCTGCCTCGCAAATATATGAGTGGTCTATTACACATACGCTTGCACTTGCAATGTGGTGCTTGCGGACAGCTTATTCTACCTGATGATCGTATTTGCGCACGTAAGAGAATACATTCAACGCTCAGAAATATGCCATCGCTGACATACACAGTGCTACTTCTCAATGTTGCCCACGTATATGACGCAGGTTGGTTCCGGGGCATACCATATTCTGAACGTTGGCCAAGCGACGGTTATGAGGTATGCTGGTTGACAGAAGACCATAACTGCACCGAATGCCCTACTGCGGATGAGAGCGTAACGATGCATATGGACTGCTTAAATTTATGCCGCCGGGTGTTGAAGATTAATAAACACGACCTTAAAGACGGCCTTCCCAAAGAGGATTTTAGTCGCCTTTGGCTTGCAGCAACGTGGAGGTATGCTTGGGGAGAGATGCAGCGGCTTAAGCTGCCTAGCTCTAGTGCTCTTATGAATCCTCTTCCACACATGATAAACGACATATGCGGTTTTCAAAAGAGCTTTCCACCCGAAATCGCCAAGATGATACAGAGCTATTCGCCTTCCACCGCCTTCTGGAGAATCTCTTCGGTACTTCAGCTTTTGGAAGAGCTGAATGCGGCTGAGATACATGAAGCTGTCACCTGCTCGCTTTCCCAAGTGCTGTATTGGGCTCGGGGCAAACCCCCCACGCTTGTGGAAAACGAACAGACTGCTGAGCAAACCGCCAAACAAACTGGTGGTTCTTATGTTCGTTTAACAATAGATTCTCGAGGCACCAAATTGATAGAACAAATATCTCAAGATTTGGCAAATGATTCATTCCCTGTCTCCAAGGATCCTCACGTGTTCATGATAGACCTCGCAGAGGAAACAAAACCTCTCAAGATAGAATTTCAGATACGTGTTTCTAAATGCTCTACATACTCTATTGAACATTAAATACAATCTTAAATTTAAAAATTTCTAACTTTCTCAGCTTGGCATGAGCCGTTTGTATGTTCCTAAGTCATCAAAAATAAGTATATGGAGCGCGCCGATACCCATACAAGGCATTCTTCGATGTATTCAGCATCATGCACCTCTGCATGCATCTACTTCATCTCCCCGCTCCATCGCCATCAATTTAGATCCGAACTATTGTACAGGAATCTCTTTTTTTTTTTTAAAAAAAAAAAAAGGCTATAAGATAAAGTATATACATGAACACAGCAAAGAAAGCTTGCCTGCTTTCGAGATTTTCAACTATATACAAGCTTTTTACAATGGCGGCCTAGTTTGGACCTATACACCATTAACGGCCGGAGATAAGATTAATGCAATTAGTGTCAGGCGGTATACCGATTTACAGTCGGCATGTGCTATTACGGTAGGTGTTCAAGCGCTGTGTAGTGGTCAAGCCAGATCTAAGAATGTTTAGTTGACGATGAAATCTGGTCAATCTATAATCGGTATGCTACCAACTCAACCAGCAGAATTTTTGCCCACTGAAACATTGTATACAATGGAGGAGCAACCTCCCTTGCTTGTCCATAACATTCCAACCAGTGGCGCTATCTCATCTATCAGACTTAACACCATCCCTGAGAGCATAACTCATGCCAGTATTCCAATAGTAGAGCCGCCCTTCGTTGATGCCTGCCTTTCTTCAGCGTCACTGGAAGATGTTCTAAATACTTCTGTCTTCACTGATGATTCGACTAAACCACCTGAATGCAAAGGTATGGTGATCGAGTATAGCAACGGTCTAAAGAGAGCTCTTGGGCAATGCCGCCTAGGTCTGGATGCAATTCAAAAGTACCATCGGCCATTGAAACTCTCATATGCCATTGTAAAAGATAGCACAAAGGCTGGGAGAATACTCAAAAATGTGAATCTTATTTTCGATTCTGCAAGTCACATATATCCTCAGGATGAAGAGTTAGTGTGGAATCACTATGAAATGAGAGGACAGCTATTGTTTTGGTTTACAGCAAATGAAGTTGTTTTAGAAGTTTCGCAAAAGTAGGCACATCTTCCAGTTATTTATAACAGTCAGAAAGCAATCATTAGACTTTATTGGCATAAATTTGAAGATGGCTACTTGAATTTACGATAGCTTATTGAGCGACGGGCCAGTCTGCATGCATTAGCGTATTGGGAGACACATCGGTGATTAAGAGTCAAAGACAACTTTGTCGTGTAGCAACAAACAAGACTGAGTTCACTAGCCTATGATGGTTTAGGAAGCGGACTACAGTACTATGCTATCATCATAAAATAGTTCAATGGCAAAACGGCAGGTATATATAAAGTAAATCCGTTGATTCAACTAACTTCGATGTTTCTTCCCTATCACCCTTAGATTAGCCCAAAGCTTCTTACAAGAATGAAGCCACTAGCATACCTAGAGGTCATTATGCGGCGAATACATGTACCTTGTCTACACAGGTAATTTCGTGCATCTATATACGATAAACACAAACCCCCTCTTTTTTCAGGTACGGGAGCCTGGATTGCCCCAGCTTACTCGTGATTCCTAATTATCAATTGATCACGGGGCTGGCCAAAAAGTCTCATCACAACAAACACATCAAGCGACGCTCAGAAAAAGCGGGACTGTAAAATGAATAAGTACATACATTCAGTAATATACCTAGCACCTAGTCAACTCATCGAGTAGCGCTTTTGTAGGGGAACACCTATTTAGCAAGCACCCGAATTTTATGATATAATTGTAATAGCAGTTACTAGAAAAATATAGATATAGTAGCAGTTACTAGAGAAATATAGATAGTAGCAGTTGCTAGAGAAATATAGATATAATAGAGAAACGTAGATATAGCAGCTACTCCTTTTGTAGCATATGACTTAACTCGTGGTTGTTTGAAGTCTTCCTGGTCTGGGTTTTTCTGTCTTCCGCTTGCCTACTTAAAGGGAGGTCTTACAAGGTGACCTGAATTACGATTGATCATCTGAGAAATGTTGTAGTATTAAAATGAAGATGATAGCAAAAATAACGACATATACCTCGGTTTAAGACGTAGGCAACTTCCCTCTAACTTTGTAGTTGCCGCGGAAAACTCCAGCAACAGGTCATGAGTTTAACACTACTAGTCTATACTAAGGCTAGCATTTCGGCACTCGTCTGTCAGCCCGTCTGATCATCGACGCCACTGAAGAGTATAAATCGTATGAACATTCTCCGACCCACCCATCATATTCTGTCAGTCTCATTTTCCTTCAGCCACAAAGTTTGAGCTCTGATGATCCGATTTCACATGAGACTAAGCATGAGCTTTGTAAACAAAGTTTCTCAGCTCTACTGAAATTCCTTAGGATGAAAGCTATTTAAGCTATAGTCAGGTGATGAAAAGTGTCACTAGCTTCCGATATCATCGTATGACGATCGTAGCACCAATTACGCGTGGCAATATTGTCCATTGGATGCATAAATACTGCAAGGTAGACGTGTGGTGTTTCAATCAAGGAAAGTATCGCAATTATATTATGCTTGACAAGTTGAAACTGACCAAATAACAAAATACAACAACACCATGGCTACCACCAACGGCCCATCCAAATTCATCCCAGAACAGCTCTTCCACACTGTTCTCACCATAATCGACTACTCCCACGACGCCTCCGGCGCCAACCGCACGCTATTCGTCCTCAAAACCCACGGCACCCTCGCCGCTGCAAAGAAATACGCCAGCCACGCCCTAGAAGCCGTCAACTTCACAGCCGAAGACTTTGAAGTCTATCGCATCCGCGCCGACGAAGACCCAGCCAAACCCTGGACCCACGGCGACGGCGTGCTGGTTTTCGCTCGCTCCTTTGATGGGCAGGAGTTTCTCGTGGGAATCGACACTACTCCGAACAATGAGGCTTTGACCGCGACCTCGGATGGAGAGATGGTGCTGCCCGAGGGCGCAAAGTTCTTGCACTACCTTTTGCAGATTACGGTGGACTACAACGCCGACCGTAGCGGCAGCTCGCAGACCACGGAAATTGAAGGGACGTATGTCCATCGTGCGGATGCTTGGACGGCTGCGCATGTCTCTCTCGATCCAACTGAGTATGCAGAGTTTGATCGTCGTGGCGACGCACAATTTGTTGAAGAATGGCCCTTTGGCGAAGACGTTGCAGTTCATGCCGTTTCTGAGACTGGACAAAACTACTTTATTGCGGTGAAAAGGCCCCCCGAGCAGAAGCACGAGGTAAAGCATCACTCGCTGAAAAAATAGTTTTCATGTCTATTGCATTCGGTTCGTGGAAGTAAGGACCTCGTCTGTCGTAATTTGGCTACGCTGTGACTTTCAGATGTTGTTTTAATTAACTCAAAGCTGTACATTACTCTGTCTAAAGATTTGGGCTACAGATCTAGTAACTATAATTATAACCTCCAAACATCTCTCCAATAAAATGATTCATTATACATTATACGTAAGCCACCTCCAGTCATGTGTAGGATACAGTTGCAAGATGATACATATTGAAGAATGAACTTGGGATTAGTGAATTATAGTGACTTTGTCATAATTTCGTCTCCACAACGCCCAAGCTAGAGATTCGACAACTCTTTGAGAGGAAGGAAGTATGTAATGCAGCCTCCGGGACGACTACCCAAGAGTAACACGAAAATTCACGTGGTGTTGCACAACTACCTGTATTTCTCCCCCCTCTCGTAGCAACCAATACATCATGCCTCCATCACGATTGTCAACATCCGTACCAGTGCCAAACAAAAAAAAAAAAAAAAAAAAAAAAAAAAATTCTCAAAGCAAACCAAAATGGCCACTCTCGACGAGCTGAAGCGGGCTCTTAGACAAAAAGCTACTTCTCCGACGCAGCCTCTGTCCGACGAACAGTATAGCGCTGGCTTTGACATCCTGCTCCAGGGCCCCGGATGGAAGACGTACCAAGATTTTATTTTCCCCCAGCTATCCCAAGTGCTGACTACTCTGTTCAACTCGCGAATCCGCATCTCGGTGTTGGAGATAGGACCTGGCCCCAAGAGCGTGCTTGGCTATCTGCCTGATGATCAAAGACGCAAGATCAACAGGTACGCTGCGTTCGAACCAAACGGCTCATATGCCACAGAATTGCAAGAATGGCTGGAGACACAATCTCCGCTCCCCTGTCTAGAAAGCCACCCCGACATCTATCGAGTGCCTTTCACTCTGGACAGCATTGTCACCGATGCAAATGATGGTCATGAAGAGTTCGACATCGCTCTCTTCTGCCATAGTCTGTATGGAATGAAACCCAAGCGCAAGTTCATCGAACGAGCACTAGAAATGCTTGTTGTGCAACCCGAAGGCGGGGTGGTGGTAGTCTTCCATCGTGATGGCGCGGACTTTGGTGGCTTAATATGCCATAAAACGGCTTCATTCCCTTCTGGGACCGTTTGTGTTGCAGATGATGATAAGATGCTGGATAAGTTTTCCTCTTTCATTGCGGGCTTTGTCATGCAAGACAAAGATAAAGACGAGGCTGTCCACGTCGAATGGCGTAAGGTGTGTCGCGACTTGGGTCGCCGTCAGGAAGCTCACCCAGGTCGTCTCTTCTTCAGCGCACCTGAGGTTATGATGGCATTCGATCATCATGCCACAATGTTGCCGGAACTCACAGCGCAAATGCTGTTGGCGAAAGAGGACAGGACTGTGAAGAACTGGGAGGCTCGTCTCCACCGTCCCGCTTCAATTGTCAGGCCGACGAAGATCCAACATGTCCAAAAATGTGTTCAATGGGCTTTGAAGCACGGAGTTGGTTTGACTGTCATTGGTGGAAGCCATAGCGGCCACTGTCTTTGGCCCAACGTTGTCGCAGTTGACATGGAGGCTTTTGATCAAGTACATGTTCAAGCTCTTAGAGATCATGGGATAGATCCCGACTTTCATTCTAGCTCCTTGATTATCGCCGGGGCCGGCTGCAAGACGGGAGATATCCTTCGTGCTGCCATGGCGGCGGGTTTGACTGTGCCCCTCGGAGCTCGTCCAAGCGTCGGCGCTGGATTATGGTTACAAGGCGGCCTCGGGCATCTTGCCAGGCTTCATGGTCTTGCATGTGATTCCATTGTCGGTTTCATAATGGTGAGCGTTGATTCGGCCCAGGTCCTGTGTGTCGGACATGTACCAAATGAATACTGGCCGACCAGTGGTGTCCGCCCGGAATACGAAGCCGAATTGCTGTGGGCAATGAAAGGTGCTGGCACCAACTTTGGCATCGTGACGAGCGTCATTTTCAAAGCGTATCCGGCTCCGGTCTATACAGTTCGAAACTGGATTGTCCCACTGAATGATGACTTTGAAGCGCGGCGAAGACTCACTGAATTTGATAGGCTCATCGCCAGCAATCTTTCTCGCAACTGTTCTGCAGATGCGTATCTGTATTGCGATGCTGGACGGTTGCAGCTTGGCATTACCACGATTGAAGCTTGCACAACTAAGTCGATATCAGAAACTCCTACACTTGCTGATACAATTCTGGGGCCAGAATGCAATCTCAAGGTTGTAGACAGCGTCGGCTTGTTTGACGCTGAGATGTACGTGTCTGGAATGCACGGAGGACATGGAGGCGGCAAGACATCCTCGTTCAAGCGGTGTCTCTTCTTGAAAGATATTGGAGCTGCAGACGTGTCCGCAATCTTGGTAGCAGCAATTGAATCTCGTCCCACGGCACTCTGCTATCTCCATCTACTACAGGGAGGCGGAGCGGTTGCCGATGTGGTTCCCAATGCAACGGCTTTCGGTTGTCGTGACTGGGACTTTGCCTGCGTTGTCACCGGCGTCTGGCCTCGTCACCATGATGGAACTGAAACTGCTCAAGCTGCTATAGAGTGGGTTTATCATGTCGCCCGGACTCTGTTGCCCCTGGCTAGCGGAGCTTACGGGGCAGATCTCGGACCGGATCCGAGAGATGCGGATCTAGCGGAGAAGGCTTTCGGCCCAAACCGGCTACGCCTGGCTCGTCTCAAACAACATGTAGACCCATGTAAAGTGTTGGCTTATGCCTGTCCACTACCAGAGGCGCCGATAGGGCCAAAGCTCATCGTTCTTGTCACAGGAGAACATGGTGCCGGTAAGGACTATTGTGCTGACGTTTGGGCATCCGTGTTCAACACAAGTTCTCCTAAACCTCCTATGGCACGGGTAGTTAGCATTAGCGATGTGACCAAGCGAGAATATGCGGCGGCCACTGGTGCTGACTTGAACGCTCTACTTCAAGATCGTGCGTATAAGGAGCAACACAGGCCAGCATTGACCGCATTCTTCCAAGACCAAGTGCTGCAACGATTTCGGCTGCCAGAGGAGCATTTTATGAATGTAGTGTATGGTGCCGTAGATGTGGCCGTGCTATTGATCACCGGGCTGAGAGACGAGGCTCCAGTTGCAGCTCTGTCACATCTGGTGCCAGACAGCAGAGTGCTCGAAGTCCGTGTCAGATCAAGAGAGGAGACACGGCAGGCTCGTGGATGTTATCAAATCGGTGATGAGGTTGTTGATCAGAAGAATAAGGACGGTATCAATGGCACCAATGGCGAGCGAGACTCAGGCTGGTGCCCGAATCTCATCTTCTACAACGACACGCCTGGAAGTGAGATAGCGGAAGAGTATGGTCAACTTCATTTGCTTCCTTTCTTTAGCGAGGACCTGCAGAAGCTAGCCAACATGGTGCGCTCGGTACCTGACTTCCCACGCTCAGGTATCGAGTTTCGCCACCTGCTCGACATCTCCCAGCAGCCGGGAGGATTGAAGCTGTGTGTGTCTCTGTTTCGGAGCCACTTCGCCGGTGACTGGAACAAGATCGAAGCAGTGGTTTGTTGCGAGGCTGGAGGCTTCATCTTTGCATCGGCGCTGGCGTCAGAGATAAATTTGCCCCTGGTTCTGATTCGTGAAGCCGGCAAGCTCCCGCCGCCTGTTGTTTCTGTTGTCAAGAGGCCATCGCACATTTCGCATTCGGCATCCAACGGTTCAAGAGAAAAGAAGATGGAGATGGAGCGGGATGTGATTCGCAGAGGCGCATCTGTGCTAGTGGTGGACGATGTTCTTGCCACGGGGGAGACGCTCTGTGCGGTTGTGCAGCTGCTGGCTGAAGCTGGGGTCAGCGCTGATCAAATCAGTGTCATGGTCGTGGCTGAATTTCCTGCTCATCGTGGCCGGGAAATGATGCGCAGTTGTGGTTTTGGAAGAGTCAGCATTCAAAATCTTTTGGTCTTTGGGGGTCTGTAGAAGGGAGAGCTGAGTTTGTGGCTATGGGCATGCCGTGTATTAACTAGCTGGCTTGTTATACAGCTCCCACTTATTACAGTCAAAAAGTAAGGGATTAACAGAAGGCTATTCTTATAAATTTCTTTAAAGGAAATATATATATTCCTTGTGCATATTTTTACTCATGTTCCTTTTTTTTTTTTTTTTTTTTAAACTTTATACATATACTTGGTACCTACTAGGTAGTAATTGTGAGTAATGCGAAAGCACCGCTCTGTATCTCCCACAAAGTTTTAGGGTGCTAATAGAAAACAGAACTTGGGGTGCTGGGATAGGAATTCCCCATAAGTACCTACGCAGGCGGAACCTACAGGCGGGTGCTTTAGCAGTACTTCTAGGCGGTATTATGCGCTGTAGGCCGATAACTTGCACCTATAGGTACCTTGCAGGTTACTGAGGCCTCGACACTAATGGAGGTACCTGTACCGCCTGTGTCCAAGGTTCACCCTGCATCTGCGCTGGATTAAATTTGGCCTGGGTAAGCCGCTGCAGGGCTTTAAGTTATTTCCAAGAGGCAACATTCGACAGCTTCCATCAGCCCCAATACAACACAAATCAAGCCTCTCTTACGCAGCTCTTCACCATGGGTTCTACCTCACAACCATCGCAATCAAGGCCTCCCCTGGAGACCTTGTCTATCAAGCAGCTTATTCGGTTGCATCCCCGGGACAAGCTTCTGGTTCGCCCTCTGGAGTGGACCGGCCGCCATCTTGAGGTGCTGCAATGTTCCTTCGAGGACTCCCCACCCCCTTCACCTTCACAAGAACACCTGGACGAAGTGGACAGAATTCCTGCCAAAGAGTCTATGTATTCCATGAAAAAGATGGCTACAGGTGGCGTCTGGCAACGCCGCGAAGCTTCCATCAGATACATTGTCGGTTCTGACGATTGCCCACTGAGGCCCCACGGGTTGGTCTTCATATGAGAGGAAATTTGCTCCATTCCTCTCTCCCCTCCATTCCTCCTTTACTTTCTCTTTTTTCTCCTTCTATTCATTAACGGTTGACTAGGACAGCAATTGAGTTCCATTTTGACGGCCGTTGCGTCAGCAGTCTCCCCTGTCAAGCTTTCACCAACAGCTATGGTAATGAGGCTGTTCTTGAGAAGGGCATGGCGCCAGTCGCCTTGGTCTCCATCGATTGCGAGTATATCAAATCCCTTCGCTTTTGGCAGATGTTACCTAGACGCCACAGCAAGCAAGTAATGGGGATACACGAACGCCATATAAAAAGACTTGCGCCACCTAATCGTCTGCATGATCCATACGTAGTAGCCCTCCTGTTGGCAGTTGCATATAATCAATGGTACCGGACAACATCTTCGATATGGTCCAGAGCTACTTTTTGGGTATGCTGCAGCCCCCCTCCCCCCAGGGTATTTCCGCCTCCATACATCCACTGACACATTATATCTAGCCACAGGTGATATTGACAGATCGTGAGGATGAATACGTCCACCTCTTTGCCGCACACATTTCGTCCAATTACCTCAACAAATTTGACTTTATTTCCCGCCTACCTGCCAAGTCGGCGCAGCAACCGTTGTTGCTTCACCATATCCCCGTGCCGCTAAAGCCATATAAGACTTTCCGCCGACGCTTACTCCCAATCCTGCTTCATCCTGCCAATTATTACAAGTGAGGTCAGCAAAAATATATAAAGTCTAAAGGCGCGAGCATACCATCTTTCTAAACAAAGTGGTGCATACATCATGAGTCTATAGCGTGCAAATTCAGATGCCTTCAGTGTTATGTAAAGGGATATAGCAATAGTAGAATATATTAGAAGAAAGTAGCGATAGTAGCAGATACTAGAAAAAGGTGGCTATAATACCAGATATTCAGGAACCCAGTATCTGCTTTGGTAGTAGTATATGAAGGATATTTCGGCCATTATATCTTTATATAACACTCCAGTCTTAGCTATAAGAGACTCTGGCGTGTCTGTTTCTATAAAGAAGTTTCCGGTGATAGGTGAGCAGCTTCCAGTGTTGCGTAAGCATGTGAGCTTGTTGCTTCTCCGAAAGAATTTGTGACTGGTTTTAAAAGGAAAAAGAACGAAAGATAATCTCTATGATTCTATTGCATTAATAATTAGAGGAACATTAGTAGCTATAATGGAAGATATTAAACGAAAGTACATTAGTTATAGTAGTAAATGTTAAAAGAAACCAGTAACGATAGTAGATACTTAAGAAATTAAGCATTTGATTGGGTAGTGGTATATAAAGAATATTTTAACTATTATATTTTCCTACGACACTTCAGCAACACCTTGCATACCTGAGGTATATCAAGGTGCTGGTCCAAGGCGAGTGAATACATGTAAGTCCCCTTCTCCTCTTTGCTCTCAAATCACCGTGTAGCAAACTATATTGAATTCGAGGACTCGCATAGAGGCAAGTGAATTGCGTTTGTAGGTGCCGGGCAAGTGAAAACAAATAACTTGGATGCGTTTGCACTCCCTTGGCGGTGACGTAGATCCTATGGCAGAAAGCCACGCGCATTGAACATAAAAAGCAAACAGAATCTTGCATGCAACACAGTTTCAGCATCATACTCAAGTCGCACGCTCTCGCAGTCCGGCACTCGTCCGCAATGGCCTACTACGATTCTATTCAGAACGAGAGCAGCTACCAGGCGGCTGCGTCATCTCGTCAAGCCCAGAGTTTCGAGGCGCTCCAGAGTTCGGCTCACGAGGAGACTGCCGCGTATCACTGGGGTGCCGACCACCTCTTCGCTTTGCGGGTCATATGCAAACCCCCAAACGCAGTTCTTCCTCTCCTCCAAAGCGAAATCTCACGTGTCAAGGCAGTCAAGGATGAGTGGCACGATATCATCAACGAGTTGATTCAGGGTCCCGGAGAGAGCAACGCAACTCTAGGCCAGATGTGGGAGGGCGAGATACTTCGCTCCTATCAAAATTCCGTGATTGGACACATCTGGGGTCATTTGGCGTCTACCCTGAAATTGCAAGCTCCCAACGACGGCCTAATCCCAGCAGGCTTACGCCCAAACCCTCAAACCGACTGTATCATCTATCACGAGCATGTAGAAGAGCCACTCGTTGCGGAGTACACGACCGTCTTTGCAAAGGATCTAATCCAAACCATCATTGCCTTTGGTCAATCACTGGATGAAAAACCCTCCATCCACTTGCGTAATAACAGGCGTATACACTGGGGGCAAAACTCCTGGTCATTCGATGAGGGAGGGGTTGAAGTTGCAGTTTTACCCTCGCGGAAGCAAGTGGCCCTTTTCGAGTCGAAGCGTCTATTCCAGCACGTTAAAAATGGCGAACCGACTGTTTCTGATGGCCTTTTGAGCCAAGTTGTTGGGGTGGCCTTGGCTATGAGAGACTCTGGTGTGTCCGTTTCTGCCGAGAAGTAAGGTTTTTTGAGCAATGTCTCTAGCTTATATCAGTATTCCCCACTTCCCTAGACATATATAACCCCCCTAGATATCTCTAGTTTCTCTAGATATCTCCAGTTTCTCTAGATATCTCTAGATTCCTCTAGATTCCTCTAGCTGCTCTAGACACCTCCAGTCCCCTTTACACTCCTTCCTCGTCTTCTAATCTAGGCCCCGCTACAAGTCTCTTGAGCTAATTGAATCGACAGTGTCATTGTTATTGTTGCCATAAAGCACCACATCAAATTCTTCCACCTTACGATTACCGATACATTTCATCGCCGATTCAAGACTCTTAGCCCAAGGGATGAAACCGCTGACTTGGGAAGCTTCCTACCGGTGGAATCAACAGAATGGCTAGACGGTGCCACCATGGACGGTCGACAGAGAATCGCTCATCATGTCATGGCCTTGGTACGGTGGGCCAAGAAGATCGCTATGAAGGAATCAGATGACAAAGTGGGCAACCAAGATGAGTTGACGGAAACTAGCCTCTAGTTCAGTGCTTCTCAGCAGTGATTTGGGCTTCCATAGACCGTCACTCGATAGACGTAGTATACACAGCATAAGGGATATGGTGTGCGCATAGTCATTTGACCAGTGTTTTTCTTAGAGGCGTTTATTCGCCGTTATCAGTGGAATAATGAACAAGCTTTAACACGGCCAATTACAAAGTGCATTTGCCAAGAGCTGTCTTATGTCTTTCATAGAGTACACCGCGAACCACTGACGGTATAAATCTATGAACGCCTCAGCAACTCTTGATCATTTAATCTAGCAGAAGGCTCATTACAAATGGTGCTCAGGTAAAATTGAGGTCGAGGGGTTTGACGAGAGCACGGTCACCACACTCAGATGCAAGCTGATAACCTGCGCTGCAGAAAATGGCTACATTGCCGCATCTTCACCCATTTACTACCATTCTAGAGGCTCTCAAGTTTCTTCTGCACTAAAAAATGTTAGCGATCTCTATTTACACGAACATCTATCTCGCAGAGATATATCACGAGGTCGGAATAATAAATGCTCCCGAGTAACAATGCTCTTTGGTATATAAACTCACTGTCGCTGCCATCACCAGGGGATTGTGTGATTCTTGCTGGCTCTGAAGAATTGTGTTTAGTGAAAGAGGCTGTAGTGATGTTGGAGGAGTTGCCCGCCGTCTTTTCGGGCCTGCTGACGCAGTAGCGATAGCCCTGCGAGATGGCACATGCGGATGGGTTGGCTTCATCGAAAGAGAGGGACGGATTCCATGAGATCAATTCGTTGATGTCAACTGACGTATGAGTGTCAAGTTAGTATCATGTCTTTCATAGGAAACGGGCGAACGGCAACACAAGAATGGATAGACGCAGCTATCGAACCGTGGGGGAAAAGGGAGAAAATACTAACTTACCCTTGTAGGCCGACGCAAGCCACAGACACTCATTCATGTTTTTCCCCTTCATGTAATAATATATGAGCCCACTGTAGTGCTCATACAACTTGCAAGAATCCGCGGTTCCAGGTGCCAGAGGCAGAGGTTTCGGGGTGTATGGGATACGGACAACTGTCGCATGTGCGTTGGTAGCTTTGATGGAGATACGTTGAGGTACTGGTTTATCCATGTGGAAGCCAGGACCCTTTTTATATCCCGCACCAGGGCGGAGTTTCGAGCTTGAAGAAGCCGATATGGAGTCGGTCTGCGTAGGGTTGCTGGGAGGAGCCGTTCTTTATATCGAGATCAGCAAAGCGTTTTCAGTAGGTAAATGCAATGTAAAACGAGAGATCATAGTTCACACTTACATCGTTGCAGTCGTTGCTCCGTTTAAAGTATAAGGAGGTTGAGAAGTGATTGGATATTTGGCCACTCCGCATCTATCGTTCGGTCAACTGTACTCATTATCTTGTCGCAAACAGGGGCGCATTCCGGAGGGACTTACGACGACGCCAGTGACGAGTGTGCGCTGGCCAATTCATCATCGTATCCGATAGGCGAATCCAAATGAGCTTGCTGAACGAGCAGGTTGCAGTCCGAACACAGCTCGGCAGACGTTGCATTCTCTTTACTGTTCCAGTCGAAAAAGTACGGAGAGCAGAAAAGTCTCGTGGCTCTAATCACTCAATATCAGCAAAGATTGACATGTAACGAAAGTAAAGCCACACTCACGGGTCTCTCACACATGAGTAGTGGTACGTGTACAAGAGAAGGTCTGTGACGTAGGTTGGAGGAAGCTTAAAATCCTCTGTCCCCAGAAAGTCTGAACTGCTGCAAACCGAGAGTTGCTTTTCTTTCAAGGCCTTCAGATCGCTCAAACAGGTTTCGGTACATATATTTTTTAGAAGGTATGAGGAGGTAAAACCGCTTCCTGCAGCGATTCCATGAAATCTGAAACTGCATCCGACCTTCTCATAGAATGTCGCACTATCATAGAAAGCGTTAAGTGGTTGTTCATGCAGACTTCGGAACGAGGGAAATGAAAAACACGTACTTGCATGCAGCTGTAACATTTCCTGGAACCTCATACCGAGAATTCCTTGAGAGGATTTGACAGTACACAAGTGGCTGCAGGAGAACACTCCATAACTAATATGGATATTAGCGCCGAAACTTCGGTCAAGCTTCTTGAATCAGGCATTCTGATATCTCAAGAAGGTGAAATAACGGACCAAATAAGAAATCGAGAGAGACATCGAGTTCAGACGCGCCTGTATAAGGTATGCCAATCTCTCAATCTTGATGAACTAAACTTATGGGGGCAAGAAAGTGACCCGTGAGAGGGAGCTTGGAGTTGGTTTATAAACAACGGAACACGAATGCTCCACTCCACCTCGTGAAATTACACTACCCATGTCCCTTAAATCAGGCATCTGTGACCAGCATTTAAATCAAGGCGCTTGGAGCTGCATCTCACGCCGGAGGCACGTGTAGTATCTATTTACAACGTTTGAAGAAATATAGCGCATGATGTTGCAAATAAGAGGGAAACAGGCAATTGAATTGCAGATCGAGCTTTATTTGAAGAGAAAGACGAACTGCGAAATCCGGTGAAGCGATTCATGTGTTGGTTGTAAAAAGCCGCTAGACTCTATTTTGGCGTTGAAGGATTCGGTTGTTGGTCGCATACATGTAAACATGGGCACACAATGAAAGAGAGTGGCAGTCCAGCGCCAGAGGCTACTAGATACTAGAGTAAGATACATGTATTAGTAATAGAAGAAGTAGATATCAAAAGAAAGTAGCGATGATAGAATGCAGTAGAAAGACTCGGTAGATAGAAAGTGATTCCAGTGTCTCGCCATTTCACTTAAGCTAGATATGCTATATGTTAGGTATGCAACAACTCGTCAAGCTTAATATTTAAGCATGGTCTATTTTTTAGAGAGCTGGTCTTTTAGCCTAAGAGCGTATCGCTTTGTTACGGCGACGACTTTTTTGTGTGGATAGGTACATGTAGTTTTCTTCACTTCTGAACGTTACCGAACATTAAATACTTTAGTAGGTAACTGGGTGGAATTCGAATCTTCGTTATTCTCTTTCTTCATCCTAAAACTAGTTTGACTTTGTACATCCCGCGACGCAGTCATATAGACCAAGAGTTGTTGGATCTTTAGTAGTAGATTATACCCATTGCGTTGGCCACAAGTTTGGACGCATGCTCGGTCTGACATGCACTACTTACAGACGGTATTGCCAAAGAGAGTTTTCTGTCGCTGACAAAAAAGACTTGGTCCAAATTGAATGAATGTTATTGGACGACAATTACCTATATGGGGGTTTTTTATCCATCTTTTCTATGACAGGGGTGCTTCAAGAAAACCGTCATGTTGATAGTCGGGGTGCATCTAGAAATCCATGACGTTGCGTTGACATCCACCATTTTCCAACCCACAGTCATATTCTCATCGTCATATATAACCGTAAACGCATGTTTCTTATGTCATATTGATTTCAAGCATATTGGACATTCCAGGGCCATCGTGCGGGGAGATTGGTATTTAATTGAAAGCAGCTCCTACAGAAAGCAGTTTCACGTACCTTAATATATCGCTTTTGTTAGCAACAAAGCTCTATTACAGTGCCTTTCCAACGCACGCATTCTACATAATTCTTATCAACCATGGCAACTTCAAAAGCAGCATATCTTGCTGAAAAGGTTATTGGACATGATGATAATGCCATAATTGAGCAAGATGTCACCAACTACCCAGAAGACTCGCTAGACACCATGAAGGCTTTGGTTTGGAAGGGAAAGCAAAAAGTTGAGATTGGTTTGTATATCCCTTCTCACAGTCAATACTTGTCCAATATTCTTACACATCTCCCAAGCCGAGGTCCCCAAGCCCCAGATTCTAGAGGATACCGACGTCATTCTTAAAGTCACTGGTTCCACCGTCTGCGGCTCAGATTTACATCTCTATCATGGCGTAGTGGTGCAACTTGCCGACGGCGACATTCTAGGACACGAGTTCTGCGGCATCGTAGAACTAGTAGGCCGCGCTGTCACCAAAGTTCAGGTCGGGAAGAGATATGTCGCTTCTTTCCAAATTGCTTGCGGAGATTGCTTCTTCTGCAAGCAAAAGTTGTCGTCGCAGTGCGAAAAGACCAACGCAAACACGACTATGAAGGGCCTGTATGGCGGGAGGACGGCAGGCATCTTTGGGTATTCTCATCTTACAGGCGGATTTGCTGGTGGCCAGGCGGAATATGTCCGTGTGCCATTAGGTGATGTGAATTTGTTGGAGATTCCTGATAATGTTTCAGACGAAAAGGGTGAGTATGACTTTATTCTTCACAACCTCAAGTCAAATGATCATAACGCTAACCCATCGCACAGCGCTATATCTCTCTGATGTTCTCTGCACCTCTTACCACGCCGTCAAAGATACAGCAGTCTATCAAGGCGATCAAGTGGCCATCTTCGGCGCAGGTCCCATTGGACAAATGGCTGGTGTTTTTGCCCTAGGAGAAGGAGCCTCTAAAGTGATCTTCGTGGACACCGAACCGCGGCTCACTTTCATCAAACAGCGCTTCCCCTCTGAGCAGAGCGACAAACTTACTCTGGTCGACTATAAGAAGCTGTCGCACGGCATCACTTCCAAGGAAACTGTTGTCAGCAAATTAAAGGACCTCTGCGGCGGCCGAGGACCAGACGTCGCCATCGAGTGTGCGGCGGGGGAATACGCCAAGGGCTGGATGCATTGGCTGGAAATGACGATCGGTGCTGAGACTGACACCAGCGAGATTCTCAATGAGATGATTGAAGGAGTGCGCAACTATGGTCGCTGCGGCGTCACGGGAGTTTATGTCGCATATGTAAGCCCATGCCTCCATCGCCTCTCTTAAATTACCATGTGCTAACAATCGAATAAGACCAACCACTTCAATGTTGGCTCACTCATGCAGCGAGGCATTCGACTCATCGGAAACGGCCAAGCACCCGTGCACAAATATTGGGATGAACTACTTGCCAAGATCCAGAAAGGCGAGCTCGACCCCATGCAGATGGTGTCTCACAGAGTCAGACTCGAGGATCTGGACAAGGTATACGCAAAGTTTGATGCAAAGGATGAAGGCATGCAAAAGGTGTTTGTCGAGACCAGATTTTCTCTACCCAAGGCCTCAGAGTCTCCTGAAGTAACTCGGTATTAAATTTGTTGTAACGTCCCATATCATATACTCACTTTCCAAGCGCCTATCTACATAGTTATAGTATTTTTTTTATATGACAATACTAGCCAGCACCCCAAGTCCACTATGCAACATCTCGTATCTCAAATTAAAGCTACCTACATATAGGTATGTTAATAAGGAGCAAGGGAATACCAGAAACTAAGGGAATATAACTACATGTATATTAGCAGATACTAAAATAAAATATTAATAGTAACTGAAAGGAGTAGATATTTGAAGAGCCAGACATTTATCACTTGCTAGCAGACTAGGTAAATATTCCAGCATTCTAACACTTGAACCTCATGCAGTCGCTAGGGTGTTGAATAGCCAACTTGGGATGCTGAATAGTATTTTCATTTTAGTACCTATATTATACTGTCGTTACTGTAAGCAACCGTCAAGGGTGGCCGATTGATAGTTACACAGAATTCTCTTATAAGGAAGGGATAGCTCAACAGTTTAATAGGCACAATATATCGTGTATCATGGCGTACACAAGCGTATATATATATGCATGTACACAAGTTGGTATATCAACCTCTTCTCACTCTCGCCAATATCGCCCATCTCTCATCCATCAAGTCCTGGATTCGCTCCACGCACTATTCTATCCCGTCATGACAAGCCACATCCGTCTCTGGCCCTCGATAATCTAAGTCGTTCATCTACGCTGTGCTTTCGCAACAAAAAGACAAAAAGGGTTTTTTTAAAAAGGAGGAAGAAAAAAAGAGGAATCTCGCTCAGACCTCCGACTTCTTCCTACTAGACGACGCTTCAGCAACTACCAAAATACCCGCTCCCGTAACACCACCATCGTGGCAAGGACTCAGCACGACTCGCAGACGTCCGTTGTCACCGAATCTGCGTGCCAGCAGCTCGTCTAGAAATTGTTGGCAGTCGGCCAGGTAATCCTGGAAGTGAACTATGCAGCCACCGGTGTAACCTACGCCGAGCTCGCGAATGGGGGAGCTCGTATCTGCGACTGCGTTTGCGCCTGCGTTTGCCTCCTCGGGTAACTCATCTGCAAGCGTAAGCAAAGCAACGATGGCGGCGGCGATAATGCCTGACGCCCGCACTTCAATGGCCTTTGCAATGTGGTACAGTGCCGTAGCTATGTCTTCTGTCCACGAGAACGAGGAGTCGGTGTCTTCGGGAATCTGTTTTCGCAGCTTCTCCAGCAGGGCAGATGGGGGTTGCAGCGGCTTATAATGACTTAGAAACGTCGTCGTCAAGCTCTCCTTTTCAAGAAGCTTCTTCGGCAGAGTTTCGACGGGTACTTTGGACTCGTTGACTAAATAATCGACCAGGATGATTCGCGCCAGCTCGCCCAGATATCTGCCTGCCGTCATGTATTCCAGAGGCTGAAAGCCAGGCCTCTCGTTCTGCAAAGACAAGACATCGTCCCATTTGGTGACTAGATTTACCTCTGCCATGGGTGGCAGTGTGCCCTTTATGCTCCACTCGGTGTTGACTGCAATTTTGGCGTCGGCAACCTCCTCGCCGGGAAGAAGGCTCACCATCTGGGGGCGTTTGCTAGGATGCAGCAGATCCAGCTTCAGGGGCACCGTAGCGTTAGATCCTGTCCCCAGAATCAGAGCCATAGCTGCTCGACGATGCTCTGTGCCACCATAGCTGAAGATGCAGGACACCAGCGTCGATACGGCGTCGTTTGCAAGAGCGGTGACTTTAATTGGCGGTAGCTCCGTCCGTCCAGAATCTGCGTAGCCTTGCTCAATGTAAGCTCCCAAGTCGATGCCAGACGGCAGAGCGAATCCTTTGCCCATGTCCATTAACAAGGCGTGAGAGACGGATCGCTGCTCCATGGGGAAGCTGAAAGTAACGCCCAAGGGCAGGGGCACATCGTTGGGGATGTCGAATGTTTTGCAGCCTTCGTCCACAACGTCGGCGATGCATATTCCTATCCATGAAAACAGGCTGTTTGCGTTGTCGTTTTTGAGATGGTTGTCAATGGGCCACGATCTCTCCAGTGGTCGCTGGACACGTGATGCAGGATCTTGGTGGTCACCATGCAGCTCGACGAAGCCAACTCGAAGATTTGTCCCTCCTCTAAGCAATATGGGGTTAGTATAAACGATCCACGGCTCAACAGCCCCCTCTTGATGAAATCCTCTTGTTGGAGAGGCCAGGTGGTCTCACATGTCTATTGCCAGGTGCCTAGATATCATGAAACTCATTAGCCCTATACTGTTCACTCTCACCAAGCCGTACGTGATTCGATGTGCAGTACTCCTAAACTGCAGTCGAGAAGAGAGAAGAGAGTAGAATTACTCACCGTCCACCTCCTTGTTCAGCGATAGGCCTCAAGATAGACTCAGATATCGGCGTAGGCAAGAACTGATCCCTCGAATTCGCAGCCAGATCCCTGAAGTTGTCCAGAAACCTCCGCGACAGCTCCTCCGACCTATCGACGTCGATGCTCAGCGGCTCCAAGAACTGGTGGATATCCGTGTAAGAGGCCATGGCTTTAGAGCTTTTTGTATGTACCAGCGAAAAATGCAAGAAAAGACGCTATCAAGGGAATCTCATGATATTATGCGGAGGGCGCAAAATAAAATAAAAAAAAAAGAGAAGTAGCCACCCGGGTATAAAAACCAAGAAAACAGCACACCCACACCCACACAGACAGACGCCCAGACGAATATGACTCTTTGACGGTGAGATTTCCGATATCCAAAAGGCAGGACGACAAGACACAGACAAAGTTGCTCACCTCCCTGAATAGGATGGAGATGGCAGATAGCAAGAAAAATATACCCGGCAGTGAATGGGAGGCGTTATGGAGCAAATGTTGGAAGCCGGCCAGAACGTAGCATTGATTTTTAGTAGCACTAGGCCTTTTAGGAGGGGAACCTATGGGGGCTCGTTCCCTCTTTTTTTTTTCTCCTGTTCGCTGGGTCTTAGGGCGGGATGCCGGCGGTTTTGCGGGCGAATCTGTGTTGGAGATGGGGCTCTTCTGGCTCTTCTGGAAGGCTTCAGGATCACTGATTCGCAGCTAGTTTCAATGTTTGTTGCATTGGGTTGAAATAGGCCGGGCCGGGCCTTGCATGATTCAAAAAAGTACCGAGACGAAGCCTTATTTTGAGCGGTACCTGGTAAGTTGAGTTATGTTGTTTCGAACATATGGCTATGGACAGTATTACTGCTGCCTTGGTGCTACAGTAAGTGCCTGTGCTCGTGCTGTTCTACTACTAAGAGATAGCGCTGGGGTGATGTTGGACTGTCCAAGATACGGGTGCACTTTGTACTCCGCATCACTGCTTATCTCATGACTAGTTTATAAATAGATCTCAACCATGAGAAGACGTCAAACACGAGGCACGGAGTATAGACCATGACATTAAATACTACCTTATATATCAATACTTTTACTCTGTCCTCAACTCCAACCCCAAAACTCACTGACCGGTACATCGCGACATCGGTGCATCGGTACCCGAGTACTTCCACACGAATGGCGACCCCTTGCGAACTCGCCTCCTTTCGGCCTAGCGCCATCCCCAACCAACGCAACCGCTCCTCTCCATGACGCTATGCGCTCCGTCCAATCTCGTCGCAGCATCTTCGCGCGAAGCTCAAGAGCTTCCAAAGAAGAAGCATCGCCATCGTCAACTCTTTTTCTATCATTTTGGATATCATTTTTATTCTATTTTCTTTTCTAGGGGCATAGACTCGATATACTTCCAGCTATTTCTCCGGTTATAACTGTACATCTCTGTTCCGACAGACAAAAACAAAACACCCGCCCTTGATTCCGTCCATCACCGCCATCCATCCCGCACCCTCATTATGGACGAGAAGCATCGGCATCAGCATCAACCGCAAATCATGGCATCTCCTCGGCGTTCCCGCGCCCGTGAGCTGCTGCTCGTCATCATGTGTTTCTTCGTCGGCTTCCACCTCTGGACACACTCCGTCGCAGTGCCCTTTCTGCCGCAGCAGGCCGCCGAGTTTCTCGCGCCGACACAAGAAGGCAGCGTCAATGGCCTCGTCCCGTTTGAAGCGCACATCATCAGCAAGTGTCCTGATACCAGGGTATGCGAAGAATCGATGCGACTATTCCTATACTCTATCTTGTCTAATCGTCTCTCTCTATAGCACGCTCTCCGCAACTTGATCTTGCCCGTCATGCAGAAAATCCACGACAAAGTTGATTTCAAGCTCTCGTACATTGGCAAGTATGTCAACCCAGCTCTCCCATATCCGTGTCATCTCGCAAACATGTCTTTCGTCAACATCTAGCATTCATGCTAACAAACTGGTACTCAGGCCCACTGCCAACGGCGGCGTCGACTGCAAGCACGGCCCCTCCGAGTGCATCGGCAACATCATCGAGCTCTGCGCCCACGAGCTGTATCCCGACCCCAAGATCTACCTGGGCTTTGTCATGTGCCTGACCAAGGACTACCCCCAAATCCCCGATCGCACTCTCATCGAAGACTGCGCCCTCGAGCATGCCATCGACTTCAACAAGCTCAACGAATGCGCCGCTCGCGACGAGACTGCCCACGGCATCGAGCTGCTGCGAAACAGCGTCCAGCGGTCTGCTGAGGTGAGCATCACCCTTACAAAATGCGAAAGTGATCGGAAAGATGCCATGACAATGAATCTAACGAGTTCTTCTTTTTTAGGCCAACGTGACGATTAGCTGCACCATCAGACTCAACAACGAAGTCTACTGCATCCGCGATGACGACCAATGGAAGGACTGCCCGAACGGCCCTGGCGTCAACGACCTCGTCCTCGCTATCGAGAAGCTGTCCCGCTCGTCTTAAGCGGCTCATAGATATCCGTCCACAATTCGCTCGCCTCGCCCAACGTGTAGCTCATCGATAGCGCATCCATGCCCGCCTCGTCGTCTCCCCCCATCACCTTTAATGTCTCTAGAATACTGTCTAGGCCGACGGCCTTGCCCGTGGCTTGCGTAGCCCCGGCCTCTAACGCGACATGAACAATGTGTATATGAAAGTGGTAATAGGTCGGTTGATAGTGAACATAGAGCTTCAGCTGGTTCTCCTCGATGCTCGGGTACGTCTGGGTCGTGGCGCTGGTGACCTTGGCCTTGATGTGCTCCAACCAGGGAATGTGCTTCTTCTTGAGATCCCGCAGCGACCAAATGTCCCGCCGCTCCACCAGCGCCAGCAGGTGCAAGCCCTCGAGCGTCTTGCGGTCCCAGTTGAGGTCCGGCAGCAGGAGGAAGCCTTCGTCGCCGGCCTCGCCGAGCTTGGTTCTGTAGATTACGTCTTCCACTTCGGTCCTGCCCTCGATAATGTTGAATACCCAGTTTAGTCTCCCCTGCTCCCTTTTTTGCTGCATAAACGGCCGGATGTGATTTTTGTAAATCTCGGGCGTCTCTGTAACGAACCGCACGCCCTGCTTGCTGTATTTCTTGACGTGGGCCTCTGTGCACGGATAAATCAAGTTGATCTTCAAGTCGGCAAAGAAGTCGACGCCGTTCTCGTGTCCGTTGTCGGCATCGGGTTTGACTTCGTTTTCCACAGGCCCCGTCCTAGCCATGCTCCACGCGTAAATGTCGTTGGCGCCGAGATTTCGCAGCCGCGAGAGCGACGAGGGCAGGCCGGCGAGGTACACCTCTGACGAGGGGAACGTGGCTCGCTCGACGACCATGACGGCGGGTTGGTCGTCGATTGTGCCGTGGAGAGCCACGCGGCGGCCAGCTTGGTCTTGTTTTTGTTAGTCTTAGGTTAAGAAAGTACCGATGTAGAGATCAGAAGAGTGAATCAAGTAGTGTAGCCGCGATTGAATGGAAGAATGTGGGCATGCGCACCTTGGTTGAGAACCTTGAGAAGCTTGAATTTGGGCACCGCCGCCTCGGCCCTGGCTTTAATCTCGGCGTCCATTGCGCGTGAATTAGACGGTAACTCGTGATGTCAGAAGACGATGACTAGTCAATCCTCAACTCAGAAATAAAATTCCACAAAGGGAGTAAAAGCGGTGTGAAGCTGGAGCAAACAGCCGTTGGTGAAGCTGGCGATGAGTCCAAGTCAAGTTTTAGTTGCAAGTTCCAAGGTGGGAGAAGCTCAAATGCCCCTCCTCGAACGGTCGATAAGATTACGGGGTACCAGTACATTCACTTGGGGAGCTGTCAAAGGGCACCCGAAAAGTCAATGGCACATCGATTTCCAATTAATTAACGTGATCCGCCCACTAGCACCCAAGTTACGGCACTCCAAACTCCACATACTATTTTACATTCTCAAGTAAACAAACATTCAACAAAAGCACTATCCCTCCCAAACATCGCATCATAAAAACAAAAATCGTCACTCACACCTTCACACTTCAAAAATGTCCACATCAAAAGAAAAGGCCATTTTTTGCTATCGAAACTAAGTAGGCAAGTATATCTGAGACAACGCCCCTTGTATATCCATGCCTGTACTGTAATACGCAACACCTCAGTGTTATATCAGCGGTAAAATGCTGTTCCAACTCTTTCAGCTCCATCATAACTCCATGCTCAGAGAGAGAAATGTAGCCCAGCCCAGTGACAAGAATGATTCCGCTTGCGCGCCATTCTCGAAATCCGGCCAAAAAAAAACATTAAGCGAATTGCTTCGTCTCAAGCTTCGTCTCCAATTAAACATCAACTTCGTCGCTCCTGAAATGGGGTATTTTGAAAAAATAAAACGTTTGCAAATGTATCAAAACGCGGCGCAATCTCTGTCCCACATTTGGGACATTGTGAGAGTGCTTCTCATGTACTTCGTCAAGAGGAATGTGTGCATCTGGATGGTAATCGAGTCGGTTGATATATGTAATGATGCAACATTTGTCGAAGGGGATAAATATCCTGTCGTTCCAGAAATCAGGAGAGTGGGTGAGGAGAAGAGGAATGATGGAAATATTTATACATCATCAAACGACAGTGAGAATTTATCAAACAGGCGTCCCGTGGAGACCGCTGGCTCCAGTATCCGTCGAGGCGTCTCCCTCAATCGTCTTCCTCCAGTGCTCCGGCAGGCAGACACACACGAGGGGGAATGCCTTGAGGTCGCCGTGGCCCTGGGGCGAACTGTCTCTGGGAGCGGACGAGCTCGATACGCCGCTATCTCTCTGCGCCTGTCTCCGCGCCTCCCATTCCTCTGCTCGCTGATCAACCATGAGACCCGTCGCCCAACCGTCATCCCAGATGCCCACGACCTTGAGCATATCTCCACGCTCCAGAGCAAACTCATCCGGAGCCCTGGGCTGGTAAGCCCACAGGACGGCAACCTTTTCGCCAGGGTGAATGTCGTCTTGGGAATAGTAGTCTTTGAAGAAAGGCAATTGCTCCGATTGCTGACTAGCCAGCCCGCCGGGAGATGAAAATCCAATGGGGCTACCAGGGACATCGCTTCCAAGCATGGAGTTACTGGATAGAGAGCCTTGTCTCCTGGACGTCATCGGTGGACCGCGGAGTGATGCATAGGGAGTCTCGGGCTCAGGAGTGCCGCCAAATTCGGACGAGGACATGCGATCTCCAGCCCTGGGGGCATACGGCACCGCGCGGCCGGAAGGAGAGCTACCGTGGCGGGAAGGAGAGTTGCCTGAATGGCCCTCCAAAGCAGACATGCGCGCGATACGACCACCAGGAAGGATTTCATATCCTCGGGGAGGCGCCGCGCCGTCCTGGCTCATGGGAGGTCCTTTGCGAGCTGGGGAAGGCTGATTGAAGATGCTACCCTGTGCGCTGCTTGGTCTGCGCCTCATCATCCTAATACAGAAGAACAAGAGAGCAGCAAGAATGACAACTCCAGCAATGGAACCAATCACAATACCGGCGATGGCACCGCCGCTGAGGTGGCTGCCGCCACTGCTGGCAGCTGCCGATGGGGAACTTGTCGGTGTCGAGGTCGAAGCGGGCGCGGTAAAGGTCAAGGTGGCGGTGATATCGGGCAGCTTGACCCCTTTGCACCGAGATTCCGCACCGGCACTGTAGCAACAGGTATCCGTGGAGTTGATGCCGCCGGCACCGCAGTATGAGCAGAGACCAATGGTGCTGTTACCAAATCCACAGTTATCTGGCTCATTATCCACACCCACGATGCAGCCGCCGGAAAGGGCCTGCTCAGGGAGAGCACAGACAGTGAAATCGGCTCGAATCAGTTTATTCAGGTCACCGTTAGGGTTCCCGCATAAAGCCGTGTCGGCGGTGATGTAAGCTTCGCTCTGAGCGTACTCGGCACAGGTTTCGGCGCAGATGGGCTGCGAGTTTGATGCTGATACACCGCAGCCAGCCGCAGACATCTGGACAATGGAGCTGCAAATAACTGTCGTGGTGTAGCGTGCGTACATGTCACTGGGGTTTGTATAATTAATGTTGTGGCAGCCAAACGTTGACTGGAATCTAAAGGAATCACGGGTGAGTACATTAGGACACCTGAGCTGTACCCGGAAGAGTTGCCTACTTGTCTTGAAGATAGGTGGTTTTGACAAAACTCGTCAATTGAGTGTCAAAAGTCTCTCTATCAGAGACATATCGCAAGAATGAGCTGTAACTCGGGCGTTAGTAACTTGATTACCTGAATCCGGACAGGGGCAAGCAGCTCACAAAGTATCGATTAATGACTGGTTGGTGGATATAGAAGCAGCTTGAAAGGCAGGGCATGCTGTCGATCCTTTCAAGGAGATGCAGTCTTGTGCTGAAGCGGAGCCAGAAAGTACCGACAACATGGCTATTGATGCATTCCTGAGCGTCCATTGTCTGTGTCTCGGCTGTGATGCTCCATTATGGCCACGAGCCCTTGCCGGGCTTGTCTCGCAGGCCATTTTGACGAATGAGAAACTAGCGGTGGCCGAGGAATGCCCAACGAGTGCCAAAATCCAAGCGCGCGGAAAGCTGAAATTATGTCTCGATATGTAAAAGGCTCAAGAATAACCGCGGAGAGTCGAAGCAAGGTCGAGTCGAGCGAGTCGCGGCGCCAATGCGGTATCGAGATGAGGAGAATACGAGTTTCGTAAGGTGTTGCTGCTGGAACCAGATGCTATAAACGCAAGCTGAAAATAAAAAAAAACGACCGTGGTAACCAAAAAGCCGAAAAAAGCTACGCAGTTAAAATTCTAGGCAGCGATTGAATGAATGTCGTGCGAAGTCGAGCAAGAGTAGATTAACGCGATGTCGGGAAAAGTCGTGGCGAGAGAAGAGCAACAACCAGGATACAAGAAGCGAAGAAAAATAAAGCCCAGCAACACAACCACGATTCAAGAAAAGGAAGTCGCAGGTTGCCGTCGAAGGGATGAATGAAAGCTAGCAATGGCGAGAAAAATAGAAAAATAAAAGAAGGTAAGGCCCAATGGCGAAGCTTGATGCCCGGGAAGGGGTGACAGAAGGCCGCTGAGTCGAAGCAGCGGTTTTGGCGGTATCTGCTGCTGGTCCAAGTTGCTCCGTGGTGCTCCGACCGCCTCGAACCTGGCGAATCTCGACCTTGTTTCTTCCTTGTCTTTTTTTTTCCTTTCTTTTCTTTTTTTATATCGCGCCCAGGCAGCTCCAAGGTCAGACGCGAGTCGACGCTGGGAGAAGCGACCCCGTGGGCAAGCTTGGCGAGAATAAAATGCACGGAAAACGAGTGGCCTACGGACGAAGAGAAGAGAAAAGAAGAGGGATTCAAGGCCTTAGGCGAGGCGAAGAAACGGCTTCCTTGGGGAAACACGAAACTGGCAGCCGAAGCGACCAAGAGAAGCTAGGGCGTGGGATATTAGTAGGGAGGGGGTGGCCTCGAGGTGGAGCAGCAAGCGAGGATGCGAGACAAGATGCTGGTCTAGCGCCAACGATTGAAGGAGCCAAAGATGAAGAAGAAGACGATTGTTGCTCTGTATCAAAGAAAAGAGAGAGAGATAAAGGGAGACTGAAGAAAGAAACGAAACAAAATAAAACAAAAGCCAGGCTGAGCGGAAGTGGATGCTGCAGGTAAGACTTGGTTGGACTTGGGTAGCAAAAGCAGATGGCTGGAACAAGTTGCGGTGATGGTGTTTTCCGGCTCTGCTGTACTCTCTTTGTTTTGATTGATTTCCAGCAACTCGCAGCTCGGGCCAACGAGGCCAACGAACATCTGGAGTAGCGCCCTTAGCACGCTTAGCACGAATAGGCACCGGCTGTAGCGCTCGATAGTGCTGGACCGCCGCTAGTTCGGGCGGCATTAGGCAGGTCCTGCAGCTGTCTAGCGTCGACTAGGCGCAGGCACAGCGCTTCCATTGGCCCATTGCTGCAGTTTGAGGTGGAAACGAAAGGGGTCGAGCTTGGTGAGAGTTTATGCCCAAGCAACCAAGCTTGAAGGGATGGAGGTCGATGTGGATGGACGCTGCACAGGAACCCAAACCCGATCAACCCTCAGGTGAGGTGCCACAGATGCATGCGCTTATACTCGAGTGGATTTTTGGGAATCTGCAGTGCATCGCGAGTGATCGAAGCGAAATCTTCAGCGGGCTTATTGCGGCTCCCGTTCACCGGTCAAAAACACGTACACATACGCATGGAACTTCGTATTGGAGGCCCAGCTCCACCATCGGGTATTATCCAGAATATGGAACATACGAGACCGGTACGGTACAGCGCAGTATGAGCACAGTACATGAGGCTTATGCTGCTCCCTGTCGATGCCGCAGCCATTATTTCGCATAATGTCAGGTACCGCACGAGCGGCATCTACCTAGGTATCTCGAAACGTAACAACATGCACGACTACCGCACCAGTATGTACTCTCCGCGAGGGATTCGGTAGTCAGGAACATCATCTTTCACTCGAAACAGCCTTGTCTCTTCTTTCTCCGACGATCAACAAACGTCCAATCTCGCTCTCGCTAGCACGCAGGGAAAAAAAAATCCTAACCGTCGCAAATTTGGCGAGCAGGGATATTGCGGATGGCGCCGGCAGGGGGTGCGAAACCCGCCTGATTTCTGCAGCTCTGTGCCAAGCATGTCTGCAAGGGCAATTGGCTCACAGAAAGACACAATTCAGTTCAGTTCAATTGAGCTGTTGTCGATGAGATGAGTACATCATGATTCCAAGTTTGTTTGTTTTGTTTCCGCAGTGGTCATTGCTGGGTAGCAACATGACATCAGTGTCTTCAACCATGTGTTGCTGGCAACATCTGTATATCGAAAGCCACGATATCGAGTCAAACGTGGCACTCCAAGGCCATGCAAGCCCTCCCAAACCTCTTCTTTAGCATTCACCTCGCTTCCTCGGCGTTCTTCAGCTCTGGACAGTAATGTTCATGGTACACTCCTGCCGACATGACATTATCAATCCTTGGAGGTAAATCAACCCAGACACGTTAACCAGCATACCCTGCGTAATTTTGCTCCCGCAATCGTCCCAACAATCAGCTCTGCCTCTTCTCCACGTGGACTAGCGGAGCTTCAATCTCTACAGCAGGTCCACTCTCCCTTCTCATTGCTCCCTGGCAACTCGCGTCTGCAAATAGGCCCCAGTTGAGCTGTTTGTGCGCTGAACCACCTGCGATCTGTGGGTGAAACCTCCATGTATGAATGTCGATGACTTCATGGGCCAACCATCGATCGATCCGACTGTGGCTCCATCCATGCTTCATGTAGAATGAATTTAAGACAGATGTTTCTTTACGTGATCCATGCCTTGCTTTATGATGAGTGCATGGCACCTCTGTTTCCCGACTCAAGGGGGGAAAGGGCATCTTGAGGTCCCTGCGGTAAGGATACCCGGGAGGTAAATCATATAAACAGAATTGTAAAAGGGCTACAATGTTGTGAGGAAACAAATATTTACATAAAATCAGTAGTAAAAGGGCAATTAAACGTAGCACATTTTACACAGTTTGTAAATATAAAGTGATATACAAGATTCAATAGCTATGATCTGTGCTACCGAGCCGGCCTCCATTCCCCTAGGAATGCCTTCATGCAAGCAGCCGCCGTTGCGGCAGCATATCTCTGCCACTTCTTATTCTTATGACTATCCGCATAGTCACACACGCTTTTAATCACCACCGTCGGGAAGCTTTCCCAAACACCAGCTCCTTCCATCTCAAACGCAATGGCCTTCTCGCGGGAAGCAATTTCGTCGCGATGCTGTCCTGACTTCATGACTGAGTCCCCTGATACGATGACGCCGAAATGGATCACAGGTTTCTGGGCTTCAAGCATCCCTGCAGTAGTTGTGTCTCTATAGTGACCAACGCCCCTTGCCTTGTCAACGCGGGCCCGCCATACCAATTCACCATCTTGACAATGCAGTTCCTCGCAAGTTGACTCCAGTGCGGCCTCGCAGACATCGTCTTCTGGACTGGTGCAGTTGGTGCAGATGGCACAAGAACCATCTTGATGTTTATGGCGATACGTGGACAGATATAGCTTGTCGTCCTCTGCTGGATACGAAGACTGCTTGAAGCCATCTTTGTCGCAGAGCTCCTCAAGGTGGACAGAAGTCTTGTCCCTCAGCGTTTTTCGGCCTCTTGATCCCGAGAGCTTTGTGAGAAACGCCCGAATTTCTGCATTTGGCCGACCTAGATTGTCCTGTAGGGTATCCCTTCTCACAGCTTTGTTCGCATATTGCCGCCCAAAGTCGAACTGGACCAATGCTGTGCTGATGATAACGTCACCGAGGAGGACCTCTTTTTCGTCATCTGTCCCAACTGGCACGCCTCCGCAGATGCCCACAACTAAGCCAAGCCTAATTCCAGGAAAGCTGGCACGGAACCCGGCTGCTACGCTCGCAGAGTTCACCTTGCCCATACCTGGCATAAAGGCCAAGACAACATCATGGCCGCACATTCTTCCGGTAGTATACGCGTTTGGGTCTCCTGGTGCTTTGGAGTATGAGAAGTCCTGTTCGTAATAGTCATCAAACAGAGCCTCAACAGCATCGAACTCGACCCGTAGTGCGCAGATCAGTGCGATCTGGAAGCCTTCGCGAGAGTTAGGTCGAAAGCTACAAAAAGAGGTTTCGAAATGCGCGATACTGAGATTAGATAAGCTGCTATGTTCACTTGGACCCGACTCAGAGACAGCACGGGATGACCAGCTATGCTGTTCCGGCGTCCGTCGTCTCTTGATCCCTGCTGTAAAAGGTTGAGATTCTAAAGATCGTGTCGCCGTTTTCCAGGAGTGGCCAATTTGAGCCCTGTTGCGGTCATCAGACGCGGGCGGCGACTCTGACCGCTGCCGTTTGTGGGCTGGCCTGGGAATAGACTCTGCAAGTCCTAGCTCAAGTTTGTGAACAACTTCCTTGTAGAGCGTTTTCCGTATCCGCGAGTCCGCACCCTTGCTGTCGAGGTCACGAGATCTCAACTTCTCAGCTATCTTGCGATGTACGTGGAGACAAGCCCTAATGGCTTCGAGATATGAGTCGCTTCTATCCTCTTCGAGGCGATCCACGTAGCTCACGAGTTTAGCCCAGGTGACTTGATTCTGGTTATTGTAGGGGCTAATCTCCAGATCGATACATTGGCCAAAGTCAATCTCCAACAGGAGCTTTGCAAATGATAGCAGTGCAGGGTGGCCCATTCGGAAGCTATATGGATCGGCTGTTGCCGGAAGCTTCGAGCCAAATGCCAAGTAGGGAAGCCCTTCTTTGGGACCTGGCTTTGAGGCATTCAAGAAATAGATACTATTCGAGGTGATGTCGGCGTCGAAGAAATCCATGAGGCAAAACCCAAGCTTGACCGCCAGAGCTCGCTTATCCTTTGTGCTAAATTTCTGCTGTGACGCTCCATGAATCAGTGCATGGAGATCTAGAGGCTTAAAAGCTCCTTTCTCGATGAGCTGGTTAAGAGATTCCTTGGATGAGGGGTCCGGCCCGGAGGAAGTAGGATTTGCCCAGGCGCCAAATATCCCATACTTCTTAATAAGAAGCATTAATGCCTTTCCTTGACCGGTGTGCTGTCGGATGTCTGTACAGATATCGGGAATACGAGAAATTGAAGTTTCACCACTGAACGCTTGGTGAGTTGATACATACCTAGGGAAAGAAACAAGTGCGAGTATTTAAGAAAAATGTAGGTCGGGTGTACATACAGATTAACAGACTCGCACTGCACCTCCTGCCATAATTCCAACTCTGGACATGGTGAGAGCATAAGCTGCAAGCTTGGCAAAACCGATTCCTCGTCGGGGTCCTCAGTGAGCTTCAACAATACCTCGTGCGATGTTCCACATCTAAAGTGTTCGAACAGAGTCCCAAGAACAAACGTAGATTGGTTTCGTATTCTAGCCTTCTTCCACATCCGCTTCTTTTGCTGTTTTTGGAGAGGCTGAATAGTTGGCTCTTGAGGTGCTGATGCAGTCAATCTGCTGAGAGTATCGTTGCATTCTGTGACAACTTGCAGACACCTGCCAAGTTCGGCACCGTTGGGAAGTTTGAAGAGGGTTCTGTTAGCACCAGTCGCCAGATCAACTGTTTCGGATGTTGACTCTAGAAATGCGGTTAATGCCCGTAAACGGGGGAAGACCTTTTCATGGCTATAGCTTTGACCCCACGGAAGGCTATTCGACACAAGATTGTCCAATACAAGTCTATCCAGTAACAAGCAGAGGCTCTCTAGCTTTTCTTGACACTCTTCAAACTCTCTCGAATTCAGGTCCCGAGGAAGTTCCTGGACCATGAATGCGCGCCGAAGCTCAACCTCGAATAAGTCGGCGTTGGAGTCTCCCAAATCGTTGAACGGCCTTGACTGCATTTGAACATATGGCGCTTTCCGATGGTCTAAGAGAGACCCTATGCCACGGAGCAAGCGCCATTCGCTCAACTCAATGAGATATGGCATCTCAGAGATGGAGTGTTGAAGGCTCGGGTGGATGGATTGAGTGACATGCGGAGGAGATGAGGCTCAGCGATAGGACAGTGGAGATGGCAGTTCATGGTTGGTACATGCAGTGCTGTCGAATCCTTCGTACCTTGTACTGATAACCCGTGACCGGGATTACAGGTACATGTACCTTTGAAGATGGCCTCGCCTCAAAACGCTCGGATTGGGGGTCGCATCACACAGCTGTTCCTTCCCCGCTTTAGCATGCATGGGTGTTGCTCCCACTGCTAGGCAAATAACGACTTTAACCTCTACTCGTCTATCTACATCTGGCAATCTATGCATAGCATGAGATTTACAACAGCATGCCAGTTAATTCTGGGGGCGAAGATCTCCTCTACAACCTAGCCTATGAGTGTGAAGGTCTCTTCTACCAGCTGCAAGAAGCCTTTCAGAAGACGCAGTCCGAAGTTGCAACTGTCGAACTATGCGCAGAGTTTCAACAACGCTTCGCGGTATGGGCAGCACATCTCGGCGTTTTTGCTCGAAGGAGCCAATGCCTAGACACGAGGCTCCGAAATCATCCGGATCTTCAAGATCTCGTTGCTCGGTTGCTGGATGTCCTCCATCGCAGCCTGCGGCAATGTACGGCCGATACGTCTAACCAAGGGGAGGGAGAAGCGGTTCCAACGGCAGCTCTGAAATCAATAGACGATACCCTCACTCGACTGAACCGTCTAGGGGTTACCATTCGCCAGTCCGGTCGTGGCAAGTTCGATGCTAGAGCTAAGAAATTCGCTGCGGGCCTCGATCTAAGCTTATTTGCGCTTCTATGTGCCAACGCCGTGCAAGCTTTATATCCGGGTGCCCATCAGTCTCTCAAAGACTATCTCAGCAAATCAATGACAGACAGATATGCAAGGATGCTATTCTTCGGTTCTCGCCATAAAAAACTCGAGACTCGCCGAGAACGACGCATAGGGCTGGCACCCATCCATGAAGTAACTAATTCAGAGACACAGCCAAGCAACCCCGTCATCCAGCTGGCTGTGATGCCCAAGGATCCAGTTCTAGCTAACATTTTACGACCGCCTTCTGTACCATCTTTATCCGATTTGTCTAGCGTCAATATGTATCAGATCAGAAATCGCCTCAGACCACCAGACGAGGCATCGACAAGGTTTCACAAAACGTCGTCGATTCAGGTAAACCAAGGCAACTATCCGCGACTGCCCACAACGGAAAAGGGTAGCAGCATTTTTACCTGCCATTGGTGTTCTGAAATACTTAGTAAAAAAACGCTATCTGAAAGCGAATGGCGGTATGTAGCCATTCTCACATATCAAAGATGAAAGATGCTAAGCTGCTCTCAGCCAACACATAGATCGAGACCTCAAGCCTTACATATGTCTCTCGGAGGGATGCCCAGAAGCAAACCCGGCTTACCCTACTTTTGACGAGTGGTTTACGCACATGGAACTGCACGACTCGCGATGGCATCAGCGAATTTACCTGACATCCAGCTGGGTGTGTACCATCTGTGAATTCAACCAAGACGTTTACAGCAGCCCGCAAGCCTTGTATTCTCACCTGGAAGAATCTCATAGTAGTGATTTCACAAACGAGCAACTCCAAGCCATTTCACGACAGAGCAAAACAGAAGAACCGAGAGCTTCAGACGACTGTCTTCTTTGCTGTTTTGAAGTACAAGAGAAAGGGAACACTGACGAGTCGATGTTCCCTAAACGACGAAAAGGGCAGCCGAAGCAAGAAGCTAGCAAAAGTGCCAGGAAGACTTTGGAAATGACAAGTCCTAATCCTCACAACTCAGATTTGGACCTCTCTGACAACTCTTCCGACTCGGACGACATGAGTTCTCATCAAAATAGAAGACAGCGCAACAAAGATCGTTCCAAGGCTGTAGCTTGGCATGTTGCGGTACATTTACAAGTGCTGATGCTTTTAACCCTACGCTTCGCCGCAGCCTTGGAACATGACGGTGAGGACCTGGATGATGGCACCAAAAGTGATTCCGTCAATATCGATGAAGGAAACAGCGCCTCAATTGGCGGTACTGATCTAGGAAAACTATCTCACATCGCCTCCGAGGTAGACGTCATAATGAAAGAGGGAGCGGATGGGAACGACGCGAACCAGGCAGAGGGCGCCATGGAGCTAGATGATGACGTGGATAATAACATCGCGGACGAAAGTATCCCAGTTCCTGACACAGATTTTGATCTCAATTTCGTCCCAAGGCAGTACGATGACCTCGAAGCCAAGGATGATGAATTTTTAAACATGGTCATTGAGTCTGGAGCCTACCAGTCTTGGCGAAGCGACTTGGTGGACATCACGGATATTATCTGCGTGCTGTATCCGCACTCAGAGATTGCTGGCGAGGAGGCCCAGCAGCTGGCCAAAAATGGATCGCCATACATCATCGGTAAGGACGAGGCGACAGTTTTAGGAGGATGAGGTTGACAGTTTTATAGCTAAAAAAGATCTGGAGGACCACCCGAGCCTCTTCGAGCCTGACACCACAAGCTATTCTGACTACGCCTTTTTACTGCGGCTGTCAAGCCAAACTAAAATCCCTGCAGCTGGTTTTGCCTTTGGAAGACATCCTAACAGGTGTGATATTGCCTTCGTTAATGATCCGCTGCGGAGAATCAGCAACATGCATTTCCAGATATACGTCAATGAGTACGGCAGGGTTATGATTGAGGATATGTCTACTAATGGCACTTTCATCAACAAAAACCTTCTGACATTCCACTCAAAATCCTCTAATAAGCGACCTGCTTCACAGGGGTTAAGCTCGGGAGATATTATTTGTCTCAGTCTTCCCGATGATATGAACGATCTTTCTTTCCGAGTTCAAATCCCGCACCGAGATGATGAACAAGAGGGGGCATACACGCACCGTGTAGGGGAATATCTTGCTCGCTATGCCTCACAGGGTGAGACGGTCACCGGGCGGGGAGGTTTACCTTCTGACATGGACGTCGTTCTGGAAGCCGCAGATAAGTCTTATCGCGAGTCCATGATAGCGCAAAGGACTGCTTCCGATGAAATATCGGCTCGCAAAAACTCCCTTAACGAATCGGTGGTGGACAAATGGCAGCGGCAATCGGCTGATGAAGTGGTTGTTATCGTGACACGGCCTGATGAGGGGGCCCAAGAGGAGTACTATGACAATCCTAATGCAGATGTTAGAATCGACAACGAGACATATCCGGATGATATCCCAAGTATAAGCATTACTCGAGAGCCTACTGATTCGTCAGCGCCCAGATCCAGAGATCCTTCTTCCGAGCGCGATCGGCCTCCGTTGGATTTCACCCGTCTAACTCCAGTTGCTCGTCCTGCCCCTTTTAACTCCAGAGCAGTTGGTTGGAGATCACGAAAAGCCTGAGGTAGCCCTTCAGGCTATGGATACTATTCTTGGTAATCATATCTCGCGGTTAACACAGAACCCGTTGTGGTCCGACTTATTAGGCAATTGCATAGACGTCTTAATTTTGCTCCAGCAGGGTCTTTACACGTTTGGCCAGATGCATGCCATGGACGCCATGAATAATCGTAAGTCATTCCAATCGTCGACTAGATCAGGAAGTTATGGTGCTGAACTGGCCTTAATAATAGCTCTTCATTCCCGCTCGCTTTCCAATATGTACCAGGATCTACATTCCACTTTGCGCAAACAGGAACGCCTTCTATATACTGAAGAGGTCAAATCTCCCGCTTATAGCGTGGCGTTCTGCGAGAAAATTATGGACTATCAAGTACGCCTGGTTACTTTACAAAGTCAAATGTAGGTCTTCAGATCATGAATATGCACGGAATTCGCACTGACATATCATGTGGCTATCAGACTCGAGGAGCACGAGAGGAAGGAGGCTGAGCGCCTTTTCGAATCAGAGATTGACGCCTTTCCGCTTGAAATTTTGCAAGTCGACGATCATGGCTATAAAAAGGGCGTCCGTATTCTTGTACGGTCCCTTATTTTTCATGACAATTTTTTCATAAACTCTGGCGACAATAATTACAAACAGCTCGAACTCCGCGCTGATGGGGCTTCCCCAAATAGCCCTAAACATACGGTCCTGGCTATAACTCAGGATTTGATAGACGCTAAATGTACCATTAGGATACCTGGGCCTACTGAAGGTGAGAACGCACTACCGCCGTTATGGTGTGAACTCTACTATCATGATCGAGCTCGTGATAGCATTGCCTTCTTAAACAAGTCGGATGTGCCTGTCTCACTCAGCCGGAGGTCTCATGCTAGCAACAGCTTGTCACTGAATGAGTCTTATATCATTAAACCGCGTCTCCACAGAAGCCTTAGGCCGGGCACCTTTAGGCTTGAAATGGAAGATGTTGAAGTGCTGGACATTCGGATTTTGGGAAGGCGACCAACTGGGAAGGGGACGGTTACTGAGGCAGCGAGTAGGGCGGTTAGCAACGCAACTGCTGCGTCTAAGGGTAAATCGTCTTCTTCGGTTAAGTACCTAGAAGAAACGGGTGAGGCAGAAGAAGACTTCAGTCCCCGTCTCAAGAGAGTTGGCCATGTGGAATTTGATCAGATTGCAAAGGCCAATGAGGCTAGGAAACGCCAGCCCGTGCAGCCTCCCCGCATTCGTCGGACAGCTCTCACTATGGCGTCCGAGCTGGAATCGGCCTTTCGTCGCAGGGGTTACCAGAAGCGCGACGGAGACGCAGAAAAAGAAGACATGGAGATACGAAAGCAACGCCTCCGGCGGCGCATGAATGAGCAAGCGGAGGAAGACGACGAGTGGGAGCCTGCGTTTCAACCGTACAATGCGCTGCCTGCTCCTCATCATAACACACAGACTACCCAGGAAAATGGTGAAGGTGCGCCTAGCATGGGTAGTAGCTTTAGTGACTTGGACGGTATGATTCCCTATGCTAATCAGACACTGTTTCCTTGCTGACATGCTCACAAATACAGATGCATCAATTACACAGTCCGCTGTGGGTGAAGCTCTGGCTGAACATTTGGCTGAATGACGAATCACTTCGTGGTCGGCGACTATGGTGTCTGTTAATGGGCGTAATGGGATCTGGATGATGTTTCTTCTCATAGCATCATATGTCCTTACATTGGCATAGCTAAATTGAAACGGAAACAGACTTCGTTCCTAACCACAGTTTTCTTGGTGCTTAGACGGTCTTGTAAGACGCATGATAGTATATAAGTTGAATAGAGTCCACCAACCTCCACATACGACCATAGGTAGTGGAAAATTCGGGGTCTCGTCTGCTCCCCCAGAGACAAGCCACTAACCGGCAGATTAGTAGTTGAATGGGAGACCATCAGCGAACACCGGCTGTTGTATGTTTTTGCCTCTCTTTTTTTGCGTCTCGACAGCAAGAGATTGTATGATCTGACTACATGGAACGAGAAGTATAGGAGTAGCAATTACAGCTGTCCCTTAGCCATTACGATCCAAGGTATTAACCAGTTGCTGACAAGGTTCATCTGCTTTCACCAGCAGCGTACATTGATACTCATTGGCTTGGCCAAGAAATATTTGGATAGTTTATTTTTTATCCCATTTCGCACGCTTATGGCCAAGCCAGGCGAACCAGACGACAAACACAAGAATGGTAAACGGCGCCACGGTGACGGGGAATATCCACCACTTTCTATAAACTTGCATCTCTCCATCCGCAAAATTGAAAATGGGGGTGCTCAATATTGCCTTAATATAAACAGTTAGCCTTCGTACTGCAAAAATTGTCAAAGATGATGACATTCTCACCGCAATAAAAGTGCCAGGGAGGAATAATAGAGTGACTGCCGCAATGGTGAGCATCGCAGCGCTGTCTTGCCGTGCTAATTCGGCGAGCTCCCGGGTCGACTGGCTCTCTGCTTGGTTGGCAAGATGGTACAGCTAATTCCCCGTCAGTAATCAAGGCCAACTTTATTGTTCTATCATTCCTTACCAAGTCAATCCGTGTTTTGGTTCGACCGCTGTAGTCGGAGATTAAGTAGGTCAGTGACTGGCAACTCGAATCCAGATATTCGAGAGTCGCAGTCAATTGGATGATCTCCCGCGCTGATAGAATTGCGTATACGGTTGTTATCGCATAATATCGTGACGTGCAGCTCTTAAAGAACTTCAGAAGGGCAGAATAGTCGGACAGATTCCGTGCTAGTATATGCCACTCGCGAGCCAGGGCATGTAGCTCATGGATGGACTGGTTGTTAACCTCTGAATGGTCGACTGTTTTGTCCTGACGTCTATGAGCAGGCGGTTTATAGAAACCATTATTTCGCATAGAATCTTACTAGAGCTTTTAACTCTGTGCGCTTCAAGGCAATATCTTTCTGCCATGTCCTCATTGCCTCATCTGCGATCAAGGTATCAATGTAAAAGAAGCGCGTCGAGAGTTTAGCATCCTCGGCTACATCTCCAAGAAACCGCGCAAGCACCGATCCGGGAAGGTCAAGAAAGAAGTATGTGGCTGAGCTTTTGGCTATTGAGAGTTGCGTGCACGAGTGTTTCTTCTCTTGAGGGATGTATTCGTAGAAAATGTCTGAGTTGTATTAGCTATTGTAACAGACTGCTTATATCACGAGCATTGAAGTACCGAAATCCCTTTTGTGTTGCTGTTCATTGTGATCATTACTATAGCACATGTGCTTTGCAGAGTACCAGTGCCCGATGCCGCAAGTCGCCTCAATGAAAGTGTTGAATAGCCCTGCGTGCTTTCGGAGACATCGTAGCATTGCTGGATTGATAGCGGCGGAAATAATCTCGCCCTGCCTAGGGCTTTTTGCACTAGGAGTTACTTGACGAGTCTCTAATAGACTGTGAATTCATGTGATTAGTTATGGCTGTACGACTGTGAAGGGAAAACTAACATTAATCGTAGCTGTGCTTGTGGTTTCTCTTTCTACGGCTCTAGTTAGTGAAAGGCTTCTTAAGCATGGATTGCCCTACCAAAAAACACTCTAGCTCGGTAGCAAGCTCAAAAGCACGATCAATTACTGAATAAGTCAACTCAACTGTACCCCAAAGGTTGAAGTGTTATGTATTTACTTATTTTCCCATCATGAAAGTCCATGACACGGACTGCAGGCCAAACTCCTTGCCATTGTTCCCTTTCCTGAAGCGCCACTTCCAGCTGATTGGCATCGATGACTTCAGGTTGATTCATGATGGTTAAAGGTACAGGCCATCGCCTATAGTTTTCAAGAAGTAGCTGCCTATTATTATTCCATCTTAGCTTCTCTCTTTTGCGCCCTCGTGACCTGGTGTATATATGCATAAGCTGATTGGCCAATCAAGAGGAGATTGTAGTATGTCAGCACGATTTCTCAATACTAAGAGAATATGGAGTCGTTGGAGCGATCAGGCGGTAGATAGAATAAGCGAATATTATTAAAACCGCTTTTTTGGGGGCATAAACTGGCGATATAATTGATGTTAGTGGAAGGTTAGGTCGGTGGATGGGTAATTTTGTCACTGGCTTGTAGATGAGGTATCTAAATCTAACCTGACTGTTATGATGACAACTAGCTATTTAAGTACCTTATTCTGTACCAGTATAGAGAAACAAACAAACTTTCCAGTCGTGTATTCTGGGCTGAAGTGGAAAGCTACTATAGCGTTCCTGGCTTTCTAGGTCGTGACAAGTACATACTTCACATGTAGGGTTGATGACAAGAGAGTTACATTGTTGAAGTAGAGGAGTAATAGGGGTCCATAAGACTCTGGTATGTTATTATTGTACCAACAGCATAATAATAGAGCAAGGTATCGAATCGCGGGGGAATAGTTGTTAGAAAAAGCATATAGATTTACTAGTAGATAAACGATAGACTGAGTGAGGTAAATACAGGTACAATTAGTTGCGAAAACGAGAGGACTTGAAAACATAAATCCACAAGAGACAACATCCTAGCACGGGATATGCCGGCTTATATAAAATGGCCTGCCTGATCCCTGCCGTCACCATCTGTTTACTGGTCGACCAAGTTGGCATTGATGGTCTTGGGGTCAGAAGCGATAGCACCCAGTGCATTGACAGCCTGTGTCCAGTTGTTAGCAATCGTAGTCGGTGATCCGACCGCCGAGATGCCAAAGTTGGCAGGATCATAGTTTGGGCTCGATGGTTCTTTGAGAACATGGTATCCGTGCCCAGTCATTGCGGCTACCACACCGGTGACTGCATCGCCCTTCTCTTCAGTTGTCGTTCCGTTAGCCCACTTGAACGAGCACAAGTAACGATCGTCAACGTCATTGGACTCCAGGTTCGCCTGAAGAAGACCCCTATGTTTCATTATGTTAGCATTTCGTTGCTTACAAGGAGGTGCTTTCTATAAAGGACTCTTTATGTTTGTTCTTCACCAGGACGTGGCGGTGTTAGGGGAGAAGGGTCTTGATTTGGGACAGAAACCAAGGAGTATATGCGAAACGTACATGAGCTTGGCAATGTCCTGCTGTCGAGCATTCAGCAGCGATCTCTTTTGCTTAGCGGTGAAGGCTTGGGACGCCTCGAGCATTGCCGCGGCAGTGCCATACTTGATCTCCCAGCCGCCTCCGGACACTTGCTTGACAAAAGCCGCATGGACCCCTTTGCCGGTGAAGTCGATTTCGGCGGCCTTGTTAGACAAGATAGACACGTTGATCACAGTACCCTGCTGAGATCCGTACTGAGCAATGTAGAACTTGACTACGGGCGCGATGGTTGCAACCGTGTTGGGTTGCGCAGCGAACTGTATCAAAGACACAGCTGATGGTTAGCCTTACTGTGTTCTTTCTCTCGCAGCATATTTCACTCTACGCCAGACATGGGGGGGGAATTTGTGCCATCTTACCGTCGCAACGGGGATTCTTTGACCATTGCTATCGACAGAACCTAGACCGCAAATAAAATTCTGGTCCGGCAGGAAAGCACCCTGGTCAGAAGCAATCTGGTACGTTCCGTCGGGAGCTTGGTACGTGGTCGCATTACCATCGAAGGTAGGATTGCCGCCACTGTTCACCAGCTTGAAGGTGCCTGAAAGAAACCCAAGGTTAGCCAGCTGATTCATTCCTAGTTGCGAGGCAAATACTTTGACATCACACGTACTTCCTGGCGCGCCGGATTTTCCCAGCGTCGCGAGCTTCGAGTTGCTAATCTTTGTGACAACATTCGAGCCCGGTAGATCCTTGGTAGCAACAGGCGAGATGCTTGTCCCTAAAAAGATGCTCAAATTAGCAAAGCCAAAGAGTGAAAAAAGTGGGAAATGGTAGTGTGTTCATACAAGCATAGTAGGTCTGAGTTACGTCGATTTCGAAGGTGGTATCGCCATTATCAGCAGGGACATACTGGCTTGCGATGATGTTACCGTAGACAGGGCTACCACCGTTGTTGGTAACGATGGGAGCGGCACTGAAGAAGGCAAAGTTGTTGTTGAACCCGGAGTAGTTGGTGAAAAAGACCTTGTATGTAGTAGACATCTTGAACGACAGAGTGTTCTTTCGAAAGCTGTGAAGAGTATGATATGCTTGAAGTAATGTATTGATATGATCTCAGTGAGTAGGTTTCTTGGCTTGTGTAGCTGATGGAGAAAAGGGAATAGAAGTAGAAGCGAGGTTTCCGGTGTTTATATATTCGTTTTCTGCCCTCTTCCTCCTCTCCTCCATCAACTACTCCTACAGCAAGGATCATCAATCTTCACGCCCTCTTTCCACTGAATTACATAAATTGAGACATGCGCGGCACGGTTAGCCACATCCTTCTACCTCATGATATCAATGGCTTCAAAATAGTGATATCATTAATAAAATATTGATCCCTATTCAGGCTTTCAGCTGTCTATCAAAACGCCACTTACATGGGACAATATCGTGAGCTGAGGTCTCGGCCGCACTGGACTGAGCTGCGTAACAAATAGCACAATGAACATCATCTGTAATTGAGCTGGTTTGTCTGTAGTTGTGCAATGTGCATGTATAACTGTTGAAATATAATACAGCTTTACATTTCTATCCTATGTATCAGCTCTAGCTAGCCATAAAATGACTGCTTTTAAAAATGATAACTTTGATTATCCAGAGTTAAACTTATGCCTTTCATATTATTTACATACCTTTCATATTATTTACATAAATATTCAGCCAGCCATTGTCGTCTTGATTTTAATATACCCAGCAGGGGAGTTTCGAATCCTTGACAGCTGATGAGTCTAGGCGCCGTTTTGGAAATATTGGCTCAGCCTGACCAATGATAGCTGTTCATCCCGCGGCAAAGATTCAACTAGCGACCGAAAAAAGACTAGCCAACCCTTGTTTAAAAGACATTATTACAATGATTACGGAACGGTGAAAGTTCAGGATAACTTTTGATTGGCTCGTATGTAAGGGACGGCGATCCCGACACTTTTTGTATGATTGGGGGCTTGTGATGGATGTGATATTGGTTCGGGATGTCAATATTTGGCTGAGAAAGTGGCAAAAGCGGGATTGTGTTATTCTGGGGTATTCGTCATTCAGCTTCCTACCAGACTATGACGCGAATAGGACGGGCCAAGCGGAGGACAAAAAAGCGAGACGGGATAATGAATAAGTAGATACATTCAGCAATATGGGTACCTAATCCGCTCATTAAGTAGTGCTTTTGTAAGTGAACGCTTGTTCAGCCAGCACTTGAATTTTTATGACTGCAATCGCAGTTACTAGAGAAATATTGATATAATAGCAGTTATTGAAAAGATATAGATATAGCAGCAGTTGATAGGTAAGTGTACATATATTAACAGATACTTAGCACTCAAAGAACAGGTGTATAATTTGACGCGTGGGTGTTTGAAATCTTCTCGGTCCCGGGTTTTCTGTCCTCCGCTTGCGGGCCTTCTTTCTAGTTTTTTTCTTTCTTTCTCACAGCTCTCGGTTTGCCGGGTATGCAACAAACTGGTTGTTCCTACATCATAGGGTAGCTGTTCAAGGTGCGCAAATCGGCAGCACTGGTTCATATCGTAGACGGTCAAGTCAGTAAGCAGGCAATCTTGTCACTAGCCAGAATACCCATCAAAAAGAATTTCCATGTTCCAATCTAATTGTACTATGAATACTATGATAATAATTTGTTAACAGCTAGAGATCGCATCTTTGAACTGGGCTGGGGGAATACCGAACTCAACATGATAAACCTAGCTCGTTCGGCCACTATAGAGACCACGGCACGAGAAGAAGTCTTCTGGGATTTATTTGATTTAGGCGTCGTGGCTTCGTTTCTTCAAGAAAGAGGCCGCCACAGCAGCTAGAGTTCATTTCATTTTGATAACGTGTATTGATTCTTATGTCTAACTGTACGAGGTTCTTCTTCATTTGTACCAGGAAGCCGGGCCAAAGCCCAGCTTAGTCACCAATCCTACATCTATCAATTGATCACGACTTTATCAACATAATTGGTTCTCTAAGTCATCTAAATAAGTGGGAATAGTACATGTAATCTCATTTGTTTAACGAATTAGACACCCCTGATATACTTGATTATAAAGTCTATCAAGTAATATCATGCCGTGTATCTCGGGTCTCGCGCCATTCGTAGCACAGAGCACATCACCACGCCCTGCAGCTTCCATACGCTTTATTCCCGCACCAGCAACAGACTTCCCGCGCATAGCCTCCGATCAACGGCGTCAGGAATTTTTCTTTAGAAACGCCGTACAACAGAAGCGGCATTCATGTATTTTAAGTATAAGTGACAGAGAGCTTAGGTTATCTCCCAGGGGTTACGCCAAAAAAAGAGGGACTCGAGCAACCATCAGCATACAGGAACAGACAACCCGCACATATCCACCAACACTAAACTCATCTGGTAATGGTGGTCGTATTCTCTCTTGTAAACGTATATTCACCTTGTAGTCTCTGTTCTTATTACAGACCACTTGGTTCCCCCCATTCTTTGCCTTTGACTCACGCCGATAGACCGGGCCTGCTCTCCATTTTTCTTAATCCTTGCCGGACGTTAGAGCAGCAGATGGTTGCATGGGATCTCGTTAATTGTATCTGGGCCGCTGCATGGTGCTGATTCGCGGTTCGCACTAAATAGACTATGACTCTATTGAAGCTATAAAGACGTCAACGCGTGACTCCGTCCATTCCACATAAATATACTTCCTTTTCAATTTCTTTCCTGTTTAAATCATTATTGGCTTTCATCCCATTGGATAGGCTTTGACTTGCAGCGGCACCACCCGCATGCCATCCATCACATCGGGGAGCGAGATCCGCGGCCACTTACACGCATCACAAGACCCCCGCTCAACCGCCTCCCTGCAGCCCCCCCTTGCATCTGTAAACTTCTGCCTATAATTTTCCAATCACTTGAATCTTTCTTTTTCTTTCTCTCTTGCTAGTAACTCGGTGTTCATAGCCTGTTTCTCGAAAGGCCTGAAAAGCTAGGGAATTTGAGAATATAATCGTCAAAGCGAAATGTCTTCCTTGGTGAGGCCGCAACATCGGTCGAGTCCGGAACCGGAGACTCAAGTCGATGAAGATATAAGTCGTCAAGTTGATGATGGTGAAGAGGAAGCTATCCTCACAGCAGATCAACAAACTTCAAGCCCTCTCATCAACAATGAACACAACCGAGACACCAAAGACAATGTCCACGTCCACATCGACAACCCCATCGACGATCCTCCCACCGAACACTCCCCCCTCCTCCACCGCCGCAACTCATCATCCTCAACATCCTCCTCCTCCTCAACCGCTCGATCCCTCATCTTCCTCGGCGAATCTTCCCCGACCCGCTTCTGGCTCATCTTCAGCCAGATCCTCGCCGCCCAATTCATCGCCAGCTTCGACAGCACCCTCATGGCCTCCTCCCATCCCGTAATAACCTCCCACTTCAAGGCCGCAAACTCCGCCTCCTGGCTTTCAACGGCGTTCCTCCTCACGTCGACGGCCTTTCAGCCGCTGCTAGGCAGGTTGTCAGACGCCATGGGGAGAAAACCTTTGTTTGTGATGAGCTTGGCTATTTTTGCGTTGGCGACGCTGTGGTGTGGTCTTGCGGGGAGTATTGAGAGCTTTGTTGCGGCGAGGGCGGTTTGTGGGCTTGGGGCGGGAGGGACAATGACTTTGGGAAGTATTTTGACGAGTGACTTGGTGCCGATTGAGTATGTGTGCTTTGCTTGTCTTTGGCTTCTCCCCTTATTGCTCTTGTTGAAACTCTCGTTCTCGTATATATGTGTGTCGTTGATATAACTAATCTTCTCTCTTCTTCTGCTTCCAGACGTCGCGGCAACTATCAATCATACGTCAACATGTCATTCGGCACCGGCGCCGCCCTCGGAGCCGCCCTCGGTGGTGCCATGGCCGAGGCGCTTGGCTGGCGGTGGGAATTCGGAGTCCAGATCCCGCCGCTATTGCTCTGCATTGCCGTCGTCGTGGTGGTGATTCCGGATGACATTGGGCTCAAGGGCCCGCGTAAGAGGTTTCGAGAAGCGTTGGGCGAGTTTGACTTTAAGGGGTCTGCTTTGCTGACTGTGTCGACAATATCTGCGATTTTGGGACTGGTAAGTTGTCTGTTCTTGTTTGCTATCGTCAGTCCGGAGTGATGGTTAGTCGTGTGTAAGAAGAAAAGTTAACAACATCTCCGTGCTTCACAGAACTTTGGCGGCAACATCTATCCATGTAAGTGATCAACTTTCCCCCCTTTTCAACACCAGTATACTCTGACAATCTCACAGGGACTCACCCCCTTGTAATTGCCTCCCTCTCCATCGCAGCCATCTCCTTCCCGACCTTCCTCTGGATCGAGTCCCGCGTCCACCTACCCATCATGCCTCTCCGCCTGATCCGCCACTCTCCTCGCGCAAACCTCGTCTTCGCCAACTTCATCGCCGCCTTCCTCTCCAACTGCATCTTCTTCAACATGTAAGCAAAAAGACCTCCTCCCTTTCATCTCGCTCCTCTCATCTAACACACGTACTACACAGCCCCCTGTACTTCCAAGCGGTCCTCCTCTCCAGCGCCACCTCCTCCGGCCTACGCCTCGCCCTCCCCTCCATCACGTCCTCCATCATCGGCGCCTCGACCGGCTTCGCCATCACTTTAACCCGCCGCCTCAAGTGGCCCGTCGTGTCCGGCACGGTGTGGTATCTTGCCGGATGCATCATCCTCTGCTTTTTGCACCGCGGCATGTCCACCGTCGTCTACCTCCTCATTCTTATTCCCCAGTCCATCGGCCAAGGCTTTCAGTTTCCGGGTACATTCATGGCCATCCTGGCGTCTTCATCGCAGTCGGAGCAGGCCGTCGTCACGAGCACGCTGATTCTCTGGCGGAGTTTGGGCTTTGTCCTGGGAATAGCCATGAGCAGTCTCGTCGTACAAAACGCCTTGGTGTACTATCTCAATCTCTTCGTCCAGGGTCAAGACAAGGCCGAAATAATCGAACTTGTCAGGGCGTCCGTCGAGGCAGTTGCCAAGCTACAAGAGCCGTACAGGGAACAGGTCGTGCAGAGCTACGAGGCGTCTCTGAGGCTGATGTTTATCCTCTGCACCGTGGTCGCTACAATTTCGGTTCTCATCGTCCTGCCTATGAAGCTGCCACGCTTAGCACCAGTAAATCGCAAGTCATCACAATAAATAATCAGGGAGAATCTACGAAGAATGGAAATAAAACAGCGAACCTAGATGGTCTGGATGGCTAGGTTAGAAAACGCGTCAAGCATAGAATGCATTTGACTTGATGATTTGCTTTGTACATGAACCTCCTTGATGCCTATCCATCCAAATTACCCCTTCGTAATAATAACAATATGGAAAAATCCTTTTAGTTTCCTGATTAATGGTATCCGTTGACGTCTCCCGCGCGCAGAGCTTCCAGCTCTTCTTTGGCTTTTCGGTATTCCTCCTGTGCTTCTCGCTCTCTTCGACTAATAAAGTTTACTTCATCCCTCAGTGATTCCAGTCGTCTGTTGATAGCCACATCCTCGGAAATGGCCAACGTCTTGAATCCGCTGAGAGCCACCCTCGCCTTTTCCAAGGCGTCTGCGGCATCTGCCACTTTGTCTTTAAGCATCTTTTGCCGCTTCTGGTATCCGCCCAAGTGCAGTGTAAGCTTCTTCTCAAGCTTTGCGTCTTCTTCTGCCGACGTCATGATTGTTTCTTGAACAGCCTGTTTGAAATGGTCAGAATCAGGGATATACATTAAGAATGAAATACTGTCGAGTAGGGTGGCAACTTACGTCAAAAGCAGCTCGCATAGCGGCATCCTGCTCATCATCATCATCATTATAGCATCCCAGGCCCAAAAGTAAAGAATCCCCTCCAGCTCGGCTCTCAAAGGCGGCTTGGATGTCCTCGAAACTGGGCAACGGTTTGGTTTCCGAGAGAATGCGGAGGCGCGCATCGGCAAGGAGTCCATCATCAATCTGATCCAGAGGCTGTGGCGTTCCCTTGACCTGAGAGCCGTTGAGCGGGAATTTTGCAGCATCATTGGCCATGAGAGTTGCGGTCTCCACGGCGATCAGAGCCGCAGCAGGGTCGGTAATATCCTTCGCCCTCTTGAGCAATTCTGTCAAATCGACAACCACGGGGCGTGGAAGCCCTCGCTGTATAACCTGAGTCTGTCGTCGCCGCTCAAGTGCCTCTTCGGCCTCTCGTCTTTGGCGTTCTCGTCTGTCTCGCTCAGCAGCATCCTCCTCCATGGCCTCGTCACCTCCCGCACCGTCCACCTGGTCTTCGGGTATCTCAAACTCCCACTCTGTATCCTTTGGCTTGGGCAGCGCAGCCAGTCCGGCCCGTAGCTGGTTCTGCATAGCCATTTGTCGCAGTTTGACGTCCCGAGGGGTTGCTCCTGTCATCGACATGCCGTCTTCTTGGTTGAGAGCAAAGGTGTCTCGAGGGGTGCGCATGGGCGTCTGTCCAGGGACAGCACCATTCACGCCACCGTTTCTCAAAGGTGTTGCCAGAGGGTTTGGTGTCGCCATGACCTGCTTCCGAGGCGTGATGCCCTCGAATCCTGTTGAGCCAGAGCCCTGGTGAAGAGGGGTATTCTCGCCACCCAGCAATGCAGATTGGGTTTCGTTCAGCGCCCGGATGTTTCTGATCTCGTTGGCAATGTGGTCCTCCTGCGCAGGCGCTCTGGGCGTTCGGATTGGCGCATTTGTGTTGAGTGTTGAATACGAGTTTACAAATCCTCGAGTCGCATCATTGTCGCTTTCCTTGGCCATCAAGTTGGCAGCCTCGCCCATCTTGCCCATCTTTACAATCTCCTCGAGCTCGCCTTCGCTGACTTGCGGTGCTGGCAAGTTTAGAGGTCGGCGCTTGCTGCTCTGCTCGGCCTCCCGAATCTTTTGCATTTGGCCAGCCTTGATAGCGGCCTTTTGCGATTCTGAAATGCCGTCCTTGTCATTCTTCCTCCTCTTGCGCTCATTGTCCTCATCACCATCGCCCTTTCGCTTATTGGCCAGTTGCTGTTTTCTAGGATCAAAAGCCGCCCGCTGCATCTCATTCCGCGTAAATTCCTCCGAAGTGTCGTAGAATCCAGGGGCAGCCTTCCTTTCGAATGGAATATCCGCATTGTAGTCCATCTCGCCCTGCTTCCGCGTAGTCACCTTGATGTTGATGCCCGCCGTCTTGAGCTCTCGCCGCTTCTGCAGAGTCGCCAGGCGACGAGACTCCTCCTGCTGGCGTTCTCGAGCCTTTCTCTTTGCTTTTTTACCCTGCGTGTTGGCCAGACGGGCACGGGCTTCGCTAAGCATCTCCTTTTCATCTTCGTCAAGATCGATGGTATCAGGTCGAGCAGGTTTCGTCTCCGGATCTGGATCAAGCTCGCCCGGCCGCAGTCTCCTCACGTCGTCGGCGCTTGGGGCTTGCGTCTCGCCACCATCTGGCCCGGTAAGGCCAAGGCCGGATGATTCACGAGCCTCGGCCTCGTCAAGCAGCTTCTGGTATCGCTCGAGACACTGGTTCGCAGTTCGGCCGACGATCGGGGCGATGGTGCGCCATTGCGTAGGCATAATCTTGGCGAGATGCAGCAGCTTCTCATCCTCCTCCTTGCTCCATTCGATCTTCTTGATGCTGGGGTCCAGCCACTCGTTCCATCTGGCCTTGCACTGCTTGGGCGTCTTGCGCGCCAGCAGCGACGACACGCGTGCCCATTGGTTGAGGCCATACTTGGAGACGGAGGCCTTGAGGATCTCGTCCTCGATGTTGGTCCAGACGCCTCCCTTGACGACGGGCATTGTGGTGATGGCGATGGAATTGGTGATGGCGATGCGTGTCCGCTTGCCGGTTTGGCTCCAGAAAATATCCAAAGCCTCGCAGCCGTACCGCGTTGCATTTAGCTAGGATTTGCTGAGTCATCTTTCAGGAGGGTTCCTGATTGGTGGGTCACCGACAGCTCAGCGGCGGCTACCGAGCTCTTCACCTTGTCCCCGATTAGGCATACTGTAGTGTAGGCCTAATATTGATGGCTACAGGCTATCATCCAATGTCTCGGCTCTGTTAGAGGATGCATTGTTAGGGCTCCCCGATCATGCAAACTGTCAGGTACGCATGAGGCACCAACGGATGTCTCTGTTAGTTCAATTGAACCGTTTAGCCAGTATCTCGACGACGGATTTATTTTTTATCTGCAACACCTGCATGACGTGCCACGTAGAAGCTCTGGCTTCCTATCAACGGAAAATATGGAGTCTATCTATTAGTAGTAGGTACATAGATTGCCGGTTGAAGCCCAACACTCGCTATCGGCGAACTAACAGCAAAAGGGCAAAAGAGCAACCGAGAAAACAAAAAGTACCATCATCTCCTCTCTCCAAATCCGACTGAGCAAATTCATACATCATAGCTCTGCCCTGCTCATCCGATTTTATGCATCTGAAAAAGTCTAACCCGTAATTATTGCAGTGTGAAACTGGTCCATCAAAAGGCTAATCATCTAGACATCATCACAAGGAAACACATACGTACACTTTAGCTTGCGGAGGCGGACTTCGGACTCCACCGACCCCCAAAAGTCCGAATTACCAAGCAAGATTCGCTCTGCCCAACACCAACAAAGAGATAACCAAGGCAGCCCATCCTTTCACTTTGCCCTCTTAGGACCAAGTCACAACCCTATTCCCAGAGGCGTGTCGCCAGGCCCGCCCTTCTGGCTCGAATCCTGTACGCGGATAGGCTGGAAGCTGCGGACCGCCTGCGACTCTCGGCCACCGGCAGCCTCCTGGTGGTGGGCGACTATCGCAAGGAAGCGTGCAATTCAGGCACGATAATCGCGGGCGACGCCCAAACGCAAGCGTCATCAATTCGTCGACTGGTTGGCCGATAGCTGCATGCGATTTGCTGCGCTGGTTTCGCTAGCCTCGACAACGTGGTTTGCCCCGAGTCTGTCTGTCTGTCTATCTCGTTTTTAAAACGACCAACCAAGACAGCATTGCGTTGCAGGAAACGAGACAAGACGAGACGAAGCAGGAGGAGCACGAGCCTGATCTGATGCAGATAACGTCGTCACCACTCACACTCTCCAGTCACACCAATCCGCATCTCGCATTCCCCCAGAGGGCGCCAAACTCAGGTCTTGCCCGTCCCATCTTCCCTCCTTCTGGGGCCCCCCGGGTTTCGTTTCCGAATCCACTCGAGGCCGTCCACGCGATTGCCAGAGACACGTTTGACGGACCTCGAGGAATTGACTTGCTTTGTTGGTTCCTCGGCTCCACTCGGGCATTCCCCTGTCATTCCCTCCCATGCTGGAATTCTGCATGTAAGCTCTTACTGTACTCCAGAAAATAGCTTTCCAGCACTCATCTCGCTTCCTCCCATCTGCAAAGCTTCTTGGGCCCCCTTCTCTTCGTCGTATGTACTACCAAAGTATATAAATATTCACTCCCTTGTCCCGCATAGTCATAGATCGAGGTTCCGGCTCGGCGAGAAATGGGACAGAGTCAAGGCATTTGTCGCTACCATAACTCCGGAGGCTTCGCTATAGTCTTCCCGGCCTGAGCGAGCGCGTCTGGCGTTTCCTCGTATTTGTTTTTGTTGTTATTCTGCCCTCGGACTAGATTATCTTGAGTCGCCTCAAAACAGACAACTCTTTTTCGCAGTCATAGCTGCATCATACACACGAAATGGCTGGTCCGAAACGGATAAGCGACGACCGGAGTCCGAGTCCGACGATTCGCGAAATCGACAATGATCGCGACTCAGACGTTACCGAGACGTCGCAATTGCTCAACCCCGAAGGATACGGAGCAAGAAAAGATAGCTGGGACAACGACGTCGATTTCCAGCATTTGCCGTGGTGGCGCAGGCCGTCTGTATGTTTCACATGTCCCGAGTGCGGAGACACAGCCTCATGGCGACTCAGCATCTAACAAGCGCCACAGGTATTCTGGCTTCTGGGACCGTATGCCGTCTTCACTCTCGCCTTTGGCGGCTTGATTGTCCCTAAACTCAACCTGTAAGCAGCAACCAAGAAGACCCCCCCCCAATGAGTGAAAATGTTTTGTTAATGACGGTTCTGTAGAATCCTGGATCTTGTTTGCAAGCAGTACTTTGCAGACCAGCAACTCATCAACCCTCATTTCACCTACAAGCCCATCGTCTTGGGCTCCGACAACCCGCAATGCAACATCCCCGAAGTCCAGCGAAATGTCGCCACCTTTATGCTGGGCCTGAACCTCATCATCGGCGGACTGAGCGCCATCGTCGCCCCCATGCTGGGCAAACTCTCTGATCGCTACGGACGACGAAAGCTCATGGCTCTCGCATCCTGCGGTGGCCTGGTCAGCGAGGTTGTCACCATCCTCTGCGCAAAGTACCCGCAGGTCTTCAGCTACCGGTGGATGCTCGCCGGTGCTTTCTTTGACGGCATTACAGGGTCGTTTACTGCCGGCAGCATTCTTAGTCAGTCGTACACGAGCGACTGCACACCACCATCCAGGAGAGCCGTGGCCATTGGCTATGTCCATGCTTGTCTCTTTACCGGCCTTGCTTTAGGCCCCCTCTTGGCCGGCTACTTTGTTAAATGGACTGGAACCGTCATCTCCATCTTCTATGTAGCTCTTGGCTGCCACGCATTCTTTATCGTCTTCGTTCGCTTTATCATGCCAGAATCACTGTCCAAGCGAAGACAAATGCTGGCCCGCGAGAAGCTGGCGAGATCCGAGACCGGTGAAGGCCTGCTTCCTTCTCGCCGAGTTCATAACCCCTTTGAGGCGTTTAAGATCCTTTGGCCCACTGGCCCTGGAACCTCATCAAGGCTGCGGATCAACCTGGTCGCCCTGGCCATTGCCGACACCATCATCATGGGATCTATGATGGCCGTGGGCAACTGCCTGATGCTGTACAGCGAATACATGTTTGGATGGGGCACCTTTGAGACGTCTCGCTTCATCTCGCTCCTGTCCATGATCCGCGTTGTCGTGCTCATGGTCCTCTTCCCCATCATCAACTACGTCTTCCGCATCCGACCAGCAGCTCGACGACGACGCGAGTCTGGGGCCCCTGCAGTAGAAGCGAACACGGGAGCGGATACCCTGGACATTTGGCTTCTTCGCTTTGCCCTGACATCAGACGTGCTTGGATGTATCGGATACACCCTCTCTCGGAACCAGCATCTTTTCTTCGCCAGCGGAATGATCACCGCTCTTGGAGGCCTAGGCAGCGCTACTGTCCAGGCCGCTGTTACCAAGCATGTTCCCGCGTCACGCGTCGGGCAGGTCCTCGGTGCTGTTGGATTCATGCAGGCGCTCTCACGAGTCGTCGGACCCCTCATGTTCAACAGCCTATACGCCGTGACGGTTGGCACATTCCCGCAAGCCATTTTTGTGCTCCTCGGTGGACTTTTCTGCATCGGCTTAATATGTGCTTTCATTATTAAGCCTTATGGTAGGTATTCTCTCAACAAACGCTTATACTCAGCTCCCTCATTTCAGCTGCTAACAAATCAATCACAGTCCACTGGGAAGATGTCGGCGAAGAAGACGAAGAACCATTGAACCAAAGCTCGGGACGCTTCGAAGCCAGCGCCGGCCAACTCATCTCCGCCGGCGAGGAGACGGATTTCTTTTAACAAGCGGACGTGTCTGACGATGCACTTTTCGAGGGCGCCTGTTCTTTAGCGGTTTGCGGCGCAGCGGTTGGTGGCGAGTATTTCTTTCGACAGCAGGCGAGGCCAATAAGAAGGAGGATATAGAAAGATTTGGGCATTTTATGGACTGGATTTCTTTTGTTTGATGTTGTAAACTGAGCGACTTGTTACTGGATTTTTTTTTTTTTTTTTTTTTTTTGAGAGGAGGGGTTTTTGTATGATGTGAAATGTAATGCTAGAATACCATTAGAAGATACCAATACACTGTACGGAGCAAGCAAAATCTCATCCGGTGAATGACATAGCTTGTCTTATGTCTTATAGCCATTTTAGCTGACTCCATAACCTTAGTTGAAGCTGTCACTCTGAGTTGAAAACTTACTCCACATTCAACCCAATCAACCATTCTTAATGGGCGGCCGTGACAACGCCCCCGCTCCAAACAACGTTTCTTAGTCTTAAATCTCACCTCTCACCTCTCACTGCTCACGTTTCTCATCTCACCATCACCCAAGAAACAAAAAATAAAAAAAAGAAGGAGCCAATTAGGCACTCATATATATCCGCACTCCTCTCACCCATGAGCCAATTTCTCCAACGTCTGTCTCGTCATTCAGGTTAGTCCAGAAGAAAATTCATCTGAATTTCCCGCGACGCTGAAAAACAAAGAGATTCAAGCTGCTAACACACGGGATTCTTTTTTTTTTTTTTCGCGACTGCAGACTTATTAGCTTCAAAACCGGTATTGTTCCGCGTAAGCCGATTTGCTGCTCGGCCTTGGTCAGATTGTCCTGCTAGAGCGTTTAGTCTCAAGAGCTTCGGGAAGCCTTCTTTTGTGAGGGGCGTCATGACTTCGACTAACACGGACGGAATGAATATCAAGTTTGGCCCCTTTGAGGTCACGAAGCAGGTATGTATGGGAAAGCAATGTCAATCTCCCTTCTTCATAAATCACCATAAAATCATCATCGCCAGAAATTATCTTATAGACCGATTGAAACCCAGCTGATTAACATCGCTCTAGGTCTTCCTGACAACTCCGCACTCCTACGGTCTTGTCAATCTCAAGCCTCTCCTCCCAGGCCACGTCCTCATCTGTCCACTCAAACCCCACAAACGCCTCCTGGATCTTTCCCCCGCCGAAACAACAGATCTCTTCGCCACGGTCCAGCAGGTCCAGAAGCTCCTCGCCCGGCTCTACTTCCCGGATCCCTCAGATCTCATGTCGGGCAGCTTCACCGTCGCGCTGCAGGATGGCGCGGAGGCGGGACAAACTATCCCCCACGTGCATGTCCATGTGATTCCTCGCAAGAAGGGCGACATGGGAGAGGCTATGGATGAGATCTATGTGCACCTGTCCAGCGAGGAGGCCAATGTGGGAGGAGCTCTGTGGGACCAGCAGAGGCCTCGACCGGCTGGAAGAATGCCGAGAATCGAGGACGCGGAGCGCAATGCACGGACAATGGACCAAATGATTGAGGAAGCGGAAAAGTTCAAGACCGTGCTAGAGGAGATGGGCATCGCGAGTTCTGTCAGGGGAAGTGAGCGGCTGTAAGAGCCCGGATGTCTGTCGGAAGGGAAGGTGTTGTGCATAGAAGCGCTGTGCACCTGCATACACGGTGTATGTGTGTTACCATAACTTAGATACTACATTAGCATCCATGGTCGATAGAGATACAAGAATTAAACGAGGACGGCATGTTATCATTGTCATTTATTGACAACTCGTGCTATCGTCACATTGTCGGGAAACCTGTGACTGAAGCGATTGACAATATTTGTCTCATGCCGTTGAAACAGAGTGCGTCCCTTTGGAGTTGGTTGTTGAATGCCTATTGGATTTTTCACTCGTTTCGCTCAGAACATCGGTATGCATTTGTATCAGTTTCCAGATGAGAATTGGGGGATAAATTGTCCATAATTGGACGAGTAAATTTTCATTCAGCAAAGATTTTGTCTTGCTGCAGCGGATACATTTTCTTTTCTTTCAGTGTTGTAGCCAATATATGTTGCATGCAACACAACAGGTTCATAACTGACAATGCAGTCGGAATAGCCGATGCTGATCACGCCCCGAGACCGGCGCAGCGGCACTCGGTGAGCCAACACCACCACAATCAAGAAGGTTGAAGAGACACAAAGGTTATCAGGGAAGATGACTGATGCTCCCTGTTGTCTATCAAGTATCACAAGTTGAAGAAGGCCCCGCATCACAGTTGTCGTTGGCCCTTAGTGGTTCGACTCCCGCTTGACTCAATGACTACACGTAAGAGATGCGTCGTCTTCTATCTTACTTCTCAGCCCATCTGATGTTGAAAAGATGCTCCACCCAGTGTGGTCCAGCCCTCGGGAACTAGCGCAATTCGCTCTTTAGTGCTCGCTCGATAGATGCATAAAGAATGGCTCGTGCTCCACCCTTGTTCGATTCTTTTATTCCCAGTGGCTTCAAGGTCATGCAAAGAGGGGTGTAAGGTCCTCAGGGTCTCGGCACTGCAGCTGGTGGGTGTCCTCTCACGCCAAGATCCGCGTCGGCGGAGGAGGCGTCCCGGGTCGGGCTTTCAACGGCCTGTTTGCCTCGTACCTTGTGCGTGGATGTTTGGATCGCGACACCCGCCTGGGGTGGTTTCCGGCGGGTGCCTTGCGGGAAACGGTCATGAGGCTGCTGGACCAAATACTCTGCGGAGCACCCATTGGATGAGCTGGGGGTTGCGAACCAGACCGCCTGTTTGCTCCGGCTGCGACTCGAGACACATTCCAGCCAAGGTGAGCAGCGGGGAGGAAGGAAGGGAGAGAGGAGAGCGTGAGATGTCGAGGAGGGGCACAAGGCGGGGAACAGACGCTCCGGGTGATATGTTGGCTCATGCCACGCAGATCCGGATGCTCTCAGTTTGCAGCCGGAATCCGCGTCTTGCAGACGGTCGCCTCAGTTCTCGTGACTTCTATGAGATTCGATGCTCTGCAATGCTCAAGACAAGCTCATTGGGCTGATGACGCCAGCATTCCCTTTTACTTTCCCATCTTGCCCTTTCGCCAGCTAACCAACTGTAGATCCGGCTTTAGCGCTGGGAAGCTGCATAAGTTATCAAATTGGTGCTGGCGGGAGAAAAAGGGTGTAGCGTGACCGAGCAAAACTGGCGCCCATGGTCTAAGCCAAGTGACATTGAGTACTAGTAATAGCAACTCGGACCCTTCGCACGGGGATATCCTAGCAGATTTCGTCTGCATGCAAGTACGAGCATGCAACCGATCCCATCTTTGGTTCGACTGTCAATCTAATGTTGCATGGGAAATTTGACTGGGTCGCATCCGACTGTAGAGCCACTTCGTGGGTCGGCGATTCGGCGCCAAGTGCACGGGAAGCGGAAGAGAAGGACAACAACAGCAGAACCATCACCTTGGAGTAATCGGTCGGATAGTAATAGTAATGCCTCAACTGTATAACAGCGTAGCAAATTGCTTCCACTGAATCGATTCTGTCAATGGTGACTGATTGATCCGCGCGTCGCCATGCCATGAAACCTGGTCATCATCATTCCCGTCATTGCACCGTCATGCGGTCATCCGTTTCTGCTTGCAAGGTCATGACAGCGAAAATTAGGCATGCCCGTGTGAGGGTGAGATTCGGCTGTGACGGTTTGGCAGACTCAAGAAGCAGCGCCACTCCGTACAGAGTAAAATTTTGCAGATACGAAGCACTGTCGATGCAACGAAGGAGATCGTCGATGAAAGGCTTTCGGGTCGTCGGTGCTCCACCGAGAAACCTCCACGCAAAATGCAAAAGTTGTCGAGAACTTGCCATTTTTGGTGGGGTTGGTGAAGCGAGGAGAAAATATGACTGGCCAATTGCCACGCCCAATTGCATGCTCGTGCGCGATATATGCATATACTGTGTAGTGGCGCAAGTCCATGCGCTATCACTATCAGACTCAAACTCCTAGTTCGGAGGTGGAAAAAATTGCCAGCCTCCGATGGCCAATAGCAAAGCATGTGATGCCTGGATCCGACAAGCGACACGAGACCAAATAACCTCCCACATGGTGCAAGGTTGGACAGCGTAGCATTTCAAACTAGGACTGTTCGCTAGTTGGTTGATCGCTGCGGGTTAGGGCATTCAAGCATTGTTTTTTTCTCTGGGTTGCTGGTCGGCGTTGCAAGCAGTTGGCGGTTGGCACGGATTCGCCATTCGGGAAATGAGAGACGAGTTGAGTTTTAGTAGCAAGCGAATGAACACGTTTCGCCTCCCCCAGATGTGGCGAATTCGGAAACAATGCATTGAATTGTGAAACTGGGGGATAAGTGGAATTGGTATCAGAATTAGCATCAGAATTACAACCGCACAGTCTTTGCCGTTGAAAGCAGCCCGATGTAAAACAATGCAAGACATGACAACCAGAGACACAAGGCCAGCTGCTAATACCGCCTTAGCTTTAGTGAGACCCCCGGGGTGCGACGCTTGCGGCTGCTGCCAGAGGCTAAATTACTTAGAAGGTTGTTAGCGTGTGGCTCGTGCCACCTCGCTTCATGCATACTACTGCAGACTGCGCTAGAGCCTCCACATGCCACATGCAGCCACAAAATTCTACATGTCTTAGATGCATGTCTCTTCTTATCGATGCGTTCGGAGCTCCACCCAACATCTTGCTCAGGCACTGTGTCTTACTGTATTGCTCCCACCTTGATAGACGCCGGTAGAAATAGGCCTGCTCCCACCACTTTCGCTCAGTTTCCGTCGATTCTGCTCTTCACATCTTTTGCATCAATCAATCAGTTCTTTGTTCATTCTTGTTTGCGGTCGTTGCCTCATCTTGCCGCTTTGTGTGCAGGACTTGGCAACAAACATCTGTTCAGTGCCAGCAAATCCTACCTTTGAACACGTTCGCCTACACAGCAATCAGCTTTTTCACTCTTCGCTCTCAACTCGACTCTCAACTCGACTCTCAACTCGGCTCTCAACTCGACTCTCAACTCTCGATTCTCAACTCTCGATTCTCAACTCTCACAACCCTTCTCTAGAGACTTGTCAACCTCTCTAGAGATACGCACACCAACACGCGCACTCTCATCACCTGTGCTTGTGTCTGTTGTCGTAAGCTCACACCAAACAGAGAAGACATGACCCTAACAAAGCAGGCTCGTCTTCGCAACCCCGACGACTTCCCGACCCTCCAACTCTTTCTCCTCGGTAAGTTCCGCTTTAACGAAAGAACAAGCAATGCGCTTCGCAGCCAAGACTGACCCAGCTTCTCAGCCATTGTTCGCCTTGCCGAACCAATCGCTCTCACTTCCATCTTCCCCTATGCATGGGCTCTAGTCAAGAGATTCAAGATCGGAAACGAACAAGATGCCTCTTTTTACTCGGGTCTTCTCATTTCCTCCTTCTCCCTTGCCGAAGCCCTCATGGGCATGTATTGGGGCGGTTTATCTGACCGTATCGGTCGCAAACCAGTCCTGATGCTCGGCTGTGTGGGAACTATGCTCAGTATGATCATGGTAGGATTCGCCTCCAACATCTGGATCGCGTTGGTTGGACGCGCGATAGGAGGTCTCCTCAACGGCAACATTGGCGTCATTCAAACCATGGTCGGTGAGCTCGTCACGAAACCCGAGCATGAGCGTAAGCTATTCCCCTTTCCAGTGTTTCATGATGAAAGATAGCTAACAAAAATTCCCAGCGCGCGCCTTCTCCGTCATGCCCTTCGTGTGGAGCATTGGAACCATCATTGGCCCTTGCATTGGTGGAACTTTTGCCGACCCTCACGAGTCCTGGCCCAATGCTTTCCCCAAGGGTTCTCTGTTCGAGCGATACCCCTATCTGCTGCCCAACCTGCTTTGCGCTGCTCTCTTGTTTCTCAGCATCGTCATGGGCTTTCTCCTCCTGGAGGAAACTCACCCAGACATGCAGCCTCGAGTTTCCCTTCCAGCAGACACCTACGTCTCAGAAGAGACTCCGCTGTTGGAGACTTCAGACGCCATAAAGCGACCGGCAGTCGATTTACGTGCCGAGACCTACGGAACCATTCGAGGCGGCGGCAGCAGCAGCAGTGGGGAGTGTCCAGAGAACAAGTCGAACGAGATGGCTATGGAAAAGAAGATGCCCACGACTATTTGGAACAAGCGCATCGTCGGCTTCATTATCTCCTTGTGCATCTTCACCTACCACTCAATGACCTACGACCACCTCATGCCAATCTTCTTTGAAGACGAGCGAGTTTCGGTAAATACCTTCTCCAAGTTTGGTGCCCTTTCACCCTTCTATTCTCCCGGAGGCTTGGGCCTTTCCCTTCGAGATGTGGGAATGATCATGGCTGTCAACGGAGCTATCGCTCTGTTTGTCCAAGCTGTCATCTTCCCCCTAGCAGCCGAAAAGTTTGGTGTTTACCGGCTTTTCCTCATTGTCACAGTCCTACACCCCGTCATTTACGCTATTGTCCCTCTTCTACTTTACGTCCCCGAGTCCCTTCTTTTCCCCTCCATCTACTTGTGCCTTGCTGTACGCAACGTACTTTCCATCACCCTTTATCCCCTTCTCCTTATCCTGATCAAAGGAGCTACCCCTTCTGCGAGTGCTCTGGGCAAAGTCAACGGCTTGGCTGCCAGCGCTGGCGCTGCCTGCCGCATGATTGCGCCACCAGTCGCAGGCTATCTCTACACACTGGGTAGCCAGGTGGACTGCACTGCCTTACCATGGTTTTGCAGCTCTCTGGTTGCCATCTTCGGTGCTGTTCAATGCTTCTCCGTCCCCCGAGATCGTAGTTGTCAACGATCTAAGGAAGACGCTGAGGAACAAAACCACACTGTCACGCCCACTGAAGTTTCAGTTGAGGATGTGGAGTGAAGGAAATGCGATCATAAAATGATTTTTAAAACAAAAGAAAGAATGCATATCAGAGAAATGATGAACGGCATCCTCCCAGTAGGAGCCGTCACATTTTTACAAGACACCCTGCAAGTTGCAGTGGTGAATAAGTTAATTTTGATGAACAGGTTTACGCACGAGTCAACCGGCGTTCACTTTCCGCAGAGGTTCAGAATGGATATATACCCAATGGTTCATGTTCAGGTTGGTTGGTAAAGGGTTTGGTGGAAGAGTACAAATGATATCCAAAAGGCGCATGTACATAAATTGCTTTGGCGTACGGGTTGCGCATTTGTCGGCGTTTTGGGGCTTGGAAAAGTGTGTATTTATCCCGGTACTTTTTTATTCTCTCTCTTGTCCCCAAAGAATGAAGGGGACTAGATAGCATTAGAGACTAGAAAAGATAGTAATGATGATGCTTATCTAGTAAACAAATAATGACCATGTTCCTTTTTCTCTCTCTCGTTTTGGTGATGAGATGACTGAGACAGTGCTGCCTACTGGTAGAGACTTGGCGCTACTTAACCGGAATACAGAAAAGGTTGAGCCGGGGAAAATAAAAATAATAAAAGCACAAAGAGATAAAAAATGAGATTTTTGACATGGAATAGAATGGTGAATCTTCTAGAATTTCATGTTGTCGTATAAAAATTGCTGATCCTGTTGGCGAGTGCAAATTCTGAGCTACTAAATCAAGGCTCCAAGATTTCACACAAAATTTTGTCACTCATCAAAATTTCAAGCCCAATGCGCCACCCTCATCTTCATTAAAAAAAAAACACATTCTCGCGTGCACCTTCAACAACACAAAACGAAGGGGAAGATACATTCTCATATAATCCCCTTCATCGCATAACCTCATCCAGATAAAAAAAAAATAATAATAATCGTGTGCCCGTTTCAACGATGAGCATCGATCAGCTCGCCGACCAGATCGAGCAGGCCATGAGCCTCGCTGACCAAATGCCAGCCGATGGAACGGGACCTGCGCTTCCGCCTCAGCTGGCCTTGAATCGCAACAGGACCGCCGAGGAGGTTCTCGCAGACCTGAACAAGTCGCCGCTGTTCATGACGGAGATGGAGGAGAACGACGACATCGCCGCGCTGCAGGCCCTGGCATACGAGGGCACGGCGCTGGAGAACGCGGCGGACTTCAAGGAGCGCGGCAACGAGTGCTTCAAGGTGAAAGGCTACAAAGACGCCAGCGAGTTCTACGGCAAGGGCATCGCTGTGCTCTTCGTCGAGGAGCGGAAGAGGAGCCATGGTGAAATCACAAAGCACCCCGAGACCGGGGAGCCCGACTCGGAGGACGAGATCCGCCAGCAAAAGGAGATGCTCGAGGCCATGTACGTGAACCGCGCGGCGTGCCACCTGGAGATGCAAAACTACCGCAGCTGCTGGACGGACTGCGCGGCGGCGCTGCGGCTCAACCCGCGCAACGTCAAGGCGTACTATCGCAGCGGAAAGGCGCTGCTGGCGGTGGATCGCATCGAGGAGGCCGACGACGTGTGTGCGAGAGGGTTGGCGATTGAGCCGGAGAATAAGGCTCTGCGAAGCGTTGCAGACGGCATCATCAAGCGTGCCACGACGCTCAACGAGCTGAAACGAAAGGCGGCGGAAAGAGAAGCCAAGAAGCAGCGTCGAGCACTGCTCCTCAAGACGGCCATTGCCGCCAGGGGGATAAAGATGCGGACGACGGAGCAGCCGCCGGAGATGGAGGACGCAAAAGTGAGGCTGACACCGGATGAAGATGATCCTTCGTCTGAGCTGGCGTTCCCCACGGTGTTGCTGTATCCGCTGCACTTGGAATCTGATTTCATCAAGGCCTTTCATGAGACGCATTCTCTGGAGGACCACCTAAGTTATATATTCCCCTTGCCGTGGGATAACGAGGGACAGTATACTCTTGCGGGAGTGACATGCTATATCGAAACTAAAGAAGGCGGTCTAATCAAGATGGGCAAGAAGGTTCCCTTGTTGAAGGTGCTGGCTGGAGGCAAAGTCGAGGTTGTGGATGAAGTGGTGAGGATCTTCGTGCTGCCGACTTCGAAGGCGGAGGGATGGGTCAAGGAGTTCAAAGAGAAGAGGGCAGCAGAGAGAGGAGAGCACAGATGATGTGCTGTGATGACGATTTAAATGAAAAAAAAACATGGTTTAGAGATGGCGTTCAAAAGTGCTCTGTGAAAAAGATATCAAGGAGAAGGGGGTAACATCAAGATCATATGTGGGAAATGCGGTTCTAGATTTTAAAATAAGAGAAGAGAAACCTACATCGAGACTACTACATCTTGTCAATCTTGACGAAAACTTGAAATACAAAATACAAAAAAAAAAAAGGCAAACCCAGAAACAGCTCTCCAAAGATGACCCAAAAACAATCTGATTGCAAGTGCCAGTCCTGCGGGTATCTTGAAACAAGCAATACGTAGGCAGATAAATGTCTCCAATCGCAACAACATCACGTTCCCGCTTTTGGTAATCCAACCAACATCATCCAGTTGTTAAAAGGAATGGGCCTTTGGTCGTTTCTTCTGGTGACGCCGTTCGGGAAAGTCGTCGTCCGATGTTTCCACCGCTATCGTAGAGGAATTTTCTGCGCCCCGAGGCTCTCTATGCAGACTCAACAGTGCTGCTGCTGCTCTGAAATGCTCCAGCTCTATCTGTGGCTGTCTCTCTTGGTTTGCTTCCACAAGCGGAGCATGCGAATACGCCGTTCTAGCCTCGTTATGCGCACGTCTACGCCGCTTTGGTCTCCATTTCTCAACAGGCTTTCTCTCAGATTCGCTCGTCTCGGTTCGTGGGACCACATCGAAGAAAGAGCCCGGTGGCTGGAAAAGCTTAGGATCAAGAACAGATCGACCAGTCATGTTCATGCTCATTCTAGAAAAGGGATTGACTTCGCGGGCTTCGCATGCCGTACTCGGAGCCGAAGTTGCCATGGGATAGTAACCGACGGCAGCCTCAGGGATTGAGGTGATCAAACGCTGAGAACGCGGATGCTGAGGGCGTGACGGTAGTCTGAAGGAGGGTGCTGGCTGGCTTTCCCGTTTGCCACGCAGGGGATAGTCTCCAAGCACCAGAGGGCCACGTATTCCACTGACAGCCTTTACAATGCGATTTCCTTGTCCCTGTCCATAGCGAAACCGTGCGACGTCTTCAGTAGCTTGCATGATGACCAGTCGACTGATCACCATATCATTATAATAAGGAGAGTCGGAAGGAGTACACTGAGAGGGAAAGGATGGGCCAAAGAGCGGTATCAATGCACCCGCAATTCTCGTGCAAAAAGTCGCACATACCGCTCTTGCACATGGATATGGCATCCAATATCCTATGAAAGAAACAAATCATGAGCATTCCATATCAATACTGGACTCTTTCTAGGCATACCTTGAGCTGACACGGCGCCTCCGGTGATGCTAGGCGATATGTCTCTCAATCCCGGATTTCTATCCAGCATCTGGGAGGGTTTTGTCTAATCACTATCAGTAGAGCATCTAAATGAGTAATTTTTATGACAAAGGGAGAGGAAACGCAACGCCATACCTTTGCATACCCCAAACATTTAAAGAATGGAGTCATTCGAACAAGACCAACATTATAGTCCCACATGACGGTGTAGGTTGCCTCGTTGTAACAAAACTCATACTTGAAAACTATATCAAGTCTCGTTAGCCCCTTTTTCAAGCAGAAAAAGCAACCTCTTTCAAAGAAACCCCCTCACCTTCGATGCTCTCTCTTCCCGTCTTTTCGAAAAAGTCCTTCTTCGAGCTACTGTAAGGGATGTGGTCGCAACTCTGTCGTATCTGTCCAAACGGACTGACTTGAAACCTTTGAACCTCTCGATACGATGCTTGGTCGACATCTTCAAAAGGGGCGAAATTGACTGGCCCCTGTAACTTCGGCTTGGGCATAGTGCCAGCGCTCCCCTGTGGTTTCGCCTTTTGGGTAGGCACCGATCCATCTGTCGTCCCTTGTAATGCTCCTGACGGCAGTGATGTCGATGGTGTTGCCAACACTAGATCAGACTGTCGGAAACCAGGCTCAGGCTGCCCAGACAAAGCAGGATTGAGAATAGAATGCAGAGGTAGCATCTTGTTCCCAGTGTTTGTAGGCATCCTAAGATATGGCTTGGATGCAGGACCAGCGCAGCCAACCAGTTCAGAGGCCTAAGCGTATGCAACAATGTCGGGCAAATGATACCTTTATTCTTGGGAATTGGGTAGAAGGTGTAGTGTATGGTTTTAATAAAGCTCCAAATGATTCATCAGCAGCAATAAGGGCAGTCAAGGGCAGCATGGAGACTTCCAGCACCTCGGGCTCCCAGGCTTGGCAAACAACAATGAGAGGACAGTCACTTTTGACGTAGATTCTGTCCAATAAAGGGACCTGAGCTTGCTTGTCTGTCAAGAGCGGGCCACAAATCCGGGGCACAGAGGAGCTGCGGGGATCAAGACGTTAAACAGTCAGCGGTGCGGTCACCGATCAGGTGCTTCTTGGATGAAGTTTGCGTCCCAAGCTTCCAGGACAAGGTTTCCAGAGTCTGGCGCTCGGATTTTGGCCTTCAGCACGCATAAGTCTTTTACTCCTGCGTTTGCAAATCTCCACTACGGCCAGAGCGTCAAAAGCACTCCGCAGTCGACCCCGGGATCCGGGTACAAGTTGGCGGGCCAGGAGATGAGATTCCAAAATTATCTCGCCGCAGCTTGCAAAATATGGTTTCCAGTGTCCCTCATTTACTGTAAGCGGGTTCAACTCGATTCGATTCGATTGCTAGAGATTGGTTTTCGCCAAGTCTAGTGAACGGCGAATGGGCCGCATCTTGTTGCTGCCGGTGAGGACCATCTCGAAGCCGTGTATTTGAAGGTTCAAGATAGCCACCCGAGTTCCAGCCCAGACCGTACCAGGCCTTATCCATACTTCCAACGGCAAACTAAGAAGTGATGCGCTACAGCGTTCCCGGTTACGCTACGAAAGCGCAAGAAAAATCGGCATCTCTGTCATCCAAACTCAGGGAGCGGTCACACTTGGACATCACTCTGTTCAGACGCCTGCTCGAGGGCATGCTAATCTGTCATCTCAGGTCAAGGTCACCGCCACCACTGCAGACAACCGTATTATTGAGTGGAAGACGAGGTTACTCTAGATGAAGCATTCCGGAAAATCGCTTAGAAGAGCAAATGGGTTCGACGAACGCAAATACAGGCTGCCGCATGCATACCAGGGGAGTCACCTGTTTGAATGTCATATTTTATCCGTTGAGAGAGGCGGCTATCGGTACGGGTAGTTGCATCGGCGGCATCACCAGTCAGCTATCCCCCAGTCCATTGCTGCCTTCACGAAGCACGGGAGAGAGTCAGAGGCTGGCCTGTGTTCCAGCTATCCGTTGACATCTTTCGAAGTATGACAGGATACCTTCGAAATGGCCACGTGTTGGGGCCGCGGCATCATATAGTTTGATGTCTGCCTTGACGGATATGCTCTATGAGCAAGAAAATCTTATATGTAACCTTATTCCTTGCCTTGATGAGTTTTGTCTGCAATGAGATCATCAGAGTTGCCATTGCGAGCGAACATTGACCAGATCTTCAAGACGAACTTGTAGGATGAAGAAGCTGACACGTCAACGAATCTGTAGCCAGGGCTAACCGTACTTCCTTTTGAATCGAGAGTCAATCAAAGTCGAAAGAAGCAAAAGAATCGTGGTTTTCACTCCATATGTCAACTCATTCCAAATCGGAGTCAACGTAGAGCAGTGTGTGCGTACAGATTCGGGGAAATTCTCCGATGATGCACAAGTTTAATCACCTCGTGAATCCCTCTCGGTGCAAAGAGCCTGAGCAAAGGTGTAGTTGAGAAAAGAAGCCGATTCATTGGGTATGCTATCAACTCAATTCTCTGTCGGCAACGAGACTACCTGGCGAGAATGCAATGCATTATCTGTTATCCAACACTGCTGAGCTTTCCTCTGCCAGGCATGGTTCTCATCAGATAACTATGGCGCAGGTAATTTTCGTTGCACAAATTCTCAGCATCGAGCAGATGCATCAGAGGACTCATGCAGCTCTCCAGGACGATTCTGAATCGGGAGTAGTGTGCTCAACGAGTTCGAGTCAAGCTTGATGGGATACCAATTGCGCCTGTCAACGCCTGTTATCATGAATAAGCAGGCAGATTGTCCCGGCCCGATAGCTCGGCATGCAACCATCTTTTCCTCGTACTAGTTATTTGTCGCCATCTCATCACGAAATGGAACGTGGAAGACGGCGGCCTGGCGGGAGTGCCATGCCTCGGCAAAGGCTAATGCTCAATTTTAAAGGTAGGCAAGGGCGTTGTGGCAAACGGATGAGGGTGTTGGACGATCCATCTCTCCAGGAGCCACTTCACCGTTTGGAGAAAGATAGATGCTAATGAAAATATTAGCCGTGGAATGCCAATCGCCTTTATGCATGTAGGGAAATATGACTGTCGGTGTACAAAGGCGCATCTACTGTACATCAACAGCAGAGACTCTGGCAGGAGGGTTTCATATGATGGCACAGTATTCAAGTCGTACACGGGACGTCGAAGGAACCTACAGGTATTATGCCGTATTCGCTGAAAAGAAACTGAAGCTATAACGGATGTTTGCATACCTCGATGTAAACGCCCTGTGCTCTGCATGGCACCGTCTTTTTACTTAGGTCACAAGGTCCCAGTCACACTTTCCAGACGTTAGAACGGATCAATATTCGAAAGGTGTATCTCATTCGCAACCGCTGGCTAATTAGTCCTCGTTTGATGAGGCGAAGAAGCTGGTCGGGAAGTGACTCCATCGAAAGGCACATTCCGGAAATTAAGGGCCACCAGTCCAGCAAGGCCGTGCAGATAGAATACCATTAAGCGCTGACATGATAGAAATGGGTCTCTTTTGATTCAATTTCATCCAACCGGTAGGGGAGGATAATTGCTGTCGTGATTCGTGCCACAGTAGCACTGTCACCCAGGTCAGGTTTTCATGTTTGCTGAACCGGTCAACGAAATTTCCAGGGTAGGAGAAATCCAACAACCAATAACACAGACGTCTGCAACATATCATCATCAACGTGCGTGAAAATCAGTTCTGATATGTTTGGGACTTCATGATGTGATGCTTCTAATTGCTTTGTTAATTGCTTTGTCAATTGGATTTTTTTTGGCTGTTGTGTTGAGTTGAATTCCAACAAACACGCACGTCCTGTTTGCGACTGACATTTGAGAGGTTGAGTGTTGCACAAACATCGTTGAAAGGATTTGTTCAATGAAAGACCAACGCATTTTAAGAAGACAATTTGAGTTATTCTTGATGAACTCCTTAAAGACGTTTGAATATCTCTTTATTAGATACTAGTAAGGAGCAGAAAAGCTCGATGTAAAATAAATGCAAATGGTAGAACGTGAAGCCAGGAAAGATTGATGTTTGTTCCATGGCAGGCACGCAGAGGGTACTTTGTTTGGTTACGGAGAAGGTACCGGCTAGCGTTTGGACCGCCAAGTGGTACCTCTGCCGCATCTCACTCAAGCATCATCCTCGAGTACCTTGATAGGTCGGTCATCTCACTTCTGCCTCAGGCAGCAAAAACGCGCTCCATTATCGGATCAGCGCTAGCCCCGATGCGGCATTCTGCGACAAAGCGATAGCCAGGTCGCGTCCATCAAAGGATCGATTATTTGTTTACGCGGGGCTCAACAGCAAAAAATTATCACCGCCTTTACCAGCATCGCTCTTTACTCTGGCCTTTCCATGTGACTTGGGCCCTTTTCGAATTCGATCCGGGTCACGGCCGCTCCCTTTTTCTCTCCTTTGCGACACTGCTCGCGAGCCGTTCCAGCCGTTTGGCTCAACTCTCCTTTGTCACAGCCGCGTGTCTTAAGCCCTGCATCATCCTTGTCGACGACTTTATCGAGTACCCTGTTTGTGCGCCCGAGATCATCTACGACTGTACGATTTCCCGTCACCTCTCCGTTGAGAGATACCGCGACCATGGATTCCGACGATGACTCTGTCTTCGCTATCGAAGATGATTCCGAGGGATATGTCCCAAAGCCCGTAAGTTACTCTGGGTCACTTGCAAAGCTCCTATATCGGTGCTGCACTGGGATGCGATTCGATGCGCCGCTTTGCTGTTGGGTTATGTGATGTGACTTTGTATTTCACATTCACTTTCGCACGTGTGGCTTCAGCACAGATTCACTCTCGTCTCCTCTTTCACACCTCGACTGCGCCCGCTCAACTCAATCTCCTCCATCCCCTCCACCTATGATTCAACATACCAACTCTACGCACAGCACTATCATCCCACACCTGCGCCGGCTTAACCTAGTGTGTTTATCCCACAGTGGCTAACGTCTCTACCATAGAAGGCCAAGGCTGCCGCGAAGCCAGCTGCTAAGAAGATGGTGCAAACAACGTTAAAATCAAAACCAGCGCCGAAGAAGCGCCCCATCATGGAAAGCGATGAAGACGACGAGGACCCGAGTGCCTCATCTGGCTTCTCCAACACTCCGCCAACCGCTAAGAAGCAGAAGACGGCAGCTCCACCGAAGAAGTCGGGCAGCAAGCCTCTAGCGGAGCTGGAAAATGACAGCATGATCATCGACGACGAGCCCAAAGACGAGCCCAAGGGTGGCGCCAAGAAGAAGACCGCAACAGAAACTTACCAGAAGCTGACACAGCTCGAGCACATCATCAAGCGTCCCGATACATACATCGGCTCTGTGGAAAAGACAGATCAACAGATCTGGGTCTACAACAAAGAATCGAAGCAGATGGAGTACCGCAACATCACATATGTACCTGGTTTCTACAAGATCTTTGATGAAATTCTGGTCAACGCTGCCGACAATAAACAGCGTGACAGCTCCATGAACATGATGAAGGTCACCATTGATCGCGCTACTGGCGAGATTAGTGTTGAGAACAATGGCAAGGGAATCCCCATTGTCATGCACGAGAAGGAAAAAGTTTACATTCCTGAGCTCATCTTTGGTCACCTGTTGGCTGGTTCCAACTTTGACGACAACGAGAAGAAAACCGTGGGTGGTCGCAACGGTTATGGTGCGAAGCTGTGTAACGTATTCAGCACAGAATTCACCCTGGAGTGCCAGGACAGCGAAAACGGAAAACGATACAAGCAGCTATGGACCAACAATATGCAGACCATGCACAAGGCCAAAATTACTTCCAACAAGGCATCAGATTTCGTCCGAGTCACCTTTAAGCCGGACTACGCTCGATTTGGAATGGAAGAAGGCATCACAGACGACCTCGAGGCACTGCTCTACCGAAGAGTTTACGACATGGCTGGCACAATGAGAGGTGTCAAAGTTCAACTCAACGGCGAACTCATCAAGATCAATAACTTTAAGGCATACTGCGATCTCTATGCAAAGTCTATTGCGGGCGAGAGGAGCATGGAGGAGGGCGGCAGCCCAACCTGTACTGTCGAAATTGACAAGGACAAGGGCCATCCCCGCTGGGAAGTTGGATTCACTGTGTCAGATGGCACTTTCCAGCAAGTGTCATTTGTCAACTCGATTGCAACAACCTCAGGAGGTACTCATGTCAACTATATTGCTGACCAAATTACAGCATACCTCCTCAAGGCGGTGACAAAGCTGAGGAAAGGACACGGTTTGAAGCAGGCGCATCTCCGAAACCACATCTTCATTTTTGTCAACTGCTTGGTCGATAACCCTGCGTTTACGTCGCAGACCAAAGAGCAGATGACTACCAAAGCAAGCCAGTTTGGTAGCAAGTGTGCCCTTGGAGAGGATTTCCTGAAGAAGGTAGCCAAATCCGACGCAATCAAAAACATCATGGACTTTGCCGAAAGAAAGGCGGACAAGATGATGGCTAAGAGTGATGGTAACAAGCGCTCTCGAGTGAGCAATGCTAAGCTTGTCGAGGCCAACTTGGCAGGTACCAGGCGCGGTCATGAATGCACGCTCATCTTGACAGAAGGTGACTCTGCCAAAGGTCTCGCCGTCTCTGGACGAGCCATCTTGGACCCCGACCGTATTGGTGTTTTCCCGCTTCGTGGTAAGCTTCTCAATGTGCGAGACGCGTCCATCGACCAAATTACCAAAAACCAGGAGATTCAGAACATCAAGCAGTTCCTGGGTCTCAAGCACAAGCAGGTGTACACGGACACAAAAAGCCTTCGTTACGGTCACCTGATGATCATGGCCGATCAGGATCACGACGGTAGTCACATCAAGGGTCTTCTCATCAACTTCCTTCAAGTGCAGTTCCCTTCACTGCTCCAGATTCCTGATTTCTTCCGAGAGTTCATCACGCCCATTGTCAAAGTCTGGCAGGGTCCCAATCCCAAGAAGCCGCAGAGACTCAAGTCCTTCTTCACGCAACCGCAATACGAGGAATGGAAGGAAGAACGTGGAAGCGAAATCACTAGATGGCATTATAAGTACTTGAAGGGTCTGGGCAGTTCCAGCAACGAAGATGCCCAGGTATACTTCACCAACCTCGATGAGCACTTGAAAGAATTTGATGTCATGAAGCCGGAGGAGGCGGACATGTTCGACCTTGCCTTCTCCAAGAAGAAGGCCGACGCGAGAAAGGAGTGGCTGGGTAACTTTATTCCCGGTACCTACTTGGACCACTCTGCCAAGACTATCAGCTATGGCGACTTTGTGAACAAGGAGCTCATTTTGTTCAGCATGGCGGATAACATAAGATCCATTCCGTCGATGATTGATGGATTGAAGCCCGGTCAGCGAAAGGTGCTCTACGCATGTTTCAAGAGGAACGTGGTCAAGGACGAAAAGGTTGTGGAGCTGGCTGGTTATGTCTCCGGACTGACTGCCTACCACCACGGTGAAGCCTCTCTGCAGCAAACCATTATCGGACTGGCCCAAGATTTTGTGGGATCCAACAACATCAATGTTTTGGAGCCCAGCGGTAACTTTGGTTCTCGACTTGCCGGTGGCTCTGATGCTGCCAGTCCTCGTTATACCTTCACTCGCTTGTCTCCGTTTGCCCGCTCAATCTTCTCCTCCCTCGATGATCCAAACCTGAACCATCAGTTTGAGGATGGTAAGCAAATTGAGCCTGAGATTTACGCTCCAGTTCTGCCAATGGTGCTCATCAATGGTGCCGATGGTATTGGCACGGGTTGGAGCACCTCCATCCCCAACTACCACCCGCTGGAGGTTGTGAAGAATCTGAGGCGACGAATGGGTCGTCTTGAGGAAGGTGATGATGAAGAGAAGCCATTTGAGACCATGACTCCCTGGTTCCGGGGCTGGAAGGGCACACCAGAGGCTGCTGGCCCTGATCGCTACAAGTTTAACGGTATTGCCTACCAGAATGAGCAGAACGCGAACGAGGTGGTCATCACTGAGCTTCCTATCCGCGTATGGACCGATGACTTCAAGGCTCGTCTGGAAAAGATTATCAGCGGCGTCGATGGCCCAACCTGGATCAAGGACTACAAAGAATTCAACGACCACAAGACTGTCCACTTTGAGATTCAAGTGGATGAGAAGCACATGGCCAAGGTCCTCGAAGAAGGTTTGCTGGAGCGGTTCAAGCTCACTAAGCAAGTGGCGACATCGAACTTGGTTGCGTTCGACACTAATGGCCGGATTCGCAAGTACGAGAAGGTTGAGGATATCCTGGAGGAATACTACGTCTATCGATTGGAGATGTATCTGAAGCGAAAGGTATGTGAAAGGCTACTTGTTATGTCCTTGTGTTTGCACTGACTAATAATGTTGCGCTAGAATTACTGGCTGAGTGTCTACGATGCCGACTACCGGAAATTGAAGAACCAGGCACGCTTCATCCAGGAGATTATTGACGGTGACTTGATCGTTGGTAAGAAGAGGAAGGACGTCCTTGTCAAAGAGTTGCGAGATCGCAAATACGAGGCGTTCCCCCCGATCAAGAATAGCCAAACAAAGAAGACTCCAGAGGAGGAGGAGGAAGAGGAGGAAGAGGGTGAAGAAAGCGCCCGTGACTATGACTACCTCCTCTCAGTAAGATTTTCAACCCTTCGAAACCGCTGCCATTATACCGTATAACTAACATAACTTTTCTTCTTTCAGATGCCAATTTGGTCATTGACCGCAGAACGTCTTGAGAAGTTGAAGGACGCTATTCGGAGGAAGAAGGCCGAGTATGACGAGCTGGAGGCCAAGAGTGACAAAGATCTGTGGTGTGAGGATCTCGTCGCCTTTGAGGCTGAGTGGGAGAAATCTCTTGCTCTCAGCGCAGAAATTCAGACCAACATTCGTCGCATGGGCCGCCGAGTATCCAAAAAGATAGGAGCTGGAGGAGGTGGTCGCGGCAAGAAGGCGAAGGGGGCGGACGATGATTATGAGCCGGAGAAGAAGGGCCGAAAGAAGGCAGCACCCGCTGCGAAGACGGAGACCAAGACGGCGCAGAGATTTGCCGACATGTTTAGCGCCAAACCCAAGGTCAAGAAGGAGTCGGAGCCAGAGGTTGTCGAGTTGTCTGACAACTTTTCTGACGATGATTTCGCCGCCCTCAGCCGGAGCAAACCGGCAGCGGCACCCAAAGCAGCCCCCAAGGCCGCGCCTAAAGCAGCACCCAAAGCTGCCAAGGCCTCTGAGTCGCGATCCATCTCGCTGTCGGAATCGGAGCCTGAGGTCGTTCCCGTTCGCAACAAGCGAGCAGCTCCCCCCAAGACGTCTGAGTCGCGATCCGCCTCGTTGTCGGAATCGGAGCCTGAGGTGGTGCCTGTGCGCAACAAGCGAGCAGCTGCCTCCAAAGCCAGAACTTTGTTCGATGCCGACTCAGATAGTGACGAGGACGATGATCAGATGCTTGGTGACGTTGGTGCGCTGGTCAAGGGCATCGAAGACAAGCCTTCTGGAGAAGCCAGTGCGCGACTCAGCCTGCACACCATGGGCCGACCCGACTCAAGCCATGGCAACACGAGCGCTGGGACCATCTCAAAGCCAAGGGTCAAATCAGCCAAGGCCTTTGATTTTGACAGCCCTGATGAGACCAACTATGAGATGTTAGCCAAGCCGTCGCCCTTCAAGCCGGCCAACAATGACGATGAAGCGTCGGGCGATGACGATAACTTGGGGCTCTCTTCAAAGGGTAAGGCTGCAGCATCATCAAGCCTAACTGCAGCCAAGAAACGCGGCAGGCCGGCAACGAGCAAGGCGGAAGGCAAACCAACAAGCAAGCCCAAGGTGGCCCTCAAGGCTGCAGTGACAGCTTCGACTCTGTCGCCAGCTGCCAAGAGATATGCTGCGAAGAAGAAGGCATTGGAAGACGATTCCGACGCCGAAGATGATGAGTTGGATGAGTCGATTGCTCCAAGGCCGGCTGCCCGGTCGAGACCTGGACGGGCTGCGGCTGCGAACCGAAAGGTTGTCATCGACGACGACTCATCCATGGTGCTCGACGAAGAAGAAGATGAAGAGGAAGAAGAGGAGAGTGACGACCCGTTTGTGGTTGATGATGATGACGATTAAACAGTATGCAATAGTGGCATATGTTGAGAACTCATGATATTGCTTTTAGAGGCTGGATTCATCAGTGCATAGGTTTATTTTGACATGAATGTTTGTGATAGACAGGGTTGGCCTTGGGTGAAGGTGGTACATGATAGGTCTATCTGGTATTTCGCAGGTTATTTTTTTTTTCTCTTTTATTACGGCATAGCTTTTTTAATTTGCTTATTCTGCGGAATGTAAAATACAGTTGATTCTTATTATGTGTTGAAGTTTTTTGATATATCCGTGATCTTCTCACTACCTAAGCTAAGCTTGTCTGTATCTGAGCGCATGTGCCGTTATCGATATCCTTTGTTGGAGGGGCTGATTATTTGCCCCTCCACCCCAGCTCTTTTCCTAAGCTCACACCATCTCCGTATTACAAACCGAATCTCACAGCACAGCTTCATAGCCTCCAACGAACACCAAAGCAAAGACGATACAGAGAATCTATTCCTTAAATCTCCGCTGTAATATATCAGTCTTTTGATCCTCAAACTTCATCCAGCCATGGCTTCGTCCGACGAGCCGCAATCCCTCCGAGCCGTCTTCGAGGCCGCCGAAGACAAGCGCCAAGAAGTCCTCGAAGCTCCCAGCGCAACGTCCCCCAAATACGCAGAAGATCTCGCCGCCGCGCTGAAGCTGTACACACAAGCCCTTGAACAGATCTCGGCGCTGTCGCTCTTCTCGGCTAACGAGGGCCTGGAAGACGTCGCGACCTCGTCGCTGCCGTATTTGCTCGTGGACTTTTACTTTGCTGAGCTTGTTCAGCGGACGCCGCATTTGGGGCCGAAGGAGAGGCTTCAGGTGCTTCAGAGGGCGAGGGCTTCGTATGAGAAGTTTTTGAGCGCGGTGGATGGGTATGGATTGGTGAACGGGCCGTATGGCAAGTTGTTGGAGAGGTATCGTGATGATGAGGAGGCGTTTGCGGCGGTGGCGGGGGATATGGCGGCGAAGAGGGAGGCCAAGATTGCGAACTTCAAGGCGGAGAAGGCGCTGCGGGAGAAGCTGCAGATACTAAAGCGCAACCCGCGGTACCTCGATCACGGCGACGAGGAGCTTGTGCGCGAGGTGCACGTCACCAGCATCCAGTTCGCCATTCACAACACCTTCCAGGCGCTCGACTCGCTCAACCGCGAAGTGCCGCTCCTCCGATCGGCTCCCTCGCCGACCGCTGCCCCGAAGTCCTCGTCCGACGATCCCACAGACACGTCCTTCCGTCTCGATCAGCCTCTCAGCCAGCTCCGCGCCGGTGCTGGCGGTCCTTTACTCTCTACAAAGGGAAAGCCTCTTCAGCCCTTTACGCTCGTGGGCTCCCGCGCTGATCTTGCCCGCGGTGTCTTCCGGCCGGGACATAACCTGCCTACCATGTCGATAGATGAGTACCTCGAGGAGGAGAAGCGCCGGGGCGGCATCCTCGAGGGCGGCACGGAGCCTCCGAAGCAGGAGCTCGACGAGGACGATATGGAGGCTGTTGATCGAGCGACGTACAAGGCGAGGCAGTGGGACGATTTCACAGATGATAATAGGAAGGGGTCAGGGAATACGCTTAACATGGGTTAAAACAAGGACGGTTGAAGAGAAAAGGGAATGTTGAAAATGGGCTGACAGTGATGGCATATTTGGGCGTGGTTTTGGTCTCTTACTTTTCTGTTTTGTCAAAAGAAATTTGCAAGTTTCTTGTTTCAGTTTGGAGAGCTTGAAGATATTGGATGGGCGAAGCGGGTTGGCGATTTACTTATGGAATTTGAAAAAAAATTAGACGACTTAATACTCGACATTAGAGAATGAACAACTAGATCAAGGTTAAAAAAATCTATTAAAAAACCCTATTCAGATTGCATCAAATATCTGCATTGCTAAATGTAGAAACCTCATCCTGTGAGTTGTGCTGTCAATCTATCCATCATCATTCGCAAATATTCATCCAATCATTCTGTAATCCAGCAAAAAAGATATCGATATCAAACAAACCGTATTCCCATGATATTATCCCCTAAAAGACCAAACAAAACAAATAAACCCCAAAATTTTATATCCAGAGTCTTTCTCATGTCTTCATCATATCTCATCCCACCCCCCTAGGGTGCTCGCATCGCTATCGCTCTCGTCGCTCTGAGCAATCACATCAGCCGCCGGATCATCAATGTTCATAACATCGTCATCGCCGCTATCGTGGCTACTCCCCGTCGTCGTCACTCTATCCGTCACGATCGACGCCGTCTCCGCATCCGAGTGCAGAGATTCGACCATCATGTCCACCGCCCGACCAGTGTCCTGATGCTCAGCCGGGATCACGAACCTCGCCTCCTGATAATACTCAGTTCCGTCCATGTCAAAGGACTCAGACGCAACGGAGACACTGTCGGCAATGACGTGGTCGCGGGCATATACAGTCGATATGCTGTCCTGAGCGTCCAGCGACCCAACTACGGTGCTGCCCCTAACCTTCATCGTAGAGAAGTCGTCGGCCAAAGAGCCCGAGACGCTAGAAGCGGTGGAAGGAATCGTGTTTCCAGTGTGATAGGCTGGCCCAGGCCCATTCGGACCCCATTGAGCGGGAGGAAGCTCCGTCTCAAACACGCCGCCGGTGCCGTCGTTGCAGCCTCCAGCCCAGAGCGGAAGAAACTTTAGCTCGTTGTAATCGAGTGTGAGAAGCATGTGGCGGGTCAGATTCAGCGCCGGCTCAATGTCAAACCGTACCCATGAACTGCTGTACGGCAAGATGGCATCATGAATCTGCTGGTTGAGGAGGCTTAGATCAATGAGGGGATCCTTGACGCTGAGAGTCCCTCCTTCAACACCATTCTCCTGACTCATGAACATCTCAAAGGGGGCCAAGGTTGCTAGCTCCGGGGCTGTCTGGACCATCGCCTGCACATGAGCTTGTGCCCGGGCCATCGTCCTGGTCGATGATGCATATACCATAGTCTGCCATTTGGATTGACTGTATTTGGTATCCCACATTTCGCCTATCTTCTGGTAAATAAACGGACACAGGAGCTTCTGGGTGCGATTAAAAGCTGGTAAAATGTCCTCAAGCAGTTGAAAGTCATTGGGCAGCACATAGGTAGCCCGGTCCTCGTCCATGGAAATAAGTGCCTGCGGTCCATGTTCAATGGTGTCCAATATAGGCCTGCTAAAGGCGCGTGAGACGGTAGACTGAATGACAGTCATCAAGTCGCGCAGGGCATCCAAGGCCAGCTTGCCGGATGCAGAGCGATGCTGGATGAGTATACCCTCCATTTTTCGAAGCTTGACCCATTCCTCAACCATCCAGCAGTCGAGGCTATATTGACTCTCGAATGTGTCAGGGATCAGTGACACCCTTTCGACAAGAGCCCGAGCAGCGTGTTGAACTATGTTTTGCAGCTCGTCATCTAAATTGCCCAGCCTTCTTCCGAAAACAGTCACGCGACTCAAATCCCGTTTCGGGTCGGTGCTTGTGTCCTTGAGGGCCAGCTCGTTGACGAGTATCCGAAAAGCACATTGCGTGACTTGCACAAGCTCTAGGGCAAAGCCAATCTGCAGTGCTTCTTCTGGGAGGACTTCGATGAACTTTGTGTTATTGCCATACATGATCCACTGGGCCACTTGATCTCTAATGACGGACGTGCAGTCGAATATCTTTGCCAGAGCGACAAGAGTCCAGACACGGTTTGCCGAGTCGAGCATGACATCGCGTCCCTCAATCATCAGCAGCAGACGGATGATGTTATTGCAGTGGCGCGTGGGGCAGTAGTCGGCAATGTTGCGGTACTCGGGCGTCTCATACGGTTCGTTGATTCCGTGAAGCTGCTTGCCAAGCAAGTTTTGCGGCGAGGGCGGGATGATTTTCGGCCCATTAATGACATCAGTGACATCTGATTTGTTACTGTTATTGACGATCATGTTGTTGATGTCGTTGTTGATGTCTGACGCTGATTCTCCACTGACATTCTCATCATGTCTTTGCTCTTTTACCTCTCCTTTGGGGAGCCCCCAGCCGGGAATGGGCGGCTGACCACATGTGCAGACGTCGTCGTGTCCAGATACCAGCCAGTTGGACACCTTGTGGAGGGCATTGGAAGCCCACCACTTGATGATTCCGGGAGTGAGAGACAGCTGAGTCATCTGGAAGACGAGCTCATCGCCCTCGGACGGCGGCGTCAAGTCGAGCACGTACTTGATGCCTTCTGGGAGGTTCTTGGCCAGCTTCTTCCGTCTTTGAATACGAAACTGATAAGTCGGGCTTAACATGTCGGCGAACTTGGCGGAGCCGGTTGCGAGCAGTTTTTTCGAGTGTACACGGAATTTCTTTGATGAGTATGGCATGCCGTAACAGTCGGTTTGCCCCCATTGGCGCCGCGAAAGATCAGGGAAGTCGATGAAGACCAGCGTGTCTCCCTCGTTGAGATCATGTTCGATGGATCGCAGCCTGCAAACCTCGACAAAGCGAGATGATGGGATAGAGTCCTCGGCCATGAGGCCTTCCATCACCCTGGCCCACTGGGAAAGTTGATGAAACTCGAATTTGTCGTGCTCGACCTTGAGTGAACTTGACGTATCGTGTTGAGGGTTCTGAGCTACTCGGTTAAGGAGGGCGAGAAGGCTGTATTCTTCGTTATTCGATCCCGGATCGGACACAGGCTCATGAGCGTTCCCAGAGACTACGCCGGTATCGTCTGAGGTGCCACCACTGGCTTGATTCTGCACTACAGGTACTACAATATTGGAAGTCCTTTGAGTAGTGGATGGCCACGGCTCGTTGACATAGTCGTTCATTTTTTTCTGCGTTGTGCTATTAGCTATCAATTGTCCATCAGAGTGAATAGCAAACGCTGTGAAGAAGGAATTTGGCTGTAGGGTTCAAGTATGAAGCGTCTAGGCTGTACATTGATTTGCAAGCCATAGAGGAACCTAATGAAGCGAGGTGTAGCTTGTCGCATCGAGTTGATATGAAAGCGCAGACTTACATGAAGAAGAGATGGAGAATGGAGAGTTACTCCAGATTGGCGAACAATCTGGGCTGGGCGAACTGCTGATGAGCCGATGAATCCCCCACAATGCAAGGGAGAAGCTCCCTCGAAGCTCAGACAGCTAAGCTTGCTTACATGTACCGTTGGAGAAGAGAGGCAGAGAGAGAGACAGAGAGGGAGACAGACGGAGAGAGCTTCGAAACAGCAGCTGCTGATGACGAAGGAGACGATGCGATTGATGCCAAACAAGTTGATGATTGAGATGCGCAAGTTGGACGCCAAGAAGCTATAGCTACAAGAAGGATGAAGAATTTGAGGTGCGAAAAAGAAGAGATGGAAAATAGCCAAGGCCAGATGACGAAGGGTGTCGATGACAAGTCAAAAGAGCTTCAGGTAAAAGCAAGGTAAGGTACCTTATAGCTACCTACAGTACTGTGCCCAAGGCAATGCTAAGCTGCTAACATTCATGCCTTGTGTTACCGGTGGCCACACAGCCCACTGCAATTGACCCGAAGAGGCACGTCCACGTAACTGCTGTTAGTCACCTAAAGCGACGGATGCCAGATGACTTGAGTTACGCTGTCAACAGGTGCCTTTTGGCTGCTGACTGGTTGCCTCGTCTGCCTGCCCAGCGCAAAACGACGAGTCACAGCCCAACCCAGGGCGATACAGAAAATCTACCGCGCGCTACATCGGGCAGGGCCAGCAGCTCCCGCGTGACTGCTGCCGATGCGAGATGGTGGGGTTGATGGGAACATCTTGTGGCCACTGGAAGCGCTGAGACGGGCCAAGGCTGGTGGCATTGGGCGAGGGGTGGCTTGTACCGGGTTTGTATCACGGAAGTATTTCTTCAACCAAAAGATGGATCCATGGATGCCTTTCACACCAGATGCAGTGGTTGCCTAGCGATCGGTTGCGGTGGCAGTGACTGTGCCGCAGTTGGATGGCCGTAGGCAGTGACTTCTGCCTGTTCTGGCTAAGGCACCTATAAATACGAGCATCGTTAGAAGTTGTATGGATCTATGGACGTTCTCCCTGTTGATAAAGTTTGTGTGTCATTCCAGGCACTTGTGGCAAAATGGATGCTACTTGAGACAGACAGACAGACAGACAATGAAGGGACCAAGAATAGGACCACTGCTATGTTCTCTTCATTGCTGAGTACATGCATACATGCAAAAAGATGCTCTTTGGTTCTCACCCATTATCACAGTCTTCATCCATGTCGGTCAGTTGGTTGGTTGAGTCAAACAACTACCCGTCAGCATTTCAGAAGGTAACATTAACCATAAACATAAAAAAGCAACCAAAGTGGCAAAAAGACAAACAGCCATGTGTTTCTCCTCCGGGAAGGCTCGAACTTCCAACCTCCTGATTAACAGTCAGACGCGCTAGCCAATTGCGCCACAGAGGAATGCACTGTTTGATGGCTGGCTCGTCTGAAATTCAGGTATATATGTGTTATGTAATCACGGGCTAAGTTTCCAGGTAGTGCTCAAGATGTAAGTGGAACGGGACTTTTTGATCATAAAAACATGTAGTGAAAATTGATAGAGTCTTTAAAAGCTTCTAGATATTCTAGATATCCTATAATTCTGTGGGTATATGCATTCTGTCAATGCCTTCCTCTGCCAAATCTGTACATGTAGTCATCAATCAACGCCTGTATTAAGCCGCCAGCAGCAATAGAGTTCACATTGATGAATCAAGAGTAGAAATGATACTTACCGCGTCGATACGAAACTTGCTGTTGCTCTCAAGCAGTTTAAACAATTCGAGATTTTTTCTTCCAGTTCCCCTATTTACTGGATTCAATTTGGCTCTAATGGTTGAGATATATTGTAGCCAGTCTCTCATTCGTCTTCGTGTAGTTTCCTCATGACGTAGCTTACGCATAGGCCATCCGGGCCAGCTCTTCTCCGGGTACTCGATCCTGCCAAGCAAGTAGAGCATTGTAATGCCCAATGCCCATATATCTCCTGGCGATCCACGTGAATTGTTGTAAAGGAGATCTGGAGGGAGATACCAAGGTGTGCCTCCCGCGTTCCATTCGTTGGTCGCTGTAACCAATCCGAAATCGATGAGAACGGCACCGCGGCGAGGAGAGTAGGTAATGTTGCCTGGCTTGATGTCGTTATGGACCATTGGTACCGTCTTCAAGTAAACTAGAGCAGATGAAACATCATACAATATCCTGGTTATGTCGGGTAATGGCATTTCTGCGAATTGCCCTCGATGCAGAGATGGTGGGAGAGGCTCCAAGTACATTGCGAGCATGCGGCCATCAAATGCCCTGAGCGCTATCACGTTTCTCTTTGCTGGATTAGAAAAGATCATGGCAAGAAAATGGGGTGTGGCTCACATGTTTTAGCTTCTCAAGTGCGGTTTTTTCTCTCTTCCATAGTAACGTACAATTTCCGAGGCTATCAGGCGAATCTCCGTTGCATTGCAAGACTTTTGCAACTACGGCCTCAGACACGGCAGAGTGCTTGCAAGCAAAGACAGCCGCAGATTTTGTAACTGCAATTTGCTTATCCCGTCGTAGTCGATACCTGGCTGGTCCTCTTGCTGCAGATAGCGATTGAGACCTATCTGTCCTGTCTCGTAAAGCCTGAACAACAGCTATCTCTCCATCTGCGAGATCTAGCAGTGGGACAGTCATTTTGTCGGAAATTTTCCGAATGGAGGACGTTGGAGCTAGATCACGGGCCTCAGTCATTTTAGTGGTAGTAGTGATAGGTCTTGGCTCGATAGTCATTTGATATGAACAGCCGATCACCACTGGAGTGTCACTGAAGAAGACCTGCAGCGTTTAAATGCTGTCTGATTCACTGCATCCTTTTTTAATGATGTACAAGCTCCATGATTAAGAGTCAGGCTGCGGAGTGGCTGGACCCTGGAACTGCTCCTCTCAACACAACCTCAACACCATGGCTATTTAAAAACGACCCGAAAACGCTTCTGGCTCGATCAATAGAAAAACCGACTAAGGCTGCGACTACGACTGCGAATCTTGCGACAGATACGAGATGTAGTCACCATGGTCCGGTTCGAAGCGCCGTATCCTGGCAACGAAAAGACAAAAAACTCCCAATGGTATAAGGCTGCTCCTCGTGACATGCGCAGCCCTGATCATCTCTGGGGAGAATACTGGCAGCGATTCAACCCATCCCCCATTCCGATCTTTGACAGGGAAGAATGTTTCAGAACCGCTGTGACGATAGCAAAGGACTCCAAAAGCAAACAAGATTTTGAGAGGAAATTCGAGGAATCAAACAAACGACGACTTGAAGAACTCCAGTCCTTGTTGAACGATATGTACTGGGATATCAGCAAGAATTTCCCATCTCGCGCTACTCGTATGGCACCTTCTGATGCGTGCACTCTCAATTGCCTCGAACACTTTGTCCGATTATTGGGCGGCTATGTCCTCGACCGGAAAGCAGATATAGAAGCAGCACAAACCGTGGAGAGACAGAACTATACCGAAGGTAATCCTCTTCAAGAAGGAGGGGGAATATTTGTCGAAGACGAGTCGGAGACTCTTATTAGGGAGATCCCTCGAAGCCCCTCTGCTGAACCGGAATATGAAAAATATTCTTTTGAGGATGAGGAGGGCTCTCAGCTTCCCTATGATGTAGACTGGGGTTACAGGCTAGGGCAAAAGAACGATACTTTTATCGCGACAGGTCACGGGTCTTGGAAACCTGCATCAGACGAGAATACCCATGACTCTGGTGACGACGGCTCACAGGATTTTGAGGACGTAAATGAGACAAATTGCGAATTTTTGAAACCTGCGTCGGACGATGATACTCACAACTCTGATGACGACTCACAGGACTTTGTGGACGCAAACGAGTCTGTGGCGACAGAAGATGGGCTGAGAAGGCAATCAAGTGTTTTATCTAAAAGCAGCAGCTCAATTTCGGCCAAGAAGAGGGTCCAATTCGGCGATGAGGATGGGGATGAGGATGAGGACGAAGATGAGGATGTTGGCATCCATGAACCCAAACGTCGAAAATTGGAGAATCCGCTTTCGCCTACCCCAACCTCTCCAACTGCTCACGTCCCTTCCTCTATTAAGCAACTGTCAGACGCAAGGTTATTAAGAAAGAGGCTCAGGCCTGATGAAGAAGAGGAAGAGGAAGAGGATAATGGATATAAGCGTCAAGAAATAGAGAATGTGCCACGACCGCCATCTCCTATATCGCCTGCTAGCTCCACGGAACACGAATCAGCAAGTCATCCAGGTGAGGGAACTTCAGAAAAAGTGCCAAAAGAACGAGCAAGCATTAACGGAAGATGCAAGCAACGAAAACAAAAGTCCACATTACAAAATTCCCGCGCAAAGTCTCCTCAGAATACTCTGACTACAAGGTCTTCGAGGAGAGCGACATCATCTACACTCTGGGAACTAGATTCCTCGGGCAAGTCACGTTCGATCTAGTGAGGCTTGAAAAGCACAGCATCTATCCAAAAAAAAAAAAAAAAAAAAAAAAAAAAAAAAAAAAAAAAAAAAAAAAAAAAGTAGGCCATTCTCCTCTCTAGATAGCTTGCAGAGCAGAGGATATCCTCTTTGATTCAATTGGCTGCAATCTGCATCATATCATATGTCGGATGTTTAGCAAAACCGAGCTGAAGCAGTAGCTCAGTCTGCCATCTGTGGCTCCACTATAAAAGCCGTGAAGATACAAGAAATGGTCAAAGCTCCGCCAGAGTTTCATTCCATTCAATTGTGCCCGAGTAAAGTATCATTGAGGCCTCACAGCCCATGAACGAATCAGGCCTGCTGTAAATAAGATCCTTTGCAGGCGGCCATCATCACATGTTCAGAAGGACTCCATATTGCGCTCCATCGGATATACGAGTACGGACAGCTTTTTGTTGGATCTCGATGGAGCGGAATTGATTGCAGTACTTTGCAGCCCGAAGGCCGTAAAACCAGTCTAAAGAAGTGCCTTGAGTACCTTGAGCAGAAGGAAAAGGGGGGACCAGCTTGATGGATCTCTACTAGGACGGCCAAGTCCGTGTCTTGGAGCTAGATTCCCCTGCCCCTGCTGTTCTAGGGAGTCCCAAATTTTCTTTGTCTTTTTGTTGACACAGAAGGCAAATGGAAGCTTGTGAGCCATGGAGCACAGATCGTTCTATTGCCGTGCTTGTTTACTCGGCACGCTCGTCGTAACCAGACGGGCGCTAACCCACTCGAATTGCGGAATCTAATCTATTGTGCTACGCGGCCGGGCGCAAGAAGCAGCTTCACTCATTCTCTCTTCAGCTTGTCTCTTTTTTTCCTCTCTCCTCTTGGAGGCTGAATTGGGGCTTGATTTCTCTCCGGCGAGGTCATGGCAATGCACGTGCTGAGCCCAACAGCCGATACCCAGGGCGAGCGGAGGCGAAATGCAGCCAAACCGGCTCATAGATGTGTCAAAAGTCCACCATGGCCGTTGTCATACTTTGGCTAATGCTACACTGTGGCGCCATCAACACCCAACCGAAGGGTGCCTGCGTTCCAAGGAGCTAACTTGAATGTTCGGTGAACCCCAGCTTACACTAACGTTAGCTCAGAGAGCTATCAAGGCCATCCTAGGCGCCGTGGTTTGATCGTCCCTATCTCTTGACGTCCTAGAGCGCCGGTCATCTCGATCCCCATGCTAGGAAGGATTTCCTTCATTTGCGTAGAGTTTTCCGGGCGACAATCACTATATCAATACGGAAGATGAGAAAGTTATTGCATGTCATACATACAGTAGTATTACGGTAGGACTTTTACATGGTGTGTTGGAGGCGTGGGTGAAATGCCCATCTTCCTGGATTATGGCCAAGTCGCCGCCTCCTCCGGATACAGTGTATAGACCATTGGCATTTGTAAGAAGAGCTGATGGCTGCCCGAGAGGTTAAAATAGAAAACGGGCTGGGTTATCTGTTGTTTATCAGCTTATTACAGCAAGCTTGACTGCTGCTCTCAGCAACCAAATACAGCATCAGAGGCTGCAGAGTTCATTCCAAGTGGAGATGACGTGGCTGATTCCCGTCTGGATGGATTGCTTGGCGATTGATATACTGTAGTAGTAGCGTTTCGCCATGATAGACGGCGCCGATATGCTCAAGATGCTCTATCCGGCTCTTTGGGCCCGGGGGTGTCAAGGTTCTGGTTATAAGGCTTGGTCGGGACGTCTGCCGCCTCTCGCTTGGATCATGCTTGGTTGACAGCACTGTTTGTACGGAGTAGATAGCATCTCGGCCAATGTGAACGTCTGACCAAGCATCCATACCGTTCAGTAGTGTGTCGCCACCTTTTGCCAGCATCAAGGCAAGGTTATGCTCGCAGTTTTAGCAATCGATGCATTGATGGGCTAAGGCCAGTTGGCCAGGAGGGGGTTTGTGATGGCGCCCTCCAAAGATAGCTGGTGGTGGTGGCGGGGAGAGATTCGATTCGATGCCTCGCGGATAAATCAGAAAGCGCCCAGCGAGCAATGGCACACGAGCAAACAAGACGCTGCAAAAGCCAATTCCATGTCCCCAACCGTCCACCCGCGTACGAGGCTTTTGGTGAAATCTTTGCCCCCCCTTTGGCCCCTCTGGATGGCCAGCAGGCGAGCCACAGCCGCATTGTTTGCAGTTTGCAGCGTGCGTCAGTCAAGTGGTTATGCAGGCCGGCGTCACGCTATGATGAGTGGCGCTGGACGGCAGACGGCATTGGGAGGCTGTTGGCTGACTTGACGCTGGAGCATCTGTGAATTGTGTCACGATCTGCAGTCGGGCTCTCAATGTCAAACATTGACCATTCACTCACTCGCTACGGTACATGTACCTATGTATGTAGCTTGAACATGCAGCAACATGCACATGCACGTACATCCATGCAAGTAGGGTACATGTATGCAGCAGAGATTCACCAAGTTCAGGCCCTCCAGCATTCACTGTTTTGTCAACAAAAGGACAGCCAATGATTTACATACCAGTAAATACCAATTGTAGTGTCCTCGGCATTGTACTCACACTGGTCTGTCTGCTTCGTTGTCTGTGAATCAATCCAACCCAAACCCAATGGAACATGAAGTCAATGGCCCTTCCAGCACCGGCCGTCTCGGAAGCCCAGGCCAGCCCGTCTGATTGGCGCCCGAGGCCCTAAGCTGCACCACTACAGCGCTAGCATCCGCTAATTACTGTAGGCCACCCCAGGCTACAGTACTGCTGTTGGACCTGCTCAGGTGACCCCCGCGGGCTCTTGCCGGGATGATGCACAGCACTTCCCCCCCCCTGTCAGACCCTGGGGGCATGGACAAGCATGGACAAGCATGGGAGCATCAGCTAGATTGAATCCTGGGAACTCTATAAATTGTTTCTCTCGTGCTCTGTCTGCGTACGGCTAGCACCAATGCCGGCAACCCCTGGCTCGCTCTCTGTCCTCCATGTTCTTTTTCTTCAACTGACTTCTCTGCCTTTCTCTTCTATTACCAAATTCATCGCTGGCGGGGGCTTGAAACACCACTGGAGACCATTTCTAATAGTGCCGCTCTCATTCATGCCGGCTGCCCTTGCTCTTGCTCTCCTGGCAGAGGCACCGTCTGACCCCATCCGAGCACTCGCCTTTATATTGCCCACGTCTGCTGCTCCTGGTTGAGCACTCAATTCCTCTTCTGCCTGCTCTACCTCTTCTGCCTGTACGAGTACATTAGCTACTGCCTGTACCTACTTCTACGCCACACCTCATACGAGTACGAGATACTCCAGACTCCAGACTCCATATTTTCACCACAAGCGAGCGACGGAAGCACGGGACCTGACAAAACCCTTGCTCCTCTCGGCTTCTACTTCGCTCCCGTCCTTCTAAAAGACGTTCCATCTCCCCAACTTTTCGTCCTTCGGCTGCACCACAACACCTTGCTCTTCACAAATTGCCATCAACCTTACAATGGCACCTCCTGGCGACTCATTCCGCGATATCAAAATGACTGTCGTCCCTCCCACAGACCTCGATGCCTCTCGAGGACGCACACGTGACCGCAACATTCCCAACTCCAAGAACCTGCGCCCGGACGAATCAAGCACGCTCCGGGGCCGGTCTCGTCGACGATCAGTCTCTCCCTTCAGCCTTACTTCTCGAACCTCCTCTCCTGCAGTCAAGCCTTCTGCCAATAGACTCATGCTGCACAACCGCATGAGGGAGAAGCGCCGCGAGCACTGCCCATCCAGATATGCGTCGCCTGCCAACCAAGACGCTTTTCAACAACAGACACCGCGGATGAGGAGCCGAAGCCGCGGGGCTCGCGTGGAGCAGGAACTCCATAGACCTGTCGATCACCTCTCCAGCCTACGAAACGAGGTGTTTCTCTCGGACGAGGAGACCAACCATGGCAAGGCCTGCTGACATGGGAATATCATCACCACCTACCACATTTTGATTTGATGAGCGCCTGCGCCACTACTGCATATGACCTGGAGGGGAATGATACCTGTAATATGACTTACCATGACTGGAGGGACATGAAAACATACACTTGCTTTTAATATTTTTTTTTTTTTTGGTGTTTGGAATGGGCATTGCATGGGAAGCTACATTTGAGACTGGATTCCTGGGATAATGGGCCATGGGCTCTTTCTTCTTCTTCTTCTTTCTTTTCCTTTTCTATTTTCGTTTCTTCTTTGCCATTTCAAATGGCAGATCTCCTTTCCTGGTTTTCCTATTGTACTGTTTAATTACCATTTTTCTTCTCGGGTGTTGGCGAAGATTGCCATGTAATTGCCCGCTGATGATGGCTGGAAGCAAACAAAAAACACCCGACTAAGCGGTGTGCTTGTAACTCATAGTGTGCAATCCAAAACTCTTTCACTTGATACTTGTGTGTCTTCTCGTCGTGTGACTCTCTTTTTAGCCCCTGAGTGACCGAGTCCGTGTTTTCCCTCGTTTTTTCCCTTGCCCATTCTTACTCGGCTATTCGATACCCCGGACCTACCATTTGCAGAGTAGTAGCACTAACAGCTCTAGCAGCTTGTTCCCTTCTGTAGCATTTTCCATCAGGCCATTAATTTTAGGCGGGGCTTCTTATCGTTATCTCTGCAGCCGCCAGCAGCCGCCAGCAGCTGACTCAGCCGATTGCTCGCCGTTTCCGAGACCCACCCGGACCTTTGGTGGCTCCTCCGAACCATCTTTTTTGATCAGACCATGATTAAAAGTGTGAGGATGAGGCTGCCCTTGCATTAAACCTCAGGCCTTTTCCCACGCACCTCCGCCTCGGCCTGCAAAGCTCAGGACAGCATCTCAGGCGCCATTGAATGCTATGTCGTCTTTGCAGCTTCAATCCTCAGTCACCAGCTTTTCAGAGACGATTGGCCTCACCAACCGCAGGCCCGCACCCAGCATTTGCCCTCGACAAGCATCAACATCAACCTCGTTTTTACCGTCTGGCTGCCGTCCGAGGCATGCCAATTTGGCCATTGCCGTTTCCTCCATCGCATACTAGCAGGCCGTCTGCGACCCGGGGCGCCTGCTAGGACAAATGCTCGAAAGAACCGCGGCCGCGAGTCTGGAATCATGCAACATCCAGCGTATCATTCCGAAGCCGACCCGCTCGACCAAGCGCGCCCGCCAGCTTCACACAGGCTTCTGGCAGCATGGCGCATCTGCCATTGAGCTCTCGAGCATCTGGCCTGCCGTGGGTCGGATCCCCGAGACGGAGCCCGTCGAGAATGCCACCCGCCCGCTGCAGGCAGGACTGGTCGCCTCGGCCTTTTTGCTAGATTTTCTATACCCAAGCGCCACATACTCGCTCCTACGGCGATTGTATCCACGGCTCCCACGGCCTCAGGAAGGGAGCCAATCTGGCAGCGCTGCGAGAAGAAGGCATTACACTTCGTCCACTGCCACCGCCGAATATGGCTCGCAAAGCTCTGAGAATGTATTCCACCCCGGCACCTCGACCCCACCATCGATGGAATGTCTTTCTTCGGTGGGGAGCCAAGCCCTTCAGAGAGATAACGGAGCACCCGTGGCGAGAGATTCACATAATTTCAACAATTACTCGAAAGCTGGCACTTCAGATCAAGTTTCCCACCGCTCAGCCCCCATACGCGCAAAACACACGCCTCGGGTGCAGTCGAATGCAGCGCTTCTACATGACATGCTTTCACACCAGGGCGAGGAACGCTTTCACGATGTTTGGGATTCATACTGCAGGCTGGAAGAACAGCAACAGGCTGAGTTCCGCCGCTACATGGTTATATACCTCTCTAAATCTCGCGGCATAGTTGAGATTGGAAGAGCTATTTCGCTATTCCGCCAAATTCCCGTTTCCAGCTGGGATGATAATCTTCTCGCTGCGGGCGTTCTGGCGTTTATGCGATCCGGTGATCTTGAGTATGCCATCAATAGATTAAAGGTTGGAATGGACCTCAAGGGCCTAGTCGGTGGTCTTGAGTATGTCTTGGCTGATATCATTGCCAATGAAAAATGGGCCATGCTCATAGGGGTATGGTTGGAATTCTACGCATCTCGCCTCAAGTTCGAGCCAGCTGGTCGACCAGATGCCATTCGCCTGCAACAGCTCGAGAACCTGCCCGGCTTGGACAAGCTCTTCTTCTCCTTTGAACAGTATCTCTCTGCAGAGGGTATAAAAGCGATGCGACCAATCAACATCTACGAGACAACGAAGCTAGGTCTGAAAGCTTTAAGGCGGAAGATGGCAGAGCTGGCATTGGCCCATCCTTGTCAACCGAGGCAAGCGGCTGCCATGTTAGAACTCTTCAGCGATCACCAGATGTACGAGGACTATTTTCTTCGCGTGCTAGACTCTTGGCGCGGTAAGCCCGAGCTTACCTCCAACGTCACTTGGCTATCAGAGCTATACAAGACATATCGCAAACTCCCTGGTGCGCATCCACCAGTCTCTTTACTTCAGCACATGTTTGAGCTACATTATCCAACCGGCGCTGCAACACTCGAAGAGATCTACAAGGACTGGCATCGCGCTTGGGGAGATTTGGATCAGTGGGGATATGAAAAGTTTCTCAAGTTTTACGCTGGCGTGGGCGATGTCCGGGCCGTTCAACAGCTATGGGGGCGATATGTGGCCAAGTATCCGCGCGTGTTGAGAAAACCCAGAGCTTTTAGGAGCACAATGAATGCCTATGCGCAGGTTGGTGATGTCACCAGAGCAGAAGAGGAGCTTCGAATCATGACGGATCACCATGGAGTCAAGCCGGATCTTGATATTTGGAACACTCTGTTGAAGTGTTATATGAGAGCGCAGGATTACAATAGAGCGGTGGCCTGCTTCAATGAGATTTGCAGCATGTACCGCCCCGACTCCTTTACATACGCCCACATCATGGCCATGTCTGCCAAGAAGGGCGACCTGGAGACAACGCTTGCCTTTTTCAACCGATCTCAAAAGGACCGTGTCCCTGTATCGAAAGAGATGGCCATGTCTTTGGTCATGGTGTACTGCCGCAATGATCGACTGATGGAGGCGGAAAGAATATGCATGGAGTTGGCGGAACGAAATGCAACAAGCACAGCTATCTGGAACCAGCTCATCCACTTCAACGGCATGCAAGGAAGACTCAACAAATGCTATGAGCTGCTTCAGGCGATGAAGTCGTTTGACCTTACATGGGACCACCAGACGCACGAATTTCTCTTGCAGGCACTTGTTAGAGTAGATCAGGTTCAGCCTGCCTACCGCCTCTTGCGGGCTGCCTACAAGGAGAAGCTCTTTCCAGTTGGGCCGGAACATTTTGCCGTTGTCATGGCCGGCGCTGTTCGTACCGGCGACCTTGGGCTTGTCGAGATTCTTGCCACGCATTTGCTCAAGGCCGGTCAGGCGATGAACTTTAATGCCAAAGTAGCACTGGCCGAAGCTTCGTTTAGAAAAACACCGTCTTCAAATCGAACCCGCCAGCTTGGCAAGGAATTCGTCGGCCACCTGCGCTCTATGCTCATTCATGAGACCAGAGGACGAGATGCCAACGCTGTTTCGACGCTTCCGAGCGACATTCGCCACCTGAAGAAGCAGACGAAGAGCATTGGCCGCGCTATCAAGCTTCTGGTTGAGCTGCGAGACTTTACGACGGCCGAAGAGGTCATGAACTTGTATAGCAGCATGTTTCCTAAACATAGGGGAGGCGAGCCGTTCCCCCCTGAGGTGGTTTCTGCGCTTATGCTGGGATTTTTGAAGGACAGGAAGTTCAGCCAGATACACAGGATGTGGGACGAAACCTGGAAGAGAGTCCTTGTTCGGGCTCAACGCCGCCAAGCGTCGGGTGTTTACCCCGTCCACGAATACGACGTCTCTAGACCAATGACGATTGTAGCAAAAACATTTAGGGAAGAGAACAACGGAAAGGGCCTGCTTGAATGCGTCCAGCAGGTCACTTCGTCTGGATTCAAGCTCACGCGGAACAACTGGAATCTTTTGATTCAATATCTAGCCGAGATGGGTCAATGGGAGCCCGCCATGCGGTGGTGTGAAACCATGCTCATGCCGCGCTGGCGTGGCTGGAACCCAAGCAAGAGAAGTCTTCAGGAGCGTCGTCATCTCAAGAATACTCGAGTGCTCCAGGCTTCCAATGCTGCTGTCCTTAGCTTGCAGCACCAGTGGCTGAAGCTGCGCAAGTTGGCTGCCTGGTCTGCTGACGTTTCTGCCAAGTTGAGGGAGATTGAGAGGCTGTATCCTCGTTTGCATTATGCTTTTACCAATACGGATTTCGAACATCTGTCTGGTGGATGGGATGTTAACCGGAAAGCAAGTCTGAAGAAGAGGGCTACGGAGATTCTCAGGCCCTTTTCGCATGCGGAGCTCAAGGGGATGAAGAGGACGCTGGAAAGACAACTTCGGTCACAGCGTAGTAGGCAGCAGAGAAGGCGTATGAGAAGCCCCCTACGAAGTGTCTCCAGCCTGTCAAGGGGTCGAGTTCGTGGTATGCGGAGATTTGTTGCCAAGGCAGAGAGGACGGTGCCCAAAGACAATGCAGAACGAGGCGAATGAAAGGAAAAGAGTTGGTCTTTGAGAGGCAAATGTCTCTCTCTGCAGTGTAACAAGAGGCGTAAAGACACATGGCACATGACATGTTTAGTTTTGAAGTATTAGCATAGACCTTTTGTTTTGGGTAATCTAGAGATGAGGGAGGTGTAGGCTTCGCCATGTACAGTAGGAAATATCACAAGCATGAAATGATGAGCATATATAGAAAAAAAACGAAAGGCTTCTCTAGCTATTTACATATCCATATGATGTATATTATCCATGGGTAGTGCTGAAGTAAGTTGAAATATCTTTGATAAATTCAAACCAAACTTTCGTCTCCTGATGAGCCATACACATGTCATTTGGACTGAGATTTTCAAAGATGGACGATCTAGGCAGCCACGAGGCTTAGACGAATAGTGTCACGTACTATTTGGCTCTGTAGAGTCCCATGATGCCAGCCGTTCTGTTGTTTGCTTTGATAGAAAACTGAATCGAACAAAGAACCAACAACAGCATCAAAGCCACATCCACGTCACGACCTCTTTGACGACCACGGCGGCTAATAGTCACGATAATTTCTCCGTAATCTCTTTGTTCACAGCTAGTCCTTTGTGTCCATCAATCCGCCTTGTGCGACTCTTCCCGCCAGACGTCAATCACATCTCTTTGATGAAAAACTGAATCCGTTTGGCCGCCCATCCGCCTCGTGCGACAACCCCCATTAGCAAGCGAATATCTGTGATGGGAACCGGTACATGTGCAACCTTTGGATTGCCTTGTGTGATGATCCCCCATTGGTGATGGAACACCTCGTTCACTGCATCCTCCTGCCTGCGACTGCTAAGCGCAGCGTTTCACAACAAACTTCCGGGGGGGGGGGGGGGGGGAATGTTTGTGAGAGAGAGCCTTATCGAACTGCAGAATCGTCCATGGCCAATGGATGGTAGGCAAATGAACGGGTTATGGTACACAGAGTGGCTGTCCTCGGGTAGGCACATGTAGCTGTGACCTCCGTATACAACTTCTCGCGCTGGATTGCTAGGAGCCTTTTTGCGAGTAATCATTTGTAAAAAAAAACTGCATATTGATGATGATGAGTGTAGGCAGTCTTGTGCTCGTACTATATATGGGCTCTGTAATCGTGCTTTTTCTCTTGTTCTCATTTCCTGAGTCCTGACAAGAAACCCCAATATCCAACGCATCTACAGAAGATTTCAACTATTGCCTTTACCCAAGCATTTTTCAACGAAACCCTTCGTTCAGCGAGCGTATTCGAGTCGCCATGGAAAGTAGCGAGATATCTTACTCGGGTTCCAAAACCTCGGGCCCCAAAACCTCAGAGTCGTCGAATGCCACTGACACTGTCTCGACGAGCGACTCGAGTGTGGCTGCAGTGTCCCCAGGGCCAGCGGATTGTTCATCAGATACGGAACTGTTGTCTAGCTCTCCACATGAGCCTTCAAATGATTACAATAATATTATCGCCACCCATGAGCTGTTTAAGTTCAAGGACTGGCTGGGCAATCCATTTGCAAGTGACAAGAGCACTCCGGCACGGCGCCTCCTCCTGCCCCCGGGCGAAGAAGCAAGCGCTGGTGCTTCCAGTTACAAGTCAGGCCAAGAGTCTTGCGATGGTGGTGCCAATACACAAGATGCCCCTGGAACGACATCCCATCGAAGCCTCCAAAGGCTTGCTCTCAAGTCGAGTGAGCATGTCATCAACGTGGTCGCAACAGACATAGGCATTGGGACAGGGGACTTTGCTCAAACCAAGGGAGAACCGTTGGTCCTTGATCAGACAGAGTTAAACACTGGCTTTCACGTGGTGGCAACGCTCTGCCTGGGCGAAGAGGACTCTGCCCAACAAGGGTCGGACTCTACAGTCCAAATGGCCATCTATTTCGATCCGAACAGCGACTCTGTCATGTTGCTCAATAAAACCAGTCATGACGGGGAGCAATTCATCGCCATCAAAAAACAGCTTGCTTCTCCTGAGGAGGCGCCAACCAGGATCGAGTCTTGTGAAGGAGCCATGCTTGGTCCGGCCTCATACAGCATCTCCTGGTCGGGCAAGCCTATTCTCGACATGACTGTTATCCCGCGCAGGTACATCTCACTGGACCCCCAGAATCGCAAACCCAAGATGAATAGCCGCAAGAGAGCTCTCGAAGTGGAAGAGGAGGACGAGGATGAGGACGAGGAAGAGGACGAGTTGTCCTCGCAGTCCACCTCCCCACCAGCCAAGAGGTCCAAAACAAAGGAGACAAGCGACGAGTCGAATGCTGGCGCCGCGGTCCAGGTGAAGCAACCTACCAACGATGTCGTGGCTGCAAGCGGTTCCACAGCCAGCAGCGATTTAGAGTTCAAGTTCGACCTCATCGCCGACCTGTGCCATCCACTTGAAGAGCTCAAGCTGCATGGTTCCATGCGGGTGGCCACTCGGGCCGAGGATAATGATTACACCCTCGTCCGCGAAGGAGATGTAGCAGTTCAGCCGAACTGGCTCGCCTTCCCGGCTCGACACTCAGGGTTTCCGAAGAAGGCGGTCGTAGTCAAAACGTTGCGTAGTCACTCGGGAACTGATCTCAATACTGTCAGTACAGACTGGCTGAATGAAGTAAAGAATCACTCTCAGGTGAGCAAGCACGTAAGTCGGGACCATCTCCTTATACATGCTGCGTACATGTACTAACGCTGTTCTAGCGGTCGATTGCCAGTATTTATGGCTCCGACGCAAGGTTTCTGGCGCTCTATCAAGAGCATATTGACGCCCCGAGCCTGTCCTCTTACATCGAGAGCAATGGAAATCCGTATTGCAATCTGAACAGCAGAGACGCCAGACGGGTGCTGCTTGACATGACTGATGCCATCAACTTTATTCACCGCAAAGGCATCACCCACAATGATATCAGGCCCTTCAATATCGCCTACACCAGAGAGAGACGGCCGGTTCTCCTCGATTTTGGCTTGGCAACGGCCGGGTCTGTCCATGGCAATGGAATGCGGTGGTATATACCGCCTGAATACGTGAATGACGGCACACGTGGCCCCCCTGGTGACATCTTTGCGCTTGGTGTTGTTTTGCTGTTTCTGTTGCGCAAAATCCCGCTGCCAGAGAAGCAATCGCCGCCCTTGGTATGGGATGTTCACCTGCTTAGAAGACGCAGCCGGGAAGCCACCAAAGCCGCAGAGGCGCTGGCTCAATGGGAGAGTATTATTGGTGAAGCTGCAAAAAAGGTCAAGGAGATGATTGATGATGAACTTCATCCGGAGGTATTGAAGGTGATTTCTCGAATGGTGGCGGTGACAGCCGAGGAAAGGGCGACAGGAGATCAGATCGTGGAGACGCTTCAAAAGTATGACGACTATGGTTGCAATTACACATTTGCGTATATGAAGGCGGAGATTTACTAAAGGAATGGAGGTTACGGTACATGTACCTGATATACGGGCGGCTGTTCTTTTCTTGCTTTTGTCTTTGTCCTCTTCTTCCATTCAGCTTCCTTTCTTTCTTTTTCCTCCTCCCCTTTCCTTTTCCTTTGTACGGCAATGATTTATACAGGTACCTAGGGTGGCTTGAAATAAAACTCCATTTGAAAGCAACCTGGAAATGATGATATGACACTTGAATCCATACAGCTGCACGACTTTGCGTAGCAGAGAGAGAATCCATCCAGTCCTTTGAACAGCCTGGGCGCTTATACCAGGTCAGGTGCCCATCACCAAGCCTCATCATCGACTTGTGCCATCCACTGGAAGAGCCCGAGCTGCATGATTCCGTCAAGGCGACCAACGTCATCTAGGAGGGACCCAAGATGAGTACTACCTAGTACCTAGTAGGTATGTAGTAGGCGTGAATCACCAACAGATGCTATAGGAGGTATTGATAGGTACTACTTACCTCCTGTATCACCTTAGATGACCAACTTTCCATTCGTAACACCTGGGCGCCTGTGGCTTGATTTTATTGGATTAAGGCTCCAGCTCTGCATCACAAAGGCCTACCTAGTAGCAAGCATGGAGTTCCATGTACGAGGTCCATGTATGTGATCCACGTATATATATATATCTTGATTGCCTCCCAAACGGCTCCCATGTGTTCAGTCCTTTCTCCCACACACCTCAGTCAGCATCTTACATGCCAGCCTCGCCACTTTCTTACCTCACTTCAAAATGAACACCGTGCCTCCCACTTATAGCGATCCTGAATGGTGCTGGCCCTTCAGAAAGTTTTCTCTAAAACATGAGGACCTCTTTACCACTCTTCACGACCGCTTCAATACTCAAACGTTACCTCTACAAGACCTACCGGCATTCCACAGCGATGTCTGCGAACTTGTTCTTGAATGCGACACTTTGGACGAGTTCTACTCAGCGCTAGAAAAACGCAAGGAGCAGCGTATCAAAGAGTTGAGAACCGCATGGAAGGATATCGCCGGCACTATTACGGTACGCCCGGCGGTCATGGCCTGTAGAGTCTGCTACGAGGATGACCATGGAGATACGGAGAGGCCACCGGGATCACAAAACGACACAAGAATTGAGCGTTGGTGGTCCTTTATCCAATACGCCCGAACTCCGTCCTTTGATAACATTGTTGCCTTTTTTGATGGCTACGTCAGAGATGAACGCAAGAATCGCTTCGCAAAGTGGACGGGGAGACGCCGACGGCCGGCCATCGAGGGTAACCCATCAACAGCCACTCCAGGCACTGCTGAGGCGGCCGAGGAACACAATCAGCCAGAGTCGTCACGCAAAGCGTCTCCAGAGGCCCCGACAGCCTCGATGTCTTCAGGAGCCCCGAGCGACCAGCGGCGCACATCGTCAAGCGGACGGCATCACGAGGCTCAAGAGGGCCTGACGCAGGCGTACAAGCAGATTGATAGGCTTTGCGAGTTTGTCAAGGTGGAAGCGATTGTTGCCAATGACGCCAAGGATCTGTTCAGACTCATGGACAAGTATAAGATCATGCAAGACAATCCCCAGGAAGCTGTCATTGACGGGTGCATCTTTCTTGCTTGTCGACAACACAAGGAGTTCCGAGCGGATCAAATACTCTTCGAATATCTCAATGCAGATAGGGAAAAGGTTAAAAAGGTGGTTGAACAATTCCACGACTTTCAGCAAAGGTTCCCACATGCGGAAGTGGCCGAGGAACATGATAAGCCAGAGTCGACACGCAAGACGTCTCCGGAAGCCCCGAGCGACTCGCAACCCGCATCGTCAAGGGGACGCCGTTACGAAGGTCAGGAGGGTCTGACGAAGGCGTACAAGATGATCAAGGGGCTTTGCGAGGAGTTCGTCAATGTGGAAGCCACTGTTGTCGATGATGCTCAGGACCTCTTCAGATTCATGGACAAGTACAAGATGATGAACGGCCATTCCGAGGACGCTGTCTTGTACGGGTGCATCTTTCTTGCCTGTCGAAAGCACAACGTACCCCGAACGTTTAGCGAAATCTTCTCCTGGCTTAACGCGAATAAGACAGAGGTTAGAAGAGTGGCTAAACAATTCCAGGACTTCCTGCAAAAGTTCCCACATGTAGAAGACGAGGATGCTGCGCAAAGGCCTGTTCAAACGGCCGAGGGCTCGGCCACGAGAGAAAGCACGAATGAAGAAGACGCACACGGATCCCGACGGAGTTGGCGACAAGTGATGAGCGAGAGTGTCTGGCTTAGCGACATGGAGGAACACGATCAACCAGAGTCATCACCCAAAGCCCCTATATCGTCAAGGGAACAGCATTACGAAGCGTATAGGAAGATTGATGAGTTTTGCGAGATCATTAATGCGGGAGAAGTTATTTCTAATAAAGCCAAGGATATCTTCAGGTATGTCGATGAGCACAAGATTTTGAAAGACTTTCGTCAGGAGAATATTATTGGCGCATGCCTCTCTACTGCTTGTCGGATACACAAAGTATCCCAAAAGTTTAAAGAAATATACTACTCTACCAATCTTGATATGGCCGAGGTTACAAGTGCGGCTTATCTCCTCGAACAGCCAAAGTTCCCATTTATGAAGGACGAAAGTGCTGGGGATAGTGACGCTCAGGAACACAATAAACCAGAATCGTCACGCAAAGTGTCTCCAGGAGCCCCGAGCAATAAGTCGCAACCCACATCGTGGAAGGGGCACCATCACGAAGCGTACAAGGAGATTGATGCACTTTGCGAGGCAATTAATGCGGGAGCGAATGTTTCTAGAAGCGCTAAAGACATCTTCAGACTCATAGACAGGCGCAAGTTCACAAACGACAAGCCCCAGGAAGCTGTTATTGCCATATGCGTCTTTGTCGCTTGTCGACAACAAGATGTACGCCGAACGCTTGAAGAAGTCTTGCGGCATACCCGTACTAGTAAGGAAGAAGCTGTCAGAGTGTTTGAACAATTCCGAGACTTCGTGTACAGCCTCGAAGATGCTGAAGCCGAGAGCGCGCCAGAAATTCCTGTTGAAACGAGCACAGCAGGAAAAAGGACGAATGATGAAGACGCACAAGAATCCAAACAGAAAAGACGGCGCGTGATGAGCGAAAGTGATGGGGATAGTGACACGGAGAGGCGTGCTACCAGTCGAGACAAGTCGAAAGCCGGGGAAGCCATGCCGACATCGAAGCGGGCCGAGAAACGCAAAAGGCCAGACGATTCGGAAGATGAAGCAAGAGACAAGCGGCCCAGGACTAGCTACAGTCCAGTGCCCGACCTTTTCCAGGTACCTGATTCACCCATCAGGGGCCAAACCGATGGTTATGCGTCGTCAACAGATCCATGGGCATCTTCGTCGGATTCAAGAGAGTCAAGCCCGGGTGGCTTGTCTCCAATTGCAGTGCTCCATGACGATGCCTCGGACATGGCCAACTGGCAATGGCCCCGAAAGAAGACGAGAATGCCAGGCCCAAGTGCTAGTGGACTTGCCTCTTCAGTGAGCGGTCAGTCGCCTCCTGTTCAACATCTGGGAACTGTCGACGCCAGCCAATCGCTTCCACGAGGAGGTGCTGAACAGCCCCCTATCAAAGATACTCCTGCCGACGCGGTGGGTTCGAAACGATCCAAGGGCAAGTCTCGGGTCATCCGCCAGCATCGGGTCGACAAAAGACGATCACGCAGGGAGCAAGAGACGTCGTCACCGCAGAAGCAGCCGCTTCAGAAGAGCCGCCGAGAGCGGAAAGCTTCGCCCTCTGTTGATCAGGTCGTGCGTTCCAAGCGATCTTCCAGGCGGGATACTAGACAAAAACTGTTGTTTCTTGACGAGGATGGCACCCCATGCGTGGCTGCTTATAAACGGGAGATTTAAGTGCCACGACAATGATGGTATCATCAGGGGGTACGGGAGGAACATGGCTGGGGGGAAGAGGAGCCGAGGGCTATTCGACCAAAGGCACACCCATTAACCTGGCAGGGCCGGGGGCAGTGGGCAGCCTTTACGTCGCATGGACACGAGGCGGATGGTGACTGAGACCGAGTGCTAGTCGGCCAGAGGGCATACTCGTTAACCCGGCAGGGCTGGGGGCAGCGAGCAGTCAGTTGGCTTGGCTAACAGCTCACATGTAGTTGAGCCGTCTTCCAGCATGGTCGTGAATCTGACAGGGTCGGAGGCAGCGGCGTAGTTGAAGAAGGTCTCGATTGCAATGTGGCTGGTTCCGGGGACATGGTCGTTATCCTGGCAGGGCTGGGGGCAGCGGCGGAGTCTTTGGAGGCCTTGGGAACAGTGAGATGCCGTTGGGGGAGATGAATGGGAGGGTTTTGATGGAAGATGATATACGTTGGATGGACTATGTGGGGGCGACATGCCATCTGCTACCTCAGGATGAAGATTATGGGAAGATGTCTTTAGCTGTCTTTTGTTGTCTTTGCTTTCTTTGTTATATGTGTTGCCTTGTGTCCTTGTTTCTTCGTTTCTTTGTTTTCTTATTTCTTTGGTTGCTTGTATCATTGACTCTTTGTTTCTTTGTTTCTTATTTCTTCGTCTCCTTGTTTATTGGTTCTCTGTCAACATATCTTGAATGTACCTAGCGTGCGTTTTGAGATATCTTGTCTTGGGTACCTAGGTAGTGCGAATTTTATGAGCACATTGGTAACTGAAATGGGCATCTGGGTATAATAGGTATCCTTAGATCCACACTCTTTTAGATACCGAGAAGTAAAAGTAATTCATGTTGGCAGGCATCTGGATGTAAAGATACTGCTCCCATGTGAATAGTCTTTGAAGGGTTGAAGGTTTCCCTCATCAAATTGTTCGCAAGAAATGGGTAGACTAGCAGGCATTAATCCTGATTTTCTGCAAGGGATCAAAATCTGGAATGAAACCAGAGGATACGCAGATTGTTCTATAGTTTACTTGTTCAGCACAGTCGTTCCCATAACTGCATGCTCAATGTGTTCCTGTCGAAAGATCAGTCATGTAGATGGTTACCGGGTAGCTGGATATTCTTAATGCTACCCCGTGCATACTCGTACGTAAAGATTAAACAACTCTACGAGCAATTGTGAACCAAATAGACATAGAGCTACACCAATCACTAAACTACCAAGCCCTTTACTCACTAGCTGAAATACGTAATGCTGTAGGTACCTGCTCGGCAAGCATGGAGAGGTATTAAACCGCATTGATCATTATTAATGTCGAGATAGATTATTAAGGTGAGCGAGTACTGCAGACAGATGCGCTTGTGACGTGCCCCGCAGCAGCCCACTTGGGTGTAGATTTGATTCTTGGGTATTGGAAATGTCTCCGAAGAGGCGGTATTAGCAGTATAGTGACCTGTTGAGCTCAATTGACAGCCTTTGGGTAGATGTACAGAGTGAGGTCTCAGAAGACATCTCAAGACATGTAAACGATGGTTTATGCCCATATCTCTCTGTTTGCTTCAATTGGTAGACGATACTTGTCGCATACGTCAGTCCTCACGGCAGATACCCCGCCACTCGTGCAGCTCCGCACTCGGTCGCTTGTACCTGCTACCTCGCTCAGGTCCCCGCGTGCCGTCACTGGACCAAGCCGCCATCTCCCGCGGTTTAGCCGATGGAATGTACTAGGCCCTCGAATTTTCGGCCATGTCGTAGCCAGATGCCGCCTAGAGCTGCCTCCAGTGGATTATTAACGGCACGGCTCTGTAATACTCTCTACCCAACTCGTACATATTCTCTATTACTATTACTCAGTCACACCTCCAACCCGGCAATGCTCACGACGGGCACATTCTTGCGGGCTTGCTAAGAGGACCAAGAGCTGAACAATTGCGACCGTTTCCAGTTCTCGCCCTCTCTTGTGCCCTGTCTCATCTCATCACGGTGCATTTCTAATACAACCACCAAAAACCCCGAATCCCGGCAGTTGGACGAACGACCTCGAGCTTCGACTCCGACTTCGACCTTTCGCCATGCTGCCCCGATCACGAGCCTCTGGGCGCCTGATCCTCGAGCGCTCGGCCGCACACCCAGCTCGAGTGCTGTCCGACTCGATTCCCCGGGCATGGACGCTGAGTTTGGCTCTCCGGGCCACGCAGATCGCCGGCCGTCGCTATCCCGGATTACGACCCCGGATGCCGGGAGCGGCATTCTCCACAAGCGCAAGGCTGGGCAAGGAAAAGGACAAGAGCAACAACTTTTTCGATTCGGCCGTCGAGCCGCCCAAAGAGGAGGAGGACGAGGCCAAGGCCAAGCTTGAGAACAATGCCAAGGAGGAGTCCAAGGCCACCACCGCCGACTCAGTAGCCTCATCTGCAAAGAACGAGGGCGGACAGTCGCAGGACGGAAAGCCCAGCGGTGCTGCAGGAAGTGCTGCCGGTGCCGGGTCTGGCTCTGGCGCGGGTGGTGAGGGATCCGGCGGCGAGGGCGGGAAGCGAGGTCGCAAAGCTGCCGAGAGGGCGCTGTCCAAGCCCGTCATCCCAGAGGTGTATCCGCAGGTCCTGGCCATCCCCATTGCCCGGCGGCCGCTGTTCCCTGGCTTCTACAAGGCCATTACGATCAAGGATCCTAATGTCGCGACTGCCATTACCGAGTCCATTAAGCGCGGCCAGCCGTATGTGGGAGCCTTTCTCTTCAAGGATGAGAACGAGGACGATGACGTTATTCGGAACGTCAACGACGTGTACGATACCGGTGTCTTTGCCCAGATCACGAGCGCATTCCCCATTCACGGACAGGAGGGCGCTTTGACGGCAATTCTATACCCCCACCGGAGAATCAAGCTGTCCAGTCTCGTTGCACCTGGAGGACAGGATGCGAACAAGGCCGAGTCCAAGACGGAGCCCGAGCCCGAGCCGATACCACAAAAGACCATCGAGGAGGATGCCCAGCAAGAGAAGAAGGGTGATGTGGTGGCAAGCTTCGAAGAGAGTGCCGTGGAGAAGAAGTCTGAGCAGGCAACAGAAAAGTACGAGCCTACCTCGTTCCTCAAGAGATACCCCGTGAGCCTGGTCAACGTGGAGAACCTGGTGGACGAGCCGTACGACCCCAAGAGCCCCGTCATCCGTGCCGTGACCAACGAAATCGTCAACGTCTTTAAGGAGGTTGCTACTATGAACAATCTTTTCCGCGACCAGATTTCCACCTTTTCAATGAGTCAGTCTACCGGCAATGTCACCTCGGAGCCTGCCAAGCTGGCCGACTTCGCCGCTGCCGTCTCTTCCGGAGAGCAGAATGAGCTGCAGGAAGTCCTGGCCTGCATGAACATTGAGGAAAGGATGCAAAAGGCCCTGATTGTGCTCAAGAAGGAACTCATGAACGCGCAGCTGCAGTCCAAGATTACCAAGGACGTTGAGAGTAAGATTAGCAAACGCCAGCGGGAGTATTGGCTCATGGAGCAGATGAAGGGCATTCGTCGGGAACTTGGCCTGGAGTCGGATGGCAAGGATAAGCTGGTTGAAAAGTTCAAGGAAAAGGCCGCCAAGCTTGCCATGCCTGATCCTGTCCGCAAGGTCTTTGATGAAGAGATTAACAAGCTGGCTCATTTGGAGACTGCTGCCTCGGAATTCAACGTGACAAGAAACTACCTCGACTGGCTCACTCAGATCCCCTGGGGCCAGAGGAGCCCCGAGAACTTTGGCATCCCTAACGCTGTCAAGGTCCTTGACGAGGACCATTATGGATTGCAGGACGTCAAGGACCGAATTTTGGAGTTTATTGCCGTGGGCAAGCTCCGAGGTTCGGTTGAGGGCAAAATCCTTTGCTTTGTTGGACCTCCTGGTGTCGGAAAGACGAGTATCGGAAAATCCATTGCCAGGGCGCTTAACCGGGAGTACTATCGATTCAGTGTTGGAGGTCTGACCGACGTGGCGGAAATCAAGGGTCACCGAAGAACATATGTCGGTGCTCTTCCTGGCCGGATCATCCAGGCATTGAAGAAGTGTCAGACAGAGAATCCCCTTATTCTGATTGACGAGATTGACAAGATTGGACGAGGTTATCAGGGAGATCCATCATCAGCTTTGCTGGAGCTGTTGGACCCTGAGCAGAACAGCTCCTTCTTGGATCACTACATGGACGTTCCAGTTGATCTGTCAAAGGTCTTGTTTGTTTGTACTGCCAATATGACCGACACTATTCCTCGACCTCTTCTGGACCGTATGGAACTCATTACCCTGTCTGGATATGTCGCGGATGAGAAGAAGGCTATTGCAAACCGGTACCTCGCCCCAGCTGCCAAGGAGGCGGCCGGTCTGAAGGACGCAGACGTTCAGCTGACTGACGAAGCCATCGAAGAGCTCATCAAGTCGTACTGCCGAGAATCAGGTGTCCGAAACCTGAAGAAGCAGATTGAAAAGGTCTACCGTAAATCGGCACTAAAGATTGTCCAGGAGCTGGGAGAGGAGGCCTTGCCCGAAGAGGAGGCCCTGACAGAAGAAGGCAAGGCCGCCGCTGCGGAGAAGGCCAAGGAGTTGTCTGCAGAGGCTGAGGACGGCAGTGCAAAGAAGGCCGCCACTGAAGCCAGCGAAAGCGAAACCACAGAGAAGCCGCGCAAGCCCCTGCAAGTGCCGGAGAGCGTTCACGTCAGCATCGGCAAGGACAACTTGACAGACTACATCGGACCGCCAGTCTTTACGTCGGATCGGTTGTACGACGTGAGCCCGCCCGGAGTGTCTATGGGCTTGGCCTGGACGCAGATGGGTGGTGCGGCCATGTACATTGAGTCGATCCTGCAGGCACCCCTTCGGCCAAGCTCGCGGCCCGGATTGGAGATTACCGGAAACCTTAAGAACGTGATGAAGGAGTCGACTACGATTGCTTACTCGTACGCCAAGTCGTTCATGGTTAACCAGTTTGCGGACAACCACTTCTTTGACAAGGCCAAGATGCACCTGCACGTCCCCGATGGCGCCGTGTCCAAGGACGGTCCTTCTGCCGGTATCACCATGACTACGTCTCTTTTGTCGCTCGCCCTGGATACCCCAGTCAACCCGACGGTGGCCATGACGGGTGAGATTACGCTCACTGGAAAGGTTCTCCGGATCGGTGGGCTGCGAGAGAAGACTGTTGCGGCGAGGAGAGCGGGGTGCAAGACTATCATTTTCCCTAAGGACAATATGTCGGATTGGCTGGAGCTCCCACAGGTACGTTTTATACTCATTCAAGAAAATGAAATATAGCTAACTTTTCTATCTTTATAGACAATCAAGGAAGGCATCGAGGGTCACCCCGTAAGCTGGTACACTGAAGTGTTCAATCTCGTCTTCCCCGAGATCGACCGCGAAAAGGCCAACACCTGCAAGATTTGCGAGTGGAAGGCCCAGCAGAAGAAGAAGGATGACGCCGAAAACAAGGAAGACGACGACTAAAGCCGACGAGTCATGAAGCATACTCTTGGAAACCACGCGAAGCATGAAGAGGGGCTGAATGCCTCTTAACCTGGAAAGCATTTTTGAAAGAAGCAAGGATGCTTTATTCACATTCAAGGTCAAACTCTATATCTCTTTCATCATTTTTTCTTCTTTTTTTTTCATTTGGTTCACTTCCCGTACCGCAACGCAACGCACGAAGGGGCCATGATGCTGCCATGGGGTGCATGAGCTGGGGCGTTTATTTTCTCCCCTCTGAATTTTTTTGTGGAATTCGGGGAGGGGACTTGGCGGAACAGAATAACTCCTACTCATTGTAAAAAAAAGACACACACACAAAAAAAAAATCAAAGGCAAAAAAAGAAAAGGCCTCAATTTGTTTTTGTCGTCTGGGCAAAGATGGGACTGGGGGCCACACAAATGTATATTAGATTAAAAACTCGATCAGTGGGACGAGCGATGTAGAATTATGGGTGGTTTAGAAAGGGTGGACAGCGAAAGGGGGGGGGGGAGTGGGCATGAAGGCACGAAATCTCCAATTCAATAGAGAAGGGAAAGAAAGGCATGTAAGGAATTAGCAAATGGCATATTTTACGGCTTTAGAAGGTTTTGATGAAAGATGCTGTGATGAGATGTTTGTGCTGTGTTGCTTGAGTGATTGACGCAATTGAGTTGAGCATTGCGTGAAGCAAGTTGACTGGTGGAATAAAGGCGACTTGACATGGGTTAAGCGTCCATGTCTAATTGAGTTGTAGTGCCTGTGGGCGATGATTATTTCCAACAAAATGCATGATTTACATACTCGTACGTCAAAGGTTGGGAAATGCGTATCAACGAGCTCGGCCAAAGCAAAACAAAACAAGCCGCCAGAACGGGCTTTGCAAGGGGGGTTCGAAGCTCAGAAGCGGCGAAGCGGGTCGGCAAAGGCGAGATGGGGGCCTAGAAACAAATACCTAGTAACTACCTAATGGTGCCGAATTACTACTCGTATACTGCTCTAGCAAAGAAAAATTGTTGAAGAAGACGAAGAAGGAGAAGAGCAAGTTTTTTCTGGATGACGATGTTGGAATCTGTCAGGCTGGGGATTAGAGTGGTTGCTTCATGGCTCTCAGCGCATGCCGCTGATTTAGGTAGAGTCGGCAACTTAGTTGTGCCCTCTTGTTGCAGGTACGCAGACGAAAAGCAAGGAACATGCAAGGGGCGGACAATGATTGGCATCAAATCCCGTCATCAGCATCATCATCTTTGGGCTGCGCGCAAAGAGCGAACATGTGCTCCCCCTCGAAATCTGGCGATGGGAGGGTTGGCGAGGTTCTGCCCAATGAAGCCCGTTGATTTAATGCCCAAACCAAACCACACTATGAGCAAAGGCTGTGTGGATGGATAGATTAGGATATGTATCAATGATGATGCGAGCAAGTGCATGACACTGGCCGCCATGTGGAAGCCCGAGGGAGCGAATGTCCAGGATTTTTTTGGCGGGCAGCAGCCTCATTGTGCTGGGCTTAGCGGGATGCAGCCGTGCCTGACCCCGACGCTAGGTTAAACCTGTGGTTGTGTTCAATGCAGGAGAGGATCATTGAGCCTTTTTCTTGTGCTTTTGCAAACAGTCAACAGCATCTCGATGAGAATGAGAGTTGGCAGTGCTCAAGAATGAGGGATCCAGGATCCAGAATCCAGAATCAAGGGTCCAAGCGGAGACAGGAGCTCGTGCCAACAACATCCATGAAATCGAGAGGCTGGTTGCCGTGCTAGCTACTAGCAACTCTTTGGCTTCAAAAGTTGCCAGTCTGCCGGTACGTGAAATACGCTTCAACGTAAAAGCCATGATGTGCGTGCGCAGCCAAGATCATCTCGGAACGGGGGCCCGGGGTTGGGGCTGACATGTGAGTCTGCGGATGTGTTCCGTTCCTGGACGTCTTATTTGTTGAATAGGGAGGGATAGAGACTATCACGTACTCGTACCTGTAATAGGGGGTTTACCCGAAGTGTGAGTCGTTGGGCAATGAGTTGTTAGATTTTATTCAAAAGGTGTGCTGCCAGGCAAGATGATATTGGCCTTGGGCATTGCTGCCATCGTGAATGGAGCGTGAAATCGGACATTCGAGCTGTCATGTTCATGCTGGGCTCTAGCCATGGAACCACTGCATCTCCGGCTCTGCATCAGTTCATGGACCCAAAGCTCGTGTATGTCATGTGTGTGATGCGCATGGCATGGCCTAAACCATTTGGCCGGGAACCGGATTCCACGTTCCCTGAGCTGCTTACATGGCTACCCAGGCACTAAGCAATATGGCTGCCCGGAAAGCCCGAGCCAAGACGGGACGGGATAGGGATCAATAGCTCTGTTGCTTGGTCAATGGATTCCCAAAGGGGTCATTTGTGACGAGGCGAGAACCATCTCCATCTCCTACAGTAGAGAGAGATACGAGCATCTGTACTCGTATATACGAGTACAACAACACAGTAGACGGTACATGTATGATGTACTCGTATGATGGCCTGGCATGAGCTGTACGTGTAATGCGCAAAAGACGCAGCAGGCCCTGGCAGATGAGCACAGTAGGTACCGATTCGATTGATTAAGTGGCCATGTACGATACGGCATAGTCCGATCTAGCCTGGCTCCAGACACGGCGGGACGGGCTCGGATTGGAGCTAGCACGCATGTACGTGTTCGAGTAAGTAAGCATGAGACGCAGAAAGCAGAAGCAGTGCTGCTGTAGTGGCAGTTCGCTGCCCAATCCCACCACCACACCACACCACAGGCCGACTTGTTGGTGGTGATAAGCTGGCGGTGCGACGTCGAGGGCGGTCCCACGAACTAGCCAGCATTACCCGGGGCTAGATTTGTTGTTTGATTGCCAACTCATCTTGGATGATGCTGTGCTTGTACTATCTCTGCTCCATCCAGGTTGTAGATGATGCTGTAGTAGGCAATTAATCTACTCAAATCCGCAGGCTAGGGATGCCTGGCTGGAGCTCGCTCTCGGAACTATTACTCGTGTCCCCGGCCAGCAGCCAGCCAGGCAAAGCATGCGCGAACGCACACACGTACATGCTCGTGCCTGTGCTCGTATGTACACATCACATCACATCACATCAATCGCAGCAGTTGTTGCCATGGCAATCTGGAGCATCCCATGACTGGCTCTCTTTTCTTTTTCCTCTTGCCCTCTGCTCTGTCTCTCCGCCTGTAGGGCTTCGACCCGAAATGGACAAGCGAGCGGAGCTGGCCAGGCGTCGTCGAATTGGCGGTCACGAAGCCGGATGGATGCAAGTGGTCGATGGGGCAACCCAGGATGCGATGCGGTGGTGATGCCATGGTGAGCCCTTTTTTAGTGCCGTATCTGGCTTTTGACCTTTGAGAGCAGCTGCAGGTCTGAGATGTGAGAGATGATGGATCTCCCTGGGTTGGGCACGAAGAAGTGAGGGCGATTGCAAGTACATAGCGTATAGTAGTAGTAGTAGTAGTAGTAGTAGTACAGTACGATGCTCTGTAGAGTAGGTACTCGTACACTGGAAGCGCGCGAGAAGATGGAAGATGGATGGAAGAAGAAAAATGTCGAGGCCAGACGCCATCGCAACGGCGCCCCACTGTGACAATGGCCTGCCCCTCGTCATGCCACCGCCCAATTGCCCGTTTGGGGTCAACTAACCTGTACATGTACCCGGGTGCTACCAGTAGGGTGCCATCCAGAGCCCGTCAGTCGCCCGTTTTTAGGGGCCTTTGGCAGCCCGAGGTACCACCTCGACACTCTTCCAGCGATTGAAGGGAAAAGGAGGGGTCCAGCGACAAGAGACGGGAGCCCAACTGGACTTTGAAGGCGGGTGACGGACAGCGCAAACCCCTACCTAAGCACCTAGCTACTACCTACCTAGTAGTAGGTACAGGTAGTAGCAACATGGGCCTAGCAGAGCTTAGCAGGGCCTAGCCAGCGCCGGTACCGCTAAAGTAGCTCGACGGGCCTCGGGCACGACCAGCGGCATGAAGCCTTAGTTCGCTTTTTAGCAGCGTTTTGGGCTGCCAGGGCGCGGGCCACGGCTGTGTGTGGCTTGTTAGGGGATTTGGAGCTGATGGCATCAAATGTCTGGTGCAAATCAGCATCAGCTCAAGTACCTTATACTGGACGGACCAGAGACTTGCAACTTGCAACTTGCACTGCCTCATCAATATAGTACTCAACTACTTACTATCTTTACAGCTAGCACACGACTGGGGAAGAATCCATCCATCCACTTGCTCGCTTCTGCCGACTCTCACCGTCCCTCGGGTCGGTCCAATCCAAACCCAGGTAGCAGGTACCAGCCGGGTACTGCCGCCTGCTGCGACCAACCTGGTACGAGTACATTTTAAACCTGGTCACGACCCCAGAAACGACCCTTGTTCGTGCGCCTGTGCTGTGCTGTATCGCCTCCAGAGCAGACACATGTGCACAAGCCGACTGACTGATTTGATTTGATTTGATTTGATTTGATTTGCAACACCACAGAGATCATCGACTTTTCCAACCTCGTTTCTTCTTCGCTCTCACCTTACATACGACGCTCCACCTCGACCTGCCCTTGTCTTGTCTCGCCTGTCATATCCCGTCCACTCCCGTCTCGTCTTCGTCTTCGTCTCGCTGCCTCCTTTTCCCCCCTTCCCCGCCAGACCAGCCCATCGTGCATCTCCAGCCGAGCTTTTATTTGTGCCTCTTCGCCCCCATTTGCCTCGCCGCTCAAGCGGCTCTTCTCTCGACCTACCTAAGGACTGTCCATCCATCCGTCCATCCATCCATCCATCCCGCCTTGCCCCTCGCCTCGCCTCGCCTTCACCTACACTCACCTACTGCCAGACAGCTCTCCCTACTGGATACCCAAAGCTCGCCAACCACTAAGAGCCGCTGCTTGCCCATTTCTGCCTGCTCGCCTCTCGACTCCCTTGTCTTTCAGCCTCCTCCGCGACCAGCATAACATAAGAGCCCGCCTTTTTTTCCTTCTTCTTGACTCAGACGGCACTTGAAGGCGTCTACCCCGACATCTGAGCGTGTTCCAGGGAGGCTTGCCTGTTTTTGCCCAAGCTGAATCAACGGTGAATCAGTATATCATAACGACATCTATTTATATCCCGAGTGTCTGCTGCTCTCCATACCTACACCGGGCCAGCACCCCTCCTTTCCTCAGCCTCACGACTGGCTGCCATCCCACGATAATCTGACAATTCTCTCGTTTCTCACTGGCTAAAATAAAAAGAGCGAGGGAGAATAAAAGAGAGACGGCTCTTTACATCAACTGCGCTATCCCTGCTACTCCCACCATCCCTGTTATCCCTACTCGAGGTAGACAGCAGGTACCCGGCGTTGCGCAGCTCCATAGCGCATATCGACAAGTACACATACACACAATCTGCAGCTCGGGTTGCCCAACATGCCTCCGCTAGATGACCGGCCATGCACTTCGCCGTCTCTTCTGCAACCTCACTCGCAACTGCAACCGTCATCGCCGACCAAGCAGAGCTTTTTGCGCAAGCTGCTGACCCGGTCGGGAAGCTCCCGGAGCTCAAAATCGTCAGCCTCGTCCGTTTCCGCCGACCAGCAAGGCTCCACGCCCGTCTCCGGCTCCGGTCTCGTCAAGCGCCTGTCTAGGAGAGTCGTGCCCGGCCTGCCTCGATCGCAGACATTCAAGCGCCAGCTGTCAGAGAGCAGAGAGCATCTTGCTCCTGTAGAACCTTCAGCCGAGGAGCGGAGAGCGGCCTCGGTCGATAGGCGTACTCACTTTCCGCAAAAGCCAGGCCGGCGAAGCTCAAGAGCTCACGTCGACCCTCGTTCCAGTGCGCCCAGCTTCTTTGGCGAGCCGCTTCACGAGACCAACTCAAACTATGCCCAGTCGCTGCCAATCGACCTTGCCGAATTGGAGGCGGCTGTCTCAAATTATTCAGACAGGCCTCAGGACGCCGCCGCGAGTGATGTTGACGGCACCGAAGCTGACGATGCTGACGACGAGTACACCGCTCAGGACGGTGCATCAGTGGCCGACTCCCGCTCCGTGACGGCATCGCAATACGAAGCCATGATTCACGACGAGCTCGAAAGGGAATGGATTCTCAACTTGAGCATGCACTTTAGAGATCGGTCGAAGCGGGAAAAGTTCTTTGTTACGTACCGTGAGCAGGACTACATGTGGCGCCGCGTCACCATATCGCTCGACTATCGCGATGCGCCCGAAAACTCTCTCGAGTGGGAGCTTAGCCACACCAAATACCAGAGAGATAAGAGCGCCAAGATATACGAAGCCATCCGCGAGAGCCTGCCGGATATCCAGTTCTACGACACGGTGACTAACCTGAAGCTCGAGACTACGGATGGGAGGCTACATGTCCACGTAGTAGAAGATGGCAATGTAAGTCAACTGCCCATTAATGCATCGCGATTCCTCGTCACGGGACTGACAAGCCGCGCTTTAAAAAGGAAATCATCCACTATCCATCCGTCAGCCAGATTCGGCACCTAGGGTGCAGGCGAGTCAAGGAACGAGACATTGTTTTCGACTCTCACATGTCTGGCTTTGTCTACAAGGTCAGCGTCAATGGAAACATGCTGATCAAGAAGGAGATTCCCAGCCCCGACACCGTCGAGGAGTTTCTCTACGAGGTCAATGCGCTCAACGGTCTGCGTTTCTCCAGGCACGTCATTGACTTTTACGGTGTTGTTGTGGATGACAATGATGAGCACGTCAAGGGGCTTCTCATTAGCTTCGCCGGCCAAGGCGCCTTGATCGACATCATCTTTGAGAACTGCAAGGAAAACAACATTGGTATCCCCTGGGAGACTAGGGAGAGGTGGGCAAGACAAATCGTCCAGGGGCTGGCCGATGTCCACGAGTCGGGCTTTGTTCAGGGGGACTTTACCCTGTCCAACATTGTTATTGACGACGACGGCGATGCCAAAATCATCGACATCAACAGGCGCGGCTGTCCCGTCGGCTGGGAGCCTCCAGAGGCCACGGCGCTGATCGAATCCAACCAGCGTCTCTCCATGTACATTGGAGTCAAGTCGGACCTGTACCAGCTCGGCATGGTGCTCTGGGGACTCGCCATGCTTGAGGATGAGCCTGAGACCCAAGGCCGGCCGCTGATGCTTGGCCCCGAGATCAACGTGCCCGACTGGTATCGACAGATGACGGAGATTTGCCTCAGCGACGACCCGCGACTGAGACTGCAGGCGGCATCGCTACTCCGAATGTTCCCACACGCCCTCCCTGGCGACGGGCACAGCGATGCCTTGCACTCGGACCAGGAGCCTGTCCGCATGGATAACGGCGCCGTGGCGCACGATTATTCCTCTGAAGGCTACGAAGTTGACTCCCATCTTGCAGCAAGAGCGACGCGGCCTGTCAACGACTGGTCCTACTCAGGCTCGGCATATGCTGAGAGCGGGCTCATGCCCTACGACCAGAACTACTCCGCGCGAGGCCGGTCCCCCCCAAGCCCGATGCCCAGTGACGTGGACGTTAATGATCCAGCGTATAAGTCGGGCTGGGCAGCAAACAGGAACATTGCCCCGTCCTACAGCGATAGCGGAGAAAGCTATGCGTTGCCGGACGAATACGACATACGGCGACAGCCTACTCCCCCCACGCCTTCAGCCGGGAAGTTCCTGAATATCAGTGATCGACGTTCGCGGCCAATTGAGCAGCTCAGCTCCTACGAAAGCACCGACTACTTCACGGCAGTAGATGACGAGGCTGATAGAACAGCAATTGGTCTCGTTCCAGGGGCCCCCGAGTCTAGTTGGGGAGGATCAGCAGCCCACGTCGATGCGGACGACGAACCTACACCAGTTCCTGCCGTTGTTGTTACCGAGTCGCCCCTCGACACGGTAGCTCAGCCGGGAAGCCCCAAACCCCAGCACGAGAGATACCAGGAGAAGGTTGATCGTGAAGGAGACAACAAGCAAGAGTCAGCTGCTGATATGCGCTTCACCGCCCAAAGGACGCATAGCACCCGAAGTGTCGATGCTTCGACACCGAGGTCAAGGTCAAGTGGGAGACTCAAGCTCACCAAGAACGCCGCCAACATCAAGGTCAAGCGGCTCCGGAAAGCCACGAGAATTGAAGATGGCTATGGGTCATCATCTTCTCACCCAACGCCGCAGCATACAGAGGTGCCCAACACCCCCATATCGGCGGAGCCCCCAACAGGCTCTCGGCTGGGTGATGGAGTAGGACATCGAGTTACAACGCCGGAAACGGAGTCTGAGCCTGATTATATCGCCTCGCGGTCACCAGGCTTCAAATCTCCCGACCCAAGGCAAGGCTACAATGCCAGCGACGCGCAGAGGGCCGGGCAGCTAATCAACGGCGGCAACCAGACGGAATCAGGGCTTGGATATCCGCGACACGGGCCCATGCACGTCTCGCTGACGGGCATCGGAGCAGCTCATTTGGGGCTTGAGGGAGAGCTGTTGCAAGAGAAGGGATTTATCGATGACGAATTTCAACTAATGACGCGACCCAAAGCAGCGGCGCCGCTTATGATGACGACAGATGCTCAGACATGAAGACCACCAGACATACACACACAGATACACTCGCACATACAAGCGCATACACATCACGCACAACATTTCGATTGCCATACAACCACAGCCTTTTGAAATTTTCTCTCTTTTCCTATCCTGTTATTTGCGACTCGTTACCCATTTCCTTTTTGTACAAGTAGATATGGCTGCAGGCAACTGACCTGGCTTCTCTGATTTTTCTTGTTTCTGACGATTTTTGGATATGAGTATGGGATCATGACACTGAGATGACTACTACATGGCGGCGAGATATAAAAGAGCGCCCAGCCTGATGGATATGAGACATGACTAGGACTACCTTGGTTTTGGTACAGACAAAACAGACAGACAAGCACACAAGCAAGCAAGCAAGCAAGCAAGCGACAATTGAATATGAACATTTTATTTTTTTCAACTGATTGTGTTATACATGACTTTGAATTGGATAATTGGTGAATGTTTTTTTTATATTAAGCGTTGGAGTATCACAGCAGAGGTGAGCAGATACGAGCACGTTCCATCAAAAGACGAGAGTAGAGATTTCCAAACGCGGCAATATTCCAGTGCGCACTTTTATTTTAGGATGACTGGTAAACTGGTAAACTAGGTAGTAACGGTGATTGTTTCTTTGTAATATCAAGCTTTGGAGCATCAGAGCAAAGCTCAGTAGATAAGGTACGTCCCATCAAAAGAACAGCCATGGCCAGCAAAAGTTAATTTCCCAATACGGTAATATTCCAGAACGCACTTAGAACCCCCCGGCACACCTTGGTGGCTGCATGCCAAAAAGTAAAGAGTTGGCAATGGTCGTCTAATGTGGCGGTGTCATTCAATCCAGTGGCGCAAGTGGCGCAAGCTTTTATTTTTTTTCTTTGGGGGGGAGGAAGAATTAAAAGGTACGTACCGATTTACCCCATCTAATGCGGATGAAGCTCGGCAGCCGGGAAGGACGGGGGCCATTTTCTGTTGGGGATTATGGGGAGGGGAGGGGGGGGAGAATGGATCTGATTACCTAGTTCGGGGGGTGTGTGTATGTACGAGTAGGTATGCACGAGTTACTTGTTGAAGCTGCACCTGGGGGGTTTTGTTTTTGATTTGATTTTTTCTGCTTGGGGAGTTGGTGGGAGCCGAGGCTTGTTTTGATTGACAGGTGAATGTGAATGTGACAGTTTTATTATCGAGATGGATAGGCTGTTCGGTAAATTTGATCCGGGGGAAATGGTATTGTGACTCCGGATGGACATGTGAGTTTTGCAGGTGAGCTGGTTATCTTGGTGGATTCTATGGACTTAGATTTGATGAGTTTACTCGAGACACGGCTGCATGTTGACTGTACGCGTACGAGCATACGTACTAGATGCTATCTATGCGCATTGCTGTTGCTGTTGCTGTTGCTGTTGCTGTTGCTGTTGCTGTTGCTGTTGCTGTTGCTGTTGCTGTTGGATACATCTGATGCGAGTTGATTGGTCTCGTTGCAAGCTGAAAATGCATGATACCGGATCATAGGCACCTACTGTATGCAAACGAGTTGACTGAATTGCGATAATGCAGCACCACGCAGGAACTTGCGGTTTCAGCAGCATGATTCTCTCTAATTGACGCCCTCTCCTTTCATAAAATAACCGAACATGCTCATGCAAAGTATAGTAAAACATCCTCAAGCGGACGACAGGCTTGATCCGTCCTCCCGTTTCAGGCCCATCGGGAAAATTGCAAACAAGTTCAAGGTTGCCATTTGCAGCGATACACTGAAATAGAGCCCACCAATTGGGTGGGTCTTCCCATCGTTCTATCTGGGGCGGGAAGGTCACCTAGCACTGGTAGCGGGATAGTAGCACGCAGCCCCCAAAAAGTTGTTGGGGAAGATTTTTTTTTTCCTTGCAAGAGAGACAAGTAAAGGAAAAAAAAAAGGTTGAGCAAGGTCCCGTTTCGGCGAGCGGTGATTGGCTGCGGGGGATGGCGTGTCGCTCAACCCGGACAAGGGAAAGCCGCTACCAGGATTTTTTAGCCACTGACGGAGGGATTGGCGAGTTGTACCTGTACTAGGGGGGATTCAATACTAATTGAGCATGTATACATGGATGGCATTACAGTTAGTTGACGATGGATGCTGACGATGGGATGAGAGAAGATTAAGAATGAGAGAGAAAAACAAATGTCAGGCCAGAATGAATTGCACATCTGCTGATTGAAGAACTTTGGGGCGAACGATTCAGATTCAGGCTCGCCTTGCAGTGTTTGTTGTGCAGCCTGTTGGGCGGCTTGTACAAGCAGCCATGGGCTGATGCGATGCGACTTTTCCCAACTGTTTCAACGACTCGCCTGCAGTAAGAGTAGAGTAGAGTACTCGTAGACTACAGTACCGGTAATCATGCAGCACCTGGTGTACCTGTACCTGTACCTGTACCTGTACCTTGACCTAGGCCTGGAACCTGGACCTGGAACCTGGGGCCTGGTCGCACTGCAGCCTGCAAGATGACCGTCCGTCTGTCTGTCTACTAGTATTCCTCAACCAAGCTGAGCAAAGATCCAACAAACCGCGCTCGGCAGTCTACGAGTATGCACGAGGCATACCGCAATGCTGCTCCGATGAGTACGAGTACAGCCACCGGTAGCTGGTACACCGGTCGGCCCGCCATTGGCCGCGGTGGCGGCGCGTACAGCCTACCCGCTGGGGACTGGCCTTGACTCTTCAATCCCTCCTCTCTTTTTCTTTTCCCACCCACTTCAACTTCTCCACCAGGGGCAAAAAAAAGAACAAACGACGGCCAGCCAAATGGTCTCGCTCGGGGTTTCGTTTCTGCACGTCGTTTATTAGTTTCTCTGCTCTTCTCCGCCTAGGATATCCGGGACTTTCAGGCTTGATCTGGGCTGATTCTGATTTGATCTCGGACGCCCCCCCCAATCCTTGTTGATCAAACGCCCCTCCTCGGAATCTGATATCAGAAGCGACAAGCTTCACTCATATCATCCATTTTTTGCTCCTCACACACCCCCCTCCCCCTCCGCCCCTCTCGATAGCTCCCCTTGTCCTCCCTTCCTCCGAGACTCGACGCTTTTTAAAACAAAGCCTCTTCTCTCTTTCTGCTTCCCCGTCTTCATCTCTCTTTGTGTCAACCTCCACTCCATATCTTCACATTGGTATTCCTCTTCTTCAACACGGAAGGGAACTCCAAAAGGACGTCGTTCAACATGTCCGAACCCACAGCCTCGGCCGCAAAGGTCCAGGCGGCCGCTTTCCCAGATGGCACAACCGACTATGTGCCTCTGCGGTCTACCGCCAAGTACGATCCCAAGAAGGTGCACATTTCCGACCTGCCCATGACCTGGGGCAACTGGTACAAGCACATCAACTGGCTCAACGCCATCTTCATCGTCTTCATCCCGCTGGCCGGCTTTGTCTCCGCCTACTGGGTGCCTCTGCACCTCTCCACCGCCATCTTCTCCGTCATCTACTACTTCAACACTGGCATGGGCATCACAGCTGGTAAGTGAAAACGGTCCAATCATCGATATCGGTTTGAGCTCAGCTTTACTTACATGAATTTCTCTTTCAAAACAGGCTACCACCGTCTCTGGGCTCATTCTTCATACAAGGCCACTCTCCCTCTGAGAATCTACCTCGCTGCCGTTGGAGCTGGTGCCGTCGAGGGCTCCATCCGCTGGTGGTCAAGAGGCCACCGCTCTCACCACCGATACACAGACACTGACAAGGATCCCTACTCCGTCCGCAAGGGCCTCCTGTACTCCCACATGGGCTGGATGCTGTTCAAGCAGAACCCCAAGCGCATCGGCCGCTGCGACATTAGCGACCTCAACGAGGACAGCATCGTTGTCTGGCAGCACCGCAACTACCTCAAGTGCGTCATCTTCATGGGTCTCGTCTTCCCCACCGTCTTCTGTGGCCTCATGTTCGATGACTGGCTGGGTGGTTTCGTCTACGCCGGCATTCTGCGCATCTGCTTCGTCCAGCAGGCCACCTTCTGCGTCAACTCCCTGGCCCACTGGCTCGGCGACCAGCCCTTTGACGACCGCAACTCACCCCGTGACCACGTCATCACCGCGCTCGTCACCCTCGGCGAGGGTTACCACAACTTCCACCACGAGTTCCCGGCCGATTACCGAAACGCCATTGAGTGGTGGCAGTACGACCCTACCAAGTGGATGATTGTCCTGTGGAAGTGGACTGGCCTGGCCTACGACCTGAAGCAGTTCCGCGCCAACGAGATCGAAAAGGGCCGTGTCCAGCAGCTCCAGAAGAAGCTCGACCAGAAGCGCGCCACCCTCGACTGGGGTACTCCCCTTGAGCAGCTCCCCGTCGTTGACTGGGACGACTTCGTTGCCGACTCCAAGAACGGAAAGGCCCTCGTGGCCATTGCTGGTGTTATCCACGATGTCGGCGACTTTATCCGCGATCACCCCGGTGGTAAGGCCCTGATTTCCTCCGCCATCGGCAAGGACGCCACGGCCATCTTCAACGGCGGTGTCTACAACCACTCCAACGCCGCCCACAACCTGCTGTCCACTATGCGTGTCGGTGTCCTCCGCGGTGGCTGCGAGGTCGAGATCTGGAAGCGTGCTCAGTTCGAGAACAAGGACGTCACCTACATCAACGACTCGGCCGGTCAGCGCATCGTCCGTGCTGGCTCCCAGGTCACCAAGGTCGCCCAGCCCATTGCCAGCGCCGACGCTGCTTAAATCGGTTGTCGCCGTTGAGCTTTTGTTTTGTTTAAAGGAAACGAATGGCGTTTCCCAACTGGGGAAAAAAAAGCTGTGTGAGGAGAAAGAAGCGGTGTGTGGGGTAGATCGGGACAAGCTCCCCGAACCAATTAGCATGTGATGGTTGCATATCCATCCAAGGCTTTTTGCACAAACCAGAAAACAAACTATCACGAATTGGCGTTTCAAAGGGGGGACATTTTGTATTTCTTTTTAAAGGGGCCTGCTGAATGGGCCGGACATTAGGGGCGTTTGTATTTAAACAGAATGAGGAGAAAGAAAGGCAAGGCTAGATTCATTCCACTGAGCGATGGGGGATGTGGGAAAAAGACAACTCTCAATGATGATATATACAATTATATATACATGTTTCGTCTTACGTTGAAGAACGATGAAAAGACCCTTGCGTGAAAAGTCGTAGCTGATATGTAGTAAAACATTGATGCCTGCATTCGCCGTAACAATTGAAAACAAACTCCCAATTCATCCCATTTCGTCCACAAAACCCTTATGTACTCATTCATACACCATCAAAGTCATTTCCACGTCTTAAAACCAAACCATAACCCGTCACACTCAAGGCTCAAGGCGTCGCCATCCTCGTCTTCATCATGACCAGCTCCGAGCTCTTGGCCCACTGCCCGTCCGGCGTCTGGCGATAGCACAGCAGCCGCCCGTCGTCGCCCGTGCTGCCCAGGATCTGGCCGTCGTCGTCGAAGCCCACGCGCCACACGGGCGTGCGGTGGCTGTCGAGCCGCGAGACCTCGCGCGCCACGTGCTTGATCTGGCCGGGCTGGCCGGTCCAGGCGCGCTCGGTGACGGCGCTCGATTTGGCGAGGCTGGCGCTGAGCGTGGAGGACGGCTGGTGGTGGTGGTGGTGGTTGTTTGCACCCATGCCGGAGCCGGAGCCGGAGCCGGGCGTGTTGTTGTTCTTGTCGTCGTCCTTTGATGATGATGGTGTGTCCTTGTGCCCGCGGCTGTCGGGCTTGAGGAGGTGAGCTGCGGACCACGACTTGCCGTCGTTATCAGAGTAGGGCGTGTCGATGCGGAAGACGCGCGCGTAGCCATCCTGGCAAGCCGTGGCAATCATGTCGTAGCCCCTGATGTTGCCCGGCGCCCACGCTACGTCCCTGACGAGCCCCCTATGGCCCTCAATCTCAACAGCCAAGTAAAACTCCTTCTGCAGCGTATTCGCGCCGAAATGCGACGACGCAATCTCCCGCGTGCGGTACACCTTCACCGAAGTCATACCCGCCACCACCAGCCCCAGCGAGTCCGACTGCACGCCCGCCCTGAGCGCCGCGTAGCACGGCTCCGGGTTCGGGTCGAAGCGCACCTTGAAGGCCACCTCGTCGCCGCGCCCGGGCCTTGGGCAGATGCTGAACTCGTCAATCGATGTGTACTCGGCCAGGTTCTCGGGCTGGTCGTTTTCGTACACAGTCAGCCGCCCGTCCGTCGCCAGCAGCGCTAGGTACGTCTGCCGCGTCTCCTCGTTGTGCTTCATGGAGAAGGACCGGTACGGCGCCCGGGTCGACCGCGTGTCAAAGGCAGGCCGGCCATTGACCGACCGCGCAGCGCAGAAGCGGCGCCCTGGGGCAGCTGAAGGGTTCTCAGCCCAGAGCCGGAACCAGCCCTCTATGCCGAGAGAGGCGACGAGGTTGGGATATATCGTAGATGGGAGCCATTGCAGCTGTAGCAGTACCAACAAAACCTCAAGCGTCAGTATTTCGTAATGAAACAAAAGGGTAAATATGATAGATAGAGACAAACCTCGACAACCTCGCCTCCATGCGCACTCCACGTATCGCACAACCTCCAGGTCCCATCCCGATGCCGGTTAAACACCCGAATCTTGCCATCCACAGACCCCGTCGCGCACCGGTCGCCGTAAGCGTTGAACGCAATCGCCTGCACCAGGTCTCTGTGGCCGTGCTGCAGATTGAGGTCAAACGACTTGTTTTCGTCGTCGGTCGGCGACTGCGGGATCGAGCTTGTCATGTCTTTGCTCGAACTTGGGCTTTTGGAGAGCTAACTTGAATATGGGGGGAATTGGCGTCTTTCTGTGCGCAATCTGGTAAAAAGTGCTTGTCCAATTGATACGGTTCTGGGATCTGCTACAGAAGATCGAATTGCTGCTTATTGTCGTATCCAGTGCAGCTACTGGATACATGGGCTTTGTTGGGGTGAAGTTGAAGTTGAGTCTGCATGTGAAGTGATAACGGACGGAAATGGCAGCAAGATAATCTCGAGCTTGAGGTCACTTGGCGGGGCAACACAAGTACCTGTCTGTGGCTTGCCCTCCTGTCCGCTAAGCCACAGTGGCTCGCCAGCGAAAGCTTCAAAGTCTTCAATTCGAACTCCGTCTCAACATCTCCTCACCATGGGAAGTGGATCACCACTTCAATCGGTTCCATGGTCTAACGGTTATGACTGCGGATTCTGATTCCGCCAGCGAGGGTTCGACTCCCTCTGGAACCTTTTTTGCTTCTTTTCTTTTTTATTCTTGTCGAATGACTCAGTCAGTTTAGCTACATCACGAAAGTACATGACAGAAATTCGTTGTGATCAAATGTCGTGAATTTGCAAGATATATAGACTTTGAATCGCAGAGCATTCTTTGAGCTCGCTGCCTTCCAAGCGCATCTCCGAATGGAGAGGAAAGGAGAGAGAAGCAGAGCACGCGTGAGAGTAAATGCTCAAGCCAAGTAAATCATCAGTCCACCAAGTTGAAGCAGGATATTATCCACTAAAGAAAACTCCTCAATATGTGACACTCGTAACCTTATGAATAAAATGTAGCCCCCATCCGTGCCTGACAGGAACTCCAAAAACCCAGCGCATTCTGTAAAATGAGAGAGAAGAGAGAGGGATGGTTGGAAGAGAGGGAGAAGAAAGGAGGGAAGAAGAGCAAAACAAAAAAAGATCGCTGCCCATGTCTAGAAACTCATAAGAACCAAACCGTTCCAGGGCGATGGAGGAACGTTTTTTTTTTCTCCCCAAGTCGTTCGCCGATTGCGCCACGAGGCCAGCTTCTGGACGTGAAGCGCTCGTTTGTATAGTAATCAAAAAGATGGGAAAGAATAAGGGGTATATATCATACGTCCAAAAAAGAACAAGGAATTAATCGTCCGAGTCTGGTGTTGATGGTGTTGATGCTGCTGCTGCTCGGGATGGTGGCCGATGCGCGAGCTTCATCAAATGGGGTGTTGTAGGAACAGGCGTCTCCGCATCAGGCGTGGTTGCGACAGGGATCTCAACGATGGGTTTCCGGAGCTCGTACAACTGCCGTCTCAGTTGTGGGCCGTCCCACAGATCCTCCCGCCACGGCCAGCTCTTCATCATGTCGAATAGCTTTTCGCTCATCGACACCGTGTAGCAGTTGGATGCCGCGAGATATAGCGTGGTGACGACTCCAAAGTCCACATTGAACCACGGCGACTGTCCGGGTACCAACGTCGCCCGCAAGCCATCCTTGATCATCTCTGCAATAGAGGCCACTTCTCTAAACTGGCTCTCTTCTTCGTCGGGAGGCGTATAGGCCAGACCTTGGGGCAGAGGCATAAAATTAAGACCGATCGACGCGCCGCGATGTTTGAGCAGGCAGCCCATATACTTCAGAAAGTCGCGCGGGTTCGGCGCCCGTTCCATGTCCCCGTACATACTGTTTGCCTTCTTCAGCAGCTCTCTGATATGGTAGCATCTCTGGTGCAGCACGTCGAACTGGAACCGAGCAGCCTCGTGATCCCAAGCGGTATCGTCGCCGTTGTACTGTCTGCACATCCAGTTAAAGGCGTTGACATCCTGGAACAAGTCATCAACGACCTCTTGGAGCTTCTCCAACGATGTAAACTGCTTAGGCCCTGCGGCGTTGCTCTTCCTGGTCTCATAGGCTTGGAGAGACAAGGACGGTGGTGAATTGGTCCTCATGAATGCTGCCGACCCTTCCCACCTGCGAAGCAGCTTCGTCATGTAGGTTGCCCTGGCGTGAGAATTGTCGTGATCGTGGCTGAATATTTCTGGGTGGCGGAAGACGTCTTCGACCTCGTCTGGGAGGTTGGACATTAGCCGGATGCCGTTGGCGAGGTGCATCATGGCAGTCGGCCAGTTCCCCCGCAGAATCTCAATGTAGAAAAACGAGACGCAGCATATCATGATGATTCCGTAGCGTTTCCTCATGGGCAGCCCGTTCAGCTCCTCGGCCATCCTATTCAGCGACATGTTATAGTGTCTGATGATGTAGCGCTCGCTGTTAGTGGGCGGGCCGATCGCAGTTGTGCCGGATCCCGCCAGCCTGAAGTCGTGGTATGCAGAGCTGAGAGCAACCATGGCATGCCTCACGGCTTTGGACGTGAAGCAATACTCTGGTACGACGTGTCCCCAGAAGAAGGTGTTGTGAACATGGGTGATGCCCACCAAGTCCTCCGCTAGAGGAAGAAATTGGGAAATGTACTGACTCTCCACCGTGTCGCCGCTGAAGTTGGTCACCAGGGGTCGTAGTTGCGTCAGAGAAGATGATGATGAATTAATCGATGAAGATGATGAGAGCTGCTGAGAAAACCCAGGCTTTCTCGTCGCCTTTGGCTTGGCGGTGGTTTTGTAGCCATCGCAAGTTCGACCTGTCGAGATGCATCTCTGGCATGCCGGTTTCTGCTCGTCGCATTTGATTCTTCTTATTCTGTAACAGCGAGCCTCACGGTTAGTATGCGGAATGGAAGTAAGGGATATGGGGAAGAGGAGAAGTTCATCTTCATCCTCGGTTTGGTGTATGAGAATGTAGCTCACTTGCTGTTCCCCTGTTGTTAGCCGCAAAAGGTTCAAGTCATGGCGGAGCGCGAATGAGAAGAGGCGTATGTAAGGGGCCTCGCCCTCACACAGGGTCGGGTTACACAACATACCAAGTCACACAGCCCGTCCGGACCTTGGGCTTGCCGGCCCGTCTTCGCTTTTCCTTGACCGGGGGTGTTTCCGACTCCTGCGGTGGTGTCATGGGAGTAACGACGTTGGAAGCCGTGGGAGAGGGTTTTGGGGGCGCCATGATCGATGCATTGGCTGGAAATACGAGGTGCGTTACGGCTCGGAGTTGAAGATCCCACGCCTCCCCAATAAAGTGATGGAAATGAAAAATGAAACAAATAAAAGCCGCCAATATCGATGCGAGCACTAACGCAGTGCAGAAGAGATGCGCCGAAGTACGAGCAGGTCGACCCAACGCAAGAGAACGAAGACCAACACACGGCCGGTTAGAGTGGAAGCCAGACGGGAGGCTCTTTTGGCGGACGAAAGAGGCTCCAAGCCCCCAGCCGGCGAAGATCGTTGCAGACTTGTCTCTGGATGATTTTTTCCCCCTTCTCGTGTGCGACCCTGTTCAGCAACCAAACGGGGGCCAGTACGTGTTTGACACGACCAAAATGGCGGGGAGCAGGAAAAAACAGCCAGCACAAACAAATATTAAATGCTGACAGCAGATACTTGTAGAGTCAAGTGGGCTGTCAACGGCCTTGCAATGCTTCAAAGCCCACTCCTATCGCCCGCTAGCTCGCTCTCTCGCGCTCAAGTCCAAGCTGTGCAGGGAGTCTTTTGACCCGCGGGCCGGAATGCGGAGCCTGACCACACTAAGCAGAATGAGAAACTGGGAGGAGGGCAATGGAAATGAGCCAGGGAAAGGCGCTGCAGGGAAAGGACTTTTTCTTCCCAGCAGTCCAAGTCCAAGTTCTTGGGGTTCGTACAGTAGCACAACGGACAAGGATGCCACTCTTGTTTTCTATCGAGCTGGTTCTTCGGCTCGTCACGGAGGTACGTCGCCACTCCCCGCCGAAAGGAGGCACGGAGCGAATTAGATGATTCGAGTAGTTGGCGCCTTGGGAGACTCTGGCTGGACTAGGTCATCGAACGGGCTCGAGAGGGGCGTGCCTAAGCTGGGCCATTAGCCATTAGTCTAGTGGCTGGCCCTTTGATGCCATGCCCATCCAAGCCCATCCAAGCCCATCCAAGCCCATCCAAGCCCATCCAAGCCCATCCCCATCGGCTCTCGCAGGGCTGGCAACATTAGCCTGGCATCGAACCTCGTCGCACACAGACAGGCACATATGCAACCAAACAGATTAGCCCCAGCAGATTACAGTAGTCCCAGCGCCAACGGCTTGCTCTGCCGCCGTGATTCCCCCCTGCAGGCGTCGCAGCGTCGCAGTAGCTACAGTAGCAGAACTCGCACTAACTTGCCTCTTGGCCACAACCTTCAACCGCCCGTTTGCAGCCGCCTCTTGCAGGACCATGTCATTGATTGAAAATGCCGACATACATGGGGGGGGGGGGGGGGCTGTCGGTTGCCGGCCGCGGCAGTTGGACGCCGAAAGACAGCGAGAGCGAGAGCGGCTGCGAATTGCTGCTACGTGTGGTGTTTTGGTCAAAAAGTCAATATAATTCCGAGGGAGAGGAACATGGAAGGGCTGCCACATGGAGGCTTCAGGTTGAGTTGAGCACACGGCAGGAAGCATGCCATGGTTCTTGCAAAGTACCGCATCGTACTTCGTCCCTGCAAAAAGGGCCTTTTCCCAGCCTGCCTAACCTGTGGCGGCTGTGCTTACGGACCCCGTAGAGAGTACACTGGGTCTACTTTGGGCGTGGTACCTCTGAGGTGGTGTCGAGTACCGAAGCGCGAGGTATTGCCGCCCACACCCGACGTCAAAAAGGAACCTGCAAATAAGCCGACTCATGTCTCCCAGCAGCAGGTTCGAGGTAGCACTCCCAACCGATTTTCCGGGACGCCTCACGAACCAGAAAGTGGGTTGATCCATTTGGCCCAGGGTAAAAACGAGAAGCGTGAGAAAAAAAAATCCCATCACCAACCTCGATCTGCGACAGGCAATGTATTACATGCTGGGAGCACTGTATAGGTACCTACAGTAATTCCGGGTACCGCCACGGAATCCCGGGTGCCTGCAAGCTCTTTGGGAGTTGATAGGGAATAGCATTTTAGGCGTTTTCCATTCGAGATTCTTTGTCATGGCCATTATCTGCGACAAGCTCTCAACTCCTAAGCCAAAGTGGCTTTAGTGGTACATACAATTGCCAGCACCCTGGCAGGGAGCAAAAGTGGCATTGAGGACTTTGGCATGGATTGCGTGTGCCCTGAAAGACAGCATCTGAGGCACGCACAGGTACAGGTGCCCGGCATGGGTGTTTGGACAATCGAGCACTAAAGAGCCGAGACAGTGAAGGGGAGGGTGCAGGAAAAGGAGGGAGAAAAATGGCCCAACGCCGCACACATCAGTACACCGCTGCAACACAACAGGAGATGCAAATATAAATATAAACCCGGCTCACAATACCTTGGACGTGTTGGTTCGTTTGCCCCGTCGATCATATCATGGCGCCCCGGGTCCGTGAGGCCGGTACCCCGATCAATAGCTGGGCCCCAGATCTAGCCAGCAGACCCTTTCCAGAGGATTTGGGCACCACTAACGAGTTAGAATCCCCAGAACCAGCTCAGTCCATGACTCGAGCAGCCACGAGGTGGAAAATGAAACTTGCAACTAGTTCCCAGGACTAGCTCACAGCACTCACTGGCTCGTTTTCTTTTCTTGTTTTGGTCGCCTTTGCAGCATGGCGATTGTGGGGGCCAACCCGGGTCAAAGGATGGGCATTCGATAGATTGCTTCGTTCCATCCAAGCCCCAATTTGGAGAAAACGGATTGGATACCACTATTGGCAAGCGGTTGTGCAAATATTACCGTTGCATCTGCATCCTGCCCTATGCCCAGAGAGTGTTTCAGTCAGCATCATATCACATTGAATCCTTCGCCAATGCTTTGCGCCTCCCTGCATGGCGAGGTGCATTCACGCGCAACTCAACCCAGAAAAGACCGCAGCTCTTTGCCTTTTTGACGAGGTCTGCCAGTGACAGCTCCAAGCAGCTTCACACGACCAAGCACGGAATTTAGTGACCCTCCTCTTCCCTCTCCTACGCCCCCTTCCAACAAAACAACGTGATAATCGGCGAGCCACGCTGTCACTTTTCTTCTGGCCTTGTAAGGCTGAACAGCCGCCCGCCATTTCCCTTGGTCTACCCAGGATATCAGTGGTCAACTTAGACGGCGAGGTTAGGAAGCTTTGGGGCTAAACGGCTAGTGCTTAGGCACCGTCAAGAGGGCTGGACATTTCGGACCCGAGCTTCAAAGTTGTTGAAATCGAGCCCGATGGGCCAATGAGCAATTCGCTGTGGCATTCAGCTAGTTAGGGCTGAAGGCGCCCTCTTGAGAGTTTTGCGGACTTTGTGTCATTCATGCGCTCAATTGCTAGATCAGCTCGGCGAGCGGATACCAAAGAATCCCCGTCGCCATTGAGCCACACGGGCCTGAGCATAAGACACCAGTGTTGAAAGCCACCATCGCTTCCAAGACATATCAAATGCTAACATAAGAGAGATAGACGAGACTTTGCAGGCTTTCGAATCGCATCACGACTTGCAGCCAAGTAATATTTTAGGGATGCCATTGGTCAGACTGGCGTGACACATGCTCTCTGGATACGAAAAGTCCATCTGACGCCCTGTAAGCTTTTTTTGCCAGAAGCAGAAATCCTTGCAGCCGACGTTTACAGGAGACGAAATCCGGCTGGATTACTCATCCGCATACTAATGTGAGCTTGTAAGCTTACTCCGTACTTACCTTACAATGGGAGCGTCTGCGCAATGAGATGCCAGTCGCAGAGAAAGCTTCTAGCGCAGCTTATGTTGTTGGAAATGCCTTAGTAATGTCGACTTGATATCAACGCCAATGCAGACCACTTTCGCTTTTAGGTTACTTTACAAACTACAAACATGCTGGGTTGTCAGGTCCGCGGACCAAGACACACATGGATATCAAAATTTAGTGGTATTGCCTCCTTATTACTGGTACTCGGTGTAATCCATGGATGCGATATTGGTACTTGACAAGTACATCACGCCAAGCACTGAGCATCCACCCGTCACATGTATACGCGTGTACTGCGGCGGCAAGCTCTGGTGGGTCGCCGAAGCTCAATCGCGCATCGCATCCAAAAAGTTTCTTGCCTCTCAAATGTTTCGAATCCCCAAACCGCTTCGCACATTTTCGCGTACTAGTAATCTCTCCGCCAGGGTCAGCCGGCATCCCACTTTCTGGTGAAAAAAAAAAAAAAAAAGCCAATCCGCCCTCGGCAAGATTTCCGGACTCGGCTACGGCTTCTAGCAAACCGTGTGTATCGCATTCGCATCCCGCAATCATGAGCCTCCTCGTAAACCCGCTGGCGACGCCATCGCAGCTGTATCGCCGCGCTTCTTCCGCAACTTTGCCACGAGATGTCGACGAGGCTGTTTATTTTGCGACGCAATGCCTGACGCAGGCGGCGGGCCGGTTGTTGCAACTGCCTCAATCGGTAACGGCGCAGGCTAATGTCCTGCTGGCGCGGTTCTGGCTGGGAGAGTCGCCAATGGCTCATGAGTTCATCGTAAGTGCCTTTGATGGATAGCCGACGAGGGCGAATGAAGATGACTAACACTTGGTATTTGTCACAGGAGGTCTCTGCTGCTACGATATATCTCGTCTCGAAGCTGGGGCCGCTCCCTCGCTCGCCACGAGATGTGTCCAACGTCTATGCCTATCTATCATCTGCCAACTCGGCCCTTTTCCCCAGTGGCGAGCTGCCCAAGGACGACCCGAGGGCGTACTATCAGACCGAGGCGGACTACTATGCTTTCCAGCAGCGGATGCTGGGCCTGGAGGCTCGCATCCTTCAGTCGCTTTCTTTTGATACCCAAGTCTCTCTTCCACATCCGCTAGCCATTACCTACCTCCAGACTCTGGACTTTTTATCACAGCCACGAACAACAGTCTCTCTACGAACGATTCAATATCTCAACACGGCTCTATTATCACCACAGATGCTTTACATAACGCACCAGCCTAATGCCCTGGCCACAGCAGCGATATACAATGCGGCGCGTGATCTAGGTGCCAAGATGCCGGAGCATGAGTGGTGGGAAGTCTTTGACGTTGACCGTGAAGAATTGGGGTTTCTTGTGGTTGCCATGCGTAGCGTCGAAGGATGGATGCAAAAACTCAAGGATGACTTTCCGAGCTTTGGCAACAGCATGCTAAAGAGAAGCATGGTGGAGGACGAATTGCACAGGAGAGGACTACAAGTCGGCAACGGGGACAATACACCTCGCGATGAAGAGGCTGAAGTTATGCGAATGATGGACAGCCGATAAGGCAGTATTTTTATCATGGATGAAACTACGAAACTAGGCTCATGCACGAAGCTGCCCGCTTGGAAGCGCCAAGCTTGGAAGTCCGCCTCAACCTCAACCAACATATGCAACACGAGTCAAAGGCCAGCACCAGGCATACTGGCGTCGGCTGCCAGGGACTCCTGGATTCTGTCATTCGGTGATTTATCATTCGATTACGCGAGGGCTACCTCAACTAAAGCCGCGGTTCCTGTCACAAAATGCCAACACCAATGTCGTGAAGGTCTTCTTTTCGGACCCCATGAGGCGTCGCTTGGCTGAGCAAGGAATGATCTGAGTAATATCGCAGGTGGAATGGTCTCGATGTGCAGCACCTTGGCTGAACTCCTTGAGCTCTTATATGCTGACAGTGGCTTCGAATCCTTCCAACAGCTCTGGATCGAAGCCATGTCGCTTGGCAGCATTCTGTGCCATCGGAAAACGGTTGCTTGCATAAAGTGTTTCCTTGAGTGGTGCAACGGCCCAATTGGAGCCCACATTGCCTGAGATGGCAAGCTGGTGCTTCAAGTGCTACTGCAGCGTATAGAGGTGGTAATGCATCTGCTATCCTCTAATACAACTGCTTCATTACTCTACACATCATCTGAATTAATACTCTGATATCTGTTTTTCTCGCTGTTATCCGGAGCCGTGTCGATGTGGGATATACAAAGGGTGACACGATATCCACTAGGGATAAAGCAGCCAAATCTGCCTTCAATATTCAAGTAGATTAACCACCAGATTAGGATAACACCGAGTCAATCTGCTTTCTTCCATCTTGGAAAAGCGAATCACTTATGGCTGCCTAGCTTTTTGCCTATTACCTAGCCTAAACAGCACCGAAGACAAATATACGAGTACATTCGCGGAAAACCACGCTTTCTATGACAGCTAGCTTGTCTTAGCTGAAGCACCATAGCAGCAATGACCGGCCGCCACCCCGCTTGAGGAAACCCGTGGGGATCCTGGCTGAAAAAGCCAATGCTATTGCTGATTCACATTATTAGCAGCGGTGAGATTGAGACAATCCGACTATCAGTGCTAGGTGGTTGGTTGATACTTGTTCCTCAAGGCCAATCGGCACGTCATTCTATCACGTCTCAGCTTCGCCGTGGGGCCCCAACGTGGGGGAAGACAGTAATAAGACGGCGATGTGTGATGGACTCTGCTGTTAGATGGCGGCGCCAAAAACGAGCTTAGGCGGCCGCCGAATAACCCCGAATCCTGATTGAAACTATTGAGAGCTATTGTGTAACGTCATTTTATCAGAAAAGGGTCTTTCTCGCTTGTTGCTGCATGGTTGCATTGAATCCTAATTATCGAAGCCACCTGGAAGAGAAAAAGGGACTCCTTCTCCAGAGTATTTGACTTTCTTGGCCGCCTCTTTTACCCGTTGATAGCATGTGGCACGGAGATAACACGCCTTTTAACTCGGTTCGCTGTGCTTTTCTCTGACGAAAATAGTAAGCATAAAACCGACGAGCCGAAATTCTGTTTCCATCTTGTTTCCATCTTTCAGCCAAAGAACCTCGAACCATTTTGTCGGGCATCTGCCGAAAGGCGGCGCCACCATCTAATCATTGCCAAAACTCCAAGTATTGAAGCCGAGTTATCCAGAGCCCAAATGGCTTCTGTCCAGCCAACAGCTAGCTAGCCACTGAAACACGAATAATGTCATATCAGCGGTGTGGGGGTGCCGCATGTGTGTGTGCGCGTGTGTATATACCTGCATGTTAGACGGCTTTCGCTTTTCGCTTTAGCAAACCGATCGTCGCGCCTTCAAAGAAACGTTTACATCCAATCAAATCCCATACATCACAACGAAATGTCTTGGAAGCCTACAACGAGACACAACGCCACCAACCTTGCGCTTGTGAGAACTGAGCTTTTGTTTCTTCGTTGTAGTAAAACCCCGATTGCTACTTTGGGGGCTGGAAATGAGTTCCTCAATGTTTGACAACGTTTTTTCTTTCTTTTTCCATCGCAAAATGTAACGGCCAAGGCTGATGGATTTGTTGTATGCATGTGGCAAAAGTTTGACACAACATTGAGAGGCTTGTCACCTGTGAAGAAGTCTTGGCGGCGGAGTGCCGGCTTCTAGAAGACTTGGCTGCAACGTGAGTTGCAACGTCGTCAGAAAGTGTGTGCAGTAGCGTGGCTGTTAAGAGTTTTGCTTTGACCATGGGATTCATCCTCATCACCGCCCTTGCCGTAGCACATTGAAAATCAATTCCAACATCTGAATCAAGCCCAACATATACAAGCAGCACCACATAATGGTACTGTACAAGTACTGTCAGATCATTGATCGTTTATGCCATTATGTCACGGTGGGCCACTGAAACAAAAGCAGCATCTCCATTTGCATGTGCATGTGCGTCTGCGGTCCTAATTTCCGGGTTCCGAAGCGCGCCTTTGACCGCTTTTGCCGACCGAACAACGACCTTCTTGCATTGAGCAGCCATCTTTTCAGGGCTCGGTGAAGGAAATGCCTGCTTGCTATTTGGTGCTTTTGTGTAGCGCTAGTTTAGTACATGCGTTGATGTGCAGTGAAACGATTGACACAGGGCGAGCACCTGATTGTTTGGCTATCGACATGTCCACGTCTGTCAGAAGATGCTGACCAAAGAGTCTCTGTGAATACATGTAGTTTCTGATTTGCTGCTCATTCTACGCTGAATAGGGGGTAATAGTGATGACCCTGATTCAGCATTCCTGGCATTGGAGTCCATGGACTGGGGAAAAATAAGAAGCATGGACGTTCTGTAATTAATTTACGGAACACCCACAAACTCCACACATATCAAAAGCATTACATACGTCCGTCCAACAGTAGTAGGGAAAAACTAAGGCGCGGGATTAAATAGCTCACCTACCTTATCCAGCTGGACCCCCAAACCTTGAATCTGAGATAACCTGTGAAGGTTAATCTGCGGCCCTTTTTACCCTTCGGCTGTGAATCTCGATTGCATCCTTCGGAGAGCGTTAGAAGTGAAGTCTAGATCAGCCTTTTGGGGGCCAGGCCAAAAGGAAGAGTAAGAGTAGAATAAAGTAAAACAGCCAAAGGGGGAAATGACTTTTAATAATTTGATTCATACACGGAATCGGCAGAGTTTATCTGTGATAGGCTGAACTAATACTCCGTGAGTGGTGCCAGTCTCCCCAAACGGACATGGAAGCTACTCGTATCCATGGCGCCGGGCCGAGTCTGATCGCTGGATCTCCGTTCCCGCCTTTTTTTTTCTTTAATTTTGTTCTTATATATACTGGAGATGTATAAAGTCGGCCTTGCTCCCCCCGTTTGCCCACACTTGGTTTCCTTCTCTTCTTCCAAACCATTTCTCGTCCTCATCGAATTCTCTCTCGACTGTTCTACTGTGTCTTGATACACCTTCGCCAAAACTTAAACTTTACTACACCTAACACCAAAATGCCTTCAACCTCTTCTACTCCTCCTGCGGCCGCTGCCGCTGCTCCTGCTCCCGCTGGCCTCGGCGAAAACAAGGCCATCAAGTTTCAGATCAAGACGGGCAATGCTCGCTGGGAATGCACCCTCCAGGACCGCGCTCACTAGTATGTCTTATCCTCACTCTGGCGCAGCATACGATTCTGGTCATATCAAACGTCACACGGCAGCATCTAACATACAATACAGTGAGCGCAAGAAGGCTCAACGCACCGACTCCACCGACTCTACCTCCACCACCGACTCTTCTTCTACTGCTGAGTCAAAGTAGAACGAAAAAATAATATGAAACGAAACCCAAAAAATTCCACCAGATCTATACTATGGCGTTTAGGGGAACACTCCCGCCTTCTTGAAGGCCTTTTCGTTCCCACGTCTGGGACTCAGAGCGACTAAAGCAGGAAACTCGTGGAGCTCCGTTTCATACTGCGTCACTTTGAGCAGTCGGTGTTATAGGTGGATGCGTGCTTTTAGCGATTGGGATTTGTTACTTAGATCTTGGGGCGATTTAGGACCCCGAGCTGTCCTTGCAGATTAGAATCATACCACATTGATTTATTACGTTATTTTTTCTGTCTCTCATGCTGAAATGAGTGAGGGAGACTCAATCCTTCTGCAGCGCTTCTTATGCAAGACAAGCTTTCAACGCCCTAGCCAAGAATTTTAGAGCAAGAAAAAAAAAGGCTTGTCCGAGAGGATTGACGGCGTCATCGGAGCCAAGTGGACAGTGGACCACCAACTTCGAATGTTCTAGGACACGGGCATGGCTTCCAGATGAGGACGCTGGAGTCCGGAGCTGTCAGCTTGGCAAACAAGGATGCAATTGAGCCAGCAGCGAAGCATCTTCGCGGCTCTGGGAGAAACATTGCCATGTGTGACTTGCATGTCGGGGAGCTCGCGTGACGGAATGCCAAGTTGTGCGATGCGATGGTTTGTATGACCTGATTTTGATAAGCTCCTCTGGCAAAACTAAGGTGCTGTTTTGCTGTGGTTGAGCGGATCGGGCCGTTATCGGGGAGAAGAGCGTTGAGATTCGGAGTAATACTCGCTGCTGGCACTGTCATCTTACTCTTTTTTTTTGTCTCTCTTCCCCATGCTATTGTGATTTCTTGGCGTTTCGATTCTTCGGTGTCTCGATTGGGAGGTTGGTCGATAATTAACGTAAAAAAGAATGCGGGATAAGATTCCATGCCGTAATTAGTTACGGGGTAGACTATGAGGCAAGCACTCATATATCGTGTGTCGCGTGCTCACTACCTACCTACTAGGTATTACTAAACTGATAGGACGGGTATATGCCCAATTCAATCGTCTACATTGTGCTCATGGCGGTTCGCATCGATCCAGCTCAACATCCCAGAGATGACCCTTGTCAGTCTGCATCACATGCTGGGATTAATAGAGCTGTGATTCTGCTGCATTGAGAAAGTGGAAAGCCAGCGGCTAGGCAAACCCTGTCAGCATGTCACGCAAAGCGCCGAATCGACGAATTTGGTGATTTCTTATTACCAACAGAGCAGCATCAAGATGATTCACATAGTGCCTGACAAGGAAATCCCCAGCTGCCGCTTCTTAGAATTTGTCAACTTGATGCGCCCACCTATGACTGGCAGTATCTGCCATAGGGTTACTCTCATGACAACACCTTTATTCATACCGTATGTACGAGTACATGAGATATCTACCTATAGGTTCCTTCAGAACCTCAGACAAGGCGTTATCTGAAATCCCCCACAAATCGACCGTCTTCTGTTAGTGGGGGTTCCATCATCGTACATGAGCTTGCGTCTGTTAGTGCAGCCTGTCACTGCACTAGCATTATAGGCCTTGCATATTGCTGCCAGATGGCATTTGTTTCCGCTTGACACATCACCGATGCCAACGTTGAGCCTGGGCTACCGCCATGTAGTGCTTCCTCAGCACATTATTGGGCGCCTGGATATCAGCACAGCACATTTAGCATCAGGTATCAGCTATCAAGTCTCAGGTAGAGGTACGTGATGCGTTGTCATGACAGGTCAGAGATCGGATCATGTGACGCTCCAGCCCCAGATTGGCAGTACCGAGTACCTGCTCCTAGGCGCCCACCCAGGCCGCGCATGGCGTTACGAATACGCCAGCAAAAAGCGTTGAGGAAGTGGCAAAGCTTCGCCCAGGACCACGCAATCAGGTAAATTTGCCTTGCTTCATGTGGCTTGTCCTGTTGCTCTTCTACCAGCTGTGGCGGTGACATCTTTGACTTTTCCCTCCATTCTTCCTCTTTCAACCTCTTCACAGACCGGGTCGATAGACTGAGAGCAGCAGAAAGGACTTGTCGCTCATTCGGCTGTCTTTTCCCTCTCGCTTCCGCTCTCTCCTCCTCCTCTGCTCGCACGCAATTGCAGAGTTGCAGCCGCCTGCTGATCCGCATTTCCCAAGTCAGCAGCTCAGGCGCTCGTTGCCTTGTCTGTGCCTTGTCTGTGCCTTGTCTGTGCCTTGTCTGTGCCTTAGCCGCCCGTCTGCTGCCCCTCTCGCACGCTCTCTTGCGCAGACCAGCTCAGACCTGCTTCTTACATACATACATACATACATACGTCAAATACCTACTTAAACCCGCCGAGCCGCCAACATGCCCATAGCACATCATATGGTCCTGGCCTCGGGCGCCGTCGTCGCCGTCTCAGTGGCTGTGGCTACCTTTATCGCCATCTACGAGTCCCCCGAGCTGCGCCAGTACGCCGACGACGTCCGCCGACGCATCGCCATGGCCTTCTACTCCATGGGTGACGGCATCACTCCCCCAGCCAGGGAGCCCCGCTTCAACAGGCCCGAAGACGCCGAGGGCTTCCTCCAGTCTCGCCGTGGTACAGGTGCAGAGCCTGGCGTCGATGCCGATGACGAAACCCGCCGCCGGCAGCGAGAGGAGCTGCTGTACTGGAATGCGGTGCGGCTCCAGCAGCAGGAGCGGGAGGGCCAACAGCGAAACTCGTCCGACCCGCCTCCCAGACCAGCCAAACTACCTCGCGGATCTACCTTTGACGATTTTTTGCAGCCGGATACCTCTGCCGAGCAAGAAGGTGCATATGTCTTCAACTCTGGTGCCGACACTAGAGACTATGGCGGCCTGCGGCGTCGCGGAGAAGGCGCCCGAGGCTTCATGTCGCCCGCTTACTCCAATCCCTTTGCAGACGAGCATCACATCGAAGCCGACGAAATCCAAGACGCCCACATCGCCCGCCAGCTCGCCCCAGAGCAGGGCGAGGTCATGTCAGACATTTACAGCGCAACCACCCGTGATGATCATGAAGAGCGTCAAACTGCTACTCTGGAGCCTGTCTCACCAGCACCGTTGATTGATGTCGCTCCGCTGCCCATTCCATCACAGTCACCGCCACCCACCCTCGAGCGAGAGCTTGCCGAAAACGAGTTCATGTCTGCTGGTCAAGAAGATCGCCGCGACGTCCATGCTACCATCCAGGCCTGGGCCCAGGAATCGAGCCGTGACTTTTACTCCCCCCTCCCCGTGACCCCCGTAGCACCAATGTCTGAGCCGGACCTCATTTCTCAAGGAGAGCTTACCCCCACCGACTCCATTTCTCTTGTTGGGTCAGGCGAGGATATTGCCAATGATGCTCACTTTTCCGAGCATGACAGCAACGGACGGTACATGGACGTGATGAGCGAGAGCGAGGGTATGGCCACCCCGGCCAGCTGGTCAGAGGTGGGTAGCGTCATCAGCGACAACGACGGCCCAATGCACGCGTGAGCGTAATGTGTGTAACTTGGTATATGCATATGCGGTCTGTCGCCATACAAAAGAGAGCCTAAACCGAGATCCTGTTCTATTTCCTTTTGATATGTTGTTTCCTTTTTGGGTATAAATGGTGTGGCGTTGAGTTTTGGCGCTCCGGGATCTGATTTAACCAGACATGACACTACTGCAGGTAGCCCCTCTATCGTTTACGGGCGTGTATATTCTCTTCATTCTTGTCGAAATTTTTGATCTCTTGGAAAGGTTAATAGTCAACTGTTTTGGCATCTTGGGGCAAGATATGCGTGTTCAGATTCCTGCCGTCCTGTTGCGCTCCTTCACACTACCTAAATACCATTGCCTTACTAGCTATCTACCGATCAATGAAAAAAAGCTCGAACCATTCTCTCTTTCTACACTGGAGTCTGTGCTTTCTATCCTATTATGGGAAACACTACGAAAAGAATATATAGCTTTATATCTAAGACATGGGGGCTGGACAGCCAGATTGGAATGCTGGCTAACAAGTTTCCCCCCCATGATATGGCCCATATGACGACGGCAGCCTTGTAATTCCAAATGCACATATCTCAAATCTAATTATACGCCATGTTGCAATGTCTTGGTATAGTCTGCAAACAAGTCTTTAACCTTTCTTCCAAAAAGCCCAGGCCAAAAGGTATCCTCGACATATCTGCTGACCCTTAGTTTCTCGTTTATTCGACGAACCGTCCCCTGACCATAGAGCCGCTCAAGATACTCCAGGAAATAGGCAGTGTGCTGGTACCCGGCATCCCAATTCGGTTTGACCTCCTGCTTCCAGTGAGGAGGCGCAAGGTTGCAGTGAAGACGCACCCAGTCTGCAATACCCTCAATGAGCCCGCCTGGGGCAGCTCCGAAGCCGTTGTACTGGAAACAGTGGACGAGCTCGTGGGTTACGACGCCGTTGATTTCGGGGGCCACGCGAGAAGCGTTGATTTGCGCAATGTACGAGAGCGAAAAGTGGATTTCCTTGATGTTGTTATTGTCGTTATGGCCGACTGTGTAGGCCACGCCGGGCATATCCTCGAGGACGAGCGTCACGGAGCTGGTTGGCGGAACGGTCGTCTCCGGGTTTGGGGGAGTGTTGTACAAGAGCTTGAGGACGTTCAGAGTGCCTGTGGTGAGGAGATCGGTTGCGTTGACGGCGCCGAGGAAGCGTTTTGAGCCGGGGTGCTTGAGGTCCCGGATCTGGAGCTGGATGTTTGGCACGGAGAAGGTGCCCAAGTTTTCCCTGTGCTCATCTCGGGGTTGGTCTTGGTGTTTCTCAGTGCCGTTTATGGGAACTGAGGGGGGAAGTGGCGTGGGCTCTGCAATTCGGGTCATGGCGTTGATACTGTCTACTGTCTATGTTGGATATTTGTAATATGTAAGAGGACAGTTTGTAATATGTAAGAAGACAGGCTGTGAAGACGGGATAGAGATGAGTGTAGGCGGGATATATATACGTGAAGACGGAATGAAGACAATTGAGCACGGGATAGATATAAGCGAAGACGAGACAGAGACAAGTGAAGATGGGATAGAGACAAGTGGACACGAGGTAGAGATAACATTCCACCACGGAAGACTAACGATCACATGGCCAAATGGGGCTGAAGAGTACAAGTGCCGGCCAAATCAACGCCTCTACACCCTATGACTTCGGTCTGTGTAAAGATGCTTCTCAATACCTACCCAATCGGGTGTTTTACATTCCAAGGCATGCAGCCATGGTATCGATAATGCATCGGATCAGCTTATTCCTCGTCGTGTTCAACCTTGGACCTGTAACGAAGTCGCGGGGCATCGCTGTAATGCCGTTCGCGATGGCGGGGTAGGGGACCCTTGGCTTGGGCGCTCTAGGGGTTCTGGGGGCTAATCTGGTGCCCAAGCCACGGCCCTGACGCTCTCCCAGGGCTTCGAGGTATCCGGGACTTGTGGCTCTCAGGGGCTTCGTGTTGGTGTATCCGCTGGCAGCCCCCTGGAGGAGTCAATGGAACCACTAAACAGCCCTCATCTAAGCTCCCTGCCAAGTACCCTCTACACGCAAAATCAGCCCCTCTTCCCCCTCCAGGGGCGGCTGCTCACTTGCTCAATTACGCGCACAGACCAAGAGAAGCCCCAAGCTCCCACCAGCGCTAAGCCACACGTGGCGCACTGGCGACCGGGGCAACAAGCATGGTCACGTCACGCCGCAAAAACTCCCTCCTGATTATTTTCTTTCTTTGTTTGGGCTGGAAATGAGTCCGGACAAAAACATAACACAACTCCACACACACTCACACTTACCACACATCAACACGCGCGCCCGTGTCTGCTAATTAGACGGCGATAAGAGCAAAATCCAACAGCAAAGGGGCAAAAAGAGAGAAAAACAGGGGGAAAGAAAGAGGGAAAAAGAAGAGCGAATTACTAATTCATTTGCGCTGCCCCTCCAAATGCCAGCTTCATTCCAACGATACCCGCGCATACACAGTCTGAGACCTTAAAACGAGAGAAAACAAGGAGAAAAGATAAGGAGATCGGGGAGGGGAAATCCTTTGCTGCGACGCAAAGAACAACCCGCTTATTGCTGTGAGTAACAGACGAACATCATCAGGATTTTGCGCTGGCCCTGTTCACTCTTTTGCGACAGGCCAGTTTGTCGCAAAACTGACTCCCTACTTTTCGCACACATGGCTTCCACGACCCTGTGCAACAGAAAGGTTCTGACAAAGGCGCAGACTGTCCAGCAGCAGCTTCGGTCTGCTACAGAATTCATGGCCGATACAAAGCTCACCGACGACCAGGTCAACAACCTGACGGCCGTCCTGCGAAACGACAACACCCACTTCGATGTCAAAGTACAGTATGTGAACACCATCAAGACCGGCATTAAGCAGCACAATGTCCCCGAGACGTGCATCCCTCAACTCTTTGAGGGCCTCCGCAGCGCCTCCAGCTCCCAACATGTCGCGTTGGCCACCGCCGGCTTCACGGCCCTCAATCATCTCTTCACGCGCATGTCGCGCCAGGAGCCCAAGTATCTGGCCAAAGAGGCAGCTCGGACGCTCCCTCTCGTCATAGAGAAGTTGGGTGACTCAAAGGACAAACCTCGCGCATTGGCAATGCAGAGTCTAAACACACTGTACGCCGTTGCCCCCGCCGACGTCGAGCGCTCGATGCGAAACATGGCCATGGGCAGCAAGAATCCGAGGGCCAAGGAGGCGTCTATGCAGTGGCTTTTGGAGGTAAGTCTATCAGCCCTCTCAGCGTGCGCATGAGCTAGGCCAGGACTAACATCGCTCTCTAGACTCATCAACAGCACGGCCTGCCGTTTCGAGGATATGTCCCCAATCTGATGGAGCTTCTGGAAGATGCAGACGGAATGGTCCGAGACATGGCTAAAAATACCGTTATTGAGCTTTTTAAGTGAGGTTCGGCTTCCAACCCCTTTTACCATATTGACTAACCCAATGACCAGGAATGCTCCCGGTGCTGCCAAATCCGACTTGAAACGACAATTGAAAAACTTCAAGGTCCGACCTGCCATCGAACAAGCCATCGTAAAGGCCCTCGCTCCCACCGGCCCTCGCTCAGAAACTCCGTCAGATGCCGCACCTGCTCCTCCTCGACCTGCCCTGTCGGCGCCCTCGTCCTTTGCCGTAAGCGATCGACCCGTAACGCCCATGGAGATTCCAGCCGAAGCCGTCGAGCCGCAATATGTTAACACCCATCGCGAATTGGACGACATCATTAAGGAGATGGCCCCCCATTTTGAAGGAAAAGAATCTGAACACAATTGGATGAAGAGAGAAAAGGGCATCGTGACATTACGGAGGTTGGTGGCTGGCAACAGCCCGGCAGACTTTCTGGACACTTTCATGCCTGGGCTCAAGGCGCTGCTGGACGGTATCATCAAGGCCGTCAACTCGCTGCGAACAAGCTTGTCGAAAGAAGGCTGCAGTTTGGTTCAAGAGATGGCTGTCGCATTTGGGCCCTCCATGGACCCCTTGGTTGAGCTTCTCATGCAAACGTTTTTGAAACTGGCTGCCAATACCAAGAAAATTAGCTCCCAGATGGCCAATGCCGCCATAGAGGCCATTGTGAGCAAGGTCACATACACTCCCCGTATCATGCAGCACATTTGGGGCGCAGTTCAAGACAAGAATGTACAGCCTCGAACCTATGCGTCTGGATGGCTGTTGACAATACTGAGGAAAGAGGCCCATCACAAAAGCCATGTTGAACATAGCGGAGGCGTCGAACTGATGGAGAAATGTATCAAAAAGGCCCTGGGTGACGCCAATCCTGGTGTCAGAGAGAAGATGAGAGCGTTCTATTGGGCATTCTATGCCGTATGGCCAGCGAGAGCAGATGTGTAAGTCTCGTCTCAACAAAAGTCTTGACGTATCGAAGCTATTTAATCTAACAATCAGATTACAGAATCATGGCAGACCTGGATACTACCGCCCAGAAGCTACTCATCAAGGATCCAAACAACCCCAACCCTGGGAGGAAGGTAGAGGCACCAGCTGCCGCCGCCAGGCCCGGTGCAGGATTCTCAAGGAGCACTACCGCAGTCGGTAGCAAACCCAGTCTGCGGGAAACCGTGATGGCCCAGAAGAAAGCTACATTGGCTACGAAGAACCTTCCGAGCCGGCCTGGGTCCGCCATGTCTACGTTTACCCCATCCTCGGCTCATAGTTCTAGCACGCAACTACATGCAACTGCCTCAAAACCACTGACCCGGCATAGGACTGAGACTAACACGATATCAGTCAACGCTAGTGGCATGTCGGTAGCTCCTATGAGGCCAGTCAAGAGACGGCCAGATGTTGCTCGTCCTGCAACAGCAGGCCCTTACTCTGTTCGAGATCAACCTTCGTCCAGGGAAGCTCATAGCCCCGAAAATGATCAGCCTAAATATACGTCATCATCAACATCGAGACCTGGGGGAGCTACTACGCCAAAAAGGCCATCCTCAAGGACTCATATATCTCATGCAAGCGAGTCGGGCATGATATCGCCAACCAATATCCGGCCGACTGGCATACCATCACCGCGAGGTAGCCCGGCCAGGCTCAGGCACTCCCAGACCATGATGAGCCCAACAAGAGCGACCGATGATCTGACACTAGTGGTGCCAACGCTTTCTAGTATACAGTCGGCTTCACCTAGATTAGAATCGCTGGGTGGCTCACCATCCCCTATTCTCCCCGCCGAAACCTCAACATCACCTCGGAACGAGCCGTCTTCTCGGACGCTGAAGGTATATGAAGATCCCTTCACCGAGGACCAGCCAACACCGACGGCGTCCCTTCACACTGGACCTGTCTTGGAAGAGAGGGCAATCAATGAAGATGCGGCAAACATTCAGAGACCTTCGCAGCCGCCTATTTCAGACGATTCCGAATCTCAAGATAAGAATGGACAAAACGCTCGCCTCCTGGATAGCGGCATAACGAAGATCAAGGCCAAGAGTCTAGAGGTGCACGGTTTCCGAAAACTACAGTCTCTGATCCGTGACAGCAGGACCGTCTTCACTGACCAGCGGTTCGAAGCCCTGCTGATCGGCCTGTTCCAGTACCTGGAAGATCCCCTGCCAGATCTCTCCGCAGACAAGGCCCAGGACGTCAAGGCCCAGATCCTGACAACCATCAAGGTGCTCCTGAAGAAGGAGCGGAGAAACTTTCAGCCCCACGTATCAAGGGGCCTTGAGTCTCTTCTCCAGACGCGTGGCGGCTACGATACCCGAGCACACGTAGTGAGCGGCCTGGAGCTTCTGGCCGATGAACTCGTCACCCTCGGCAATGGATCCGAAACGGCCGTCGTGCTAACCAAACGTCTGCAGTCGTGCAGCGATACCACCACCGAAGGCTGCCGTACCCTTAGCATGGGCCTTCACGTCCTCAAGGAGATGCTTGACAAGCGGCCCGAGTATGTGCCCACCCACAAGGAGCTCCTGCAGCTCACTAGCATGGCGGGCCGGTGCCTTGAATCGGCCGATTCGGGCGTTCGCATGGACGCCGTCAAGTTTTGCGTTGCTCTGCACGCTCGTGTCGGCGAGGCGGCGTTCTGGGAGGCCATGACTGACATCAAGGACGACCCTAAGAGCTTGATCACGTATTACATTGTCAAGAAGCAGCGTGAGGACAGTATTGCCGCATAAGCTTTTACACTTTTTTTTTCTCCCTTGATCTTTTTTTTACTTTTTACTTTTCTTCCGGCCGTTCCTAGTTCACGAGTTTGCAATCACGAAGTCTAGAGATGAGGCGTGGCGTCTGGAGAATTTGACAGCGGGGAGTAAAAGAAAGTGTCATCTTTTTTTTTTGGGGGGGGGGGCGTCAGGCGGATTGTTCATGAAGAAAAAGTTAGAGCGAGCCTCCCTCTCTTCTCTCTGTCTGTCTTCGAAACGTGACTTTTGCATACATGGAAACGAGGCGGATGTCTTTTGTGTGTGTGTGGTGGAATAGATGGAAAATAGGAGGAGGGATAAAAAGTGAAGGGTTGATTTTTTCTTCTTCTTCTTATTTTTCTTATTCTCTTCTTTTTTTTTTCGCTTTTTCTCACTTGGTCTTGTTATATTCCCCTTGTAAACCAAAACACCCCCCTTTTTCTGCTTCTTTGAGACAAAAAACTTGCTCCCTCCCCTTTTTTTGGCCTTTTCATTTATTTCATCTCGACTTGTTCACTTCTTTTTTTTTTCCTGTGAAAAAAAGGCCCCCTTTTGTTTGGACGGCCCCTGGTGGTTCCGCATCAAGTTCCAAAGCACATGTAGTTATTGTTTACACCATTTTTGTTAAGTTAGGCAGGCAGGCACCGCGATTATTAGTTAGGCTTTTTTGTAATTTTGGAAATTTATATTCTCACAACTTATGTTTACTTCGTGATATTCACACACATTAAGTAGTAATATGATGTCGAAACGTAAATCACGACGAGCATCGAAAAGCAAGGGGGGGTAAATCAAGTAGCAAAGAAATTCATTAAACTTTCATATTTTTCTTTTCTCTCACTTTCTCATCATGCTAATCAAATCGGTTAAGCATCATCACTTAACCATTTCAATCATTTCATGCCCGCCTGCCTTGCTCAGTCCAAATATAAATCGTAGCTATATAATGATAAAGAGGGGGTATGAAAGAACAGTAACGTAAAGGCCATCCGTTTCTAGACAGCTTCCCTCCTCTGTTCTCTTCTCCTCTTCAACGATGCTGACAAAATGCGGCCAAAAGAAGATTCGAAAAAAAAAAAAATTCATAAGCTGAAGCATTTAGAAAGTAAAAAAAAAAAAAAAAACCAAGCATCAGCTTCTGTCATCAAGCCATACGAAGCCAGCTCGAATAAAAAACAGTTGAGATACATCAGACTTCATGCCGCCCAGGAAAAACAAACAAGTTCAACATGGGGCGGGTTAAACACAGAACAACACTGCCATCAAGCAGTGCCTGGGGAAAGGTGGGAATTGGGAGATGGGGAAATGGTAGCCTCCCCTCAACTGCAATCTCGGTCTTGATCAAAGCCAGTAGAAAAAAAGCCGACATTACTTTTATGGCCAAGCACAAAACGCCGTAAACATCGTCTCGCTAAAAACCGACAAACCCAAAAGCAAGGGGATCGAATCATGACGAGAAAAAAAAAACCGCCAGAAGTTGTAGGCCTACAACAGCGAGCAAACAAAGCCTCCATCATAACCAAACAACATGAAAAAGGCCATTGTCAAGTGCATGTATGAGATGCTTATTCATCCTGGAAGATTCTGTGAGTGTTTTCAATGACGAACTGAACGGCAAGGTTCTTGTTGTGCATGTCAGTCATTTCACGCTCGATGCTGAGATCCCGCATAATGGTTGGAGCAAACACGACGGCCAAGTTCTTGGGCGACATCTGATACGTAGGTTAGAGCGAAGCCAATGATGAAGTATACAGGGGAAACAAGACTTACCAAGTTCTCAGGCTCTCTAATTGCCACACGATGAAGGTGGAACATGAGGAATTCTAGACAGTCCCGGTGGGCCTGAGGCATTGAAGTAAAGACCTTGTGCAGATGAGAGCACCGTTCGGCCTCGTCGGTAATAGCTATTATATAAAGGGTTAGAATACGCGATCGAAGAAATGTGTACGGTTACAAAGAAACAAGAGGAATAAAACCCACCATTGGACTCCAACACTTTCTCATAGACATCAAACGTCAGGAGGGGGTTGGGCAGCTTTCGGAAGTACTGCTTCAGGACACTCGTGACGGCAGTAATGTCCATGTCAGGGTCTGAAATGTCATAGTCTTCGTCCTTGTCAAAGCCATCCTTGATTTGGTTGATTTGGGAGTTACCGCCAGTCTTTCGGTAGATACCCTCCTGGTCCATGCCTCTCAGCTCAACCTCTTCGATGCATCGCGTCACCACACTAGGGATCTGGCGATGCTCGTAATCGCATCTCTCTGTAAGTTCGGATCCGAACAGAGTCGATGCAGGCTCTGGAGCTGCTTGCGCTACTACGATGTTGGCCTGGGTAGCTGGTCCGCCCTTGGCAGCTGCGTTCTTTTTGCCAAAGAAGCCAAACTGTTGTTGGTGCTGTCGTCCAGCTGGAGGGTTGGCGGACGGAGGGTTGGCGGACTCTCCTTGGGCCACAGTCATGTTGTACGGCAGGCCAATGCTGTCACCAGCCAAGCCTTGCTGCTGCATTCTCTCGCGATCGTTCTGGAAAGCAACGACAGCACGGCCGACACCCTTTGTGATGTTCTGGGCCATGGTTTTGGAGCCCTTCTTCCAGTTGAATTTCTTGACTTGGCCTTTTCTGACATGAACCACAGTAGGCCCGTGCTCAACAATGGTTGGGTCCTCGTCCGCGATAAGGGTAGTGCCAGTAGTAACGCTTGCACTGTCAAGGTTGATGGATGAAGCGCCCTTGTGCTGGCCGTAGATGCCCAAGCCGTTCGACTTGCCATCTCCAATCTGGGACTTGAAGCGTTCCTGGATCTGGTGCGTGAGATCGTTGTTCATGTCTGTAAGCTGAGCGTTCTTGGAGGCCAGCTGCTCAAACTCCATAAGTGCACGGTCCCGGTCTGTCACGGCCTGATTCTTTTCTTCAAGAAGCTGGTCACGCTCCTCGTGGAGACGTTCGAGTTCCTCGGTAAAGGACTGCTTGACCTTTTCGAGCTTTTCAACGAACTCCTTGATGGCGGATTCCTCCAGCTCTTGGATATTAAGAGGAGCTTGGGTTTCCTTTGCCCGCTCAACATATCCAGCCAGGACCTCAAGCTGTCGAATCATAATCTCAGTCTGGGTGTCGAGTACGGAAACGGTCTTTCTCTTTTCAATGAGCTTCTGGTTAATGTTCAGCAGATCCTTCTCGGCGCCAAACTGCCTCTCCAACTCGGCCACTCGCATTTCAGAAGACCTAAGCTGTTGCTTGAGCACGGTAGCGTTATCCGGAGATGTGAGCGAAGCAGGGCTGCCACCTTCCTGGCCGTTTGCATCGTCTGTCTTAGGCCAACGAGGCGAAATAGCACCACGCGTCGTCTCGCTGATGCTTCGGGTGTGGGAGCCTCGGGAGGTAGCATGGTTTTGGCTGGATTCAACGCTGCTTGTACGGCCGTGGCGGACAGCGTTGGAGACACGTCTAAGGATAGATGACGAGCCCTCATCAGAGCCAAGGATCCTGACCATGTCCTCTTCCATTGTGAAATCTGCGCCGCTGCTCCACCTAGGAAGCTTCGGCGAAGTGGGTGAGGCGTGAGAACCCTTGGCTGCAGGTGTGCCCTCCTTGGGCGGAGTTTGTGCTTGGCCACTTGGGGGCACAGGAGCCGCTCTGGGCTGCATGTAGGTGTCAGTCAAGGGCTTGTCAGCTGCGCCAGACCGAGAGGGAGGGCTCTGGCGTGGGGTCGAGACGTTGGCATCTTCAGAAGTGGAAGATTTGCCCTGCGCGGCACTTGGGCTGCCATTGACTGAATAGAGTTGTTAGTGAAACGAACGTGAATTCATTGCGTGGCGGATATGAAAGGGGGTGGAGGGGGAGGGTAATACCAGGACGGGTAGGTGCCGACGGAACCTCCTTTCGCGGAATGCTCTTGACACTGTCAGAGCGTGGTCCAATCTTTGGAGCAAAATCAGTTTCGTCTTGCGCTTTGGAATCGTAGGAGCTTCGCGATCCAGGAGTACTGTCCATGGCCTTTCGTGAATCAGGCTGCGAGGTGCTGTCCTTGCGTGGAGTGCTGGTGCCAGTTCGACTGGGGGTTTCTTGTTGCTGAGGAACAGATTGCGAGCCGTCAGTCCGCGATTCTGTAGGTCTTCTCTTCCTCGGGGCCTCATCAGCGGAGGCCTTGGCCGGGTCTGATTTGGAAGTGGAACGAGACGAAGACTTGGTCTGCGAAGCGTCAGGAGCTGCTGCAGCGGCACCCAGGAAGGCAATGTGAGTAGCGGAAGAGTGCGAGTCGGCGCGCTTGTCAGTCATGGTCGGTCGGATGTGGTCCTTGTCCTTCTTCTTCTCGCCAGTGCTCTCCTTTTGGGCACCATTGGGCGATGGGCTCGTATCAAGAGCCACGGATATCAAAAAGCCGTCACCACCATCACCGTTGTTGGAAGTGATAGTCGAGTTGCGGTTTCTGCGGTATGTAGTTGAGGGAAGGTTGAGGCCGTCCTTGGTATCAGCAGCTGCACGTTCCGGAGAGCGTGAGGCCTTGGAACCGCCCCTAGACGACGACTCGTTGTGTCGATGGCCGGTGCGAGGCCGAGGAGACAGCTCCGTGGGCCCGTCGGGGTCGACGCGGTCGTCGGAGAAGGCATTGTTCGGAATTGCACCGGGTGGGAGGGCCGGAAGAGACTTTTCCGGCACCGTGGGTGCTTGTTCTTTCTCTCGAGCTTTTGCTGCTGCGGCCGCCTTGGATTTCTTTCTTCTCCTAGCCATCAAAGTCTCATAGCAGTCCATGCAGAAAATGCCCTGAGACGTCCTCGCATAACGCAGGTTTTCGATCTTGCGCTTGCAGTTTCGGCAGCGGAAACATGTCGAGCAGAAGGCCTGGTCGCCTGTCAGGATGGCCAGGTCCTCGATTTTGTTCCCACACGCAGTGCAGCTGTATGTGCAGTTGTTGCAGATGAGTGAGCCATCGCCGAGCAGGAGAAGGTTGGCATCGGAGTCGAGGAGAGAACCACACGAGGTGCAGCGGAAGCAGTCGAGATGCCATCGGTTGCCAGCTAGCAAGACATAATGTTAGCATGTAGACGCTCTCACAAACACACAAGAAGAAAGGATCCAATCAACATAGGGTCATGTCACAAGTTGTGTGGCGGTCAAGAAACAACGGGGTCCCGTCGAGGCCGCACCGCGGTGTCCAGCAACTTTGAAACAACTTTTCCCTTTTCCCAGAACAGAGCAAGGAAACTTACCCAACTCAAAAGCTTTGCCTTCTTCTAGTATCTAAAGGGCGAGCGCCGTTAGTCGAAGCCACAAGCAGGGAGCATGTCCCGCAGCGCGGGTGGCATTACAAACCTCACCACAGCCCTTACAGGGGAACGCATCGTCGGCCTCCATCGGCGTCTCCAAATACTCGTCCACGATAGCGGAAGCCATGGTGGGCTAGAGAGTGAACAGAGAGGGACGAAAGGGGGGAATGGCGCAGCCCGGGATGTGTCAGGGCGGCGTTATATATGTATATATATACAGGTCGAGTTTGTATATGTGCGCGAGCTCGCAGGCGGTGCGGTGTCCGACGTCTCGTCAGCAAAACGTCGAGGGCCGGAGTGTTGGAGGCGGGCAGGTTTGACGGCTACGGGTTGAGTAGGACAGGCATCGATGGCGATACACAGGAAGCAATCTGGTCCAGTCCAGTCTGTCGTCTCGTCGTCTCGTCGTGGCCAGAGCAGAGCAGAGGGGAGGCGTCTTTGGCGCAAGCTCTCGCAGCAAATCGCGGACGGCTGGCTGGGGCCGGTGCTACACAGAGCAATGCAGTCGTTGCTGCAAGACACAGGGATCGAGGCACCAGCGGGACAGCGAGCGTCCAAGGCGTTTGCGTCTAGCTGTAGCAGAGCTGAGCAGAGCAAAAGAAGGGATCGAGAAGAAGAGGCGGCGGAGGAGAGGCGGCGAGATGGAGAGAAGATGCTCCAGTCCAGGATGGCCACGGGGAGGGGATGTGCTGGCCGCCTGTCTGTACTCGTAGAAGCAGGTACCAGGGACTGCCACGCCAAAAGGACCCCCCCAAAAATAATGGAGGACCCCCCCATAGAGCAATCCCCAGTGAGGGTTAGAGGATTAGAGGACCCCCCTCCCCCCCATGGTCCCCTAAAACAGGTCCACGTACGGAACAGGTACATTGTCCAGCACTTGACAGGGTGTTACAAGTTTGCGCCATTGCTTGTTAAGATGGGAAGTACATGTACCTAAAATTAGACGGTGCAGATTTGTGACCAAAAGGCTCTTTAGCACATGATTAGCGTCAAGCCACGCAAATCAGCATGCGCGTGATGGTGAAGGGAAGTGTGATGAAGATTTGCGATGATGCGTGGTGATTGGCCGGGCAGTGAGATTGATTGTGTTTGCTGCTCGGGATTGACTTTTGCTGTAGATGCAGTTATTACATGTGCGTGCTTCTATTGACGACGGCAACCACATGCCGATGTTTGGAATGTACAGGTATGGGATTTTGTTCTGTACCTGCTTGAGCTGAGAACCATCCATTGGTCCAACAGGTACAGGTACATGGCCCAATATCCAGCATCTGCATGTGAGTGGTTCCCCCTGTGTCCACCAAACCTCGACCGCCCAACATTCTCAGCCACCTCATAGGCCAGTAGCTATACTTGGCATCAGCTAGAAAATTCACGTTTGGATCAGGGCAATGCTGGACAGAAGAAGCAATAAGGAGTTGGTCGCACTACGGAGTACAGTATCTTTTGGGTACATCGAAGTCTTCAATTCGCAATCACTGTGGGATGTTAGTACTTTGTTACCTTGGTACTGGTACCTGTGCCTAGCAGCAGACGGGGCGCAGCTTGTCCAACTGCAGTGGTCAAGGCAAGGTCAGGGGCTGCTCTTCAGCAACCCATCAATTGTATACTCGATGTCCATACTCGTACTCGTGCCGTACCTATTTTTCCTTCTCCGTCGATTTATTACCTCGCCTCAATCATGTATCGTGGAGGGCCGGGATCCGGCTGAAACATGAAACTTAAACTGTGCAGCTCCATGGGCAGCACGATGCAAACAAGGCCATCCATCCATCTCACATGGCCTGGAGGACACGCTTCTGGGCAATTACTAAAGCACTACTCTGTACAGTTAGAGGCAATTCGCCGTTCCACGCACATGGATCTCGCCTTTAGATGTACAAATGCACCAAGACACGGTACTTCCCGACTTCAGATGGACAAGTTCCTGCCAAGGTACCAACCAACACAGAGTACACAGACTAAAATGAAGGGAGCTTGTTAGTCTCTCTTAGAGCAATTCAACGCTGCTTGAAGTTGTAGCCGCTTAACCGCCTCCAAACGCTGTTTCGCGGTCGCCAAGCCACTGTTGGCCTTGACTCCTAAACTCCAGCGGGTGTAGCGGCCTGCCTTGGCGCTGTCTGAGGGATCGACCGCCTCGCACGATTCGCTCAGTTGAGTCGATGCCGCTCGAACAATGCTGAAACCAATTCGGCCTTGAGAGTTTTGCCGATGGATTGGATGTTGTGTATGGAGTACGTGTACATGTACATGCGAATACTTGAATGTGCAATCATTCTGCCAAGTTGACGTGTTACAGGAAAGGCTGTGGCTCTCCTTTATTCAGCTGAGCCAACCTGCTTGTGCGAGCATCCATCAAATAATTTGATTGTATCAATTATAATCTACGTAGCACCTATTTCCACATCTGCAGCGCAACATCCGTCGACAAACGGGGCCAGAGGTAACCTGCAAGTTTTTGAAGGATGGTAGCACGAAGACTTTTCCAACAACAGTCGCACACTGCCCAACCAGGACTGACTTGATACATGTCCGCTACCTACCTGTAGCTTCATCCTCCTCCAAAATCGTCCAGGGGGGGGGCCTCGAAACTTGCCTCTTTTGTCTCTACACACATGTGTCCAGTCTTTATCTCTACGTACCTCCTCGTACATACGATCCATACTCCGTGCTTGTGAGACTAACACGACCAGGGGGGATGCCACCGCCAAAACAAGCCGTGGGGATCACGTATGGCTCGAATGATTCCACACATCACACGCCTCTTGACTCGGATGCGAACCCATTTTATCGTTACAATACAGCCCTGGCCCGTTTCATCTCTGCCGGCGACATTTCTTTCTTCATCTTTTTCCCCCTTGCCCAGTAACTTGTCTTGACAACGCCACATTCCAGCCTTCAAACCAAATAACCACAGCTTCCTTAGTCATCATCCCGCGTGTGTTTCACGGCATGACTTTGAACCCCTTCTCCCCACTAGGGCCGTGTTTCACCTTGATTGGGCATTTCCAGCTCCTAGGACGAAACAGGACGGGACGGCTCTTTTTCTGCCTCTTTTCCTAGCAAACGGCCTTTAATAATCCAATGTGAGGTGATGAGAATTTGGGGCGGGCGTTGGTTGCTTCACTGAAAATGCATTTCATGTCCCACGGCATTGAAATGAGCGCCCGGCTGTTCCGCGTCGAATGACATTCTCATTAAACACAGCACTAGACTTCTCCTTCTTACGAGTATAGTATACTTCATCTCTCCGTGGAAATGGTGGCTTTCCTTCAATTTACTTGCTTCGGAATGCTGTACCAACCAACATACGTGTAGTAATAGACCGAGTAAATGCGCCGAGTAACAGCCCTTTTAGTACGTGCATGTAGCTTCAATTCATCCAGGCAATCCTCCATTTACTCGTCACACTCGCTTTAACATCCCAAAGACGGCAGTCTTTTCCGTCAGACAAGATGAGCCCAACAAGGCGCCTCATGTAAATGGAAAATCCCCATCAATTGGCCGAGCCAGCTTCCCGATCTGTACCTTGTCGCAGCCCATGTCTATCATCGCAACCTTGTCAAATCTTTCTACAGTAACATTATCAGCCAAGTGCTGCCTCATGCTTCATTGTAGCCTTTTTCAAACTTTTCTACACTACACTGCCCTCAACGCCCAGCTGAACAAAGCAAAGTGTGTAGACTCTATCAGGGATTCCAAGTATCACAACTTGATTCACTGTCTCAGCCCACCCAGGCATAAAAGATACAGACGATGTGAGCCAAAGCTTTCCAGCAGACGTGTGAGACTCACCCATGACATGTACCCGACCCTTGTCGAGCTGTCGATCTGCCGTCAGAGCCCTGCTGTGCTTCTTATGTCTACTGCAAATCCTACTAGGTAGTTGTATGGAGTAGTTTTTGTGGTTAATCGGCTGTTCCTCTACAAGGCAGGCAACTGTGTGTCTCGCTCTGCCCGGTGTTTCAATTGAATTGATCAATATTGACGTTTGTTATACCGTACAAGGCATGTTTTCCTCTCGTCTCTCCCTTTCCTTGTGTCTCTTCATTTGCGCAGATGGAATTGATCTGCAATATTCACAATTCAAGTCTTGTGAATGGTGCTGTGCAATCCCGTGCCCTCTTTATCATAACATCTATACCATTTTACTGTTCACATAGCTCACCTGGTTCTGTAACCAGCCATATTCTCCCACATATCACATGTAGCACTGCTTTACCCGTTTGACTTGATATCAAGAATCTTCATTCCTTTGCTCCATTATTACCGTAGGTGCACTTGCAAAATCTGATATGCCAAAGGTATCGTAACAAAACATGAACAATGCAAAACTCCAACCTGCCGCCTCATTTCTGAGCAACAAGCCTCTTGACCTTTTCCAACAACAACGAACTCTCCCTGCCCAGCTTTTTCTTGCCGTCCTTATCCCTCGTCTTGGCCATGGCCTTTTTAAACCTCTCCCGCTCAGCTTGTTTCTGTGCTCGCTCTTCCATTCGTCGCTCATACTCTTTTCTCTTGGCATCGGCCTCTTGACGGCGGTCTGCAGCCTTCTTCAGCTGCTTGTCGTAGTAGCCTGGGCGTCGAGTCCTCCGCCTCTGACCGTCACTAGGTCCAGATGCCTCAGCTCCAACCTGTGCCATGTCTTCATCCTTAATCATGAGCTGCCTTGTGGGATGCATCTTTTCTCCTTCCTCTTCGTTGTCTTCCTGGGCGTCGCCTTGTGCTGAGTTGACTTCATCTTCGCCATCATCCTCCTCATCACGGTGACTTGGCCGGGCTTTGGCTTCTTCTGCAGCCTTAATCTTGGCGTACTCCTTCTTGACCTTGGCTCTGTGAATTAGATCACGCTTCTTCTGATCGACTACATACAAGACATTGTGTGAGTTTCGTCGTTTGAGCTCAGGGCATAGCGATGTGAAGTGAGATGAAAATCTCTAAAGGGAAAAAATTTCAACGTTACCTTTACGGCGCCATGGCCCGTCTGGCAGATTTTCGGGTCCGACTCTGAAGCCGTGCTTCTTCTTTGGGGCTTCTGTGCCTTCGGATGTCCCTTTGGGGGCCATTAGACTCGTCAAGACGAATCAATATCGTCTTTGCGTATGTCGTTTTTTTATGCCCTGTACTGCTTTTGGAGCAAAAGTGAGTATGCCGGTGAGGCGCGAAGGTGAGAGCAGGCCGCTAGCCCTTTTGGTGCTGGACAGTGGGGTGAGCGCGAGTGTAGCGCCATAATCGGGGGGCCCCTCACAGGTGAGCACTGAAGGACACGCCGGAACAGCGCACGAATGTCGCTATTCCAGCGGCACTGCCGGCAGGTGGGGTGCTGAAGCCCGCTGTACGTGTACATGCGAATACAGTAGGCGAGTACAAGCTGAGAGCTGCGTGCGCCTGTGCTGGGCCAAGTACCTGATCAACAGATGGAAGCGGAGCCAGATTTGATGCAAGTCATGCGACGACATTCATGGTGAGACAAAAGGGCGTGTTAACGAAAATCCGTGCTTTAACGTTCATTTTCAAGTATTCGTGATTTCAGCTGGAGCAAGGCCTATGATGCAGTTGCATTCTCACGACATATCATCGTCATAGAGACATTTAATGCCACCTATCAACCATAAGGCCGTGCTCAATATCATCACATAATCCATCTCAAATCCATAGATGCCAGATGCACCTTATCTTAGGCTCATGCACACATGGCCTGTAAATGATCCCCAAACTCCACTAACGTGCGCTATCCGGCGTCCCGCTATCGGCATTTCACGGGGCCCTTTGGGCTCCGACGTAATGTTTGCGTGATTCACCGCCCAACGACACCCCGGCAGTATGTAGACTACCTGACTTGAGTAAACACAAGAAACTTTGTTCCCTTGTCCATCCAAGCTGATGCATTTCTACTCGCCCCCAACCGAAAGCAACGCTGCCCTCGTCTACCTGCAGCGACCCTTGCCACAGACGTGCAGCAACCGAAGCAAGACACCCCCGTAGCTCAGCTTTTCCGCCGGCATCTTCCCTACCAACTACCTAGCACGAGGACATCAGCACAGCGTCCCGCTTGGATGAACAGCCCGGCCAGTAGATCGATTCCGATGGTGACGTTTCCGGCTGCGACTGCGTCCATCATCCCGGCGGCTGAAATTTTCGATGCTCATGCTTTCTTTCTCTCATGATCCGGTAGTTTCCAGCTGCTTTGGAGCTGCTGCGGAACCACCGCCATAAAATCGGCCACAAATGCCCATCTTCCAAGACGACATTCATGAATCGCCGGCCTCCAGCCCTATCGCTATTGAGCCGGCACCCTCGAGGAGCCGTCGCTTATCCGAGGAGAGCCTACGAACCGAGCTTTGCGAAGGGCCGGTTCCCGATAGCCCTATGCATTCGTCGACAACAAAAGGCGACGAGGAGAACAGGATATCGGATAGAGCCGAGCTGATAGAGAGGTTGAAACGGGGAGAGAGCCCAACTTGGGTCCCAAACCGACATGTAAGCCCAAGCATAGCGCATATCTCCAGAGGCTTGTCGTACTTGTTGCTAACCAAATCCTCTCCAGCTTGAGTCGATTCTTCAGCATGAAAACTCCCATAGCGCCCAGGAGCAAGGCAGAACCTCACCCGAGTCGCCAAATCTCCTGCCGCCAGCGCCGATTACACCAGACAAACCCAAGCTGCCAGAGTCGGCCAATGCGAGACTACGAGATGGACTGAGCATCGAACGACCGAGATCAGCTTTTCACAGCGGCGATTTCACAAGCGACATAACAGCATCTGACAATGGGCAGCACAGCGACTCGGGCAGGGCTGGTGCCCAAGGGCGAATGACGTCTGAGCATGCTTGGTTTGCAACCTCACCACCTAGACACTTTACACCATTTCCCTACGGTGTAAGGGCCCATGGTAGGAGAACACATCCGCTGGAAACAGACATCACCGATGGCTTCAAGTCCGATACCTCTCCTCTATCAACATCATTGTCCAGCTTCGCGTATCAACCTCCGACTAGTCCCCTTGCCCAGTCTGAGACGAATGAAGATGTCGACTTCTCTACGCCCCCTGAATTTCCCTCCATGAAATACAAGTCAACGTGGCGACACCAGGTCAACTCGAATCATTCTTCGCCATTTCCCCCTCCCTCCTCAAGGTCACGGCCACAGTCACGATTTCCGCCACGACGAGAGGGTGCCCTGCCATATCAAGCCCATCAGCCTCGCCGTTCTTTGACTTCTACCCCTAGTTTCCCACACAGTCACCATCACTTCTCCTCTCCTCAGACGCCAGCCTTGCTGCGCTCTCGACGACAATCCTTTGGCCCAGACACCTCGCCCATTCAGCACGCCTCCATGGTTGGTTCATACGAAGAGAGCATTCTTCGCGGCCGCATGTCAACAACACCATCAAAGCCATTTGAGTTTGTCGCACAGATTGGCGTAATGGGAAAGGGTAACTGCAAACCCAACCTCAGATGCCCGCGGCATGTAACTCTCCCCTTCCCCGCCGTCTACTATAGCTATGGCGGTGCTCCCCATGGGAGATCGCTCCTTGATGACGGTCCGAGTCCATATGTCGGCCAGATTGACTTGGAGAATGGGCTTTCCAATCCTGAAGAGGAGTCGAGGTCGCGAAGAAAGGCACAAAGCCGGTACAGTGACAGAAAGCAGCAAACCAGCAGTGAAGCAGCCGGGCTGAGTGTCCAAGAAACCGAGGCGGATCGAGAACGGCACAAGGCTACCAAGTCCAAGCGCCTACCGGCTTCTCCAAGAGCACCCCCGGGAGGAAGCTATAGAATCCCTGAGACAGGGCAGATTCAAATCGTCATCAAGAACCCAAACAAGACAGCAGTCAAACTCTTTCTAGTGCCATATGACTTGACCGGCATGATGCCGGGAACCAAGACTTTTATCCGCCAGCGCAGTTATTCTGCTGGCCCCATAATTGATAATATACCAAACATGTCCCAAACGGACGGCGACCGCCCCATTCTCCGATATCTCGTTCACTTGCACATTTGCTCGCCCGCCAAGGGGCGCTTTTACCTGTACAAGAGCATCCGCATCGTTTTTGCAAACCGGGTGCCTGACGGCAAAGAAAAGTTGCGTAACGAAACAACTTTGCCTGAACCGCGCTTCTCTCCCTACAAGCCCATCCGTGTGATGAATCCTCCGCTTTCAACTTCTGGTGGCGCGGGAGCCATGTTGGCCAGCGAAAAGGCCTTGCGGCGGCGCAGCCTGGGAATCTTCATGAGCGGCAACACGTCGGCCTTTGATGGTATGGACGGCCTTGCATCTCCTGAGGAAATGCCAATGGCGGCTCCGTCGCCCAGCTCTGGTCGCGGAAGCGTCACTCCCATGGAATTAATCCCCCTGCGTCCTCCGCAGCCAGACGCCGCTGGTATCGAGAGCAACGGTGGCTCTGATGGAGTCGCCCTGGAACATGGTTCGCTCAACGGTTCGTCTTCTCTAGCCAACAGCCGTCCGTCCACCATGGACTCGGGAGGCATTGACACCTGGGGCCCATCGCAATACGAGAAGCTCAGCCGGGGCGACGCCGGCTACGGAGGAAATGCCTTCAGCCGCTCGGCTACTAGCAGCTCTCCTGGAAATGCTCCTGAGGGTCTGCTCTCTCAGCGCCTGCGTGGCCTCGGCGTAAAGCCACAGCAGACGGACTGAACAATGAGACTTGTCCGTTATTCCGCTTCCGTGCAAGATTGAACAGTGTCTTCGCGGTCATTTGCTTCAGAGCATGTACATCATATTCACCTACGTTGTATTTTCTTTTTTTTTCTTTTATCCTTATTCGTCATGACACACCACACTCATCCAAAGTGATATTGGACGTTGGAACACTAGAAGACGCAGGATTGAGTCCTCTTCAAAGCTCTTCTCAATTGGGCGGATCATGTTTTTCAGCATAGATTACTGGTTATTGGTTCTTTTCCCCTTTTTCGTATTTTCCATGCGATTAGGTGAGTAGTTGTTATTCTGACGCTGCGCTCTCCATTCTGTGACTTTTCAAAAGCACGTGTAGGCTCAACTACACTTTTACTGTGCGCCTTAACCTACATGTATCAAGACATGTCGTTGGCTTTCCATTAATGCAGAAGACGAAAAGTATTTCTAAGCCTCAGTAGCTAAATATAATAAAAATCAATTCAATTCTTTGGACAAAGCTGAAAATGGGTGTGTGAATAAATTAAAGGTTCGTTCTCCTCGCAATACAGACTGCTCTATATTCCAATAAGCGGTCTTGGTGGGATAATATGCCCCGTTTACTGAATATCAGTCTCATATGAAGTCAACCTCACCCAAGGCTATAAGACTGAACATCAAATTCGAGCCTTTGATTCATGACGGACAATGCCACGCTATGACATACTCTTCAATGTCACGGGCATTATCCGCAACCATGTTACTGACAAAGTACCCCGTATGATACCCACCGTCCGTGGGTTTGCAAGTGCAACAACGTCTACAAAGTCCAAGCCGAAGCAGCATAACTCCTCCTCTTCCTCATCCTCCCCGCTGTCGTCTCAGCACTCTGATCTCGAGTCTTTCCTCGAGGACGCAAAACGACGTGGGCTAGACGAGAAATCGCCCGTCTTCACAGGGACACGGTACGAATACCTCGTTTTGGAGCGTCTAAGGCGATACGGCTTCTCGCTGCGCAGAATAGGCGGCGCATCAGACTTCGGTGTCGACCTAGTAGGCGAATGGACAGTCCCATCATCAACCTCCCCGGCAATCAAGGTCCTGGTGCAGTGCAAAGGCGGGATCCAGCGGGTAGGCCCGCACATGATCCGGGAGCTGGAGGGATCGTTCGCCGGGGCGCCGGCCGGATGGAGGGGGCAAGGCGTGCTGGGCTTGCTTGTGGGCGAGAAGACTGCGACAAAGGGCATGAGGGATGCGCTGGGGAGGGCGGGGATGCCGATGGGGTATTTTTGCTGTGAGGGGGGGGATGGGGTTGTGAGGCAGATGCTTTGGAATCAGAGGGCGGAGGAGGGCGGGTTGGAGGGGGTTGATGTTGCGTTGAGGAGGGGAGGGGGGAGGGAGGTTGGGGAGGTTGTTCTTGTTAAGAATGGAGAGCCGCTGCCGTTTGTTTGAAGAGGCCTTCATGTTCAATCACTCAGCGTTGAATTTGGAGGGCTTCACGGGCAGCATTGCATGTTGGCATACATACGATGAAGCCAGTCGGGTCAAGTTACGCTCCCGCTGGCATGTCGAATACCCCCCTTTCTTTATAGCAGGGGATATTGAATACCCCGTAGATTCAAACAAACCCTCCGCTTGATTATAAGCATCAACATATACACCATCATCTCAAGAAACTACCCAAAACACAAAAAGTTCATCCATAGTATTCCATACACAGCAAAAAAAAGATCAATCATCCCACACAGCCGCCTTCGCCTTCTCCGCCAACTCCTTCTGCCTCTCCTCCTCAGCCCTCTCCGCATCCCGCCTCTTCTTCTCCTGCTCCCTCACCGACCGCTGATACGCCCGCTGCTCCTCCGTCTGCCGCGGCGCCTTGAGCCCCAACCCCGCCGCAATCATGCGCCTCGCCACGGCGTCCGTCTTCTCCGGCCTCTTCGCCGGCGTCCCGGCCCCGCTCCCCGACGCCGACGTCGCCATCGGGCTCTGGCTCTGGCTTTGGCTTTGACTCTGGCTGCCGAGAGATGCCCATTCGTGAGGCGAGTCGTAACCTAGCGGCGAGGCGGGTGTTGGCGGCGGGACGGCGGGCGTGGCGAGTGACGATGGGGTTGATGTGCCTGCTTCAACGTCCGCGTCGTCTTTGTCTGTGGCCTGATCGTCTTCGCCCTCCTCGTCGGACACGTCCTCGTCTTCCCACGAGTCTGCTACGGGCTTCTTGGCCTTTGCGGCCTTGCCTTTGGATGCCGCTTTTGCGGAGTCAATTGCGAGCTTTGAGATTGCGGACTCCATTTCGTCCTTGTCTTTCAGTACTGAGGCCATGATGAATTATGAAATGAGAGGTGGTGAGACGAGAGTGAGTTTGTTATATCGGGTGCAAGAATTCTGCTGATCTCTTATGACGCAAATGTAACCGGGTGGGCGTATAAGCGCAACTTTGTGGTGTGAGATGTGCCCCGCGCCGATCAGATTGATTCTGCGCTGGCAGCCCTCGTTCGAATTGGATATTCACCAAAATGTTGGGTTGAGATAAGAGATGGTCAGAGGGATTGAACAAACCGTATGTCTTGTCTTTGTCTTGTTTCCGCTTTGGTAGTTATGGACGAGTTGATTGAATGGTACGACTTTACAATAGAGTTGTGCTAGAGTCGATGTTCCAACCTAAATGCCCACTTGGGGTCACGTGCTTCATTTTCTCTTGTATCAAGCTTCCAATATTTCACTATAAATGCCATCGCTACCTTTTTTCTATTATCGCTATCATTTTTACTATTGCTGCTCTTGAATAACATGCAGTGTGTCAAATTGTGTACAAGACACATCTCATATCGTAAACTTGAGATGCCGGGCAGCCAAGTTCGGACGCTGGGTAGCCATTCCGTTTTAATTACCCTGTAATTCGACTTCACTGGTATAATCCTCTTGATCCTACATAACTTATGTCTAAATTAATGGTTCAAAATGGTCATGGAGTCTTTCTTTATTATTAAGAGCTCAGATACATAGCAAGTAATACTGCTCTCCAAAGTTCAATATTACCGGCCTTTGACGAAGCTTATAGATACACGCTGCACTCCATGCTTAACAGCAAAATATATATATAGCTATATCATCTATCAGCTTCTAAAAGCTCATCACAATAGCCAAAATCATCTCAAAAGCCCAATCCCATTACCATTTTCACATTTAGAGAAAAATAACTAGTATTATCTGCATCCACCACCCATACACATTCAACTCCCCCTAACCCTCCAACATCCATCCCCTTATTTTCAACTCCGCAACCCACATCCCCATCCTCAGGCATGTGCCATCGCCCTCTCTGTTTTTTTTTTCTCTCCTTCTCTTTTCCTATTTTTACAACAACTGCCAAAAGGGTATTATTTGCTTGTCAGTGACTCATACAGGTTCATGTCCATCTATTTCCCATTTTCAGTAACATCTCATCTCGAAAAAAACTCCCACATGCCTCATAACATTTCGTAACGAAGGAAAAGAAATATAAATCAAAGGGAAAAAAACACCTCTATATAGCTTTTGTTTTTGTTTTGAACCAGTATTTTTTTTTTTTTTTGTTTTTTAAATAACGTCGCCTTGTCCAGGTATGTTTGTCACGTATAACTTGCTCGAAATCTTGGGAACAGGCTGCGGCGGCGCTTTATCTCTCTGCCGCTCCCGAGACCTGCTTGTGAGGCGCAAAAAGTTTGGGTTCGGAGCGCCCTGTCTGTTGCTCCCCAACGAAAACGAGGCGTCGTCCATGCTTCCCAGATCGATCCTCTCGTCGTCTGCGTCTGAAAAGCCGCCCATGACCAGCTCATCATCAGATGCAAAATCATGCGGGTAATGAGAAGATGGTGCAGAAGGCGATGTAATGGATCGAGCGTGGAGACCAGGGCGAGTTGGAGGCGATAGGACACGGCCAACCGTGAATGCCCCCGGGGTCATCGTATTGGCAGCATGCTCCCGAGAAAAGACCACAGCAGGTCGATCAACAAATCCGTTTTGAAACGAAGTGTTATTAGTGGACGCTTCGTGCAGGATTGGTAAGATCTGTTCGTCGTAGAGCTCTGTTCCCGTCTCATACGACTCGGGAGTAAATTCGGTAATAGTAAGAGAGGAGCGTCCATCATCATCCGTGTGAGGACTTGCAGGCTCGTCAAAGAAGTCATCAAGACTATCCAGCTTAGTAACTAGATCGCCTGGGTGAACATCCACTCGGGCCTCATCAGACAGCATTGTTTCCGAGCGCTCCAGGGAATCAAAGTATCCATAGGGAAAGTCTTCAGAGTGGAATTCAACTTCCGCCGTCGGGGTAGGTTCGGTCGACGAGCCTTCAGCGCTTTGGCACATGTAAAAGGCGGCGTGGATATTGGCCCTTGTAGCTTCCGTCTTCCGAGCGGGAACAGGAATGGCCCATCCGGACAATTCTGGAATACCAAAGAGGCTCTGAGCGCGTTCGTACTCTTTCCGCACAGCTTTGGATGTCAAGCGAGCCATGCTCATCCGCAGATGCTGCTTATCCATGTGGCTTCCAGACATGGTCATGATGTTATCCAACACCTCGAGAGCCCCCATGCAAAACTCGGATTGTAAAAGGCGCAAGAGCGGGGATATAAGATCAGAGCCGTGGACTGCAATTTCTGGGTTGCGCATGTCGATATCTGGAATTACTAGGCAGAGGATACGCATAGTTTGAACCTTGACCCAGGAGAGCGAGTTGGTGAGCAGCCCAATCAGAAACGTAATCATCTTAAACTCCATATGCGGCAGATAAAACTCGCGGAGTGCTCCAAAGAGCTGGTTCATGAAATCCTCGGCGATTTGGAAGTGGTCAGAAATCAAGCCGTCCATAATAAGCGCAATGCCTTCGAGACCCTGTCTATCGGATTCGGCGAGGAGTATCCTGGCCGTGTTTGTTGCTTCCGGGCTAAGACCACCGCGTTCGAGTTCGTCCAGAAAACGTGGAAAGTTGGCCAGCAAAGCAAAGAATAGTCGGTTGTCATCTCCAATAAGGCCATCTCCGGGGAGCATGACGAGCTTGTCCATAATATCGAGCGTTGGCTGCCAGCAGAGCGACGATCTTAAGCCTTTGTGAAGTAAGGGTTGAAGCCCTTCAAACTGGCCCTCCCACCGGCTTGGTTGTCCATCTGCAATCAATCTCCTCACATTGGGGGCTCTGAAGTCGACTTTGCCAATTAGCTCGTCCAACATCTCTACCGCCTCGAGGAATTCACGCTCATTGATAGACTCCAGGCATGCGCAAGTAGTCCAGAACAGCTGCGGGAAGGTGATGAGTTTCTCAGAGTCCAATTTGACAATGAGTGTCTTCAGAGTCGTCAGAATCTCCATAGAGAATGCTTGGATTTCAGGGTCCTCGTCTGCAATCGTGTTTGAAAGACGGGCAAGCATATCTCCAAGCATGAACTGGTCCAGGGACGTGAGGACGCATCGGAAGATTTGGAATGAGCGACATGCCAAGTGTCTAACCGGGCACGAGGTAGCCCATGTCAACGACAACCTGCCCCATTGTTCTTTGATTCCCGGGAACGATACCTCAAAGGTTCTTACGACCTCATTTGTGAGATATTCCATGCTTGGGGGTACTTTGTTCTCATGATCGTTGACTTTTCCATTGCTGTCTTCGTAGCTCCACACAACGGAACGGTCATGCCGACGAACCAAGTCTATCAGTTCCTCTATGGATTCCTTGTGTTGAGGATCTGTCTGGTCATCAATGCGCGACATGACCAGCTCATGAATGAGATGCACCAACATCTCGCGAGCCTGTTCCTGGACTAACGGAGTGTAGTGATCCCAAAGCACGGTAACAACATGCAGTAGAAGCGGGACGCTCTCCTGGGTAAGGTGGACTGGAGACACCATGAGATCCACGAGCAAAATTAGCGAAAGCTGACCGAGAGAAAACCCGGCCTGCTTTGTGCCCACGGGGAGAGCCTCTGCCAAATCTGCACAATATGGCAGGCTGCTGGTGTCAGGCGGCGCCTGTGACATCCCACTCTTTTCGATGGGGACCATGGCTTTGGGGTTGATCTGCATCAGCAGAAACTCGACGACTTTGATGCCAGGCGCGCTGTTAGATGTGGAAAGGAAGACGACAATCTGTTTGGCGTACTCGACAAAGTTCTGTTCGCGCCGCTCCAGGCACAGCTGCATGATGAAATCCAGCACGAGACGCACATTCCCAAGATGCGGTCCAGTAGCGAGCGCTTGCCATAGGGCTTGAACTTCATTGTGCAGTGCGCCCCCTGACTTGATTGTGATTTCCAACAAGTTTGCCAAAAGCACGTAGGATTGCGCCGTAGGGCCACCATTCGGATCCAGCGTCAGTTCAATCGCCTGGATCCAGGGCAAAACAACCGCAACGACATTTCGCTGCGCTGCCGGCTGAAGGTCCTTAAAGTACAAGGTAAACTCAGAGATGACATGAAAGGCGAGTTCCGTATACTGGTTAGCGAGTCGCTTTGAAATCTCAAACTGGGCCAGCTTGTACACAGCTTGAGTTTTATCAGAGATGCTAATGTCAAAGTCTTGGATCTTGGAGTTTCTTTGCTGGCGAGTCTCCAATATCCTCAGCACAGTTGAAGACTTGGACCTGATTTCGCTTTGATCATTTCCCAGCATAAACAAGCACAGCGCAAGAAGCTTCCAGAAGGGGCAAGGGTAATCGCCATGCTCTTGCAGCACTTCGACAGTGACCATGAAGTAGCTCTCAAGAACCTTGGGAACGTCAGCTAGGTAGCAACGCGCGATGCAATGCTCCAGCAGATACGGATACTCTTTGTTGTGAACCACGAGATTCTTCAGAGCCCTCCTGCCGATGACGTTCATCTTGTCGCTGCCCGAATTGAAAATGGCCTCAATCCAGGCAAGCATTCGGCGAATATCAAACTGCAGCGTAGCGCCGCTCTCAGTCGTCAAGGTGATAGGCCCGCCACACAATGCAGACATGGCACTCAGGGCTGCAGTCCTCAGGTTACGTTTCTCGATTTCCATGGCCGCAGTGGCCGTGCCCCGTTCGCCCAGGGATTGCTGGTCCATCAGGCTCTGCCGCATATTGTCTTCTCTAGCCCGGATCTCATTCTGGTTGGGAGAGAATCCACACCAGTCCTCCATGAGAGAAAATGCCGACTTACGAGATTCAAACGTCATCCAGCGAGTTGGGTCGCTCGTCCGGTTGATTCCTTCAAACAGTGACTCCATGAGTCCACAATAATATCTCCTCAATTTTTGAAAATCCCAATCCATCTGCACCTCTCCGTCCATCAGGAATAATTTGAGATCCTTGGCGTACGCGGTCAAGGTATTGAGGAAAAATTCAGACTGATAAACAATTGGATCCTTGAGGAAATGCGAAGTCAATTTGAAAACGTGTGTAATTTCTGTTCTCAGAAGATCCATTTTGCGATTTCTGCGAGGGCTACTGTTTGTCCGTTGGTGGATCCTCGCACGAGCGTCGTCATTGCAGCGAGATACCTGGCCTTGGAGTTCCTCTAGCAAGGTCTGATATATGTGGATATTGCTCGATCCCATGGCAACGACAACGGCATCCCGTACAGATACTGATGTGGCAGACAAGAGCGGGATCAAGTATTTGAAAAGAGTCCTTGCCGTCACGTTTTTATCAGCCCCGGAGGGCTTGGAGGACTTGCGTGTGTGCTGAATGGCATCTTTGGGAATGCTCTGCGGCACGCTCCCTGGATCTGCCAAAGTAGTACATGCAAAGATGAGATACAGCTTCCACTGCTCCACTATCGATTCCGGCTGAGTAGTGGGCGACCTGGGCACGGGACGGTTATTGTGAATGCCCTCGCCGGTGTGGTATGGACCTCTTGTAGGTTCAGACAGATAGACAATGGGTTTGTACATTTGAAGTACGCGGTTGCAGATGAGATCTCGACAGATTGTGACCGCTAATGGGCATTTCTCAAAGGCAATCCGCATCAAGTTGGGGAATATCTTGAACCACAGTGTCGTATCGTAGGTCACCTCACTGGTACAGAGCTCAACGAGGGCGCCTTTGCCATTGCCATTCTGCAAACCTCGCTGAAGCCTGCTACGCTCAGCAACGGAAAGGTGTTCGTCGTCAAAGTTCATCACTTGAGACGAGTCATTCTCAAGAACATTGATCAACCTCAACGAGTCCTTTTCTTCTGATGTGTCTTTCCCAAGAGCCTTGTCAAACTCGGTAATGAGACGGAGGACTGTAATGGAAAAGTATCGAACGCGACGTGACTGGGAACAAAGGAAGAATAATCCATGCGCCTCAGCCTGGTCAACTTCGGCCCAAATGCCAGAGAATTCTAGAGCCCGGTCACCGGGCCCGTTGGCCTCGGACTCGCCCGCCGCAGCGGCGTCTCTAGCCTTCTGCCTAATCTCTTCTATCCATATTTTCAAAAGTTCGACATAGAGCCGTAGCGTATTCTCGATATGATTAGCCCCAAGCATTCCTCCGTCAGACATGGTCGAGTATCGGTCATCAAAATTAAAGATGAAGCGGGCGAACCCCATGGTGACTTGCTGCGCGCGGGACTGGCGAGCAATTGCTTTGAGGGAGTTGGCAGAAGATTCCGCAATGTTGTATTGGACGTGAGCAGTGCCTGTGCATAAAAGATTGATTAGGGAATTGAAGGGTATGTCGACAGAAAGGCAGCGGGGGAGCGCTTGAACGGCAACATGCAGCAGCTCGTAAAACGCCTGCTTTTGGTCTGCCGCAGTTTGATGCTCATCTCTCCGAGAAAAGGTGAAAGATTCTGTGATTGGCGTCTTGGGTCCAGGGCTGCCAAACTTTTCGTCCAGGGCGGCCTGGCCACCAAACGTGTTATCGCATACAATGGTGATCTTTCCAAGGATTTCGCAAAACTTATTGTAGTACTCTCGGACACCATCCGTCAGCACGTGCGTGAGGACGGGACGCGAAACGTGGCTTTCTCGTATTGTCGAAGAACTCGCTACAGAGATAGAAGCGCTGCGAGGCGGTGCCAACATGGGTGATGCTGGGAATCGCTCTGCGATTGTTGGCGTCCCCGAGTCGTACAACTGGGGAAATGGCGGCCTGCCTTGCTCCCCCTTTTCCAAATCTGACATGATGCACAAGAAAGCTCTGATGCCAACTACGATTCTGTCCGGGTCCAGCTGCTCAACTCTCAGCTCTTTATTGGCAATGAAAAGCTCGGCATTGATGAGAGGAAAGATTATCGTGCGGAAGCAGAACTCGGGATATTTGAATCCAACGATACGAATTATCTGGATCAGGGGCTCTGTGATGGTGGCATCAGATGCAACAACGCCGCGCTTGGAAGGCGGAAGCACCAGCTTAATCACATCATCCAGCTTCCGTGCCACACTTTGAAAGGTATCGTTGGTACGATAGAGGTAAGTCCACACCAAGCGGGAGATGACTTGTAGGCACAGCGGCTTCATCAGTCGGTCCTTTATCTTCGTCTGCAGAGGTAGGACCAGCTGTAGCCACTGAGCTCCAAAGTTATCTGGCGAGGAAACGCAAAGCATCGTGGCTGTAAGCGGGAATGCGACGGCCCAATGTCGCGGCTTGGTAAACATTTGTGCCAGCCGTGGTCCAATAGCTGCCACGACCTCCATCCACTTTGGATGCATCAGGTGGCTGTTACTCGCCTTGGAAGCAATCCCGAGGAGCAACAAGTCGATAATCTGGCAGAAGGCTGTTTTCACTCTTTGGCCATGAGATCTATTGAAAAGGCGGCCTAGAGAGACGAGGAAATCGCACGATTGTTCCCAGGCATCTTCAGGTGAGATTTTGATGCGAAGGTGCTTCATACCCCCCAGAACAAGATCCATCTTTCCGTCATTGACATCCACACGACTGGACAAGGAGGTGGGACTCTTGGCCACACGCTCACTTAGGGAGTTGTCGAGATCTTCGATAAACCTCCTAGTAACGCCGGCAAAGTTTATGTCGCTCATATGGCCAAGAAGAAGTGCAAAAAGATTCCAATTGGCCATCTTCAAGGGCGAGGCCAGCAGCTGTTCGCTATCGGCAATCTTGAGCTGGCCAAAGATGATGCTCTCAAGCTTGTCTTCTACTTCTGGGGTAATGGCCGCCAGGCTGCTCTGGCATATGACCTCGAGCAAGACGCGGCAGAGGATATAGATGGAAACGGTTGAACGGCGCTCTTGCTGGGCTACGAACTCTTGCTTTGAAGCTAGCATACTGCCTCCGGAGAGGCCACTGTCGGATCCATTAGAGATGACCGGCCCAATTGGGACAGGTTCGGTGTTTCTGCGCAGCAGAGGTGACAGAGGTTGACCCTGAGCCCCTCGCAATTGTTGCAGCTGCGTCCTCGCCTCGTTGGCAGCATCGCTTTTACTCTTCCTCCAGAGCATCATCGAGTCTATCAGGTTTTTGGGCTTGGGGCTCGCGATATGGCCAAGGGCAACAATGAGTTGGTCAAAGGCCGGGTCCACGCCAGGGCCGCATATCTTGTCAATCTGAGGCTCGGGGTCAAACGGGGTGGTTATACATTCGTTCAGCTTCTCTTCTGCTTGGGCAATAAACTGTTCCAGGTGCATTAGCATATCATTTCATATCGCCATGCCTAGTCCGGCTCATCTCACAGATGTAAACAGCACATGCAGCGCATATTCGCCCACAGTCTTCTGCTCGTCTCGATGGTGGCGGGACGAGCGTGATGGATGGTCACGCCTCGACTTGCTATGCATTCTCTCTGCTCTTCGCGAAGGAGCCGTCCCCGGAGGGGTAACAGCGTTGCCCGAAGGCGATCGTTTCATCGGATAGGTTCCATCGCTCGAATTTGCCTGCTGCCCAGTCGGTGTAGCAACAGGCCTGGGAGGCACAGTATCTCCTTCTAAGCGAGCTAGGGCCGTCTGTAAATCTACTCGGTCAAGGCCCAAGCCAGCAGCCGCAATCATCTGGGGACTGAGCGGGTTGGACGAAGAGCTCGCGCCGCTGCCATTTCTCGAGTGCTGGATGCCGTGAACGATGGACGTCTGGCGATGATGGCCATACGTGGACTTGGCCGAGCTAAGAGGCGGATCAACGGCGTTGGACCGCGGGGGAGGCCCGAGAGTTCGCGGCGATGTCAACGGCAGAGGTAGAGGAGTCGTCTTTTCGGCCGGATCTGGGGGATGGCGCAAGGCCGGGTCCAAGGCCGGAGGAGGAGGGCGATATGTCTGATCCCAGTCGGATTCTTCATCGAGCCTCGCCGCAGGCCTCGGGAACTTGGCGGACTCGTGAGCATTGTCCGGCGCCGATTGCGATGGCACTGGGCGCGTTCATCTGTCAGCAGCTAGACTTGACAAAAAAAAACGAGGCTTTTGGTGCGCCCGTCATGACACACAGACGCAAGACAAGCAACGCCATTTGATTTGATATTGTATCGATCAATCAATCAACCAACCAACCAAACAGGAGATTGCTAATCAGGGTCAGAGGCAGAGGCAGAAATCTCGCTCTACTTACCCATCTCGAATCGGACCGCAGCCCAATCCCATCATCTGCCTACGGTAGCATGCGCTGTTCCAACGATGACGCCAAACAGCAAGTCTTGGAGCTATCAGCCAGTACGATGACACGGCTGCAGCCGGGAAGCACAGAGCAGGGAAACACAGCAGGATAGTCAATTTAGCCTGGCTCCCCGTTACGCTGTCCGAGCGAGACTAATTCCTTATAGGGCCCGGCTTGGGCTCTTTGCTTCTTTTTTTCCCCAGCCGCCTGGGCTTAGAAGGTGTCTTGCGAGAGCTGCAAGGGCATTTGGCTGGTCCTATCAGCGGAGGCCATGATAAAGGGAGGGGCAGCCGGCGGGCAGACGATTGGCCGCGGATTAAGGGTCCTCCGGGATGCGAAGCTAGGTCGAAATCTGAATAGCATTGTCTATCTCCTTGAGTTGTCTTTTTTTTCTCTTCTAATTCTCCCTTGCTTTTCCCTATGAGCCTTTTCTTTTTCTTTTTTTTTGTGGAGATAACTTGGACTGGTGTCAGTTAGATCATGTAAGGGAGATTTTGAAAATGCGGAGAGCTCCAGGGTAGCGCCTTGGCTGATGTCCGTCTGGGACGCCACGGCCATGCGGAAGAAAGCATCGCCAAATTTTATATATGCATGTGATCTCTCTTAGGCAACTTGGTGGTTGGTAAGAGGAAAAGGAAAAAGAAACGATAAAATACGGAGGGAGGCAGAGTCCCCGCATCCGCTGTCCGAGAGCCGCAGGGTCAACTCAACTCGAAGCACAGTTGCCGCGGAATTCCAGCTCGATGCCGAATTGATAGACATTGACGACACTGCTCCAAATGCGGCATGTTAGCCCTCCCAAATAGCGTTGGTGGCGCGTGCTCTCTAGCAAATGGACCAAAGCGCCGGCACTTGGATTTCCTGGGGAATCGGAATCGGCAAGGAAACTGAGGCGGGAAGTATCAGATCTCCTTACCCGTGATATTCCTTTCCCAAGCATTTTGATCTATTGCGCGCCTATGCTCGGGATATTTGGATGTTCTTTCGTCACTCATAAATTCGGAAGAGGTTCCGACGGATAGGAGCTCGCAAGCCTCGCTTCGCGGACATCCCGAATACGCGATGACCGACACCGACGCCCACGGGAGAAGACGGGCGATGTCTAAGCGCTCGTTTCCGGATTCAAGCCTGTTTACTGCGAAATTTGCGTTTGTAAGACTATCGCTGTGTGTCATTGCAGATGCAGTCCGGAGGGTTCCGCGGTTGTTTGAACACTTGTCCTGATATCAATTGTGTATGTACGAGGAGGTGAGCATGGGGCCCAGGGCCAAGCACATTGTAGCTGGAAGACGAAAAAGATCTCGGTAGTGGTGATCAGTTAGCTGCAACCAGGTCTAGTCATGGCTGACTACTCATGCACGAGAGCATAAAGTGTAACCCTTCTTGCCATCCACATCCACTGCCGCATGGCTGATGAGAGTGTTGTATGGCTTCCATCAACTTCCATCACCGCAGTTCTCCTTATTCCAGCTGTGTTTCCCGTTTCTTTTTATATCCTGGGATGCAGACGCCCATCAAGATATACTAGAGTTGCAGCAGCCTTGCCAATGTAGTATTTAGAAAGAAACCGCATCGTACATATGTGTTATGTGTTGCTCGTACGAGTAGAGTAGCTCGTACGAGCTGATGCGCATTATCTTAGGTACCCGCATGATACTTGGTTGTCCCCCAGAACCACAGGCCCTGGCCCCGTACCTTGGCGGTGCCACCATTTGATCCGACGCCGCGCTGACGCCTTGGACTCCATACCCCGTACTCGGGTTTTGCACGTCTTGTCCTTGACATGAAGGAATCGGTGGTCTCAGGCCATTCGCCCCGCTAGGAGCATGCCGGGTACGAAATTAAGATGCGACCAGTGCAAGAGAGTCCTGGCTGTTGGGAAAATGTCTCATGGGCCAGTTGATCAAAGCTGGCTGGCTTGAGCGAGATTGGGTTATCGGGGTTTCTTCTTTTGGTCTCTTTAAGAGTTGGCGATTGTTAGTAACTTTTAGTACTAGGTACCTTGGACTAATAGCAAATAGCCTCAACTTGTTGCCGAGTTTTCTCCACGCGGTAGAGCTGGCTATCATTAATGTTATTTACAATGTTATAGTCTGCACTGTTGGTATTTATACCTCTTCTGAGTCGTTCAGCGTCAGATGTACTACCTACCTTTAAGTCCTTGTACGTTGTGCTGCTCACCGATACCAACCTACAACGTGGCCTCTTATCACCAACTCGGGCAGTGAGTCTCTGATAGGATACAATCTCGATGGGATTGGCACAGGTAACCCTGCTAGACTAATAAGCGGACGCAATGCATGGACCGGACCAGACAGCCTTGCACATGGAATGACTTTCACTCTCTCGCACCGTCAACATTGAATTTGCCCGCGGGCTGCACCACTACTCCGTAGTCCGTCGCCGGGGGGGAGGGGGGCGGAGCCGGCACTGGGGCGGAATTCCTCAATCAGATTTACACGTAGACGGAAAGTACATGTAGGTAGTAAGCTGAGGTTGTTGAGCAATGCCTGGTCATAATCCCGAGCTCGAATCATGTGAAAAAGAGGCTGTTCCCCCCTCCAAGTCCAGCCAAACTTGACCAAACCTTCTTTTCTTTTTTTAATTTTTCTTCCTTCTCAATCTCTCCTTTCCCGTCTTCTTGCCCAGGGGCTGAGAACGACATCGGGCTGACTTTTGCCCGCAAACAAAGTAGGGCGATACCAAGCACACGTTAGCATAAGCCGTGGCTTCTCACCCGCCAGGCTCCGTTATCTGGCTGGGTTGGTTTGATTCTTTTCTTTTCTTTTCCGCGCCACGGCCCACCCTCTCTCTCGTCCGACCCCTCCCCCGTCCAATTATTGCGGACTAGGCCGCGCAAAACCGCCAAACAGACCCAGCCTTAAATCGACCAAGTCCAACACTTTTGTTGCTGCAAGGGGGACCGACTTGCGCGACTCTCGAGCAGCTGGTTTCTTTGCTTGCCTTGTTTCGCTTTGCTGATTCGCCGGAATCGCTTGATTTGACCGAGAGAAGACAAGAGGCAGAGCATCGCCTGTTGCTGCTGCAACCCCGCCACCATGGCGGAACTGGACACGTTGGACATCCTGGTCCTGGGTGTCATCCTGCTGGGAACATTTGCCTACCTGACAAAGGGAACGCTCTGGGCCAAGCAGAAGGATCCCTATGCCAATGCCGCCTACCTCAACGGCAATGCCGCCAAGGCGGGCAAGACGCGCAACTTTGTCGAGAAGATGGAGGAGTCTGGCAAAAACTGCATCATCTTCTATGGCTCGCAGACCGGCACCGCTGAGGACTACGCCTCTCGTCTTGCCAAGGAGGGCAAGAGCCGCTTCGGCCTCGAGACCATGGTCGCTGACCTAGAAGAGTACGACTTCGACGCTATGGATACGCTGCCCTCGGACAAGATCGCCTTCTTCGTCATGGCCACCTACGGCGAGGGCGAGCCTACTGATAACGCTGTCGAGTTCTACGAGTTCATCAACGGAGACGACGTCGCCTTCTCCCAGGGCGGCGAGGACGCTCCTCTCGACAACTTCCACTACGTCGCTTTCGGTCTCGGTAACAACACTTACGAACACTACAACTCCATGGTGAGGGATGTCGACAGGCTCCTGACCAAGTATGGCGCTCACCGCATTGGCAACGCCGGCGAGGGTGACGATGGCGCTGGAACCATGGAAGAGGACTTTTTGGCTTGGAAGGAACCCATGTGGGCCGCTTTGGCTGCTCACATGGGCCTGGAAGAGCGCGAGGCCGTCTACGAACCCGTCTTTGGCATTACTGTCCGTGAGGGTCTTACTCCCCAGTCCCCCGAAGTCTATCTCGGCGAGCCCAACAAGATGCACCTTGAAGGCGCCCAAAAGGGTCCCTTCAACGCTCACAACCCTTACATTGCCCCCATTGCCGAATCCTACGAACTCTTCAAGGTCAAGGACAGGAACTGCATCCATCTTGAGATTGACATCAGCGGCTCCACCCTCTCATACACTACTGGTGACCACATTGCCATCTGGCCTACCAACGCTGGTGACGAGGTTGACCGATTCCTGCGCGTTACTGGACTTACCGACAAGCGTGAGCAAGTCATCTCCGTCAAGGCTCTCGAGCCCACTGCCAAGGTTCCCTTCCCGACCCCGACCACTTACGATGCCATCGTCCGCTACCACTTGGAAATTGGTGCTCCCGTCTCCCGTCAATTCGTCTCTACTCTGGCTGCTTTTGCTCCCAACGAGGATATCAAGACCGAGATGACCAAGCTGGGCAGCGACAAGGACTACTTCCATGAGAAGACTGGTTCTCAGCTATTCAACATTGCTCGCTTATTGGAACACGTCGGCAACGGAGAGACCTGGGACAAGATCCCCTTCTCTGCTTTCATCGAAGGCTTGACCAAGCTGCAGCCCCGCTACTACTCCATCTCGTCCTCTTCCCACGTTCAGCCCAAGAAGATTTCCGTCACCGCCGTCGTCGAGTCGGCCATGGTTGTCGGCCGACAGGACCCGTTCCGCGGCGTCGCCACCAACTACCTGCTGGCCCTGAAGCAGAAGCAGAATGGAGACCCCGAACCTTCGCCTTTTGGTTTGACCTACGAGCTCCACGGTCCCCGTAACAAGTACGATGGTATTCACGTCCCGGTTCACGTCCGCCACTCCAACTTCAAGCTGCCGTCCGACCCTGCCAAGCCTATTATTATGATTGGCCCTGGAACTGGTGTTGCTCCTTTCCGAGGTTTCATCCAGGAGCGAGCTCAGCAGGCACGCGAAGGTATTAATGTTGGTCGCACCATTCTGTTTTTCGGTTGCCGTAAGAGCACTGAGGATTTCATGTATGAATCTGAGTTCGAGGTATGTTTTCCCCCTTGTTTCCGATTTTAATTCCCATCGACTCATCATTTTTTGCCATGTGTAGGAATACAAGAAAGCCCTTGGCGACAAGTTCGAATTGGTCACTGCCTTCTCCCGAGAGTCTTCCAAAAAGGTTTACGTTCAGCACAGACTCAAGGAGCGGTCCGCCGAGATCAGCGACCTGCTTTCTCAAAAGGCCTTCTTCTACGTCTGCGGTGACGCTGCCAACATGGCCCGTGAAGTCAACACTGTTCTTGCTCAAATCATTGCTGAGGGCCGTGGCGTCTCAGAGTCCAAGGCAGAGGAGATTGTCAAGAATATGAGAGCAGCCAACCAGTACCAGGTATGTCTCATCCCCCAAGCACAACCAAGGAACAAATGTCAACTAATATATTATTTACAGGAGGATGTCTGGTCATAAAAAACTGCATCTAGCACAAAATGATTTACATTTTTTCTCGAGAACAATTGTACGGGGACCAAAACCCCCCTACCACTCGAAAAAAATCAGTTTTGCATGAATACTTTGTCGGGAAGGGGGGGCCGGAGTCATTTCGACCTGCGAAGCACATCGCCGGCGTTTGTTTATGAAGCCATGCACAACATCTGACATTTGCTCTTACTTAGACGGATCCGTAAATACCTGGGCTATCGGATCTAGAGGTTATATCAGGGAAGGCCGGGCCCATTTTCTGCACAGAGGTTTTTTCTTTTTATTTTACAGACCTTGGTAATTATTCGTTGTTGTGCGGGAAGGGGTAGGCCGGCCGGTAAATAGAGATGGATGACTTGGATATGTATGGTTTTGGTGGAAAAACATGTGCAGGCTGGGAAGATACTGAGAATATCACTACACATTTTTGACATAATTGTCCTTTATGCCCTGTGCATCGCCGTTTGATAGTATGTATTAAATCTACTAAATCTACTAAATACTCGTACGAAACTTCACTTGGGATAATTGTCTTGAATATTAGGGTCCCTGTCTCAGCCCGGCCCATTATCGCACTTCGTCAGCCGCTCTCAACCAGATACTAAGACGTCGATAATGACAGGTCATGATTCTGGTCTTAAAAGGCACCCCCAGGAGTCTTGGTCGTGTACTCGTATGTTTGTGGCGCTCGTGACCCTTGATAGTGAAATTAATTTTTGGTATCAGAAGAGAAAAAAAAAAGCAATTATGAAGCTACCGTGGTTGGTGCTTTATGGAGCAAAAGCATCTTGGATTGGCTGTTAGTTGGCCAGGGAGACAAGCGGAATTGCACCATCCTCCTTGCTTTCTTGCCAGTCGCCCCAGAGGGGAAATAATACCCATCTCTGGTGGAAAATATTGATAGCTTGAACGCCGTGCATAAGAGATCGTCTCTTATGCGGAGATGGTAGGAAGACGGCTCTAGTCAGTTGCCTGCGAGATGATCTACCGAGATCCGATCCATATAGTCGATATCCGCTCTTCATCGTGTGAGAGATGGATGTGAGTAAACGGCTCTGTTCAGGCCAATAAACGTAGCATAATTCGTACACTTGTGACAATAGCCAAAGGGTATCGGAAAAGCACCATAAAAAGCAACATCCCGTAGTCTCGGTCCAAGCACAGGATCGGCTGCCAGACAAACAACATGTCTTAGTAAAATGGACCTCGAGAGCCATCCGAATCTTATTCCCAACTAGTCATTTGCGGGTTGACACAAATTTCAACCACCTTCCCGCCTGCCCCGTGCTCCTTGCTGGGGTTGATAGGCACAATAACTCGGACGAGTGGATTCGGGACCCTTTGGCGGCCTTCGTACGGAGTACAGTCTGGGGGCTGCATCCCGTCCAAGAATGGATCTGGTCTCATCAAGGCCAGAAATCCGGTTGGCCAGTACCTTGGCTCTGGGAATAGTGAACCACGGCCATCTGTGCGCATGTCTGACAGCGAAGGGGGTAAAAAAAAAGGAAAGACTGTTGTTGCTGGGTGCCATCGGTGTCAGAGGGACGCACTCTGTTGGGATACTTACACCTTTTGTCGTAGTAATGCATTGTTGCATCCACCCTATTACACGGGAAGCCCCATGGCTCTTATAAGAGGTGCATATCCCAAAACGAAATGTGACAGTGGTTGTGCCTGTCCAAGTATTCCATGATCATTCCGCTCCCTTATTGCATGTCCTTCTATACGCTCAACTGTATATTTTTATCGCCTCCAATCTGCCCGGTATTTATCACAGTATTTTGTGCCTTGATCGTTTGAGCGTCTCTGCTGGATTTTTGAATTTGGTAATGCATATTTGGAGCAATAACCTTGAGTTGGCTCCGCAGATGAACAGTGCCTTTTAGGGACGTTCTAGCAGCCTTGTTGGCTCAAAGTGAACGTGTGGGTGTCGACAAAGGCGGGAGATACCGTTATTCACTGCATCGCTGTTAGAGACGAATCCAAGCTCGGAAGGGATTTGTTTGGTATTGGAAGGAGAAGAAGCCTATGCCCAAAGCTCGTTGGAGCTGATAGGATAACGTTTGTGAGAAGAAACGAACCTGCCGGGGCTACCACCGAGAATTGATCGTTAACACAGGTACCAAGCATCAACTTTGCGCTTTCAGATGCAAAGAAACAAACAGATATCATCGTTTGCAACAAAAAGGATCAAGACTAACCTCTCAATCCTGCACATCGATATCCTTCAATCTGCCGGCCTGGATACCAACGGCCCGAGCTGAATCATCTGCACTGGTGGCAGACCGACAGACACCTGGCAGCAGCAAGTCAAGTCAGCTGGCAGTTGTCCAACCCAGCCTGCCAAATCAACGCCGCGAGTATTTCGTCATTTCTCGCTTCCTTTTGCCTTGTTGCCATTTCTTCCTCCCTCACACGCGTCTCTCCTGGCTTGGTGGTAATTCTAGTCTTTAATATCGCGGCCATCACGCCTGCAGCAGCACCAGCGTCGGCCCCCTTTGGCATAGCTTATCATAACGACTCCTTCCGTTTCTTGGAGAAATAGATTTTGTTGCAGCTTCCTTTTCTGCAGGGCTTAGGTAAGTCTCGTATACGCCTCCGCCTACTTCTCTTCTCTCTCTTCTTCCTCTCCAATCTCTTCTTCCTTTTCCTTCTCCTCACAGCATCACATCCCACAGTCCTCGTCACTCTCTTGCAGCTTTCTGCCTCGACCAAATCTCTTCGAGACTTCATCTTGCTTGATAGCTTGTTCTATCTTAATTACTCTCGCTTCATCTCAATCAATTGTCTTGGTAGCACCATTTGCCTTTGGCCCTCGAGCTTCATTGTCTGCAACACCACGTAATTCCCAAGACTGGGTAAGGTGAGCATGCATTTTGGTAGTCTCGTTCTATCACCTAGCCTTCTGCTTCTCTTCGCATATGCCTCCATTTGCTTGAACAAATCTTCATCTCTCGAGCCGCCCATCTACAGGCTGGTAGATGAATTCCCCTTTCTCTACACATCTGCGAAGTCATTCTCCATTTGTCCTCTCCATGGTTTCTTCTCCCATTTTCAGCTCTTTGCCAGGCTGCCGGGTATTCGTCTTTCATCATACCCAGTCGGCTTTGCACATGAAGACCACTTCAGGCCCGCTATGCTTCATCTTGGTTACATATCTAACTCATTAACTGATTCCAGATTTTCGTCGTACTGTCGAATCATTTGTCATTTCTTCGATCACCATTGTGACCGATCTGCTGTTCTTTGGGTACGTTGCTTTCTTTTCAGCTTCATCTCTTGAATCACCACCCCTGGCCAACCCTCCAACCCATCTTCTACTCCTCTCGACTCGGGTTTTATGCCCTGAATCATGAGCCTCTTGCCATCGCCCATATCGGGACAGCCCATCCCAAGTCTTGAATATCTTTTGATCATGTCATCTGCCCTTTTTGCCACAAAAACGCTCCACATCACCGCAAATCACTGACCGCGATAACTACAGGCAAACACATGTCTTACCATCTTCACACTGTTGCCGAATCCAAAATGGAAGCCAACGGCAGCGTTGCTAATCCTTATTACACCGGTCGAGCTGCTCATGCAGCTGCTGATCCCGGCAGCCTTATTAATCACTTCAATGGATTGACCCTCGGCAGCTTGAGCATGCCCAGCAATGCCGCTCCTGTCCCAATGGGACCAGGTCATGCGTTCATGGTCAACTCGGACAGCCAATTCGTCCTCACGCCTGTGCCAACTGCGCAACCCATGGGCCTTGGCCATTCTAATGAGAACCCTTATCTCAATTATCCGGGTGCCGCAGGCGGCTATGGTGCCTCCTATGTTGGCCTTTCAATGCCTCTTGTGCCCTTTACCCCTGGCCGCCCAGGCACAGCCCAGCCTCGTGCTGATCGTGGCCATTCAGATGTTCCAGGGCTTGAGAATCGTCGCGGTTCTTACTCTACGACGGAGTCTGCTCCTGCCACCCCCTACTACGGCGGCGCCTTCTCCATTGTCCGTGATTACCCCCCTCGTGTTGCTAGCCTTGATCGGTCTTCATACACGACCCCGTCTCCTAATGCTACGGGTCTTGCGCCCATTGAGACCACGAAGCCGATTCCCATGGTCATTTCGGATCGCACAATTGATGAGCTTCTCAAGAAGGATCCGGCCATTCCCAAGGCGGTTCCAGCTGTCTTCACTCCTCCAGGCCAGATGAAGACTCTTGAACAAAGCTTGGAGAATCGCATTCCCGGCAACCGCAATGTGTACATTCGTGGTCTTCATCCCACTACGGATGACGAGCTGCTGTATCATTTTACTTCTCGCTTTGGTGCTGTTGAGACGTCCAAGGCCATCATCGACACTAACACTGGAGCTTGTAAGGGGTAAGTTCTGCTCGTCCTAACACACTCAATTCTCTACTTGATGCTGACTGGCCATAGATTTGGTTTCGCCAAGTTCTACGATGTTCGTGACTCTGAACTGTGCATTCGGGCCTTCCACCGCCTCGGCTACGAGATCGGCTTTGCCCGGGTACGATTCAACCTCTTTTCCCCTTTCCCAACTCTTCTAAGCTAACAACTTCTAGGAGTCGTTCAATTCTCGGCTCAAAGCTGAGGGTGATGAGGGTTCAACCAACCTTTACATCTCCAACTTGCCCAAGAGCTTGAACGAGATGGTACGTTGACTTACATGACTCTTCTCTCACAGCTTGTGTGGCTGATCCTGACCTAGGAACTTGCCACCATCTTCCTTGGATACCACATTCAGTCCAGCAAGATCCTTCGCGATAGCATGGGAAACAGCCGTGGCGTTGGCTTTGCTCGGTAGGTTTCTTGAAGCCCCTGTTTGCCCTCACAACGTCCTGTACCTCCTGACACAGTTTAGATTTGACTCTCGAGACATCTGCGATGAGATCGTTCGCAAGTTCAACGGCATCGGCATTGGTGAAGAGGGTCTTCCAATGAACATTCGCTATGCCGATACTCCAGCTCAAAAAGAGCTCAAACGAGTTACCGCTGAACGTCGCCAGTTCCGCACCAATGAGTACAATATTGGCGCCTACGGCACTCCGCTTGTTGGCCTGAACCCTGCTCTGTACAACCAGCAAGCCCACTGGCGACGCAATCTACCCCAGTCCCGAAGGTTTGCTTCTGGTGATTCCGGGGTAGACACTGACTTGCCACTAACATCTCGCAGCGGCCTATCGTCCTCGTCGCTCGACGACACGCGAAGCTCAGTGCCCCGTGCACAGTCTGCGTATGGATATAGCCGCAGCATTTTTGCTAAGTTCTAACTCTTTCGGTAGGGCGACCACGAGCGCGGACGCTACGATTTCGACTCCCACCACGTCTGAGTGCGATGAGAGTGTCACGATTCGAGCGGACCCAGCCGTCGTCGTCGCCGCCGGCAAAGAGAACATCCAGCTGTCTCCCTCGGTCAAGAAGGAGGCCTCGAAGAAGGACCCGCAGTGAACGCCCATGCAGTCTTCATTCTTTTGCTTTTTTGTGTCTTTTTGTCCGCACGTTTGTGCCATAATATGATGCCGGCTGGTTCAACATCTCTACCACTACTTGTTTTGGACTTTTTTGGGACCACTTACCCCAACAGTCACGGTAGCTTTTACGCCACGGTTGAAACATGTTCTAGGTCTGGAGATAGCCAATAAGTGGGATCAAACTGTGTGAAGGGATTATTTTATGTTCGTTGTACTTTAGAGTCTAGATAATGGCAGGCTGTGGCAAAAGTTGGCGGCGTTAGCATCGTTTTTACACCCAATGATGAGATATCATTCCATCACATACTGAGGAACTCTTTTGTTGCGCCTTCTTTTTCTCGTTGACCATTTTTGAAGAACGGCTGCTAATGAAATTCAATTTTGTTTGTCATGTCAGTTTTTAGTTCTTTGCATCAGTCATCCGGCCACTATACTACCAGTTTTGCCATTTCGCTATTGGCCTTTTCTATGGCTGGCTCGTCACTCAGGAGACCTTCAGAGAGCCCACCACTCAACAGACCTTCTTGTCTTCCCTCGCCTTCATCCTCATCATCGCCCTCCTCTTTTTCCTCTTCCTCTTCCTCACTATCATCATCATAGTCGTCATCATCATCCTCGTTTGCCCCTTCTTGGCCCTCCTCGACCGTCTTTTTGTCTTTAATTGCTGCCTCAAGATCTTTCAACATCTTCTTGGTGAAGCCTGATGCTTCAACGGTAGCATCCAACCGCTTCAGACCACCCTTTCCAACAGTCTTCTTTGCGTCCTTGAAAAAAGGTCCCGGTTGGGAAGGTGTGAAATGAAATCGTCGTAAAAAGAAACGCTTAATGCAGTTTACATCTCGATCAAAGTACATCTCGGCATTGACATGCTCCATAGAAACCATCTGTGGAAAATCTATGATAACTGGCTCAAGCACAATAGTCTCTGTACCATCTTCGGCTGTTGATTTAATTTCCTTGACTAGGATGTTAAACTCGTTATAATCACCGTGGATCAGACCATGGCTTGCTAGGCGTAGGATGAGGGAGATGAGATCTGCGTAGAGCGAGGCTGGGTCGGGGACCTCGCTGATTTGTCGGAGAGGGAATGCGTCCACCAGGGACATGACGATGGTATGTCTGGATTGTGCCAGCGGTACTGGCACAGGAAAGCCTTCCTCGTGAAGCGCATTCATGAAGGCGTATTCCTTCATGGCGGCGAGCCTTGAGAGATACATCCACGACTGGGCATTGCGGTTCTTTAGGTAATCGCGGTTTGATTTGACTGTTCGGAAAGATATTCGCCCAAGTCGATGAATCTTCAGTACACACTGCTTGCCGGTGTGATCGGCGACAACCATGATGTCGCTCTCTTTTCCCACGCCGATTCGGTTGCCGACGCTGTAGACATCTTTGCGGCTGGCGTGGGTGTGTAGCGCCAGGTAATCGAGGCCTCCGTATGTCAGGCGATATCCGTCGTATTTGGCCTCTTTGACACGGGCGATGAGGCCGACCTTGGCGAGAGCTGATATGCACCTGTGGACGCCGCTTACGCCGCCTCGAAGGCGGGCCAGCTTTTCTATTAGAGGAGTGGGAACGATCTCGTGGTTTTTGCTGCCCATTTCGACCTGTAATAGCAAAGGGGTATATTATTAGCGAATCTTTTATTTGTCTATAGTATTCAGGTTTGTTGGGCGTACTGCTGTGAGGACTCGCCAGTCCTCAGCCGCCAGATGGCGCATTGCTCTGGTGTCCAACTTCATGGCCGGCTATATAGATGAGCTGAATATGGCGAACTTTTTGAATACGTTTGCTGAAGTTGTTAGAGTCGAACGCTAAACCTCAAAATCTCATATGCGAGTATCTTGTCTTCGACTGAATTCTTCGACAGATGGGGGGTTCCGTTGGAAAGTTGGTGGGGTCTACCAAGCAGCAAACAACCTTGATGAAAGAAAATTGACCAAGATCTTATCGATACCAGAGATAGAGATGGGAATGGTCGCGGCTAGCCCTAATTCATGCTAGGGCGAATTCTGGAGGTCGTGGCACGTGATCATAAGGCTGGGGTTCAGAGTACGTAGCTGGTTCTGTAGGCGGCAGCGCCTCGCGTAATACCTGGTACCTAGCAGCCCATGGCAGCTGTTGAGAGTAGCGCTTCAACCCAGCCCAGAGCTTTACCAAGCAAAGTCTCCATCAGCACTTCCACTTGATTCCGCCCGCAACTTCGACCTGCTCAACCTCCCCCGGGGCTGCGATACTGAGCAATTCTAATTCTAACCTGCCAACTATCTTTTAACGACTTCTTCCGCATTAATCCATCCTCAGCCCCCGACGTCTTTGCTGGGGGGGTTCATCATAGACGCCTAATCTCTCTACGTCACCATGGCCCAGGACAGCGATTTGCCAAAGCCGGCGGCGGCTGCTGATAAGGGGAAGGGCAAGGCCGTGGATGAGGTCAAAGATGACAAGGCTGTCGCGGACGGCAAGAAGGAGGACGAGAAGAAGGATGGTAAATACCCCACTCCCTTGGAGACGAGACGCCCGATATCCCGTGGTTTTCTCTACAATGGCTGACTTGAGGGGTACCAGCTGCCGAAGAGGAGCTCAATGAAGAAGACCAGCAGCTCAAGAGCGAGCTAGATATGATGGTGGAGCGTTTAACAGTGAGTATTGCCGGATACCATAAAACGAGAGGAGGGGAAGATGAGAGAGGGGCAAGCTGTGCGTTTGTCCAATGAGTTTTGGAAGCTTACCTCTTTGTCTCCAGGAATCCGATAGTTCCCTCTACAAATCCGCCCTTGAAATGATGAAGAGCGCAATCAAGACCTCCACATCGTCCATGACAGCAGTACCGAAGCCGCTCAAGTTTCTCCGACCACACTACGAGACCCTGACCAAGCTGTACGAAGAGTGGCCCAGCGATGAGAACAAGGTATCACTAGCCGATGTTCTGTCAGTTATTGGCATGACCTTCTCCGATGAAGACCGACAAGACACACTCAAGTACCGACTCTTGGCCCCCACGACCGACATTGGATCATGGGGCCACGAATACGTCCGGCACTTGGCTCTCGAGATCGGCGAGGTGTATAGCAAGCGCATCACGGCTGATGAGCCCACCAAGGACCTTGTCGACCTGGCGCTGATTCTGGTGCCGCTCTTCATCAAGAGCAACCAGGAGGCTGATGCCGTGGATCTGATGAGCGAGCTGGAAATCATTGAGGAGATTAGCAAGTTTGTCGACGAGAACTCTTACCCCAGAGTTTGCCTGTACATGGTCACCATGGTGAACTTGTTGACATATCCCGACAACGAGACCTTCCTCCGTGTCGCCCACGACATCTACATCACCCACAAGCAGTTTACTCAGGCAGTTATTCTTGCCATTCGACTGCACGACATTGACCTGCTCCAGGAAGATTTCGACAAGGCGGAAGATCCCATACTCAAGAGACAGCTGGCCTTTTTGATTTCACGTCAGAAGATTGTCATGCCCATGGTTGAAGAGGGTGAGGGCGATGACCAGGAGCTGTTTGAGTGTCTACACAATATCAAGCTGTCAGGGTATTTCAAGGGTCTGGGTAAAGAGCTCAACATCCTCGACCCCAAGTCCACCGAGGATATCTACAAGAGCCACTTGGAGAGCAGTCGAGTAGCTGGAATGACCAACTTGGACTCTGCCAGGCATAACCTTGCCGCTGCCTTCGTCAATGCGTTTGTCAATGCTGGATTCGGCAACGACAAGATGATGCTCGTCGACTCCCAGAAGGAGGCTTGGGTGTGGAAGACCAAGGGTGAGGGCATGATGTCAACTGTTGCCTCCCTCGGCACCCTGTTGATGTGGGATATTGAGAATGGCCTCGACAGCGTCGACAGGTACACTTATGCCACTGAGCCGGAGATCACGGCTGGTTCTATGCTTGCCATTGGTATCATGAACTCGGGTGTTCGGCTAGAATCTGAGCCAACTATTGCGCTCTTGGGAGATGCTGACAAGCTGCACCATCAAAACCCTCTTGTCCGCACTGGTTGCCTGATGGGTCTCGGATTGGCCTATGCTGGATCCAACAAGGAGGATGTTATTGATCTGATCATGCCCATGATTGTCGACTCCAAGGAAGACATGCAAATCTCGGCCATGGCAGCGTTGGCTTGTGGTCTCATTGCTATTGGCACATCTCACCCCGAAGTGAGCGAGGCTATTGTGACGACACTGATGGACGAAGAGCGCAAGAACCAATTGACCGATAAGTGGACGAGGTTTTTGGGTCTGGGCTTGGGACTCCTTTTCTTTGGTCGTCAGGAAGAGGTGGATGTTATCTTGGAGACGCTCAAAGCTGTGGACCATCCCATGGCCAAGCCTACAGCTGTTCTGGCCGAGATTTGTGCTTGGGCCGGTACCGGTGCTGTCCTGAAGATTCAGGAGCTGTTGCACATTTGCAACGAGCACCAAGAAGAGTCGGACGATAAGAAGGGCGACGAACTTCTGCAAGCGTACGCGGTCCTGGGTATTGCGCTCGTGTCAATGGGAGAGGACATTGGCCAGGAGATGGTCCTGAGACAATTTGGTCATCTCATGCACTACGGCGAACCCAACATTCGTAAAGCCGTGCCTTTGGCTATGGGCTTGATTAGCCCAAGCAACCCGCAGATGAAGGTCTACGACACGCTCTCAAGATACAGTCACGACAATGATCCGGAGGTGGCCATCAACGCCATCTTCGCCATGGGTATGCTGGGTGCGGGCACCAACAACGCTCGATTGGCTCAGCTACTCCGACAGCTTGCAAGCTACTACCACCGAGACCAAGATGCCCTGTTCATGGTCCGCATCGCACAAGGCCTCTTGCACATGGGCAAGGGAACGCTCTCCCTGAATCCGTTCCACTCCGATAGACAGGTGCTCTCCCCCGTCTCGACCGCAGGTCTGCTGACCACCATCATTGCCATGCTTGACCCCAAGGACTTTATCGCTTCCAACTCGCACTACCTCCTCTACTTCCTTGTTCCTGCCATGCACCCCAGATTCCTTGTCACCGTGGACGAAGACTTGAACCTCTTGAAGGTCAACGTTCGTGTTGGTCAGGCAGTCGACGTTGTCGGCCAGGCTGGTCGGCCCAAGACCATTACCGGCTGGCAGACACAAAGCACACCGGTGGTGCTAAGCTACGGCGACCGAGCGGAGCTGGAGGACGAGGAGTACATCAGCCTTAACAGCACCCTCCTGGAAGGCATAGTGATTCTGCGAAAGGTGAGCTTTTCCGCCCTCAACTCCTTTTGATTTGACCCTATCTGTGAGAACATGTTGACTAACATTTAATGTGTGTTTAGAACCCAGAATGGCAAGCGGAGCAATAAAGAGGGTAATTAAATAAATAAAAAGGCATTACATGAGGTCGGGTGAGAAACCACTGGTATAGAAATATTTCTTGGGCCGGGCGAGAAAGGGAGGGGGCGAAACTGCGCTGTATAGTAATTTACTTGAACGCCACAAGAAAGCAAATTTCAAAATATAAAAAAAAACATGGTCATGAGCAACTAATATCTTGCACCGATAGAGAGACATTTGCTATTGTCATGCTACTTTGTTCTTGGATCTACTAGATGTCCTGTGATTTGGTGCACCGCTTATACGTTGAAGATGTTTTTCAGATTGAGATTGGTAAGTTCTATTGCTAATTTGTCATTGATATCGTCAAATGTTGTTTGTAGTAAGTCGTAGAGTAATTATATGCATGACATCCAAGAGAACATCGCAGGCAGATGGACAGAAATTTATATATCCAACAAACAAACAAAGGATCTGTATGCGTAAGTGAAGCAATCTACAACGCTTCACCAAGAATCAGGTCCAAAGTGCTCCCCGTCCTCAACGGTTCTAAACGAGCAAGCCTGCCAGTCGCAGCCCTGCTTGTACACCTCGGTGCCCCACCAGCTGAAGCCCTTGATCCAGCCGGGGTATATGAAGACGAAGAAGACAATGACGATGCCAAAGGCGAGGCCCGAGTCGAGGGCGGCGCTGAGGGTCATTGTGTACTTGCCCCACCAGGCGTTTGCGCGGCGCTTGATGAGGTAGTTGAAGAAGAAGCAGACGAGGGCCCAGACGGAGAAGTTGAGCCCCGTGGCGGGCGGGATCCAGCCCATGGCGCCAAAGATGACGGGGAGGTTGACTTTTCGGAAGAGGCTGTGCTTCTTACGGCGGGAGTAGAGCCAGAGGGGGATGGGCAGGATGGCGCCGAGCGGGAAGCACCATACTAAGGAGCGGTATATCGCGCTTGCGCCGAAGAACTCTCCCGGCCCGACGACGCCCCAGAGGATGGAGCCGTTGAAGTGGACGCGGGCGATGGGACATGTGAAGCCGTTGACGGCCTCGGGGGTGCAGATACCCTTCACGTTGGCAAACATCCAGTTGAGGACGCCGATCTGGGTGACGGAGGAGACGAGCGTGGCGACGATCTGGACGGAGAACATGATGCGCGGCGGGATCTTCATGTAGTGGCCGAGCTTGAGGTCAGAGGCGAACTTGATGCCCTGGGCGGAGGAGATGTAGCCGTAGGTGACGAAGACCATGTTGGCGATGGGGCGGCCGGGGAAGGCGACGCCGCAGATGAGCTGGCAGATGAGGTAGATGCTGCTGTGCTGGTTGGTGATGGCCATGATGATGCCGTTGGGGATGAAGAAGATGGCGCCGATTGCCAGGGCGAGAAGAAGGCCGTACCAGGGGAGGTGGACGGGATAGCTAAAGGAAAAGATACGGGTGAGTAACACTTTGAGGACATATTAAGATGGATAGCTTACTATTCAACGACAAAGATGCCAATGGCTGCCATGGAGACAAAGGTGGCAAAGTACCAGCTAATGGGGGCATCCTTGTAGCGCTTCATAAGGCGGCTGTGGATATCCTCGTGGCTCATGAGGCCTTCGATATGGGATCCCGACATTGACACACGGGGAGTTCCTTCTGGCTGTGCGGCGGTGGCTGATGAAGGGTCAGGGGAGTCAGAGACTTGTTGATAGCCTTCCTTGCCTTGTCCTCTCGCCTCGACTAGCGATTTCTTCCATGTGTTCCAGATGTCTTGGCCGTGCCAGCATAGGGTATGCGTCAAGAGAGCAGCGAGACCGGCGAACTGAACGCCGTAGCTGAGCATATACGTGACTGGCAGGAACACGCGGCTGTAGTTTGAATATGCTTCCCTATCGAAGAGAAAGTCTGGAGTGAGGATTTTGCTGACGTCGTAGACTTTGCCCGTGTTATCGAAGACGGCCGTAGAAAGGATGGGCATATAAGAGGAGTAGAGCACATTGCTGTAATAGAACAGTGGTGCTATGATCCACATGACAATGGCTAGACCGCCAACGACATTCATGGCAGCCCAAAAAGGTACCAAGAGAGGTGAGCCGACATATGTGATTTGGGCCCAGTCAAAGGTCATGGGAAAGAGACCAAGGCCGGAGGAGACGCCGAACAGGTTTGCGAGAACGACGCTCTTGGGCGCAAACCAGGTAATGACGTTGAAGTAGCTGAGAGCGGGCATCAGGAGACCCGGCAAGAAGTAAAAGATTGAGGCGCAGGTCCAGATGATGTAGAAGAACTTCCAACGGCTGATAGTCCAGCCATTGGCCGGCTTGTTCTCCTGCTTATGGAGGGTGGAAAACATGGCGGCAGACATGAGAGTGCCGGGCCACACCATGCCGCTGGGGCGAACCAAGAAGCGGCGAGCCATTCCAGCGAAGCCATAGCCAAGGATCTGCGTTGATATCGTCAAGAGCAGCTGGTAGGCAATGGGCGCCTCTTGATTGTAGAATTGTGTCTGCTCGACAATGACGTCCGTGGCGAAGGCGAAGCCAAAGGCAACATTGCTGCTCACGTAGACACATGTGTGCTCCTTTTCGTTCCACCTGCCCTGGGCCAGCCACAGACGTAGGGAGTCGAGCCGCTTCTTCTGGCCATGGCCGTCATGGCTATGCGACGAGACGGCGGTCCGTACACCATCTGTGAATTCCTCCTCGGGGTCGTACGACCGCTTCAATAAATAGTCCCATAGGTGGCCCAGAGGGTGGACGAGTAAAAGCGCAATGACGGGAGTAATGGCAACGCTGGGGTATCTCAAAGAAAAAAACAGATTGGTGGAGGAGCCAAGGATGGAGAAGAGGATGGAGAGGCACCACATGCGCGGCGTGTTTATGGATAGAGTCGTATCGTCAATTGGTGACACGGAGGCTCGCACGGCTTCGTTGGGCGAGTTCTCGTCGGCGTCAAGGTCGGGGGTCTCGGTCGAGGAAGAGGCTCCGTCGAGCAGCGGCCCGTCCTCGGAGATGTCGTCGTCGAGCACAACGGTTGACAGGAGAGCCTCGGGCATGCCAAACCGGCCCTCGACACCGGAGACCAGCGCGGCGCCATCGAAGCTTCCGGACCTGCGAGACGAGCGCCGGGAAGCAAAGGATCGTCTGGAGACGTCGCCCCGGCTGGTTGAACGGGCGAGGCGAAGCCCGCGGTTGCTGGAATCGGAGCCGGAGCCGGACCCGGAGGGGGACTGGCTGCGGTTCGGGGTCATGGCCGTGGAGCCGTAGGGCGACGAGTCGGATCGACGGCCATCGGCGAAGAGCAGCGGCGGCGTTGTTACTGCTGTTGCTGTTGCTGAAGCTGTTGCTGATGTTCTCGTCGCCCTGCTGGAGGCTTTGCTGGAGGAGGCCATGGCAGCAGACGCAGCAGGCTGGGCTACAGCCTCTTGACGCCCAGGGAAGCGATCATGCTGGATGGAGGAAGAGAGAGGAGGGGGGAGAGAAAGAGATGAAGTAGTCGAAGTAGTCGAAGAGCGAGAATGGGGACGGGATTGGGATTGAGGTTGTGGGACGGGGATCCCTGGGGTTGGAGATGGAGAGCCCGGGACTGAGACCGAGGCTGAGACTGAGACAGCGGCTGACGTTGGTGTCACTGCTGGTGCTACTGCTGTTGGTGAAGCTCTTCCAGTTGTTCGCGCCAGATTCTGCAGGGCAACGCCGTGCTGCTTCGGAAAGGAATCGCTGGCTGGGGAGCTTGTTGAAGTCCTGGACTTGAATTCAAGTTCTCTGGATTCGCTGGCTCGACCCATGGCGGGGCGGTTGTGCGAAAAAGGGCGGATCGAATCGATGGTGATGGTGGGGGAGAGGGGGCCGAAAATTCAACGAGGGTTGGGCTATAGCGGGTTATAGCGGGAGAATGCACTAATGCGGGCGCTGTAATTGGGGGCACAGAGGACATGGACAAGGATTGATCGGAACAGTCAATTCGATGTGATGATGTCTAACGGCTGAAACATTTTTTTTTTGTTTGTCTGGCTCAGCTTTGGCCCAATCCGCGGCATCAGATATCAAACCACCTTTTTCTGCTTCGGCTGCCGTGTCCCGTTTGGGCCTCTCCTTGCATGAATAGAGTATCTGCCTGCATGCAGCGTATCACCCGCAATCCAGCTAGTGATGCAATCAAAAGTTCCGGCTGGAGCTGGAGTTGGTCACACCGGCAGTCTAGTATATAGCAGCACAATTGAATCCTCTGCCTGTAACCCAATCGGCGCGCCTGGATTTCCAACCGTTATGCCTCCAGCGCTGCCATTTGTCTCTCTCATATGCAGCCAAGTGAAGAATGAATCACTCACTGTCCAGTTATACTAATGATATTCTACTAACATGTCTGGCTTTGTGAATGGCCTTTTTGTTGCTTGTCCGACCTTGTCCGAATGCGGTTCCGAAGGAGTGGTGACATACACAATGTGAGACAACGCCTAGCTTGGACTAGAAAAGGATCAGACAGCAGAGAAAAGGATACATCAAATAATTTATCCGGTACAAAATATACTCGCACTGATTGGATCTTGAATACACACACCAAAGAACCAACTATCACCTCTTCACCCATACACACACGCTGGTGCCTGAGATACCTGAGAGCTCCTGTATTTGGGTTACACAGAAAGTATTGATATCTCCAGCTCAGCCCAGCTCAGCTCAGCTCAGCTCAGCTCAGCTCAGCTCAGCTCTGCGAAAGTGCCGCGTATTAATCGTCGTCATCATGCATGCAGATGCGTATAATTTCCCATCCCATCACTGCCATGGCCCGAGCCGAGCCTCTTAGTGTGCTATAGCCATGGCCTGATTCGGGTCCTGTCGCCATGCAAAAACAAACCTTGGAACGGAATCCCGGCCGGATCACGGACCCTCCGATCCGATGATTCTCCCCGCCATCGGCGCTCGTCAAATCCCACACGCTTTTCATCTCACTCATCACCAGCCTCACATTGACTTTGAAGCTCTGTAATTTTGTTGGAAATTTCGGGGCGTTTGAGGCTGCCTTTACCATGGCCGCTCCATTGGCCACCGCCAAGCAGCAGCTTAGGCGTCTCCTTAAGCAGAGGCTCTCCAAAGTCTCTCAGGATTCCGTTCTCGCCCAAAGTATGACGAGCCCAACCCACATCAACATCCAACCGCTCCTCATGAATTTCCATTCTTTCATCATTTCTGAGAAAATTGACAATTAAATCGTATCAGGCAGCACAATATTCGAAACGCTCAAAACCTTCAAGCCCTACCAAGACGCCAACCGCATCAGCGTATACCTCTCCATGCCCGTCGGAGAGATTCAGACAGACGCAATTGTTCGCCATGCTCTAAACTCGGGAAAGCAAGTCTTTGTCCCGTATCTGCACAAGTCACCCCTAGACGAACCTGGAACTCCAGCTCGCGTAATGGACATGGTTCAACTGCAGGATGTCCAGGACTACGACGGCCTTCAGAGAGATTCTTGGGGGATTCCTAGCATAGATCCAGCTACCGTTCATCTGCGGCAGCGCATCCTCGGAGGACCAGATGTGCACAAATCAGATCAGTCCACCTTGGATCTGATCCTTATGCCTGGTGTGGCTTTTGATACCGATAGCGCGGGAAGTGTGAGACGACTCGGTCACGGCAAAGGCTTCTACGACTTCTTTCTCAACAGGTACTTGGCTGCGAAACCTCATGATGAAGCTGGTAATGACGGCCCTGTATTGCGCTTCTACGGATTGGCTCTCACGGAGCAGCTTCTCGACCCAGAGACGGATGAGCCGGTGCCCATGGGCCAGTATGACCGGAAGCTGCATGGCTTGATACTGGGCAATGGCGAGATTAAACTTTCACCTGATATTCAGACAATAAGCGCATCTTGATACCATATCTTGTCATTACAATTCTTGTTCAATTTGACAAGGGCACAGCGTCTCCCTATGAGTCCACTTCGCTACGATGTCAAATTGACTCGGCCCAATCAATCGCAAAATCTTGATCACTCTGTTAAGTGTGCAAAAGCTCAAAGTTCAACGCTGGAGAGCTGGTCCATAAACCTCCTCCACATTCCCGTACTCTCCTCCTCCTCCCTTCCGCCCGTCAGAGTCGCCTTGTTCCCCACAACAATCATGCCGAACTTGGCCCTGGTGAGAGCCACGTTCATCCGACGCAAGTCCTTGAGGAACCCAATCTCTCGGCTCTCGTTACAACGAACAGTGACGAAGATAACAATGTCGGCTTCGCGCCCTTGAAAACCGTCAATACTGGAAATTTCGACGTTGGGAATTCCGGAAAGCGATCTTTGCAGAATCTCGGATTGTCGTGAATAAGGAGTCAACACGGCGATGGATGTGTTATTAGTGGCCTGTGGGCTATTGGCGTCTGTTTCAGTCGATGATGTAGATTTAGCTGTGTGTAGGAGTTTGCAGATGGAGAGGCACAAGTCTGCCTGCTCTTTGTTAGATTTGGATTTGTGGCCCAAATCTTCTCTTCCAGAACACTCTACAAAGATCATTCGAGGAACAAAAGTCGAATCATTGGTAGCTGGAGAGGTTGGCCAGGGGAAAGATGAAGGCGGCATCGGCCTATCTTCATCCCTAAGCCCAGACAATAGCTTTGCCTCATAAAACTCCTTCGAGATGAAACTGCATATAGAGGGATGCATCCGATATTGGGTGTCCAGCATCACCTTGACCATGTTCGGTGTTGTTTTATCTCGAGTATATAACCTCTCAAACAGCGAGACATCAAAATCCAACGCAAGTGCAATATTCTGTACAGTCGGCCTCAGCTGAACATGATCACCCACGAGAATTGCCTTTTCGCACCCCTTTGCCAGCGGCACAAGCGATGCGGGTTCCGTCTGTTGGGATGCTTCATCGACAATCACCGTATCAAACACTTGGTCTCTTAACAGGCCTAATCCAGCTCCGATGCACGTCGTGAAGATGATCCCGGCAGCTTTGACACGCTTCTTGGCCTCACGCATGGCAGCATGACTGGAGTGAACTTCCTGGCCAGCCAACGCATCGCATGTATACTTTCGTAAGTCTTCGCCAACTTTGCGGACTTCTGTCGCCACGCGCAAGGGAGTCATCTTTGAGCTCTGCAGGAGACCTTCCCGGCTGATTCGCCCGAGATATCGCCTCATGACGTTGTCCACGGCGTTGTGAGTCGGAGCAGTGACTAGTATTTTGCCGATGTTAGGATCTAGCTGTAGTCTTCTGATGATTGCCACGATGGTTTGTGTCTTTCCGGTGCCTGGAGGACCCCAGAGACAGACTAGTTTGTTCTTCTGTGATGCCTCCACTGCGGTTTTCTGGCTTGGGTTTAACGAAGCCTCTTCTTCGGATAGTTTTGAGGATTTTTCCACTTCACTGTTTGCATTTTCGGTAATAGTTGGTGCACTGGCGACAGCTTGGGACTGAATCCCAATGATTTGGTCAAGCACTCCACAGTAAGCGTATTCATGAGTCGCAAGATCACGCACAGCATCCAGCATTGTCTTTGCAGTCACAAACAAGCCGCACTCTTCTAGTATCCAGGAGCATTTCTCGGCGTAAGACGGCGGTGGATGAAAACAACGTATCTTGGCAAACCCCGACCTGCTCTCGACAACTAGACCATCCATGGAATAGACCCTGTCTAAAATCGAGCTTGACGGCGGACTGGCTGCGATGAGTCGTACGTGAGTATTGGATATCGGTGTGCCGCCAATGGCATCTATTCTAAAAGTGACTTCGACTGAAGTCCCCGGTTGATCTGTGCTCGAGTTTGTTTCTTTCTCATCGTTGGCGATTCGGATATTCAAAAGCTCGTCTCGCTTTTTTGCTTCTTCCTGCACCGATCCAATGTGCTCTACCGCAATGCCGATCATGTTGTGAACAAAATTTTGAACAATGGCTGGCCTACCAGTTAGCAGCCTGGAGCTGTGTCTATCAAGGCCTTCAAGAAGAAGATCCAGCGCCGTACTCGATGAGTGAACTGTAAGCGCAATCAGCTCGACGAGGTCGGCAAAGGAGGTCAACTTGAGCCAATCCACGTTGTCCAGAATGGTATGGAAGGGAGTCAACACAAGGTCTCCAAACTCAGCTTCCGATAGGATAATACTGCGGAGTAGTATATGACTGCTATTCTGTAGAACAACGCTCAGTTCTTCGGGTAGTTCTCTCCACGAGCCCATATTGGCAAACGTCGCCGAGACGTAAGGCATGATCTGCAGGAAATCGGCCATGATTCGTAGAGTTTCCGCCGGAGCCATCACTTTGTCGTTTCTGATGCTCGTAATCAAGTGTTCGAAGCAGCGTGTGAGTAGCCCTCGTTGCTCACGTTCTACCAGCCAGGCGAAGAGTTGCTGCAAAGTCGCCGGATCTAGCACGTCTTGTAGAGCGGACAGATTGCCCCTTTTGACGACTTCGACTACAAGAGGGGGCTGCGCGCCCAAAGACCAATCGACCTCATGAAGTTTTGGGACGTCGTATTCTTTGGGTTCGCGGGGGAATAAGGGCAAGACCTGCTCGGTGCCAATGTAGTCCTCCCATAGGTCCAGGTTGCGCATCGAACTGACATCTCTATTGCTGATGATATAAATCTCCTTTAATATCAAGAAATTAGCACTGTTGCACGGCATGGCGTTCCCACTTGGTAAAAAAGAACTCACCGCGGCCAAAATGCCCTGCCTCTGTAGCCTCCCAATATGTGTCTGTAGATTCCTACTAAACTTGTCCAGCGCAACACTCGCTCTGTAATCAACATTGCTTCCATTCGAAAGAGTCTGCTGCCTTGCCCTTCGACGATCTTGTTCGTTGGCCGCATTCCGGTAGCTACCATCATTTGACCCCGAACGACCAATAAACACCCACGTGTTCCCCACGGTGCGATCAAACAACTGCAATCTGTTCTCATCACAAAAGAGCCGATATTCCTTCTTCGTCGGCAGAGAAAGTCGGCTTTGCGTCTCTCTTCCCTGAGAGTGCGGAAAGGCAAACAGCCTCACCTTATTGCCCACCACAAAGTCGTCGGCCGGCGTAATCTTTTGCGGCACGTACATTGCCAACGTCAGTCGCTCGTCTGGGCGGAAGATGATTAGTTTTTTGTGAAACAGTTCGAGATTTCTGCTTGCTGCTTCCAAAAAGGTGGCCAGTCGATCTTCCTCGGACATGTAGACGCGTTTCCAATGAAGACCGGGATAGTTGAGATGGAAATGCTTCAGTTCCGCTTCGCTGACCAGGCTTGATGAAGAGAGGGCATTGAGAACTAGGCTTGGAGCATCAATGTACGCAGGTACTTGGGCTAAGATCCATGCCTTCTCTTCTGAACTTAGAGAATTCAGGTCAAACATGTGCATCAAATCGTAGAAGGAGGTGTTTGTTCTCCTACACCATCTCACAGTCATCCTGATCAACTCAGCCTCAGAAATGGCAATATCGTCTCTACACAGCAATAGCTGAACCCCATCAAAAGTATACCCTTCCATATTATTCATGTGGTTCCGGGTCACGTTTTTTTGCTCTATGATGTTTTTCTTGGCTGCTTCGTGAAGCTCGTCCAGAACAAACGGGGGCGCATCTGCTGCTGGTTCCGGCGGCTTCTCGAATTTCCTAAGCTGATCGTCCCTGATGCGATTGCCATCGACGCACTGAGAGAAAAGACGATTGAGTTCCTGACACTCGGCGCTCATGGCATTAGTGGCCCTCGCCCACTTTAGATAGAGATTCTTGACACGACCCAGTGAGGCGTTTGTATACTTGGCAAAGTAGAGTAGGCGGTCGTCATCTGTAATTGGCGAGAACCTCAAAGGTTCACGAACCCCTGGATAGTGTGCTGCTTGGGATACCGTCGATGGGATGATGTCTGGGTCCCACGTCACAAAAAAGGTATCGCCATCCAGATCGCCTCCTGACATCATATCCGCGGCGGGTCGGCGTCCTGTTGTAGGGAAGACAATGCAGTCGACCAGGTGTGCGAGTTCAGGCCTTTCCACCACATCGAGTTTCTGAAGATCTCCTGGGTGTAAACAGGGATTTCTCGTTACCAATACTTTCGTATTTTTCAGTGCGTAAGGCTGTCCATCCCCATCCATGGTCACTTTGACGGCACATTGGCCCGGTTTCAGGACGCCCCAAGCATCGCAAACTCCAAACAAGAGCCTCGATTTCGGGATTAGTATACGACACTTCTGCTCGTCTCGCTTGTTCAGCATCTTGTCGTACTCAGCGTTGATGAGTTTGTTGATTGTTGGCCGTACGGCGTCCAACGAATCGATAATGACCCGTTCCGCAACCTGTGGCATATTTAAGTGGCAGAGAATTCTAAACGCAACTCGTGGGTCCTGATGTGCCTCGGCGAGAAATTTGAAGTGCTCTTCCTGTTTGCGAAGGAGAGTCTGTCGACTAATACCCAGAGCATCGAGAAGCACAACCACCTCGTCGTTGAGATGTCCAAACACATACGGCTACAGTTGTATAGGTCGTCAGTATGTTGATACATAATGAGATGAAATGAATTTACCTTTGAATATTCTACAACCGAAAAAGACAAGTCGTCGCCGCCGCTGAATTTCTTCATCGATTTTCTCATCTTGAGCCACGGTCCCCCCTTTGGCATGGTGGGATCCAACGTCACCACGCCCTTGTATCCACGATATCGTATCTGAAAGACAGAAGGTGTATATCTCATGTTGCGAAATGAAATCTTGATGCGTCGCGATAGCTGGCTGGCAAGGCCAGGTGCTATCAACCCACAGCCGTCTGTAAATATAAAATCTCCCACTTCGATATCTGGGATGTCTTCCACCTTTTTCGGATCAACTTGCATTGCTGCGCGAGCAACGGAGAACAGTAGGCCAATTCGTTTTGCCTTTTTGGCTACAGTCTTCATCTTGGTAAAGTCACCTAAAGCCTCCACTTTCTGTGTGATTTGCTCTTTAGAGGCTGCGCAGAGATAACAGGTGCGAGACTTGAGTTGACTATTGCTGTGACCGAAGAAGTTGTAATGCACCCCTTGTATAGTAATTCCCGTACGAAGGAGTCTGACTGCATAGTCTGAACATTCTCTGAAAGTCGTTGGTTGTATCACTTTGTCTGTAGCTCCCTCTGAGGAAGATGAAGGACTGGCGCCTTTAATGGAGCGAAATTCAGCCAACGAGATGACTAGATACCGATCAAGGGGCATATCTTGGATAGCACGGTTCATATCAACAGGTCCATAGCGGAGTTCGAGCCGATGTTGAGAGTTCTTGGTCGAGAGGCTGACCATTTTGATGAGTTTCAACCCATTTGTTGCTTCGGCAGTGGGTAGCCGTGGGACCTGAAATTCCCATTTTTGATCGTCTAGGGAAATCTTGTCCAGCAGAACGTATTCAAAGGATTTGGGATTAGACGAGGCTCGAGGGGGCATCTTTGGATGATTGTATTTGGTCTGCTCGCTTCAGTACTGCAGTTGGTGTACATGGATGGGAGGAGGCGGAATTATTTCATCTGTTTTCACTTGGGCGATATTGTGCTGCGGGTTCAATTTAAGAAACAGAAATCACGGTGAATTGTCAGCATCCCCGAGGGAGGGGAATGTGAATGTGCACGGTTAGTTGCACGGCATTTTTCCGCATTCGCACGAGGCTCTGGTGATACGTGGTACATGTACATATCGAAGGCCTCCCGCATTAGCCCTCGCCGATTGCTCTATATATTGTCATATCCGCCAATAATACCCTCGTTCCAGACCATTCCACGTTTCTCGCCCAGATACCTTCCACGGGCGCAATTTGTGAGCAAAATGGGAGCTGCCAGCGTACCTCAAGAATTCCAGCCAAAGAACATCTACATCATCGGCGCACAATGTACGGGCAAAACGTCACTTGTCAACGCATTAGAAAGCTCCTTTGCCCATTTATTCAGCACCACGCCTCCCATTATTGTTAGAGAGGTTGCTCGCTCGGTGCTAAAGATTCACGGATTTACAGCCAGCGATATCACCTCAGATCCTACCCGTTGCCTGCAGTTACAAGCGCTCATATTGGAAGCTCAATTCAACAGCGAGCGCGATGCCTTGGCTAGGAATCCCTGGATTATATCAGATCGCTCGGGAATAGATCCCATCATATATGCATCGCGCCATATTGGAAGTGAGGCTGTGAGCCTCATGACCTCATCTAATCATTGGCAAGAGTTGAGAGACCGTATGTCGCAGTCATTGGTGCTTGTTTGCGAAACGGTGGAAGATTGGCTTGTAAGCGATGGAGTCAGACTTATGCCACGAGATGTAGAAGACTGGATGGAATATGACAATGAATTTTGTCGTATGCTAGAGAGTGCAGAAATACCGTACCAGATGATCCCGCGGTCGGTCAAAAGCCTTGAAGATAGGGCTTCATTTGTGTGGTCGAGGTGGAAGGAGGCCGCATTGGCTTGAGTTTTGCGCCGAAGTAGTGTGAGCAATCGATGTTATTACCTAGATCTAGGAGGGTCCTCAGGCGTATTAAACATTCTAGATAATAGTAGGTACTTACTAAAGCTACCTAGTAATATAGTTGCTGGGTAGGTATAGTAAGAGAATTATTCAGCACCCCGAGCCGGCTGTCTAGTACCCAATAACAGCGTGGAAATCCAGCATCAAGCAGATGCCCGGTTATTTAAGTATTTGCTATTATTATCATTATTTTCTGCCACTTTTGCTACATTCTTCTGCTACTCGGTATTATTTACGACACGGGATGCTGGATAGCAAAATAGGGGTGCTGAATGGCATTCCCTAGTAATAATATGGAAGCCACCAGTAGGTAATAGTGGGAAGATATTCGAACGTTGATAAAGCTAGCCACTTGGGATCCTGCCTAACAGCGCTAGCTATGCTCACTTCTTTCCTATTATAGAAAAATTGAAAGAAGCAATCTTCAAGTAAAATACTCCGCAGGCTGAGTACTTGTAAGCAGGAGTGCCAAATCCCTTCAAGTATAAGATAAGGCAGTGCCATTAGCAGCACAATGTATGTGTGGTAAGATAGGCACATAAGTTACTACTTGGTTGGACTTGTGGCAATTGGAGTTGTACAGAATATGATAAGCCTTTAGGCAGCCAAACCATATCTAAGCCATGGCTGAACATTAGAATTTGGTCAATGATGGTTTTCCTGGTCCGAAGCATCTCGTCGTCTTCGAGAGTACATGTGCACTTACGAGAGGTACAAAGCCCCCCTCATTCGGGCGCGGGAGTGACCAAGTACACCCACATGCCACGGAGGCGGAAAAACGTCGGCTGCCAGAGCTCCTCGAGCAGATTTGCCCCGCCAATTCAAGCCTCTGAGGAGCCATGCCACTTCGATCAAGGCAAGGCCGACTTCCATGATTTTGCCTGGAGCCAGTCATCCAGACCCAAAAGCCAGCAAGTCTGCGACTCTTGTAAGCCTCTTCGCGCTCCAGGCCTCTGTCGCTTCCTCTCTTCCTCTCTATCCCTCTCCTTTCCTCTCCCTCCAGCACCCTCTTTTGGTTCTCGCGGCCTGGCCTGGCCTGGCTTAGCCTCTCTTGACCCGGCATTCAGCTCACGATTGTCTTCTTCTCCAGCACGTCAACGCTGGCTCATGAGCGCTGCTCGCTCCTCGACTACTTAGATCCGCGTTGAAAAGATCCTGTCGGCATCTCGTCTTCCCTGAGCTCCCCAGCTGTCTCTCTCCTTTGCGCCCGAGATGGCCTCGAACGGCACGCAGGAGGCCTTTGCGCCTACGGACGTCTTAGGTGCCGTCATGACGATGCGAAGCGGGGAGCAGGAGGCAAAGAAGAAGGCTCACGAATACTTGGAGGCGTTCCAGAAATCGGTACGTCGCAATCCGCCTGCTCGTCTGGTTGACCAGCTCTCAGCTTGGAGCTTACAGCTTGCTAATCATCACCACCCGTCTAATCTATAGAAGGACTCGTGGGGGACAGTCATTGGGATTCTCCAGTCCAAGGCCGAGCCCGAGGCGACATTATTCGCCGCCATCACGCTTCGTGGAAAGGTTGTTCCATTTTCTTGTCATCCTGCGTTTGTCTGCAGACTACTAACAATACCAGATCACCTATGATCTCATTACCCAAGTGCCTCCGAACGAGCTGCCCGCACTTCGAAATCAGATTCTGCTCCTTCTGAAGCACTACGCCTCCGGACCGAAACCCATCCGGGTCCAGCTATGCGTGTGTCTGGCCATTCTGGCGATCCAAATGAAGGATTGGAACGATGTGCTCCATTCGGTTGTCCAGTCCCTGAGCGACAGCCCCGAGAGTCACGCTTGCATTCTCGACTTTTTACGAGTCCTTCCCGAGGAGGTGACTGAAGGTCGAAAAATTACCTTGTCTGTACGTGGATTGCGATACTCTAACAAAATTCGGCGCGACACTTGGCCCTCATCGATTACCCTTTCGGCCGGTCGGTAGTCACCCTCGAAGAATACATCTAATTGTTTGGAAATAGGAAGAAGACCTTGCATTGCGGACGCAGGCATTGCTGGGAGATAATGCAGACCAAGTCGTGCAGCTTCTCATCAACTATTCACAGTCTTCACGTAAGTTATTCAGTCCCCTGGGGTTTTAGCCCCCATCGCCTCTCTACAAAAAAGAAAGGAAAATTGACATGATATTTTCGCTAGCTGCTGCATCCCAAAACCCACTCCTGATGGAATGCATCACATCCTGGCTTCGCGAAGTCCCCGTGGCCACCATCGCCAATTCACCACTTCTGGATGCGATTTTCCATGGGATAGCATCTGACGGGTGCAGTCAAGAGGCTGCAGAGTGTCTGAGCACGATGCTAAGAGAGACGGGCGACGTTGACGAATCCCAAGATATTATCCAGACCTTATTTCCTCGAATTATCAGTCTGACGCCGCGCATTGCTACCCTCGTCGAAGAAGAGGATACCGAGGGGCTGAAGTCTCTAACCAAGGTTCTAGCAACAGCAGCCGAAAGCTGGGTGGTAGCCATTGCACGACAGCCGACCCAATTCCGGCCCCTTGTTGACGCTGTCCTCGAATGCGCCGCCCGAGACAAAGATCGAGAGGTTATCGAGCACACATTCAACTTTTGGTATGAACTGAAGCAGTATCTTGTGCTGGAAAGATATATTCAAGGTAGACTGGAGCTGGTCGACGTCTTCTCCAAGCTTGTGGATATTCTTCTATTGCATCTGCAGTACCCACGGCCAGAGTCTGGAAGCGAAACGGATCTGTTTGACGGAGACCGTGAGCAAGAAGAGAAATTTCGCGAGTTCCGACACCAAATGGGTGACACGCTTAAGGACTGCTGTGAAGTAATGGGCGTCACTGAGTGCCTCACCAAGGTGCTTCATGCCATCCAGCTGTGGACGCAAAAGTATGCCAGTCAGGCCACCGAAGCAACAGTGCCACATTGGCAGGAGCTCGAGGCTCCGCTGTTCGCGATGCGCGCCCTCGGCCGCATGGTGGACAAGGAGGAGGATGTTGTTCTCCCTCAGCTAATGCCCCTTTTGGTGCAGATGCCCAGCCACGAAAAGCTTCGATTTGCCACCATCATGGTGCTTGGACGCTATACGGAGTGGACGGCGGCTCACCCCGAGTACTTGGAGCCTCAGTTCAACTACATTGTCAACTCATTCCAGTCCGACTCGCGAGAAATCAACCGCGCGGCGGCCCTGTCTCTCAAATTCTTCTGCACCGACTGCAAGCATCTCCTCAGCGGCCAGGTGCTGCAGCTTCAGACGTTCTACGACCAGGTTCTGGATAAGCTCCCAGATCTCAGCAAAGAGGAGGTCACTGAGGGTGTTTCCAATGTCCTCGCTGTCCAGCCTGTTTCCGAGACCTATCACTTGCTCAAGACTTACTGCGATCCTCTGGTCCAAAGGCTGATGACGAAGGCAAACCATGCGACCACAGACGAGGGTAAACTGGCCGTAGCAGGTAATAATTTGTTCCCTTTCTCTCACTTGTCTTGCTGTCCAAGCTCCTCTGCTAACAGTTTCGAAATAACAGATCACCTACAGCTCATTACCATCTTTGTGCAGAATGTGATGCCACTCATTAACCCTGGAGAGGAGAATCCTGCGGTTAAGTACTGGCAGGAGATCTTCCCTATTCTGTCTACCGTCCTGGACAACTTCCTCACCTTTTCTCCTATCTGCGAGAGAGTTTGTCGGTGCTGGAGAAACATGGTCATTTCGTACCGCACTGCGATTGCGCCCATGCTGGCGGACATGGCAAACAAATTGGCTAGCGGCTTCAATGTCTCTAGGGAAGGCTGTTTCCTATGGGTCACGTCTGCCATTCTGCGAGAGTTCTCCGAGGCACGGGAGCACGTGGATCCATCCATCACCGAAAACATCTACACGTTCTTTGAAGCGCAAATGACGACGTTCCTGAGAGTCATGACCGAGCTACAGCCCAAGGAGCTGCCGGACGTGATTGACGACTTCTTCCGACTTCTTATTGATGCGCTGCTGTACTATCCTCAGAAGCTGGTGCCGTCCCCACTCTTGGTGCCCATCTTCGAGGCCTCCATCTACGCCTTGACGCTGGAGCAGCGAGATCCTCTTTCTTCCACGCTTCACTTCTTGAGGGATCTGCTGTCATACGGTGGCGACAACCCTGCCACCAGTGAGGGGCTGCCGGAAGCAACCGCGGCTGAAATCAGGACTATAGTAAAGAGCCTCCTCGCCAGCCACGGTGAAAACCTGGTAAAGCAATGCATGGCCGGCATGATGATTACCTTCCCAAGGGACTGCTTCGCGGACGGTAGTGGCGTTTTGCTTAGTCTTTTCGAGCTTTTGCCCGTGGAGACGACGGAATGGGTCTCGCGCACTATCCAGTTACTGCCTCAAGGCACTGTATCCCCGGAAGAAGCAAACAGGCTGATGGCCAAGATCAAGGAGCGACTTGCGGCGAATGAGGCCGGAGGTATCCGACATGTGAGAGTGCTGCTGCAAGACTTTACCAACACATATCGGCGCCGTAACGTTGCTCCTCGAGACGGCCTCGGACAGCTCGAGGCAACCAGATTTCAGTTTGCCGGCTGAGGTGGATTCAAGGACGAATAAGCAGATATGGAAAGAGAGCAAATTTGAAATGAAAGAAAATACCATTTGACAGCAAATACCAATAAGGAGTTGGGGAGGGTGAATCAAATAAGAGAGGTGGTGAGCATAGGAGTCGTCGATCAACACGGATCCGACCTCAGGACAATGTAGGGCGAGGCGACGCAAGCGTGTATGTTTCAGAGAGCACAAAGTTAATGGGGAGGTGCAGAACTGTAAGAGAGGGCTTGGGGTTGAAATTTGAAGCGAATGTAAGGGAGGGTTAAGAAAGGAGAAGAGAATTATTGAAGCAAGGAATCGACAAGTTAACGACATGGTGATGAACGGGTATTTGGAGCTGAGGACTTATTGGGAGGGAGGAAATCTGGGTTGTTCTATGGGGGAGGCCGACTATGCAAATATCCGAAATTACAGTAGATAGAGACATATATTTTTACCAGAAAGGAGTAGTAGACGAGGAGAATAAGAATAATACCGAAGATGTAAATTTAGCAATGCTGATGGCGGTCTTGTTGGCTCTTGTATTGGCGTTTGGCATGCATTACAAGATTGGGATGCTGACATTGATAGTATCATGGCAAATTGCATTCTAATTATATAAGTATGCTGAATAACTGACAATGTGCTTACACACAGCCCGAATCTATATCTATTTCCGTCAAGGAGTAACCTAGAATAGCCTATTTAATAATACCTAGGCAACAACAAAAGATATACGAGGGATTTAACGGATGCAAGATGGCACAGAGGACGCGGCAAGTACCGATGAATGATATGGAATCATTCGTAGTCGGTAGATCTACGATTCGGACTTTTCAGTGCGTAAGACCTAAACCGTAACAAGCGGGTGTTGCTTAACAAAACTTAATTCCAGCACTTTTTAACAAGTGACCAGATCGGGCATCCTGAATGAAGTTAGGTAGTCTTTGCCTAATAGAGAGACTAGAGCCCTGGGCGCTGCATGAGTCAGAAGACAAAGCAGAAGGGCGGGCGCCCTTTGAACTGGGAGACTAAAAGAAGGATGAGTGGGTTCAAGTTTATTACAGTAGTTGAGTTTTGTTATACGGATTACGAGTCGAGAAGAGGTGTGGGGGTTGTGACTGAGATTGGAGAGGGTATGGTTTTTGGGCTGTTAGTTACGCCGGGGAGTCATTTGTTTAGTTGTGTTACATATGTATGTAAGACACACCGAACTTGTTCTTCTTTCTCCTTCTTTCATTCTTTTTGCTTTCATATAACTCTTTATTGATTCAATCAGTTCACTAGATTAAACAGAGCAGAACAAAGATAAAGACAAAAAGAGACTGTGTGTGGTTTTTCTTCTTCGCATCCAACAGGTCAACACACAAAGACGCACACCGACAAAAGAGAAGAAGAAGCAAAGGAAGAAGGAGAACAGAAGAGACACAGACAACATGTCGCCCCAGGAATTCATCAACTCGCCCAAATACGGCTCGGCCACTCTCATCCCCTTTGATCCCAACAGCGAGGCCCAGTGCAAGCGGCTGTACGAGCAGCGCCTGGCGTGTTCGTGGGATTATGAACTGATTGAGGAGTGGAGGGCCAGAGTGCGCGAGGGGACAAAGTTTATGTACTGGATTGTGAGTTCAATTGTGTGAGATTTGGGGGAGGAGAGTGAGAGTGAAGGCATCTTGAAGGACTGACGACGAGCGGTACCAGACAATTAATGATGAGCTGCCTGAGAAAGACGATTTTCTGGCTAAACACATTGAAAGATTTCCTAAAGTAAGTTGGACAAGAGAAGAGATAAAAGGTCAGAAAATGCTTACCTTGTTATGCAGGAGAAAGAAGCCATCGTCGACACAGCAGAAACTCTGGGCAACTCGTCGAGAACACCAACATTAGTCTCCTTCATCCCCATCGGCCACATTGCCCTCGAACTGTATCCGGAACGCCAGGAACAGTATTCCCTGCCTGATTCCACGGTCTGGATCAAGTCTTTGTATATTTCATGGTAAGTTGTCAAGACTCTTTCGTCTTTGCTCTCTCATTACCTCAATATTGTCCCTCATCATCTCTACTCATGTCTCATCATTCTCCGTCTCATTCTCATTCTCATTCTCATCACCATCACCATCAGGGCCATCCAAGCCGGCGGCTTCGGCCGCTCCGCAATGCACCAACTCGAGCGCCTCGCCACCCTCCCTCCCCTCAACGCAACCGTCATGGCCCTCGACACCATCACGAAAGAGTTCCAAATCACCCCCGAGACCATCGCCATCTTCAACAAGATCCGCGGCTCCGAGGTCGCCAGCGCAGACTTCCGCTCCAACGAGGAGTGGTACACGCGCCAGGGGTACGACATCATCTGTTATGTTGACGACATGTACAAGTGGGTGGTCCAGGAGACGGGGATTGCGATTCCGGTGCCGTCGGTGTTTATGAAGAAGCAGCTTGTTTGAGTTGAGTTGAGTTGGTTTTGTTTCAAAGGAGGGCGTTTTAGACGGCTTAGATGCAATGGTTACTGTTGGTTTACAGTGTATACAAAGATTTGTTTGTTAATCACCACCTTTCTTTGAGGTCCGAAATTTGTGCAACTGTCTTGTTCTTGTTCTTGTTCTCTCGTCAACTCACAACCACCTGTTTCGCTTGATCGAACAAACACGTTGCCATGATGTTGTGAAATAATAGATTCTTTGGTAGACCGCTACCATGTTATTCTAAATATAGAGGTTTTCTTTGTTATCATAACCCCTACCGTTCAGTGTCTTCCCGTCTTTCTTTGTTTCTTCAAATCAGTCCGAAACTTAGAAGTGCTTTTCTCCTTTATTCTTCTCATATCTGAACACCTCTTCCAATTGTTCCCTTCGTAGGCTTCGCCGCAATCTGCAACCATCAGTCCTCTTGTAATTGTTCTTGTACAGACTCTTTCTTTCTTTGGCCACTCCAATAAAACAGACAAAGCCATCTCGTTACCGCCGTTTCGATTTGGTGAAACAGCTTCTGAACACTAAATCATCTTGTCAACAAGATGTGTCCAAGATGTTACACTCGCGAATATGATAAAAGACGACGCAAAGTCTCTATATAATTAGCATATCTACCCTTGGTCTACGAACCCATCTTTGTAAAGAATAATACCCTACATTCAACTCAACATTAGCCACCAAGTTAGCATCGTATCCTGAAGCGCAGTCTCCAAAGTTCGATATCATGGCTGGTCCCACAGATAGAATCAAGAACAAGGGTCTTGAAATGACCCTTACAGGCAACCCAGCGTCCACAAAGAGGAGAAACCGCGATACTTATGAACAAGACGATGACGGCAATTCCAATAATGATTCCAATGCCAACGGTCCACCAGCGAAGAAGATTAAACAATGCTGTCGTTTCTGCTTACGCGACACCAAAGGCAGGCAAATGGCCCAAGTAAGGGCATGCAATTACGAAACACTTGCGAACGGAGACATCCTCGAGTGTCAAAACTGCGCCGACTACCGCTCCGAGCATCCAGAAACAGAACTCAAGTGTGAACCTCATGAGCTTCTGCGCAATAAAAAGGTCTGGCGCCGGTACGGCATAAAAGATCCTTCGACTTATCCGGCACAGCCCTGCGACCAGTGCATCACAAGCGGAAAATCCAACCAATGCAACGTCGATTCCATTCTCAACTACGGCTGTACAGCAACAAAGGCCTGCCGAGAGGGCCGCTGTACACTCAACGGCCACAGGTTGGAGGCAGCGCCCAGTTCTGTCATTTCCCCCGATGGCCCTTGGACACGCAGAGAATGCCAATATTGTGAGCACTTGACGACGAATGGCAGGATCACCATCGGATGCAGTTGGCTCAGGGATCGGGCGAATCGAAACGAAGCCTGCTTCAACTGTCAATCCCGCAATCTGGCGTGCTTCAACGGCGGACGCCTCATCGCCGAGCCTCAAACATTCGCCAAACCTCAAGCCTTGACTCTCCCCAAAGTGTGGAATGTCTCCGCCACACACGAATTTGGATTTGTTGACTGTAGGAAAACCGGTACAACCCGTCGCACCTGCAAGAGATGTCTCGAGGACAAGAACGGTCACTGCCATGCTGATGCTGGGCATTATCGTTATGCGTGTACTCGTTGTGCTGAGCTCGGCGTTGACTGTGTCGATAGTGGCAATGACACGTATTATCCCATCTTCGACCTGGCCAGAGTTGGCATCGGCTTACACTTGCCCTTTATCCAGTGTTCGTGTTGCATAAAGAAAGGGAGAAACTGCGATTTGCAGCGCCCGTGTGATTCATGCGTCGAGCACGGCGATCAGTGCGATGCGTGGAAGGACGAAACAACCAAGTATTGTATAAAGGGTCGACTAAACCCGCCTCCTGGGCCACTCTATTATCTCGCGCTGGGATATGGTGCCAATGGTGTCAACGATGTCAAAGATGGATCTGCCGTGGAACACTGGGTAGGTCCGTTGACAAGCATCTACGGCATGATCCCCGGGAGGGACAATAGGCAACTCGTCGCCTCTTTCGCCGCTGATTTAAGAGGGAAACTGTTTCCACACGGAGAGCCTCCTCACGGTGATGTCGCTCAGAACGGAGTCATGTTTGGACCAGCGAGCGCGATAACCAAGGAAAGCATTGTGGCATGGATCGAATCCAAGTTTCCTCAGCATCACCCGATCACGGAGTATGAGGGATACACAGACTATATCCAAGCGGCAAAGTCCTTTGTGCAGAATCTTCGCAGCGGAAGGCCTCGTCTCCGCGTCGAGCAATTCTTGAGCAGCGAACCGAGGAGCTTCACACACGGCCCTGATTGCGGAGAGCATTGTTGCGTCGATGTTGCTGGCAATGTCGCTGCCCATAATCTTGCCGTTTCTGCCATCGTGAGCCCTGTCCCTGTGTCAGCTCAGGTTCCGATTCCTTTTTTGAACGACAATGCCATGGATTTCTTACCAATGCCAATGGATATTGATGGCAACGACACCATCAATGCAACGGGTTACATCTATGAAAATCAAAATGAGAATGAAAATGAAAATGCCATGTGCCAGGGAGCAGGAGCACTCCAATTTCTCAATTCCCAGTGGCCCAACCCGCACTTTGACTTTACCATTGCAGCTCCTTCTGATCAGGAGCTGCCAGCTGTCAGGTTCAGCCCAGATTTGCCAGTCGACATGGATCTTGGTTTCGGTCTGAATATTTATCCCAGCCCCTACGTGCCAGCTGCCAGACTCTACCCGCCTCAGGCTGCTTCTAGCAATTTCCATACGGACCTCGATTCATTTCTTGGCTTCTCCTCGAATCACTTTCCCGTTGGTGAACTTGACATACGCACCGATATCGATCTCAGCTTGCTGGCGGGTTTGGAAATTAATCCACCCGAGATTCTCGTCGACGAGGAAGATAGAGAAGCCAATATCGATCCCAGACTGCGTACGGAATTTGTCGACTTCAATCCGCTTCCATTTGATAATCCTAACACAGATCCCAGAATAGATCCCGAACAAACAAGGAGAGATATCGCCTTATGCATGACTATTTTCGGCGACGTAGCCAACTCGACGCCTCTACTCCTTGAAAACGTTCCTCAGCTTGATGAGACTGCACCGGTAGATGACGAGCCAGTCTGATCAAATGGAGCAGAACCCTAAGAATGCCGCGTTCGGCATCGCTCATGACAAGATCAACGGGGAACCCAGTGGTTTCAATAATGTCCTAAAAGACATACCGCGACGTGCCAAGCACGTTGCACCATGCACTCCTAACAAATGCCTAGAACTTCGAGACGCCCAATTCTGCGAGCACAAAGTC